>CM045771.1:129229561-130729561 GCA_025200525.1 Camellia lanceoleosa | reverse complement strand
TTTTTTTTATTATCCCAGTGTACGGTTATTTTCCCTATTATATATCTCTATATTATTGTATAAGTTTTTTAGTATTATTTATCAAACTAATTTTTATTTTTTCTAAAAAATAAGAAATTAATTTTGAAAATAAAGCCAAACATTAATCTTACTATAAAATGTTGATAAACAATCACTACAAGAAATTAAGATTTTATAGACAAAAATTTAGGGACGAAATTATTTTTTAAGGACAAAATATTTTTATCACCAAAAGTATTATTATTTTATTTTTAGCAACAAAATTAAACATTTAATGATGAATTACTAACCTTTTGAGAACAAAAGTTTTGTCTAAAACAAAACTTTTTTAAGAACCTAGTTATTTTGTTCCTAAAAGTGCATTTGTTAGCGATATTTTTAAAATTTTGTCCCGCAAAGTCTTTTTTTTACTTTTCAGAATGATTTTTAGTGGCTGTCCTAGCGGCAACTAAAATTAGTCCCTAAACGTTCTTTGCAACAAAATTTATATTTTTAGAAATAAAATAAAAAATAAAAAAAACTTGTCTCAACTCTTATATGTTGTAGTAAATGATTCTATTTAAAATATTTTTTTTTAATCACATTTTTAGCTAATCAAATCATGAAAGCAAACGTTCTCACATAATAATAATTTTTTTTGAATGAACTAAATACTTCTTAAAAATCTTAGAACTGTGTTTGAACAAAATGATTATAGAAAATCCCATCGTTGTGGGCATTGAGAGAAGACCCTGTAGTACTAGTGAGAGAGAGAAAGAGAACCAGCTGTTCTTCGTCCGCAGCACCTGTTAGGGTTTTGATGTTGTTGTTGTTAATTCTCTTGAAAGTCCTTTGATAAAGAAATTAGGATAAATTATGCAAATAGTCTATGTAGTTTACATGATATATCAATTTAATTCTTGTTATTTTAATTTGTTGGATTTTGCCTCTTAATTTAACAGATTGTGTCATTTTAATCCAATAAATAATGGTTGTTAAGTTTGGTGGACGGAAAGTCTACATAATATGTCAATTTGACACATTGTGTAAATTACAGGAACCAAATTAACACAGTTTGACTTTTTGTACACCAAACTTATTAAGCGTTATTTATTGGACTAAATTGACAAAATTCGTTAAATTAAGAGGCTAAATTGAGCAAATTGAAATAACAAGAATCAAATTAACACATCGTGTAAACTATAAAGACTATTTATATAATTTACCAAGAAATTATTACTAGCGTTGTTTTATTTTTTTATAGCTTATTTTGAAAGTGTTGTTAATCAATGTATATTCAGCCCCATTTTGAGGTGTTGATTTTTTAGTTAAAATAATCAAAAATCAAAACATTGCGTGTGGTTCTCTTTTGAAATTATGATTCCAATCAGAAAATTTTAATTTTGTTTTCTAAATTCATAATCAAACGCATCACTCAAAACTATTCAAAACTCAATTCAAAAATTATTTTTAAAACTAGTTTTTAAAGTGATATGGAGTTTTGAGTTATGTGTTTGGTTATGAGTTTTGAAAATAATTTTTGAATTGAATTTTGATTTATGTGTTAAAATAGTTTTTGAATTGAGTTTTAAGTTATGTGTTTGATTACGATTTGAGTGTGGAGTTATGTTTTGAGTTTAAAATATTAAAATTATAAAAATTAAAATATTTGCGAAATAAAATAAAATATTTAAAATAAATAAATTTAAATAAAAAAAAATTTAAAACATTTTTCAATATTTAAAAAAATAAATCTAAAAAATTTCAAAATACAACTCAAAATTTAAAAATTAAAATACAACTTAAATTTTTTTTCAAAAATTAAAATTCTTTTCAAAATTCAAAAAAAAAAATTCAAAACTCATAACCAAACAAATTTTCTATTATTTCAAAACTCAACTCATAATTCTTCACTTAAATTACAAATTCACAATCAAATTATAATTACAAAACTAAATTAAACGAACCCTTAATCACACTACCATCTTTATTTTTTTATATGACTTCTTATAAAAAAAATTGGGCAAATTACAAACACCCCCCTTGAGTTTGGTGAAAATACAAATTCCTCCCTAAGGTTTAAAAAATTACATCTCGCCCCCTGAGGTTTATATTTCCATAATAAATTGCCCTTTGAGGTTTTTATTTTCATACAGATTTCTCCCTAATTTCTCCTAATTTGTTATGAAAATTTGACCCTCAAGGGATAATTTGTAATTTCTCAAACCTTATGAAAGAATTTATATTTTTACCAAACTTCAAAGGAGATGTTTGTAATTTGTCCAAAAAAATTTAAAAATCAACGAAAATAGTTACCTCTCAAATACCTATGAAAGGTGACCACCAAGCATCTCGTCCAACATATTTGTTGTGTTCCACTAACAAGTACAAAATCTAAAGGAAATAACTCTCAAAGATTAATAAATTTAATTCTGGATTTTTTGAAGTTTAAATAACTCCCAAAGTTAGCACTGTGATACACTATGTTTTTTTGCCTTTATTTTATTGATGTACGATTGTTATCATTAATAAAGCTATTTCGTTTCTGCTAATAATTTTTTTTAAAAAAAATTTAATCATTATATTCGGACTCAAGAAATTCACTAGGGGTCCTATTATGATACTCAAAATATATTTTTTTTTCTAAAGTCTTCTATATATATTATTTATGAAAAAAATTAAATTGATTCGATAAAAATAATATTTTTATTTTGTTATATTTGTCTTAAAAAAAATGACACTTATAAAATGAATTGTTCAAATTATTAAAATAAGATTTGTGATAAATATCTTAAACCCGTACATGAATGTCAAATTTAAATTTAGCCCTAAATTTAAAAAATTCCCAGCCTATTAACTTATACAACAAGGATTGAGACTCCCATTTTTTGAAGACCCCCACAACCCCCTTTGAATCTCCACCATGGATGGTATGGACTCTATACATAAGTGGGTCTCACACATACATTAATGGTGGAGATTTAAAAAGGGCTATGGGGGTTTCCAAAAAATGAGGGTCTCAAGTATTTTTCTAACCCATAACTAGGGTAAATTACAAATACATTTTCTGAAGCTTACTTAAAATACAAATTGACCCTTATAGTTTGAAAAATTACAAATATCCCTTATTAGAATTTTTTATTCAACAAAATTAACTGAAAAATAAAATTCATAATTGTTCTTCTATACAATAATAAAATTACATAAATTATTAATTGAAATATATTTTTAACATCATTAAAAACTATTAATTGACTTAATGATTTATTAATAAAAGGGATAATTTATTATGAAATTAGAAATTTCAAGAGGTAAAATGTAAGGAAAATGCTAGAGGCCCCAAATTTTCTACCAAATGAATGACCAAACCTCTCACATGGGTGTGGAGCCCACAAAAAAGTGGACCCCACACCCATGTGAGAGATTTGGTCATTCATTTGATAAAAAATTTTGTATCTCTAACATTACTCAAAATGTAATTTTTAAAATCATAGGAGGTGATTTGTATTTTAATAAAATCTCAGAGGATGTGTTTGTAATTTACCCCTATAACTAATTAAGAATTTATAACTTTTTTAAGCATTAATTAATTATAAATTTATTTATTCAAATAATTGTAAATTTCGTACTCCAATATTCACTCAAGTCATACTAAGAAATTATTCAATGTTCTAAGAGTAAATTTTAATAATTATTTTTTTAAATTATAATATTCACCATGGTGAATTACAAACAAATAAGAGAAAGGAAAAAAATAACCTACATGTAAATGACACTTATATCCCATAATCTTTCAATTGTGCCTCACCAAAACTACACTTATATTTTATATATGAAAAGTATGAGTAACGCTTATCTCACAACTTTCTAATTACACTCATTACAACCCATAACAGGCACACTTACGCCCTATGTTTGAGTAATTTTTTTTTTCATTTTTCCCCTTCACTATCTTGTGTTAGAATTTTAAGAGGGAACTAATTATGTTAATCCAACAGCTGTTGACCAACAACCACCCTTCCTAAACTCCCGTCCGTAGATAATTTCTTGTCAATTTTCACCGTCCAATTAGCCATCACCCTTCATCCCCACCGTCCAATTCATTTACGAGGTTGAATTTCAGAAGATTGGAGACGGAGAGGGAGACCACAACCAGGGAGAGTAGCCTCCCCAGCTCTCTCTCTCTCTCTCTCTCTCTCAATACACCGTCCGGCGAGTCTCGAATACTTTCTGGTGACTTTGACAGACTCCGGCGACACTCCGAGCCCTATAATCTCCACATTTGTAATGTATTTGTCTGGGGAGATGTTCAAAAATTTTGTATGAATTTTTGGAATTGTGAGCATGTGAGCATTGTTTTAGGGTTTATGCGGTGATCGAAAGCGAATCCGAATCGAATTTGGAGGAGTAATGGAGCAAAGTGCGACGGTGTCTAATTTTCCACAGAGGAAGCTCGCTAAACAACTCGAATTCACCACGATGTGCAGAGCTTCGGCGAATGCAATATTGCCGGAGCATCCACAAGCTCAATTACAAGCGAAATTACTTGCATTAGCAAAGCCACAATCACCACCACCGCCGCCGCAGTCAAAACCGCAACGGCGGCTACGGGCGGCGCATCCATTGCCAGTAGCGTACGTTCTATCTTCTCTTTAACTTTTGTTTTTTGAGACTTGTTTTGATGAGCTTTTCATTTGAGTATGGAATGAATGTATATATATTAATGAAGTGAAGATTTTAAATGTTAATTGACATGAGAAAGGAAATGTATATAAAAATGTGGTGATTAGTGGAAATCTCTGATGGAACTTGGTAATATACAAAAATTCTACTTATATACTGTCAAAATTTAAGATTGATTGTTATGCATGGTCACGTTAAGTTGTTTGAAATTACTTGTAAATTTGTACCTATTCATATTTCTATGGGTAACCAAATAAAAAAAATGATTTTTTTTTTTTTTTGGTTGAAAAAATCTCTATTATGTCACATCTCTAACTGCTGATAGCTCAGTTGTATTTGTATAGTAAGATAATGATATGGGGTTTGTTGTGAATTTAGTTGAACATATGGTATTTGGGTTTTTTTATTTTTATTTTTTTTATAATTTATTTGATTGTCAGCAAGACTGCTAAACAAAAGAAGAAAAGGAAGAGGAAGGGAGATTATCTAGATTTGCCTAACTAAAAGATATCAATCCTCAAAAACTCTTATATGAAGAATCTGTCCAATTTTCTTATTATGGGGCACAGACATGATTGAGCTTGCTGACCCACGAAGTACGGATACAGATGCCATACATTACAATATGGACATACCAATATGATTTTTTTAGATTTGTACCAATATGATTTTTCAAAAAAAAAAAAAAAAACTGATGACATGATGCAGGAGAGACACTAATAAACAAATATAATTACATTCGTATTTTGTTTTATCAAAGCAATAAGAAATCTTTTTCCCATATTCTATATATTGGAAAAGATGTGTAAAAAAATATATATATTTTGTAAAAATCTATATTGACAATCAAATTGGATTTAAGGATGTAGAGTTCCCAAAACTAAAAAGCTGAAAGAAAATAGGATTAATATGTATAAATATGCATTACTTTTATTTTGACAATATAAAATAAAAAAAAAGTTGAAAGGAAGAGGATTATTTTTATTGTAAAAATCTTTTAAAAGATATTAGACACTTATAGGAAGTTAGTTTATCTGTTGAGAAAGGCCTAAAATTGATTTTCCATCGACTGGTGTTTGTAAAATCTAGTTTTATATTAGTGGAGAAAGATCCATTGGTCATTGTATAGGATTGTGTTCAACCACATTACTTGAGGAAACTTGTGCAGATGATGTTTGCTGTGTTCTTTTTTGGTTGATTTTCACTTAGTTTTGATCCTTATTTGTTTGATTGTTTCTTTACTTCATGCAATGATGGTTTGTTTTGTACTGATAAACACATGACCATGTTTGTCTATTTTTCTTTTGAGAGTATAATACCCTTATGAGAACATTTGAGTATACTTTTTAACTATTTTATTCTATTTTATCTGACTTGTGCAAATATATGTTTCATCAGCACAATGGAGTCTCCAAAATCACGACAACAGAATAACATTGAAGTAAAGGATGGTACTCCAAAGAAACAAAAGCATTGCCATTGCAGAAATTCTCGATGCTTGAAGTTGTAAGTTCATTGCCTCCAGTATGAATTTTAATTAATACACTGCTTTGATTGTGGGTACCTTCGGCTTTGGAGCTCGAGCCACTGGTTCTCATTAGCATAACATAATCACCCCACCCCTTGCTGGAAGGATACTCTTGCAGTGAGGCCATGCTGGAACAAACATTTTATCTGCCAAAGCTTTGGTTGTGTCAAATGCTCAGTTTAGTATGCTTCAAGTAGAGCATCCAAGATCTTTGTATTTTTTAGCTTTTCTGAACTATTATTTGCAGGAGACTGAATTGTTACTGTACAAATTCTCTCTCTCTCTCTCTCTCTCTCTCTCTCTCTCTCATGTATTGACTTATTGGGAAGAGGTTTTGCCATTCCTTCTCTTTCCTCTATATGACGTTCTTAATGGGACACTGAAGAGTACATAAATTTTTGTATGCCAAATCATTGAACTTGATGAATGCTAAAATGGTTGCAAATATTGTTCATCTTGCTTCATGACATGGTTTGTTTGGATTCAACTGGTTAAGCAACAGACAATTATATTTCAGGTCCTCTTGTGAGAATATATTGTGTATAGAATTAGAGAAGATTGTATTGTGTATAGAACTAGGAAAGATTGTGGTGTAACTATTTGGCTGTATATCCTTTTTTGTATTTTCCTTTTTCAGTCATAGGTTTAGGGTTATATAAATTGGTGACCTCCTTGTAAAGAAACACAATTGAATATACAGATTCATTCAGAAAACTTACATGGTATCAGAGCTAGTTTTCAAACCCTAGCCGCCATCGTGCAATCTTCTGGTTTATTGGTTCGTGATCTCTAGTTCTAATTCACCTCACGACACACTTAGGGTTTCGCCTAGTCTGGTTCTCTGGTCTAGTCTACCTCGTCTGTCTCAGACGCACTCCCTCTTCGGTCGACTTCGTGGGTCATCGTCGTTCAACCGGTTTGGTTTGGTCTGACTCGTCTGTCTCAGACGCAATCCCTCGTGGGTCATCTACTTCGATCTCGGCTGAAGCTCCACTCGAAGCTGTCTGTTGTCGTTGTTGATCAACTTCATTGCCTCGGTCGACTTCTGGGCTTTTGATTCTCTAGTTTGGCTCTCTCCCTCTCTATCTAGGTCTAGGTCTGGGTCTGGGTCTTGACCCATCTGAAGGTTCTCTTATTTGGTATTTTGACCCTGTTCTGGAGTTTCTCCATTATTACGGTTTTGACCACAGTTCATATCTCTAATTTCAGTTGGGCCTATTTGACTTCTAAATATTGTGTGTTCATTGTTCTTGTTTATGAATACACCTTTGATGTCAGATACCCATGAGCTTCAGCCTCTTGCAAAGCCCAAAGCATCAGATGAGTATGTATTCTGCCATCAGTGGGGCCATTGGAAGTATCATTGTCCCAAGAAGGGACATTTGTCTGCCTTATCTCTTCAGCAGTCTCAGAATCAGTTCCGTGTTCCTCCCACAACTTCGACAGCATCCGCTGCTACTCTTGATCCTGACTTGGCTTTCTTGAGTGCTTAAATTAGTCAACTTCAGCATACACTGTCTACCTTCCAGTCATCCTCGTCTGCCTCTATTGTTTCTTCTCTTCATTTAGGTTTGCTTGGGTCTTCTTCAGGTATTTCTTCGTCTGTCTGGATTTTTGATTTTGATGCCTCTCATCATATGACTCCACATCTCTCTTTACTTCAAAACTGTACTCCTTCTTTTCCTATTACTATTAATGCTGCTAATGGGTCTAGTATGTCTGTTATATCTATTGGGTCTGTCTTACCGTCTGCTATGTCTGCTGTCTCTAGTCCATTTGTCCTTTATGTTTCTCAATTATCTGTCAGTTTATTATCCATCAGTCAGCTTGATGCCTCTGATTTTAATGTTCTCTTTTCTTCTTTTATCTATTCTATGCAGGATTGGATGTCTAAATAGCATATTGAGACTGGTCGTAGAGTTGGAGACCTCTATGTGATGGAGAGGTTAGCTTACATCTGCCTATGACAACCTCTCCAACTGATTTTTCCTCTTTTCAGTTAGATTCTCTATCCAGTCCTTTCTACTTGTGGCATTCTAGATTAGGGCATTTGTCGGCTGATCGCTTACGGTCTTTAGCTCAGTCTGGTATATTGGGTAAAGTTGCTCCTAGTGAACTTACTGAATGTCGGGGGTGTAAACTTGCCAAAATGATAGCCTTACCTTTTCGAAAAAGTACTTCTATATCTAATACACCATTTTCTTTAGTTCATACTGATGTTTGGGGCTTTTCTCCTGTTCTTACCAAAGGGAGTTCTGCATACTATGTGTCATTTGTTGATGACTGCACCCGTTATACTTGGGTTTATCTTATGGCTCATAAGTCCGATTTCTATCAGATATACCGTATCTTTCAATCTCTGATTACTACTCAGTTTGGGTCTACAATTAAAGTGTTATGGTCTGACTTGGGTAAGGAATATTTTAAAAATGAGTTCTATGAGTATTTGGCCAATTTGAGTACCATTCACCAAACTTCCTGTATAGATACACCTACCCAAAATGGTTGAGTCAAGCATAAATATTGTCATCTCCTTGAGATAATTAGGTCTCTTCTTCTCTTTACCTTAGTTTTGACTCCATTTTGGGGGGATGCAGTTCTTATTGCTGCTTTTCTTCTCAACCGCATGCCTACTCTCCTTCTTTCTAGTCGGTCTCTTTATAAGGCTTTGTTCTCCCAAATTCCTAACTACTCCCTCCTTCGTGTGTTTGGGTCTGCCTGTTTTGTCCTTCTTTCCCACAAAGATAGGATAGGACCAAATTTAGTGCCCGGTCTATCCTCTGTGTCTTTTTGGGTTATAATCCTACTCAGAAAGGCTATCGGTGTTACGACCCTGTTTCCCGTCGTCTTTATGTCTCCCATCATGTTTCTTTTCTTGAACGCCTACCTTACTTTCAGTTTCCTCCTCTCACCGCCCCAGTTTCCAAAGAGGATTTGGTTCATATTGATCCGTTTCTTTCTGAGGTCCCATCTGATAAGTACATCTCCACAATTCCCCCTGAGCTTGTTCCATCTTCTCCTCCTGCTTCACCTCTAGCTGCTTCTCCTCCTTCGATTTCTTTTTTCCCTCCGTTGTTAGTTTATTCTCATCGCAAGGCTCTTCCTCCACCGATTGTCTCTGCCTCTATTGCTAATCCTCCTGCTTCTGACGACTCTAATCCTGCTACACACCGATATCCTACTCGAGCGCGTTATCCTCCAAACAAGTTGGGTTGGTCTAATACATATTTTTCTGTTTCTTATCGTACTTTTTTGTCTGCTATTCACTCTTTTTTAGAATTTCAGTCTTACAAGGAAGCCTGTCAAGATCCTCATTGGGTTCAAGCTATGGAGGATGAGTTGTCTTCTTTACAGAAAACTAGTACTTTGGAGTTGGTTCCTTCAGTGTTATCAGAGGGGAGCCTAAGCGCTCGCCTAAGCGCTAAGCGAGGCGAGGCGAGGCTTTAGCGCTTCAAGCACCCTAAGGCGAGGCGAAATGGTGAGGCGATGAAGAAGCGCCTGAAACGAGGTTTAGGCGATGAAGCGTGAGGCGAAACGAAGCGACGCTTCACCTGTTTTTTGCCTGATTTTAGTTCGAATCATCTGGGCCCTTCATTGACTTCGGGGCCCTTCGTTCAAACCCTAGATCGAAGTCGTTACAGGTGAGTTCACCTCCTGTGTCGACATTGGAAGGCATACCGAAGTCAACTTCACCTCCTAGGTCTTCTTCTTCCTTCGTCGGACATCGTTACAGGTGAGTTCTTCTTCTTTTTCTTCTTCTTCTTCTTCTTCTTCCCTTCGACTTCACCTGGGTTCACTGTCGGACCCCCTCTTCTTCCCCCCTCTTCTTCCTTCCTTTATTTTTTTTCTTGTTCCCTTCGACTTCACCTGGGTTCACTGTTGAACCCTATGTTAAACTTAATTCAATTATTTTTTAAAATTAATTTTTAATTTGCAAAAATTAATTTTTACAATTAATTCAATTATTTTTTTTCTGTGTTAACATTTCAATTAATTCAATTAATTTCCTAGTTATTCAATTAATTATTTTAATTCAATTAATTCAATTAATTTGTTTAATTCAATTAATTCAATTAATTTGTTTATTTTAATTCAATTAATTCAATTAATTTGTTTAATTCAATTAATTTGTTTATTTTAATTCAATTAATTTCCTAGTTATTTTAATTTCCTGGTTATTCAATTAATTATTTTAATTCAATTAATTCAATTAATTTCAATTAATTTGTTTATTTTAATTCAATTAATTCAATTAATTTCCTAATTATTTTAATTTCCTGGTTATTCAATTAATTATTTTAATTTCAATTAATTATAACTGCATGATGGTTCTTGAAAATATTTATATTTTTGTCTATACCATTTATTTAAAAAAAATATCATTTCTGGTCGTCTCGATTCGATGAAGCCCTCGCCTCGCCTCGCGCTTAGGCGTTAGGAGACTTTGTCGCCTCGGTTCACTTTTCGCCTTAAAAAACACTGGGTTCCTTTGCCTGCTGGTAAGAACTTGGTTGGTTACAAATGGGTCTACAAAGTCAAGACTCATTCTGATGGTTCTCTTGAGCGCTACAAAGCTCGTCTAGTTGCCAAAGGTTTCTCACAGTATTATGGTATTGATTATGAGGAGACTTTTGCTCCTGTTGCCAAAAGGACTATTGTCCGTATTTTAATCTCTGTCACTGCTGGTTCTTGGCCTCTTTATCAGATGGATATTAAGAATGCTTTTCTTAATGGCCATCTCACTGAGGAGGTTTACATGCGTCCTCCCCCTGGCCTTCACCATTCCTCTGGACAGGTTTGTCACCTTCGGCGTGCTCTGTATAGTCTGAAGCAGTCTCCTTGTGCTTGGTATGATCGCTTTCAAACTACTGTTACTGAGTTTGGATTTCATCCTTGTGCCCAGGACTTGCTTTATTTCTTCTCCACATCTCAGCCGGATTTATTGCATTATTACTGTATATAGATGATATGATCATCACTGGCTCTGACTCTTCTACTATCTCTAAGGTCAAACAGCATCTCTTTCGCACCTTCGAGATGAAGGATCTTGGTTCTTTACGGTATTTTCTTGGCATTGAAGTTGTTTCTTCTCCAAAAGGTTATTTTCTGTCTGAAGCTAAGGGTTGGTTTGGGATGTTCTAAAAAAGTGCACTTTTTGACTTATTGGCTTATATGGGTTGGGTTTGGGTTGGGTTTGATGTAATGTGTTAGAGAGGTGATGTGATTTAAATAAGATGATGTGACTTAAATAGGATGGTAACTTTTTGACTTTTTGTATTATTTAGTGTACCCCAAACCAAGCCTAACTATGCTAATGAGGTCATTAACGCGAGCTTGTGAGTTGCTCAGTTTATCTGACGGTTACTCGTCCTGATCTTGCCTATGTTGTTCATGTGATTAGCCAGTTTATTTCTGTTCCTCGTTCCCCACATTGGGCTGCATTGGTTCGGATTCTTTGCTATCTCCGAGGTACTATCTTTTAGGGTTTACTATTGTCCTCTACTTCCTCTCTGGATTTGGTGGCCTATGCTGATTCTGATTAGGCTAGTGATGTTACTGATCGCAAGTCCACGTCTGGTTTCTGTATGTTTTTTGGCGATTCCTTGATCTCTTGGAAAAGCAAGAAACAAACTGTTGTTGCTCGCTTTACTGCCGAAACTAAATACTGTGCTATGGCTCACGTTACTGCTGAGATTGCTTGGCTTCATTGTCTCTTATTTGATTTGGGTGTCTCTCAGTCTTCTCAGACCTCCCTCTATTGTGACAACCGCAGTGCTATTCAGATTGCCCACAATACTGTCTTCCATGAACGAACGAAACACATTGAGATTGATTGTCACTTTGTCCGACAGCATCTGCAATCTGGCTTTATCTCGCTTCTTTTTGTTTCTTCGGTTTTGCAATTTGGGGACTTCTTCACCAAGACCCACACTACCGCTCCGTTTCAGTTTCTTCTTAACAAACTCTCAGTGTTTTCTGCTAAAACACCTTGAGTTTGAGTAGGGGTGTGAGAATATATTGTGTATAGAATTAGGGAAGATTGTATTGTGTATAGAATTAGGAAAGATTGTGGTGTAACTATTTGGCTGTATTTCTTTTTTCATATTTTACTTTTTCAGTCATAGGCTTAGGGTTATATAAATTGGTGACTTCCTTGTAAAGTAACACAATTGAATATACAGATTCATTCAGAAAACTTACAGTCCTCTATATTGATTTTTTTATGCCTGGTGTGGATGTTCGAAAAACTACTGATATGTGTTTGTCTGTGTTTCTATAAGATCAAAATATTTTTTTCAAAAAAAGGCCCAATATTAATTAATGAGTGTCACACAAGGTAATAGTATCACAGATGCCTGCTCATTAAAAATCTAATATATATGTAATTTGACTAAATGATGTTATGTGCTGAATCATCATTTATTTTCTTTTCTTTCTGACTAAATGATATGTAATTTGACTAAATGAAGTTGTTTACTCATTATAATGTCGACTTTTAAAAATAATCAGGTACTGTGAGTGCTTTGCTGCGGGGATTTATTGTGATGCTTGCAATTGCACAAATTGTCACAATAATGTTGAGCATGATGCTGCTAGGCAAGAGGCTGTTGGAGCGACATTAGAGCGTAACCCAAATGCTTTCCAACCAAAGATTGCTAACAGTCCACATAAATCACTGGATGGTAGGGTATGTGGACTGACTCCCTCAATGATGAAACAATTCTATCTAGTTTATGATGTTAATATTAATGTTTTTCTTTGCTCGTTCACTGTTCTTGCGGATTTTAGCAAATCAGCTTAGTGTAAACCCAAGTACTGGTTCTTCACAATATTGAGCATATACAAGAAGTATCATTTGTTTGGATGTCCACTTTCTTTCTTTTTTTTCTTTTTTTTTTTGAGCTTTGTTTAATATTCAGTATTACCACTCTGGCGCCCTCAATTTAGCATAATGTCTTTTTTATGTGGTGGTAACTCTTAGGAGCCGGTCACTGAGGTTGGTAATTTAATATCATCTGAAAGTTCATTTTTCACTTCAGCTGCCGCTGGTTGAGCTGTTGAAATTTCCTTGTTTACTTATGCATACCACATTGAGTGGAATGATGTCAATCCAAATGTTAATCACCATTTCTATGGAATTTAAATGGGAATTTCATGATAAATTTTGTTTGCAAGTGCTTGGTTTTATAATTGGTTGGGCACTTGCTAGCTTTTTTGACTTCCACGTGGAACAAAATTTGATACTTTCAGGATGAATTGTTTGTCTTGATAACTCTGGAAATTCACTATTTTTACTCGTACAGTTGTGATCTTATCAGATTACTGAGGAAGCCAAAATATGTAAGTGAATTAGGAATTAGTTGAAGAGGATATAATTATTGGCATATACATATGTCCATTATATTAAATACAACAGATTTAATCCATGTATCGCTTGATGTAAGTGGAAAAAACTTTACAAATGTTCTTCTTCTTTTATTTTATTTTTAAAAAAAAAAATTAAATCCCTTTTAGAAAGGAAAAAAAAAGAAAAAAAGAGAAGAAGTTTATTTTAGAAATTTAGCAAGAATGAATGGTTTTTGGATAAACCAAATACACAAACCTGGTTGCTTTTTAAGTTGATTATTGGGCATGTTTAAATACCACAGTCCAACTCCTGTCATTGCAAGTAACAAGATTTATGCTGCCGTCACCTAGTGTCTGTTTGTTGAACCATTACATTCATCATGATCACCATTAACGTAAAAATAAAATATGAATGGCTACCATTTCCATGATTCATGTTATTATTGCACACTGAAATTGGTAGAGCTACCTGCTACTACATATCCAGCACGTTTAGTGGGTCACTACATTACTTATTTTGTACAATGTTAAGTATTGACTAGTGAGCATTTTCTTTTTAAGAAAAATTATGAAATGTGAAAGATTTGAAATGTTGCTAATAATAAAGCTCTCTCTCTCTCAAGTATAGTAATTTATATCCTCTATGATGAACTTTTCCTTTGAATGGATGGGTCTCAACGTTAAATGTTAGCCTGTTTATTCTTGTATGTGTCCAAAATTTCTCACTGTGGCACAAGTCCTTTTGATTTCTCTTTGGTCAAAACATTAGGCTTCTATAAAAGGGATTTTGTTTTGTTTCATTGTTTATTGAAATTTGATAATTCCTTGGTTAACATCTGTATTTTATTTTTTAAACATCAATCTTTCTCAGTAAGAATGGCATGTAGTTGAACTCACAAAACCAATGCAGGAAGAGGCAAGGGAGGTTACGGCAATGGCAATACACAACAAAGGATGTAACTGTAAAAAATCGGGGTGTCTCAAGAAGTATTGCGAGTGCTTTCAGGCCAACGTTCTGTGTTCTGAAAATTGTAAATGCATGGACTGCAAAAACTTTGAAGAAAATGAAGAGAGAAAGGCTCTTTTCCATGGGGACCATGCTAATTTTATGTCTTACATTCAACAGGCAGCCAACGCAGCAATTAACGGGGCCATTGGGACTTCACATCTTGGTACCCTTCCAGCATCAAAGAAGAGAAAAAATCAGAAACTTTTTTTCAGTGGAACAGCCAGCGATCAATCTATTCATAGGATTACACAGTTTCAACAGGTTCATCTTTCTAAGATTTCTAAATATAGCAATGTCATGTCTGGTTTTTCATTATAGAAAACTGACTGGTTGATCCTAGTAAACATTTACCTTTACATCTAATTTAGATTTTTCTTTTCATTTTCTAAGTTGATTGTTTTTTAAGTTAAATGTTAATGTAGTGCTATACCCGTTGGTGCAAATTATTTATGTAATTCTATTTCTCCTTGAATGGACACAACTTATTTGCAATTCTATTTTAGGTGGCAAAGTGATGTAGTTTGACTTTACTCTTTTGTTTGGTTGGACGTTTAAGAAAATTCTCTGAACCTTGCAACTTCAAATAAGATTTCAAATAGGCTTTTGTTTTCCTCCATCTTCATTAGCTAAGAAACTTAGTATTTGATTGCTATTATTTCACTCAGGAAAACCATTTAAGAGCTCCTGCTACCTCATCTTCACTGCTATCAGCTCCTGGTTCTTGCACTATTTCAGCATCATCTATGGGATCTTCCAAATTGATATACAGGTATGTATTGCCTGAAGTTATATGGTTTAGGTAATGCTTCATATTTGTGATGTTCTGATGTTCTTGTATGTAGCAAGAAATAACTCCACTTTTTGTGCAGTTATACTGTGCCTATTGAATGAAAGCTTGCCTTTTTTGGCTTTCAAGAACTAAGTAGTACTGCTTTGTATGTTTGCAGGTCTCCGTTAACAGACGTTCTTCGATCACAGGACGTAAAGGAGCTTTGCTCACTTTTGGTCATAGTTTCTGCAGAAGCTACGAAGGCCCTTGCAGGTCAACACACATTATGCAAGCTTGTTTTGCATCTAATTAGATTTTATCTATAGCTATAGCTTGAGTAAAAATGGCTATTGTCTTCTTCTTCTTCTTCTTCTTCTTCTTCTTCTTCTTCTTCTTCTTCTTCTTCTTCTTCTTTCTCTGTTTTAAGTGTGCATTAACATGGCCATTTTGCTCACTGCCTAAAACTCTTATTGGCAGTGGGAGATTTGTCTTGGTTTATTATCAATTCTTTTTTCTCTGTTTTAAATGTGCATTAACATGGCCATGTTGATCACCGCCTAAATTAATACCTTCAGTATTAGAAAACTCTTAATGGTAGTGGGAGATTTGGTATTGGTTTATAATCAAATTTGCTTACCTAACTTGTATTGATATCTTTTATTTTCTATTTTTAATTTTTACACATTGATATGATGTCAATCACATATATGCTGCAAAAGGTCTCTCCACGATGATCTGTATTTTGCTTCTCTTTATTTTTTGTTTTCCTGAAGTTTCTTTTATTACAAGAAATATGACAGATATGTTCTGTATGCTCTCATTGAGCACAAGGTTTCTTTTTTGAACTTTTCAGTTTGATTATTTCAGAAAAGAATGGCAAAATGGATAAAAAGGGAGATCAGCTTGAAAGTTCTCTTGTTTCTTCTGATCAAGAGAAACATAGCAAAGTAGAAGATAATGTGCAAACATCTATTCCCGATGATTGTTTGAGCGGGGACCAAGTAGACACAGCAGGCGATTCTGGATCAGATGGAAGTGATGCACAAACTGGAAGGCCACCGTCTCCTTCAACACTCGCGCTGATGTGTGATGAACAAGACGCAATGGTCAGGGCAACTGGGTCTCCCGATGCTGCTGCAAGTAATGGAAGCTTGACTAATCAGTCATCGCAAGGGCAGATCTTCACAGAGCTTTATGCTGAGCAGGAAAGGATTGTCTTGACAAAGTTCTGGAATTTTCTCAACAGGCTCATCACTTGTGGAAGCATTAAAGGTAAGGGTCTTCTGCTATTCCTTTTGGTATATTTTGTGTTAAAAACTTTTTGACTTGTTTCTACTATAGAACATCATGACACTTTGGGTTTCCTTTAGATTTTTGGAAATATTGGTGTTTTGTTTGTTTAGGTGGAAAACATTTTCCATGGTCAATGGAAAACAAGCTTATTTGGGTGGAAATATGGAACAAGTTTTCCAGCCTAAGTCTTACCAATGCCACCATACTTCTGCTGCCGCTGCCACCTCCACCTCAACCATGATACCATCTCACCACCACCACTAATACAACTACTGGTAGAAAACTTTTCTCCGGAAAACATTGCTTGAAAGAAGTTTTCTGTAGAAAATGTTTTTATATCGAAAAATGTTTTCCATTGAAACAAACAAAATGGGAGTGTTGAAAACATGTTTCTATAAACTTGCAAACATCAGTTTGTTTTGTACTTCATGCATTTTTATGAATATTAACTTTGACACCTGCAACTTCGTAAAAAAATTGTTGTTCACATTTGCAGAAGCCATGTATTCTCCATCACCAAAAATCAAATTAGGCATTCAACAAGAACCACAGAATGGCGTCACGACTACAAAAACTGAAACAAGTCACAAGGAACTCAATGGCACAAGCATAGTAAAATCTGTTGATCAGGTTGTTGACAAAATGTCATAGGCCGGAAGTACAGTCCTTTTTAGTACAGTCCCGAGGGCACGGCATACAAATGGAGAGATACAACCAGAGATCAAGAAACAGATGTAACAAGACAGAAATGTTTCTGTGTCTCTGCAATGTTTACTGTAATAATATAATCTAGGGTCCCATTGTAGGTCGAAGAATAAATCACAACAGACCATTAATATTGTAAGATCATTAATTTATTTAAGGTTCACTTGAAGCGTTTTTCTCAGCTTCATCTTTGTCTTTGTCCTGGTATGGTGCAAATGCAATTCATTTCAAATTTCTCAAATTTGCCTCTGTGAGATTTCTACAGAATTGTCTTGTTTTCGAACAAAGGTGGGATTAGTGAACTGGATAACATAGGGAATATGATAATTTTATTTTATTTTTATTTTTATTTTTTATTTGGTAACCAAATTATGAACTGGTATTGTCCCTTAGCTATATACATGCCAAGGAAATTGATTTTTGATTATCTTTCTTTTTTTTTTTTGGAACAATTACATTTTACCTACTTGTAGTTTATCATGAAAACACATGAGCTTGTTTAGGAATTGATTTTTTTAGTAATTTTTTAACTTTTTATAAAAAAAAATGTGTAAAAAAATATTTCATAACTTGTAGTGATTTTTTAGAGCTCGTTTGGATGCCTCATTGGGGCTAAAATAGTCATATAAGACAAAATAAGTTATTTTAGCTAAATAGAACAAAATGTCATATCCAATCTATAATCATTTTATTTTTTCTCTTACAAAAGTCAAAAAAGTCAAAAAGCCTATCTCAAACGAGACTTTTTAACCGTAGGCTAAAATAGTTAAAAAGTCAAAAAGTCAACTCACATCCTAAACGAGATATTTTTTAGCTAACACTCAATTCCCAAACATAGCCTAATTATGTACCTATAACCCCAGTGAAATCTGAAACATCATATTGTAGAACTTGTTAATATTATTACAAAAATATGTAACATTTATCACAAAATGTATAATTTTATTTCTAAATTATAAGTTGTCGTAATCTATTAAAAAAAGGGTCAATTTGCCTCCAGTCCATAAAGTGAATTGGATGGTGTTGTTGGGTCCGTAGGGTCCACTATGGATCTTGTTTCGATGTTTCGAACCATTCAATGTATAGAATTCGTCATGTACTTTATCTCTGTAAAATACCACGTTGATCAGATATCGATAGCTACTTAATTGGATCAGATTTTTGTCCACAACTTATTTTGAAAATTATATTTACCATTGACAGAAATCGAATATCGATAATCTAATTTGATCAAGTATTTATCGAATATACGATCTGAGAGGGTAATTTATATGAAAATTAGATAAATTGGGCGAAATAGCCTTGAGTTGAGAAATGTATTGTGGGTATTTTGGTCTTTAGTAATTAGTTCTGAGAACCGAGGTGTGCTAAGTCTTTAAGAGGACTTGGTTAACTCTCTTATGGTTAAAACCATCTCACTTGGTTCAAGCGGTGAGTGGTGTTGAAAAATAATCTTTTCTTGTATATGATCCTGAAGGACTCTACATGGAGAAGGAGAGTCCTACTAGGGATGTTGTGCCACCTACCTATATAAAAGCTCACCAATATCACCTTTGGAGAGGTAACACAACTTTATTTTTTTGTCTATTTTGTCAAGCTTCTCGACTTAGGCATCGGAGGAGCTCACGTTTGTGTTTTACTTGATCAACAGGATTATACGAGAAGGCGTATTTCTTTCCCGTACACGATCAACGTGATTTTTTACAGAGATAAAGTATTCGAAGAGCTCTACATATTGAATAGTTCATATTATCGAAAGATGACTCGTAATGAGTCTCTATAAACTTAACTGTCACGCCCCAAACCCGCCCCTAAAAGTTTGGGCATGACCCATTCGAACCCAGACACTAAACCTGTTTTACATATCTTATGGGGCCTGAACGGAAGCATGCAATAATATAAAATACAACGAATAACAACCATTGAGCTACTTCTAACATGCGGGATCTCAACATCACAAATATTATATTACATCCATATGCCTCAACTCAATCCCACAAATAGGCACATAACAAAATAATAATGAAGAAGGAATTATTTACAATCAACCCCAAAAATAGACATCTAATGCATAAATTGAAACTCGCAAAACTTTACAAGAACACAAGCTTTAAAGGTTGGAACTCCCGATTGACTACCAATAATAGTACATAAATATTGTGATATTTAACTTGACTAATCAAACATATAGTTGCGGTACATATTATTAACTACATTCCATGATTAATTCCAAAATAGCCATTGGTCTACTTTCCGTTATAATGGCTTTAAGCCCACACTTTGTTCCATACCGAAACATCGATTAATACCAATAAACTCATTCTTCCCATTAATCAAATAAATAACATAAGTACATAAGGTAACATTGTTTATCAATAGCCAATGTACATATAGTACAATGTCTCCTCATGATTCTTTGTACATAGACATACTTGTTTTGTAATTATCTTACCATTACCAATAATAAATCGAACAATTCATAACACAATTCTTATTATAGGTAATTTTAGGATGATACCATAACCTCAAATATCATAATCAATTCTTACTCAACAAACACATTACTATATTAGTTCACGAAGAAGTCCAAGTAAACAAGGTAAACAATATTCTTAACGGTAAACAAGGTACATTTGTAGTACTATTACTCAAACATAACTTACAATTTAACTCCTTTCCTCTTAAATCATTAAGAAATTCTTCATTGAATCATTACATTCATGAATTATAATCATCTTAAAGTCATCAAAATAACATTCTAAAAATACCGGAGGATCAACATTCAAAATTGAGCAATCAATAATTTTGGCCACTTTAGCCGAAGAGATCGCAAAAAAAAAAACAAAAAAGGTCGATTTTATTTCCAATCTTTCTAAATCTTCCCAATCTTTAACAATACAAACAAGGCTTCAAACTAGACAAACTTAATATCAAATTAAGGTGCTAAATCACCTAATAAACCAACCACAACCCTCCTCAAGCCTTCAATCATACAATCCATCAATGTCATATGTAAAATAACCATAACTTCCCAAAATCCTCCTTATTCAAACCCAAACTTCCCAAAAATCTCATAATTCTTCTATACACTTCAAATATATAGAAATCGCATAATTCAACAATAGAAATAACTCAAATCTGACTATGATTGTAAATATTGATGTGGATTCAACCCTTACCTCAATAATCAAACAAAAAGGTGAGCTAGAGATGGAGCCTTCACAATTCCAAGTTCTAATCGGATAAAACGTTTGATCTTCCCTTAATCTCCTCCTTGATGCCAAAAATCATGGTGGATCATGATCAAAGTAAAGGAATTCAAGAGTTTAGGGCTAGGGTTTTGACTAGGAGAAAAGGAAAGAAGAAGGAAAGAAAATATCAAAAGTGATCCAAAATCACGATTTAAAAGAAACTCCGCTCGAGCTCACCTTTTATTCCAAAACTTCAAACAGTGTAACTTTCCCATCCTTAGGTCGTTCTTGTGTCCAAATTGAAGCCCCGAAATAAGCTTTCCAATGGTTCTAACCTCATATCCAAATTCAAAATGTGGACAAAGAAAAGGGCAAAAGCGTGGCAAAATAACTATCCAAATCAAATTCTTTGGTTCAATCTTACCTTACCATCATATTGCCACCTCAATCAAAATCCCCAAATCCAAAAATAACACATGAGAGTCTCCACAAACATTCACCGAACCTTTAATAACTTTACGTGTACCTAGCTTCAATTCCAAAAGATATAGTTGAATCAACGCGTATTGGGGTCGTTACATTAACAATACGCTCCAATCTACTCACGGATTAAAAAGAGACGTAGTCCTAATTTTTTTAACATAATTTCCACCCAAAAAGAAATGCGTAAGTTTGGACTTTAGATCCATTAAAGTTGATTTCTAGTAGTAATGGTTAAGATTTATTTTGATAAGTTTTTAACATTTTAATTTTTTTAAGTCATATTATTTTTTTATTTTTTTACATATTTTTTTTAAAATAATTTAAAATTTAATTTTTAACTAATTTTTCAAAATCGGAAATGATTTGTGCCCCTAATATTTGTGCACACAATACCCCTAATTTTCATTTTAGGTAAATTGTTTTTTTTTTTTTTTTTTTTTTGGCCTTGTATTTTTTTTTTTTTTTACCTAAAATAAAATTTTCGGGAGATTCGGTGCAAAGGATTCGAGCTCCCAAATAAAACCCTTTCAAAATAATCCTCAGTCTGGCTGTACTTTATTTTAGTGGGTGAGTAGTTATTTTTGTAGACCATCTCCAACGGTGAACCAAATACAGCATCAAATTTAAATTTTGATGAAAAATTCACTTTTTTGAGCTCCAACGGTTTCACCAAATCGATACCAAATCGAGAATTCAGCAAATCTTTTATCAAAATGAGAACATTTCACCAAAACACTGTTCTGATCATAGAGAGAGAGAATCAATCGTTAGTTCTATTTGACAAACCCACAATAAAGGTTCAAGAAAAGGTTCATACTGATTAAAAAAAATTTTTGCCTAGGTGGTCTACCATTGACCACCCCAAATGTTCAAAAGTTAAAAAGGTTCAAAAAAAAAAAAAAATTTTTTTGATATTTGGTGAACCATTGGAGCCTCTGGTATCAAATCAGGAAAAGAGTGATTTTTTTACTCAGATTTGGTGAAAAGTTTGATGATCCGTTGGAGATGCTCTTAGTAGTAATGGGACCCATCGTCACCCACCTTGTACCGTGGCCTATCATTGCTTATTCATATCATATCTTTTCCAACCGTGCTAGAGAGCTCGAAATTGAGTCTCCCCGAATTCCCCTAATTACGAAACGACGTCGTTTCGTCGTTCAATTTTTTTTTTTTTTTTTTTTTTTTGAATCAGAAAATCAGAATCGAAGAAGAAGAAAGAAGAAGAAAGAAGAGAAGGCCCATTTGTGTGTGTGTCTCCTCCTCTCTTCTCTCCTCTCTTTCCTCTCTCCTCTCGCTCTCCTCTCCCTCTCTCTCCTCTTAAAAATGGTCGAAAATGGAGGAAAAAAGGAAAAATTTAAAAAAAAAGTGATTCGGGGAGCAATATTTCGAGCTCTCAAACATTATTCTATCTCTTCACCATGATAGACAAGAGCAAGCCTGCAAGTGAATATTGGTTCCTTCGTTCCAAGATGACATACATATATTTTTTTATATAGTCGAATGTCCAAATCAATTTAAGTATATTATATTTTAACTAAACTTAAGATTTACATAAAACTCTTATTGGACAAATTTCGAATAGAGGCGCAAACATAAAACCTGAGACTTGGAACGAGATGAATGATGATGATAATTGTTCCTGTGCGGACGACAGTCATACTCTTCTCAGTGGTAATGACGCACGTTTCTCCCCACGTGCTTGCCCTGACCCCACCACACACTTGCGCCGTGCGAACGTACCAGCCACAAAGGAATGCCTATAAATACTACTACTACCGATCACAGCTCACCAAAGCAGATCGGAGAATGGATGCAATCGATGCCGCCAAGCTTCGGTCCGAGTTCCTTCATGTTCTTCGCACTCGACGATCTTCTCGAGGTGCGAATTGCAATTCTCTCTCCCTCGATCTCTGTTTTGACGTTTGTAGCTCAAATTGTGAAGCTAGGTGTCGATGGATTGTGTAGACCTTGTTTTTCCTCGTTTAAATTTCCTTTTCAAATATGGAAAATGTTAATAGAATATTCAAATTTGATTAAACACTCCTCAATGCTCCATATCGTGTCAACCTTTAATCAAATTTTTACTCTCAGAGAGAGAGAGTGTGTGTGTGTGATGAAATGAGAGTCAAACTATAGCGATATATAATTTCATGCCTGTTCTTACATTTAATGTGGTTTTTTGAAGCGTATAGAGAGGGAAGATCTGTTATTTGTATTATTTTAATTTTATCTTGTACGGTTCTAAATTATGCCTGTTTTACACAATCAAATACTTTATGGCAATTTCTTTTTAGTTATGACTGATTTCTAAAAGGAAGGTTTAACTTTTTGTGATTCTCAAATGCCCTGGTTTCTAATCATATTTTAAGATTATTGTATTATTTGTATGTTTGATTTCAAGAAATTTTGTGAACTATTTGTTTGGTACTAGTTTTTGTGTTTCCAATAAAATTTAAGTTGTTGTTGACGAGTGCATGCTTCAAATGTTTGTATAATTATTTTAAATTTTTGTTAACTGATGCCCATAGATCACTGTTAACAAAAACCTAAAAGGGCTGTTTGATTAGGATGATTAATAGTAGAATTGATTATTCAGCTGCATTAGTGAGATATATAATGTGACACCTGAGTTTTTCGCTCCGCTCGAGCGAAGCTTTTCTCGCTCGAGCGTAGATCTTTAGCTCCCAGTAAATGGCAATTTTGCAACCGGGTCACTCGAGCGAAGGAGTTGTCGCTCGAGCGTAGATTGCATGCTCCCAGTAGTTTTACTGTAGCTCTGCAAAACTTCTGGGATATGTTCTTTTCCACTTGAGCGAAGGAAATTGCACTCGAGCGAGATCACTTATTCGTGCCTTACGCTTGAGCGATAGAACTTGCGCTCGAGCGACCTGTCGGGGACAACAAATTTTAAATAGCAACTCAAAGTCATTTTCTTTGCACTTTTTCTTTTTCTCACCCTCCAACTCATTTTTTTCTCAAAACCCTAGCTCACCAAAACCATAGATTTCCCCAATCTTGGTTTGAGATCCATCCAAGATTCCTCATGATTAGTTGAAAGAAGAGCTAGATTGTCACTTTCACCGATTGTTTTGTTTGATCTTCGAAGTACAAGTGTGGATTGCAACCCTAGCATACCAACTCGAGGTAGGGGTGTCTTTTAACTCTTTATATCTTCAATTTAAGTATCTTATGTGGTAATCTCATTAACTATTCATGTATATATATATATATGAATGTATATATGTATGTATTGATTTGAGCTGTTGACTAAAGATTGAGAACAAGAAGGGTGAAATTTTGTGATTGTTTAAGGAATTACACTTATTATGATGGAATATCATTGTTTATGATTGATGATTGCCTCAATTTCATAATGGAGAGAAAAATCCCAATTTTTCTCATTTTTCTCAAACCCTAATTTTTTTCAAACTTAATTTATAAAAAGGGGTTTACTCAATTAATTTCTAAACTATGAAATTGAGTGTAATTACTTGGTTTTGGGTTTGAAATGCAAGTTTGGAGGTTCCCTTTTTATGTTGAACTTGAGATGAGATGATGAATGATGATGGGAATGCCTTGATTTATGAAATGGGAAGAGTTGCACTATTATGAATTGATATCAGCTTAAGAAAGTTGTGCATTCTTTACAAATTCATGCATCATATACATTGTGCATTCCTTTTGGTATTACCTTGGTGCCAACGGGTGAAAGTTAAGAATGGTGGTAATTAGCCTATGAGTCCGCGTAGTGAGTCGGGTTGGATTTGAGTTGTGTATTGTATTTGGTACCCGCACGGGGAGTCAAGGTGCCCAATTGCCCTGTCTGCGCATATCGCTGGATGAATGTGGAAAAAGGTTTTGGGGTGTCCACGAGCCAACCGTTTCTGGAGCCGGCAAACGTGGAAAGCAAATGGTTTTGGGTGTTCACATCCCCGCCGTTTACGGAGCCGGCAAATGTGAAAGGTTGTGATGTTTTAGGTGCCCATCGCCCTGCCGTTTCTGGAGTCGGCAAATGTGGGATTATTTTCTATATATGACTATAACAATCTATGTATGTTTGATCTTGGGCTCTCACCTATGGATGTCATGGCTGAGTTACCGCCTGTGGAGAATGTGGGAAAGATGAGATATGTACAATGCATTGCATCATAACAATAGCATGCTCCGGCATTGTTTTACCTTCTTTTCATACATTCCCATGAATGGCATTGCATGATGCATAAGTTTTTCAAATAATTATATAATTTGTTAAATGCATCACCTATTGAGCTTATGCTCACCCCAAAAACTAACAATTTTCAAGAATTGAGGATGAGACACCTCTCAAGCGATGATGCCATTAGAGCTAGCATGTTTTGTTTTAGGGCCAGGGTGATGATGATTGTATTTTTTTATTTTTATTTTTTGAAATTGATTTTGTGACCTAAATTTGGGTAGAGCATTGTGATAAGAAAGATGCCCTTTGGATTACTAGTGTTAACTCCTTACCTCGTTTCTTTGAACTGTTTTTAATGTTTTGAGGATTGTAATGGAACAATTATGTCAACTTTCATTTGGGAATAGTTCAAAGGGAAAGAAAGCTATGAGTAAGTGGTTCTATTGTTTTGTTTTACCTGGATCTCGTATGTTGATAATACTTGGAAGTGCAATTGTATGAAACAGGTCTTTCAAGGCGTCACATATAATTCCCTTTTGTTCATGTTTGTTTTGCAATAGACATGGAAATATATAAAAAAATAAAAAATCAGTCAATTTTGTTAGATAGAATGACCATGGTAATCTAATATGAATAATAAAATTTGCAACCAAACAATAGAATGTGAGTCCTATGATTAATAATTCGAATTTTATGCCACAATCCGCCCAATCAAACGCACTCAAAATGTATAATGTTTCCATTGATAGTTAAAACGCAATTCTCTCTCTTACCTATAATATGTTTGATTAATCTATTCTTCTTCTTCTTCTTCTTCTTTTTTGGTTTTTGGACTTTTCAGTTCCGCTATCTGTGGAACTTGGAAAACCTGTGGCAAATCCTCTGTACCAGGAAACTCCGCGGCCAAACTTCAGTGAGGTTGAAATCAAGTTGAGGATCTTTATCTTACCTGTTGGAAGTTGATGCAACCATTCTAATTTACCTTGTCTGAAATTTTAACAGGCCATGGAGTCTTGTCTGAAGGCAGACATTCCCAATCTTAAGGATCTACTTAAGGAGGAAAACTTTTACTTGATGACCGAGGTGTGTGGACTTTCGCATGCTGATCATGTTTCTCTGCTGTTGCAATTAGCATAGATAGCATGGATTAATAATGAAAATATTGAATCTTTACACAAAAATGTTACATGGTTTGGAAAGTTTCTCATGTCCGAACACTACCATTTAATGAGTTTTTTATTGGAGGTTTCTCCAGTAAACTTCAATTCTTTATACCTGCACATCCGCTGATTTTGAGCATGAAAGGGACTTATTGTAATCGTAAGTAGTCAGGAGAGCAAGGACGCTTGCCTGTGCTGATTTTGAGCATGAAGGAAAGCAAACATCAAAGGCGGCCAGCTGTTGTTTTTCTACATAGCTCCTATAAGTGCAAAGAGTGGTTACGGCCATTGCTCGAGGTAGCTACTGTGTTGCGCTGACCCCCCCTTGGTCTTCATCAGTTTGATTTTGTAAGCACGAGAGATTGTCTTACATATTTTATTTGTTTCAGGCATATGCTTCACGGGGATATGTTGCTGTTGCCATTGATTCTCGATACCATGGGGAACGTGCTAACAGTAAAACCACCTACCGAGATGTGTGTATTTCATCCTCGTGTTTTGCATAACTATGCCTCATGGATAAGTTCAAGGTTCTGAAAAGGGGTTGCAGTCACCGTAACGGTGGCGGTGGCGTGGTTGCGAGGTATAAAGGCCGTAGCATAACGGTTGTGGTAATCGGAACCGTGAATTTTTTTATTTTTCGCACAATTTGAAAAAAACTTACCGATACGCATATTTTTTTTCCATGATCATATTTATTGGGTTTTAAAATAAATATTGATCAATTTTTATAAATTTTTAAGTTTGATCCAATATATTTCATATTTTTAAATCACTATAAACTGAGTTTTTTACATTTTATTTTAATAATTAATGACTTTATATTATACAAAAAATTAATCACTAATTATTATATATAAGATAAACAATGACAAAAGTAAGAAAATAAATAAAAGTTTAAATATATATATATATATTAATCAAGCCAAATAGATAATGACCGCACTTATTATTATTATTATTATTATTATTATTATTATTATTATTATTATTATTTTCAAACAATATATAGATAGACACACACAAACAAAATGGTTGAGTGATAGCAGCTGAATAGAAAAGTATAGGTCTTACAGCTTCAACAAATCAATAACATGTTCTTCATCTTTCCTCTTCTGTCTCTCTATCTCTTGTTCTTCTATCTTCCCTCTTCATTTTCCCTCTTCTCTCTCTATCTCTCTTTCCCCATTTTCAACTTTTTTTTTTTGTTTTTTTTCGAAAGAAGCAATTCGGAACCATTACGTAACAGCGCGTAACAGGCCGTTGCGGCCGTTACGGCACCGTTACAACCGCTATAGCAGTTGCTACGGCCGATATACCTGTGAATCTCAATCACATTGCAAAAACGGCCATAATAGGTGGCGGTAACTACCACAACTGTTACGTAATGGCGTTACGTAACGGTTGCGGTCGCTTTTTAAAACCTTGGATGAGTTACATATCGTATTAGTATATGGACCCACTTGCTTCAATGATGAGTGACATATCGTAGATTGAGAAAATCATGCTTGTCCCTAATATGATTTTGCTATTATCATGCAGGCTCTTGTATCATCATGGAAAAAAGGTGACACAATGCCATTCATATTTGATACGGTAATTCCTTCTTTTATTTTATGTCCAATATCCTTCCGCATTCTTTCGAACTTAGAACGAATAATAATCTGGGTTTAATTCTTCAATTCATATTGCTCATTGATTAATTCCATGGAATGCTTTTCAATCATGCAGGTCTGGGACTTAATAAAACTGGCAGATTATCTTACACATAGAAAGGATATAGACCCATCTAAGATAGGAATCACTGGTGAATCACTTGGAGGTTAGATGAATAACATATAAAAGGGTGAAAATGGGATTTCCATAGTTGCTATAATATGCTGAACTCATAGAGGAATTCTGAAATGCAGGAATGCATGCATGGTTTGCTGCTTTTGCTGAGACCCGCTATGCGGTGGCTGCTCCTATAATTGGGGTGCAGGTTTGGCTAATATAAAGTTTTATTTTATGTGATAGCATCTAAGTGTGTATTTCTTAAATCCTTGTATTGGAAACTCTAATTGAATATTTTGCTGTTTATGCTTTATGCAAAATTGTCAAAGGGATTTCGATGGGCTATAGACCATAATAAGTGGCAGGGCCGGGTTGACAGTATCAAGGCTGTATTTGAAGGTGAGACACAGAAAAATGAATTAAAAATCAGAAATGAATTAGTACATAATGAGGAGTGCCTTTATTGACACCTGTATGTAATTATTACTACTTTGGCCTAGCATCAGTAATTTTAACCACAAAGCTTGTTTCTATGGAGGCTTCACTAAATAAAGTTTTTATTAACTCTTTGATGTTGTTAATGGTTGGAGCACTAGATGCAAACTCCAATTGTAATTGTAACCATTCTTATGATAGAGTAATCAATAAATTTTTATACTATAGACTTATTTTATAATATGTGTTGCATCCCATGTAATGTGTTGCTGAAGCATATTTCTTGAATTGAATGCATTTTCAGAGGCACGGATTGATTTAGGCAAGAGTACAATTGATAAGGAAGTGGTGGAGAAGGTCAGTTGCAGTTATGCTTCTGTACATCTAATTGTCTTTAGACAAGTTAAATGTTTGTGTGATGCAATTAACCTATAGTGAACTTCAACACAAGTGTGTTTGGTTTCAGTATTTTTTTTGTTTTTAGTGAATATTTTTAAAATTTTAAACATTTTTTTTTTACTTTTTTAGATGCACCTTACGTAGATGTATCTAAAAAGTAAAATATTTGTAAAAAAATATTTTAAAAAATAATAAATACACAAAAATACAAAAAAAATATACTAAATTTTTGTATTTAGTATTTAGTGAATTTTTTAAAGATTTTTTTCACGAAATTATACTTTTTAAGTGTATTTATATTAGGTGTGTCTAAAAATTAAAAAAATTGCTTAAAATATTAAAAAAATTCAGTAAAAACAAAAAAAAATACGGAAAACAAGAAAGAAGAATTTTCTGAAAAGTGTTTTCAAAAAAATGAAAACAAACATAGTTGCCTTTCAAGGTTAGTGTTTCATTCAGTGGTTCTATGTTTTGCTTCTAATGTTGCCGGAGTAACACGGTTTTGTACTCCAATAAGGATGTTATGTTGATCTTTCTCCTTTACAATGCACATTGGAAGTTGGATCGTGTATTATGGTTTACTTTTTAACCAGGTATGGGACAGAATTGCTCCTGGTTTAGACTCCCAATTTGATTCACCTTATACAATTCCAATTATTGCACCGCGCCCTCTGCTGATCTTAAATGGTATGTCGATTTCTTGCACACCAATCGTCAAAATATATGGACTAGGTTCTTGGTTTTAGAAGTGAAGGACATGTTTGTACCGGAACATTCTTTTTGACAAACAGGCGAAGACGATCCACGTTGCCCAATTGAAGGTCTGGAAAAACCCACATCAAGGGCCTGCAAAGCTTATGAGGAGGCCCATTGTCTGGATAATTTCAAGGTATGGAATTGTGTTATTTTTGTTAAAAGTGCTTATGGTCACAATAACATTCCATACTTTTTAAGTGTGCATAAAGCTTAGTGTAAAATTTTCCAGTTCTATGGTGAATTCCACAAATAGTGCAGCTCCTAAAATCCTAGGAATCCATCAAATAATCCACCCCCTCCATCCATCTCTCTCTCTCTCTCTCAAGCAACTAGGAAATGTAAATGCAACAACATCTAACCATCAAATCCATGGTTTCTCTGTTGAAATGATCGTTCCTTTTCAATATTCTTGGTTCTAACACGTGATCATTTTTTTTATTCTTGACTTGCAGCTGATAGCACAACCTGGAATAGGGCACCAAATGACGTCGTTGATGGTGAAAGAAGCCAGTGATTGGTTTGATAAGTTCCTCAAGTAAGAATGGCTCATCACTAGGAATATTGTATAGATGTAAAATCAATATTTGTTATATGTCAGATGTAAAATCAATGTTTGTATCTCAATTCAAGAATTGATGAATCTTTTATATATGAAAGTTTAATTTGTGGTAGAAATTCCTATAAGCACACTGTGCAATTCTCCCTGAAAATAATAATAATCAATCATTCTCTGGCTAGAAATGCTGATTTAAGAACTGTTATTTCAATAAATAACTATTTTTCTATTGGCTTACTATCAGGTTAATATTCCAATAATTAAGTACACAACCAGAATCAGAGAGAGAAAGACCAGCAGAACTAACAATTACAGTTTTGTTTTTCTACATAGAAAGCTCATTTTGATTTTGTATGTGTTTTCATCACAATCATTTATGCACACCGTATGACAAAGCACTAATAGGAGACAAATGTGAAATGTTAATTCAGCTCTTCTTGGGCATAGCCGCAAGCCTCGTGTACATCCTTGCCATGGACTGGTATCCTCGGATATCACCAGAACGGAGAAGATTGCCTATGCAAGACCAGCAGTGACCAAATTAGCACAACAGACAAAACAAGTGTCTAAATGAAAATACGAAACAAAAATATTCAATAAATGACCACAACTATCCATTTGTGAAACCCACAAGAAAATTCCCATGTTTTACTGGAAGTATGTGGTAGGTTCAACTGTACCGGTTCCCTCTAATATATTTGAAAAGAACCCAAAAATATTATGGGATAAAAGCATTGCACCAACTATACCAGAATCACAATTTAGAGGGCTATCCGGTTCTGGATGGGCCATCAAAGCAATTATAGCCCTACAGACAGACTGGATTGTCCAAGCTGGACTCCATGCATTCTTCAAGATATCGAGACAAATCTCTCCTGTCTGCAAGGGAGAAAACAACCAAGAGTATGAATAACTGATCAATCATTTCAGAAATACTGCTTTCAACATTAGTTTTTGGTTTCATAATAAATAAAGCCCACAAGAAGGTGAGCCGCCTAGCTTGTTAAACCAACCAGTAGGTAAAATCAAAGTGCAAGTACATTGTGCTGTTCATTTTGAGATCCAAGAATGAAAGGATTTATTTGGTATTATTTTCATTTTTCATGTTTTCATAAACAAAACCAATGAAAATGAAATCTTAATATCATTTTTGTTTGCGCATCAAAAATTCAGAAAACAACTAAAGTATTTCCTAAAAAATTGGGGGTGCTTTCAAAAAATATTCAGAAAACAGTTCGCAAACAAATTTCCAGTGTTATTCATTTATTCTGTTTCCGAGAACGAAACACATAATATGACTACGAGTATGACTTGCTAATAGTTACTATGTGTTTTGTGGACTCCAACCTTTGGAATTGGATTTGAAGGTTATCTTAGTACAGAATTTTAACAAAGATGTCTCCAATTCCAAATCCAAGCATGCGCTCCATATTTTCAAATGCAACATTCAGGATTTATTTAGACAAAACTCAAGATTATTCAATTGGAAAAGGAAAACTATTAAGAATTTATATGGATGCTTTTGACCAACTCTAGAAATTGCTTTGCCAAGGCCATTCCCAAACATAAAACTGGTTACAACCCTTCCCCAAAGTTCCAGTCTTTCAACAAGATTATTAAGCAGGTAAGAATAAAAAGAAGAGGAGGAGAATCAAGACCTCATTGCTTTGAGCAGGTTCACAGAAAAAAAATAAATAAATAAAATAAAATCATTGCTTATCCTTCAGAAGAGCTTTTTCAGCCTGGTTTTGCAAATTTCTACCATTTTGTTCCCTTTGTTAACCACATCAATTGTCCAGATAACTAGTATTCCACATTGATGACTCAATGACGCTGTAAGATCAAATTCAAAATGGCATCCATAAATGCAATGTGATATCATTGTTCTGGTGCAGGGGATATACGGCATATTCAGGTCTGGTAGCAATGAGCAGACACCCTTGAACATAGAATAAAGGGCAAGACAAATTCGTACAAAATTCCAAAAAACACAAAACATAATATAGATAGAGACAGAAATGAAAGGACTTTCGTTTGCAACCCTTTTGCCATTTCAAAATACAAGAAATAGATATTACATTAAGAAAAAAATGCAGGCCAAAAAGATCATTAAAGAGTTTCATACCTTGAAATGCACATTTGGATGAAATATTTTGGTTAAGAACCGCACTTGAGGAGGTTGCAGAGGATACTGCTCCGGGACAGAGAAAGCAAGCTGGAAAACGCCACCCTCAAAAGGAGTTTCAGATGGACCCTGGATACAGAAGAAAATCAAGCAACAGCAGAAAACAATGGACTCGTCACAACAAAATCTACCTTGATCAGAGCAGTCCATTTAAATATGTTGGAATCATCACAGGCTAGCTGAATATCTGGGTCAGCTACTTTCTCTCGCTGCACCTCTTTGTATTCCTTGAAAAGCCTTGCCCTTGATGCCTGCATTCAGCACAAAACCACAAAGTTTACCCAGATAAAGTGAATTCTAAGCACATCTTATAAATAAATAAAAGCCACAAGAAACAAATGAAAATGTACATTGATGATGGGTGTCAAATTAATCATGATTATTCAATCAGTCTTAGGAGATAAATTAAGGCCTCGTTTGGGGACAGTCCCGTTTAGTCAAAAAGTCAAGAAGTTATTAAAAAAGTCAAAAAGCAACCACCCATACCAAAAAGTCAAAAATTATCTTTTCTCTCTACTTTTTACACATCTTTTCGTAAAAAGTCAAAAAGTCATCCCAAACATATTAGTTTTTTTTAGCTCATATTTTAGCCAAATAGTCAAAAAGTTACTAAATTAGCTTGTTCCCAAACGAGGCATAAGTGTCAAAATTGGAGTCTGTCTCAATGATGAATCGTGAATCAATAAAAAAAATTGATAAAACCATACGGATTGACATAAAAGCTTCAATAAAATGATAGAAGGTTCATCAATTAAAGTTTCAGAAGCTTAAGAAGTGAGACTTTCAGCAGTGTGTCCTTTTCAACTTTCACAAATCTAACCCAAATCATGCAAAACAAAAAACAATGACTACCACAATAACCACTCTTGCTTTCAACACGAAATAATCAGAAGTATCATCATTAATTCAGTGGTGTTCCTTTCAAATTTTTACAAATCTAACCCAAATTATGCCCCCCCCCCCCCCCCCCCCCCCCCAAAAAAAAAAAAAAAAAGTTGCACCGACAATAATCACTCTTGCTTTTCGACGTGAAATAATAAAAACAATAATATTCTGAAGTAGCAACCCCAATTGCACATATGAATAATCAAACCAACATATAATTGTAAACCCTGCTAAACAGAAACTAACCTGCATTATGACTCAGTATACTCAAAAGCTCAGCAAAATCTGAAAAAAGCCACTCAATATCTACATATATGAAGAATAGGAGAGAGAAAACATATTAAAATGGAATAAAAATTGAAACTTTCGAACAAACTATTCCAAACCCTAGACGATAGCAAAATTCAAAACTTTTCCATCGTTTAACTCCTTGTTTTCCCGGAAACCAAACAGAGCAGGATCCCTGATGGATCAACAAAAGAACAAATACAACTATATAACTAGAAATCTCATCTCACCTGTGAAATTTCAAAATCGATTTGAGGAGAGAGAATGACTGAAAGAAAACCCTAGATTAGATTACGTCGTTTACCATTATTGCCGCGACCGAGCTATTTGACGACGTCTCTTTAACGTCAGTGTCCAAACTAAAGCAGTCGCTGTTTCTTTGTTTGTCTTTCTTAGGATTAGTTTGGGAAGTGGGTCAGCTTTTTGACTTTTTGATTTTTTTGACTATTTTAGCTTGAGCTAAAAAATTTGGTTTGGGAAGAGTTTTTTGGCCTTTTGACTTTTTTTTTTTTTTTTGTGTGAGAGAATGGTGTAATGATTATGAATTGGATGTGATATTTTGTTTTTTTTTGACTAAAATAGTCTATTTTGTTTTTTGTTACTAAAATAGTTAAAAAAACCCATAACCCAACTTGCCAAACGGAGCCTTCACCGATTAATTAAACTCTATAACCAAACATAACAAAAAGAGAAAAGTTAGGGATCATGAAAAAATTTTTATAAACATAATCATAAAAGATTTATGACTTTTAGATTACCTTGATTAATGTGTGGTACTTTATATTAAGTGTAATTCAATAGTCATAAATATTTCATAATCATTTTTATGAAAAAAATTTCATAATACCTAACATTGTTTGTAACAAAAAATCATTGAATGTCCACACTTGTTTTAACCGTCTAGATTTTCTTTTCAACAAACCTGGTGTTAAATTCATTGAATTTGACCAAAATTAGCACCAATATTGGACACACCCAAGTTGATGATTTAAATTTCCTTCCAAAACTCTCATTTACTGGGTAAGCATGGTCTGAATTAATTTGATTTGGTCCTAAAATTAGGACTAATTTGTTATCTTTCATAAAAATTAAAATCAAATCAATTTATTAAATCATGAAATCAATTCGAAACAAACCATTTAAACACAGTTCAGCTCGGTTTGAAACCACAATTTTTACATTATTTGTTCAAAAAAAAAGAAATCATATAACATTTTCATTTTAACATTAATTTGCCTATGATTTTTCAAAATATAAACATACATATTGTTTTACAATTACCGTAAACAAACATAATATCTAGTACATAAACATATTATTCAATACGTAGTAAGTACAAAATTCTATGAAACAAACATTTTGTTTTTTTCTTCTCCTAATTCTGAGGAGAGTTGAGACAATTTGCAATATACTTTCTCAATGTGTTAGTTTCCATTTGCACTAACCTAAGCATAAAAAGCTTTATAATAGTTACATTAACGCATGCAGCGGTCTTACTCATTTTTTTATATCGTTTAAGTTACATACGGTCCGAACCAGTTTTAATTCGGAATCGTAAACTCTAATTCGGAATCAATCTGCGCACAGATAATGAATTCCTAATTTTCTAATTCAGAATCGAACTACGGATACAAAAAAACTAACTCAAACTTATTGGATTAGACTGGACTAGTTTTAATTGCAAATTTTTCAGATTCCTTGCACAACCTTGCCATTTACTCATCAAATTCCAAAATTATGATATTTATATTAAAATTTCAAAGCATAGGAAGAGCTGAGGAAAACATAAATTTATGCCTTGTTTGGAAACTTTGCTATTTTAGTTGATTTTTTTGACTATTTTATGAGATGAAAAAAAAAATTTGTTTTGGATGATTTCTAAATTTTTTTTTATAGATGGATAGATGGTTTGTGAGAGAAAAAATGATTGATTGATATGCAAAATATGATATTTTGCCTTATTAACTATTTTAGAGCACGTTTGTTATGATGGAATGAAATGAAGTAAGAATATAATGATAATAGAAATGAAATATATGGTAGAATAGAATGGAATGATCATTCACATTTCTAGCTGATGAATTTTTTATATTAAAAAATTCATGTGAGGTACTTGGTTGATGTTCCTCTCTCCAATTGTTCAAGTGATATTGGTGTCCTCTATATGGTGCAAGAAAACCTTAATATCCAGCATCAACAGGATAATAATCACTTACACAATAACAATATGTGAAAGTTTTAGGATGAGATTTAGTGTAAATATTTATATTTGTTGAATCTATATATATATATTAAAGAAAATGGAGTGTTTAACCCTCAAGTTTTGTGGGAGCTCCACTCTCAATCTTAATTTTTAAAATTTTTTATTTAAAAAAAAATTCTCAGCATTTATTGATTTGATCAAAATTCTCTAATCAGCATTTATTAACTTTTTCCAATCCACATGTCTTTCCACATGCTTGTATTTATCGATTTGGTCAAAATCCCTGATCAACATTTAAAATCTCCTCATATAAATAATTATAGATACAGTCTGTGCATAGTTACTGCAGTAGCCTTTTAAATTTCTCCTATACACTATAGTTAGTGATAAGATTGTTAAATTATTTTTATAAAAAATCTTAAAAAAACATAATTTATATATTTTAAAAAAGTTAAAACAAATATAAATATTTATAATTATCCCGTATTATTTTTAAAACAAATATAAATATTTATAATTAGAAAAATGTTTGAGACTCCCATTTTTTGGAGACCCCCACAACCCTCTTTAAATCTCCACCATTAATGTATGTGTGAGACCTACTCATGTATGTGTGGGACCCATACCATCAATGGTAAAGATCCAAAAAGAGTTGTGAGGATCTCCAAAAAATAAAAATCTCAATTATTATTGTTATAATTATCCCGTGCATAACACGGTGATAGGCTAGTATAATATTTACGGTAAGGCATGACTGGCCCTGGGGCATAGGCCACAAGGCCATGGCCTAGGGCCCCTCAAAATGGACTCAAAAAAGGGGCCCCCTCATATTATAATTTAGTGTGATATATTAGGTATGTTTTAAGTCTAAAAAAATTTTTTAAAAAAAAGCTCAAACTAACTTAAAATAAATTGACTTATTAAAAAAATTGAAAGACCATTCAAAAAAATTAACATTGTTATTCATTGAAAATAGACCTTAAAAAAGGGTCTCTCTTATTATAGTTTAGTCTAATATATTAAGTATATTTTAAGTACAAAAAAAAAATTAAAGAATGCCCAAATTAACTTAAAATAAATTAATCTATTAAAAAATTAAAAGGTCTATTTAAAATAATTAGCATTATTATTCAGTGAAAAAATTTTTGCAAAAAAATTAGATTATGCAAGTATGATTGATTTAAGGGTTGTTTGGGATGATCTAAATAAGTGTACTTTTTGTCTTTTTACGAAAAGATATGTAAAAAAGTAGAGAGGTAATGTGATGGAAAAAAGATAAAAAGATGAATTATATAAGGGATGCCAAACCACCATTTATTTGCTTCTAAAAATACAAGAAGAGTAAGGATCAAGCGATACTTATTAGTTATTGTAATGTAATATTATGTATTTTTTGTGATTTTGATACAAATCTTTTGTCTTCTACTTTTAATTTTTTTTTCATTTAATGAAAAAAAAATATGAAAAATCTCAAAAATTTATTAATTAATTATCAATTTTAAATCTCAAAAATCTCAGGACCGGACTTGCTGCGAGGTACTTTTAATCCATTTCTTCTACTAACTGCATCTCAAAGTACTCTCTCATCAGCCGCCAATCCTTCCCAACTCGGTAATATATAAATAAATTGCATGTCTTGTGAAAAAGCCCCGAACACATTTAGCCTCCGTTTGGAAGTGAGTTGGTTTTTTAATTTTTTTGGCTATTTTAACTTAGGTTAAAAAATTTGATTTGGGAAGGACTTTTTGATTTTTTTGACTTTTTTGACTTTTTTTGTGAGAGAAGAGTGTAATGATTATGAGTTGGATGTGATATTTTATTTGTTGTGGTTAAAATAGTCTATTTTATTTTTTGTGACTAAAATAGCCAAAAAAACCCCAAACCAAACTTCCCAAACGAAGCCTTATAGCAATTTACCTTTTCGGTTTCTATACCTAGGCTTGTCTTCCGTATGTACTCTTACCATAATGTGTGTCCTATCAAGAGTTCCAAGAGAATTCTATCAATTTTTTTTTATGAGTAATGATTTATCTCTCATTTTTTCCGCATTCCTTTTTACCCCCTCTTTCTTTTATTGGTTACATTTTTTTTTTTTTTCTGCTCCTCCAATCACCACCCACCACGTAGTAAAGGGGGTAAGGGAGTGATCCCCGAAAGAGGTCTCAAGCATTATTCTTTTTTTAAAAATGAAAAAATTAAATATTTTTATAAATGATATTTATATATATACATATATTAAATTTAAATTAAGTACATACTTCCAATTATCTCTAATTAATATCCTTTGAGTTTGCAGGAATAGTCTCAGGCATTTTAAATAAGGGCTGGTTTGGGGTGTCCTAAAAAAGTGTACTTTTTGTCTTTTTGGACTAAAAAAATTGAGAAAAAAATATGGAGATTTGGGTTAACTTTTTAGATTTTTATAGAAAAATGTATATTAAAAAATTGTATAAAAAAAATGTATAAGAGATGAATAGTGATAGGTGGCCCACAGCCGTACAAATCGAAAGGTGTGAATGGGAGTTGGAAATTATTGGCTATTTTTTGTACAAAGCACTGCACGGTTTTGTTTGGTCTGTGGGGGTCATCACGGGTCTCATTTTAACAATCTGAACCGTTCAATGTGTATAACTCGTCGAACACTATGTACTTACAAAAAATCACGTTAATCGGATATGATAGCTATCTGATCAGATTTATTTATTTTTCAATCATTAATTATAACACCATCCATTTGTCGTACATAACTGATCTGATCATATAGTTATCAATATCCGATCAATGTGATTTTTTGCAGACATATAGTACTCGACGATTTCTAAACATTGCACGGTTCAGATTATCAAAACAGGACCCGTGATGGCCCCATGGGACGAACAGCGGTGGGTGTGCAAACCACACCCAATCATTTATCTTTAATCCACTACTGCAGCACAGCAGCTGCATAGTGGTTACTTCGGTGGTCACTTTTTTTTAGAAATTTTTTTTTTTTTTTTTTGGTGAATAGTAATATCTTTTTAAATTTTAGAGTAACTTTTTGACTTTTTGACTTATATAGGTTTACCCAAACCAACCTTAAATCTCCTTGAAGTCATACGACAGAATTCAAGTCATATGACAAAATTCAAGACATTGTGAAAATATCTACTTACACTTTTCGTTGATCATTTAAACTAATATTTTACGACTCGATTCTTCACATCGTGAGCAAGAATATGCAAAAACAATGCTACTTGTTCATCAACTAAGATATTTTTGGTATCTTTTAACCCACCCAAGTTTTGCAGGATGAAGCACAATTTCATGAATGTTTGTCTATCAACTCCAAGTTGCCCAACACAATCTTTATCATTGTTATAAACAAGTCGGTAAATATTTTCTCTATTTGTGTAGAAATTTAAAATATATCTTGAACTCGAATAATGCTTCTGCATGTATATATCTACTAAAGAATAGATAAGTTGATACCACCAATTCACTGCATGCCCAATATCCAACCATAACATCATAATTGATGTCAATTTTTTTGTCTCAAATATTTTCTTGTTTCCAAATTTAAACGAGACATAACTGCATCAAAAATAAAAATACATTTTACTCTAGGCAACATTTTTTAATGCTTTTTTTTTGGGGGGGGGGGGGGGTTAATTGAAATACTATTTAATCAACATTCATTAAAGCAATACAAAATAAAAAAAATTAATTTTGTATAGAAATAGAAGAAAAAAAAGGAACATTACAGTTAACATGTCGAAAAACTAAGGAATATTTATTTAAATTAACATACTAAATGTTAAAAGACCTTAATTTGATGTTTTGCCTAAACCGCAAAGATGATTAGACCACCACTTATCAACATTACACAATGATAAAATTTAAATCTACTATATCTAACAGTAACTCATTTATTATGTCAATTTATTATTGATGTTTTGATATTTTGTATCTTTCGTTTTATATTTCTTGTTGTAGTAAATATATACACTTAAAAAAAATCAGCAATGTCTTTGAGGTAAAAATCAGCAATGTCTTTGAGGTAGAAATTTTTTAATCTGTCAACAAGAAATAACAATCACTTGTACAATGTTTTATGTATGAAATAAAAATTAATTTTTCAGATTAGTTCACATGGCAAAAAATACATAAAATCAAAGATACAAATTACTCAATTTTGTTTATGTGAAACAAAATTTAAATCAAGAAAAAAAGAAAAAAAAAATACAAAGAAACTATGTACAAAAATAAAAAATAAAAAATAAAAAATAAGAACACGATACATATATATATATTCTATTATTCATTGAATGTGATTTCATAGAGTTTCATATATATATATATATATATGCCTTACAACTAACATCTAAAAAAATTGAAACATAATTTAAATTATATATATATATTGAACTTGATAGAAGAATAATGATGGAGTCTTTTATGGCTGATTGTTTAATATGGGAGAGTATTCGTAGAGAGAGATTGAAGAGAGAGAAGAAGAAAAAAAAATTTCCTAAAATGATCATTTTATTTTTTTTATTTTTATGAGAGAGATCATTATTTTATTTTATGATGATTTCATGTTGGAATGGAATAACTATTCCTTAGCTTCCCATATAGAATAGGTATTCTCACTTTTTATTAGAATGGTCATTTTCATTGAATGACTATTCCCACTTAAATCAAAAAAACAAGTGAGGGAAAGAGAATACGAAACTAGAATAGGGATTTGATTCCAGCCGATTGCATCATACCAAACGTGCTCTAAGTCTTGTTTGGTAATTTTATTATGTATTGAGATTGCTACTTTACTTGGATTATTATTCGCACATCACAAACAGATTCGCTTTTCCTAAGATTACATGGGATTGAAAAATCAATCCTCGGGCTTTTGCCTAGTTTTGATTTTTTTTTTTCCCAAAAATTGTATTAGTTAGTTTATTAAATAAGATGGATTAAAATATTTTTAATATTATTTTTTTGTAAATAATTTATTTGTGAAAAAAATATTTAATTTTTTTAATAAATACTAAATTTTTTTTATTTGTTTGTATGAATTTTTAAATGATTTTTATACAAAATTTATATTTAGGCAAAAATTAAAAAAATATCAATTCTATATATTAACACTATTTGGGTAAATTACAAATACATCTCATAAGATTTGCTTAAAATACAAATTGCCCTCTATGGTTTGAAAAATTACAAATACTTTCCTATCAGAATTTTTTATTTAATAGAATTAATTGAAAAAGTAAAATTTATAACTGTTCACCTATATAATAATAAAATTATGTCACGACCCGCTCCCCGTACTCAAGGGTTAAGTATCGTGATGGCCAGTAACTGAGGTTACCTCCGGCCAATTCAAAAACAAATTAATAAACGCAAGCGGAAGAAATATTTAAATAAGGGTACCAAAATAATCATCGGAACTTCTATTTTTATTACAAAATTATATTGACAAAAAAGGTCGTTATTTACATAGAGAAATATCATAAAAATGCCGTGTGTGTCTATTCCGCAGCCCCGCAACTAAGACTTTTCAAAAGTTATTTCCTGAAAATTGGTAAACAACTATAAGCACATGGCAGAGTGAGAAATATTATACCAAGAGTATAAGGGACACGAAATAACCATGGATCATTAGTTAGGCCAAAACATTTACATAAACAAAAATTTAAGTAGCAGAACTAAAATACAGAAGTTATGTAACCACAATCACTTGATGCAAACGAAGCGAGCGAGAGGTCACGAAGTGGCTGTCGAGAATAGAATGATTCAAGAGGTGCCTTGTATGGATTCTAGAGGTGGCTCCCACAATAGTGTAGCACTTAGTTCCGCACAGCACTTTGGTCCGCACAAAACAGAGATCAATGGATCCATGACAAACAGAGGACCACAAAGTGGTCAAACAGAGGCCAATGATTATTTAAGTCTCCAAAGGCGTGGGACTCCCGTGGTGGTACTTACAAAACATATTTGGATATAAGGTCATAATCAAATATTCTTTAAAAATAAAACAGATTTCACTTTAGCAAATAAGGGCTCAGAAATAAAACCACATAACTGAAATCTTTATAAAACATAACTTTTATTAAAAACATAACTTATATAAAACAGGTTTTGGTAAGTCAAAATATACGTAAAATACATTTTGGTAACTCAAGGTATAATATAACTCACCTTAACTTTAATTCCTTACTCTTCTTTTCTATTATCAAAGACCCTTCTAACATCCACTATTCTTTCCTTTTCTTCTTTCTTTCTTTTCTTTTCTTTCTTCTCTTCTTTCTTGGTCTTGTTACCATACTGAGTCAACTTCTTCTTCTATTTATACAATTCCAATTCGTGATGGCCAAGAAATTGCCACGTGTCACTCTCCTATTTGTCTTCATTAATTCAAGTTTATCTCAACTTAATTTAATTATACTTTGGCCTCTAAATTTTTAATAATTATATTATTTTACAAAATAATAATATATAATAAATTATATATTTTCCAAACTAAGATTAAATAATATTAGTATAAATTCTACAGAATAATTAAAATTTTGAGTTGTTACAAATTATCTAAATGATTAATTGAAATAAAATTTTAACATTATTAAAAACCATTAATTAACTTGATAATTTATTAATAAAATGACCTATTTGTTATGAAATTAGTAACTTTAAGAGACATAATGTAATTTTTAGAATCACATGAGGTAATTTGTAATTTAAATAAATCTCAGGGGTGTATTTGTAATTTATCCATACTATCTATAGCATTAAAGGCTATTTTGGGAAGTGGGTTAAAAGCAACTTCTCAACTTTTAACCTATTTCATTCTTTCACAAAAAAGTTAAAAAGTAACTTTTAATCATCTTTTCAAAATACTCCTAATAATTCGTTAGGGTTCAAACAATCATTTTTTATCTTATATCTTAATTAATAGTCTTTTCATTCAATCTCACAATACCCTTAAATCTCCTATACGCTGTCAAAGGTTACGTTTGGTAAAATTTTATAAATATGATTTGAGTATGAGTTGTATTTTGAGTTTGTGAATTGTGCAATTATAATTTGAGTATAGAAAATTTGTTTGGTTATGATCTTTGAACAGAGTGTTGAATTGAGTTTTGAATTGTATCTGGAATTGAGTTTTGAAAGTTTGATTTGATATGTGAAGTAAGAAAATTTGTTTGGTTATAAATTCAAATTGTTATAACTCATAACAAAACACAGTACTTTCACACTATTGAAAATTCTGATAAACACTCATAACCAAACTCTTTTTAAAATTGGGATTTTTATTGATAAGTTCAATTTAGAAGTGTTTTAACCCAAGAAATCCATGAAGGAATTTTTTAACCCATTTAGTCCCATGTATGTATAGTTTTATTCCATAAAGTCCATTTTCTTGATTTACACTATTTTCTTGAACACTTATGCCATTATATTCAATTTTGATACCCTTATAAATATTTTTTGCAGGATTAGCAATTTAATGATGTGAAAATTTATATTTTAAAATTCACATTGGTAGAAATGTAAAATTGGCCCGTGGGCGGCTTCGAAACTTCTTGAAGCCGGCGGCAGATTGACAATGTGAATATTTAGATTGACATGTTAACATTCACATTAATAGGAGTGTAAAATTGGCCTGCGTCCCGTGGTGGGGCGAAACCGCCATTACATGATGACGGGCGAAGCAGTCCGGCCCGTTGACAATGTGAATATTCACATTGACATGTTAACATTCACATTGATAAGAGTATAAAATTAGTCCATGACCTGGGCGCCAAAAGCCCGACAATGCCCGACGAGCCCGGCCATTGACAATGTGAATATTCACATTAACATGTTAACATTCACATTGATAGGAGTGTAGAATTAGCCTGTCTCGTGGCTACCGAAACCCGCCCTGACGCGTGGCGGCCCGGCATTAACAATGTGAATATTCACATTGACATGTTAACATTCACATTGACAAGAGTATAAAATTGGCGGCCAAGTAGGCGGCCCGACCGTTGACAATGTGAATATTCACATTGACATGTTAACATTCACATGTTAACATTCACATTAATACAAGTGTAAAATTGGCCCCGTCGTGGCGTATGAAACACGCCATGGGCGGCCGTGACGGGCCCGATGTTGACAATGTGAATATTCACATTGACATGTTAACATTCACATTGATAAGAGTATAAAATTAGCCTGCGACCTATAGGCGGCCAAAAGCCCGCCCGCGACCCGAGACTGGCCCGGCCTGTTGACAATGTGAATATTCACATTGATATGTTAACATTCACATTCATAAGAGTGTAAAATTTGCCCGCAACCCATGGGCGGACTGAAGCCCGAACGAAGCCCGAGGCGAGCTTGGCCCGACCCGTGACAATGTGAATATTCACATTGACATGTTAACATTCACATTGATAGGAGTGTAAAATTAGCCCGCTAGGTCTGCCGTCCGGCCCAACTGGTAGGCTTTACCAAACCCCGCGGCCGCCTTGACGCGACAATGTGAATTTTCACATTGACAATGTAACATTAACATATCAATGTGAATATTCACATTGTCGGCTTCGCCGGACTGACTCGGGCCGCCGACGTGGCGGCTTTGACCACGCGGCACGGGTTAATGTTACACTCTTATCAATGTGAATGTTAACATGTCAATGTGAATATTCACGTTGTCAACGGCCGTCGCCCTACCGGGCCAGCCTAACCCGCCGTTTATCTGAGTCCGACTCGGTCAGCTTACGCGCAAGCGGCTTAACCCGGCAGGTTAATGTTACACTCTTATCAATGTTAATGTTAATATGTCAATGTGAATATTCACATTGTCAACGGGCCGACCCGGGCCCGCCCACGGGCCACGAACCAATTTTACACTCCTATCAATGTGAATGTTAATATGTCAATGTGAATATTCACATTGTTAATGGGCCGGGCCGGGCTTGCCCCGGGCCGCCCACGGGCTTTGGGCCACTCATGGGACGCGAGTCAATTTTACACTCTTATCAATGTGAATATTAACATGTCAATGTGAATATTCACATTGTCAACAAGCCGCCAGTTCGCGCCGCCGGGTCGGTTTCGCCACCACGGCGCGGACTAATTTTATGCTCTAATTTTACACCCTATCAATGTGAATGTTAATATGTCAATGTGAATATTCATCACATTACCGTCGAGCTCGGCCCGGCCGCCCACCGTCACGGGCTAATTTTACACTCTTATCAATGTTAATGTTGATATGTCAATGTGAATATTCATATTATGCCGGTCGGCCGGTAATCCTCGGCCGCAGTCAATTTTACACTCCTATCAATGTGAATGTTAACTTGTCAATGTGAATATTCACATTATCAACGAGTCGGTAGCCAGCCTATTTTTTTTGGTCTTAGGGCCTACCGACTTTTTTCCGGGCACCCACGAGGATCGACATGGGCCGGGCCTCTACACATTAACGATATGAACATTCACATTAGGGGTATTTTGGTAATTATGTCACCAATAGGACTTACTGAAATATGAGAAAATAATGTGAACTAAATGAAATATAAGTAGATGAAAAGGGTATTTTGGTCTTCTTATCTCAAATTGGACCTAATGGAATAGTCAAAAAGAATATGGGTTGGATGGAATAAAGCTCTTAGAAAATGGATTTATCAAAAAAGTTCCCTTTAAAATTCAATTAAAAAAATTTATTATTAACAAAAAATAACATTAATCAATTTTTTAATTGAAAATAATACAAAGGAAATAATTTTTTTTCAAAATAAATATTCAAAAAATTTAAATCATAAATATTTAAATAATTTAAATAATCTAAAAAATTTAATAAGTAAAAAATTAAAATAAATATTCAAAAAATTTGAATAGTAAAAATTTAAATAATTTAAATATTCAAAAATTTTAAATAATTTAAAATTTTAATATTTTAAATTTAAAAACAACTCTACACTCAAATCGTAATAAAACATATAAAACAAAACTTAATTAAGAAATTATTTTTAAAACTCATAATCAAATACATAACTCAAAACTTCATACTACTTTCATAACTCTGCACTCAAATCGTAACCAAATACATAACAAAAAAAAGTCAAAATATTTAAAAATATTTTTATGAAATAGATTTTGAATTTATTTTTATAAAATATTTTAAAATTTAAAAAATTAAAATCGTAATATTTAAAAATTAAACTATTTAAAAATATTCAAAAAATTTAAAATCGTAACATATTTAAATAATTAAAATCTTAACAAAATTAAAATATTTTTAAAATATTTAAAAAATTAAAATATTAATTAGAATTAAGTTTTGAAATGAGTTTTGAATTATGTGTTTGGTTATGAGTTTTGAAAAGTAATAACTATGTTTTGAATTAAGTTTTGAGAAATAAGTATAGAATTATGATTTAAAAACTTAAAACAAACATCATACTTAAATCAATAGATAGAACTATGATTTAAGAGATTTACCAAACGGAGCCAAAACCTCTTAAAAATTTAGGCATTCACCATTATGTTCAACAATGAGAGTCTAACCATCAACCATCGACTCAGATACTCTGGCCTTCTTTGATTTGTTTTTAAGAAATAAATTTTGGAGAAAATTTTTTAAAATCTTCTTGATTTAGTAATTTTGAAAAAAAAATAATTAAAATTATCTCTTATACATATCAATTAATTACTTTTTTTCTTTTTTTTCTCATTCTCAATCACTTTTTTTTCTTATACATATTTAGTCAATTATAATAAAATATTAAATTATTCTAAATTCTCATAATCCAAAATTATTTCTAAAATATACAACCAAATAAATTAAAAAAATTCCTAAACTCTTTCTCTAAATTTTTTTTTAAAAACACATCTCCTAAAACCAAACTAAACGCACCCTATTTGTTTGGAAAATCAGGATCTCTAGAATGGGCGACGACTATGCCTAGTCATGGAGTAATTGAGTAGTCCACAATGAGCGTATTGAGTGGGCAACAACTAGGCCTAGTTACCTACCCAAAAAAAACAAAACTAGGCCTAGTCATGGAGTATGGCGTAGACCACATGCACAAGATCAGAACCCAACATGTATGTATGGTTTAGAATTTATTTAAAAATTCAGCCGTGCTTCAGACCTCCACTGGGATCGACTCCCAGTAAAGTGCCGTCGTCTCATTCGCTAAAATTTTTTAAAAAAATAAAAAAAATAAATTTTTTTTGGGGCCAATCACCATCCTACACGTAGGAACCCCCCCCGTGACCCCACTAGGAGTCTTAGGCATTTTTCTTAAAAATTTAAACATATAAGTGGTGAGTTGATTTATATTATTTTAAGAATTGACTTTTTTTTAATGATTTTTTTTTTAAAAAAAAAAATTATGAACAAACATATTAAAAAAAGAAGAAGAATTATTTTTTTGTAATGATTTTTTATTTTTCTAACTAAAAGTATAATTTCTCAAAATAGAGCCAAGTTTGGCATGTCACAAAACAGACAAAAAGTCAAAAAAAATTAAAAAGTTACTCAAGAAGTTAAAAAGTTATCACTATTCATTCAAAAAAAATATTAAAAAATTAATTTTACACACAAAATTACAACACATCAATCTGACAGCCTCAGATCTGTGTTGCATTGTGTAACAAAAATTGCACAGTTGGGGTATAATTTTAACACACTGATGTTCGGCCCGTGAGGGCCCATCACGGGTCTTGTTTTGATAATCTAAACCGTTCAATGTATAGAACTCGTGGAGTTCTATATATTTAAGAAAATCACATTGATCGGATATCGATAACTACATGATCAAATCAATTTTGTATAAAAAAATAAAAGTGTTATAATTAACGGTTGGAAAAAAACAAATCTGATCAGATAGTTATCGTAATTTTTTACAGGCATATAGTACTCGACGAGTTCTACGGTTCAGATTATCAAAACGGGACTCGTGATAACCCCCACAAGCCGAACAACACCGTCTAGTACAATACCCAAAAAGTAGACAATTACTTCTTAACATCTATTCCACCTTTGTAGACATGACAGACGTACAACTCACACTCTAATATTCTCCTACACATTAATTTATACAATTTTTTAATACATATTTTTTCATACAAAGTCAAAAAGTTAACCCAAACAACTGTATTATTTAGGACATCCCAAACAACCCCTTAAGATTTACTTTATCTTCACACGTGCTTTAACAATAAACAATCAGCCCTAAGTCTTCGTTTAGGATGTAAGTTGACTTTTTGACTATTTTAACAAGTTTAAAATTCTCATTTAGGATAGACTTTTTAACTTTTTTAACTTTTGTAAAAAAAATAAAATAATTATGATTTTAATGTGATATTTTATTTTATTTAATTAAAATAATTAATTTTATCTTATATAATTATTTTAGTCTAAGGGTTGGTTTGAGGTGTCTTAAAAAAGTGTACTTTTTGTCTTTTTACGAAAAGATGTACAGAAAAATAGAGAGGTGATGTGATAAAAAAAAGATAAAAAAATAAATTATATAGATTATGTCAAACAAGATCTAAATGGCGCTGCCAAATATAACCTTGTCTAAAATGGCTATTTTGTCAGTATTTGAGTAGCTATTCTTGTATGACTAATCAATTTCACCGATGGCTTTAGGTGCAACGATAGCCACAAAAAGTACAATTTGTTTATTTATTTTTTTGTTTTTTTCCAGGATACATTACAGCTTGCTCAGCTGTGAACTTGGCTGGAGTGGACCACATAAAGAGCACAGTACATGAAAAGGATTCTACGATCAGACAAATATAGCTCCAAACCTGAATAAATAGTCACAAGAACCAATGATCATAAGAAGCCACATAGCACATACGCCAGTTTGTTTTTAGAGATAGAACGGGAGAAATTAATAGTAAAAAATTATTAAATTATTTTTACATAAAATAAATATAAAAATATAAAAATTAAATATTAATATTTTAAAAAAAATTTCCAATATAAATTTTTTTTTTAATTTCCTCACTATTTTTTTAATACCATCTTTACCTCCTCACTATGAATCCCCCTTCTAAGGGTATTAGTAATATCAAGATATTAGTAATCCCAAAGCCATATCTCAAAACAAATAAGGTATTAGTAATACCAATGTATTAGTAGTCTCAATCCCCTTCCTATAACTTCAAACAAACGGGACCATAGCACTTTGGCCCATTTTGGGAAGTGGGTTATAATCCACTTTCCAGATTATAACTTTCTCTCTCACAAAAAAATTATTTATAAGCAACTTAGAAGTAGATTTTAATCAAAAAATTGATTATAATCATCTTCCCAAAAATAAAGAACCTTGGCATGAAAAAGATGAAGAAGCATAATACATACCATGATGTTGAAGAATATAGTCTTCAAATTGATGTCTAGGAATGGCAACAGGCGGGGCGGGGCGGGGCGGGGCCGGGGATCACCCTCCCTGTCCCCGATCCCCGATGGCAAAAAAATCCCCGTCTCTGCCCCCGATCCCCGTCGAGGACGCCATCAACCCTCCCGTCCCTGAAAATCCCCGACTTGTTTGTTTGTTTGTTTTTTTTTTTTAATAATTTTGTTCAACATAAAAAAAAAAATAATTAATCTGTTTTTCAGTATATTTGTTCAACAAGAAAAAAAATATATATATATGTTTTTCAGTGTATTTCATCAACAATCATCATCAACAACTTAAAAAAAAAAAAAACTAAAATTGTATCTATCATCATCATCAACAACAACATAAAAAAGAAAAAAAAAAGAGAGATCTGAGATTGTTCATCTCACACACACACACACACACATATATATATATATATATATATCTATCAGCATCATCAACAATCTGTTCAGATCTGTTCAGAGAGCTTCACGGTTCACGATCTGTTCAGATCGGTGATCGGTGGCAACAGCCACGATTTGTTCACGAGCGGCGGTGAGAGAGGAGCGACAGCCATCGGCGTCGTGCGTGAGAGAGTGAGAGAGGGAGCCAAAAGCAGCGGCAGTGAGGGAGCAGTGAAAGCGACAGCCATCGTGTGTGTGAGAGAAAAGGAGGAAAAGCAGCGGCGGTGAGGGATAAACGGCATTGCCGTGCCGTCGTTGTGTGAGAGAAAGAGAGAGGGAGGCGAAACCCTAAGCGGTGAGAGAGAGAGAGCAGCACCCAACACTTCTGTGAGTGTGTGAATGAAGTGAAGTGAACTAAACCTAAGCATACATACACACACACACATATATATATACTAGGCATAATGGTAATTTTACATCGGGGCTATTCGGGGCGAGGGGCGGGGCCGAGTTCGGGGCTAGGATATGTATCCCTGTCCCCGGCCCGAACATTATCGGGGAATTTTTTTTAATACCATCCCCAGTCCGTAGGGGATATTTTTCGAGAAATAATCGCTAAATTCGGAGTCAAGAGGTCGGGTCACCGTCGGGCCGGATTCAGATTGCCATCCCTATTGGTGTCTTCAAGAGCCTCTATTAGAATGACCGAAAATTTGTTTCAAGTTGCATTACTTCGTTTTTCCGTGGGTAAATAATAATAATTTTTTATTTATTAAAAGAGGATAATATTCAGTGTGTTTGGTTTCAAGGTTTTATAAATTAAGTGTTTTATTTTTCGTATTTTTTTATTTTTAGTGAATATTTTTCAAATTTTAAGTAATTTTTTTACTTTTTTATATGCACATTACATAAGTGTATCTAAATATTAAAATATTTTTGAAAAATATTTTAAAAAAGTAAATAAATACACAAAAATATGAAAAATATACTGAATTTTCATTTTTCTTTTTATATTTTTGGTATTTAGTAAATTATATTATACTTTTTAAGTGTATTTATATTAGGCGTGTCTAAAAACTAAAAAAATTACTTAAAATATTAAAAAATTCAATTAAAATAAAAAAAAATACAAAAAATGAAAAAGTATCTGAAAAGTAAATTCTGAAAATAGAAACCAATTTAGACAGAAAGATTCATTTGGTTGTGACTTGAAAGCCAACTTATGGGTGATTTGAAAAGTTGGTTAAAAGTTGATTTTTTGATTGTTTTTATCTTTTTGTGTTTAAAAAATGTGAGAGGTAATGTAACCCAAAATAAATTAGAAGTTACCTAACTTCCCAAATTTCCCCTTATTAGTTGAAAAAATCTTAAAACTCATTTGGCAAACTTAATTGCTATAAAAAAAGTCTATTTTAGTAACTCTAAAAAATTATTTGAAAAGTTAAAAGAACTTGAAAATATGCAAAACAAATAAACTACCTTCATAGTTAACTTCTAAGGAATTATTTTAGTTTATTTTGTCACTTATAAATGGAAGGTCAATCTTTTTTTTCATTTGAATGGATGCAACTAGTTGTATTTATGATAATAATTTATTTATTTATTTATTAACAATCAATAAGAGAAGAGTCAACATCACGTTTGACAAATAATTCCAAACCAAACATCACCTAGTAAAAGACAACCCCAACAATTAGCCTCTGCATTTACGTTAACTTATAAATGATATGGAAGATTCCACAATGATTTTGTCAAGAATACACAACTCCCTTTTTCACAACCTTTAACAACTAATTTGACAAAATATAATACAAGTTTTATATCAATTAGAGTATGAGTCAATTTTTAAAATTTTGTTTACTATCTCATTTATGAGAATTATAGAAAAAAATTTGCGTAAGTTTTTGCCAAGTTGAATATGAAAAATATAAAACAAAATAAAAAGTCTTCAATCACTTTGGTTGTAATTAAGGTAAAAATAAAGTTATGAGACAAGGATTGTTTTAGAAAGATGATTAAAAGTTAATTTTTTAATCTTTTTTTCAATTTTTTTTGAAAAAATATGTAAAAAATGTAAGAGATTATGTGATTCAAAATGAATTAAAAACTAAAAGATAACTTTCAACCATCTTCTTAAAATATCCCAAACACAATAGGGCTAACCCAAGATAGTACCCTCCTTAGAGCATCTCCAACCCATCCTTCAAAACTTTAAATATGAAGGATCTTTTCTAATTTTGAGCTCCAACCCATCCTTTATTTCTTCCTCCCAAATGAAGGAAGATGGATTGATCCTTCAAATATGAAGGGAGAATGAACAAAATGAAGGAGCCTCTAAAATACTATTCACTCTACATTTCTTATTATATTCAAAATAACTTTTAATGTGTAAATTTAATCTTTATAAAATTAACATCAATAAAAAGTATAAAATCATACCTTTAAAATGAGTATAATATTAAATATATTTTACAAAAATTTTAAAATTAAATATTTATTAATGAACAAAAATTACTTTTTGATTAAAGTTTAAATGAAGGAAATGAAAGTTTATGGTTGGAGTTTGAATGAATAGTAACCTTCTCTATATTTACTTTTTGAATAAAAAATATTATTTTCATCCCCTTGAGAAGAGGATGTGGTTGGAGATGCTCTTAGGTCACTGCCTGCCTGCCGAGACCTGAGTGACATGTAGCTGTATTTTAAATTGTGTTGAGTAGAAGTGTTGAATTCAAAAAATAATGTTATATGTATCAATATACTCCCCCATCTCAAAATATTAGTCTCTTATTTTATTTTTCATTGTCCCAAAATATTAGTCCCTCTTCAAAAATTAAGTACAAAAATAATATAAATTTTCTATTTTGCCATTCTTTTAAATTAATAAAAAATATAAAAAATACAATTATGACATTAATATTTTCAAAAAATGTACTATCAAAAGGATAATCTTGAAAAATTAATTTTTTTTAAATACAATAATTGTACTACCAAAAAAAATTGAATTCCCCAAAAAGGTCCATTATTTTGAGACGGATGGAATATTAATTAATGTTTTTATAAATAATGCAACAGTTTTGAATTTTTATAATTTATATAATAAATAATATCATAATTTTAAAAGATCATATCATAATTATATTAATACATTAATTAATATGTATAGCATAGTCAGAATTCAAGTTATAGATTAGCGACAGTCTTTCAAATTGTGATTTAACTTTAATAACAAATTAACCTTCTATCTTTACCAAAAACAAAAAACAAATAGTCACTGCCTGCCTAATATGAAAACCCCCAAGTCAATCCCAGACACACACTAGCCAACAGTGATTGGGTGTTCAAACAGAGAGACGCTACTACTCTCTTTGATCGACACCTCGATGAGATTCGGATTTCCACTTTCAAGCTCACTCTTCCATGTCTTTTTCATCTTCATTTGACTTTTCTCCCAATATGGGTTCAAGAGATCGAAGACCCATTTCTAATTTTACCAAAATGAGGTAACCCATTTGTTATGTGTACAAGTTTTTCATTACTTGAGCTCGAAATCTCTTTTTTCTTTGGTGGGTTTGAGCTGAATTTTTTCTGGGATTTATTTGTTGAGTATTGGGGTTTTGATTGATTTCAGTTGAGATTCAATAGTCCTTACTTGTTCAGATCGAGAACTTCATTACATGTTCATAGATTCTCTTCACATTGCTGAGATTGTTAGAGAAAGTTACATTTTGGCATGAATTTCTGGTTGTGGTTCTGTTTGAGGATGTATATGTGAGAAGAAAATTGAAGAGAACTGGTGGTCTTCAACGTTGGGTTGACCCAAGTTAAAAGGGGATGTCTCTGAGAAAGATGAGAACGCCTCAACAATGAAAGTGTTTTGTCCCAAAGTTAAATGATAGTCTTTTAGCACTGATAGTGTTTCATTGTTTACACTGGTTTTATGAGTTTTCTATAAGGAGAAGCTGATAATATACCCTATTGAATTGGTTACATTTTTCTGATGTGGTTTTCAACGAGACGTGTGCATATATCGATGGGTAATTTTTATTGATTAGAATGCAAGTGTGAAAAAATTATCTGCACTTGGAAACATGTTCGCTAGCTGTTTGCGGTAAATGTGATGTTTGACATTTGTTGAAAGAAATTGGAGTTTAGAGAAGATCAGTTTGTGCTGTGTTTGTTTCGATGGCTTCCATTAGGAGGGCAATGTCTCCAGTGCCTCGACCTGGATCATTAGTAAATGGGGAAGCCTGTTCAGTTGCTTCACCCTTGTCAAAGTCTTCTTCATGTACTCAGAACTACCCACCAGCTGTTGGGTTGTTACTTGGTCTTTTCTCAAGAAGATCATCTCGGCCCCTAGAAAGGCTAAAACCAAAGGGGCAAGTTTGGAGGAGGTCTCTTATCCTTTTTTTCATATGTTTCGTGGTTGGGGTTTTCTTTGGGCTTACCCCGTTTGCTTCAATAAATTTATCTGTGAATCTTATGTCCGAACACCAGGCTTTATCCCTCAAGGTGGTTGTGCCTCGTGAAAAAGTTCAGTTGTTTGATGTTGTGCCAAGAAATGTGACACCATTGGTGGACAGTTCAGCTGTAAATGATAATGCTACATTAGTGCCACATGAGATGAAACTGGAGCTGCAAAATGGGACTTCTGATGATACCCTTGTCGCTCACTCACTCACTCAAGACATGAATACAACGTTTCATAAACTTTTGATCATTGTGACCCCAACATTTGCTCGACCATTTCAAGCCTATTATCTGAATCGCTTGGCACACACATTAAAATTAATCCCACCTCCGTTGTTGTGGATAGTTGTGGAAATGGGTTCTCAGTCTCCAGAAACAGCTGACATATTGAGGAGAAATGGTGGTGTTATGTACCGGCATCTTGTGTGCAATAAGAACCTAACTGACATAAAAGATAGGGCTGTGCACCAAAGAAATGTAGCGCTGTCTCACATTGAAACACACCGTCTTGATGGAATTGTTTACTTTGCAGATGATGATAACATCTACTCTGTTGATCTCTTTGAACAGATGAGGCAGATCAGGTATTTTCTTTTATCAAGTCATTGCTCCATATCCTGCATAGATTTTTCTGCAATCTATTAACTTTCTGTATTCAATGCTGTACTCTAATTTGAATTAAGTTCTGAAGCGAGCCCACATGACACATTAAGATTAAGATGCGAGTGTGACGTAGCCGCTAGAGAATTTTAGTTTCTCTGACATAGACGTCTTTATTTTTCTTTCTTTTGAGCCTCCAGAATACTTTGAATTTAATTTGCTAGAGAGTTCTAATGGTGAGATGCATACATATAGACAGGCTTATAGCATCCTTCATTTTTCTGAAATTTTTTGGTTGGTCTGTTGAGATCTGCAATATGTGTGTCCTTGTGTGTTAGACAACTCAACCACTTATGGGAATATGATTTATGTAATTAAATGATTTCTTTAGGTATATGGCTATATGTATAGTTGATAAGTAGATATGCAGAAAAATATATGGGCAGTTGCAAATGGTTTTATCTTCCAACAGAATAAGTTACCATATATTCTCATTCTTTAGATGGAAAAGAATTAATAATGTCAAACTTGCTTTGCTGAAAGTAACATGATACAAGGTTTGTTGTCCATAGTGTGCACACATAATGCATCTTCTCTATCTGAAAATTCACTAATTTCCATGAGACTATCATAATCTGTTCAATAATATGCTAACAACAATATGTCCTAGACATTCAATCAAATAACCAAAACTAAAGTAACATTTAGAATGGGCAGGTGCCAGGTGTTGGACCTACGTAAATCCTTAATCGTAGGATATAGGGATATGTATTCAAAAGTTAGTTTGCAACACAACACAACACAACACAACACAACACAACACAACACTATAACTGTTAGTAAAAATATAAGTAACATAAATTCAATTATTTTTGGAGTCTTAAATGCATTATGATACATGAAATCACCAAATATTGAAAGAATAAATGTGAAATTCTCTTGATAGCAACTTAAAAATAATATGAAAGTTAGTATATATATATGTATATTAAATCATGTTTATAAATTAAACAAAATCTGTCAAAAACCATTTAAAACTCCAATTTATGTGATTATGGGAGAGGAATGGGGTCAAAGTTTTAGGCTAGATAGCGTTTCTATATATCAAAAAAGGAAGAAGTTCTAGAGTGATTAAGATGTAATTTAAGAGGTTCATTTATTAACCTATAAGAAAAAGATCAGTAAATATTTAGTTCTGCATTTATTAGGCAAGATGAAAGAAAGCGGAGGCAATAGACTCTAGTAGCTTGAGATCATTAATCCCTGAAGTGTTTACAGGATTTGTCTGATTTGCTGGCTTCAAAAATAAGTGTTGAGACAGGTGCCTGGTTAAGTGGTTTGTACTTGTTAAATGCCTTGAGGGTTGGTGAACTTTTTGTTAACATTTAGAGTTATGGTAAAATTCAGGATTGTAAATGTTCTCTTTAGGTTGGATGGCATATATAGTGTCAATTAGAGCTTTGGAATTTGAGAATATAATGGTGTCTTTGGGATTCCTCAAGTTGGAATCTATGGAGGTCCTTGTTTTTGTCTTGTAGGTGCTGTTTTGTATCTATTATTGTCTTTCTTTTCCTGTTTTTTTCCTCTTAAAGCATTTCTTTAGGTTTGGGTATTATTTCCTATTCTAGGGGATGAGATGAAAGGAGTGATTCAAGGCTGTAGATGCCAACATTATTTTTGATGATGAGATTAGATTTTATAGTGTTAATAATAATGTCATAAACAAGTGAGTTGATGCTAGAGAAGACTTTGGAGGGTAGTCCAGTTGCTTGTAGAGAAAGATTAGCATGGTTGAATAGGTTGTATATCCGTGAAGGTGGAGAAACAATTAGATAGTGGTTGATTAATTCAAAAATTGTTAAAAAGCTTCTTTTGTGCCTTCGGAAGCGTTTAAGTATCTGTAGTATGTATAGGAAATACTACCTACCTCTCCCACGGAGTTAGGGTTTAGTGTCTGGCATAGGACTTTAAGAAAGAGGTGCAATGCAGACTCACTAATCCCAAGGATGGTGATTTTACCATGGACTTTAAGAGGCATAATAGAAGGTTTATAATGCTTGTATGATGGTGGGAAAGAGAGGTGTCTCCTTGGAAGAAGTTTCAATAGATTGAAACCATGAATTAGGTGCTTTTGGTTTAGATAGAAAGGTCCCGCTAGTGTCAGATTCTTACTGCCATTTTTTACAATCGGTTTAAAGGGGAGGAATGACGTGCCAAAAATTTTAACTAGGTGAAATTACTCTTTGACACCTTAAAAAGGTGGAGGGCTTATGTCATGATCCAAACCTGCCCCTATAGGTTTAGTGTTGTAACCGGCTAGTAATCCTTGGATTACCAAAGGCCTCTTAACAGAATAACATATAAATAAGGGCTGCGGAAACAAATATACTAAATATATATAGTCCATAGAGCTGTGCAGAAATACATGGGATAGAAATTTTTAAAACAAACTTATATTTATATATAGATGTGACGTCAAAAATGCATTAGTCATACGTCACTAGGGCCACATATACAGAACTTTCAAAATATGTTCAGATTAAACATAACATCAGAAAGTACAACAATCCCAAAGACTCAAAACTTGATTAGATCTCAAAAGGGAACCTCCACGGGAGGCATGATGGCTAGCTGACTCCAAAACTTGCCAGGCAGTAACTTAGGCTTGGTCATGCGCCTGTTCACCTACATACATAAAAATAAATAGTGAGCGAGAGCCTAATGAATAATAACGGAGTAAAAAGTTTTAATGGATGATATCCATCACAGAGTAAAAAATTAGAATTCATTACAGAACATATTTATATTCACATTCTTTTACAAGTCAATAACAGAAATTAGAATACATACTTAATCTTACATCCGTTAGCGCTAACAGATCACACACAAAGCATCAAGGGTCATACTTGTCAGTTCCTTATAGGAACCTCCGGTTGGGTACAGATAACTTGTCAATTCCATAAAGGAACCTCCAGACCGAGTATGGAAAGCTTGTCAGTTCCACAAAGGAACCTCCAACTAGGTACAGATAACTTGTCAATTCCACAAAAGAACCTCCGGACCGGGAACCAATAACACCCTTGAGCCATGGAATTGTTGCCACAAATACTTTTCAAAATATGGACAATCATTTATTTATACAAAGCATAGCATTTTAGAAAATTAATCATTTCATATCATCATAAAATAATTAAAGTCAAACATAATTTTACAGAATTATTACTCACGATTAACAGATGGCTCCAAGGCAAACAGACAGGATGGGCAAATCAGACGTCTAGTGGCGCTTGACCTACACAATTACAGAACGAACACATACTGAATTACACACTCGGAAATATTAACTTCTTTCGTTTCATTCTTAGTGCGTTTCTAAATCTTAACCTCTTATTGAGTCTTAATCATGGCCTGGGAGTGCTTAGGATGCAATAAGGATGTTAAAATGCACTTGAACACATTTAACAAAGCTTGTTGAAAACAGGAGTCCCTCTTGAGCTCAACTCCCCTTGCTCGAGCGGACATGCAAACATGTGAGGGGATGCTCGAGTGTAACTTCCCCCGCTCAAGCGGTCTGTAAACTTTGAAAAAGTATTAGTTAAGTGAAATCTCTGCTCGACGGCCGCTCGACTCTCTCTCGAGCGTGAGACTCATGACCTCGCTTGAGCACAACTCTTGCCGCTCGAACGGTCTGCAAAACATGCAAACTTCTGGGAGCATACATTTCACGCTCGAGCGGACTTCAGGTCGCTCGAGCGGAAGTGTAAAATCACAGGGTGGCTGCTCAAGCGCATATTCTGCCGCTCGAGCGAAAGTGCAGAATCTGGGATTTTCATATTGCACTTCCAAGCTCCAAATTCGAATTCAAAGCCATATAACTTAACCTTTGGGCCCTAAAACTTGAAAAAACAAGTCTAAACTTGGAAAACTTAAAGAATTGAAAATCATTTCATAAAATCAAGGCCCAAAAGTATGTCAATTAACCAAAATCCCAACTTGAAATATACAAACATGCCATGTATGTAATGGTTTGACTCTAAAATTTCCAAAACATGATCAAGTGGTATAAATTGATGCAACACAAGATGAATTCTCAAAACACATGTAGGATGAGTACATGCAACTTGAAATTCCTTGAGATCAACCTCCAAACTTCATGAATTACACATGCATGTGAAAATTCTTTGATTCCAAACTCAAGATGCTATGATATATGCATGCATGTATGGAATTACTTAACCTTCTTCAATTCTAGCTCAATTCCCTTATGAATTCACCTCATTCACTTGGTTCCATGCATTAATCAACTTCATTACAAAGCCAAAGACTAGAATTCTTACCTAGAGTCTCAATTGTACAAGTGTAGAAGTTCACCTCTCAATTCTCCAATTATTCCTAGCAATTCTCCTCTCTCCTAGTTTTAATCTCAACGTCTCTCTTTTCTTACTCTCTCTCACGTTTGTTTGTGTGAATAGGCTCAAAAATGTGTAAAACAAAAGAGTTAGTGCACAAACTAGCCAAATGAGTACAATTAATTAAGCTTACCACTAATCAAATGAGTACAAGAATAGGTTTGGTTAGAGAGTTTAATTAATTAAGCTTACCACTAATCAAATGAGTACAATTTATTCTAATTAATTCGTTCCGAACTGAATTTTAATTAAACCTACCATAAAATTCTAAAATTCTAATTAACACATAAATCAAATCAATTTATGAATCGGATGGCGATAAGGCCTTTAATTCGCAAACCAAAACGAAAATATGAACAGATTTTTCTTCGTTAAACAGATATAAACACAAATAAGGCAACATATGATGCAAAATTTCGCTTTAATTACTTATTAGGCATAATTATGTGTTAACGTTAATCATGGGTCGGGGTTGTTACAGCTTACGTGTAGGTCCTAATAGATGGGGTTCTTGTCCAATAGGTGCTATGATAATTAATGACGTTGTTCATCAAACACTATTAAAAAAGTCACTAATTGTTAATTTTCAGCGACAGTTTGAAAATTGTTACACAAAATGTCACTAATTATAAGTTTTAGCGATGGTTTAAAAAATTTGTCACAAAAAAATGTCACTATTCTAATTTTCAATTTTTAGCGATTGTTTGAAAAATTTGTCATAAAAAAATGTCACTAATTGTAAGTTTTAGTGACAATTTATAAAAACCGTGACAAAAAATCTTCATAAAAAATTATTTTTAGTGATGATTTTATTAGGATTTATTTTCAATAGGACTTAATGGAAATTAAGTCCAACTATTAGAACTTATTGATAGTTTACCCTAAAAAGGTTGTTAATTTTGTTGACTGTAGTTTGAAAAAATTACATAGTTGAATTGATATGAAGAGGATAGTGAGGATACTCTGGCTTGGAGTGTTACTAGGACTCATGATGAATTTCTTTCACACTGTGGAGTAAAATGTTTTAAATGTTTTTTACTATGCACTTTGGCATGACTCTTTTCAGTGTGACTGTGTTCCGGACTTGGATTTATTCCATGCAATGATGTGGAAAATACTTGCATTGATTTCATATTGTGGGATGGACAAATTTACCCTTTTTTATAAATTGGAGTTGACTTTTTTGAGATCTAACTATTTTGTAGTAACATCACTGTAAGAAGTTTTTATTTATTTATTTATTTTCTATATAAAACACTTGCACTGATTTCTTGCTGTGGGATTGATAAATTTATCCTTGTTTTCAAATTGGATTTGACTTTTTTAAGATAAATTTATGCGTATTGTAGGCAGCATTAAGTCAAGTTTCCTAAAGCTGTCCTAAATCACAAAGGAATTTATTTATTTATTTATTTTAATCTTTGAGTTGTTTTAATATTCTATCTAGAACATGTCTTCTGATTGGTTGATGGTTATCATGTCTTCCTTTGCTTTGATGATGGTTGAAAATATTTAAGAAATCAGAAAATAAAGGAGTTCAAAGTAGCTTGCTTCTGTAATTGGTACCTTTGACATTATGTGGTGGCCATTCACATATCAAGAGATCAATTATTATCCTTTGCGAGTGATTTATTTACCCAATTATCGGCTCTTAGCAGTCATTTGGTGTTTCCTTACTGCAATGCCTAATGGGGCATTTTGGTCCTTGAACGGTTTTCCTTCATGCATTATCTGCTCTTAGCAGCTGCTCGTAGACTGGTTGGCGCTCCATTTTGCTTAAATAGGGGGGTTAATGGCTTATTTAAAACAAAAGCTCTTAAACAGCTGTTTGGTAAATTTGAGAACAGTTTAAAAAATAAGCTGCAATTTAACTTTTCTGGAAAGCACTTTCCGAGGTGCTTATATGTTGGTTGTCATTCTCCATCCATGTGAGATTTTTTCTTGACAGACACGTTTCAACCTGCAGGCGTTTTGGAACATGGATGGTGGCCAAGCTAATGGAGAGCAATAGTAGAGCTCTTCTGGAGGGTCCAATTTGTAATGGGACTCAAGTTATTGGGTGGCACACAAATGAAGTGACTAGATCTAGAAGATTCCAGAGATTCCATGCTGAAATGTCAGGATTTGCCTTCAACAGCACTATACTTTGGGATCCAAAAAGATGGCACCGTCCCACTCTTGAACCTATTAGGCTGCTTGATATAGTCAATGGAGGTTTTCAAGTTAGTTTGCCCCTCCTCTCAATTTGTCCTGATATTGATGTTAGTATAACAAACCATTTTATGCTGAAATGACAATAGCACCTTCCATAATGGGAATGGTGGCGGATGGAGCTAAAATAAGCTCATCCACAAGAAAGGACAAAATTACCTCTTTTAATTGGATCTTATGATTGACCTTGTTAATTTGCATTTCAGGTGAGCACATTTATCGAACAAGTTGTGGAGGATGAAAGCCAAATGGAATGCTTACCACAAAACTGCTCGAGGATCATGGTTTGGCATCTTCACATTGAATCATCATATCCCTATCCTCTTGAATGGTTTATGAAGAATAATAATGTAGATGTCATTGCTTCACTTGCTTGAAAGTTCTGATTTAACAAGAATCCCAGCAGGAATGATGCGGGTAAGTGCATTATTTTATATTACCTATTCCACCCGAAGGCAATTATAATTTTAACCAAAAAAAAAAAAGGTGCATTATTTTGCCAAGATTCATATATGAGAACTGTAAAATTATAAAGTTCACCCCCCAGGCTCTCAGGTAAAAAAAATAAGGGTGTCTCAAGTCCCCCTTACCTTTTAATATTTTTCAAAGTACTTGTTATGCTTCAACTACTGCCATTTTTTTGTTTTTAAAATGTTCCATTTTATGGACTGTATCTTGTTAGTACCGCCCAGTCTCTTCTCAACTGGTTATTCATTTTCTCCCATGTTGTAGGAAGGATTGGTGAAGGATCATGTCATGCGCTACCAATATATAATCTTCAGTCCAACCGGCTGCTGCCTGCTCTGAACGCTCATGCGATCATCACACTTGCTGATATGAGTTTCATCACCATAGCCCTGCGAGTATCCACGGAGAATTTATTATTTTATTATTTTTCCCACTGAACTAGTGTTTTATGTTTGATTTTTTTGTGGGTAAAGCTAGACATTACTGTTTTCTGTACAGTTGCTTGGATTATTACCTTGTGTTGGTTGCTCTTTGCAAAGAAGCAAAATTGCATCCAACTGTCTCCAATTGTTGTTCAAATTGCCTACCATTGTTCTTGTTATAGAGAACTGTTGTTTTGGTTGATTGCTTTCTTTTTTCTTTCTTTTATTTATTTTAATTTTTTTTTTTTTCAAATTGTGGTCCAACAACTCCTTGTGTGAAATAGGAGGGAGTTTTTCACTTACCTGTTTGGTATATTTTGTCTTCATCTTTGTGTTCTTTTGTGTTTTCAAAAATAAAATAATGAAAAGTTCAAAAGTATCAAATTGTTGTCTTTTATTTTTTATTTTATTTTATTTTATTGTTTTGGTTGTGGAAACGGTGTTTGCATTTTTTAAAAAATAATCAGTGTGTTTGGTTTCAGTTTTTTGAATTTAGTTTTTTAAAAATTGAGTTTTTTATTTTTCGCATTTTTTTTTTGTTTTTAGTGAATATTTTTAAAATTTTAAGCAATTTTTTTACATTTTTCAATGTACCTTACATATATCTAAATAGTAAAATATTTGTGAAAAAATATTTTTTAAAATTAATAAATACACAAAAATACGAAAAATGTATTGAATTTTCGTATTTTTTTGTATTTAGTGTGTATTTTTTTTAAAGATTTGTTGCACAAATATTATACTTTTGAAGTGTATTTATGTTAGGCTTGTCTAAAAATTAAAAAAAAAATGCTAAAAATGTTAAAAAAATTCATTGAAAACATTAAAATACGAAAGATAAAAAAATAGAATTTTTTGAAAATTATTTTCTGAAAAACAGAATCAAATTGTGAACATAATTACAATGGGCTTGTTTGATATAATTTATTGTAAGGTAAAAGTTGATATTTAGAACACAGGAGGTGAACGAAATATATAAATATATACATATAATTATTTTTCTCCTAAATTCATGATTCAAACATAATATGTATTTTTAGGACAAATGTTAAGGAATTTTAAATATTATATAATCTGTATGAAAGTTAAGTGTAATACAAAATGTATGAACTATTTTTTTTTTTTTAATTTTTTTTTTTTAACATAGAATTACCTAGTCTAGAAAAAATAAATTAAAATTACGAAGGTTCAAGTGCTAATGGGTTGTTGAGTACAAAAAGAAATATAATCAACACACTTAAAACAGTTGAGTTTTAAAAAAATTAATGAGTAAATTACAAACATACTCTTTGAGGTTTACTTAAATTATGAAATATCTCACGTAGTTCTGGAAATTGCATTATGCCTCTTAAAGTTTTTTAATATCATCAACTTAATTAACAATTTTTAATGATGTTAAAATTTTATTTCAATTAATAATTCAAATAATTTTATTATTGTATAGGAGAATAGTTAAAAATTTTATTTTTTCAGTTAATTCTGTTAAATAAATTTTTTTTGATAAGAAGGTATTTGAGAATTTCCAAACTACAGAAGGCAATTTATATTTTAAACAAATCTTAGGGGATGTATTTGTAATTTATCCTAAATTAATTGATTCAAAGTGAAATAATCTAAATTTCTTAACCAAACAAGCCCGAAAGTTTGTTCAACTAAAACAATAGACTTAAGTAAATAATTTTTAGATTAACAACAAAGCACTTGTGTCGATATGTCCGAGTGGTTAAGGAGACAGACTCGAAATCTGTTGGGCTATGCCTGCGCAGGTTCGAATCCTGCTGTCGACGTTGACTCTTATTCAACCTTTTTGAGGTAAATTACACTTTGCTCATTCTTTCATTTTGACTCTTGATTTTACTCTTTTTTTTTGGTTTCAAAATATTAGTTCTTTATTTAATTTTTTATTATTTGAAAATATTAATTGCTTTTGAAAAATCAAAAATTTAAATAATATAAATTTTTTATTTTGTCATTTTTTAAAATTCATTAACAACGCAAAAAGTATAATTATGATAATTGATATATTCAAAAAAATGTATTATCAAAGGATAATTTTGAAAATTTAATATTTTTAAAGTATAATAATTGTACTATAAAAAAATTAGATTATGTAAAAAAGACTATTATTTTAGGACGGATGGAATATTTATTCTACTTTTTCATGTTTCATTTTTTTTTTCAAATTACATTTTGCCCCTTATGTTTGGCCATTTCTCTCAGTTTGACGCTTCTAATTTTTTTTTTTTTATGGGATTTTTATTGATAAATCTCATTTGGGAGTGTTCTAATCCAAGAAGTCCATGAAGGAAATTTATAACCCATTTAATTTCATGTATTTATACTTTTATTTCATAAGGTTCTTTTTTCTTGATTTACATTATTTTCTTAGACTCTTATACCCTTATATTTAATGTAGATATTTATTACACCGCAAAAAAAAAAAAAAAAAAAACAATGGTTCTATATTGACTGTCATTATGTTTTGGTATTTCCCATAAATCAAGATGTTAACTATCATTATATTCACATTAATTTGAAATTAAATTTTGTCACTGTATTGTCAATTGATATTAATATTATTCACAAACTCATATAATATTGAATGGTGAATACTTTTTTATTGTGTTCATTACCATTGTGATAAAGGTAATGTTAAGATTGACATCAGCATTACATCAAATTACACAACCATAAGCCTCAACTTTAATTTTGAATACAAACATAATATGAATATTCACACTAAAACATGTGAATGTGAATAGTCACATGAATTCTGGAATATAGATTATTGATATGAATATTAATATCATGAATAAAACATCAAATAAATTAATTTAGTCATATTAAGTCAATAGTTATGTGTACATAATTATAAAACAACATAAACCAATATGAATATTATTATTGACTTTGTAGTAGCAAATATTATGACAATATGCCATTGTATTTTATTAAGCACAATCAATATAATTAATTATAATTCTTTTGTCCAATGTATTCTAATGTTTACAAAATTACAAAGAATGTGAGATTCATATTCATTTTTTTCTCGCCAATGTAAAATGTGTCTTTGGATACCTTGTATGTCCTTAGCACGTACACAACAACATCATTAAACTTCATGCATTTGTTGAGGTCAACTTTACTGGTTCATAACACATCAAATAATTGCCAAAATGACGTTTCCTTCAAACAATCTAGCTGAGGATTTGAGAACTTGGTGCTCGTCATTAGTTTTACTAACTCAATGATGTTAGATTGGTAGTTGACCTTTTTCATGTTCACCTTTTAGAGGTGTAATGCCATCAAAATAATTACAATAAACTAACTCTAAATACTAGTATAATGTGATATAAATAAAATAAGAAGCTTTCATTAATCAGAGTTAATATACAAAAGGTGACTGTAACGCCCCACTCCTGGGTCATTAAATACACTAAAATAGCCTAAAAAAATATATACAAGTTTTGCTTCAAAAAAATAATAACTACAAAATTGTCTCCAAATTGTACCTTATTCTCCAAAATATTCTATTGTACATTTATCTCCAAAATAAACAATATTACAACCATCTCCAAATTTAATAATTACAGCGGCGAGTCCCAAATCTCTATATTCATAAATCTTTCTAATCTCAATTTTGATCTCCGCTAAAATCTGCTCCGCACCTGAAAAATAAATTAATTCAGGAAGTACAATATGACAGGAATACAAGGCTCGGATACAAAATAAATTAACAGGAATCCAACAATTTATGACATTAAATCAACGATACGATAATCAAGTAATGTACCAAATTGCACAACGAATCAATCATAATTTATCTGGACAAATACCTGGTCCTACTCAGTATATGACTAGTGAACAAATTCGTTTATTCTCCCACATCACCCAAGCTCCATGCTTATCCGGACATATTTGTAACAACCTAAATTTTTAATTATTCTGTAGAATTTATACTAATATTATTTAATCTCAGTTCGAAAAATATATAATTTATTATATATTATTATGTGTAATTTTATAAAATAATATAATTATTAAAAGTTTAGGGGTCAAAATATAAATAATAATAATATAGATAATATAAATAATAATAATAATGGTTGTGGTAATAAAATAAATAATTAATTTTCTGTTGGTATATGATAAAGTGTAATTTAATTAAGAATTAATTTATTTATATAATTATATTAAAATATTGGGTCAAAAAGTAATTATTTTAAATATCTATTAAGGATAAGAACGAATCTATATAATTATTAATCGAATCTTGATTTGGGCCACGTATGCGCCTATTCCTTATAAATAGAGGCGCTGATCTGGGCGAAGGAAGGAAGAAAAGAAGAAAGAAAAAGAAAGGAAAGAAAGAGAGGACAGAAAGAAAGGAAAAATAATGGAAATTGATAGGGTCTTTGATAATGAAAATAAAAAGTAAGGTATTAAAATTAAGGTGAGTTATATTATACCTTGAGTCATCAAAATATATTTTATGTATGTCTTAACTTACCAAAATCTATTTTATACAAGTATGTTTTATTTGTATATTAATAAAAGTTATGTTTTATAAAAATTTCAGTTACATGGTTTTATTTCTAAATCCTATTTGTTTAAAAGGAAACTCATGGATATGTTTGTTTATATTTTAAAGAATATTTGACTGCGACCTTATAAACAATTATGTTTTATAAGTACCACCACATGAGTCCTATGCCTTGGGAGACTTAAATAACCATTGGCCTCTGTTTGGTTACTTTGTGGCCCTTTGATCCATTGACCTCTGTTCTGTGCGGAGCTAAGTGCTAAATTATTGTGGAGCTACCTCTAGAATCCGTACGAGCTACCTCTAGAATCCGTACGAGCTACCTCTTAAACTAAATCCATTTCCTGTTACATTGTCATACGTGACCTCTGTTTGTTCTCATTTGCATCAGTGGTTATAGTTATATATATTTATATAATATCTGTATTTCAGTTTTTGCTACTTAAATGATTTGTTTATATAAATGTTTTGGCATAACTAACTATCCATGATTATTTCGTGTCCCTTATACTCTTGGTATAATATTTCTCACACTACCATGTGTTTATAGTTGTTTACCAATTTTCAAGAAATAGCTTTTGGAAAGTCTTAGATGCGGGGCTGCGGAATAGACACACACAGCATTTTTATGATGTTTTTATATGTAAATATCGGCATTTTTGGTCAATATATTTTGTAATAAAAATAGAAGCTTCAATGATTATTTTGGTATCCTTACTCAAATATTTCTTCCGCTTGCGTTTCTTAATTTGTTTTCGAATTGGCCGTAGGTAACTTCAGTTACTGGCCATCACGATGCTTAACCCTTGGGTACGAGGAGCAGGTCGTGACAAATGGTATCAGAGCAATGATTTTTTTTAGAAAAAAAAAATATCTTTGGAGCATAGGACACATGCACATTTAAGAAGTAGGATAGCGAGTAATTAATACCAAATTATTATATTTTATTCGTTGATTTAATTATATTATAATTTTATATGATTATATATATATAATAATTTTTTTTTTAGTGTGCCTAATTTGTGAAGGATATTAGATATAATTTATATTTGTTCTAATAAAAGAAGGACAAGAAAAGAAGGATGTCAGATTCAAGCACCTACCAAAATTATAATATAATTAAATCCATATAATTTTCAGTTCTGTATTTAAAAAAAAAATAAAATTATTTTGATGTTTTTTTTTTAAAAAAAAAGTGGGTTCAAATTATAATAATACTAATTTTGAAATTATTTCTTATCAATGAAAAGTTCATCTCAAAATTTTCAATTCTTGCATATAATTTTGTCATTGTGTTCTTATTTTATTTATTTTTATTCATTTTTATCGTAAATAAAACGAGTGAAATTTTTTAAAGTCACCCATTATTTCTCATTTTAGCCCAAACCAAGTTTTGACAACTAGACTGTGCGTTGTTTTTGGTAAAGTTTTTTTTTTAGGTAGTATTTTCTATCAGATTAATCATCTAATATATATTTAACAGAGTGCGCAGCGGATAGCTTACATATGGCAAATTTCGATGATGAAATTTTAAAAGGAGGGAAAATTGTAACAATCCAAATTTTTAATTATTCTGTAGAATTTATACTAATATTATTTAATCTCAGTTCGAAAAATATATAATTTATTATATTATTATGCGTAATTTTATAAAATAATATAATTATTAAAATTTTAGGGGTCAAAATATAAATAATAATATAGATAATATAAATAATAATAGTAATGGGTGTGGTAATAAAATAAATAATTAATTTTCTGTTGGTATATGATAAAGTGTAATTTAATTAAAAATTAATTAATTTATATAATTATATTAAAATATTGGGTCAAAAAGTAATTATTTTAAATATCTATTAAGGATAAGAATGAATCTATATAATTATTAATCGAATCTTGATTTGAGCCACGTATGCGCCTATTCCTTATAAATAGAGGCGCTGATCTGGGCGAAGGAAGGAAGAAAGGAAGAAAGAAAAAGAAAGGAAAGAAAAGAAAGAAAAATGAAAGAAAGAGAGGAGAGAAAGAAAGGAAAAAAAATAGAAATTGATAGGGTCTTTGATAATGAAAAGAAAGAGTAAGGTATTAAAGTTAAGGTGAGTTATATTATACCTTGAGTCATCAAAATGTATTTTACGTATGTTTTAACTTACCAAAATCTATTTTATACAAGTATGTTTTATTAGTATATTAATAAAAGTTATGTTTTATAAAGATTTCAGTTACATAGTTTTATTTCTAAACCATATTTGCTTAAAAGGAAACTCATGGATATATTTGTTTATATTTTAAATAATATTTAACTGTGACCTTATAAATAATTATGTTTTGTAAGTACCACCACGGGAGTCCTATGCCTTGGGGGACTTGAATAACCATTGGCCTCTGTTTGGTTACTTTGTGGCCCTCTGATCCATTGACCTCTGTTCTGTGCGGAGCAAAGTGCTGTGCGGAGCTAAGTGCTACATTATTGTGGGAGCCACCTCTAGAATCCGTATGAGCCACCTCTTGAATCTGATTACTTACATTGTCATACATGACCTCTGCTTTTGTTCTCGTTTTGCATCAGTTGTTATGGTTATATATATTTATATAATATCTGTATTTCAGTTTTTGCTACTTAAATGATTTGTTTATATAAATGTTTTGGCCTAACTAACTATCCATGATTATTTCGTGTCCCTTATACTCTTGGTATAATATTTCTCACACTGCCATGTGCTTATAGTTGTTTATCAATTTTCAGGAAATAGCTTTTGGAAAGTCTTAGATGCGGGGCTGCGGAATAGACACACATAGCATTTTTATGATGTTTTTATATGTAAATATCGGACTTTTTGATCAATATATTTTGTAATAAAAATAGAAGCTCTAATGATTATTTTGGTACCCTTACTCAAATATTTCTTCCGCTTGCATTTCTTAATTTGTTTTCGAGTTGGCCGTAGGTAACTTCAGTTACTGGCCATCACGATACTTAACCCTTGGGTACGGGGAGCGCGTCGTGACAAATAGCATCAGAGCAATGATTTTTTTTAGGAAAAAAAAAAATATCATTGGAGCATAGGACACATGAATATTTAAGAAGTAGGATAGCGGGTAATTAATACCAAATTATTATATTTTATTCGTCGATTTAATTATATTATAATTTTATATGATTATATACATATATTAAATTTTTTTTTAGTGTGCCTAATTTGTGAAGGATATTAGATATAATTTATATTTGTTCTAATAAAAGAAGGACAAGAAAAGAAGGATGTTAGACTCAAGTACCTACCAAAATTATAATATAATTAAATCCATATAATTTTTAGTTCAGTATTCAAAAAAAATAAATTATTTTGATTTTTTTTTTATAAAAAAAAGTGGGTTCAAATTATAATAATACTAATTTTGAAATTATTTATTATCAATAAAAAGTTCATCTCAAAATTTTCAATTCTCGCATATAATTTTGTCATTGTGTTCTTATTTTATTTATTTTTATTCATTTTTATCGTAAATAAAACAAGTGAATTTTTTAAAGTCACTCATTATTTCTCATTTTAGCCCAAACCAAGTTTTGACAACTAGACTGTGCGTTGTTTTTGGTAAATTTTTTTTTTTTAGGTAGTATTTTTTATCAGATTAATCATCTAATATATATTTAACAGAGTGCGCAGCGGATAGCTTACATATGACAAATTTCGAGGACAAAATTTTAAAATGAGGGAAGATTGTAACAATCCAAATTTTTAATTATTCTGTAGAATTTATACTAATATTATTTAATCTCAGTTCGAAAAATATATAATTTATTATATATTATTATGTATAATTTTATAAAATAATATAATTATTAAAAGTTTAGGGGTCAAAATATAAATAATAATAATAATAATATAAATAATATAAATAATAATAATAATGGGTGTGGTAATAAAATAAATAATTAATTTTCTGTTGGTATATGATAAAGTGTAATTTAATTAAGAATTAATTAATTTATATAATTATATTAAAATATTAGGTCAAAAAATAATTATCTTAAATATCTATTAAGGATAAGAACGAATCTATATAATTATTAATCGAATCTTGATTTGAGCCACGTATGCGCCGATTCCTTATAAATAGAGGCACTGATCTGAGCGAAAGGAGGAAGAAAAGAAGAAAGAAAAAGAAAGGAAAGAAAAGAAAGAAAAAGGAAAGAAAGAGAGGACAGAAAGAAAGGAAAAATAATGGAAATTAATAGGGTCTTTGATAATGAAAAGAAAGAGTAAGGTATTAAAGTTAAGGTGAGTTATATTATACCTTGAGTCATCAAAATATATTTTACGTATGTTTTAATTTACCAAAATCTATTTTATACAAGTATGTTTTATTAGTATATTAATAAAAGTTATGTTTTATAAAGATTTCAGTTACATGGTTTTATTTCTAAACCATATTTGCTTAAAAGGAAACCCATGGATATGTTTGTTTATATTTTAAAGAATATTTAACTGTGACCTTATAAACAATTATGTTTTGTAAGTACCACCACGGGAGTCCTATGCCTTGGGGGACTTGAATAACCATTGGCCTCTGTTTGGTTACTTTGTGGCCCTCTGATCTATTGACCTCTGTTCTGTGCGGAGCAAAGTGCTGTGCGGAGCTAAGTGCTACGCTATTGTGGGAGCCACCTCTAGAATCCGTACGAGCCACCTCTTGAATCCGTACCTCTGTTCTGACTGTCACTTCTGTGACCTCTGTTTTGTTCTGTTCTGTACCGTGATTATGGTTATATATATTTATATAATATCTGTATTTCAGTTTCTGCTACTTAAATGATTTGTATATGTAAATGTTTTTGCCTAACTAACTATCCATGGTTATTTCGTGTCCCTTATACTCTTGGTATAATATTTCTCACACTGCCATGTGCTTATAGTTGTTTACCAATTTTCAGGAAATAGCTTTTGAAAAGTCTTAGATGCGGGGCTGCGGAATAGACACACACAGCATTTTTATGATGTTTTTATATGTAAATATCGGCCTTTTTGGTCAATATATTTTGTAATAAAAATAGAAGCTCTAATGATTATTTTGGTACCCTTACTTAAACATTTCTTCCGGTTGCGTTTATTAATTTATTTTCGAATTGGCCGTAGGTAACTTCAGTTACTGACCATCACGATGCTTAACCCTTGGGTACGGGGAGCGGGTCGTGACAATATTGGTGTAAACAATTTAACAAGGTTCACTCGATCCATGTACGGAGTATTTCCATGTCATTCAGTCAGACAAATCACCATTTTAATACAGAAATATTTGTAGAGAATTTTACCAAATGATAAGAATATCAACGATTTGACAATAATTGATTTTACAAAATTTATTAATAACCACAATAATCAAGTGGATTACAAATTTAGGATAATTAAAAATAAAAAACTCTTTGCAAAGAGATTTAAATAGAGCATATTGTATGCAACCTGAATTTACCTCAAAATAATTGACTTCGTCACCATAAATCTGAAATTGCTCCATGGATCTCAAAAAATAACTTTGATTAAACTTCTAAGGCATAAAGTATGTATAATTTAATAAAATCTACAACTCTCAATTTATTTATTTATTTTATAAAATACTCATTTTAATTCTAAACACTCCCATATCTAAACTTAATATTTCTACTCTACATAATCTATGAGAGGAGGAGAGTCGAATAAAGAAAGGATTATGAGAGCTCCCCTCACTCTACTGGTTTATAGAGGAATAAATGAGAGAAAGAGAATAAAAAAAAAATTAAAAGTAAATGAAAAGATGGAATGATGGATGGTGGGTTTGGTGTGGCAAGTCAGGAACTGTGGGTTGTTGCCCACGGTTTGTAACTGTAGCTCGACTTTTCGCGCTCCCTTTCGGAAGAATGAAATAGCCTTTACAGTTCGGACTCCACTTGTGTGTTGGTTCTGAATCTGATTTCACAAGTGCAATGTGAAACAGTGGAAACACAAAAAAAGTTCAAATCCGGCAATTGTTTTTGGAAAATCGATGTTTGAATCAAATGTAAAAAATGGACTACTTTGCCAGATTCAGAGTCGCCACCTAAATATTTATTTTGGGAAATTTAGAAAACCCATGACTCGTGCCAAAGGCCATTAGTCCGTCGTTACCAAAGTGTCTTGGTTTGGGAACTTAGGTATGAGAGGGGAAGGTCAATAATTGAACACTCCACTCATCCGATCAAAGATCGGTCTCTACTAATCATGATGTGGTTTTTATATACAATATATGCTCTTGTTCTATATGTAACCTACAAGTATAGACTAATTTCACAAAAAGTTGGAACGTTTGATTCCATATTTATTAAAAAATGTTTTGAATATGTATCACTGAAAATAGTGATCTCATATATACATGAATCAAAGTATCTCAATTCAAGTGATTAGCCTTCATCCACAGGCATTTAAACAGGTATATCAAGTAAACATTTAGCCTTATGGTAGTATGTTTGATATGACAGCAATCACACTTATGCAATATGCTAAAGCATAAAAACTTACCTTATGTCTGAAAGCGAGTCAAAAGAAAGTAAATAGTTAGAAAAAATGCATGATCCTAATTAATGCGATATGGCTAATGCAACACATACAACGTGCAAGTAATAAGCTCGGCTACTAGCATGGCATGCGAGTCAATTCAAGGCATGTGATAGGCATGTATTCAAGTAAAGAGTTTTGAATTTGACATTTGAATAAGATGATGAGCCGAACTTTTATGCATGCAAACAGATGGATGCAAATCATGGAAAATGCTAAATTAAACAAGATGTCCCTAATCTAACCATCATAAGCTGGTAAATAAAAGGGAGAAAGACGTGGGGTTGGAAGACATACACATTATTACAAATTTGTCCTCGCGAAGGAGGGTCCGAATGTCCAAATGTGCCCTCACGCAGGAGGGTCCGAATGTCCAAGTGTCCGAATAAATAATTATTACAAAATCGAATGAATAATAAATTAAAGGGGCTGTCTAATTTATTACAATAATTGATGTAAGGCAAGCCTTGGCACAATAAATTCGGTATAACGTCCGACCGAATTCAATTAATTATATTGGTTCTTTATGTTGGTTGTAATCCAATTTTAACCAATTTTATTAGCCTTTTTTATTACCTGTCTATTTCTTTATCTTTTCTCCTGTTTGTGCAAAAGTGATATTTACATCCACTAAGTCTGAAATGCAATAAAGGAAAATCAGTGTCGACTTAACCCGAATAAACCTTATTTTCTTCAAAGGAAATCACAAAGGAAGAGTCAAACTTATTTACAAGTTAGGGATTTTAAGTCAAACTCAAGATGTGCAACAAGGACTAGTCAAACTCAAAAGAGTAATAATGACTTAGAAAAACCCAAACTTGAGTAATAATGACTTGAAATCCAAACTTGATAATGAGTGATAATGACACTTTCCTTGGCGATTTCCAATGGTCTATTAATCCCTTAACAGTAAACAAACAGGTGATAAATTCTTCGGGGGAAATTACAAAGGAAGAGTTAAACTTATTTACAAGTTAGGGATTTCAAGTCAAACTCAAGATGTGCAACAAGGATTAGTCAAACTCAAAAGAGTAATAATGACTTAGAAAAACGCAAACTTGAGTGATAATGACTTGAAATCCAAACTTGATGATAAGTGATAATGACACTTTCCTTGGTGATTTCCAAGGGTCAATTACTCCCTTACAAGTAAACACACTGATGAATAAAGAGAAATGAAAAATAAAAGATTGTACTTTAGTATAAGAACATGTATACATTTAGGGTAGTGAACCTCCAAAGAATTTAAACCGTTAAGCATGGAAGAGTTCCTTTCTTATACTTGAATCACAATATTAATTTTTCATAACTTTTTAATCGAAATAAGCAAAGAATGGAGGGAGGTTGCAGAGATGATTATGCGAAATTGATTAATTGGTTAGTACAAACAAACTTGATATTTAAAACAAAAATTGTTGAAATAAATTAAACAGCCCCCTAAATAGCATATAATAGTGCTAGAATTAAACTATAGAAAGTGAGCAAAATTAAATAGCCAGAGGTACTATTCATTGTCGGGGTTACTATTCACCGCCGGAGGTACTATTCATTGTCGGGGTTACTATTCACCGCCGGGGTAAATTATTTAAAGTAATAAATTACAACAATTTATATATAATATTTAAATTACAGCAGATATGTGGGTGGTGCAGCCATCCCATTAAAGCGATAAAAAAAAGTTATAAAACGAAGTAAATAAAGTATTTAAACAAATTATATCACATTATTAAATTAAATGAAAATTTACGAAAACTCACATTTTGGGGAAATGATGAATTTTCTGAGTCACAAACTTTCTTTTGACTACTCTCAAGTCTGTGGAATGTGTTCTCAATTCTCAATCCAAAATTTGGAATTATAACTTTAGTGGTTGATTTTTGAATGGTGTATTAATGAAATGGAAATACAAATATCAAAGAAAATATCCTCTTTTTTTTTTTTTCTTCAGACTTTTTCTCTCCCCCTCTTTTTTTTTTTTTCCTGTTAGCCTTTCTTTCCCAGAATTTTTCCCTCCTTGAATCCTTCTGCTGAGCCCTCTTCTTCCTCCCAGAATTCTCTCCCTTTCTGCTCAGCCTCCTTGCCTTATATAGGCAAATGGCATAGTAATAATAATAATAATATAATAATATACATATATATATATGCAAATTGCCTCAGTTGATGTTGCCGACATCAACTTTGTTTATTTTATTATTATTACATTTTTTTATAATATATATAATAGAATATATATATATATAATATAATATATAAAATATCTAAAATATATAATTTATACCAAAATACATAACATATAATATACTAATATAATTTTATATAAAATACTAAACATATAATATAATAATTTGAAACACATAAGATAATTTGTTTTATTATTTTCTTTTATATAAAATATACCAAAAATATGAACAAACACATAAAATTATGAAAAATTACAAAAATACTAAATTAATGAAATATTCAATATTTTAAAATAATTTGGCCATAATGGTGAAGGTTGAGATTAAAGTTTAAATTCCATCTCTTTTACTGAAAATTCTGCGAGAAACACAATCTAATTGTCATCATCGAGTAATCAAAAGGAAGCGCCCAAGTCTTAGGGCCGGTCAAAATGGGGTGTCTACAGTAACCCATGGTTTGTTTGTTTGTATTTTATTATTATTATTATTTTTTCTTCTCACGTGGTGGGGAATGGTAAATTGATTTATTAAATAACAATATGATAGATATAAAAGAGATGAGATAAATACAAATAAATAATTTAAAATTAAATTCTTATCTAAAAATCTCACCACTAAATTAAAATAATAAACCATTAATACCACTCACTAAATATTAATACCTCAAAATACGGGGTGTTACAGTGACACATGCGATATATATTCATAAAACGTTTATTCTGAATTTATAGCATGTGTTACAAGAGGTAATAAGAAATGAAAGCTAAATAGATACTCATATGCCCTAATGGCTTACATCTTTCTAAGACTGTACTGGGTTACAACAAAATGAGTCATAAGCTCAATACAAATAAATGCCTAGGTTTGTGAAAAGTAAACACATAACAAGTAGGAATTGAGCCTTCAGCTCCACAGTCCTCAGTCCTCCTCAGCTAAGTCTTTAGCAGAAGCATATCACCAGCACCTGAAAAATGCTTTTCCCAAGTAGGGTGAGTCAAAACTCAATAAAGACAATCTAGCACAATATATGAATATTAACAAGGATATAAGTATGATATGCATATATAATGCCCATGATTAAATCATTCGTATTGTCACAAGATCATCATATGCCAAGTTTTATATCTCAAGCCATTTTATCTTAATTCATTTCATGACAAGTCATTTCACCTTAATCCATGAGTCAAGTCCACTGTTATCCAAACAATCCAACTGAGGCTACAATTCAATAGTTCTTTAATCAATACAATCATTACACAAACACTTCAAATTTGTCATTTTACGAAAATTTCATCTGCGGGAATCGGCACCCATGTATACTGCGATTTTCGGGACTTTCACCCTGGACACACAGGGCAACTTAATTCAATGCAATCCATCTCATTTCTTCTCCCAAATATGGAGTACATCTCCTTTCTTCTAAAAAACATCATATATATACAATGTATTAAAAACACAGTCATATTCAATGACAACCGATAAAAGATTAGTTTCAATTCACTTAATTCTCATGTGATTTCTACAACAATCATAGCTATCCTTCATCGATAGCCTAAAACAGATATTTTTAAACAGATATATGATTTCCAAAATAGATAAATTATCCAAATTTTCATAGGTGAGAGATAACAAGCATCAAACTCCACCATTTATATAAACATCTATCGAATTTTACATTTTCAATATTAATTACAATTATTTATACAAAATAATTAATTGAGACATTTTAGGGCAAAACTTCTATTTCCTTCAAAATCCAATCCTTATGTCAAAATTTACAAATTTAATACAACACATCCTCATATCTACACCCACAACCATTCTCAATACCTTCATTTGAAAACCCCTCTTTTGATTTCAAACCAAAACTCAAGATTTGTTTAAAATCCTCCACATCCCAACATTATTTACACAATCAACGAATAACTCAGTTAAAATTCATAGGATAATGTAGAAAGTCCCTACCTCAAAGTTAGAAGACGAGCAAAACAAGAAGAAAATTTCAAAGACGCTGAAACTAACTTTTGTTCGGATCAAAATGGAGCTCTTGAGATGCTTTACTTTTTTCTCAAAGACACTAGAGTAGAGGAACCAATGGATCTAGATGAAAATGTAGAGAGAATGTGAATTTCAGAGAGAGAGGTTCTAGATCTAGGATTTTGGAAGGAAAAGAGATGAAAAAGTGATGTAGAAGGAGGTTGTTGTGAACTGATAATGCACAGTCCGCTCGAGCATGAGAAGTGATGCTTGAGCGTCAGATACAATAACTTGTTCTGCTCGAGCGTAGAATGCACACTCTCAGTAGTTTTGCAGACCTGCAAAAGCACTGAGAGTTCACAAAGCCTGCTCGAGTAGAAGAGCAAAATTCTGGGCAATAAGAGTTTGGAAACTCAGCAACCAACCTATCTCAAACGCAACCACAACAATCCAATAGCCAAATTTAAGGAGATACAAGGGAAGTAAGATGTGAACAACAATATGAACCTAGGAAATCCGAGTCCGGGATACAACAAGCGTCGGGTTAAAACCGAAATCACTATAGAAGGGCTGGCTATTTGTTCAAGTTTGTCTTTGACGTGGAACTGTTCTCTTTTTGTTTTGCCATGAAATCTATAAGCAACATCTGTTTGTTCAATTGGAAACAAATTTACTATTAATGGTCACAAATGGTAAATGATAGCAAGTACAAAATATATGTCATGTGAATAGTGAAAGGATTATGGTGAATGTGGATATAAATAGTTAATGTAAATATTCACATGGGGACATTACAAATCATGGATAAACAAGAAGTTAAGTACATGGTACGAACATTCACATAATATATGTCCAATGTGAATGTCCACATCAACAAATTATAATTTGATTCACATTGAACCAAATAGAAAGGGGACAATAATTGAGGGTTCTAATTATTTCTTTCCAAATGCACATTGAACCAAAAAGATAGTAGGTAACATGATTGTTCACATAAACACATTATCGCACATGATAAAACAACAATGGACAAAGTTAGATACATGGTGTGAATGTTCACATAGGTTGTTACTCAACAACATTGATAAACAAATGATGTAAATATTTACATCGTTTGTGTAGAAATTCACATTGAACCAAAAGAAGGAGGAAAATAATCAGAAATTAGGAGGTTCTAATTATTTGATCACTATAAACAATTAACAAGACTAACAAATCCAAAGAATTGGGAAAATAGGGAGCTTATTACAAAACAATAGCAAATGACAACAAAAAAACTACTAACAATAACTAGATCATGTAAATGTTTACATCAGTTAGATACTTGACGTGAATGTTCACATCAGGGGTTACTTAATAACAAATATAACCAAATGATGTAAAAAGAATTCACATTGAATCAAAAGATGGGGAAATATAATAAGAAATTGGGGGGTTCTAATTATTTGATCACCATCAACAATCAATAAGACCAACAAGTCCAATATTGACAGAAGGGGAAAATATTGAGCTTATTACAAAACAATAGCATATGACAACAAAAAACCAACAATAATAACAGATCATGTAAATGTTTACATCAGTTAGGTACGTAACGTGAATGTTAATGTCGGTCGTTACTCAACAACAATGGTAACCAGATGATGTAAATATTTACATCATCTGTGTAGGAATTCACATTGAACCAAAAGATGGGGGAGAAAACATCAGAAATTGGGGGTTCTAATTATTTGATCACCATCAATAATCAACAACACCAACATTCACAGAAGGGGAAAAATAAGGAGTTTATTACAAAACAATAGCATATGACAACAAAAAACAACAATAATAGGTAGGTAATGTAAATGCTTACATCATTTATTTAGATTTATTTGAAAGAAAAACAACAGGTGAAAGAATGTGTGCTTATATTTGTCTTTCATTGTAAATGAACCACAGTTGGTAAAAATCAATGTAAACGTTCGTAGTGATGGATCGAAATGGAATACCAGTTATAACATGCCCGGGGGGTATCCGCGCACGTTAAACAGTTTGAACTCCCGAGATCTCTTTGATCTAGTCTCACGAGTGCAATGTGAAACATAGATAAGAGTCCAGATTTAGCAACTTTATAGAAAATCCATTTTATTACAAAATTATTGTTATAAATGGACTACATCACCAGATCTTAAAGTCGCCATCTAATATTTATTTTGAAAACATTAGGAAACCCGTGACTCGTGCCAAAGCCACTGTTCGTCGTAACCAAAGTTGTCTCGGTTTGGAAACTTAGGTATGAGAGGGAAATGTCATTAATTGAGTACCCCCGCTCACCCGATCAAAAGATCGGCCTTTACTAACCATGATATGAATTTATTTTCTTTATATGTTCATGTTCTGATTATTTAATAAATCCTAAAATTTACTATGTGAAACATACAAGTATAGACTATGTCACCCACTTTAGAACAACTTCATTTCATGTAGTTTTGAAAGAGTTTTGAAGATGTACAACCCAAATAAATTGAACTTACAAATATGAAAATCAATATCATTCCAAATTAAGTGACACAACCTCTATCCATGAGCATTCATAGAGTTATATCACATAAGCAAATAGCCTCATGATAGAATGCTAAATATAGTAAGAAAAACACACATAAATGGGATGTTAAAGCATAAAAACTTACATGTTTGACGACCCGCGAACAAGCTACAAAACAAAGTTAGTAAAATATGCATGATCTTATATACAAAATCCTAATGCAATTCACTCATGAGATGCAACTAAAGATTCGGCTTCTAAGATATGACATGTGAATCATCTCATGAACATGAGGTAGTGCACATAATCACATAGGAATTGATTAAATCCATAAATGCAAAATTAGCCGAATCAAGATGCATAAAACATGGATGCAAAGCATGGATATAATGAAAGACGAAATATGATGCATATTCACAGATAAAGAAAGCAAGTAAAAGAACGGGATAGAAAGAAATGGGACGGGAAATTATTACAACACTTTGAATAAATTATTACAAACCAAATAAAAGAGAGAGAAAGGAATATTACAAAAAAAAAAAAAAAAAAAAAGACCTCATAAACTCTCAAAATAATAAAATAAAAAAAATCAATAAAGAAACTTGATGTGTTTTTGGGGATTGCTAGAAAATATTCTGCTTGATGCGGGAGGACTGTTCCGTTCCGCTTGGGGAAACTGGTTTTGCGGAAGTACTATTCATCCCGGGGCACTATTCATTGCCGATAGTACTATTCATCACGATAATTACTATTCACCCTTTTTTATCGTTATTCATCTTACCGAGCATTTTTCGTTCGCAATTACTATTCATCGTCGGGGTTACTATTCACCGCCGGAGGTTACTATTCATCCAGTGGGGTAAATTATTTAAAGTAATAAATTACAATAGTTTATTTACAATATTTAAATTACAACAGATATGTGGGTGGTGCAACCTTTCCGTTAAAGTAGTAAAACAATTATATAAAAATAATTTAATTATAAAAATAATTTAATTACAACAGATATGTGGGTGGTGCAGCCTTTCCATTATATTATAATGGTAAAACAATTATATAAAAAAAAAGTAATTTACAACAGAGATGTAGGTGGTGCAACCTTCCCATTAATGGTAAAACAATTATATAAAATGTAATTTATAGCAGATATATGGGTGGTGTAGCCTTCCCATTAAAGCGATAAAAAATAAAATAAAAAAATTTATGAAAAGTAGTAAATGAAAGTATTTAAACAAATTACATCACATTTTAAAATTAAATGAAAGTTTGCGAAAACTCACATTTCGAGAAAATGATGAATTTTCTGATTCACAAACTTTCTTTTGATTACCTTCAAGTCTGTGGAATGTGTTCTCAATTCTCAGTCCAAAATTTGAAATTACAACTTTAGTGGTTGGTTTTTGAATGGTGTATTGATGAAATGGAAATAAAAATATCTAAGAAAATATTTTATTTTCCATCTCTCTCTCAAAAAATAATTTTCCTTCTTTCTGATTCTTTTTCTTTCAATCTCCCTCGCACCAATTCTTTTTTTTCTTCTTTGATTCTCTTTTTCAATTCTCTTAGCCCCTCCCCCATTGATCTCTCAATCACATGCCTCTTTTATAGGCAATATAAGATCACAAACAAACAAAACTTCAAATAATGGAGGAGTGAATTTTCAAAAGGTGCATACTAACTTTATAATATTATAATATATAAAATATATAATTAGCATAAATATATGTACAAATACGGAAAAAAATATGTAAAAACACACAAAAGCATTTAAATTATAAAATAACAAAATAAATGGACTGATAAAATAAATTTTAGCAGGCAAAATATGTAACATAATTTGACCAAAGCGGGTCTAAAACAAAAAAGCATACGATGAGAGTGTAGTGAATTTTTCAAAGGGGGAATAGTCTCCTCATATAATATAATAATATATAAAATATTTAATATATATACAAAAGTATAGTGCGTGGTTGAAACCACGGTACCGAATAAATTTAATAAAATATTATATAATAATATAACATAATATATATATATATATATAATACATAATAAATGAAAAGAAAATGGAGAATGAGTCTAAAAAAATTTGGCAAAAATAGGTGTAAGGTTGGGATTAAAGTTTATATTCCATATTTTCACTGAGAATTTTGTGAGATAACATATTCTTACTTTCATCATCGGGTAATCAAAAGAAAGTACCCAAGTCTTAAGACCGGTTAAAATGGGGTGTCTACACCAGCCACCGGCAACTGTGGGCGATAGTGGTGAAGCGATATGAAACCTAGGGTTAGTGGTTGTGAGTTTTTGCTGCAATAGTGATAGTTTTGAGAGGGAATGATTTGGGGAGTGAACTATGGAACCACGATGGAATATGATCGATTTTGATTTCAGAATATAACAGAGGCAAGAGAGATAGATGGTATTTTGGTATTCTTACCTCAAATAGGACCTGATGGAATAGTCAAAAAAAAAAAAGAGAAAAGGATTAGATGGAATAAAACTCTTAGAAAAAAGGATTTATTAAAAAAACTTTTTTTTTATTATCTCACTTTGACTTTTTATGTTTCAATTTTTTTTTAATTTACTTTTAAAACTAAAATTTTGTTCGAAATTAGATGAAAATACCACATTGACTGCTACATGACATAAGGAATATATTATTATATTAAAAATTTAGATTAGTATCAAAGATGTGAATTATATATAACAAATATTTTTATACAACTTGACTGCCAATGTCTCATTTTTAATGTAATAATTTAACTTTTGAATTTAATAAAAAAAAAATTAAAACATAAAGGACCAAATAGTAAAGAAAAAAACTTCAAAAATGTAAGTGAAAAATGATTAAAACCTGGAAGTGTAATTTACCTTTTCTAGGGTACATTTTTATAATTTCAATGGAGACCAACTTGTATTCCCTCCACGACCACTCTTCACACGAGATCATTTTCGGATCTACAAATGCTTCGGTGTCGAAGGAGTCCTCGAGTTTTTGCTGTAGGCTCGGTGTTTGAATGTTGAATACTCATCCTAATCGCGATCTTCAGACTCCTCACAGCCGGTAATTCATTAATCAATGGAGGTTTTGATTAGAATTAGGGTGCTCGTGAATCAGGTTGGATGACATCCTACCCGTCACAACTTATGTGAATGGGAAAAAATTAATAACGGTCCGCTTAGTTAGAATATACCATTTGATCTTAAAGATTAATTATTTAACTTTAATGATCAATCCTTGTCAGTAAAGATTAGTCATATCTTTGTAACAACTACACGTGAAGCAGAGCTTGCTCTGTTTGGAAGAACAGATTCCATCACACTTTTGAATTGGAACTGAGGCCTCGTTTGTTTTCCTCACTTGCAGTCCGGAGTGGACTATTAGTGATAAACAATAAAATTAGCTTAGGTTTTGGTTTTTGAACTCCAGTTTTGTAGTCCTTTCAGCCAGAACGGAAATAGGAGAAGACTATGGGGGGTCATAGCCCCCTGTTTTTATGAAAAATATGATTTGTCATAATATTTTAAAAATATATCTCATTTTATACATAAAATGGCCTCAGTATAAAAAATACATATCTCATTTTCCTCCTCTCTTGCACTTTCTTTTCATTTTGCACCAAATTTTTTTTCATCCTATTAGAAATTACTTCTATAATATTTGAATTTTTTTGTGTATATACATAATTTATACATCATATTGTATATACATGCGTACATATGTATATGGTGAAATTTTTTATTTGTCTTTTGGCCCCTCCAGTGATGAAATTCTGGTTCTGTCCTTGCCTTCAGCTTAGGATAGGCCTTGGACAATAGACTAACAGTCTGGGTTGGGAGATGGTATTAGCAAAGTAGTCCGTTCGGATTGGGTGTTACAAGAAATCTGCTCGGAAGTTCGGTCGGTCAACAACAACATTTTTTATTTTTTTTTACTTGTTGGCTATTTTTTTTTAAACATTAATATTTAATGTTTTTGTATTTTTTGTTAAGTAAAAATTATAGTTTTATTTGATTTATTATTTTATATAAAAATAATTTAACAATCTTCATACTAACAACTATCATCAAAACAAATGCAATTTTACTAATCCTTTCACCATCAATTCCCTCTATTCTACCTCTCAAAACAAACGGGGCCTGAAGCCTGTATCGGTTGCTACAGCTGAATCTATATATATATTTTTTTTGGGTAACGAAAATAAATATATAGATAGGCTACTCTACATACTATTGCCTTTTAATGGGTACCTGCAAGAACCTGTCTTTACTTTCAATTTAGTAGCTATTGGTAAAGCAATTGGGACTTAGTTACTCATTCATAATCTAATCGATCTTTGGAACTAGGTGAGCTTCAAGTTTCTTACTCTAGCCTGCCAAATGTGCTAGCGTACAGAAATGTGAATGGTCAAATATCAGATTCACATAAAAATTGAATGGTTGTTGAACTTTACTTTAGAACCGTTGGGTGGAGTGAATCCATTTTCATCCCACATCGCAAGCATACGAGCAAAATAACATCAAATTATGCTTATACAAAGAAATGTGTTGCTAACGAATGACATACTTACCTGGACGGGGTCGATGGGCGATCAACAAGGCCCATGGCTTAGGTTGGTGACTTCCATTGCACTCTGGGAGGGGTGCCCGCCTAAGGTCTACCCAAGTTGGTGGAGCCTACGTCATAATTTGTGGTAGTGGGGGCCTGCGTTCGCGCGGCCCCTATCAAACTGTAGTTCTAATGAAGTTATTTTGTGGGTTTTACAGAAAATGTTTTGTAAGAACGGTTTTAATTATGTACTATGTCTCGTGCTCGTAATTTGATGGTTGGTTAATTTGTAGTGCAAGTGGATATCACTCTGTGTTTAGATAGAAAAGAAGTTAATGCAAACTTTTTGCTGCTGCTAATCTGTCCTTTTCAATGTAGCTCTTAGTAATCAAGGTCTGGAAAGATTGATGAAGTGATAATACATATTGGAAGAGCAATGATTTGAGATCTGCACGTGATTTTTTTAGTCCTCTGTTTTTTATACAGACACAGCACTGACTGGTGTTGTTGAAGTGAAGGGATTAATCCAATCTAGTCCACTTTGAAGCAACAAATCAGTAACAGAGAATATGATGAGGTTCAAGTTGTCCCATATCGAAAAGGAGGAGAAAAATGACAGGTCTGTCAGTTATAAAAGAGGCAGCCCAAGATGTTATTAAGCATACCTTTCTCGGCCTTTTGGCTAAGATCAAGTGTAGTATCTGTTCTTATCAGTTTAATATCTGATACGTGGGCCATCGGCTCACATGATATTAAATTAATTTTTTAAGGGGGAAGGCCCATCACAGTAGCTTGCTATTGGGGTCTTCGAGTGTCTCCTTGGCGTTGCACTACTGCCTTGGCCTGGCGCACCCCACCAATACTAGTCTTCAAATTTCTGTCCGACCAAAGCTAGTCTCTAAATTTCTGTAAATAACTAGCAAGGGAATTGCAGTTGTGTTTTATGCATGATTTTGTGCCTCACAGCTCTGTTGACAGTGATTTGCATTATAGTCTTCTATAAATTTTGCATTTTGCTTTGGTTAATTTTTTGGTTTCTCACCATGGTGTTCGGGATCAGCCCTCTATTAGTTTCCGGGTACAACTAGAAGTTGATTTTCTGTGCCGAATGTTGCTAGATTGAAGAACTATGACAGAGTCCCTATTGTATATTGTCATACATGTACTATTGCTCTCTCTCTCTCTCTCTCTCCCCACGTTGTTTGTTTGTTGAAGGGCATCCAAATCAATTTGCTGCAGTCTGTTTTGCACCAATGGATCTATCCACTTTGTCACTAGTACACTATCATGAGTTTTGAGTCTTCGACTGCTGGTTCTGGCCTTTAAATTGTTGTCTCTCAAAGTCTAGTGTTTTGAGCAGAGGAAGAGGAATTTCACTTGTTAATAGATTGCTTTAATAACTTCTATTTATTTTTTTTCTTGAGTAAATTACTTTGACACCCCTTAGATTTGATCTAATTACATCATACCCCCGACATTCTGAAAATTACATTTCCACCCCTATGATTAATAGTCTCCTTTCACAAACTCCTGCTTATATAAATGGAATAACTATTAGAAAATTTTAGGAAATTACATTAAAAAAAAAAAATAAAGCAAAGGAAAGGGAAAAAAAAAACGGAGGAAGTAAGCAAAGCAAGAAAAGAAAGTGTATTAGTGTAATTTCCCAAACATCAGGAGTGTTATGTATTAAACTTAAATCTCATGAGGCGTTACTGTAATTTACCCATTTTTCTTTGGAGTATTCGAATGGTTACATTCATCAACAAATAATCCCACTTTAGACTGCATTTTCACTTGAAATCCCATGAAAGTTGTGACGGAACCATCCAAATTTAAAGTGTCATTCAAACAGCCTTTCAAAAGATCTTCTTTTACTAACCATGATATGAATTTATTTTCTTTATATGTTCATGTTCTGATTATTTAATTAATCCTAAAATTTACTATGTGAAACATACAAGTATAGACTATGTCACCCACTTTAAAACAACTTGATTTCATGTAGTTTTAAAAGAGTTTTGAATATGTACAACTCAAATAAATTGAGCTTACAAACATAAAAATCAAAATAATTCCAAATTAAGTGACACAACCTCTATCCACTGGCATTCATAGAGTTATATCACATAAGTAAATAGCCTCATGGTAGAATGCTAAACATAGTAAGAAAAACACACACAAACGGGATGCTAAAACATAAAAATTTACATGTTTGACGACCCGTGAACAAGCTACAAAACAAAGTTAGTAAAATATGCATGATTTTATATACAAAATCCTAATGCAATTCACTCATGAGATACAACTAAAGATTCAGCTTTTAAGATATGACATGTGAATCATTTCATGAACATGAGGTAGCGCACATAATCACATATGAATTGATTAAATCTACAAATGCAAATTTAACCGAATCAAGATGCATGAAACATGGATGCAAAACATGGATATAATCAAAGACAAAATATGATGCATGTTCACAGATAAAGAAAGTAAGTAAAAGAACATGATAGAAAGAAACGGGGTAAGGAATTATTACAACACTTTGAATAAATTATTACAAACCAAATAAGAGAGAGAGAAAGGAATATTAAAAAAAAAAAAAAAACCTCACAAACTCTCAAAATAATAAAAGAAAATAAATAAATAAAGAAACTTGTGTGCTTTTGGGAAAATATTCTGCTTGACGTGGGAGGACTGCTCCGTTCCGCCTGGGGGAACTTATTTTGCAGGAGTACTATTCATTCTAGGGCACTATTCATTGCCGACAGTACTATTCACCACGATAATTACTATTCACCCTTTTTGATCGTTATTCATCTTATCGGGCATTTTTCGTTCGTAGTTACTATTCATTGCCGGAGGTACTATTCATCATCGAGATTACTATTTACCGCCAGAGGTACTATTCACCGCCGGAGGTTACTATTCATCCCGTGGAGTAAATTATTTAAAGTAATAAATTACAACAGTTTATATACAATATTTAAATTACAGCAGATATATGAGTGGTGTAACGTTCCCGTTAAAACAATAAAATAGTTATAAAAAAATAAATTAATTACAACAGATATGTGGGTGGTGCGACCTTCCCATTATAATGGTAAAACAATTGTATATAAAAAAAAGTAATTTACAATAGAGATATGGGTGGTGCAGCCTTCCCATTAATGGTAAAACAATTATATAAAAAGTAATTTACAGCAGATATATGGATTGTGCAGCCTTCCTATTAAAGCGATAAAAAAAAAAGTTATTTTTAGCAGTAAATGAAGTATTTAAATAAATTACATCACATTTTTAAATTAAATGAAAGTTTGCAAAACTCACTTTTCGGAGAAATGATGAATTTTCTGATTTACAAACTTTCTTTTGATTACTCTCAAGTCTGTGGAATGTGTTATCAATTCTTAGTCCAAAATTTGGAATTCAACTTTAGTGGTTGGTTTTTGAATGGTGTATTAATGAAATGGAAATAAAAATATCTAATAAAATATTTTTTTTTCCCTCTCTCTCTCAAAAAATAATTTTTCTTCTTTTTGATTCTTTTCCTTTCAATCTCCCTCACACCAATTCTTTTTTTTCTTCTTTGATTCTCTTTTTCAATTCTCCTAGCCCCCACTTGATCTCTCAATCACCTACCTCTTTTATAGGCAATATAAGCTCACAAACAAACAAAACTTCAAACGGTGGAGAAGTGAATTTTCCAAAGGTGCATAGTAACTTTATAATATTATAATATATAAAATGTATAATTAGCATAAATATATGTACAAATACCGAAAAAAATATGTAAAAACACACAAAAGCATTTAAATTATAAAATAACAAAATAAATGGATTGATAAAATAAATTTTAACAGGCCAAATATGTAACATAATTTGACCAAAGCGGGTCTAAAACAAAAAAGCATACAATAAGAGTGTAGTGAATTTTTCAAAGGGGGAATAGTATCCGCATATAATATAATAATATGTAAAATATTTAATATTTAATATATATATATATATACAAAAGTATGGTGCGTGGTTGAAACCATAGTACCAAATAAATTTAATAAAATGTTATATAATAATATATATATATATATATAATACATAATAAAGGAAAAGAAAATGGAGAATGGGTCTAAAATAATTTAGCAAAAATAGGTGTAAGGCTGGGATAAAAGTTTACATTTCATCTTTTCACTGAGAATTTTGTGAGATAGCATATTCTTATTTTCATCATCAGGTAATCAAAAGAAAGTGCCTAAGTCTTAGGGCCGGTCAAAATGGGGTGTTTACACCAGCCACCGGCAACTGTGGGCGATAATGGTGAAGCGATATGAAACCTAGGGTTAGTGGTTGGGAGTTTTTGCTGCAACAGTGATAGTTTTGAGAATGAATGATTTGGGGAGTGAAATATGGAACCACGATGGAGTATGATCGATTTTGACTTCAAAATATAACAGAGGCAGGAGAGATAGATGGTGTTTTGATCTTCTTATTTCAAATAAAATCTAATGGAATAGTAAAAAAAAAATATGGGTTAGATAGAATAAAACTCTTAGAAAAAAGGATTTATTAAAAAAACTTCCTTTTTTTTTTAATTTTTATCTCACTTTGACTTTTTATGTTTCAATTTTTTTTTTTAATTTACTTTTAAAACTAAAATTTTGTTTGAAATTAGATGAAAATACCACATTGACTGCCACATGACACAAGAAATATATTATTACATTAAAAATTTAGATTAGTATCAAAGATGTGAGTTATATATAACAAATATTTTTATATAACTTGACTGCCAATGTATCATTTTTAATGTAATAATTTAACTTTTGAAGTAAATTAAAAAAAAATTAAAACATAAAGGACCAAAGAGTAAAGAAAAAAACTTCAAAAATGTAAGTGAAAAATGATTAAAAACTGGAAGTGTAATTTACCTTTTCTAGGGTACATTTTTATAATTTCAATGGAGACCAACTTGTATTCCCTCCACAACCACTCTTCACATGAGATCATTTTTGAATATGCAAATGCTTCGGTGTCGAAGGAGTCCTCGAGTTTTTGCTGTAGGCTCAGTGTCTGAATGTCGAATACTCCTCCTAATCGCGATCTTCGGACTCCTCACAACCGGTAATTCATTAATCAATGGAGGTTTTGATTAGAATTAGGGTGCTCGCGAATCAGGTGGATGACATCCTATTCGTCACAACTTATGTGAATGGGAAAAAATTAATTAGTAACTGTCCGCTTAGTTAGAATTTACCATTTGATCTTAAAGATTAATTATTTAACTTTAATGATCAATCCTTGTCAATAAAGATCAATCATATCTTTGTAAACAACGACAAGTGAAGCAGAGCTTGCGCGGTTTGGAAGAACAGATTCCATCACACTTTTGAATTGGAACTAAGGCCCCGTTTGTTTTCCGCACTAGCAGTCCAAAGCGGACTATTAGTGATAAACAGTAAAATTAACTTAGGTTTTGGTTTTTGAACTCCGGTTTCGTAGTCCTTCGGCTTAAGATAGGCCTTAGGCAATGGATTAATAGTCTGGATTGGGAGATGGTATTAGGAAAGTAGTCTGATCGGATTGGGTGTTACAGGACGTATGCCCGGAAGTTCACGGTCAATGACAATTTTTTTTTCACTTGTTGGCTATTTTTTTTTAAACATTAATATTTAATGTTTTTGTATTTTTTGTTAAGTAAAAATCATAGTTTTATTTGATTTATTATTTTATATAAAAATAATTTAACAATCCTTAACACTAACAATTATCATCAAAACAAATATATTTTACTAATTCCCTCACCATCAATCCCCTCTATTCTACCTTTCAAAACAAACGGGGCCTGAAACATGTATCGGTTGATACAGCTGAATCTGTATATTTTTTTTTGGTAACAAAAATGAATATATAGATAGGCTACTCTACATACTCGTTAAGAAGTATTGCCTTTTAACACAAATATTGTATATGCAGGGAACCTATCTTTACTTTCAATTGAGTAGCTATTGGTAAAGCAATTGGGACTTAGGCCTCGTTTGGGAACATGCTATTTTAGTAATTTTTTGGCTTTTTATGAAAAGATGTGCAGAAAAATAGAGAGGTGATGTGACAACTTTTAGTAACTTTGGCACCGTTTGGGAAGTAGTTTTGTGGGCTTTTTTGGCTATTTTAGCCACAAAAAAGAGAGAGGCTATTTTAGCCACAACAAATAAAACATCACATTCAACCCATAATCATTACACTCTTCTCTCACAAAAAAAGTCAAAAAAGTCAAAAAGTCCTTCCAAAACCAAACTTTTTAGCTTCAAAAACCAAAAAGCAAACTTCTTTTTGACTTTTGGCTAAAATAATCACTTCAAAGCAGGCCTTAGTTACTCATTCATAATCTAATCGATCTTTGGCACTAGGTGAGCTTCAAGTTTCTTACTCTAGCCTGCCAAATGTGCTAGCGTACAGAAATGTGAATGGTCAAATATCAGATTCACATAAAAATTGAATGGTTGTTGAACTTTACTTCAGAACCGTTGGGTGGAGTGAATCCATTTTCATCCCACATCGCAAGCATGCGAGCAAAATAACATCAAATTATGCTTATACAAAGAAATGTGTTGCTAACAAAAGACATACTTACCTGGACGGGGTCAATGGGCGATCAACAAGGCCCATGGCTTAGGTTGGTGACTTCCATTGCACTCTGGGAGGGGTGCCCGCCTAAGGTCTACCAAGTTGGTGGAGCCTACGTCATAATTTGTGGTAGTGGGGGCCTGCGTTCGCGCGGCCCCTATCAAACTGTAGTTCTAATAAAGTTATTTTGTGGGTTTTACAGAAAATGTTTTGTAAGAACGGTTTTAATTTTGTACTATGTCTTGTGCTCTCATAATTTGATGGTTGGTTAATTTGTAGTGCAAGTGGATATCACTCTGTGTTTAGATAGAAAAGAAGTTAATGCAAACTTTTTGCTGCTGCTAATCTGTCCTTTTCAATGTAGCTCTTAGTAATCAAGGTCTGGAAAGATTGATGAAGTGATAATACATATTGGAAGAGCAATGATTTGAGATCTGCACGTGATTTTTTTAGTCCTCTGTTTTTTATACAGACAGAGCACTGACTGGTGTTGTTGAAGTGAAGGGATTAATCCAATCTAGTCCACTTTGAAGCAACAAATCAGTAACAGAGAATATGATGAGGTTCAAGTTGTCCCATATCGAAAAGGAGGGAGAAAAATGACAGGTCTGTCAGTTATAAAAGAGGCAGCCCAAGATGTTATTAAGCATACCTTTCTCGGCCTTTTGGCTAAGATCAAGTGTAGTATCTGTTCTTATCAGTTTAATATCTGATACGTGGGCCATCGGCTCACATGATATTAAATTAATTTTTTAAGGGGGAAGGCCCATCACAGTAGCTTGCTATTGGGGTCTTCGAGTGTCTCCTTGGCGTTGCACTACTGCCTTGGCCTGGCGCACCCCACCAATACTAGTCTTCAAATTTCTGTCCGACCAAAGCTAGTCTCTAAATTTCTGTAAATAACTAGCAAGGGAATTGCAGTTGTGTTTTATGCATGATTTTGTGCCTCACAGCTCTGTTGACAGTGATTTGCATTATAGTCTTCTATAAATTTTGCATTTTGCTTTGGTTAATTTTTTGGTTTCTCACCATGGTGTTCGGGATCAGCCCTCTATTAGTTTCCGGGTACAACTAGAAGTTGATTTTCTGTGCCGAATGTTGCTAGATTGAAGAACTATGACAGAGTCCCTATTGTATATTGTCATACATGTACTATTGCTCTCTCTCTCTCTCTCTCCCCACGTTGTTTGTTTGTTGAAGGGCATCCAAATCAATTTGCTGCAGTCTGTTTTGCACCAATGGATCTATCCACTTTGTCACTAGTACACTATCATGAGTTTTGAGTCTTCGACTGCTGGTTCTGGCCTTTAAATTGTTGTCTCTCAAAGTCTAGTGTTTTGAGCAGAGGAAGAGGAATTTCACTTGTTAATAGATTGCTTTAATAACTTCTATTTATTTTTTTTCTTGAGTAAATTACTTTGACACCCCTTAGATTTGATCTAATTACATCATACCCCCGACATTCTGAAAATTACATTTCCACCCCTATGATTAATAGTCTCCTTTCACAAACTCCTGCTTATATAAATGGAATAACTATTAGAAAATTTTAGGAAATTACATTTAAAAAAAAAAAAATAAAGCAAAGGAAAGGGAAAAAAAAACGGAGGAAGTAAGCAAAGCAAGAAAAGAAAGTGTATTAGTGTAATTTCCCAAACATCAGGAGTGTTATGTATTAAACTTAAACCTCATGAGGCGTTACTGTAATTTACCCATTTTTCTTTGGAGTATTCGAATGGTTACATTCATCAACAAATAATCCCACTTTAGACTGCATTTTCACTTGAAGTTCCATGAAAGTTGTGACGGAACCATCCAAATTTAAAGTGTCATTCAAACAGCCTTTCAAAAGATCTTCTTTTAGTAACCGTGATATGAATTTATTTTCTTTATATGTTCATGTTCTGATTATTTAATTAATCCTAAAATTTACTATGTGAAACATACAAGGCTATGTCACCCACTTTAAAACAACTTGATTTCATGTAGTTTGAAAAGAGTTTTGAATATGTACAACTCAAATAAATTGAGCTTACAAACATGAAAATCAAAATAATTCCAAATTAAGTGACACAACCTCTATCCACTGGCATTCATAGAGTTATATCACATAAGTAAATAGCCTCATGGTAGAATGCTAAACATAGTAAGAAAAACACACACAAACGGGATGCTAAAACATAAAAATTTACATGTTTGACGACCCGTGAACAAGCTACAAAACAAAGTTAGTAAAATATGCATGATTTTATATACAAAATTCTAATGCAATTCACTCATGAGATACAACTAAAGATTCAGCTTTTAAGATATGACATGTGAATCATCTCATGAACATGAGGTAGCGCACATAATCACATATGAATTGATTAAATCCACAAATGCAAATTTAGCCGAATCAAGATGCATGAAACATGGATGCAAAACATGGATATAATCAAAGACAAAATATGATGCATGTTCACAGATAAAGAAAGCAAGTAAAAGAACAGGATAAAAAGAAACGAGGTGAGGAATTATTACAACACTTTGAATAAATTATTACAAACCAAATAAGAGAGAGAGAAAGGAATATTAAAAAAAAAAAAAAAAACCTCACAAACTCTCAAAATAATAAAAGAAAAAAAATAAATAAAGAAACTTGTGTGCTTTTGGGCAAATATTCTGCTTGACGCGGGAGGACTGCTCCGTTCCGCCTGGGGGAACTTATTTTGCAGGAGTACTATTCATCCTGGGGCACTATTCATTGCCGACAGTACTATTCACCACGATAATTACTATTCACCCTTTTTGATCGTTATTCATCTTACCGGGCATTTTTTGTTCGTAGTTACTATTCATTGCCGGAGGTACTATTCATCATCGAGATTACTATTTACCGCCAGAGGTACTATTCACCGCCGGAGGTTACTATTCATCCGGTGGAGTAAATTATTTAAAGTAATAAATTACAACAGTTTATATACAATATTTAAATTACAGCAGATATATGGGTGGTGTAACGTTCCCGTTAAAACAATAAAATAGTTATAAAAAAATAAATTAATTACAACAGATATGTGGGTGGTGCAACCTTCCCATTATAATGGTAAAACAATTATATAAAAAAAAAAGTAATTTACAATAGAGATATGGGTGGTGCAGCCTTCCCATTAATGGTAAAACAATTATATAAAAAGTAATTTACAGCAGATATATGGGTTGTGCAGCCTTCTTATTAAAGCGATAAAAAAAAAAGTTATGAAAAGCAGTAAATGAAGTATTTAAATAAATTACATCACATTTTTAAATTAAATGAAAGTTTGCAAAAACTCACTTTTCGGAGAAATGATGAATTTTCTGATTTACAAACTTTCTTTTGATTACTCTCAAGTCTGTGGAATGTGTTATCAATTCTTAGTCCAAAATTTGGAATTACAACTTTAGTGGTTGGTTTTTGAATGGTGTATTGATAAAATGGAAATAAAAATAAAAATATCTAAGAAAATAATTTTTTTCCCTCTCTCTCTCAAAAAATAATTTTTCTTCTTTTTGATTCTTTTCCTTTCAATCTCCCTCACACCAATTCTTTTTTTTCTTCTTTGATTCTCTTTTTCAATTCTCCTAGCCCCCACTTGATCTCTCAATCACCTACCTCTTTTATAGGCAATATAAGCTCACAAACAAACAAAACTTCAAACGGTGGAGAAGTGAATTTTCCAAAGGTGCATAGTAACTTTATAATATTATAATATATAAAATGTATAATTAGCATAAATATATGTACAAATACCGAAAAAAATATGTAAAAACACACAAAAGCATTTAAATTATAAAATAAAAAAATAAATGGATTGATAAAATAAATTTTAGCAGGCCAAATATATAACATAATTTGACCAAAGCGGGTCTAAAACAAAAAAAGCATACAATAAGAGTGTAGTGAATTTTTCAAAGGGGGAATAGTATCCGCATATAATATAATAATATATAAAATATTTAATATTTAATATATATATACAAAAGTATGGTGCGTGGTTGAAACCATAGTACCAAATAAATTTAATAAAATGTTATATAATATATATATATATATAAAATACATAATAAAGGAAAATAAAATGGAGAATGGGTCTAAATAATTTGGCAAAAATAGGTGTAAGGCTGGGATAAAAGTTTACATTTCATCTTTTCACTGAGAATTTTGTGAGATAGCATATTCTTATTTTCATCATCAGGTAATCAAAAGAAAGTGCCTAAGTCTTAGGGCCGGTCAAAATGGGGTGTTTACACCAGCCACCGCCAACTGTGGGCGATAATGGTGAAGCGATATGAAACCTAGGGTTAGTGGTTGGGAGTTTTTGCTGCAACAGTGATAGTTTTGAGAATGAATGATTTGGGGAGTGAAATATGGAACCACAATGGAATATGATTGATTTTGACTTCAAAATATAACAGAGGCAAGAGAGATAGACGGTGTTTTGATCTTCTTATTTCAAATAAAATCTAATGGAATAGTAAAAAAAAAATATGGGTTAGATAGAATAAAACTCTTAGAAAAAAGGATTTATTAAAAAAACTTCCTTTTTTTTTTAATTTTTATCTCACTTTGACTTTTTATGTTTCAATTTTTTTTTTTAATTTACTTTTAAAACTAAAATTTTGTTTGAAATTAGATGAAAATACCACATTGACTGCCACATGACACAAGAAATATATTATTACATTAAAAATTTAGATTAGTATCAAAGATGTGAGTTATATATAACAAATATTTTTATATAACTTGACTGCCAATGTATCATTTTTAATGTAATAATTTAACTTTTGAAGTAAATTAAAAAAAATTAAAACATAAAGGACCAAAGAGTAAAGAAAAAAACTTCAAAAATGTAAGTGAAAAATGATTAAAAACTGGAAGTGTAATTTACCTTTTCTAGGGTACATTTTTATAATTTCAATGGAGACCAACTTGTATTCCCTCCACAACCACTCTTCACATGAGATCATTTTTGAATATGCAAATGCTTCGGTGTCGAAGGAGTCCTCGAGTTTTTGCTGTAGGCTCGGTGTCTGAATGTCGAATACTCCTCCTAATCGCGATCTTCGGACTCCTCACAACCGGTAATTCATTAATCAATGGAGGTTTTGATTAGAATTAGGGTGCTCGCGAATCAGGTTGGATGACATCCTATCCGTCACAACTTATTTGAATGGGAAAAAATTAATTAGTAACTGTCCGCTTAGTTAGAATTTACCATTTGATCTTAAAGATTAATTATTTAACTTTAATGATCAATCCTTGTCAATAAAGATCAATCATATCTTTGTAAACAACGACAAGTGAAGCAAAGCTTGCGCGGTTTGGAAGAACAGATTCCATCACACTTTTGAATTGGAACTAAGGCCCCGTTTGTTTTCCGCACTAGCAGTCCAAAGCGGACTATTAGTGATAAACAGTAAAATTAGCTTAGGTTTTGGTTTTTGAACTCCGGTTTCGTAGTCCTTCGGCTTAAGATAGGCCTTAGGCAATGGATTAATAGTCTGGATTGGGAGATGGTATTAGGAAAGTAGTCTGATCGGATTGGGTGTTACAGGACGTATGCCCGGAAGTTCGGCCGGTCAACAGCAATTTTTTTTTTTACTTGTTGGCTATTTTTTTTTAAACATTAATATTTAATGTTTTTGTATTTTTTGTTAAGTAAAAATCATAGTTTTATTTGATTTATTATTTTATATAAAAATAATTTAACAATCCTTAACACTAACAATTATCATCAAAACAAATATATTTTACTAATTCCCTCACCATCAATCCCCTCTATTCTACCTTTCAAAACAAACGGGGCCTGAAACATGTATCGGTTGATACAGCTGAATCTGTATATTTTTTTTTGGTAACAAAAATAAATATATAGATAGGCTACTCTACATACTCGTTAAGAAGTATTGCCTTTTAACACACATATTGTATATGCAGGGAACCTATCTTTACTTTCAATTGAGTAGCTATTGGTAAAGCAATTGGGACTTAGGTCTCGTTTGGGAACGTGCTATTTTAGTAATTTTTTGGCTTTTTATAAAAAGATGTGCAGAAAAGTAGAGAGGTGATGTGACAATTTTTAGTAACTTTGGCACCGTTTGGGAAGTAGTTTTGTGGGCTTTTTTGGCTATTTTAGCCACAAAAAAGAGAGAGGCTATTTTAGCCACAACAAATAAAACATCACATTCAACCCATAATCATTACTCTTCTCTCACAAAAAAAAGTCAAAAAAGTCCTTCCCAAACCAAACTTTTTAGCTCAGGCTAAAATAGCCCAAAAAGCAAAAAAGCAAAAAACCAAAAAGCCACTTCTTTTTGACTTTTTGGCTAAAATAGTCACTCCCCAAACGAGGCCTTAGTTACTCATTCATAATCTAATCGATCTTTGGCACTAGGTGAGCTTCAAGTTTCTTACTCTAGCCTGCCAAATGTGCTAGCGTACAGAAATGTGAATGGTCAAATATCAGATTCACATAAAAATTGAATGGTTGTTGAACTTTACTTCAGAACCGTTGGGTGGAGTGAATCCATTTTCATCCCACATCGCAAGCATGCGAGCAAAATAACATCAAATTATGCTTATACAAAGAAATGTGTTGCTAACAAAAGACATACTTACCTGGACGGGGTCAATGGGCGATCAACAAGGCCCATGGCTTAGGTTGGTGACTTCCATTGCACTCTGGGAGGGGTGCCCGCCTAAGGTCTACCAAGTTGGTGGAGCCTACGTCATAATTTGTGGTAGTGGGGGCCTGCGTTCGCGCGGCCCCTATCAAACTGTAGTTCTAATAAAGTTATTTTGTGGGTTTTACAGAAAATGTTTTGTAAGAACGGTTTTAATTTTGTACTATGTCTTGTGCTCTCATAATTTGATGGTTGGTTAATTTGTAGTGCAAGTGGATATCACTCTGTGTTTAGATAGAAAAGAAGTTAATGCAAACTTTTTGCTGCTGCTAATCTGTCCTTTTCAATGTAGCTCTTAGTAATCAAGGTCTGGAAAGATTGATGAAGTGATAATACATATTGGAAGAGCAATGATTTGAGATCTGCACGTGATTTTTTTAGTCCTCTGTTTTTTATACAGACAGAGCACTGACTGGTGTTGTTGAAGTGAAGGGATTAATCCAATCTAGTCCACTTTGAAGCAACAAATCAGTAACAGAGAATATGATGAGGTTCAAGTTGTCCCATATCGAAAAGGAGGGAGAAAAATGACAGGTCTGTCAGTTATAAAAGAGGCAGCCCAAGATGTTATTAAGCATACCTTTCTCGGCCTTTTGGCTAAGATCAAGTGTAGTATCTGTTCTTATCAGTTTAATATCTGATACGTGGGCCATCGGCTCACATGATATTAAATTAATTTTTTAAGGGGGAAGGCCCATCACAGTAGCTTGCTATTGGGGTCTTCGAGTGTCTCCTTGGCGTTGCACTACTGCCTTGGCCTGGCGCACCCCACCAATACTAGTCTTCAAATTTCTGTCCGACCAAAGCTAGTCTCTAAATTTCTGTAAATAACTAGCAAGGGAATTGCAGTTGTGTTTTATGCATGATTTTGTGCCTCACAGCTCTGTTGACAGTGATTTGCATTATAGTCTTCTATAAATTTTGCATTTTGCTTTGGTTAATTTTTTGGTTTCTCATCATGGTGTTCGGGATTAGCCCTCTATTAGTTTCCGGGTACAACTAGAAGTTGATTTTCTGTGCCCAATGTTGCTAGATTGAATAACTATGACAGAAAGTCCCTATTGTATATTGTCATACATGTACTATTGCTCTCTCTCTCTTTCTCCCCACGTTGTTTGTTTGTTGAAGGGCACCCAAATCAATTTGCTGCAGTCTGTTTTGCACCAATGGATCTATCCACTTTGTCACTAGTACACTATCATGAGTTTTGAGTCTTCGACTGCTGGTTCTGGCCTTTAAATTGTTGTCTCTCAAAGTAGTGTTTTGAGCAGAGGAAGAGGAATTTCACTGGTCGATAGATTGGTATAATTACATTTACCACGTTGTTCTATTTATTTTTTTTCTTGAGTAAATTACACTGACATCTCCTGAGATTTGGTATAATTACATCCTATCCCTGACGTTCTGAAAATTACATTTCCACCCTTATGATAAATAATCTCATTTCACAAACCCTGTTTATATAAATGGAACAACTATTAGAAAAATTTAGGAAATTACATTTAAAAAAATAATAATAAAGCAAAGGAAAGGGAAAAAAAAACCGGAGGAAGTAAGCAAAGCAAGAAAAGAAAGTGTATGAGTTCAGTATCTTCATTCTGTCTAAATAATTACAATGACGGAATCAGTGTAATTTCCCAAACATCAGGAGTGTTATGTATTAAACTCAAATCTCAGGAGGTGTTAGTGTAATTTACCCATTTTTCTTTGGAGTATTTGAATGGTTACATTCATCAACAAATAATCCCACTTTAGATTGCATTTTCACTCGAAGTCCCATGAAAGTTGTGACGGAACCATACAAATTTAAAGTGTCATTCAAACAGCCTTTCATCACTGCTTCGATATACTCACATCGGCGTGGAACTTTTATTTTTTCCCTTTCAATAATCATTGCAAAGTAGCTCAAGGACCACACTGGGGCACATAAAACTGAAATGACACTGCCAAGTAATTCCTACTCAACAAAACACAGTTTGCAAAATAACCCAGCAACTGTTTCATCTTGATTGAATTGAAAAATGATTGCTTTGACTGAGCTAAAACAAAATCCAGGTTTTAGCAGCTTCCCCAGCCCTTTGAGGTCCTAGAAAAATATCAGATTCCAAATAAAGTTGGATGGTTGTTGATTTCTTGAATACATCCCACATCAAAAGCATGCGAGCTAAAGAACAGGAAGTCAAGCCTATACAAAGAAGTGTATTAGCTAACTTAAAACATACTTACCTGGACGGGGTCAATGGTTGATCAAGAAGACCCATGGCCTAGGTTGGTGACCTCCATTGCACTTAGGAGGGGTGCCCGCCTAAGATCTACCCAAGAGGTGGAGTCTACGTCATAATTTGTGGTAGCGGGGGCTTGCGTTCGCGCAGCCCCTACCAATCTCTAGTGCAATTTATTTAATTTGTTTTTTGATTTTTTTATGTGATTGTTCGGGTAGACACACTGTTAATGCAGTATTATGAGAAGATTGAATAATTACTTTGCTCAAGAGAGGTCTATGTCATAATTTGTGGCAGTGAAAGCCCGTGTTTGTGCGGCCTCTGCCTTACTCCATTATTAAAGTTTTAGCAAAACAAAAAATGATAAATGGTCGGACTGATCTTGACACATGAGCTTTTTTGACTAGATTTGATTGAGATCTTTGATTTCTTGGTGCTCTTACTTCACAAGGAATTTATTGAAGATTATCCACATGATCATTTTGCTGACTATTACCCTACTTGTGTCATTCATGTGCCATGGAGATCTCAACACCCCCAACTTTACCTAAAATACCTAACAGACTACAAATTAACAAGAGGCATTGCTGCAGTGAACAGTCTTCTAAAGGTGGATACAAAGACAATATATAGTGTGACTCTTCCCCACTTTAATTTGCATTCCAAGAATAAGAAACTAGTCTAAGGGTGCATTCTTGAGAAGAAGACAGAGGCTCAGTGCTTCACTCAATACAAGCACAGAGAAAATGCCACTCAGCAATTCCTATAGTGGACGACATGGAGCTTCAAGTAGCAGAATAGGGCACCAAAGCATTGAAAGCACTTGCCTTCAGTTCCGTACTCAGAAATTAGCCTAATGACAGAGCTCTTGCTTCACTCAACTAATAATTGTTACGATGATAGTGAACAAGACCATAGACCAGTTTCCTCAGAAAAAAATTTGGACCAACTTGAATAGAAATTCCACATGTATTCTATGATTAAGTGACTTGAGTGTATTTAAATGAATGGAATGATATTAAATATTGGCCATTGGTGCTGAAGAGTAACAGAGAATGATAAGTTTCTTTCAACTAGTCCCATATTGAGAAGACGAGAGAAAGAGGACAGGTCAACGGGTTTTAAAACAGGCAGCCCAAGTTTGCACAAAGCATACCTTTCTCGGCCTTTTGGCTAAGATCAAGTGTAGTATCTGTTCTTATCAGTTTAATATCTGATACGTGGACAATTGGTTCACATGATATTAAATTTATTTTTTGAGGGGAAAGGCCCATTACAGTAGCTTGCTGCTGGGGTCTTTGAGTGTTGCCTTGGTGTTGCACTACTGCCTTGGCTTGGCACACCCCACCAATATTAGTCTTAAATTTACAATGTAATAAAATAAAATAACAATAATCCTAGTCTTAATACCTAATGCCAAAACTGCCTAGTTCTGTTGCAAGTGATTTGTATACGTCAATTTGCAGCTATCTCTTGCAACCAATGGATTAGTAGTACTCTCAGGTGTTATTAGATTGCTCAATGAATTAATATTTATTTTTTCGGAGTATTTGAATTCGTCTATCTGCTTTGACCATGTAATTCAATCAGAGAAAAATATCCGGATTTTCCCCCCCTCATTCTGTTGCAAGTGATTTGTATATATTGAATGCAATGGTCAATTTGCTGTTGTCTCTTGCAACCAATGGATTAGTAGTACTTTCAGGTGTTATTAGATTGCTCAATGAACTAATATTTATTTCTTTGGAGTATTTGAATTCATCTATCTGCTTTGACCATGTAATTCAATCAGAGAAAAATACCCGGACTTCCACCCCTAGTTCTGTTGCAAGTGATTTGTATACATTGAATGCAATAGTCAATTTGCTGCCGTCTCTTGCAACCAATGAATTAGAAGTACTTTCAGGTGTTATTAGATTGCTCAATGAACTTATATTTATTTCTTCGGAGTATTTGAATTCATCTATCTGCTTCAACCATGTAATCCAATCAAAGAAAAATACACTGAAAAGACACACTGGGCACATGCTTATTGCAAAGTAGATTAACGATCACACTGGGCACATATACTGAAAAGACATTGCCAAGTAATGACTATTCAACAAAACACAATTTGCAAAATAACCCAGAAACTGTCACATCTTGATTGAATTGAAAAAAGTGGCTTTGACATATCAGCAGCTTTCCTTGATCTTTGAGGTCCTAGAAAAATATTAGATTCACAGATCACATTCCAAATAAAGTTGAATGGTTGTTGAACTTGGATCTCTTGGTGGGGTTGGGGGATTTCTAGACTACATCCCACATCGAAAGCATAGGAGCCAAAGAATGGGGAATCAAGCCTATACAAAGAAATGTATGAGCAAACTTAAAACATACTTACCTGGACGGGGTCAATGGGCGATCAACAAGGCCCATGGCCTAGGTTGGTGACCTCCATTGCACGTAGGAGGGGTGCCCGCCTAAGATCTACCCAAGAGGTGGAGTCTACGTCATAATTTGTGATAGCGGGGGCTTGCGTTCGCGCAGCCCCTACTAATCTCTAGTGCTAAATTTTCTGTTCTGTGTGGGTATTAATGATTTCTAATTGTGGTTTAGGTTTGGTTTGTGATCTCTTGATTTTAGACAAATTGTTGGCATAAGATTGATTTCAAGGTGTCATCAAATGTTTTTTTTGAAATGATTATGGTAATGGATTCTTGTACATCATGGTCCCAAGCACATGGTCAGTTTAGCTCATATTTCATTCTTATTTCTTGTACCTTTTCAATTTCACTTTTCCTTATCTAAATCTATGATCTGAGTGTTTCTTGATTTTTCCAAACTATTCCTATTTTTTTAAGCCATGGATGTGCCATTGCCAAGGAGTTTCTGAACCCCCAACTTTCCCAGAAAAAGTATCTAAAATGCCTAATCCATCCCATCAAAACACACTAGACGTCGCTGCAATGAATTGTCAACCAAATGAGGATACACAGACAATATATTGTGACTAAAAATCAAGAACTAGCCTAAAGGGTGCATTCCAGAGGAGAAGTGTTAGCTCCGTCCTTCACTCAATAGAAGCGCAGAGAAAACGCCACTCAGAGAATCCCATAGTGTGGTACATCGAGCTTAAAGAAGCAGAATAGGGAAATAAGGCATTGAAAGCACTCGCCTTGGGTTCCCTACTTCAGGAATTAGCCTAACAACAGAGCTCATGATTTCCTCAGAAAATTTTTGGACCAACTTGAATGGATTTTCCAGATATATTCTTTGATCAAGTGACTGTTACAGTGTATTTAATGAATGGAATGAGATAATCATTACATGTCGAATTATACACACACAGCATTGGTCATTGGTGTTTAAAGTGAAGAGAATGATTGGTCAGTGTTCAACTAGTCCCATATCGAGAAGGAGAGAGAAAGAGAACAGGTCATTGGGTTTTAAAAGAGCCAGCCCAAGTATTTCCAAATCATACCTTTCTCGGCCTTTTGGCTAAGATCAAGTGTAGTATCTGTTCTTATCAGTTTAATATCTGATACGTGGACCATCGGTCCACACGATATTAAATTAATTTTTTGAGGGGGAAGTTCCATCACAGTAGCTTGCTACTGGGGTCTTCGAGTGTCGCCTTGGTGTTGCACTACTGCCTTGGCTTGGCGCACCCCACCAACACTAGTCTTAATTTTTTCATTTAATAAATAATAATAATTTTTTAATTTGTGTTAATGTTAATGTAAACTATGAAACTGTGAATGGAACTTGTACAGTAACTTAAATGGTTTTTAGATTTAAAAGCTCCCACAAAGAGATCAAGGGCAGAATGGTAAGTTGTGAAATTTCACTGTCAAACATAACTGAGATAAGTTGTGACTGAGAATGAAACATAATTAAGAGAGCTTACACATATCTCTGAGATTAAGGAATGTCAAAAGACTCGATTGTAATTTTGCACCTGCATTTTGAGTATTTTGCCATTGTTAACATAATATTAACATTCTCACTCTATTGAATATTTGCTCCATGTGTGGCCAATACATTATTATGCCTCATATCTAGTGTTGAGCAAAAGGAAGATGAGCTTCTGAATTTTGTACCAAAAATATGGTTGCTTTAACTGAGCTGAAGCAAAATCCATGTTTTTAGCAGCTTCCCTTGCTCTTAGCTCCAAGAAAAAAATGTCTGATTCCAAATAAAGTTGAAATGGTTGTTGAACTTAGGAACTCTTGGTTAGGTGGATTTGGTGGGGGGAATCCTTGACTTCATCATCGCACATCGAAAGCATATGAGCAAAAGAACGGGCAGCCAAGCCTACACAATGAAATGTATTAGCTACCTTGAAACATACTTACCTGAACGGGGTCGATGACCAATCAACAAGGCCCATGGCCTAGGTTGGTGACTTCCATTGCACTTTAGGAGGGGTGCCCGCCTAAGGTCTGTTGTACAAGAGGTAGCGCAGCCCCTACCAATCTCTAATTCAAAGTCGTGTTAAATGAGTATTAAGTGGCTTTTCTATTGTTCACCGTTTTCTTTTTCCAGTTTCCCTCCTACCAAACACAACATTAAACCAATGTATACCCCAAAAAAGATCCAAGGATTGAGCTACTTTGATTGCTGATAATTTACAGAGGAATTACACACCAAAAAAAGAAAAAAAAAAAGAAGAAAAAAAAGAGAGAGAATAGAAAGCACGCATCTTGAATACTAGCTGCCATATCATGAAAACCATACATTTTAAGCCGAAGGTAATTCACTATAGTCGGATTCTTCTTCACCTACCTCACTGGATAACCTTGTTGTTTCGTTCTTAATAGGCTCACAAACCCGGCAGCAAATTAGGAAATAAATGAAATTTAGCAAGCCCAAGAAAGTAAGTAGACAATAATAGTAATCTACGTGACCCCTATTAAGGTTGCTTGACAACCAGCTTACTTTGCCCCCTTTGGTTGTAACCACATTCACAATTTTCACCATAAGGCTCCCCACTAGGCTCGATACCGCCATCCCAAGTGTCGAAAGAGCCATTGAAATGCTAGTCATGCTTTTAGGGAACTGACTGTAAAAGAACTCTATTTGCCCAATCGAATAAAATGCCTCGGCTAGTCCAAGTATGGCATATTGTGGAACCAACCACATTGCAGTCATGTCCACCACAGCATTGGGATCGTCCTGAAACCCTTGTTCAATGGCTTTTGAACGCCTTTTGCGTTCAATTACTGCTGACACTACTGTTGCCAGACATGACAGTAATAATCCAATCCCCATCCTGACACGGGGGCTAAGCCCAAGTGGCCTCCCTGTGCACTTTGCTAGTAGCGCAACCATGAAACGGTCATAGAAGGCGACCCATAGTGTTAGCGTGACAATCATGAACACGGAAAAGCTCCCTGCTGGGATCTCAAAACTTGAGATGATGTGGCGGTTCATGGTTTTCGCTTGGAGTGTTGAAAATGAGTTTTGGCAGATGATTAGTATGACCATAATGCCAGCAGAGAACATGGGGATTGCTTTGAGAAGGGCCTTGAGCGATTCTACTTGTTCCACCGTGCATAGATGCCATGGATTTGAAGCCGATCCATCTGGATTCAAATCTCTCTCGGGATCTGTAATTATGCATGCTTTGTTTAGGCACCTCAAGTTCTCAGTTGGTACACAGAACTTTGGTTCTTGGCTTTTATGATAAAAATCATCAGAGTATCTGTTTTTCCTGTTTTTCCTCGCTGCCACGAGAACTTGAACAAAACTGGTGAACAAACTCTCGCTAGCGACAACTTTGATGTAAAGAGAAGAGCCCAACAAGAACATGAGAGCAGAGAAAACCATGAACACAACTGGGATTCCAAAACCAACTTGCCAGCCCAAATGTTCTTGAATGTAGACAATGACAGTCAAGGCAAGGACTGTGGAGAGTCCAGTAGAGGCATAGTACCAATTGAAGAAGCTTTGCAAAGTCCTATCATTGTCAGGGTTGTCTTTGTTGTCCAATTGGTCTGCACCAAAGGCTATAGAACAAGGTCTAATGCAACCAGCTCCAATGGAGATTAGGCCAAAACTAGAGAACAAGACAGCTAGTTGGGCTGAGGTTGGAGAGTTGTTGCAAGTGCTGTTGATGAAGTGTTCACAAGAGGGTGGTTTCAATTGTGGAAGCATTGCTGTTAGCCAGAGGAGAGTCATTCCCTATCAAAACAGAACAACATTATAGAATAATCAATAGGGCTAAATATTAAAATTAGCAGTATTATCTGTCTCAAATTTTCTCGTCCCTCTGTTTTAATGTATTATGAGTTGCATGTGGGTCGCGATTTTCAACTTATTGTGTGACTGCAAGTGCATTGGGATAAGACATAAATTGGAGAACAGAGGATCCTTGAGCCTAATTTTATTTTCTTGAAAACATGATAGAATAATCAACAAATGAACATTAAAATCAACAGGCTCTCACTTCATCCTTAACTTGTGGGATGGGATTCTTTATCCTGAAATTTTCTTGTTTCTCTGTCACTGTCTTTTGAGTCACATGTGTCCTAAGATTCTCATGTTTTGAGATATCTATCCCATTGTGTGGTTGTGAGTACATTAAGATAGAGGGACAAAAAAAAATTCAGCACAGATGGTCCCTTACCCTAATTTCATTTTCTAACAAAAAAACTTTATCATCAAAGAATTATCAACAAAAAAACTGAAAATTAAAATTGGTAGGGCACACTTTATTGAAAATTTCTTGTCCCTCTATTCCAATGTATTCTGAGTTGCACATGCCCTAAGAATTTCATGTTTCAAGATTCCCACCATCTGTGAACACATTGAGACAGAAGGATAGAAATTCTGGAATAGAGGATCCCTTACCCTAATTTCATCTTCTTGAATTATTTATTTATTTTTTAATATTCTATCACTCACAAGAAATGCATGCCATTGTTTAAGATATCTAATGATTCCACAATAAAAGAAGGAAATTTTTTTATTGCTATCTGATAGGTAGAGTATGAAACAATACTTCTTTCCCCAATTCAAAAACAATTTTCTTTTGAAACAAACATATTGCAAGTTCGTCACAAGACATGTTCTAAAACAGATTCAGTGGAAGAGAAAAAAAAAAAAAAAAAAAAAAAAGAAGAAGAAAGAGAAGGAAATTCTTTTCCCAGTTCAAAACAATTTTCCTTCTAAACAAACAAGTACAATTACGTCATATGATATGTTTTGATAAAGATTCCATGAAAATAGGAATACAAAATCATATTCTTGTCATGAGTCATGACCTTGAAATAAACAAGCACACATATTCAAATTCATTTCATGGGTTTAATTTAGAATTGGATAGTTGAAGTTGCTTTTGCTCTCAACTTCTCCAACTTTGCTTTAAACACTCTTTCTTGGCACAAATATGAGGTTGAATTTCATTATTTTTTCAACTTTGCTTTTATTTTTTAATATCTAAAATAGTGATGAAAACATAATACAAAAATTAAGACCGTTTTTTCGAAAAATGAAATGATTTTTTCATAATTTTTACTTCCAACTAGAATGAATAATTATTTATTAGTTTCGGAACGTCACATGATGCATTAAATTAATTATGTAACGAAAATTTTATAAGACATGTTAACTCATCTTTGTTAAATATTAAAGAAACATATGATGACTCACTTATGATGTGTTTGGTTGGAGATTTGGGGAGAGATTTGGAAAGAAAAGAGAAAATGAGTGTAAAACTAGGTGCAATGTAGGTATGTTTTATTCACATTTCATCTATATTTTCCCTTTCTCTTTTCCTTTCCTAATCTCTTCCTAAATCCCCCAACTAAACACAGTGTTAGTGTCAATTGTAGTTTCTCATTAGCCTAAAAGTATAATATAAACAATACCACATGATATTCCGAGAGTATCTAATAATTTTCGTACTCATATCGAAACTGACTTTACTTACCACACAATGTGACTGTATTTATCATTAAACTAAACTTATTTACAACACAACTTCAATTTACTAAATTGATTCTACTTACCATTGGATGGTCTTACTTATCACAGATACCCAAAACACTAATTCTGTACCTTATTTTTTTTAATTCATCACATGATAGAATATTAGTAAATTAGTAAAGTTACATTACTATGGCAGGCGACGCCACTTTATTGGCTTGAACATGATACATTACCCTTCATAATCACTTGAGTTACCGTCCGGGTCAATTTTGTACATAGTTGAACTCCTAAAAAGAATTACTAATATTTTAAGTCAAAAAGAATGGTTGCTTGAAAGTCCCATCTCGGCAAAGTTTAGTTAGACAGACCCTTCACAATTTTGCTTCGGTTCAAAGCAACAAATATACGTTGTGATATAGACACGTATACAAACAGAGATATATAGTATGTATAATAAAAGTATAACAAGCCCATACAAAGATATATAGAACGAATAAACAAATACATACAGATAAGTATTATTGGAGCACTACACACCATCACACACTCAAACACAAGTGGAAGGAACCCAGTAAAATGTTTTTCCGGGAAAACAAGTTGAGCCCAGAAAAAAATTTCCGGGAAAATGACCAAATCAGGGGAAAATGTGAAAAAAAGAAAAAGGGAAGCCCCAAATTACCAGAAGACTAGAGATGGAGCCGAGAACGATGACCGGAAACCGACCCAAGTAAGAATCAGAGAGAAAAGCTCCGAAAATGGCCAAAGTGTTGGACATGGCCGACCACAGAGAGAGGAAGATTGAGGCAGTGGCTGCTTCCATGGAGTAGCTTTCCATCAAGTAGAATATCATGTTTGGCATTAGACCATAGCTTGCCACTTTCTCAAATGATTCATTCACTGAAAATCATAAGAGAAAAATGTAATTCAAATGATGTAATGCACATGTATATGTATATCTATTCTGTTATATAAAGCGTACGACTCACAGAAATGACTGCTAACAGTTTTTAAATTCAACCCGTTTTCTTCGTTCACCAAATTGTCAAAAAATTTAGATGTAAAATCACAAACGCTTTTGTAATCATATTAGTTTGTGTGTGTGTTGTGTATGTGAATGACTGGTGGTTACCTAGGATGAAGGGTATGGTTCTGAGACCTCCCTTTCTTGGTCTTGGTGGGTGAATAAGGAACTTTTCTTGATCATCTGAGTATGAACTTATTTTCCCTTCTTCCATTTCCTCTTTCATATTCTCTCTCTATCTCTCTCTGAATTTAGAAGGAAACTAAAGGATGAGACACATATATATATATGGGGACATCTCAGTTGATTTTGGTTTACTACCTGTTATCTCTCTCTGTTCTTTCAAGTGAAGACATGGGTAGTTAAAGTGACACAAGCCTTTGATTAAGTCTATTTTACCCCAATGATGCTGTTTTATTTTCTATATTTTATCGAGCAAAGCTAGTTCTTATGAAAATTTTTTTATGAAAATGATCATAAAAGATTTATGATCCTTAGATTACATTTAAAATAAAACACCACACACTAATCAAGATAATTCAAGGATCATAAATCTTTCATGATTATTTTCATGAAAGTTTTTTCATGATCTATACATTTTCTCTATTTTATCATGTATATTGTAAGTTATCAATACAATATTGATAAATAATGTCCCATCACTTACATGAATCTTTATTCCACTGTTAATAACTAAATTAACACATTAAATGATAAAGATACTGTGGTAATAGAATAAAACGATTATTGTAACATTACTTTTTTATTACTTGTCCTTAAAATAAAAAAATGTAACTTCTCTCGTCCTTTAGAGGACTTGACGGTCTTGTTCGTGCCCAATTTCAATTGTCTCATATGTTAATATTTTTTTGCTCTTGTATAGAGGTAATTTATATAAAAAAATTAGATTAATTCGATAATTATAACAAAATCAAATTTCAATATTTGTAATAACGTGATTTAATTATATTTGTCTTCAAAAGTTTAGTTGACTTTTTTTTTATTTTTTTGAATAATTAATCTAAAAAACAAGATATAAAATTATCAAAATACGACATCACAGGTTAAACTAAGCCGGTTTAGTTTAAAACACAAGCCCAACTCAAGAAAATGGTATGTTATATCAGTAATTTCTGTCTTCTATCCAAAAGATTTATGGATATTCACTTATATCTTAAAATTCTTGTATTTAACATGTTAAAAACGTAACTTTTAACTTTTTTAGTTAAAAAAGTTAGTTTTTTTATCCAAGTATTATCCAAAAAGTTAGTTTTTTTGGTTAAAAAAGTCAAAAGTCAATTTTTTATTAACTTTTCAAAACACCAATATATTAGTGTAGATATTTTGAAACAAATAGAGAGAATAACTGTAAATCTTTTGTAACAAAGGAAGTAGAAGTAAAATGTTTGAAATTTTGTGATCGCATTGTTGGAAAGTAGAATTTGTAGAGAATCTTTGGCCCACCCAGAGAGTGAGAGTGAGAGTGAGAGTGAGAGTGAGAGAGAGAGAGAGAGAGGCGTGAGGTTCGTTACTTCTGTTTTTAGTGAGTCCTTTAGCTCTTTATTACTTGCTTTTCTTTTTCTTTACCTTTCTTCATTTTTGAGACTATTCATTATCAATTGTTTTTTTTTTTCTTTTTCTTTTCCTTTTTTTTTTTTTTTGGGGAATGTTCTTTTCTTGGTCTAAGTTACAGGGAATCACATATTTTGCATTTTTCTATACAACTTTCTACTTTTTCACTAATGTAAATAATTTAGGAAAAATAACAATATGGTGTAGGTTTTTTAAAAAAATACAAAATTTAAAAGTCATCACTAATTTCTAATCTTTTCAATAATTTACTGCAAAGTAACAGTTTAAAAAAAAAAAAAAGTAAAAGAAAATTGATAAATTACTTCATTTATGGCCAAAAAAGAAGGAAAAAATTACCCATCATGTTCATCCGAACCGTCAGTCACACTCAGAGAATGACTAGTGGGTATGGTTACTACCTACTAAAATTGGTCCAATCATTTACTGGCTATTTTGCCCAAACCGGTCAGTCAAATTACTGACCAGTGGATATGCTCAATTCAAGAGTACTATTACAATGGTGAAGCTGTCGGTTCCCAAATCAAATGACATTAGTAGCCACGGTGACGATGATGATGGTAATAGTGAGGTAGGAAGGATGAGGGGTTATTATTGTGACTTTGGCACATTAGTAATTGTAGTGTTTTAATTTGAGATTTATTATGAGTTTATTTTTATAATTTGAATTGTTCATTTTGTAAGATTTATTGAGTATTTCATGTCTATCAAAAATCATATTAATCAGATATCAATAATTATATAATCGAATTACATTTATCATAAAAAAATAAACAATAAGTTTTTCTTTTGAGAAATAACATAAAAATATACAATCCGATCTCATAGTTATTGATATCTGATAAATATATTTTTTGGTAGGCATGAAATATTTAACAAACCTTACAAAATGAATAGTTCGGATCATAAAAATAAGCCCATAATAAATCTCAAATTGAGGCACAACAGTCTAGGTAGGGGTGTTCATAGTTCGATTGCTGTCAGAAAATCTCTAATCCAACATCCGTCCGTCAAATTGGCGGATTGGAAAAAATAATCCGCATTTGTCCTCTGGATTGACGGATGTGGATTAAGCGGATTGACAAATGGATACGAATCGGTTTGACAGTTTAAACTTTTACAAATTTTAAACATAATACAACAACTTATCAACAATTTTTTTGGGATAAATCCAACTTAACATAATCAAAAAATTATCAAGTAAATTGTCAAATATTAATAATAAATACATATAAGAAAACCATGTATTATCAAAATTATTTCATTACTTTTTTTATATTCAAAAACTATTCAATTTGATTTTTTTTTAAAATGAAAAAATTAAGCCTTATATTTTCTACACAAAAATACCAAATATTAACACTTGCCATTTGATAAAAAAAATTCTAAATTAAAAACAAAATAGAATGTTTAAACTCTTTTTCAATTGAAAAAGACAAACAAAATATCTAAACAAATTGAAAATACAAAATTTTACAAATTATTAGGAGTGCTCGCGGTTTGGTAGTTTAGTTGTGGCTAAAGGAACTTCAAATTCGCCATCCGTCCAAAACTAAGCGGATTGAAAAAAATCAATTCGCAACCATCTGTTTGTCATCACGCATCTGTCCAAAATGTAACAGATCGATTCGATTCGATCAATTTGGACGGATCAGAATATCCGCTGCTCACTACTATGTCCAAGTAAGGAAGGCGAGAGTCATTAATTCCTATTAGTAATAGAGAAATAATAAAATGACATAATAATTGATAATTGATTAGGAATTAAAGACACATAATGTCCCTAACATACTTATTAATTTTATATTAAATGATATATGTAATGTAGTAAAATAAGATAGTCATTGTAACATGGCTCCTATGTTTTATACGGGAGGTTCTATTTACACACATTAAACCTCCTTTATACACACATTTAATGAAAGAGGTGTGTAAAAAATATAGTGAGGGGAGATGTATAAAAAGTGTATGATGTGTGTGTAAATAAAAACTCCCGTTTTATACATATAGACGGGCTGCTACTTAAGATGGGACAATAATTAATATTTTTTGGGAAGTAACTTCTTATTATCTGTATTCACACCCATCTTCTGATCTTCTCTCCGCTTGTGTGAGAAAGAGACAGATCGTGTGAAGAGAGAGAAATGGATCAAAAAGCAAATGTTTACATGGAAGTTTTTAGGGTATCTTACTTTGATATTTATTTAGATGGATCCATAAAGTTTTGGTAGAATTTTTTAAATATAATTTGAGAATAGAGTTGTATTTTTTGTATTTATAAATTTTAAAATTATAATTTAAATGTAAAAAAATTTGTTTAGTGAATGAGTTTTGAAAAGAATTTTGAATTGAGTAGGAAATTTTTGAAGTGACATATGATATTTGATATAAAGATTTATAACTCATAACCAAATACACAATTCAAAATTCTATTCAAAACTTTTAAAAAATTTTAAAAAATTTCCAAATTTTTTTATTTAAAATATAAAAAATAACATATGCCAATTGTAAAAATAAAAAAAATTACACTATTCCGGTCAACCAGTCGGACGTCTAGAAAGACGATCGGCCGGACGTCTGAGAGGACAACCGGTTAGTCCAAATTTTCCCGCCTTGAAAAAAATTTTCAAAAGTGAATATGAAATTAATTTTTAAAAACTCTAAATAAATAAGACACTCAAAATAAGAAATAAAAATATATTTGGAGAAGCTAGCCAAACACAGCCTTTCTCTCTCCTCTCTATGTATAAATTATGCAATGGATTTGTCACCACCTAAATAAAGGAGCATCTTCTTTTGTTAGGAATAACTTCACCTCACATGTTCCCGTGACTCAAAATCTTTTGCTTTTCTCAAAAAAAAATAAAATAAAAATATATATATGTATAAATATAAATATTTATATAAATGCACTCATTTTATATTTTATGACTTTAATTATTATTATTATTATTTTGTTGCGTCAACTCTCAATTTAGGCATGGGTGATACAAATTTCATAAATTTGGACAAAATTATTAATAGTGCGGGTCAAAACTATTTGAGGGATCATTTATTATTTTTAAAACATAAGGATTAGAGTGTTTTGAGACCTATTTTTAAATAATTGTGCTATATGTATCAATTAGTGTACTAATTAGTGTGCTAATATTAGTTATGATATTATTATTAACCCTACTCATTAATCACATTATAAATACTTAAAACTTCTTAAATTATGTCACATCATTAATTCGTACACTAGTTAGTACACCAATTGATACATGTAGTATTATTTATTTTTAAAATATTAGGGGCTTCAAGGTTAAATGCAAAAGGGATGAAATGAATTTTATCTTAAATTATACTTTGAAAAAAGTGCATGCATTTTTATTTTTATTCGTTAGATTTAAAAACAAATCTTTTTTTTTTTTGAACATGATTTAAAAACAAATCTAAGCCATTATTATAGCCACATTAGGTCATAATAAACAATGTTTTGAACTACAACCGAATACCAACATCACATAATTAAATACTACAATAATTAAATATAATTAATTTTGATTTGATAACTCCATCACTACAATGGCCTATAACCCAATATCATAATAATCAATAACTAATACTAATTTAGATTATAACTTATACATAATATACATCATATATGTTGTAGGATGACCCCTTTTAGTTACATTCATGCTATATTTGCATCATAAATTTTAATAGAATTTTAAATAAAAAAAAAAGAAGAAGACAATAAATGGAAAAAAATATTAATTTATGTTTCTTTTACATTATCTCACATTTCACTCTTTTTTCTTTTTTTATAATAAATTTAAACTCAAATAAACTATCCAATGTATAACTGAAATAGTGATAGTAAATTCAGTAATAAAGAAAGCTCTAACTCCCTAATAGCATCCGCATCAGGATCACCAAAATAATAAAAAATTAAAATATAACTAATAAATCATCAAATTCTCCCTCTATCAACCTTAATAAATTTTTTCTAAGTTAATATTTTCTTAAATTTGCTACAGTACCTCGACAACTTTGTTGAAGCATTGTTCATTCGTTATATGATTTTTTATTATATTTTTTACAGGAAAACTGGGCCAAAAATTATAAATCGGTCGTCTACCCGGATGTCCCCCGGACATCCCACCAGATATCCCATGAGTACTGCAGCAAAAGAAGGAAAAATGCCAAAAATTAGCCTAACCGGTCGACGACATTTTTTTTTTTGTTGCATTTTTTAAGAATTGTTTGGGTGGCACCTCATCAATTTAATAATAAAAAAAAAAGAACAACAAATACAATAAGAAATTAATATTTTAATGAGACTAAGTTAGAATAGAGAGTTTAATACAGTTAATACTAAAAATGTGACTAGTTAAAATAAAAAAAGTGGATTTTGAGTTAAATTAGCCTAAAATTTTGAAAAGCCTGATGCGGATGCTCTAACAAATTATTGGGTTGGGTTGGGACTAAATTAGTTATTAAAAGAAAAAATAAATTAAAAAGTCAATAAAATAAAATGTCATATTCAAACCATAGTCATTTCATTTTTTCTCTTACAAAAATCAAAAAAATCAACCAAACGAACTTTTTTGTCCGAAATTTAAAAAGTCCCAATTTGAAAAAGTTCACTAAAATTTTTTTTTGCCAAACGACAATTAAATATTGATGGCTGATTGCATTTAAATGGCATCTACGGAAATTAATTAATTTTAATTTTAAGTATTATCTTCTTTGTTACGATTTTGTTGAGTACCACTACTAAAAAAAAGTTCACGTGTCCTTTATTTTTATTTTATTTTTTTGATCGGGTGTCCTTTATTTATACCCTTATCTTTAGCTTATATTCTCTCTCTCTCTCTCTCTCTCTCTCTCTCTCTCTAATAATCAATAAATGCGCATAAAAAAAAATACTAATAATAATAAATAAAATATATTTGAAACGTATTTGATGCACGGGGCTCTTCATAATATTCTCGTGATTCAAATTTGGATATGAATTTATATGAAGAAAAAAAAATTTTTAAGCAACTTAATATACTATTTTATTGTTTTTTTCATTTCTTTTTCCTTACAATTTTTACTCAAATATAAGACTCAAATCTTAAAGTATTTGTATAAAGAACTAAGCATTAGACTAAAAGGTGATGCTTAAGCTCATGCGATTCGTTCTATTTTAATTATTTGAATTGTTCATTTTGTAAAATATTTTGTGTATTGTCATTCACACAAAAAATTAAAACGATTTAATAATTATAACTTGTTCAATTTATGACAATTATCACAAAAAAAAAAAAAAATGAATTGTGTATTTTTAAAAGCACACTTGTTATCTATTTTTTTAGAAAAAAATGCGATAAATTAAATAGATTAAGATTATCAATAGATAATTTTTTTATATTTTATTTTATAAATGATATATACCAAAATTTTTATAAAATAAACTATTCAAATCATCAAAACGATACTCATGGTAGACTCCCGGAACTTAAACGGTATCTTCCCATCTAGATCTTACACGGGAAAGAAGGCAAACCCTTGTATAAATGCATTATACATGAGATTGTTGCATATATATGTCTTTTAGCTACATTCACAATCTTTTAGCTATATATATACTAATGTTGTGTGCACATCTGAATTTTTTTGTAATTGATTAAAAAAATAAATATATGTAGATTTATGTAATTTTTATGAGAGTATTTTGAAAATTAAAATTCTTAAATATTTTTTGTCAACACCTACTCAAGTATTCACATAATTTAATAGAATAGATATATAAAATGAGAGAGATAGCGAATTGATGGTTTAAATAGCTTATGGGTCATTGAAGTTAAGCTATCTCATTTTTTGAGATTTTTACCATTTTTATACATTAATGGCTTGAATAGCATCTTATGTCACTGATTTAAGTAATCTCATTTGTTGACATTTACGCTGTGTTTGATTGGGGGATTTGGGAAAGAATTTGGAAAGAAAAAAAGAAAAAGTATGTGAAACTAGGTAAAATATAGGTATGTTTTATTCATATTTCACCTACATTTTTTATTTTCCTTTCCAAATCTCTCCTCAAATCTTCCAACCAAACACAGCATTAAGTGACAGTAAGATGTATTTGCAAGTTATTACATTCATTTTCCTTTCATTATCATTTCCATTGACAAATTACAGGATCTATCAGTAGTGATTTAATGAGAACTTATAAGAAATGAAGAAAAATAGTACCTTTTTTTTAATCATGTTTAGTTTATATGTTATGTCAAAAATAGTAAAGAGTGACAAGTAAAAAGAAAATTTTATTATTTTATAAGTTTTATTTCTCATCAATGTGATAAAATTTAGTGAAAAATAAATTCGTTGATTACATATTTTTCATAATAGCGAGATCACATTAAAACATAATAGCAAAGTGCAATAATTTCTTTTATCTCACCTAGATAAGAGACCATAAATTGTTTTTTAGAAATCTAAGCCTTCATTTGGAGAGGAATTTGTGCTTGAAAAGAAAAAAAGAAAGTAAATATGATTTAATTTGCATTTTTTTTTCAATTTTTCTACAAATTACTCCTCCAATGCAAAATTAAATACAATTCAATTTGTTTTTTTTAATTAAAAATTTTCTAATGATGGTATGCTCATGGTCGTCATGACAATTACTCACCACTTTTCCAACTATTTTGGAATTAAAATTTATAATTAAAAAAATAGAGGAACTAATTTCTAATCAATAGATTTTTTTTGAAAATATCCCTACACATGTAATGAGAAGAACTAATGTCAAACCTGGAATATATTTTTTGGATTAAATTTAAAAAATATCCCTATACATGTAATGAGAAGAACTAATGTCAAACACCTAGAATGTTTTATTTTTTTGAACAAAATTGTCCCTTTCCTAATTTTTCACTCTCTCTCTCTTTCTCTTTTCTTTGACAAGGTGGGCATTGGATTGGCTGGGGATAGCTATGGAAATCGAGAGAAGTCGAGGAGGGTTGACGCATGAAATAATTAAAAAATAACAGGTATAGAGATTAATATTGTGCTTAGTTGAGAGATTTGGAAAGAGAAAGGAAAAATATATGTGAAATTGGGTAAAATTTAGATATATTTTATTCATATTTCACTCACTTTTTTCATTTTTCTTTTTAAATTCTTTCTTAAATCTCCAAACCAAACACAGTCTAAGTGAAAATTATGTTCGGTTAAGTAAAAACTGTATTGGTGTAATTACCTCTAGTATGTCTTCGTACTTTTCTTAAAACCTTCTCCCACCTGTCCACGCGCATTTCATTCAAAAACTGTATTGGTGTAATTTCATTCAAAAAACACAATATTTCATGTGTTTGATATAATTTTTTCTATTTTTATGTGCGGAGATATTTCCGAAAGAAAATTTCTACTAATTTACAATTAATTTTCTCTCTAGAATTTCTCACGATATGTTTCTTCAAATTTCGAAAGTACAAAAATGGTTGAGTCTTCTCCTCATCATCTTAGCTCTTCTCAATAATTTCCAACACAACCAAACAAGCCAAATAAAAACCATATATTCGGGCCTGTTTGTCTTCTTCTTAGGAAATTTCCTCCCCCTCTTACACTATGAAGTTGCTTCGAAATCGACCATGAAAAGTGTCAAATTTAGATTAGATGTACTAGATTCATATGAAGAGGCTTCAGCATTTTGAATCATTAATGCTGTATTTAGTTGGGGGATTTGAGGAGAGATTTGGAAGATGAAATGGAAAAAGTAGCTGAAATATAAATAAAACATGCTTATATTTCACATAGTTTCACACACCTTTTCTCTTTTCCTTTTCAAATCCTTTCACAAATCTTTCAACCAAACACAGTATTTTTACTATATTTGAGAAACTCCAATGGTGATTACCATTTTGACATGCTACATGTCATAAAAATGTAGTATTAAAATGCTATAATTTTGCAATCTTGTTGTAATTGTGCAAATGTTATTTCTTCTATTTGTGAGCCCTATTAAGAGAGAGGTAGAGAGAAAGAACTCTCGCCAAAATTTGAAAAGGGAAATGATTTGTTCTCTTAAAAAAGTCCTTCCTAATCCTCCTAATGCCAAAAACGACGTTATTTTGAGTTTTTTTTTTTTTTTTTTTGCCTTGGTCTGAAATTTCGGGGGATTAAGGAGCCAAAAATTAGGGCTCCCTAGCATGGTCCATTTGAAAATTGTCAAACGTTGTACAATATTTAGTATTAGAATAGCATCTCAAATGGCAGCTCGTTGGAGTTGCTCTCAAAGCATCCTCAGTGGTTGATGCCAAAATAAGTGTCAAAGCCAAAATTCGGCATGCTAAAATGTCAAAATACTATAATTTTTTTTTAAATTTTAAATATGTAATTTTTATTTCTTATATTTTCCTAACAAAATGCCAAATAAAAATATTATTTATAGATCCCATTATGAGAGAAGTAAAGAGAAATAGTTTTACCAAATTTTATATCAAATTTGATGCAAAGATTTAATTCTACAATTTGATAATAGTCTCCAATTGAAAATGAAATTTTGAGAAGATTGGCTCAATTTTTAGATTTGACAAGAGTTATGGCACACTAAGAAATGTTCTTAGGAAACTTGAAAATGGCAGACCAAGTGCAGGCAATGCAATAGGATCATATTTCGGAGGAAGGATTCTCTCCTTACATTCTCTACTAAACTCCCTTCTTGCAACGGTCAAGATTCATTTAAAGAAAATTTAACTGCTCAAATCACTTTATTAAAAAAAATTAAAAATTAAAAAGTAATTTTTTTGAAATGATCTGAACCATTGAATTCTCTTAAGATGAATCTTGACCATTGCAAGGAGGGAGTCAAGTAGAGAAGGTAAGGAGAGGATCCTTGCTCCATATTTTGGCATGCCATGCTAATATAGTATTAATTAAAATGCTATAAATTGACAATCTTATTATAACTGTACCAATGTCATTTTTTCTGTTTCACTAGCACAATGCCAAACAAAAAATGTCATTTGTGAGAGAGAAAGAGAGAGACTAGTAAAATTTTAAAAAATGTCAAATGTTAAGTTAATTTAAGATACTAGTATTGCTAAAATTTTGCTGAGGTTATTATAGCCCAAAAGAAGAGAGATTTAACTCTCACCCAATTTTAGCAATGATAACTCAAGTGATATCCCGCTGGTGTTGCGTGTATTGAAGCTCACTCCAAGTATATTTTTATGATTTAAATCATTCAGTTATCGATTGGATCATCTATACTATATATTAAGTAAAATGAGATTTTTAATCCCAAATTTTATAAGAGTTCCAATCTCCCAATCTAAATTTCTTGATTTTTTGATTTAAAAAAAAAAAAAACCTTAACATTTATGAATCTCTCCCAACCTCCAAGGCTTACCCTCATAATAACTTTAATGCATTAAGAACAAGTATAAATTTTTTTTTTAAAAATCCAACACATGAATTTCTTAAAAAGTCTCAACACATATAATTATTATCCCTCATAATAACACTTTAATGCATTAAGAACAAATATAAAAAAAATTCTTGAAAAGTCATATATGATTATTATCAAAATATTAAACTTCAATATAATATAATAAATAAAAAAAAGGCATTCAATTCCTTGAAAAGTCTAACACACATGATTATTATGAAAATATTAAACTTTAATATAATATAATATAACAAAGAACTTTAATATAATATAATAAATAAAAAAAAGACATTTAATTTCTTAAAAAGTCTAACACATATGATTATTATCTAAATATTAAACTTTAATATAATATAATAAAGGAAAAAACGAAGACATTTAAAAAAAAAAGAAAAAGCCATTTAAAAATCGTAATTCATATATATAGATAATTGTAAACACAATCTGTTCATAATTTCTTGATTTTTTTATTTTAAAAAAAAAAATCTTAGCATTTATTAACTTCTCCCAATTCCCAAGTCTTACCATCATAATAATACTTTAATGCATTAAGAACAAGTATAAAAAAAAAATTCTTGAAAAATCTAACACATGATTATTTTCAAAATATTAAACTTTAATATAATATAATAATAAAAAAAGACATTTAATTCATTGAAAAGTCCAACACATATGATTATTATCAAAATATTAAACTTTAATATAATATAAAAAAGAAAAAAATAAAACATTTTAAAATCACAATTCACATATATAGATAATTATAAACACAATCCGTGCATAGCACGGGTAATATGCTAGTTTATATAAAAAAACAAAATTAGATTGATCAAATATCGATAATATCATGATTGAATCATTTATATTTATAAAAAAATGTCGATATCTAATTAATTTAATTTTTTTATATGAATATTTTTTTTTAATAGAATCTATAAGATAAATGATTCGGATCATAAAAATGAATGTGAAATAAGCTCCACCGAAAAGTACAACTCTCAATATTGTGCCTATCCTCCCTACTGCATTTGTCAAATAGAGGAGAAGTGAGAGAATTAGTCAGTAATTGGTGGTTGTGAAATTGACTACCATCTCGAAGTTGTCAAATACCAGAGACTATGATGATACTAAGAATGAACAAATACAAAGAAAGAAGTTGAACCACTCTCAATAATTGAGCTTGAGGTTTACACCCCCTCAATTCTCACTCAAATACACAATTACACACTCATACTCAACACAAGCGACACTTGCCTTGAAAGTAATTAGTTACTCTTTTCCTAAGCATGAAGAAACCGAGGGCCCACACAAGATAATCCCAAATATCCCCACATTCCATCAAATACGTAGGCAATCATAGTTATGGTATTTTGTGTTGCTTGAAGCCTTAAAAGTTCACTTGTAAAACGTTATATTCATCAAAAAAAAAAAAAAAAAAGAAAAAAAGAAAAAAGAAAAAAGAAAAAGAAAAATGCATTACAAATTAAACCAATCATCAAGAGTAGAATTCTATCACTCTATTATTGTTTGCACACAGTATACAATGCTAATGGAATGACAACAATCAGAACATAAATCTGATTTTATTTCAAATATGCAAAAATCCAGGGCTTTGAGTTGTTCATGTTACCTTGTACATTAATAATTTGAGTTTGATGTCACAATACATCAATATGATCTATCATGAGTTAGAATGTAGACATTGGCTCTTATATGAAATGCATGAAGAGTCATGAATTATGCATAAAATTCTAAGATTAATCAGATTCTCCATCTGTATTATCAGAAGACCTAGTTCTGTCATCCTTAGAAGGCCTATATGCTCGACAACAGATGAGAAAATAAACAAAGTTGAGTAAACCAAAGAAAGTAATGAGCCAGTAATAGTAATCTACGTGACCTTTGTTAAGATTGCTCGACAACCAGCTTACTTTACCTCCGTTAGTAGTAATGCGATGCACAATACCCACCAGAACGCTCCCCACCAGGCTAGCCACGGCCATTGCGAGAGTGAAAAGAGCCATTGCAATGCTAGTCATGCTTTTCGGGAATTGGGAATAGTAAAACTCTATCTGCCCAGTTGGATTCATAGCCTCAGCCAACCCAAGCATGATATACTGTGGCAAGAGCCACATTGCAGACATGTTTACCAGGCCACTGGGATCATCCTCCAGTCCTTGATTAATTGCCATTCCTCGTCTTATAGACTCTACTATGGCTGCCATTGCAGTAGCCATGCATGAGAGAAGTAATCCAATTCCCATTCGAACTGTGGGACTGAGCCCGCGTGAGTAGCTGGTATATTTGGCTAATAAGGACACCATTATGCGATCATAAAAGGCAACCCACAGCATTACAGTGAAAATCATGAAAATAACGAAGGACCCAGCTGGAATCTCGAAATTTGAGGTAACATGTCTGTTCATAGTATTTGCTTGAAGTGTGGAAAATGATAGTTGGTTCATGCTGATTGTGAACACAATGCCGGTGGACCACATGGGGATGACTCTAAGAAATGCTTTTAGTGAATTAACTTGATCTGCAGTGCAGAGAACCCATGGATTTGAAGGTGACCCATCTGGGTTGAGCTCTCTCTGTGGATCTTTAGTTATACAAGCTTTGTTTAGCCACCTACAAAGAGTCAAAACTGCATGTATTAAACCAACTAATCTCCTCAAACGACAAGAATGGGATTTAGGAATTTCGGTGCTAGAAATCATATATATCTATAGGAACTCTATTGCTAAAATTGATGAGAAAGCATTCATTTCATGAGGGAAAAGGAAATTATAAACAGGTCGTGATTTTAAATTTTTGGGCAAAATCTACTTACCCCTTTGTGGTATAGCCCAGTAACTCTTTACCCCCCTTGCCTTTTAAAAATAACCAGAAGATGAATCACACTCGCTTGTGTAGGGAGTAGGGGAAGAAAAAAATTTAGTCAGTTAAATTCAATATACAAGGACTAAATTACCTTCTCTTCATTTTGAACCTTCAAACCCTATTACAAACCCTCACCCAAACCCACCTCTCCCACCCCCTCCCCTCTTGCAACCTCCCCCACCAACTCCTCGCCACCGCCTCGCTCCTTACTTCTTCCCCTGTCCCTTCCCGAACTCCCTGCCTCCCCAAACCCAACTCTCAAATCATCCCAATGACGGCTCAAAAAGTTGGCTCCACCATGCTCAAAAAGCATTGATAAATCCAAACCCATATCACATTGAGATAAGATCAAATGCATTCATGTTAGTGGTTGTTGTAATTGTGAATTTACATTCTTTGTCAATACTATACCCAATTGAACTGAACAATGTTTCAGAGTACTGGGCAAGAACATAGTACTGTGTATATATATAATCTTGCGACCGGCTATTCGTTTATATAAATACAAATATATATAAATATGAATATATTTATAATTTAATATGTGATAAAATTAGGAATTAATTTAAATTTTAAAAATTAGGTTAGATATTAAGAAAAATCAAGTTTCTTAATTGATATTTGATTTAAGATTTTTTGTTTAATTTTAAATAGCTTGGCTATTTGTGGTTATGAAGAGTAGAGAAAGAAGACAAAGGATATAATCGAAGGGTATAACTGTCATTTTAACACTAATGTTAACAGAGTTAGTGTTGCCATTTAGTCCAAAACCACATGAGAGGTATATGGCTATTTTGAAAAGACAATGATGTAAAGTGCCTTGGACCTATACCACAGCGGGTGTAAAATGGATTTTGCTCTAAATGTTTTAGCAATCAATCAACTTCCACTAATAATTAAGAACTTAGCTACATTAAATTAAACCAAACTAAACCTTATGTCCCAACCAAGTGGGGTCAGCCACATAAATTCTTTTTTTCCATTCCACTTTGTCAAGGGCTATATGCTCAATTAAATAAAATAAATTTTTTTAATCAAATATCAGCTACAATGTATTGCTATTAAAAGTAATTGTATCACATAGGATAAAAATAAGATAAAGCACATCACAAGAAGAAACCAATGTAATGAGGAGCTTCATGTATATAATTAAAAATGTTCCCCACAACAGTTCATTGTAGCAAAGCTGATGATGATGATGATGACAATACCTTAAGTTGTCAGATGATGAAAGGAGCTTCAATTCAACGTTCCGAGAGTCATCATAATCACTTGGATGGAGACTGAGTTTTCTCTTTCTAAACGTCACAACTAGAACTTGAACAAATCCAGTGAACAAGCTCTGGCTAGGTTTAACTTTAACATAAATAGAAGAACCCATTAAGAATACTAGAGTAGAGAGAGCCATGAGGATAGCAGGCACTCCGAACCCAACTTGCCAACCCCAATGATCTTGAATGTATACGATAACGGTTAAAGCAACAACTGCAGAGAGTCCACCCGAAGCATAATACCAGTAAAGGAAGCTCTGTAAATTCCTCTCATTATTGGGGTTTTCTTTATCGTCCAATTGGTCTGCACCGAAGGCTATAGAACAAGGTCTAATGCAGCCAGCACCAACGGAGATTAGTCCAAAAGAAGAGAACAATACAGCAAGTTGGGTTGTTGTTGGAGAGTTGCAATTGTGCTTGAGCTGTTCACAAGGCGGAGGTTTCAAATGTGGAATCGTGGCAGTTAACCAAAGAAAAGTCATTCCCTGTTGAAAAAAGAACAACATGACCTAACCATCATAATGTATTGAAAGTTGGAATAACAAGGCAGAACTTTCATTTTCTTTGTTTCAAACAACAACATCCTAAAAGGTAAAGTCATATCCGAAAAAAAAATCTTATTATTAGAGCTGTTTGGTTACTTCCAAAATAACTGGAAGAAACTTAATCAATGCATACATGAAAAAAATAGTGGAAGCCATCAAGATGGTTTCTACAACAATGCAAGCTGACATTGAATTTTTGTGGTAAAGAGACTTTATTTCACTGCTAACTGAAAATAATACAAACTCTGCCCTAGATTTCTGATAAAAAAATATCAATTGGAAAAGTAAGCATGTTAAAGAATCATCTTCCCCTAAGACAAATTAGGCTGCAAACATGTCGATAAGTATGGTATAATCCAAATTATAGAAATATGATCAAGTCTCCTTAGTTAACCTGAAATACACACTCAAAGATGCATAATACACGTTCATCTCATGGACTTTGAAACAACTACATGAAAAGGAGTAAGAAAAAGAAGAGAAAAAAAAAACCCCTAGTTTGTGGTGCCCAAAATCTTCACCATATAAGAAATTTAGGTGAAAACAAAGAAAACCCATTGCAATGTTTATCTTCTCATTAGCAAGAAAAATGTTTTTTTCCCGGGCAAAAGAATACATCCAACAAAATAAAATGTCACAGAGAGACGTTTCTTTGCAAAGCTAATTAACAAACACAGAGTACACGCATTGCATTAAATTATACAAAAATTCTATTCTACGGAGCAAGTGGAATCAAGCAAAATTTCCCAAGAAAATATTTTCCACCCAGCCAAACAGAGCATTTGAGCAATCCAGAATGGGTTGTTGTGGGACTTACAAGGAGGCTAGAGATGGATCCAATAACAATGACCCGGAACCGACCCAAGTAAGAATCCGAGAGAACAGCTCCGAAAATTCCCAAAGCATTGGAAGTAGCTGACCAGAGAGAGAGCACGATCGACCCAGTAACAATTTCCATGTGATAAACCCTAATTAAGTAGAAGATCATGTTGGGCATCAACCCATAGCTCGCAACTTTCTCTAGCGATTCATTTACTGCAAATCAAAAGTAAAATCAAGCAAAGATTGTGTATATATATATAGAGAGAGAGAGAGAGAGAGAGAGAGAGAGAGAGAGAGAATGTGCGTATGTGTTGTGTTGTTGTTTGTTACCTATGATGAGTGGCAAGGTCTTGAAACCACTCTTGATGGGTTTTGGAGAGTGATTATTGAGTAACTTGTTGGTCTCTGAATAGATATCCATTTTCTCTTCCTCCATTTCTAGTTCCATTGCTCTGTTCTTGTGTCTCATGTAAGAGAGAGAGAGAGAGAGAGTGAAGAAATTTTCTTAGAAAGATCGATGACTTGGTTTTGAAGATTTTGGAGAATGAAGATTTAAGAGGTAGGTTTGTGGGTTCGGAACACGTGACACCCGTGGAGTTCGAGAGTCAAATATTTTTGTCCGTCTGGTTTTCATTTTATTATATATAAAAAATAATAAAAAAAAAAATTCTCAAAATTTGGCTCACGTAATAAACTAGGCTAAGTTTGGGAACTTAAAAATAATTTATCTTTTTATCTTTTTTTTTATTATATCATCTCTTTATTTTTTTGTATATTTTTTTATAAAAAGACAAAAAATACACTTATTTAGGTCATCCTAAACAACTCTTAAATATTAAAATTTTAATTTTATTAATTTAAATGTTTTTTAATTTGTTTATTAAGTAAAATGGACACAAAAAATGCTTTTTAACCATTGTAAACGAAAAATGATCTTTTCAACATTTTATGTGTATGTACATTGAATTTAACGATTATTGGCTATATAAATTGTAAAAGTCAATCATAATTCAGGGTTGGTTTGGGATGTCTAAAAAAAAGACTTTTTTTTGATTAATTTGTTTTGTTTTGGATTGGATTGGGGGTGATGTGATGTGTTAGAGTTAATTGGATTTAAATAAAATAAGATGATGTGAAATAAGATAATAAGTTTTTTTTTTTTTTTTTTTTTTTTAACTTTTTTTCTCAATACGTGGCATGAAGGGGGCAATTTAGGGAGTTAATATAAGTTGCCAATCAAAATCAGATACGTGTTAGTCCGTATTGATAATAATGGATCTGCGTAGCACTGGAACAATCGAGGGATATAAGGTGATGTGGTTGTCACGATCCAAACCCACCCCTATAGGTTTAGCATCGTAACCGGCCAGTAATCCTTAGATTACCAGACGGGGTTACGAAAGCAATTAGTCAAGACATACATAGTCCATAGAGATGTGCAAACATACATGGAACCGATAACTTAAAACTTTTTATAATAGTGTTACAAACTTTACACATCACTTCCAGACATACATTACCAGACGTCTTGTCCAAACACAACATGGTATAAACATAGTTTAACATGATTACAAAAACAGTCATGAAACTTGACTTCAATCGGAACCTCCTCGGGAGGCACAAAGGTTGGCTGACCAAAACTGCCATCAACTCTGGGCCTAGTCACGTGTCTGCTCACCTACATACATGATATAAATAGTGAGTAAAAGCTCAGTGAATAATAACAGAGTAAAGACTTTAATGAATGTTGTTCATAACATATCTTAAATCTTATAGCAAAGAGAATTATAATCAGATAACGGAACAGAATCATAATCTTGTCCATATTCAAATTCTTGTGTGATACATCTAATAGCACAAACATGTTTCTTGGGTCAAGCTTATTAAGTCCCATAAAGGAACCTCTGGTACCGGGTATCATATCTCATACATCGGCCACGATATTATTTCCCCCAGGTGAAGCTTGTGCCACGATATTGTTTCCCCTGGGTGAGGGCCTGGGCCACGGTATTAACCCCCGGGCTAGGGCCTCATGACCATAAGCCACAGTATTATGTCCCCTGGACGAGGACCTCTGCTAAGGATACACAATTACGTTCAAAGAAACTTGAACAATCATTCATTCATACAAAACATAGCATTTCAGAAACTTATCATCTCATATCTCTGAAAACAATTAAAGTTAAACATAACTTTACAGAGTTATTACTCACAGATAATTGGTAGCTCCAATTAGATGATAAAGTGGGCAATTCACTTATCTTGAGGCGCGTGACCTGCATAATATGGTAGATACATACGTGAATACACACGCTTGGTTTAAACATAACTTATTTCGTTGTTCTTAGTGTGTCTCAAGCCTTTAACCTCATTATGAAGTCTTAAACATAACCTAGGAATGTCTAGGATGGAATGAGGATGTAAAAATGTATTTGAAACACTTAGCCAAATTTTTGCTGAAACAAGAGTCTCGTTCGAGCGTGGCTTTCTTCGCTCAAGCGGACATGCCAAAAGTGAGTGATCGCTCGAGCATGGACTCCTTCGCTGGAGCGGTCTGTAAAATGTGAAAAAGTTCTGGTTGCATGAAATCTTTGCTCGACTCTCGTTCTACGCTTGCTCGAGTGTGAGACACAGTTCCTCGCTCGAGCGCAAGTCTTATCGCTCAAGCGTGCGTCTAAACACGCAAATTCCTGAAAGCTTGCAATTTACGCTCGAGCCAGCCTTTTGTTGCTCGAGCGGAAGCATGAAAACAAAGACAGTCGCTCGAACGTAGGATCCCTCACTCGAGCGTGGAAGCAAAATTATGTGTTTTCCAGATTTGCTCCCAAGCTTCAAAACATGAACCTAACACCTCAAAACTCATCATCTTGGGCCAAAATTTTGGAAAATATTTAGAAACTCACAAAACATCATGGTTTAAAGATCATTTCATGAAATGAAGGCCAAAAGTATGCCAATTGAACAAAATTCTAACATAAACTTTATGAATGTTTCAAGAACACAACATGCAAGAATTTTCTTGAACTCAACCTCTTCAAAACATGATCAAACTTGACAATTGGATAGAAAACATGATGAATAACCAAAATGTAAGTGAGATTAACACATGCATGAAAGAAGACTTTGAAAGTATGCTCAATTTGTGAAGAAATGAACATGCATGCATGGTATGGCCTAAATCTTCCCAATTCTAGTGCAATTCCTACATGAATTCACTTAATTCATCAATCATCTTGTAGAACCCAACTTAATTACTCAATTAAGAGTTTAATTCCTTACCTAGAGGCTTGAATCTACAAGAGTTGAAATTGAAACCCTCTAATCTTCTTCACTTAGACAACAATTCTAGCAATCCTTGGTTTGAATTCAAATTCTCAAGTCTTGGACCAAATCTCCCTTCTCTCCCTCACTCTCCCGTTTGTATCATCCAAGGAATGAATTGGGAGTGTTTGGTGCTCAAAGAAGTCCACTAATGCCTTAATTAGATTTGGACAAAAGTGTAATTAATTTAAAGCCAAATAAAAGGACATTAATTTAATCTAATTTAATCGTTCCAAACTGACTTTTAATTAAACTTACCATAAAATTTATAGCGATCCCGGGTTTACCCTTGTTGTACAGTGATTCGGACATGTGTCCGTGGATGATAGTAGTTGATTATTATCTTGTCTACATCATTTCCTACTTTGTATTTGAGTTATAGGATGTGTTGGGCAGATTTGTTACAGGTTGGTTGTGTTTGGGAGCCAAGTGTTACTGCCCAGATTTTTTGACCTTCGCTCGAGCGAGTAGTAGGTCGCTTGAGCGAGCTTCTGTTGTTGGTCCTTCGCTCGATTTAGCTTTTGGTCGCTCGAGCGAGAGTTGAGTTTTGTGCCTGGTGGTTCGAGCTAGAACTTCTTCGCTCGAGCGTGCGTCTGCGTCTCATCTGGACCGGAGAGCAGTAGTTTTTGGCTCGAGCGAGCTTTCCTTCGCTTGAGCGAGCTCTGTGTTTTAGATCCTTCGCTCGAGCGAATGATTGCGTCTGGTACTGGACCTAAATACTGTAATTTTAGGCTCGAGCGAGCTTTCCTTCGCTCGAGCGGTCTGGTTATTCTTCGCTCGAGCGAGCATTCCGTCGCTCGATCGTGCATTTAGCTTTTCGGCTCGAGCGAGACTTTCTTGTCTCGAGCGAGGGTTTTCAGGTGCAGTCGCTCGGCGACCAAGTCTTCCTCGGCGAGCTTTGTTTTATATCGGCAGACGGCGATTTTAAACTTCACTTTTTCATTCCCTTCTCTTTTCAAATCCTAGATCCGAGACCCCCTCTCTCTAAACTTATTCTCTCTCTAAGATTTGATCTCCCTAAAGTGTGAATCTACCCTAGGGCCTTTGTTAAAAAGATAAAGGGTGTTGAGAGCTTTGATTTAATCTGAAAAACTTTGGATTTGGAGCACGTTGGGTTTTGGTCTTCATCTCCATTTTGGCTCAAACTTCGAGGTAGGGATATCCTACTCCTCTTTATGGATTTTGTCTTTCAATTTTAGCATTTCGATATGTTGGGTGTTGTGGTGTAATTTTGAGAAAGTTTGGAGCTTTGTGTAATTTTACAAAAGTTGGGTTTCTTATTCATAGTAAACCTAGATGCATGTTTGGTATAGAGAGATGGAATTTATGTTAAGACATTGACGAAATGGAACCTTAAGGGTTAAAATGTTAGTTATGGGAAATGCCCTAATTACATTGATTCATCAATTGGTATAATTAATTGTGAGAAATGAGGAATTGAATTGGAAACGTTGAGTTTGGGAGTGTATGGGATTAAAGGGTGTAGTTGGATTGTTTGTCACCCACCGAATTGAAATGTTGATATATTATCCATTCTATGCATTTATTTTCTGTTTAGAAATAACTGCTTTGGGCTATCAGTGGAGGATAGTCTTGATTGTTGTAGACAATGCATGATGATTAGGTAAACGGAAACTAGTCAATGGAATATGTCATTGAGTATGACAGTTGAAAGAATACATTAACTCTATGTATTGATTGGTAATGTGTATAATAATTGTTTATATGCATTGTGTTATGTTGGAGGAGATATGGGATGTACTCCACAGTTTAGGGGAAGATAGGGAATGGACCTCTAAACCGAATGTTGTTTGGGAGAAGATAGGGGATGGACTCCATAGATATAGCTCATATGCTTATCTACTATTATGATGATACAGCTCTTATATATGCTTATCTCTGGAAGTGTGATATAGCTCTTATGCTTATCTGTTGATGGGTTGGTATAGCTAATATGCTTATCTATTGTGAAATAGGAAAATGTCTAATATGAATTACTGTCTCATATGTCTTGATTGGCCAGGTTCTGAGTCATGGTTAAGAATTGGGAAATGAATAAGAAATGGAAAATGAAATGTAATATGGACTTGTATGTCATAAAAACTTTAATGTGGGATAAGTGGATGTATAAGTGTTGGCCATCTATCAACTGCTAATCTTTTAGTCATTGTTCATAGCTGGTTTAGTATATCTCTACTGAGCTGTGGCTCACCCTATATGGGAACATCATTTTCAGGTACAAGTAGCATGCCACCTCCAAAGATATAGCTTGGGAGGCTTGAGGCTGTCAGACTTTTTTGGATGTCATTTTCTTTTTGATGTATTGTATGTAAATTCAATTCTAGGGCTTAATGTGTATATGAGTTAGTACTCATTTCTTGTAACCAAGTGTTGACTTGAAAAGTTGTAAGCCCATGGGGCGTTTACTTTTATTGTCAACATGTAATACTTTTTGTAAGGAAATACTCTGATGAATAGAAGGATGTTGATCTTTTATATATCAATGCATGTTGATATTGTTGAGTTTAATGTTATTTTTGAGGGCGTTACAAAATTCCATAAATCCTAATTAACATATAAATCAAGTCAATTTCTTAGTCGGAAGTCGATAAGGCCTTCAATTCGCAAATCAAAACTAAGACGTGAACAAATCTTTCTACGTTAACAGATATAAACACAAAATGATACAATGCACATATAATTGACTCGGGATTTCTCCTTAATTATTTATTTGGCATACTTAAACATGAATTAGTGTTAATCATAGGTCGGAGTTGTTACAGTGGCCGAACAGTTACTCACAAAGTTCAAATTCAAAATCAAGAGGGAAGCCTGTTACGCCCCAAATTTTAATTACTCGAAAATATTACCAAGAGCCTAAAATTTAGGTCTATTTTTTTATTAATTAAAAATATCTATTACCCTTGAGTAATAGAAACATAATAGTACATGTTCTCTCTCATGATGAATACAATAATAACAATAATACATGTCAAGCTCTCGTTACGGAGTTACAAATAAATAATTACAAACATCAAAGTGCAAAGAGATTACACACAAGATATACATAAACTTCCTAATCCTTCAACCAATCAATTCGAATTCTCTTTCTATAAAAAAAAATAAAACAACAAGGGGTGAGCACAATTGCCCAGTAGGAATCTCATAGTTCAAAATCAACAACCATCTTATAGATAGAAATGATTATGCATGCAGGGTGATACCACATAGTAAGGTAATGTTTTATAATTTTAAAATATCATACGTAGAGTACCTTCTTCTCAAAATTTATTTGAATATTTAAAAAAAAACCTTCAACCATTAAAACTATCCTCTTTTTATCAGAAAACCATAAATCATTTTTGAAAACGAATATGTTTAAAGAACAACATCATTTTAAACCCATTCCAAAATATTCCTCATTTAATTTCCATAACATTCCTCTTTTTATTTTCATCCTCCCTTTTTACTGATTACATTTATTAAAACTCCATAGCCTCAACTTCATGCTCCCTTAATACTCAAAACAACCCTCATACGCTCCATTCCCACCTGTCAATCCTTTATTGCTATAACTCTTTAACGTAGAAATCTAAGAACAATTACATCACATCCACATTTGCATTATCAATTATAACTCAACACATCACAAGGATAATAAACCCTTTTTAATTCAATTTCTCAATTAATCACAAAGAAAAACTCTTAATCTTTCCTTATAGATACAAACAACCCAGTGAGTTCTTTATCACTAACTCCTTATCCAATTACCATTTCATTATCCATTCTTTTCAAATAATTTCCATATACATTCCCCTGCTATTTCAAATTACACATTAAATGGAAATTTTATAAGTTCATCACAAGTCACACATATCATCACCGACTTCAACATACGTCATGACACATTCTACCTTTTGCCGACTTGATACAGCGAGATAGCGGGCACCCAATTCATAGCACATTCCACCTATTGCCGACTATTATATCGCGGGAAGTGAACTCTCAAAAATTATTTTCTCAAAAACCATGTCTTTTTCCAAAAACCGCTTTCAACTTTTTAAAACCATCCCTCACATTTGCCAACTATTATATGGCAAGACGTGGGCACCCAAAACATTTTCAAAAACCATATGTTTTTTCACTTTTGCTGGCTACAATACGGCAGATTGTGTGGACACCCAAAAATCATTTTTCCACTTTTGCCGGCTACAATACGGCAGGACTGTGTGGACACCCAAAAACACTTTTTCTACATTCGTCCAGCGATAAGCCTAGACAAGGCAATTGGGCACCTTGAATTCAAACCACCCTCACATTTACCGGCTATTATACGGACGGTTATGGACATCGAAAAACCATTTTTCAATTTTTAAAACCATTCTCCACATTTACCGGCTATTATACGGATGATCATGGGCACCGAAAAACCATTTTCCAACTCCCCGTGCAGGTACCAACCACAACACAACCTAACACAACTCAACTTAACCCAACACAACTTAACTCCACACAACACAATTCAACCAAGCTCAACACAACCCAACTCAACTCAACAAAACATAACCCAATACAATTTACATAACACACAACAAAATTCAACACAACTATTTCAACACAAAGCTCATATCATCCATACCATTAGTAATTTCTTTTCCCCCAAGTTTGGTTTCATATTATAACATAATTTAAAATATCAACATTATGAGTTCAATCGCAACTTTTACATAAATTTCTCAATTTTTTTAAAATTTTAATTAAACCTGTACATGTCTAATTTAATACCTCAATTTCATGATTCTACTATTAATTGAAGCAAAACCATTAATCATCTTCATGAGCCGAACTAGGGTTTTTAAGAGAAATTAAGGCTTTTCACAAAAACACATTTTATTCCAACCCTTCTATTACTTTTACACCCAAACTCATGACCAAAAATCATAACCCAACAAGTGAACCCAACTCTCTTCAAACCTTAACCCCCAATCTCATGATTCATTACAATATGCATAAAAATATAAACTTTTGTATTTATATAAAGAAAATACCACAAATCTATCCATAAACAACGTTATGAACGAGAACTAGAAACCCCTACCTCTTGAAGCCAAGAGATGACGACCCAAAAATTAATGGCGACGAAACCACGAACTAATTGGACCAAAAGGAAGCCCTTGACGAGATCTACAATCTTTCTCAAAGGACCAAGATGAAAAGATCACTCTAGGTGAGTAGATCTAAAGATCTAAGTAAAAAAGTTTGAGTTTTAGAGTGAGAGAGAGAAGAGAACTCACAGCCTTGAGGAGAAATGAGAGGAAAAATAGTGAGAAAGAAGTGGTTAGGGCCTATTTATAGTAGTAGAAAAGTAGCCCTAAGGTTAATAAAATAATAGGCCCAAAACCCTCCCCAAAGGTAGGGCCCATTCGGACCCATAAATCTGAAAATAAACACGCAAGGGTTGACCCTAAATTCCAGCAACTAATGTCCAGATTCTGCAATATACAAGGGTCTATCCTTTCCAGACTGGTGTTGACTCTTGTGGACAGTAATAAGAGGCAGGTGTCAACACCACAAAGGTTGGTGTCGACCCTAAATTTTAGCAACACTTCCAAAAACTTCACCAACAAGTAAGGGTTGACCCTTAGAAAGGCTAGTGTCGACCCCATAATAGAATTTCTAAGTTCCCAAGGAACTTTTTGACAAGAAGAAGCGCAAACAAACAAACCTAAGGAGTTTAAATCAGATCATACTCCTCCAAAACCAACATTCAACAACTCCAAGACTTCCAAAAAATGAAAAAATAAGGTAATTAAATACACTCTCTAATGGATTAAAGGATGCGGGTGTTACAAAGCCTAGCTACAAATGTGGCATAGTGGGATTGACTGTGAGAGAGCATGTTAAGCAATCATTGGAGGATATTTCGACGATTAGAAGTCCACTTCGACTGTTATCATTGAGAAGTATAAATAGCAGAGAAGGCCCCAGAATAATGACCTGGACTGAGATCAAAAAACCAGTTTTATTCACTTTGTTTTCCCTTCCAGTTTTTACAGTTCTTTACATTTCTGTACTTCAAATTCTTGATTTGCATTTCATTCATAGGAGTAGTTTAAAATAGCTTGTTGTTGTAAACCTATACGAGGTTGGGTTAGATCATTGTAAGTTTTTCATTTTACTTAATGAAGTTCTGAGATTATTTCTTCACTTAATTGTTATTTACTAAATTCTCCTAAACAAGCCATCAGTAAAAGTCCTCTTCATTGAGGCTGAGAAAACTAAAATACAATCGTCTGATAATTGGTTCGCAATTAATATTTTGTAAGAACTTATTGATCTTTGTTGGCATACTTAAAATTACAATATTAACCTTCGAAAGCCAAAAAAGTCAACATATATTTTTGGCACGCCCTGTAGGACTAATTGAAATGGCTAGACGTAAAAGATAAAGAGAAAATGAACGCCTGGAAAAATGTGTGGAAGGAGAGGCAGAGATACTTGATCCAGAAGATAATGTGATAACATATCCTATGTGTAATAACCCCGACCTTAGATTAATGCCAAAATATGATTAATTATGCCTAACAGTGATTTAGAAGGAATCTCGGATTAATTTGCATGTGTATTGCATGATTTATGTATTTCTATCTGTTCGAAGTCGAAATATCTGTTATTGTTTTAAACTTTAATCTGCAAATTGAAAGCCTTATTGGCGTTTGATCCCGAAATTGATTAGTGTTTTGGACTAGTTAGACTTTATGCAATTTTATGGTAGGTTCGATTAAAATTCAATTTGGTGCGATTAAATTAGATTAAATAACATTAAATTATGAGTTCAATTATTTACGACATTGCCATTGAAGCCCATTATCTAAGGCAACCTAGGAACTTAGTTTTAAAACATTTGTTTTCATCATCTTGTGAGACCAAAACGTGGGAGAGAATTAGGGAGAGGAGAAAACTTGATTTCAACAAGGTTTAGCTTGGAATTTGGAGGAATTGTAAGCAACTTGGAAGAATTAAGCTCCTAAGCTTGGAATTGAAGGTTTAAGGTAGGAATTCATCCCCTCATTCATGTCGTTGAGTTAGTTTTTGCATAGTTCTTGGCCTATTGAAGATTAGAATCTAGATTTAGCTCTTAATTGTTGAAATGGGTAGAAATTCATGCATGCATGTTCATATCATAGCAATTGAGAGTGTTTTCATGAGAATTCTTTGCATGCAAAGCCATATTAAAGTTATAGTCCATGAGTTCATCATGAATTGGAGTTTAATCTTGTATTTGAACATGTTTTTGAGCATTGAATTCCAACTAAACACTTGCATGTTACTCTCATATCATGTTTTTGGAAATTATGGTTAAATTGTATTTAACTAAACTACCCTTGGGCATTGATTTTACAAATTGGCTTTTGAAACTTGTGGTACTATGGGTTTACATGGATTTTCCAGAAATTGAGCTCAAGAGGTTGAGTTTTGAATGGTTAAAAATTGGATTTGAGCATTGGAGTTCAATCTGGAATTTTCAGATTTTGGACCCACGCTCGAGCGACGAACTTCATGCTCGAGCGAATACTCTGCGATCATGCTTTCCGCTCGAGCGAGTAAAGTGACACTCGAGCGTGAAATGCGTGCATCCAGTACTTTGCATGAGTTCACAGTCTGCTCGAGCGAGGGAACCCACACTCGAGCGAGGACTTGTGTCTTACGCTCGAGCGAGGGTCGAGCGTCCATCGAGCGTAAATTTTGAGCATCCAGTATTTTTACTGTAGCACACAGTCCGCTCGAGCGACGGAATTCACGCTCGAGCGGAGACCCTTTGTCTACATGTCCGCTTGAGCGTAGAAAGTCACGCTCGAGCGAGACCCTTATTTTCTGAAAATTTTGTAAAGTGTCTAAAAATGCATTCTTGCATCATCATTCCATCCTAGGCATTCCTAGGCCATGTTTAAGACTCGATAAGGGGAATTCAAGGGTAGAAACATACTTAGAACCAATGACAAAACTTTCGTGTAAGCTAAAACGTGTGTTTCATGTATATGTCTGTTATGTGTTATGTAGGTCACGTGCCGCACTCTGTTTGACCTTTTGGCTCCGCCTGTCTGTTTCAACACCCACTGTGAGTAATAACTCTGTAAAGTTATGTTTAACTTTAAGTATTTTCTGATTGACATGATATGATCTATTTTTCTAAAATGCTACTTTATGAGTTGTGAATGAATGTCCAATTTTCTGAAAAGTATTGTGGCACCCTTAGTTCACGTGGCCCTCGCTCGGGGGTAACAATACCGCGGCCAATCTACACGTGGCCCTCGCCCGGGGGTAATAATATCGCGGCCAATCTGCATGTGGCCCTTGCTTAGGGGTAACAATACCATGGCTATTTGCGCGCAAGATATGGACCTTTACGGTCGTTGGTACCAACTCTGTCTGTGGTCTCTAGACCAGTCTGATCTGATAGCTAATAGGTGTATCACGTATGATCTTATGCAAAATATGAATATGAATACGAGTATGAATATGAATTTGTTTCTGATTTGAAATCTGAAAATGCATAAGACTCGATTTCTGATAAGATTATGTTTCTGATATAACCTCTGATTTCTAACTCTGTAATGGACATCATTCATTAAAGCCCTTTACTCTCTTATTATTCACTAGGCTTTCGCTCACAGTTACTATATATATGTAGGTGAGGCGGCACAGGACCCAGGCTAGAGTTGATGGCCTTCTATTTTGTTTTGGTCAGCCATCCGTTGCGCCTCCCGAGGAGGTTCCGCTTGGAGCCTAACGCCATTGCTATTTTTGCACTTCATGCTAGTCTATTGTATCTGTTTTGTAATGTCAGATATTGCGATTACATTTTGTAAATACTTTGTACATAATTGGTGTATCTGACTAGCATGTTTATGTATATAAATAAGTTTTAAATTTTCTGTCCCATGTACGTCATCACAGCTCATTGGACCTTGTTATTTTGTATATTTGCTTCCGTAGCCCCTTACTATTTGTTAATCTATTCAGAGGCCGTAGGTAATCCTCGGATTACTGGCCGGTTACGGTGCCAAACCTATAGGGGCGGGTTTGGGTCGTGACACTATGGAAACACCTATCTCATCAGAACCTGTGGTCGAACAGACCAATAATTCAGAACATGCACCACATGTTCAAAATATTGGACGAGGCTATGTAATTGGACTATCCACTGTTCTATCTACTCAGCCAATGAATCCATGGGGAGGCCTGGTAGATGCGATGGGATAGCAATTAATGAACACAATGGAAAGATGGGTAATATCCTTTATGGATCGGATGAATTTCCATCAACCAACTAACACAAGGTATATGGAGGAAAATTCAAATGTTACTCAGCAAAGATTGGCTAGAGATAAACAGTCTATGCAAAATAATAGACATACTAATGGTCAAACTAGTAATCAAAATTATGAAAGACTTATACTTCAGTCTTGGTATGATCCTCTTTCAAGGCCTATGGTAAATCAAAATGCCTCATTACCTAACAACGAAACCATACCAATTGGTGGATCTGGGTCAACACAAGAAAATGACATGAGAATGCTTCCAAATCCTATGTTCGAAGCCATACCTGGAAGATATGTTAAAAAAAAAAAAAAGAGAACATGATGGAGGCCCGCCCCCACAGACTTCGGAGAGAGAGGGAGAGAATCACATAGCTGCTTCCACCTCCATATCCCTCAGGTGGCTCCATCAACACACGAGGAGCTCGCTCTCTCTCTCTCTCTCGGTGTGCAGGTGCATGGGCATGGGCAAGGGCATGGGCTCTCGCTCTGAGATGATCACAGCAAAACCAATTTCCCTAAATAAAACAAAAAACAGACATACACAGATAGATTGGTTTTAGAGGGGTTAAAAGCCATGAGGTGAAGAAAAAGACCACAAAAAACTGTCTCTGGGGTTCTCGGGTTTGGGCTTCAATTCAATTTACAAAGAGAGTGAGAGGAGGAAACACAGAGACGGTTTAGAGAGAGAGAGGTTAGGGAGAGAAATGTGAGAGAGAGGGGGTAGCACCAGCACCGTGGCCATCACACACCACACCACACACTGCCATACACACACAGCAGTAGCTGATACACACACACACCACCAACTTCATCTTCACACGGCAGCACATGCAACACACACACACTGCCACTACATAACAGACACATCTCTCTCTCCCCCTCTCTAGGCATGCACATAGCACACACACCATGCACACAGACCTAACACACGGCATGCACACATTCACGCACAGGTACATCATCAAACACAACCCAGCACAAACACACTGCCACACTCACACAGCTTACAGGCATACACATGCATAATACACACACTGATATATACACAGCAGGACCATGAATCAACCTCTCTCTGAATCTCTCTAGAATACAAACCCAAACCAACCTCTCTCTCGGCTCCCTCTCCCTCGGCTATCTTGCAGCACCACACCACACATTGCCATAGACACCATGCACATACACACATGCACACACAGCCATTTACACACACCATGATCCACACCACCACTGCCATCATACACACCCAAGATCACCATCAAGACAGATCCACGGATCACCCACATGCACGGGGAGAAGACATAGAGACAGACCATACACAATCCCTCTCTCTCTCTCTCTCTATCTCTATCTCTTTCTCTCTCTCTCATGGAGGTTTCTTGGGGCTCTATCTCTCTGAATATACACGGTTAAGAGAGAGAGGAACAGACCACCACAGTTGGCTCTCTTTCTTGATAATGCTCGGCAGTGGGGGGAAAAGAAAAAAAGAGGAGAGTCTGATCATTTTCTTTGGATTCTATGATAAAGAGTGAAGTAGAAGTTACTGCTAGTTACTGACATTTGAAAGGTTGTTATTAATGGAGTTGAAACAGTTTGATTCAAAGGCCGTATCCGAGAGCTTGTTTTCGAGCCCCCCCTTTTTTTAATCCAACACTGGAAAACAAAGGAGAAGAAAGGAGTTTGGCTAAAACTTCCACTGGAGAGATCAGAGCTTGTTCCTGTAGCAATAAAGGAAGGATTTGAGTACCACCATGCAGAAAGAGGATATGTCATGTTGACATATTGGATTCCCGAAGGACCTTGCATGCTTCCTGCTAATGCTTCACACCAAGTGGGAGTTGGGGGATTTGTGATCAATGACAAAAATGAGGTTCTTGTAGTGCAAGAGAAACATTATGCTCCAGCACTTGCCGGTCTATGGAAAATTCCAACTGGTTTCATACTCGAGTCAGAGGAGATATTTACAGGAGCTATAAGAGAAGTCAAGGAGGAAACTGGTATTGATACTGAATTTGTGGAAGTCATAGCTTTCAGGCATGCTCACAATGTTGCCTTCGAAAAATCAGATTTGTTCTTTATCTGCATGTTGAGACCCCTATCAACTCAGATCATTGTCGATGATCTTGAAATTCAATCTGCCAAGATGCATTTACATGGGCTGGATTGGATTGAAGACACATGGATGTTTGTTAGTTGCTGAATGGCTCGGGGTTTAAAACTTTTATTTTTATTTTGAGTGTTTGTGAGGTTTTATTTTATTTTATTTTTCTCTCCTCTCTCCCTCATTCGGATCTGTAATAATTCAAGTATTGTAATAATTCCCCCACCCTGCTTCTTTCTATCCCATTCTTTTATCGCTTTCCCTAACTGTACATATGTATATATCTGACATGTCATGCATATCCCTGCCTTACATCTATGCTCCATGCATAAGATTCGGCTAAATTTGCATCTTTATGCTTTAATTGATTATCCCATGATTTTGTGCGCTATCACATGTTTTGCAATATTTCACATGCCATATTTTAGAAGCCGAATCTTTAGTGCATCTCATGAGTGAATTGCATTAGGATTCTGTATATAAGATTATGCATATTTTACTAACCTTGTTTTGTAGCTGTTCGAGGGACGTCGGTCAATCTGTGAGTTTTTATGCTTTAGTATCCCATTTGTGTGTGATTTTCTTATTATATTTAGTATCCTACCATGTGGCTATTTGCTTAAGTGATAAACTGTTTGAATGCCTATGGATGAAAGCTTGTTACTTAAATTGAAATGATTCAAAGATTGTATGTTTTAAGCCCACTTTGTAGTGGCAAATTCACAAACTTTAAGCCCACTTTGTCAAGTGGCAAATTCAAACCCTTTTCAAAAAACAAGCATAAAGTTGAATTGTTCCAATTTGAGCAAATTAGTCTATACTTGTATGCTTCACCTAGTAAATTTTAGGATTTACTAAAATAATCAGAACAGGAACATATAAAGAAAATAAAAAGTCATATCATGGTTTAGTAGAGGCCGATCTTTTGATCGGGTGAGCGGGGGTGCTCATTATTGACCCTTCCCTCTCATACCTAACGTTCCGAGCCAAGCATCCTTGGTTACGATGAACAGTGGCTTTGGCACCGAGTCATGGGTTTCCTAATTTCCCAAAATATTAGGTGGCGACTCTGAGATCTGATGACGCAGTCCATTTTTGACAAAATTGCAATAAAATGGATTTTCAATAAAAGTTGCCAAATCTGGACTCTCATCTGTGTTTCACATTGCACTCGTGAGACTAGATCAAAGAGATCTCGGGGATCCAAACTGTTTAACGCGCGAGGGTACCCCCCCGGGCATGTTACACCTGGCACAAGGGGGTTCACTAATCCCTTGTTTGAATTCACACCCGGGGGGTTGTAAGGGTTTCCTGCGGCTGAGACATAAACAACACCTGTTCCTCTTATTACAGCACCTTTCGCAGGTCCTTTTGCAGGACAGGCTTAGAGAGATCAACCATACCCTCAACAGCAGCCAGTACCATAGGGACAACCAGTCCCCAACATACATCCCTATGGACCAAAAGGACCTCAGGCACAAGGATTTCCACCAAATCCTGTGTTTGTTCCTCCAGTGGTAGTCTAACAAGCACGAAATATGGTTCTTAGGGACCAAATTGCTGATATTGTTAGAGAAATGTGTGGACCTATAGTTCGGAGGGTTCAAACTCCTGTATATAGGAAGCTATAGCCAGAATGGGTGGATAGGGTGTACGAATACCTAAGGGGGTTTAGAGTACCAGACTTTGCCCTTTTTTATGGGAACGGAAACCAGTCAACAGTAGAACATATTGCTAGGTTTGCAGCCCAATGTGATGAATTTACTAATAATGATTACATGAAGTTAAGACTTTTTCCAAATTCTCTAACTGGGGCAATTTTTGTATAGTATATTAACCTTACACCTGGCTCTATCCAAACTTGGTAGAAAATGGAAGAGGCATTTCATGCCCAATTCTTCCAAATAGAGTCAAAAGTTTCCATGGCAGACTTGGCAAGGTTGAGTCAAAGGCCTGATGAGAAGGCTGTTCAATTTATTGCCAAATTCAAAAGAGCACGAAACAAGTGTAGGGTCATTCTACCAAAGCTTGAATTTGTGAGATTGGCTCAAAATGGTTTAGAGTTTAGGCTTCGAAAGAAGTTCGACTCAACTGAGTTTCGAGACTTAGTGGAATTAACCTATAAAGTGTTTAGATATGAATCATTACTTGAAGAAGAATGAGATCGAAGTAATGCATCATATAAGACTTATTATAGAGACCTTAATTATGAGATTGATGCAGCAGAGATCGTAGGGAAAGTGCCTATGACCTGTGAGGCGTTAATTCATAAGGATACTACAATAGACTAGTAGTTTAAAAAGAAAGATCTTCATAGGAAATTCTCGTTCGATTTAACAAAGGCAGATAAGATTTTTTAACATTTGTTTGTAGCAAATTTCCTAAAGTTACCAAAGAGAGTTAAAATTCCTTCTCTAGAATAACTTAAAGGGAAAATGTATTGTAAAGGGCGAAGTTCTTGGTCTCACTCAACTAAAAACTGTATTATTTTTCAGGACAAGATCCAAGAATAGATTTGAAAGGGGAGTTTAAAGTTCTCAGCCAAAGCAGAAAAAGCTATGGGGATTGACACTAACCTATTCCCAAATATTAGGGAAGTTACAGCCAATGTTGGGGTGCCTGACTTCCAAAACCTATCATTGAAGGAATTGGAGGAGGTTAATGTGCAGATGCATGTTGCTGTAACAAGCCCGCGAGGGACCTCAGCTACAGTTCGGACTCCCATTTTTTTGTTTGTTGCGGTTCTTAATCTGAACCAAAGAGTCCAACTCTGGCAAATCGTTTTGAGAAAAACAGATTTTGAAAAGAAGTGCCAAACATGGACTGCTTTTGCGACATGAGTCGCCACCTAAATATTTTTTAAAATGGGAAATTTAGGAAACTCGACTCGGTCTTAAAGGCCACGTGTCCGTCATCACCAAAGTTGTCTTGGCTCGGGAGCTTAGGTACGATCGGGGAAGGTCAGCTATGAGCACCCCCTTTTGCCCGGTCCAAAGACCGGCCTCTACTAACCATGATATCCAATTTTGAAAACGTTATGTGTTCTTATTCCGGTTATTAGCCTAGAATTACTATGTTATGCGCATAGCAAACAAGTATAGACTAGATTGCCTAATTTGGAAACAAGCTTTGCATATCCGTTTGTTTTGAAAAGCGCTTCGAAATTTGTTACTCGCAAGTAGGCTAAAACACGGATTTCAACAAGTTTTTCCAACTCAAACAATCCAACTTTCACCCACAGGCATTCAAACAGTTTATCTCATATAAGCACTTAGCCACATGGTAAGCATACTGTCATGGCAACATTCACACGCATGCGATATGCTAAAGCATAAATACTTACATCGTACTCCGTGCCAAAACAATAAACTAGTTAGTAATCATATGCTTGGTCCTAGTTCATGTTAAGTGGCTAATGCAACACAAGCAAGGGTGTAATCTAGACAGGCTCGGCTATCCTAAGCATGGCATGTGAAATACTACAAGTAACAAGTATTCAATTTGGAAATTGAAATACAATGTAGTTAGCGTGATGTACCGAGCCCGGTGCATGTAAGACAAATGTATGGATGCACGCATGCTATCATACTGTATGCTGATTTAAATATGCCCTAATCTACCACCGTAAACGGGTAAATAAAAGGGAAGAAAGAAGTGGGTGTTGAAATGCACACACACACACACCCACCCTTATTACAAATTCGCTCTCGCTCAGAGGGACCAAATAAATATTACAGTCCAAACAATAAATAAATAAATTATTACAAAATTTTTAATTATCAAATTAAATCCAATATAAAAAGAAAGGGGCCTCAGCCCTGCCTCGGGATGCGCGAATGATGCATGCTCCATCCAACTTGCCCGGAAGACCCGTCATGCCATCAAGTTGCCTCGCTTTATCGCCTGTTTCTCCAAAATCGCCAAAGTCCCGAATACCTTCCTTGTATCTCGCCGCACACCATCGGTGGAGGAAATGCCCACCGCCATCTAATATATCTGCCGGCTGTCCGTGAGGTTGTCGGCCATGGCCGGGATGGCACTTTATACGCCGGTCGTAAAATTCCTGCAGAAGATGTTTGACAAGAATACAGACAGCAAAGGTGCATGACATGGAGTTTTGAGCAAATGTAAGCATGGCTATGCCCCTATCATGTGTTAGACTCAAGAGAGCATAGCCCTCGACCTCTGCCATCAATGATGCATCTTGGTGCATGATGGCCTAAAAGGCCAAGTTTGCATTTTAATGGAAATGCATGCAACACACAAATGAAGACCAAGGCTCTATCATGTATTGGTCAAGGGCCTCGATGACCGAGAGTTGGGACAGGTTACATCACTTGTGGTATGAACTCCTCTCAACCCTCACACTTGGTTTGACACCCCAAACCAAGTAATGCAATGCATGTTATGCAAGCATGGCTCCACAATGCAACCTAATACTAAAATGCAAACATGCAAAATGTAATGCAACATGCAAGGTGCAAATGCAATGCAAACATGGACAATTTAGGCAATATGATTAGCATGTGGCAAGACCATATTAATCACACATGCAACAAGCATTAGACAAATGTGCAATGGTGGACTTAAACCATGATGGGGCAGACCTCAATCCACCCCAAAACAGTGGCCAAAAGTGCCCCAAAAGGTAGGCAAATGTCCAAGCCAACATGCAACCATAAAGGCCTAAAGCTAAGGCACAAAGTGGAGCATTCCACTACCTACTAAAATGACCACTCACGGCATATATTAGGCAAATAAAAACAGAATTCTAGCATGCAAAAATACACCCAACCCCTCTGATATGATAGCCCCAAAATACCTCAAATACACAAGCATGCACAAGGCCTATTTCAAGGCACAAAAGAACAACCTTCCAAAGCATGAAAGTGATGACCAATGCAAGCATATGAGCATGATTTAGGGACTAAAATATAGCCTACAATGATGCCAAATCATGAGAAAAAAAAACTAAGTTAAGCATGCTAGTGATCTACACAACCAAGGCTTACAAGCCAAAATGCAAAGCCACTATACCAAGCATGCCAAACATGGCAAAATCAAGGCTCACCCTTAAACATGGCAAAATGATGCTAATATCTTCATGGAGTTATGCTAATACATGCAAGAAACATGGCCTAAACACAAGATGCATTTCTATGCCAAATAGAGGAATGCAAAGCAAGTATAAGGTGCATGCATAGGACCAACAAAACACCATTAGACAGAGACAAAATATGATCCAAAACACCCAAAAAAGCTCTGAAATGGTGCCAAAAACAAGCAAGCATGCATGTTGCCCTTTAAGCGAAAAACAAAGGCAAAAGAGGGACAAAGGGGAGAGGGGTGTCCCTCCCCTATACAAGACTTCAAACCACCTTCCTCACTACTAAAAACCCACTGGTTTTCAGTGATGAGAGGACCCAAAACAACAAGGCAAATAAGGCCTCAAGAAAAGGCACCAAAGAGGCCAAAATAAGGCCTAAGAGGGTGAGTTTGCACTCAAACCACAAAGTGACCTTAATAAAAGTTCAAAAGAAAGAAAATATAAGACTTTTTTATGTTATACATAAAGCTAGAAACAGTAAGCAAAACAGGTAAAAACTTGTTGCAAAAATGGGGAAACTAAAGCAAAGTGCTCACCCTTGAAGAACACCTCAAGAACAGATGATCCAAATTCTTCTTCTGATCAAAAACAGTCCAAAACCTCAGCAAACAACCCTCAAAGCCTCCCAATCTTGAGCTAAGGTGTAATGGTGTGTGTATTAGTGCAAAAGTAAGGTAAAACCACACTTTTAGGCCTAAAAACACACACACAAGAGGAGAGATAGGGAAAATCTAGAGAGAGGAGATATATGGCAGATACATAGATACACAAGCTCTGGTTTTTTTTGATGAAAATGGCTAACCCCTAACAAAGGGAGAGAGATGGTGCTTATATAGGCAAAAAACAAGGCTCAAGGTTTCTCCAAGAAGCTAACTAAAATGGGCAAGGGGTGCAAAGGGGTCTTGGCTTCTTGGGGAAGCTAAGACAGCTGGCCAAGCTTCTCCAAGAAGCTTGGCCAAAGGGGTCAACCTTCTAGAAGGTTTGGGGGTTCAAAGGTGCAAAGAGGTCACTCCCATGCACGATGATGAGTGATGGTGTATTCCAGCTGGCACAGCTGGCATGCACCATGCCTCCGGGGTGCAAAGGGTGCACGCCGGCCACCAAAAGGGGTCACCGGCACAATAAAGTGCCGGTCGGCTAAACATAGTGCCGACCGGCCATTGTTTTTAAGAAAACACTGCCGGTGGTACACATGTGCGGCCGGTGATGATAGGAGAGGGCCGGTGGGGTGTGGGGATGGCTAATAAGCCATTCCCTACCCTTCCAAGGCAAAACACAAGTGTTTGGTGCAAAATCAGACACAAAACGATCTAGTTCGGAGATCCTGAGGCAGGGCACGTAGCCGAGACCTCCGGGAACTCCAAACTAACACAAACATGGATAATCACCGAGTGTTCAAACGGTGATGTCCAAGTCTTGAGGACGGTCAGAAATGGGATGTCTACAGTTGCCCCTCTTTGACAGAACTCGAAAGTCATAACAATGACGGGAGTGAATGTCAAAGCCCAGAGATGACCCATTTTTGACAAGGTCGAAAACTTGGACAAATATGCAAGATAAACAAGGTATGCGCCCAAAGGGCAGGGGCAAAATGCAATTGAAAATACAAGAAGCCGAGCATAACTTATGATCATGCAAAGAAAGCTGTAACGAAGCACACATGCAACAGTTTTAAGCTAGCATACACCAAGCTACACTACAATGCAGAAAGGATGTAAGAGAATTATGCAATTCTCAATACGTCTCACTCGGAGGATACAATACCTGTGCGGTTCGTCCGGTTGCACCGGCCTCAAATGAGCCGTACATACAATATCGTGCCTGTAAAGAGAACAAACTTAATAAGGACAATGTCGTTAGCAACATGCGTGACCAAGCAATCGAAAGTGCGCGACAACGCACGCGGTGTGTATAGAAAAAATAGCGGGATTGAACACATGTGAGTAAAGCTATGCACGTATGCAAGCAATGTGTATGGAAAGAGAACTTGAACACATGTGAGTAAAGCAATGCACACATGCACGCAATGTGTATATAAAGGAACTTGAACACATGTAAGTAAAGCAATGCACGCATGCACGCAATGTGTATATAAAGGAATTTGAACACATGTAAGTAAAGCAATGCACACATGCACGCAATGTGTATATAAAGGAATTTGAACATATGTAAGTAAAGCAATGCACGCATGCACGCAATGTGTATATAAAGGAACTTGAACACATGTAAGTAAAGCAATGCATGCATGCACGCAATGTGTACATAAAAGGAACTTGAACACATGTAAGTAAAGCAATGCACACATGCACGCAATGTGTATATAAAGGAATTTGAACACATGTAAGTAAAGCAATGCACGCATGCACGCAATGTGTATATAAAGGAACTTGAACACATGTAAGTAAAGTAATGCACGTATGCACGCAATGTGTACATAAAGGAACTTGAACACATGTAAGTAAAGCAATGCACGCATGCACGCAATGTGTATATAAAAGGAACTTGAACACATGTAAGTAAAGCAATGCACACATGCACGCAATGTGTATATAAAGGAACTTGAACACATGTAAGTAAAGCAATGCACGCATGCACGCAATGTGTATATAAAGGAACTTGAAATTGAACCTGGCAAAACATGATGCTAAAATGCAACGTACTGCAACACAGTATGATTGAAATGATTTATGGAATTCGCAAGATATAAAAGGATACGGGAAGGAGCGTCTTTCGCATGTACCGAACATCGCTCACAAAAGTCATGGCCTGAGGTCAACTCGAAGGTCCACTTGCATTGTGATAGTGCATTTTCTTGTATTGCCTTGAGTGATGAAGGTGCCAAACCACACAATTGACCCGAACAAGGGTGCGAAAGGTACAATGACCGCGAGGGGAGGTTACTGGTATCCATTCCGGTACCCTGCTACCCTGTTATTCTCCTGCTTTACTTTCCTTTTTATTAGGAGTTTAAGCACATTGCATTGCCTCAGGCATGTCCTATTTTTTGAAATCGCATATTTTTCTTCTTCTTTTTTTTTTAGAAATACATGACGGAAATGAAACAGCTATTTGTTCAAAAGGTGTTGCATTTGTACGTTCTACGCATCGCATCGCATCGCAAGGCATCACATGACAGTGTGACCGAAATTGACATTGTGTTTTGAAAAAGAAGCATCGCATCGTAATAATCAGGTAGTGAACCAATTACAATTCGATAAGCAAAACAGAGGGAGTCGTTATGACCAAGCAAAGTCGCAGTACAACTCGATAAACAAGACAAAGACTTAAAGAGAGTGACATCCAACTCGCTAAGCAAATATACAGCAACTCGATCAACAAATGGGCGCGCCCTCGTGAGAATTGATCACTGGAGGGTATTGGAAATGGTGGGATTCCCCAACTTCTTAGCATAAACAAACGAGAGGACAAGGGGAGAACCACCGCCCAACAAAAGGCCGTCACGTGAGGAAAGGCCATCGTCAAAAATTGATCCATAGGCGAAACAGATGGCCGGTCAAGAATCTATTTGGCGGTCGGCCAAGAATGGAAGGAACCAAAGAATCTCGACACCGTCCTCCATTCAACCTTATCCTCCAAAAGACCCTAGCCAGAAGTTTTCTTCATTTCCACTCGATTTACTCAAAATGGAAGAATTCTTGCCCAAAATCTCGCAACTTGATTAACAACTTGGATGGCTCGAAAAGTTGAATTTCTGCCTTCGATAAACGCACTATTCACTTTGCATCAGACTCGCTGCATTTTCCATTTCTTCATGCCGCTGTAAGGTTTTGAATCCAAATGACACACGCCTTCACTTTAGCGGCAAGAGGTGTGTCCTACCTTCGAAGATCTCCAAGCTCTAATGGAATCTGAGCGTAATGAAGAGATTTTGCCCCAACTTCGTTTTGGCCATGCCCAAGTCTTAGGGCAAATGTGTGGGCTCTCAATACCCGATGCTCGTTCTCTAATTTGTGATGGGATGCTGGATGTTCTGAGCTTGGTGTGCCGTTTTTCTGAGACTGGTGATCGCGGTGACCATCATTGGCAAGGCTTCCGGCGACATGCCCTCTGTTTGTGCATGCTATCTCATTTTCTGTTTGTCTCAGGTTCCGGAGGGTCTAGTGTCCGGTTGATTGAGGTTGCCCAAGGCTTGAAGGAGGGCAAAGTCGATTGCCATGATTCTCGGCCGAGACGCTTCGGGCTTAGACGCCTTTTATCGTCGAAAGACGACCAGATTAGCAGGAAGTCCACTATTACTGCAGGTAATGTTTCCCTCCCAATCTCACTATATGTTTGCTCACATCACTCGGCCCTCAAGCTCGGTTTTCCTCACAAAACCCTTTTCTCACTTTTCCCTCTCATCGTACATCTCTCTATTCTTTATTCTCTCATTTTTCATCCCTCCCCAGGTATGGTTGATGGATAAACTGCAGGTTGTGGACTCTTGCCCAAATTTTACTCAAATGTGGTTACTTCTTCAGCAAAGGCCTAGTTGACACCCTTGATGAGGGTTGGTGGTTCAATGGATGTGCGCTTTGTCCGCAGATCAGATTGCTTGGCGGTGCCCTTGGCTCAATCTCCAGAATGAGCTACAAGATGACCCGTCAACCCGGATCCAATTGATTGGCTTGACTCATCGTGTCTTCTACTTTCCATTCCGTATCCGCGCCAGCTTTGGTCATGATCGACTTTTCACGGAAGGGATAGAGTACCCGCCACATTCCCGATTCGAGGCGACAACAGCCCGATATGCCACAAAGATGGAGGACGAGAGAACTCCTGGCCCCCGCTCCCACTTTCAGTTGCACTTTGTCTGATGAGTGCTTGGATTGGCTTAATGAAGAGGCACAGGAAGGGCCCACTTTGGCATCAGAGGCTTTGACTAGCTCTGGGAGGGGGCGCAGGGACATTTGACTTGACCATGCCCCGGATTTATTGCTTTATTAGTACTTTCAAGTTTTCTTTGTGAGTGTAATAAAAATCAACTTCAATCGTATGTAAGAGCAAGAGAACTTTGTATTGAAATCAATGAAATTGAAGATTGTGGTACTGAAAATTTTCCGTTTTGGTCCAGAAATGGTCTTAGTTGTAAAAAGATTTATTTGAACAAAATCACCTTTATTAAAACTTTTCAAAACTATTTTCGGTATGGATCAGAACTGGACACGCCTGAGATCTGTCACTGAGATGCACAACCCCGGATCCTAGCAACTGGAAAGTTGCCCCTTGTTTGAACGGTACCACGGCACTGTACAGCAACGGAAAGTTGCCCCTAGTCTGAATGGCACTGTACTGGAGATTGCGATAAACGCTGATGGACAAAGATGACCGAGATGATCAAATGGACAAAGTTGATCGGGGAAAAGTTTTATGGCTGAACTTCGGGATGAAGCTGCCTACGTATCCCAAAGATAGGAATCAAGCCTTACGTAGTTCAGACTTGGGTTCACTTGAGTATTTTCACTCTCCTTTTGTGCTCTAACTTTTGCCAAGGCCGCCCTTTGCGGGTTTTCAACCTTGCGAGCTCAGTTTTTATATTTTCTAATTTTTTTGTGCTCTGAATTTTGCCTAGGTCGCCCTTTCGGGTTTTCGGCCTAGCGAGCCTCTCAGGGGTAATATTTCTTCAACTTGTCCATGTTGATCGGTTGTGAGAACTCTAGGCCATCTAGGTCCATCAGAACCACAGCTTCACCTAACCAGATAGACTTGATGATATAGGGACCAGTCCAATTGGGTCTGAACTTGCCCCTTGGGTCGTGGATGGGAGCTCGGTTGTCTTTGAGTACCAAATCTCCTTCCTTCAAATTCCTGGACTTAACCTTCTTGTTGAAAGCCCGGGCAATTCTGCGTTGATATCCTTGGACATGGTATAGTGCTTTTAATCTCCTCTCATCAAAGAGCATGAGTTCCTCGACCGCTTTCACGCTAATCCGCCTCGGCTTTTTGACACTCACCAATACTCAGAAGACGAACCTCAATCTCTATAGGTAGAACGGCCTCCATCCCATAAACCAAGGAATACGGAGTCACCCTAGAGAAGTTCTAATTGAAGTTCGGTAGCCCCACGAGCAAACGGCAACTTATCCGCCAATCCCAAAGAGGTTTCCACCATCTTCCGCAATATGTGTTTGATGTTCTTGTTGGTGACCTCAATCGCCCGCTGGTCTCATGTCGATATGTGGATGACTTATGAAAAACCACATTGTATTTCTCCAACAAATCAATCACCTCTTTCTTGAAGTGGGAACCATTGTCTGAAATGATCTCATTCGGGACTCCATAACGGCAGATAATGTTGTTTCTAATAAACTTTGCGATATGCGAAGCCTTCAGCACCGCATAGGATTGGGCCTCGACCCACTTCGTAAAGTAATCTATTGCTACCAAGATAAACTCATGCCAATTCGATTCTTCTGTAATGTTTCAATCACATCAATTCCCCAAACCGAAATGGCCATGGCGACGTCATGTTGTACAGCTTTGACGGCGGGATGTTCATGCGATTTGCATGGATCTGGCATTTGTGGCATCGCCGAACAAAGTCGATACAATCTTCCTCCATGGTAGACCAGTAGTAACCCTGTCTGAGGATCTTCCGTGCCAGTATTACCCCATTCATATGTGCCCCACATTCTCTTCCATGGATGGCCTCCATTAGGCGCTTCGACTCTTCAGCTTCTACACACAGCTTGTGCATTCCCAGGTGACCTCTTTTGTACAATTTACCCCCGCAGATGATAAACTGAATAGCCATTCTTCTGATTGCCCTTTTGTCCTTGGCATTTGCCCCTGGTGGGTACGCCTCATTTTCCAATAAGTTCCATATGTCGTAATACCAGGGGTTGTTGTCCTGCACTTCATCTATGGCAGAGATTGACTCGTAAGCAGGTGCAAATTTCTGGTCAATAATGACTGGACGCATCCGAACTCCAAATGGGATGTCTATCATGGAAGATAGAGTTGCTAACGAATCTGTGAACCTGTTGTTCTCCCTTACTAGGTGAGTGAAATTTAACTTCTCAAACCGAGGAATTAACAAATCCAAGATCTGGTGGTAAATTATCATCTTTTCCTCCTTGACTTTCCAGTCTTCTTTCGCCTGAGACACAACAAGGTTCGAGTCCCCAACGAAATCCAATCGCCTTGCCCCTAGTTCTAGGGCCGCTTCTAGACCGGCAATACATGCCTCATACTCTACCTCATTGTTCGAGACTTTGAACCGAAGCTTGAATGCTAAAGGGATACGGGAATCGTCAGGCGCTATCAGCAACACCCCTATCCCATACCCGTACTGATTTGACGCCCGCCAAAGTACATCGCCCAAGTTTCATATTCGGCGTGTAATAGCTTCATCTCGAATAGGTACTCAACCGCTTCATCCCTTCAACCGTGGTCGGCAAGGAACTCGCTACCGCTTCTCCTTTACCGACTTGGCGTCACATACTTGAGATCAAATTCGAGAGCAACAAAGCTCAACGAGCTAGCCTACCCGTAAGTGCCGGTTTCTAAAAGATATTTGATGGGATCGAGTCGTGAAACCAACATTACAGAGTGAGCTAACAGTAGTGCCGCAGCCTTCGGTAGCCCATACCAAGGCCAAACAAGCCTTCTCCAATGAGTGTAGCGGTCTCAGAATCCAAAGATCTTCTTGCTCGATAGTAGATGGTCCTTTCCACTTTATCTTCCGACTCTTGTGCGAGCATGCAGCCCATTGTAGTCTCTTCATCGACAGATACAATATCAACGGTTTCCGCTTTGGTGGTGACAACACGGCGGATTCTCAGAGATACTCTTTAACTGCTCAAATGCAATTGGCATCGCCATCCCATTGGAACTTCTTTCCTTTCTTCGTAAGACCAAAAGTGGTTCACAAGTTAAGGTTAGTTTTGAGATAAACCGCCTTATGAATTGCACTTTACCCGTAAAGCCTCAAGACCTCCTTTTCACCATTGGTGGTGGCATTTCTAAGATGGCCTTGATTTTGAAGGGTCGACTTTGATGCCCCTTTGTGTAATCGAATCCCAAAGATTTTTCCCAACAGAACACCAAACGACACTTCGAGGATTCACCAAATTAAATTCTCGATCCTTTGAAAAACTTTGCAAGGTGTAGTGGCCTCTCTTTCTTTGGACTTGACAATCATGTCGCCCACGACACCTCGACCTCTTTATGGATCATGTCATGTAATATTGTGGTTGCAAAACGTTGATATGTAGCCCCGCTTCTTCAACCCAAATGGCATCACTCAGAGTAATATGTACCCCACGGTGGTAAAAGCGCTTTTCCTGCCTTCGGTGCCATTACTATCCGATTATAACCCGAGAAGCCATCTATAAACGAAAGCAAAGCATGCCCCAGTGAAATCTACCAACTCGCCGATATGCGGTAAGGGAAAGTCATCCTTGGATCGCTCGCTCAAATCCTCGAAATCCACACATACCCGGATTCTCGCCATCCTTCTAAGATCGAACAATGTTGGCCAACCAAGTCGGGTATTCGGATACCAAAGGAAGCTCATCAATCGCTGGTGACTTCTTCCTTGATCTTAATGGCCCAATCAGTATGATCCTTCCGAAGTTTTCTTTGATGTGCTCAGCCTCGGTCAAGAGGATCCGGTCAGATAATCTCAGATCGATTCCTGCATGTCTTCAGAGGACCACGCCAAAACATCTTTGAAATCTTTTAATAAAGCGACCAAGCCGCTTCCTCGAAGACAACGTGGACCCGATCCGACCACCATGTCCTTCTCAAGACTAATGTTCACTTCAGTGATTTCATCAATTAAGGGTTTAACAAACCTCTCCTGCTCTTGTTCAATTAGTCGTTGCAAAACTGGAGGAATTTCGTCCTCGTCGTTTTCATCAAAATTTTGAAAGTCCTGATTTAAGCAATAAATCAAAGGCACAGAAAAGTACTCGGAAACCATATTTACCTCGTTCTCATTAGATACTTCCAAACCGTCCAATTCTTTTGTTACAACAGACTCAAAAGAGAAAGAAAAAGACGACCTGGACAGGACTGTGGCATCCGGGTTATCACCCCCAGGAATACCGAACTTAGACTCAGACGAACTGGAACCTGATTCTGACTCACAAGACTCGGTGGAATCAGATTCCTACCACTACTCCCAGTCTTTGCCGTAAATCCTCTTGCACCGCCAGACGAGAGAGGGTGTGATGGATGCATCCAAAATGTTGCAAGTAGGCCCGCAGCCGTTTCATCTCCGATCATGGACATCGAAGAGTCATCCCCCAAGCACAACTGGTCGATCGAAGGATCTGAAAGTAGACATGCCAATGCTACCCCCATTTCAAACTCTGTGTCCGCAGGCTCCAATTCTTTGCTATGCTCAGCCTCAACTGTTGGGTCTGTCTGCTCTCCAGCAACATCATCCCCAACTAATTGTAGATCAAAGAAAATTTCGAACCCTGGCACACGCTTCTTCTCTGCGTTCAGCCATGGCTCCGGAAAACCACAGAATGGAAAATCCTCCTCCTGACGGCGTCTGCTCAGGTACCTCGGATGGGCCGATGCATCAATTCAAAGGGTTTTCCCATCTGCTTTTGCTTTTGGCTCTTCCACCATCTTTTTCCTTTTCTTACCTAATCTTCCTTGGTAGGGCGATAACCCAAGCAAGGTATGAGGGTTGTGCGGCACTTCGCCGATGCCGCAATGCCCTTACTACCGCTTCTTTCCTAATCCCATCCCGGGATGTATTGGAGCTTGTTCATGAGATACACCGCTGAGCATCGACATATATCCCTTCGTTAGCGACCATGATATTCTCAGACGACCGAGCCTCGCCAAGGTAAAACTCGATATGAACACATCCTCCATGCCATGCTCGATTTCTAGAACAGCGGATACCTCTCGTGTGGTGGATTGATGAATTCCCAAAGACAATGGCTACTCCCTTCCCGTAGGGGTATTTCACCATTTGATGCAAAGTAGATGACACCGCTTTCACCGATGCACCACGGCCGCCCTAAAAGCAAATTAAAAGTCATGAACTTCTAGGACATGGAAATTTATCTCGTGTTGTCCCAAAACCAACCTTTGTCCGAACTTTTATCGCTCCCATTACTTCTACTTGTATTGTCATACGCCCGGATGACTGGGTCATTGGTACGAAATTGCGCTTCAAACCAATCACAGACGCCGTCTTGCTGGCAGACGTTGATGGCGCATCCAGATCGATAAGTACCACCCAGATCCACTTATCTCTACATTCCACCTGAGATGTAAAGGGGTTTATTGTGATTTACGCCTCAAAGCGGTTCTTTGTCCGAAAAGGTTAATGCCGGAACCTCCTTCCGAAAACCACCCCAACCACCGCTCGTGTAGTCTCTATAGAGAGTTTGGCCTTATCCATACTGTCAGACACCGCCTATGTACTCAGGAGGCCATGAGCAATTCCCCAGATGGAGATGTCTCAGCTTGTATTTTTAGTCGCTTGAGTACGCTTCCTCCTCAAGCCGCTTCTCCTTTGCTTCTCAACTTCTCTATCCTTCCCCGAGGCCTCTGGTTGATCTAAGTGTGGTTTGAAATACCGCCCACTCACGTCATGTGGTCGACCTCTCCAAGGTACCAGTGTCATCAGTTGGTTATTCCCCAATCTTCATCCGTGGGCAAGACATAAGTCCTCATCTTCCTACCACATTCCATCACGCACGACAGACACCGTCCGCCTGTATGACTATTTTTCGCCAAAAGACCTTCCATCCACATGCCCGCAACATTCTTGCCTCAGGCACACGCTAGCTTAACTCCCACATGGGCCTTCGCCTTCCGATTCTCTAATCTTCAAAACTTGCTTGTTTCGACATGACCGATCGCTCAATAATCCCAGACTCAAAATATTCCAATCTCGGCGAAATTTTGACACCGGGCCCTCCCGGTGATGTACTCACTTCGACCTTCCGGCCACATCGATATTCTCAACCCCGCCGAGCCTGCTCGATTGAAACTCTCCTATCACATCAGTTGATCGTCCAACCACCCAAGAACTTCGCCAATTCTCATAATCGAACCATGCGATCGCCGCATCCTCCGGTCTTGGTCATCAGAAATCGAGATCGGCAAGGTCCTCCCCACACCGTTACACCATCTGTCCTCGTCCCAAACTATCCCCGTGAATCACACACAACTCTCCTCTTGGCAATTCTACTCCGGGCCCATCTTGGCCTATTGATGAAATGTAGTCATCCGGACTGTATGTCTTCTCAACATAATTCCCCGATTCCGCGGACTCTGGCTCAACCACCTGTTTTTCCTTTGGGATCTCTTCTCTCCTGTTCTCGGTGGTCACCACCGCTGGCTCAGGTTGGGTCATGGAGATGTCCATCATGCACAAGTCGGTGCAATCGGGAAGAAACACCTCCGATTTAGGCATGTGGGTAGGTGTGATATAGATACTAGGGTCGTAGGACACGGCCCCAATATGGATAAAATTGAGTCTTTTGGGTGGTGGAACTTGGTTATGTGTAGGGAGGGGATTTGTAGTAACATTGGGCTTCTCGAGAGGCGAAATCACCCCGTTATCGATGAGATCTTGAATCTCATGATGCAACCGGAAGCACAGATCGGTATCATGACCGTGCTGTTGGTGAAATGCACAATACTTGGCTGGGTTATGGGTAGGGGGAAGTTTTTCTAGTAGGGGCTGCGGCTCTAGGGGCTTCAGATGCCCTTTTTTGATCAAAACCCCCAGAGCTTTGGATAGGGGCATATAAAGTGGAGCGAAAGTTCTGGTGTTTTTGGATGGGTATTTAGCTGTTTGCGGGTTGCTTCCGGATGCACCGGAGAATGGCGTAGCTGCCATGGCTCTTGGTGAGGGGTTGGCGGTGACCATGCTTACTTCGGAGGCTCTCGTAGCAGTAGTGCCACTCAGGCCTGCATTAGTGTTGCGGTTGCAGGTCCTTCAGGGTTGCTCCCGATCGTTATCAATCAAGCCTTGCTTCAAGGCATCTTCAATCTACACCCCCATTTCAGGTAGGTCAGAAAAAGTAGGAAAGGGGAGTACTATCATCTTTTGCATCAACTTCGGCTGAAGATTGCGCACAATCATCCGAATCTGGTCTTTGTCCGTAGGCCTCAAGGTCATCATCGAAGCCTTGGCCCTCCATCCGTTACTTAACTCAAAAACTCTCCTTAGGCTCTTGCCTAGTCGCCTCGAGATCACGGGTCGTAATCTCAATCAGGTATTGTATGAGTATCAAGGCGATGAAGGCCTTAGCCATTTCGTCCCAATCCCTCTTAACGTGATCTTCTAACTTGGCATACCATATGGCCGCCACACCCGACAAGGTCCGGCCAAATAAAGACAACTTCGGCCTCATCGAGGCCCATTGGCCTTAGGACATCCGAAAAAATCTTAAGTGCACCATGGGTCCCCTGACCACAAATCGATCAATATGAGGCATTTTGAATCTGCCGGCAAACACACAATTGCCAAGATATCCATCTTCAATGTCGGGATAGTCTTGACCCTTGGGATCTCTTGAACGGCTTTTCAAGCTTGCTCAACTTTAGTGCGGTGGGATCACTCGAACTCAAAGGGAGAGTCCCAGAGGTTGGTGGGTGTTTTTGATAGCCGAGGTTGGATTTGAGGTAGGATTGGTGGGGTGGTCCTGGGCGCTTCAGATCATTCAACATTTGCCGTCTCCCGAGATTTGGAACTCTGGTAGGGAGGAGCTTGATGCGGCAGATGTCTGTTTGTCGCTCTAGTCCGCAATTGTCTTTGCTGTTCCTTCACAATCGCGGGCTCGTTGCTAGCGACTCGCCGACGGACGCATCTCATCGCATTGTTTTCATGCTCTCTTGGAGGTGGCGACCATCTCCTCCAAACTAGCCATACTATTCGCTTCCGTTGAGTTACGGTATATATTCTCTCTCTGGTGACATGGAATCCTCGATCCCCATCAACACAGTGGGGTAGATAAGGCCCTCGAATCGATCGGCCAGAATGATGTCCTTCGTCTCGACTGACCTCCGTCTAGTAACCGGGGGTAGTGAGTAGTACACTGGTTGTCCGCCTACCAGATCCTCAGATCGATGGAGTCGATGACCTCTAATCCAGGGTGCTTGGGGAATATCTACCTGGTCAGAAGCAATTGTACTCAACTACCTAGTAAAAGATAAATAAAGCGATAAATAAAATGTATAATTGGACAAAGATAACGGCATAAAATAAACATACAACACATGGTTGGATATCATAACACACCGCTAGTGAACTGGATACACTGCTCAAATCGATCATCAAGTCAATCATTGCCCCCATGTTCAATTGTACCCACAGATAATCGATTCCCAAAATATCATATCGTGCCCTCAGTCGATACCAAAACTTGCAAACCGATATATGCATTCTCAGAGAGATACACTCTAAAAGCACATAGCATGTAAAAGAGAGCCAATACACCCCTATGTTGGGGTAGGGTTTCCCTGTCCTATTTTGTCAGGAGCTAGGGTTTCACTACGCACGCAGCGGTTTCAAACAACCTATATCGGGTAAGCAACCTGTCCAAGTTTGGAATGGTCACTATGGATTTCGATATGCACTAGGTCGAATGGTCAAAAAGGGTGCCCCGGTAAAACCGGGGTTTGTGTTCCCATATTGGCAGAGCCTGCAACCGGTCAGCCTTATGGTCATGCCTTAACAAGACAAGCCTCCAGCAAACCGCTCAGGAATAGCAGATGGCCAACATGGTGTCCTAGGCGCACCGATGCACATGCAATGCAAAGAAACACATAAGTGTAGTCAAAACAGGATATCGCGAGTTCGAGTCAAGCTCTCTAAACTCCCCAGCAGAGTCGCCAGAAACTATAACAAGCCCGCGAAGGACCTCGGCTATAGTTCGAACTCCCCTTTTTTTGTTTGTTGCGGTTTTTAATCTGAACCAAAGAGTCTAACTCTGGCAAATCGTTTTGAGAAAAACAGATTTTGAAAAGAAGTGCCAAACATAGACTGCTTTGCTAGATACAGAGTCGCCACCTAAATAATTTTTAAAATGGGAAATTTAGGAAACCTCGACTTAAGTCTTGAAGGCCACGCGGTCCGTCATCACCAAAGTTGTCTTGGCTCGGGAGCTTGGGTACGATCGGGGAAGGTCAGCTATGAGCACCCCCTTTTGCCCGGTCCGAAGACCGACCTCTACTAACCATGATATCCGATTTTGAAAACGTTATGTGTTCTTATTCTGGTTATTAGCCTAGAATTACTATGTTATGCGCACAGCAAACAAGTATAGATTAGATTGCCTAATTTGGAAACAAGCATTGCATATCCGTTTGTTTTGAAAAGCGCTTCGGAATTTGCTACTCGCAAGTAGGCTAAAACACGGATTTCAACAAGTTTTTCCAACTCAAACAATCCAACCTTCACCCACAGGCATTCAAACAGTTTATCTCATATAAGCACTTAGCCACATGGTAAGCATACTGTCATGGCAACATTCACACGCATGCGATATGCTAAAGCATAAATACTTACATCGTACTCCGTGCCAAAACAATAAACTAGTTAGTAATCATATGCATGGTCCTAGTTCATGTTAAGTGGCTAATGCAACACAAGCAAGGGTGTAATCTAGACAGGCTCGGCTATCCTAAACATGGCATGTGAAATACTACAAGTAACAAGTATTCAATTTGGAAATTGAAATACAATGCAGTTAGCGTGATGTACCGAGCCCAGTGCATGTAAGACAAATGTATGGATGCACGCATGCTATCATACTGTATGTTGATTTAAATATGCCCTAATCTACCATCGTAAGTGGGTAAATAAAAGGGAAGAAAGAAGTGGGGGTTGGAATGCATACACACACACACCCACCCTTATTAGAAATTCACCCTCGCTCAGAGGGACCAAATAAATATTACAGTCCAAACAATAAATAAATAAATTATTACAAAATTTCAAATTATCAAATTAAATCTAATATAAAAAGAAAGGGGCCTCAGCCTTGTCTCGGGATGCGCGAATGATGCATGCTCCATCCAACTTGCCCGGAAGACCCGCGTCATGCCACTGTTACCTCTGTTTTTACTGCCCTGTCTCTCCAAAAACTGCTAAAGTCCCAGAATACCTTCTTTGTATGCTGCTGCACACCATCGGCTGGAGGAAATGCCCACCGGCCATCTAAAATATCTACCGGCTGTCCATGAGGTTATCGGCCATGCACTGATGGCCGGTCGGCACTCTATACTGCCGGTCGGCAGAAAATTCCTGCAGAAGACAGTTTTGACAGCAACAGCAGACAGGCAGTGCATGACATGGAGTTTTGAGCAAATGTAAGCATGGCTATGCCCCCTATCATGTGTTAGACTCAAGAGAGCATAGCCCTCGACCCTCGGGCCATCAATGATGCATCTTGGTGCATGATGGCCTAAAAGGCCAAGTTTGCATTTTAATGGAAATGCATGCAACACACAAATGAAGACCAAGGCTCTATCATGTATTGGTCAAGGGCCTCGATGACCGAGTTGGGACAAAGTTGCATCACTTGTGGTATGAACTCCTCTCAACCCTCACACTTGGTTTCACACCCCAAACCAAGTAATGCAATGCATGTTATGCAAGCATGGCTCCACAATGCAACCTAATACTAAAATGCAAACATGCCAAATGTAATGCAACATGCAAGGTGCAAATGCAATGCAAACATGGACAATTTAGGCAATAGGATTAGCATGTGGCAAGACCATATTAATCAAACATGCAACAAGCATTAGACAAATGTGCAATGGTGGACTTAAACCATGATGGGGCAGACCTCAATCCACCCCAAAACAGTGGCTAAAAGTGCCCCAAAAGGTGGGCAAATGTCCAAGCCAACATCCAACCATAAAGGCCTAAAGCTAAGGCACAAAGTGGAGCATTCCACTACCTACTAAAATGACCACTCACGGCATATATTAGGCAAATAAAAACAGAATTCTAGCATGCAAAAATACACCCAAACCCTCTGATATGATAGCCCCAAAATACCTCAAATACACAAACATGCACAAGGCCTATTTCAAGGCACAAAAGAACAACCTTCCAAAGCATGAAAGCGATGACCAATGCAAGCATATGAGCATGATTTAGTGACTAAAATATAGCCTACAATGATGCCAAATCATGAGAAAAAAAAACTAAGTTAAGCATGCTAGTGATCTACACAACCAAGGCTTACAAGCCAAAATGCAAAGCCACTATACCAAGCATGCCAAACATGGCAAAATCAGTGGCTCACAGCCCTTAAACATGGAAAAATGATGCTAATATCTTCATGGAGTTATGCTAATACATGCAAGAAACATGGCCTAAACACAAGATGCATTTCTATGCCAAATAGAGGAATGCAAAGCAAGTATAAGGTGCATGCATAGGACCAAAAAAACACCATTAGATAGAGACAAAATATGATCCAAAACACCCAAAAAAGCTTTGAAATGGTGCCAAAAACAAGCAAGCATGCATGTTGCCCTTTAAGCCAAAAACAAAGGCAAAAGAGGGACAAAGGGGAGAGGGGTGTCCCTCCCCTATACAAGACTTCAAACCACCTTCCTCACTACTAAAAACCCACTGGTTTTCAGTGATGAGAGGACCCAAAACAACAAGGCAAATAAGGCCTCAAGAAAAGGCACCAAAGAGGCCAAAATAAGGCCTAAGAGGGTGAGTTTGCACTCAAACCACAAAGTGACCTTAATGAAAGTTCAAAAGTAAGAAAATATAAGACTTTTTTATGTTATACACAAAGCTAAAAATAGTAAGCAAAATAGGTAAAAACTTGTTGCAAAAATGGGAAAACTAAAGCAAAGTGCTCACCCTTGAAGAACACCTCAAGAACAGATGATCCAGCCCTCCTCTTCTGATCAAAAATAGTCCAAAACCTCAGCAAACAACCCTTCAAGCCTCCCAATCTCGAGCTAAGGTGTAATGGTGTGTGTATTAGTGCAAAAGTAAGGTAAAACCACACTTTTAGACCTAAAAACACACACACAAGAGGAGAGAGAGGGAAAATCTAGAGAGAGGAGATATATGGCAGATACATAGATACACAAGCTCTAGTTTTTTTGATGAAAATGGCTAACCCCTAACAAAGGGAGAGAGATGGTGCTTATATAGGCAAAAAACAAGGCTCAAGGCTTCTCCAAGAAGCTAACTAAAAAGGGTGCAAGGGGTCTTGGCTTGGGGAAGCTAAGACATGCCAAGCTTCTCCAAGAAGCTTGGCAAAGGGGTCAACCTTCTAGAAGGTTTGGGGTTCAAAGGTGCAAAGAGGTCACTCCCATGCACGGGATGAGTGATGGTGTATTCCAAATGGCCGCACGCACCATGCCTCAGGGGTGCAAAAGGTGCACGCCGGCCACCAAAAGGGGTCACCGGCACAATAAAGTGCCGGTCGGCTAAACATAGTGCCGACCGGCCATTGTTTTTAAGAAAACACTGCCGGTGGTACATATGTGCGGCCGGTGATGATAGGAGAGGGCCGGTGGGGTGTGGGGATGGCCAATAAGCCATTCCCTGCCCTTTCAAGGCAAAACACAAGTGTTTGGTGCAAAACCAGACACAAAACGGTCGAGTTCGGAGATCCTGAGGCAGGGCGCGTAGTCGAGACCTCTAGGAACTCCAAACTAACACAAACATGGATAATCACCGAGTGTTCAAACGGTGACGTCCAAGTCTTGAGGACGGTCAAAAATGGGGTGTCTACAGTTGCCAGTCAGACTACTTCCAAGAAAGATATTAGAAGTTCATCAGTAGATGGACAGAGCTTTGTTGACCAGAAGGAGGACTCTAGTGAGGAGACGTTGGATGATGACTCTCTAGAGGCAGCTGTCATGCAAATGATGTGTCCCAGATGCAAGCTAAGTTACAAATGGTTGAAAGGTCTCCTAATTGATGGAAAATAGTATTACAAAGATGTGCAGAGACGTCCTAAACCAACTAGTACATACAACAAGAGGCCATACCTAACTGGTCCCAGACAGCAACCATTCTTGGCTGGACCACCAGCCGTTAAAGTGCACTCCAAGGGTAAGAGACCTCTACATAAGTTCAGACTACCCAACTACTACAGGATGAAGGGCAATCATCCTGAGAGGAGGCCTGAAGTGTACTCAAGTTATGGAATCAGAGCTAGAGATTAGCTTTCTAGATCAGCCTCAAACAAGATGGAAGGTAACCACCCTGACAGAAGGCCTGAATTAGGCTCCAGACAGGGGATCAAGGCCAAGTAGTGGCCTCCACAGGCAGCTTCGAAGCTGGCTTCGAAAGCAGAAATAGCTAGTTTAGCAACTGAACTAATGAGTTTATGGGTACTTAGGGTTCCAGATTGGTTTTTCATGCAGAACAAGCTTAAGGAAATGCCTACCCAGAGAAGTGTTGTTGAAGACCAGGGTAGAATGGTTAAACCTCCATTGGTGGCTCTAAATAATTGGGTGTTACTAAAGCACCCAAAAAAAAAGGAACCAAATATGGTTCTAGTAATTTCTAGGTCTCAAAAGAGGAAGATCCAGCGAAGGTACACTCAGTACCAAAAGGATCTGAAGGAAAGTGAAGAAAGTTCTTCATTGGCCCAGCCAAAAGGCCAGACAGAGGAAAGACAAAGTCCAAAATTGGATCATAATCCAAAATTAACTCCTCAGAACAAAAGAAACTTCAGTAAAGAGCAGTTGGCTAAAGTTCACTCTGAACTGGAAGCCAAGGAAAGATCCAACTTAGCAAACCGAGATCCGAGACGAAAATCTAATTAATCAATCGCGCTTTGAATTTTGTCTGTCCATATTCATATATCGACCGTTCATTTATTTATTTTAATAATTAATCAAGAATCGGCCATCGAAAAAAAAAAAAAAATTGATTGGGTTTTGTGTTCATAATTAATTTCCATCACCCTTTTGGGAAGTGAGAACCGACTAGAGAGAGAAATGCATTCTTAGGCCTAGTTTAAGGCATCTTAATGAGGATTTAGACATGACCCACACACCGGAATTTATATCATCCTTTCCAACCGTAAAACTGTGTGTGTTCTATATTGATTGATCGTGTAGGGTTGGTTTTTAATGAGGAGACTTATAGCACTGTTAGTGGGTTGTTGGCTTACGAGTGAGTGTGATTGTCAAACCATACCGATTGATGGCATCATTATTGTTGGGTTCGTGTTATGTCGGCCCTTTTTTGACCCGCTTATAGGCTAACGTGGATGTGTATATATGACCGATCGACAAATTGAAATATCGAAATCGAGAAAAAACATCAGAATATGAATAATGATTTTTTTCATTTTACTATTCATTCATTTCCTCATATAACCTATTTACACGTTATGTTATTTATCGCTTTAGCTCTCTATATATATATATATTCGGTGTGTTTATTGGCATTGCTTGCGAGGCGCCGTGGTAACGCTGCTTTTGCCCCAACCACCCAGCGTTTCGTTCCCAGGTCTTCTTTAGCTTCTGTCTTTTTTTTTAAACTAGGGATGATCCTCGCTCGATTGATCGTAATATCGGTACACCGTTTTTGTTAATGTATATATATGAAAAAAATGCATTTTTTTTTGCATACCGCCTCGCACATTGTTTTGTACATTTTTATTGCTTTCCATGCGTGTCTTGAAAAGGCCTTGATGGAAAGCGACAGTAAGACAGAAAGAGAAGTTGACCTAGGCCAAATGAAAGAAATGGTTAAGGAGGAGATGTTTGAAGCCTTCATGGCTGAACAGACATTTTTGGTCGAAAAACCAACAGGAACAGACCATTCAAAGGAAGTCACTAGTACTGAAGTGCCAGAATGTAACATGGAAGATGCTTTTGAAATAACTGAACAAGTTAGCTTGAACAAGAAGCAAGTGCAGCCAGTAGTTCAGTTTGGCTCATTTCCTCTAGTGTCAGTGAATATGGTGCATATACTACCACAGGAGTTCCAAGCTGAAGATGGAAACCAACAAGATCAGGAGATTGACCCTATTCTAGTTTCTAGTGAAGATTCACAGGTTAGCATGGTTCAAGATAAATTTGAAGTGGCTATACCAATGGAAACTGAGGACGAGTGTGAGGAAGTGAGTATTAATCTCTTATGTCCTTTTGAGTATCTTACGGCATCTATGACACAACATGTCTAGCCCTTGTATATCAAGGCTTTTTTCGATGTGATACAAATGAATAGGGTATTGGTGGACAATAGGGCAGCAGTGAACCTGCTTCCGAAATCCTCTTTGAAGATACTGGGAAAAAAGAACCTCAGATTAATCCCAACCAGCACAACCATTGTTGGTTTTGCTGGGGATAAGTAGATGGCTCAGGGTATTTTTCCCATCAACTTGAGTGTGGAAACCAGAGATTGCATGACGACATTCTTTGTTATTGATAGTAATGCTAAGTATAATGCTTTACTTGGCAGGGATTGGATTCATACTAACAAATTTGTGCCTTCCTCTCTACATCAGAAAATAATGATGGCCTTATGCAATGGAGAGACAGAGAAGATCAATATAGACCCTTAACCTTTTGTCGCTTGTGCTGACTTTGCAGAAGCCAAGTTGTATACTAAAGGAGTGACACCACTCAGTACATTAAAAAAACCTAATGGTTCAGCCAAAGTGACAACTGATGAGGAAGTAACACACCTGAAGCACTTATTACAGGGGAGTGCTGATTAAGAATTTGTCATGAAATATGATAATGATGCCTAGTTGTAGGCAAGAAGATGAAACCCAAGAAGCCAGACCCTTGGCTTTAGTCAAGTTTTTAGTATTGGACTTAAAATCAATAGTCCAAAAAGTTCAGGAACAAGAAAAGCAAGCCATGGTAGTTGGCTGTAAGCAGGAACAACAACAGGTCAGGCCTTTGACCTTTGATAAATACTGTGCATTGAATATCAAAACAAAAGCCTAGGAAATACAGGAAGAAGAAACCTTATGGACAGATTTTGTCTATGAGGAAGAAGGCAAAGATGTTGAGTCAGAGAAAGTGGGAGCAGAACAAAACAAAGAAATTGCTTTGAGGGTAGAAGAAATCAAAAGATAAGCATTAGTGAGTTCTCAAATACAAGACCCCTCGAAAGATGTTAATCTAGGGAAAGGTTCTACACAGCAACCCACTTACATCAGTGATTGGTTAAGTGTTATTGATGGTCTTAAAGAGATATAAAGATTGTTTTGCATGGTCTTATAATGAACTTCCAGGATTAGATAGGTCATTAGTGGAACATAGGCTCCCTATGAAGCCTAATTTCAAGCCATACAAGCAGAAGCCAAGAAGGATGAGTCCTGAAGTGATTCAGAAGGTCAATGTGGAAATTCTTAGGCTTCTTAAGGCAGGCTTTATTAGAACAACTAGATATGTTGAATGGCTATCCAATATTGTGCTTGTGGTTAAAAAGAATGGTGAAATAAGGGTATACATCGATTTTAGAAACCTGAATTTAGCAACTCCAAAATATGAGTACCCTATGCCCATAGTAGACTTATTGGTGGATAGTTCAGCAAGGCATAAGATTTTATCTATAATGGATGGGCATTCTGATTACAACCAAATCTGCATTACAGAGAAGGATGTCTATAAGACAACATTCAGATGTCTTGGAAACATTGGCACTTTCAAATAGATTAAAATGCCATTTGGCCTAAAGAATGCTGGGGCTATATATCAAAAGGCAATGAACACTATCTTTCATGATCTCGTTAGAGGGTATTTAGAGTGTTACATTGATGACATTGTAGTAAAATCCCAGTCCATAGAAGGACATTTGGTTCACTTGGAAGCAGCTTTCGAAAGAATGAGAAAGTTTAAGTTGAAGCTTAATCCTCTCAAATGTGCTTTTGGTGTATCAACTGGAAACTTCTTAGGCTATGTAGTACACAAGAAAGGAATACAGATTGATCAGAATAAAGCCAAAGCCATCATTGAGGCAAAGCTTCCATTAAGTAAGAAAGAAGTACAAAAATTCCTTGGACATGTTAATTTTCTTCGAAGATTTATTTCTAACACTGCAGGGAAAACTAAAGTATTTTCTTCCTTATTAAGATTGAAAGATGAAGAGGAGTTTGTGTGGACAGCAAAACATCAGACTACTTTCGAAGGAATTAAAGCCTAGTTGGCCAAGCCTCCAATGCTGATGCCACCAAAGAGTGATAAGCCCTTGAAGTTGTACATTGCTGTAGCAGAAGATTCATTGGGAGTTTTCTTAGCCCATGACAATGAATAAGGGAAGGAGCAAGCAATTTATTACCTTAGTAGGTTTTTAAATTCTTGTGAATGTAAATATTCAGCTGTAGAAAAGCTGTGCCTTGCATTGTATTTTGCTACAATGAAATTAAAATACTATCTTTTGCCTACAGTAGTCTTGGTAATTGCAACCACAGATTTGGTTAAGTATATGTTATCTAGACCTATGTTGAGAGGAAGAATTAGCAAATGGATACTAGCCTTATCAGAATTTCATCTAGAATATGTCCCCTAAAAGGCAATAAAAGGGCAAGTTTTAGCTAATTTCTTGACAGATCATCCATGTCAGACAGAAAGCCAAGAGATAATAGATCGTGGTATGGTTAATATTGATCCATGACAAATGTGGTTTGATGGATCAAAAGCCAATGGTCTGACTAGAATTGGTGTGGTGATTATGTCACTACAGGGGGTAGAAACCACACATGGTTTCAGAATTGATGAAATTGCTTGTTTCAATAATCAAGCTGAATATGAAGCTTTAATAATGGAACTAGAAATGTTTATTAGATTACAAGCTCATACAATTGATATATTTGGAGATTCTCAATTGGTGGTCAACCAAGTAAAAGGAATTTCAAATGTCAAAGTGCAAGGATGTTGCCATACTATATTGTTGCATTTCATTTGTTTTCTCAGTTTTAGATAGCAAATGTGACTTATATCCCAAGATTCATGAATAACAAAGCCAATGATGTAGCTCAGAAAGCTTCGAATTTCATGAGAAGGGATGACACTCAAATGAACATAAGTCAAGCAACATATCAAAAATTAATACCACCTTTAACTGAAAGGAATGTGGTGTTAAAAGTCAATCATAATGACTTACAAGATCAAGATTAGAGGCATCTAATAATGCAGTACCTAACTGGCCCATCTTCAAAAGTCAGTAGAAAGATCAAATTACAATCTATGCAATACATAGTATATGGTAATGCTCTTTACAAAATGGGAGCGGATGGATTGTTATTGGAATGTCTAGGGCTGAAAGAAGCATTGACAGTTATGGCTGAAGTTCATAAAGGCATTTATGGTACCCATCAGCTTGGTGTGAAGATGGGATGGTTGCTTCGAAGGCATTCCTATTATTGGCCAACCATCCTTAAAGATTGCATGGAGTATGCTAGAAGTTTCCAAGCATGCCAAAAGCATGGCATGATAAGACATGTACCAATAACTGATTTACATGTAGTTGTGAAGCCTTGGCTATTTAGAGGTTGGCTATGGATATGATAGGAAAAATACATCCACCCTCTTCGAAGCATCATTGTTTCATCTTGGTGGCCACAGACTACTTCACTAAGTGGGTTGAAGCTAAACCATATAAGGCTGTAAACCAAACTGAAGTTATTGGGTTTATTAAAGATTTGATTCACAGGTTTGGCATCCCACAGACCATAACAGTGGATAATGGGACTGTATTTGATGGAAAAATGGTAAAATCTTTCGTGGCAGAGTTTGGAATTAGTCTTGTTAATTCCACCCCTTCTTATGCACAAGCAAATGGTCAGGCAAAATCATTTAATAAGTCTTTGAAAAAAGAAATACAGAGAGTTGTGGAAGACAATATAGGGATTGGCATAATTAGTTGTTGGATGTATTGTGGGCTTATAGGACTTCTCCAAGATCAAGTACAGGAGTTACTCCTTATGCCTTAGTATATGGGCATGATGTAGTGTTACTTGTAGAAATTAACATTAAGTCCTTGAAGGTGAGATACCAGGATCAGTTAGTTCCTGAACAATACCATCAGAGCATGTTCTTGGAATTAGAAAATGTGGATAAAGCTAGAATTTTGGCATTAAATAGCATTCTTTTTCAAAAGAAGAAAGCAGCTAAAAACTATAATAAGAAAGTCAAGCACAGTAGCTTTGATGAAGGTGATTTGGTATGGAAGACAATACTCCCAATAGGAATTAAAAGCCATAACTTTGGCAAATGGTCACCTAATTGGGAAGGACCATACCAAGTTCATAGAATCTTGCCTTGGGGAGCATACCATTTGAGAAATTTGAATGGGTATGTACACCCTAAGAAAATTAATGGCAGGTACTTGAAGCCTTATTATCCAACTGTATGGAAAACACAAGGAGTATAGAAAATGCTAAACAAAAAAAGCATGAAAACACTGAAATAGTAAATAAAGAATTCATTTCATAAGGAGTTAAGTACATACAGCCATAGATTGGCCCAAAAGTCAGTACAATGTTTCAATTGTTCCCTTACAATTGATTCTCTACTCTTAAGGGATAGGAACAACTGAATGGCTGTAGTCATCTCCTGCATTCGATCAGCCAGTCCTTGGTTTGTAATTTGCAGCTCTGTAGTAGTTTGATCCAAAGCCAGGTTAGCTGCTGATAACTCTTTCTCTAATTCAGCTTTCTTCTCCAAAAGTTAGGCTCGAAATTGAGAGATAGAGGAATGTTATTCTTTCAATTCAAACACCTCAGCATGTATATGGGAAACAAATTCCTGATCTCTCAATAATTTCTTCTTTACAACTTTGGCAACATGGCAGATGTTGACAAAAAATTCTATGGTAGCTACTGCTTGAGATAAGTGACTTGAAATAGCCATGTTGGATTGCTCAATGACCTTTCAACACTAGAGGAAACCATTCTTGATAATAGGTCTTTGCAAGGCTTCAAATGGGATCCTCGAGAATAATGTCAGCAACTCCAAACAGATACCCAAGTCCAGTGAAGGTAAGGAAGCCTTACTGATGCTTGAAGAGCTCTAAAAATTTTCTAAGAGAGAGTTAGCCAGGACCAATGGATCAGTTTCATTACTCGCTGCTGGAATGGTAGAAGGCATGTCAAAAAGGCTAGCCAGTCTAGTTTCAAAATGTCCATCTTTTTCATTGACATTGGTAGCACAAAAAGGGCTCTAGTGGAAGGAAGAGATGGCTGTATAGGGATAGCAGAGGACGATGAAGTGTCCCTAGCAGTTTCCATAGTCCTGGCCACTGGTAAGTCAAGAGAAGAAGGGTTGGAGCTGGATAGTGATGGTGGGCAAAAAATTGGCGAGCTACCAGTATCCTCTCTAGGAGAATCAGCTATCACTAGAGATGAAGTAATAACTAGGATCTCTTTAGGAGGGAAATGAGCAGCAAGGATTTTGGGGAGAGTAAATTGGGTTGAGTTAAAGATTAGATGAGGAAGATATGGAGTTAAACCAAAGGATAAAGATATAGGAATGCTTTGCTTCAAGAAAGGTGTGAAAAGTGTAAAACCAGGAAGTGAGAGTATTGCCTGAATGGGCTCTACACTTAAAGGCACTTTAGTGTCGATTTTCTTCCTCCTTTTTGACGGTGTTTCTAATGGTCTTTCAATTTCAGATAAGACTGAATAAACCCTTATCGAAGGAGGAGATAGAGTAACTGTTGCTACAAAAGAAGAAATATGAAGCAATATTAAGTTTTAGTATTGAAAGCTTGAGAAAGGAAACTAGGGACACAAAAGGAAATTACTAGTTTCAAAAGTGGTAGCAATGGTTGGAGAACTGCGAAGGATATAATGTTCAGCAATTTGTTGCCTCATTGCAATTTCTCTTTGGAATGCATCAGCAGCAGCAGCTTCATCCCTAAGTATTTGCTGTTGTCTCCTTTTCTCAGCCCTTTGGAATACAATGATCTCTTTGGAGTGTCCTACTTTTATTGCTTTAGCAGATGTTTCATGAATGAAATCCCTAGTGAAATTAGAGGGAGAGACCATCATTTTAATGGTGTCTCATGCTCTTCTCTACTTTCTCTTCTTCTACGTGAGCCTTAGGTACCTCCTCTTCAGGATCAAGCAAGAGTTTTCTTTTCCTTTGTTATTTCTACTTGCTCTTGAGGAGGTTTAAAGCTTGAATTCCTGGAGGAGAGTCTCCCTATGAGACACCTACACCAAATAAGGAACTATAAGTAAAAAGCAAAAGCATCATAAAGCAAAAGAAAAGAAAGGGAGCAGCAGTGCATACTTTTCTTCGAAGCAGCTCTAATGACTCTAGGAAGAGGTGAGGCAGCAGGAGCAGACTTTATGGTAGCAGGAGTAAAAGCTGGGTAGCATGAGCAGTGAAGGAAGTAATAACTCCAGTTCCCTTGGACTTGGCTTGAGGCACATCTAATACCACTAATAGATCTTAAGGAGAGATGGCCAAGTGCACCTCCATATTGGCTATCCACTAATTCTGGTACCTTTTTAGTGTATTGCTTTGGGGAGTGAAGGGTAAGTATTCAAAATCAATTAAGTCTTGGATAAACTTGGAGGTTGCATCTTCTAATCTGGATCTTGGAGCTTTCAGTTCTCTGCTTGCAAGGTTTGAGTTGGATTGACTACAGAGAGGGATAGGGATCTCTTGAGAGAGTCCAAATTGCCTAGCAAATTGGGCAGGGCAATAGGGCTCAGAGATATACTTATAAGCTCTAGGGTTCGTAGTGCCAATGAATAGCTCCCTTGGGATCAAAATAGAAACCCACTATCTTTGTGCTGAGGCCTAGAGCAAGACCTATCGCTCAAAAAGGTCCTCAACCAGGCTGGGCCAATATTGGCTTCGAAGGGACAGAAGAGGGTGTGAGAAGAAGGAGAAGCTGGGAGTTGGTGAAAAAAAGAAAAATAGAAGGCAAAGTTGGAAGGATAAAGAGAGACATTGGCTAACTTCATGCCATAAGTGGTAGGGTTTAGCATTAAAAACTTTAGACATTTAGAGCGCAAATCAGTGAAGTATGCAAAAAGTCAAAGTTAGAGTATCCAAAACGGGCCTTCTTAATTGGCATTCATGGGTTTTTCACAAAAGAGGGAACAAGTTCTGTAGACATGGCCCAAAACATATAGAACTAAGGCCACTTTTTTATGCAAAACAAAGGTTTTGGCAAGCGGAGCAAACTCAGGCATAATCCTCTGAGAAGAAGTACAGAAGAGGAATTTGCAAAGCCAATACAATAAAAAATAAAAGAATTCTCTATCAGTTACAAGGCCTTCCCTTTTGTTCTCAGTCTTGACAAAGTCACTATAGGATGAGTTCAGAGAAGGAAGAGAAAAAGAGATGTTGAGGTCAGAGTAGTCTAGACCAAAGGGAGTATCAATATGGGATAACCCTAATAGATGACAGATGTCAAATGACAGTAGGGGCCATCATACCACATCTAAATTAGAAGAAATTGAAAGCGGAATTCCAAAAACAAAGAGTAACAGGTATTAAAAATGGGTCCTCCGAAATAGTGAATCTAGACAGTTGAAGGGCTTCGAAGAGGCAAAGTTCTTGAAGATCTAGTGTCCTAGCGGGGACAACCCGATCATACCATTCCTCCCATTTTGGTCTTATTGTGGGCTAGCAGTGATGGGGTCAGTTCACTCTTCAACTTCCCCAATCAAGATCGCCTTCATAAAAGAGGCAGTGGTTCTCCAAACGAGAGTACAGAACTGGAAGCTGAGTAGGGGCCTCTTTAAAAATAGGCCCAAGCACATATTCCTGTTGCTCATGGCAACGGGGAATGAAAATACGCCCATCAATAGCATTTTTCTCGCCAGCTTTGTATTTCTCACACTCTTCAGCAATGATCCTTTTTAAGGCTACGGATGGACTCACGCGTTCCATGACTGATATCTTCAAGGAGGAAGAAGCCATTGACAGAAGTTTTCCGAGAATGAATGGTAAAGAAGATGAGAGATCAATACAAATGAAGGGTTTGTGTGTTAGGTGAGCAAGTAAATTAAAAGCACGAAAGGAAAGGGTTTTAAACCTTTCTGTTCGAAAGATGCCTAATCAGTTTAAATGGGTAGAATTCATAAGAAGTACTGAAGGTACGGATACGAAAAGTTTCTCTCAAGAGTGATCGTTTGGGACAAAACGTATCTCAAACACTCAAATTGGCTTCGAAATCAAATATTTTGCTTCGAAGCCAGGCTTTGGCTCCAAAGCCATATGACAAACATCCAGTTAGGGCTTTGAAAGTAAGAAGTTGACTTCGAAGCACGTTTCATACCTAAGAGTACAAGAATGCTCAGATGTTTGTTTGCTTCAAGGGGATTAAAGACTTGTTTTTAGGTTTCTTGTTGAAAGTAAAATCCTTCGAAGTAAAATTTGAAATACTCTGCAGCTAGAATTCGTTTGTTTTAGACTTCAAAGTCGTAAAAAACTAATATTTGGTTAAGCAGTGAAACAACCCAAAGGGACTCACTCTTTAAGAATAAAACAGTGTAATCCCTAAGGGAAGTTTCCATACTTCGAAACTCATAGACTATTTTTTTGAAGCAAAGATAGTTAATTCAAAGTTGTTGATGGTGTTAACCATATGATTGGAATGAGAAGACCTACGACAAAGATTGTCAACTATACTCTATATGTTGGAAAAATTCAAATTAGGTTTCCAGTATTCCATTGGAAATGTTCAAATCAAGTTTCGAATGACAAAATTGGTAAATTCAAAGCTCTGATTTTATTTGTTTTGGGCAAATAGAATAGTTACAAGTATGCAATTGGAATATAAAACCAGACCATATCAAATAAAGAAAGAAAAACCTAGCTTTATTGATATGAAAATATTTACATTGGGAAGACTTATTTGGCTACATTCTCAATTTCGTAAAAATAAGGAATGGACAAAGTTAAAAGGTCATGAAACTTAGTCCAGCAAAAATCAATAAACATATGCTCTTTTATTAATCTATCTTCTATCCTATCCAAATTTGGTTTATCTAATTGATGAGCCAATTGGAAGAAGAATTGTTGGGCTTTCATTTCAAATCCTATGTGCTTAAGAGCCTTCTCTATCTCATCCATCTTCTCTTCCTCATGTGCTTCGCCCATAATGGCATCTTCTCCATACTCTAAGTTTGGGTTTTTGAAGTTCTCATATTCTTCGAGGAGATTCTCTGCCCCGTACTAAATTTGGATTCGAGCAGCAGCGGTTTCATTCAATACTTCATTGGTAATTAAAACATAGATGTGCCAATTGAGTAGGAGGGAAAGTTGGTCTAGGAAAGCATGGAGCTCTGCATGGGCTACAAGGTTGAGAAGATGGCTGTGAGTAATGATGTCACAAGCCCATAACAGGTTTTTATGAGAAATATCATCTTGCAGGACTTCGAAGGACAAATGGGAAAAAACGGCAAGCAGGGTTTGAGCCCTATATTGCTGGTAAGCAGTTGGGGGAACTAGAGCTTGATAAGGAGTGAAGTGTTGACTCTCGAAGATGGTGAGCCTCAATTTCTTAATCCAATTTGGGTTGGGAGGTAGTAAAGGAGCAGTGGGAGCCTCTCTGAAAGAGGATGTGAATTCAGGTTTGTTTACACACTCAAGCTAATCAGAGGAGCAAAGTTTTGCTCTTTTGGCTAAGAGTGCATGACTGATTCCTAAGGCTTCATCAAGGTATGGAGCCATTCGCACCATTCGGGATGGCAGAGTAGAAGTGTACCATGTTGAAAAGCAATTGTGCTCAAGGCTACGTAGACGGTTGAAAGGAATGTATGGGTACACTACAGAGCTACACTTGGAAGGATGGACTGGAAGAGGGTCATCGAATTCAAGAAATTGATGATGGATGCGCTCCCTTGTTTGAGGTTGAATAGGAGTAGGCCAAACTCCTCAGCTAGAAGCTTTAGAAGAAGAAGAAGAAGAAGCAGTAGCCTCATTTCACACAGAAGGTTTTGTGACAGAAGAAGAGCTTCCAATATCCATTATTGCAAAGTCTTGGATTAAGGAATTGTGAACAATAGGTTCTTGATTCAAAGGTCGATGATTTGCAAAAACTTCCATGACTTGAATAAATAGAAATGGATAGGTGTGGCTAATAAATACATGAAAGTTCTTTCAAAGGAGAACATCATTATCTAACAACTCTTCGTATGCTTGATCTATGTAAGAAAAGGTTTGTTTGGCCATGCGAACTGTATCAGCCTTTTCGAATAATCAGATAGTGGGAAATGTTCGAGGCATAAAAGAGAATTTAATGCAGTACAAACACTGCAATGAGGGACGTTGGTTGCATTTCTAAGAAGATGCAAAGCCCATGCACGTCCTAGGACGTGGGTAAAGCAAGGGATATAAGGTGATGTGGTCTAACAGTTACTCACAAAGTTCAAATTCAAAATTAGGAGGGAAGCCTAACTGCAAATGTGGTGTAGTGGGACTGACTATGAGAGAACATGTTCTGCAATCATGGGAGGACATTTCGATAATTAGAAGCCCAGTTCAATGGTTATCATCGAGAAGTATAAATAGCAGAGAAGGCCCCAGAATAATGACCCAGACTCAGATCAAAAAACCAGTTTTATTCACTTTGTTTTCCCTTTCAATTTTTACAGTTCTTTACATTTTTGTACTTCAAATTCCTGTACTGCACTTCATTCATAGGAGTAGTTTCAAATAGTTTGTTGCTATAAATCTCTACGAGACTGGGTCATATCATTGTTAGTTTTTTATTTTACTAATGAAATTCTGAGATTATTCTTTACTTAATTATTATTTACTAAATTCTCCTAAACAAGCCACTAGTAAAAGTCTTCTTCATTAAGACTGAGAGAACTAAAATACAATCGTCTAATAATTGGTTGGCAATTAATCTTCTGCAATGACTGATTGATCCTTGCTAGCACGCTTAAAATTACTATCAATGTGTTTGGTTTGAATTTTTTAGATTAAGGTTTTTGAAAATTGAGTTTTTTTATTTTCGTATTTTTTTTGTTTTTAGTGAATATTTTTTAAATTTTAAACATTTTTTTTTACTTTTTTAAATACACCTTACTTAGATGTATCTAAAAAATAAAAAATTTGTGAAAAAATATTTTAAAAAATTAATAAATACATAAAAATACAAAAAATATACTAAATTCTCGTTTTTTTTTTTTGTATTTTTGGTATTTAGTGAATTTTTAAAAAGTTTTTTTCACAATTTTTTTATTTTTTAGATATATTTATGTTATGTATGTCTAAAAAGTAAAAAAAAATTGCTTAAAATATTTTTAAAAATTCAGTAAAAACAAAAAAAATACAAAAAATAAGAAAGTAGAATTTTCTAAAAAGTGTTTTTGAAAAAGAGAAACCAGGAAAAGTGAATATTAACCTTTGAAAATCAAAAAAACCAACAACAGTTAAAATATATATTTTTCTGTCGATTTTATTTAACGAAGATATGCATAATTTAAATTGAAAACAAATTAAAGATTAATGTTATGGTTTATTTTATTGCCATAGTCAAATTTTAGAGTCTTTTTGTAAATTTTTTTTTAAATAAAAAAATAAAAATATTCATCACAGTTACATGATTTTATCTTTTTGACAGATAGAAATATATATTTTTTAAAAATAAGAATATCTTTTAAATGTTTATTTTTGACAAAATAATTTTTATTTAAAACAAATTGAAAATAGATTCTAAAAATGAAGCTTTTAATTAAGAATTTGGTAAGAGAGAAAAATTACATTAAAAATAAAATTAAATAAATGTTAAAATTGAAAATATATATATATTTATAAGAATGCAAATGTCAATCCTAAAAGTTTACACACAAAAAAGTGAGTTATATTATTTTAAAACATAAATGTTGGTAGTTCTTAAACCTTTTTCATTTTGGTGCTAAAAGATGAAAAAAATACCTTTTTCTGGGCTGCATTTACATTGACTGGGCCCGTTTAAAGCGGTACCGGCCCATTTTAAGTTTTTGGCAAAATGTTGGGCCAATTTTTTTGGGGTCGACACTGAATATTTTGGGCCTTAGAGGAATAGTTTATTTTGGGGCTTTATTTTGTTAATTTTTGAAGCCTTGAAAGAGCATGATTTAGAGGTCCTAGGCTTCACTCAAGAACCAAATGAGGAAGAAGTTACATGATATTTGTGAAACACCACGTGGCGATGTGCGTACTCAATTGCTATTTTTCAAGTAAAATATAAACAAAGCAATTGTGATAGGGACCCTATATATGCATGACTTATGCAACTCCCCCTCGCATTCCAATCATTAATGATCTGGGGTTTATATATACATGAGTGGATCCTATACACACATCAAGAGCCAAGATCAAATTAGGAGTCATAAAACCTCCTAAAAAAGAGGCCCCAAACATTTCTCTAAACCAACTTTAGATTTAAATACATATAATTGGACTAGCAGTCTAGCACATATGGTCACTGTGGTATTCCTAACTCACTTGATATTTTTTACATCCCACGAGTTAGAGCATTTTCAATAGTTGTTGCTATAATACAATTATTATTGCTATAATTTGATAATGAATAGTACTATTTTGTCAAATTATAACAATAATACTCCAATGGTCACTTGTTATTTTGACAAATCTCAACTAACTTTCCCTCCAAATTTGTAGGTGTTGTTTTGGATTTGAGTTTTTTAGTGATTTTTTTTTTTGGTTTTATTTTTTATCTTTTGTGAACTTTTTTTTAACTACGACTAGACAAATATAAAAAATAAAATAAAAAAAGAAAAGTTGAAAAAAAAATTAAATATAATTCACCCCCACCAAAAAACACATCACTTGTTTTTGTTTTTTTTTTTTTTGTGTTTTTTTTTAGACAAACAGAACACAATGGCTTTTTTTTTCTTCCAAGAATGATCACCACCGTCCACGTATAAATCAACGGTTGAAATGATTTCTCTAGAATCATCCAACCCATTATCTTCACATTCATTCACTGTCTTCGCTCTCCCTCTCACTTTGCCTCTCACTTTCCTCTTTCATTTTCCTTCTCCATCATTGAAACGCCTCTCTCTCTCTCTGTGGGTCTTTGAGCTCAAGAGCAATATACTCTCCAATCTGTCAGGGTGTTATCTCCAATCTCTCTCTCTATCTCTGTCATCAAATCTCTCTGATCTGTCTCTGTCTCTGTCTCTCTCTCTCTCTCTCTCTGTCATCAAACCTCTCTGATCTGTCTCCGATCTCTCTTTCTCTTATTAAATCTCTCATATATATATATATATATATCTGTTCTTAAACCAGTATACTCTCCAATCTATCTCTTTCTCTTCAAACTGATCACCGAGCTCTGATCTCCTAAACCAGTCTTTTCTCTCTCTCTCTCTTTTCTCAAACCAGTCGGCTAAAGAAGAAGCCCTCGAGATCGATCCAGGTATTTATCATCTAATTTCGTTTATGAAATTTATATAAATTTATGAAATTGATTATGAAATTTGATGTGTGATTTGTTTGTGTGATTCTAAAATTGATTCTAAAATTAAATTTTTTGTGATTTGTTTGTGTGATTTTGAAATTTATTCTGAAATTTGTGTGATTATGAAAATCTCAAATTTATTTTGAAATTTGTGAAATATATTCTGAAATTGATTATGAAATTGTGAAATTTATTGTGAAATTTGTAAATTTGGCAACTCCTTTGAAATTTGGGTTTGATTCTAAATTTGGGAGGTTTTTTACTATTTGAATTATGTTTTTTCAACTGAATTTGGAGCTAAAAATCTGTTGATATTTGCTGATGTGGTATGTTTGGCAGCTGCTATTCAACTTACCAAATTTGATAATATAAATGACATCTGCTATCTTTGGCAAGTAGAATAGCAGGCCACTGGAGACCTTCTTTTTGTCACTCTTGCCAAATTATAGCTTTGGCAAGTTATTCGACAGGTCCATTGGAGATACTCTTAGAAAGTGCCAAACCCACTTAAGCAGCTGGAAACTAGCGTATCAACGGCCACTCTTGGCAAAAGATTAAGGTTGTGTTTGGTAAGGCTTTCAAAATTTAATTTCATCCCTTAGTTTGAGTGTAGTGTTTGGTTAGAATTTTCAAAAATTGATTCCACACTCACTTTTGAAAACACGTTTACATGGTCATCCTCTCGGACATCCCCCGGACATCCGGTTGGTTGACTAGAGCAGTGTTCGTTTTTTTTTTTTTAACACATTTTTTTTATATTTTAAATAAAAAATATTTTTGAAATTTTATGAGTTTTGAATAGAATTTTGGGTTGTATGTTTGGTTATGAGTTGTAAATTTTTTAATCAAATATCATATGTCACATCAAAAATTTCAAATTCAATTCAAAATTCTTTTTAAAACTCATAACCAAACAAATTTTCTATACTCAAATCATAATTCTAAAACTCACAAACTCAAAATACGACTCTATTATCAAATCATTATTCTAAAATTCCACCAAACGCTACCTAAGATTCCCATTAAATTTAGGAAAATAATGGTGACCTTAAATGTTTTACTAATATTTTTATCAAATGTCTTATATGAGTATGTGATCCATACCATGTGAGTCTTATGTGGGTCTCACACCCATGTGAGACATTTGGTAAAAATATTAGTGAAGTATTTATGTTGTGTTTGGTTAGAAAATTTGAGAAGAAATTTAAAAAAAGAAAGAGAAATGTGTGTGAAATTAAGTGCAATGTAAATATAATTTATTTACATTTCACATTCTTTTCTACTTTTCTTTTTAAATTTTTTTCTAAATCTCTCATACAAATACAACGTTAGGTCCTACTATTACACTTAAATTTAATTACAAAGCACAAGTGGAGTTAGAGACTCCATTAATGATTTGTGGTCACATAATTTTGAAGTTCAAAAAATTGGTCTTTGTTTGGGTCGCAAAATTAAGTCTTTTTAAAAGATAATTTGGGCTATGTGAGTTTCATCAATTTTCTCAATAAATGAATGCTATATAGAACTTCGAAATGGCTCTGATGAATCACCGATCTGAATCGATTTTGAGAGAGAAAAACTTGAAATGCTCGATGAAATCCACCGATCGATTTTTGAGAGAGAAGAGAACAATGGCTCATGACTCTTTGATTTTTCTGACTTGTTGAGAGAGAGAGAGAGAGAGAGAAGAGAGAGAAAATCTTTGGAAACCATTCCGAGGCTTAAAAAACGTTTTTGATTCTTGAAAGCGCTTCTTCAATTAAAAAATATAAAATAAAAAAAAAAAAAATAAATATAAATAATAAATAATTTTAAAAAAAAAAATAAAAAACGCCACTAAACCCCATATTGCTGCTTTAATTATTGCACCTTGTTTTGGTTTATAATTTTTCTTCTTGCCCAACCACGGGCCTGTGTGTCCGTGAGGGTCCGAAATAACCAACCCTAACGTGGGAGCAATTATTTATGAATTTTGATAATGCGTGCCCGTAAAATACATGATATGATATTTTGTCTATTTAGAGCATCTTCAATGGTAGTAGGTATTTTATCTATTTAAATATTATTATAAAGTATATATTTTATTTTGTCTATCAACTGTTTTATGTTTTTACTCCAATCATGCTCTTTATTTTAACTATTTATCCAAATACTATTAATTTTATAGAATGTCACGTCAACAACAAAGATGGAGAGAAATGATCCTAATGATTGAATACATTTTACCTAGCGTTGAAGGCTAGCTACATGTAGCTAGTGAATATGAGTTGAGCCAAAATGCCTAATCATATGCCTAGTGCATTGAAATTGAAAAAAGTAAGTCACACTAGGCATTTTAACTAATAAGTATTATATGCCTAGTGCATTGAAGATGCTCTTATATGTTATAGGAGATTGATCAATAAATTTTATATTTTGAACTTATATATATATATATTTTTTTTGGTGATCGATTTAGTCTTTTTGGATGTATAATGACTCATTTACCCGTCAAATTAGAGTATCACATTTAGAAAAAGTACACTAAAGAGTTTTTTAGTATCATATCATATCCGCTACGTTAGAGTGTCACATTTAGAAAAAATATACTAAAGAGTTTTTAATTTTTTTAAAATATCACATCATACTCGCCACATTGGAGTGTGACATGTCATGTTTGAAAAAAAAGTTAACTATAGAGTTTTTAATTTTTTTTTAGTGTTATATCATACTCGTCACGTTGTTACATTTGAAAAAAGTACACTAAGAAGTTTTTTTTTTGAGTAAAAGTTTTGGCGTGTCACATCATACTCGCCGTGTTGTCACATTTAGAAAAGTATATTATAAAGTTTTTGATTTTTTTGAAGTGTCACATCATTGAAAAAAGTATGTTAAAGAGTTTTTTTTTTTTTTTGAGTAAAAGTTTTGGAGTGTCACATTATAACTGTTACGTTGTCACATTTAAGAAAAATATACTAAGGAGTTTTTAATTTTTTTAGAGTGTCATTTTAATACTTCCTACATTAGAGTATCACATCATACCTGTCACATTAATAAAAGGGTATAATTGTTCACCAAAATACTACTAAAATAAAAAATAGGACCATACGGAAAGAAACTCTCCACTAATAGAACTTAACATATCAATAAAAAAAATTTAGGACTAATTAGAGTACTTGTTTGTAGGATGGAATTTATTGGTAAATATCCTTATATGTTATGTATAAAAGTAGAAAAATGCTTGGGAGCACTAATTAGTGTTCCCACTAATTAAGTGACAGTGGGTCCCGTCAGTAATGATGTGATGTTTTGGTCTTGGAGTTGTATTTTTTTTTTTTAATGCATTAGTGCTATTAGTGGTGTTGTTTTTAGTGGGATGAATCATTGTTGATAAAAGTAAGTGTAATAAAAGATATACAATATTTTAAAGCTTTCTTATCATATGTCCTTAAAACATATGTTAAAAAAAATTATTATTTATTAACACTAACCCATTACTAGAGTGGACTTTTCACCATTTTTTTTTTTAGTGTTTTTTTTTTTTTAATTTACACTTGCAAATTCTACTTGTCTAGAAAAATTCAAAAAAAATAAAATAAAAATTAACTAATGACAAAAAAAGTTCTTTAGTAATTTTTTTTTGAAAATTATTCTTGTACTTTTAAAATTTTTGGGAGACTTAAGTATTAGTCCTAATAGGTAGACTTATTGTCCAATAGATCTTATGATAATTAATGATATTTTTTATTAAACACTATTAAAAACTATTAATAATTATAAATTTTAGTTACAGTTTAAAAAAATATCACAAAAAGTACTAATTTTTAATTTTCAGCAATGTTTGAAAATTTGTCAAAAAAAAAAACTAATTATAAATTTAATTATAATTTATAAAAACTATGATAAAAAAATTACTAATTGTCAATATTTAGTGACATATATAAAAAAATCGTCATAAAAAATTATTTTTAGAGACAATTTTATTAAGATTTCTTTTTAAAAAAATTTAATAAGAATTTAATTTAACTATTAGAATTTATTAATAATTTACTTAAATTTTTTTTAAGCTAAACAAACCTAAACAAATAAAAAATTTTTTTGACATAATCTTTTAAAAAAAAATCTTTAAAAATAAAAAAATTAACTGAATCCCAAACTCCATATGGTGGATGTAGAATGTGGGATGTGGGGACACCTGGAAAGATTGGTGCATCGTTTTGCACTACTAAGGGTCATATCATGGTTATAATTAATAGACTTAAACAAAATAATCAGGAGATTCCATTTTGCTTTGGTGACTTCCACACTGCCTTGAAGTTACAAATATCCTTCCTCAAATTGGGCATAAGTTTCCACTTTTAGTACATGTATATGTGTGTTTGTTGTTTGTGTTTGTGGGTGTGTGAGAGCGAGAGAGATAGTTCATTGCCTAGGTGAGCTACCAAAAAAAAAAAAAAAAAAAAAAAAAAAATTCATCTTGTCTTAAGTTGAGATTAAAATTGGACTTATTTAGTTTAGTTTATGGGACTTATTTTTTGGGTCTATTTTGATAATTCAAATCGTTCAATGTGTAGAAATTGTCGAGTACTATATGCCTGTAAAAAATCACTTTGGTCGGATATCAATAGTTATGTGATCAAATCAGTTTTGTATAAAAAAAATAGACGGTGAAAAAATTAACTGTTGATAAAAATTGTTTTGTTCACATAGCTATCGATATTCATCAACGTGATTTTTTACAGACATATAGTACTCGATGAGTTCTACACATTGATGGTTTAAATTATCAAAACGAGACCCGTGATAGACCCTCAAAGACCCAATAACACGGTCCAGTCCGATCTTGGACTGGACCAAAGCCATTGCCTAAAAAAAATTACCTTTTTAAAACCAATTGCAGTCACTCATTATTGGTAAATTTATGAATTAGTTTGGGAAAGCATGGCATATTTGCATTTTTTTTCATGCCCAGATGTGATCAACTAGAATATCTAGTTTTGGACTTAATTTTTAGGAGAAATTGTCAATAAGTGTAACAGTAAAAAATTTTGTTACATTAGAGATGAATTTTTTTTATGATGTAATTTTGACACAGTGAAAATTTATATCATGCACATAGAGAATTTACAACATGCGCATAATAAATTGCACTATTATAAAAATATAAATAATTTTTTTCTCTGTCATACTGATTTTATATTTTCCTAATTTCTACTACACTGCCAGTGAATATATCAACAATGCTACATCTCCTTAAAAGTGTTGCTCTAAAGCACCACTAATGAGTTGGCACTCATTTTTTTTAAAAAAAAATAAAAAAATAAGGCACAAAAATATTGTGATAGTGGGTCCCACCCACTATCACATCATTAGTGGTAGCACTAATTAGTGCTCCCACTCATTTTCCGTGAATATATTGCCCATTTTTATCACAAAGCTGACTACGGCTTCATTTGGACAGCCATGGTTTGGGCTTTGTTAGCACCATAAATCTGCAATTTTTATTATTTATATAATTGCAGGACACGTGGCATTCTCTTATTCATTTGGAAGTTAAAAGAAGTTATAGAGATAATGGAGAATATGAAGGACAAAGTGGATGAGTGGAATGACACATGGCAAGACAAGAATGAAGATGGAAGAAATGGGTAGTTACTAAGTAGTTATTGCTGTATTTTTTCTTCTATAAATAGCCATTAATGGCTACATTGTAAAAGGATCCAGAACTTAAATCAAAGACAATTGATTTCAATATTTCCTTATCTTAGGAGTAGTTTAACATAGATTTATATTTCAAAGCATTTATTTTCATGCACTTCCTTTTCGAAGCATAGGAGTAGAGGTAAGTAATTATTACTTTGATTGTTCACTCAATCGTCTTTCTCCATCTCCCTTTCTTCTTTTAATTTTTCTTTTCTTTACACTTTGGCAATTTTGAAGTCCTTTTTGTTGAGGCGAAAGAACTATCAACACAATCGCTTGATAATTGGCTTGAATTTAATCTGTAAGGATTTTTCAATCCATTTATAATATTTTCCTTCAGAGGAAAAATAAGCCAACAATTTTGGCACGCCCAAGTGTAAGAAATGACAAACAATTTGGATTTCGCCATTCGAACTTGTCAATTCGAAATATATTGGCGTGAAAGAAAAATTTTGGATCTTCAAGAAGAGATCCATTTTCTTGATGAAATAAACTTTCATCCATTACAATATTATTTGGTAGAAGAAAAAAGACACCATTTAATTGGAGAAATTCATCAACTTGATATGGAAATTCACCAATGGAATGATGAGTTATCAACTCTCACTATCAAGTCTTTAACTGAGGCTTTAATGGCCGGAATTGGTGAATTTTTTCAGAATTTTTTCATGGTTGAAAATAGCAAAAGCAAATAGTTGATTTCATCAATGGCTCGGGGGGTTCAAGAGTCTATTTTTAAAGAGCCAAGTTATGAAATTAACACAACGAAAGAGTATGTTCTTGAGCCAAACTTGGCTAAAAATGATGTTCCATGTATGACTCGGGGAGTCCAAAAACCAAATTTTAGAGAGTCAAGTCATGAAAATAATATATTTATGGGTGATTTTCATAAGCCATTAATGGCTAACATGGAAAAACAACCCACTTTGCCAAAGAATTATGAAAATCAATTCGGCGAAAGTCATGTTTTTAAACCAAACATGGTCAAGAATAATGAACAAGCCGCTGTTCATGAATTCAAAATTTTTGACATTTTTCAAAATGTCAAAAAGTATGAATTTTCATGGTTACACTATACCATGACTTTTGGTGTTCAAAATCCTTTTTGATTTAGGTTCACATCAAAATATAATTTTGATGATGTGACTAATAAAATTAACAAATTGTTCTTATGAGTTCAAGCACTAAGAACAAGGGATAACCATTTAAAATGCATGAACTTGGCTAGAAAAAGCGCATTTAAATAAATGGTTGAAAATGGCTAATCTTTTCAAATTGATGGCCATTGTTTGTATGTACACAATCAAAGCATCGAAGATACATTCAAGCATCAAGAGTTGTTTCAAGGTTGATTACTTCACCTTCATGAAGCTTTGAAGATACATTCAAACATCAAGAGTTGTTTCAAGGTTGATTACTTCACTATAAAGCTTTGAAAAACTTTCGAAATGTGTACATCTCTTCAAATATATGTAAAATGACAATTAAATTAATTGTCGAATAATGCATGTTTTTGGCATGATAAGTTGGTTCGAAGAACAACAGTTTTGGTGTCTTCGAAGAATTGATAATTGGTTCGAAGTACAAAATTAATATTTTCATTAATTATGTATGAACCAGAACATACAAAATTTGAATAACCACAATGTTGGCCAAAGTTGCTTCGAAAGCCCTTTTGCCATAATTTTGTAAGCTTCGAAGCACTCCATCTTACATTAACAGCTTCGAAGAAACAATAATGGTGGTTGTGAACCTTCGAAGCTTTGCCGAATATTTCCAAGGATGTAATTTGTCCTTTGTCGGCACTTTCAACCTTCGAAAGATGATTTTGGTCCTTTGTACCACCTTCAAGCTTTGAATATTTCCAAGGATGTAATTTGTCCTTTGTCGGCATTTTCAACCTTCGAAAGATGATTTTGGTCCTTTGTACCACCTTCGAAGCTTGTTACTAGTCCGTAATAGCTAGCATTCGAGACATCTAGTCATAATTTCATACTCATTCGAAACACTTCATTGGTGCTATTATATCATTCGAAGCACTTTCTTGATATTATTCGAAGCATTTTATTGCTTAGATTAGTCATGTGCTTGGTTCGGCCCTTTAAAAATTCAAGTAAACATCATTTTTAAGGGCCGCGGGGGGTAATGTTAGCACCATAAATCTGTAATTTTTATTATTTATATAATTGCAGGACACGTGGCATTCTCTTATTCATTTGGAAGTTAAAAGAAGTTATAGAGATAATGGAGAATATGAAGGACAAAGTGGATGAGTGGAATGACACATGGCAAGACAAGAATGAAGATGGAAGAAATGGGTAGTTACTAAGTAATTATTGCTGTATTTTTTCTTCTATAAATAGCCATTAATGGCTACATTGTAAAAGGATCCAGAACTTAAATCAAAGACAATTGATTTCAATATTTCCTTATCTTAGGAGTAGTTTAACATAGATTTATATTTCAAAGCATTTATTTTCATGCACTTCCTTTTCGAAGCATAGGAGTAGAGGTATACTTTGATTGTTCACTCAATCGTCTTTCTCCATCTCCCTTTCTTCTTTTAATTTTTCTTTTCTTTACACTTTGGCAATTTTGAAGTCCTTTTTGTTGAGGCGAAAGAACTATCAACACAATCGCTTGATAATTGGCTTGAATTTAATCTGTAAGGATTTTTCAATCCTTGCTGGCACGCTCGCATTTATAATATTTTCCTTCGTAGGAAAAATAAGCCAACAGACTTTTTTGGCTATTTTAGCCACAAAAAATAAAATAGGCTATTTTAGTCATAACAAACAAAACATCACATCCAACCCATAATCATTACATTCTTCTCTCACAAAAAAACTTAAAAAAGTCAAAAAGTCTTTCCCAAACCAAGCTTTTAAGCCCAGGTTAAAATAGTCAAAAAAATCAAAAAGCCAACCCACTTCCCAAACGGGGGCTACATATGTTCAATATACACAATTTTTTTCCCATTATTCATTAGTATTATTTACATGTACACTTGTAACATCATAAATTTAAATTCATTCAACTTCATAATATACCATTTTATGGAGAGTAAATTACAAATACATCTTCTGAAATTTGATGAAAATACGAATCGTCTTCTATAATTTTAGAAATTACATTTCACCCCTAAGATTTCCAATTTCTAATTAACAGTTTTTAATAATGTTAGAAATATATTTCAATTAATAATTTAGGTAATTTTATTATTATATAGGAGAGTAATTATCAATTTCATTTTTTTAATTAATTATGTTAAATAAAAAATACTTATAAGGAGTTATTTATAATTTTTTAAATCACAAAAGGCAATTTATACTTTGAACAAACTTCAAGAGGCGTATTTATAAGTTATCCTTTTATAAACGAGTGAAATTCTCTTTCTTTATGAGTGTTTGGGAAATTATTATTTTAGTAGGTTATTTTAATTTTTAATTATTTTAGTAGATTAAATTTTTTATGTTTCGAAAGATGATTTGACTTTTTTGTAATTAAATGTGATATTTGTAAAAAAAATAAAATAATTATAAATTTAATATAACATTTTACCTTATAAACTATGAAAAATGCTTGGGAGCACTAATTAGGTGGCAGTGGGTCCCGCCAGAAATGATGTGATGTTTTGGTCTTGGAGTTGTATTTTTTTATTTTATTTTTTATTTTTTTAATGCATTAGTGCTATTAGTGGTGGTATTTTTAGTGGAATGAATCATTGTTGATAAACTATTTTGGGTTGGTTTGGAATGTTATAAAAAATTGTACTTTTTGACTCATTGACTTATATGGGTTGGGTTTGATATGATGTGTTAAAGAGGTGATGTGATTTAAATAAGATGATATGACTTAAATAAGATAGTGACTTTTTAACTTTTTGTATTATTTTAGGCCAAGTTTGGCATAATCTAAATAATACAAAAAGTCAAAAAGTTACTATCTTATTTAAGTCACATCATCTTATTTAAATCACATCATCTTTCTAACACATCACATCAAACCTAACCCAAATTTAACCCATATAAGCTAATAAGTCAAAAAATAAATTTTTTTTAAAATATCTCAAACTAACTCTTAGTTTATGCCAAACCAACCCTTATTGAATTTTAGGGTTGGTTTGGGATGTTCTAAAAAGTGTATTTTTTGAATTATTAGTTTATATGAGTTGGGTTTGAGTTGGGTTTGATGTGATGTGTTAGAGAGGTGATGTGATTTAAATAAGATGATATGACTTAGGCCAAATTTGGGTACTCCCAAATAATTCAAAAAGCCAAAAAATTACTCAAAAAGTTAAAAAGTTAACACTATTCACCAAAAGTCAACAATTACGGCTGCACAACTCCCAATTCAAATTTTCCTCTAAAAATCAATTTTTACAATTTTTTATTACACATTTTTCCATAAAAAGTTAAAAAGTTAACCCAAACATCCATATTTTCAACCTCAATTTTTTTGTCTAAAAAGATAAAAAGTACACTTATTTAGTATTCTCAAATAAGGTCTTAAATAGAATAGTGACTTTTTAATATTATTTAGGTTATGTCAAACTTCACCTTAATCTAAATTGGGCTAAAATTCCACTTCCAAACAGCTCCTTTATTTACTTGATTTGAACCATTTAAGAAGTAGATTGGGTCAAGTCAAGTCAAGTCCTAAAACTTGACAACTCACAGAAATGTTTGAGAATAACGACAAAAAAAAGTAGACCAAAGAAGTTAGCTGCAGTCAGTCATACCAGACTCCACCACTAGACTGATTCCTGGGTACAGTTTTGATTACAATTCCCACTAGTAAATTATATTATATTATATTATTATTAGATTCTCAAAAGTTATTTCAAAAATAAAATAAGAGGTGGTTTGACCTCTCTTATATAATTTATTTTTTTATTTTTTTTTATTACATTATTTTTTTATAAAAAAATAAAAAATACACTTATTTAGATCATTCCAAATAATTTCTAAATGTTATAACTTTAAAATTCATAGAATCCATATCATATTTAAAATAATTTTGATTCATAAATATACAATTTTAAATAGAATTAATTATTTAAAATTTTTATTCATAAATATTATAATAGTTCAGGTTCTACTCAAAAAATTTTGAATTAATAAGTCGTATTTAGTAAAATTGATAATATTATTAGTTTTTCTATTTTTAAAATTAAGAAAATTATCAATTTTATATAGTAATATTTCAGATAATTGTTTCATTAATTGATAAAAAAAATAGAGTATGAAACGTTTTTACCTTTCTACTTATTTATTTGATTCAATTATTCAATAAAATCGAAAACATTATCAATTTTTTTTTTCAATTTTAAAATTGAGAACATTATTTATTTTTTATTATTTATTTTTTTTTTCAGTTTTGCATGTCAATGTTCCTTCATCATTTTCTTTTATAGACACAAAATTTTTAGTTTTGCATAAAAAAAATAATTCAGTTTTTTTTTTTAATTTTTTCAAAAAAAAGAAAATCTCACTCTGTTTGGCTTCATTTTTCAGAATTCACTTTTCAGAAAATTTTACTTTTTTATTTTTCTTATTTTTTTATTTTTACTGATTTTTTTTAATATCTTAAGCATTTTTTTTTAATTTTTAGACATACCTAATATAAATACACTTAAAAAGCATAATATTTGTGAAAAAATCTTTAAAAGATTCACTAAATACCAAAAATACAAAAAGATATATGAAAATTTAGTATATTTTTTTTGTATTTTTGTGTATTTATTAATTTTTTCAAATATTTTACTATTTAGATATATCTAAATAAAGTACATTTAAAAAAGTAAAAAAATTGCTTAAAATTTTTAAAATGTTTACTAAAAACAAAAAACTTAATTTTCAAAAAACTAAAATCAAAACACTGATTAGTTTTTTTTTTTTTTTTTGGCACTTTATTATTTTTTTTAGTTTTTTCAATTTAAAAGTTGATGTTTTAAAATTTTAAAAATCAAAATAAATATCAAATCATTATGTTCATAACCATAACCAATCACTGTTTCAAAAAAATCTTAATTAAAATTTAATAAAATATAAATTCATAAATTAAGACTTGTGTAAATACCCTTTTTAAATATATAACATTACAAATTTATTAGATACATATATCACCGCTAGACAGATTCCTGGGTATAGTTTTGATTACAATCTCACACTAGTAAATTATAGGATAAATTACAAAAACATCTCTTGAGATTTATTTAAATTACAAATTATTTCTTGTGATTATAGAAATTACATTATGCTCTTACGGTTTCTAATTTCATAACAAATAGATTCTTTTATTAATAAATTATCAAATTAATTAATAGTTTTTAATAATGTTAAAATTTTATTTCAATTAATAATTCAGATAATTTTATTATTGTATAGGTGAACAATTAGAAATTTCACTTTTTCAATTAATTTTATTAAATAAAAAATTTTGACAGGGAGATATTTGTAATTTTTCAAACCATAGGAGATAATTCATATTTTAAGCAAATCTCAAGAGGTGTATTTTTAATTTATCCTAAATTATATTATATTATTATTAGATTCATAAAATTTATTTCAAAATAAAATAAATATTATAAATTCAAAATTAGTGTAATATAAATCATACTTAAAATAATTTTAATTCATAAATATACTATTTTAAATATATAACATTACAAATGCATGAGGGCCCTCTATCTTGCTTTAAACAGTGGGTAATGGTAATGGTGACAAAAGGAAACCCTAGTCATCATGAAATCCGCCGCACCATTAAAAACAATCTTTAAAGCACAAAAAGATGAGACAAAACAATACAAACATTGATGAGTTGGAGACAAAAGTTTACTCAACTTTAATTGGGGACCTTTCAAGTAGCTTAGGATACATACCTATCTTATATTTTAAAGGAGTGTAAAACATAAAAATGTAGCTATGTAATGCTTTATTTTGTTTTATTTTGCTAAAACTCCACATATGACTCGCATAATTGTTGCTTCACTAGAATGGGTAAACATATAATATCAATCAATTTAACATAAAATCGTGTTTTGTGATTAAAAATGTTTGGTATATTAACAAATATATTAACTTTACAAAAAAAACAAAGAAAAGTTAAGTAAATTTTTTTAATTATATATAACCAAGTGTGTAAGCTAACTTAATGAAAGTGAATTTTATCAATCAACTTACCTAAAAAACTAAAGTATATTAATGATTGTTTAAGTGATGATGGTGGTGGTGGCGACGATGGTAATAGTGGAGGGAGTGGCGGCAAGATAATGATAGGGTGTTTTTTGTTATATCAAATAAAAAAATGCGAAAGAAAAAATTAAAAAATATTTTCACCCAAACAATTATATTTATTAATTTTCTAAACATACTGTGTGAAAGAAATTGAAATCATAAAACTAATAAAAATGTTTGAGATTTTAAAATTTTTATCCAAATTTTTATTAAATGTTTCACATGAATGTGAGATCTACATAGAACTCACATTGTGTGAATCTCACACCTATATAAAATGTTTAATAAAATTTTTAAAATCTCTAACATTATTCTAAGAATAATGATATATGTATCAATTAGTATAGTAACTAATGTACCAATTGATGATATATAGTATAATTTAAGAAATTTTTGATATTTATAATGTAATTAATGAGTAAGGTCAATAATAATTTGTGCATATAGCACCACTTTTACGCTAAAAGTAAATCAATTAATTGTATATGCAATCCAAAATCTAGTATAAATATATAGTTCCACCGCCTCTTTCCCTTTCAAGTTCTATCACAAAGACAAACTAGCTAGGGTACCTCACACAACACACCCATATGTAAAATTATACCACACTCATCTTACTCTGCTTCACCATGATCAACTTCTTCTTGCTTGCCAACTTTGCATGAGAGAGAGAGAGAGAGGTGGCAATTAATCTCATGTTCCTGTTCATCTTTCTAACTAGAAGAGTGAACAAAGAGTGAAGTAAGAAAGATTATCAAGATTCCAATCAAATCAATTACAAACATGAATAGGCTTGAAAACATAGCAGAGGAAGAGGGTCAAGTGAGCTGGCTTCCTGCGGCGGCGGCTGCGGCGGCGACATGTCCACCGCCAGAAACGCCGACGGAGTCGATGGAGTTCCTGGCTAGGTCATGGAGTCTGTCAGCCATGGAACTCTCTAAAGCGCTTTCTCATACTTGCATACCATTGGTCTCTAATCATCATCATCCAGCAGAGAAGTCACCACCACCACCTGTGAGTTCTGTTGGTGCTGTTGATGATCAACCACACCTCCTAATCTCCACAGCTCCAAAGGAACCTGTAAGATTATTCCATGGCTGTCTTTTTCATTATTCTCTGAATCATACATACATGTAGTTAAAACTGGTCTTCTTCTTCGTCTTCTTCTTCTTTGTATTTTTTTATTTTTTTTTAAAGTAATAAAATTTTTGTTTCTCATAGAGTCAAACTCAATATAGTCCAAGAAAGAAAGACAAATAAAAGGTCTATATTTTTTTAATTTTTTTCTTGAATGGGTAAATCATATAATGTGAACTTCATGTAATTTTCCATATGTATGTATTACAGCAACTTCAACCTTTACCAAGTGCAGATAGCCCTCCAACATCTCCAAGAGGAAGTGATGACACTAAGGTATTTCCATATACATTTTGTCTTTTGATTACACAAGAGCTTTTGTATGTGTTTCTTTTTTAAATTACTTTCCCATCATACGATGACCTCTTTAACTTTATTTGTGTGTTTTAAAGGAAAAAAAAACAAAATCAAATAAACAAATAAATAAAATATAATGTTTAGAACACATACTCAAAATATGTTTTGAAATTGCGACTTCCTAGCAAGTATTTTATGTTGGGTTTAGATGAGAGATTTGAGAAGAAATTTAAAAATAAAAAGAAAAAAAATATGTTAAATTAGATAAAAAATAATTATATTTTATTCTCATTTCACTTATCTTTTCTCTTTTTCTTTTTAAATTTTTTCTTAAATCCCCCAACCAAATACAATCTTAGAGAACAAGGAAAATATTAAAAAATTAAAGATTACGAGACATTTTTTTACCAAATTCAATATATATTTTTTTATTAAAATCAATACATTTTTAATATTTTCACCTATTTTCGAGACAATTTTTTATCTTAATCTCAACATTAAATAATGTCCCAAAGGCAGTTGTGTCGCACAATTTTTCATACTCAAATTACTCTAATAAAGCCATCTTAATTTTTTATTTAAATTTTTTTTCCAACTACTATATTAAATTTTTTTTTTTTTTTTTCTTTTGGATGTTGCTTCCTTTCCTTAGAGTTGTAATTGTAGGATCAAGTCCGAATCGCAAATGCGAAAACATTATTCATGTCCTGCTAATTGGAAAAATATTAAACTTGCTTGCACACAAGACTACCCTTTTCTCATGGCATGCTTAATTAGCAACAAATTAATTAAAAGGTATACATATCCAACTCCTAGAAATATTACTCCTGCTAATCATCAGGCTAAATCACTGAACAAGACCTAGTAGAGACATACTAGATTCATAATTAATTTCATTTGAGAACACACGTGTGCAAGAACGAATCAAATCTCCTTAATCATGCTTTGGTCCAGGAATTGTTGAGAAAATCAAAAATAAAGGAAAATCAAATTACTCATCATACCTTTGATTATTACTAACAACAGTTACCCTGTGCAGGAATTGTTCTTACTCCATCAAGCCCTCAACCCAGATTTCCTCACTAGTCAGCAGCTGCTCAAAAATGGGGTATCTTTTTCATCTAAAACTCACCACCGTCACAATCATTGTCATCATCACACTGAGCACTGTTATTGTTGTTCTTCAGCTGTACAGGAACATCATGAGGGGAAGAAAAGTGGGAAGATGGCTGAAAGATCAGAAGGAGAGGAAGAAGCAGGAGCTTAGAACCCACAATGCCCAACTTCACGCAGCTGTGTCTGTGGCTGGTGTTGCTGCTGCCGTGGCAGCTATTGCTGCCTCGTCAGTGACGTCCCCTGAAAAGCCAACTGCCCGACATAAGGCACCTCCCAAAACATCTACTGCAATGGCATCTGCAGCTGCTCTGGTAGCATCGCATTGTATTGAGATTGCAGAGGAAATGGGAGCTGAGCATGACCAGATCTTGGCAGTTGTCGGTTCTGCGATTAATGCAAGGAATAACGGTGATATCATGGCCCTAACTGCTGGAGCAGCTACAGGTATCACTCCAAACTCTAAATACCCATATTTTCTTTCATGGAAAACCTCTAAACAACCTAAAGCAGGCCAAATCAATTGAAGAATTCTAAATAATCCATTTCTGAATTATTTCCTAATATTGATATAGAATTTTAAGTTTTACCGATAACTAATGCAGCCTTGAGAGGGGCTGCCACACTGAAGGCAAGGCTGGAAAAGGGGTATGGAGCTGCAAGTATATCCCTGACTGACGAACAGGTTGAAGAAGCAAATGTCTCAATAGCATTGAACTTTGTTTCTAAAGGAGGCGAGCTTCTTAAACGCACCAGGAAAGGTAATTTTCTGCAAAAGGAACATAAAAAATTACTTAGGAAATAAAGAATCACACAACAGACCTGCATTTATATTTATAACCTGCTAAAACTTATATAGGATTACATGGCACTCACCGTTAAGCAAGTTTTGTTGCAGGAGCTCTCCACTGGAAGCAAGTTTCTATCAACATAAATTCAAATTGGCAGGTAAAACACAGAAGATAGACTAGATAAATTATTGTGTATATGTGCATACATGAACTCATCATTTTCTGCCCACAGTCAATATTGAATTAAGTTGGGATGGAAAACAGGTGGTAGCTAAAATGAAAAGCAAGCACATGGCGGGAACATTCACAAAGAAAAAGAAGTGTAAGAAAAACCCTCTATACTGTCACAAGACATCTATTTTACCATGTTTAGTTGACCTTATCTGAATCAAGCGATGCTGTGCCTACAGGTATAGTCTCTGGAGTCTTTTGTGACATCCCAGCATGGACTGGAAGAGAGTGGGAGGACAGCAATGAGCAGAGGGCTTATTTTGGGATAAAAACTGGTGACAGGATAATTGAATTTGAGTGCAGAAATAAAGCTGACAAACAATTGTGGGTTGAGGGGATCCAGTATATGTTGAATTGCCGAGCCAACATTATATGATTTTGAGCTAAGAAGGATATAGCCAACTTCTAAACTGGCATAAATCTAGATTCTGATCTTTCCAAACGAAATTAACATGGAATGTGTACCTCATACTTCAAAAACTGGTATTAGTGAAAGGAAAAAAGAAAACCACTAATTTCAGCTGTTACAGAGTGATTATATTACATCTACAGAATGGCATCAAACACACTTTTCAAAAAATTGATCTGACAGAAGGCGAGATTTCAATAGACAAAATTGTTATGAATCTCTTCACGAATTCAGTCAAAAAGTGTGACAGCTATAATGATGCTTTAGTTACTCTAATTCCTTGAGAAAATCAACATTATCAACAAAGACCTGCAGAAAAGAAAGAAGAAAAAAATTAAAATTATGTGGAAATGTAGTCTGATTACATAAGCTGAACAAAAGCCCTCAAACCATTCCCTGCTCAGAACACCTATCTATAAAATGTCCGAGCACATAATTAAAAGTTAAACCTTAGAAGCATTAGCTCATATAGAGGATTTTTTTTTTTTGGGGGGGGGGGGGGGGGGGGGGGGGATCAACAGCTTTATATAGAGATATAACAGTCGGTAAACTTGCTTTAATAAAGTTTATTGAGAAAAAAGATTGAAGTGTCTGTTGGTTATTTTTCCACAAACATGTCAACTGGACAATAAGTAGGTTTCTCACCTCGTGAAGTAAAAGATAGTAAGATGCTTATCTTAAAATCTTGAAATAAATGGTAAGATTTCTTGCATTTAATAATTTACATGGAAAACAAATGACAGTAAAAATAAATAAATAAAAATATTCAAAATAAAAAGTGAATTCTCTTGACTTGTGAGAATGTGTGTGAGAGCTGAGATCATAAAAATAGTCACGAAGCCCAAAATTAGCGGTTCAAAACCTTACCGATTTCCAACCATCAGGGTCCAAGCAGGCTGTAATCTTGGTGTTGATGCCTGGCAAAGGCCCAGGTTCCAGGATAATTTTCCCTCCACACAGTTGAATTGCTTCTGCAGTCTTGTAGACATCATTGGTGCCTATTGCAATCTAGAACAATACAATGAACCAGCATTGTTAGACTAATGGCATAGAGTAAGCCTGAAAAAGTATCAAAAGAAGTTTCACAATCATATGAATGGTTGATGTGAATTTTTGCAAATGCTACTCAAACTCTTAACTGTGAATAATGATTAGGATAAGGGTAGAAAGTTCACCTGTGCATAACCATTTCCTTTGTCATATTCTTTGACCCCATAGTTATATGTCAATTCCACCACTGCATTTTTTTCTTCAGGACCATAGCCCATCATGGCTATTGTATACTGGAACATAAGCAAAGCCAAACATAAATTCGAGGAATATATGCAGAGCATACAGGGCAATACTATATAAACAACTTAAAAAAAAGAGGAAAAATTAAAAGCATAAAAAGTTTGTCATAGCAACACTGCTCACATTGAGGATGGTTACCCCAAAAACAGAGTGATTAGTGACCTACGTATTAGTAAGAACTCACCTTGTATTCTGGGTTGTCTCTTTTCCTAAGAAGCTCCATGCCATAGGCCTTTAATTCAAGTAAGATAAAGATTCAGAACTTCAACCAATTGATGTATATGAAAGCAAAACATTCAGTAAAAACTGTTTAAATTTCAGTAGTTTAATTACAGAGAAAACAACTACAAACCTTCTTATAGAAATTTATTGCACGGTCAAGGTCTCCCACTCGCAGCATTACTTGACATAGAGGCTCCGGTGTAGGCCCCCTCTCCAAAAGCTCAAAGGTATAACCATCTGGATCTTTAACGAAGGCAATAACGGTATTGCCACCTTTAACAGGACCAGGGTCCCTCGTAACTTTGCCCCCCTTTGCTTTTACAAGATCCACTGTTTTCGCAACCTAAACAGGTATACACGTACATAGATAGTGAAAATATGTAAAAGTCAGTGTCTAAAACATACATTATCAATGCGGGCAGATAACTAAAGTACACTCCAAAAGGTGTAAGAGCACAGGAGATCACTGAAACATAATTAAATTTCAAATATTAAAATCCTATTACAAAAAGAACATGGTGGTGGAAACAAGAGACACCACTTTTGTTAGTTACACTGATAAGTTGGAAACCCAACTTGCAGCATTACACGGCCTGTCCAGCTGACGGCTTTGGAAAACTTATCCTTTTTAGATTGCAAATATGAGAATGGAACATGTCATGCAGTAAAGACTTGATGTGATTATGATCAAAGAAAGCTAATCTCCTTTCAACTACAATGAACTTACATCTTCGACTGCAATACCAAAATGTCCAAAGCCAGTTCCAATGTCATACTTGTCGACTCCATAATCTGCATGTGTTATTAAATCCCAAAAACCAATAAGAAATCAGCATAGTATGGAGTGTGTTATAGATTTCATTAAGAGACTGGAGACACATAGGCATTTAAAAGAAGTGAATTTGACCATTCAAACTTCCAGCATGTATGGCAAAGACGTTGACTAATTAGATGGCTTACTGTAAGTAAGTTCAACAGTAAAATGGGAATCTTCAGGTCCATATCCAAGAAAAGCATTTGAATATCTCTCCTCCGGTATGTCACGTTTTCTCAACAGCTTCATACCCAAGCACTCAGTATAAAATCTGTAATCACCAGAAGTATATCAGCTCCCAGTATGAACTATGATTTATTTTTCAGGGGGATTGTGAAACAGCAACCCATAGAAGCAGTAAACACTCTATCAAAATATACGTACTTTATTGTCTTATCCAAATCCCCAACACGATAAACAACATGAAGCATTCTTCTCTTGTCATTTTTGACCCACTTGAATGCATTCTCCTCGGTGACAAAAGTACTTGGTTGTGCCATATTTGCTGCTGTACTGGCCTCTATAATGGTCCCCTCGGATCTTAGCAATGTAGAAGCTTTTACATCAAATAACGGTGACAGAGGGATAGCTGGATCACCAATTAAAAAGAAGACAAAACTATAGTAGTAAAAACATTTGGAGAAAATTGGATTCTTTTTAAAGTGAATCTTTGGCTCTAGAAAATTTTTAATTCGAAAGTTAAAAGGCCAAAAAAAGGAACTAGTGTCAAAGCTATTAACCTTGGAAAGCAACACACCTCTAAAAAATAGGAGCAGCAACAAAGCACCATTTCCGAGGAAGAAAAGAGATAAGCAATAGAGTAGTAGGAACCTTCCCATTGGCAATCCCCTTGACATTCAGATTTAACCAGAAAAACACGCTGCTGGTAAAAATTGGAGGCACATGATTTTGGAATAATACCACACTATAGCATTAACAATTAGGTTTCCCATTCATGGCTCTCTTCAAGTTTGCTTAATCAACAAATTGTATAAAATTAGGGCTGACCAAGGTTCCCCCAAGTAAATACTGGGACCAAAAAGATTAATTTTCTGTGAAATATTACTAAAGAGGCTTTGTTTGAGTGAAGAAGTAGAGAACAAAACCCTAAGTCGAGAGAAAAGAAAAACAAAAAAAAGAAGAAGAAAAAATTGACTTCACAAAAGGAAAGTGAAAACCAACTAAGCTAATTTACATGGTTCCATTAAGCTCATTTGACTGAACATTCTGTCTCCCCTTGGGGCCCTAATCCAAACTTCAATATTATGACACATTTCACACCAATACTTTGGTCTGTCAGTTCATGTGTGTTTCTATATAAAAGTGTACATGTATGTATTATGCGTAAATTATAAAAGGTCAGGGAGAGCCACACGTACGCAACCTTGGCTCCACATGCAAGGAGTCTGTTTCTGTAGTTTGCACAAGTGACCCCCAAGTTACAATAGAGCAACCTCACCATTAAGTCAAGGCCCGGACTCTATTATGCATAAGTATATACACATTTTTAAGGCATGTTTGGTGTAAATTTTTTAAAACTGAAAATTCGTAGTAAAATAACAAAAGCTAAAAGTACCCTCTCCAGCAGAAGATAATCACTTTTTTAAGCTTATTTAAGATATTTCTGCCCAATAACTACAACAAACACTCTTGAGAAAGATTTCAAAATTAAGGGGGGAAAAAAACAAATAAATGAGTCCAGCTCCTCTCCAACTCTACTTGAATAAGAGGATCCTCCAACCTTATCTAATAGTGCAACACTTGGCATCTCAATCCATCCATTGGATAGGATTTTAACACATTAAAAAGATCTAATTTTGAGTCTAAATGCATCCTTTCAAGTTTCAACCTCAATTTTTTTTGGCTGGCAGCAAAACCTCACCCCATTAACTTTTTGAAATTTTGACTGAATCTTTCTTTTTTTTTTTCCTTTTTCTTTTTTTAAAATACAAACCCAAATCTGTGATTTTGTTTTCCTCATCTTTTCATCCTTCAAAAATTTATATATGTGGAGAAACAACTCACAATCATGAAGCTAAAATTTGAGAAGCATCTAAGTATTCATGATAGGCCAAACCTTGGTTTACCAATATGATTTGATTTGACAAGTCATTATTGACAACAAAAGTGTTGGATCCTTAATAGAGAAAGGGCCAGAAATTTGTTTGAGACAAATGAGAGATAAAAAAAGTCACCAAAACAAAATCAACCTACCAACCAACACCAAGGATAGTCTGTTTCTGTTTCTGTTTCTTAACAAATCGCTTGTCTCGTCGGCATCTATCTATGTCAAGTTGCTGCTTAGCCAAAGACAACTAGACTGACTGAAAAATGGGTTCATCTAGGGTGAAAAAGAAAAAGAAGGTTATTTATTTAATGTAGAGTGTTTTAATCCTGACCACTCAATGGTAAGACAAATACATAGCCACGTGTCACTCTACTAAATTGGCATTGGACTCCAAATAAACAACTAAAATACGCTCGCTCGTACAAGAATTTATGCCACATTTAAAAGCTTAACATATAAAACTATGTGGCTTAATTCAAGTTTTTAAGGTGTTTCCAAACTAAAAACAACCAAATTATATCACTCCAATTTTTCATTTTCCTCATTTTTCCAGGTTATCCAATCTCAATATCGCACAAAGATGCGTTGCGTTGTGTTGTATGTATATATGCAAAGACATAATAAGCACATTGTATAATAACAGTAATAATAATGTACAGAGTGAAAGGAAAAATTAGGGATTGAATATGTACCCGCGGTGAGGTGAAAGAGAGCGAGCCTTCGAGAAGCGCTATAATCAGGAGACACACGAAGATGGAGACGAGAAGAAGAAGAAGAAGAAGACAATGAGAGAGAAGGTCCTAGTGAAGGGGACAATGGTGCCGATGAGCAAGCCCCTACTTGAATCCTCGCCATTCTCTCTCTCTCTCTCTCTCTCTCTCTCGACCGTGTCCTCTGTTATCCTCTCATACATGGATTATCCTCTCACAAGACCCCTTTTTCTGAGACTGGGCCAGCCCAATTTTACACGGATTAAAATTGTTGGCCCAAATATGTTTGTTCTTGTTAATGGATTCAAAAAGGTTTTATACCTAACAAATGAGTCAGGCATGTTAATTATATCGTAAAGGCCCTAGTTAATTGATAAATAGATTGAGTTGGTACCTACCTAGTTATTTTAGTTACTAATTTTTTGAAATTTTTGAATTTTTTGTGTGACTATTTTGAAAGGTTGTCAAAACAACCTTAAGGTAATACAAATACTTAAACAGGTGGCGCTAATGGCACGCATGGAAAGTATGGAGCCACGCACATTTATTGTGCAGTAGTTTGAAATGATACTCTTATCCTCATATGACATCAGTTATAATTTGACTATTCATTCTTCACACAATTTTCCTAAACTGTCCATTTTTGTGACTTTTTGTTTGCCCAACTATCCAAAATTTCTATCAGTCATTCACTTTTCCTTTCATCCCAATTTGATGTGACAATCATTTTCTGACTCAAAAAAATTGGTCTCTTTCTCACCTCTCAGGTATATATACTCTACTATCTATTTGTATTTAAATATTTAGAATTGATTTAGTTTTTTATTATTATTTATTTTATGTGAGTTTTAGAATTTTCTATGAAGATATACAAATGAACTATATAATTTTTAAGCTTACATGATTTACGATTTTTTTTTTGGGTTCATGAGATGATTAACAGTAAAATGAATTTTTTTTATTTAAAAAAAAAAAAACATTAATTTGAGCTTACCTTTTAACTCTAAGGTAGAGTTTGGTTAAATAAAATGAAGGTGGATTGAAATGGAATTATCATTCTTTAGCATCCTTATGAAGTGACTATTTCCTTTCAACCGTGAATGATGATTTCATTTATATAATAATGTATTTTCTATTTTTTTAAGTTAACCGAACATAAGAATGAATATTGATGATCATTATCTTTTTCATTTCATTATAATAAACCAAACATATCGTAAATAGTTGATTTTTAATTATTTATTTATAGAATTATTTTTAATCAATTTTATAACATGAATATGTGACAAATTGGTTGTGTATTTCTTCATAATGTAGATCTTGTAAGGAAGAATCATAAATATTGAACAATCAATTGAGTGTGTCAATGAAAGGTTAAGTGATCAAATTAAACAAAATGGAATAAACATACAAAGTCAGGGAAGGGAAGAAAATGGGCAAAATGAGATGCTTGGAAATATTGGTTGGAAATTTCAATCTTGTGAAAAGCTCCTTGATACTGTCCGAGAATTTTTCTCAATGCAAGGGTATGCAATATGTGAACCAAATTTATCTTGAGTATGACTCACATCACGTTAAGTTTGAATATATACATATTATTCAATTTATGTTCAAAACACTTATTATAATACTTTTTTGGTGTACAAATTTCCTTGCTAGTATTGTTAATCTCCTAACATTGATTTTTTTTTTTTTTTTGTAATTTTAAAATTTTCTTTGTCAATGTATATTTAGCAAGTGATTTACAAATAAAAAGTCCATACATATGAGAACAATGGTGAGTGTTTTAAATAAAAAGAAAACAACAACAACAAATCATTTCATTTTGTATAAAAAATATATATAAAGCTTTTGTTTCTATATTATTACCATATATATTTTTCATACCATGATTTTTTACCAAGGTTGGACACTTCAAAATAATTGGATGAATTTTGATTTTTTTTATTTTAAATGGTTATGTTGGCATGTCAAAATGAGATGAAAGGAAAAGTGAATGATAAAAATTCTGGGCAGTTGGGCAAACAAAAAGTCACACAAAAGAGTAGTTTAAGAAAATTGTGTGAAGAATGAATAGTCAAATTATAATTGATGTAATAGGAGTATAAGAGTTTCATTTCAAACTACTGCATAATAAATGTGCGTGATTCTATACTTTCTATGCGGGATATTAACGCCACCCTAATTAAACTGCTAAGGTTAGCGTTAAGAAGGTTTTTACATGAATTCAAAATGATAGGACACTAACAATTTTCACCCTGTCAACTTTCAACTTCAACCATCCCTCCCTAATGAAATGAATGAGTGAAAAAAGAAAGAGAGAGAATTGGGGTATTTGGGAAGTTGAGTTTTAGTTAAAATAGTTAATAAATTGTTAGCTTTTTGGCTTTTCAAAGGGTAAATTTGTAAATGCGAACGTGCCAGCAAGGATCAATCAGTCCTTACAGAAATTATAATTGCCAATCAATTATCAGGCGACTATGTTTTAGTTCTTTCAGCCTCAATGAAGAGGACTTTTACTGGTGGCTTGACTTTTAGGAGAAAATAAGAGAAATGACAATTAATATTAAGAGCAATTGAAGTATTTCATTAACATAAACACTTACAATTGTCCAAACTCAGCCTTGAGGAAGTTTACAGCAACGGTTTACTTGAATCTACTTGAAAACTACTCCTACGAATTGAAGTACAGTGCAGGTATTTAAAGAACAAGTATTTAAAGTACAGGAAAGGTAAAACTGGAAAGGAAAAATATGAAGTAAAACTGGTTTATATGATCTGAGTCTGGGGGCCTTTTCTGGGAACTTCCTTGCTATTTATACTTGTTAGGGATGACCTTCGAACTGTACTTCGAACCGTCGAACTGTTCTTCCATGATCGCTGATCATGCTACCTTAGAAATAGCTCCACTATGCCATCACTTGCAGTTGGACTTCCCTCCTGTTTTTGAATTTGAATATAGGTAACCGTTGAAACCACGTCACCTTGTATCCCATTCCTGATCTAATGTTACTCGCACACTTGAGAACCAATATTTATTGCCACGTGTATGGTTGAGATTTAAGATTAAAATCATCTCCCAATAATACCCTCATCCTCGCTACGGTCGAATTGTAATTGGCTTTTACAAAATATGTAGCCAATATTATTCCCGCACTAATATACCCAATACTTGGAAATATTAGTGAATCAAAAACTTTTCCTCGCTTTTTTGGAACGCATAGAATCTATGTTCAGAAACACAACCGTCACCTATTTTGGTGATCATTTGCATTAACCCTTAACTTTGTTGGACGCCCAATACCTTCAAGATGAACGGATCATGACTCAATCACCTTCTCACTCTAACGATCGAGCATACGAAGAGCCATTGAGTAATGCTTTCCTCGAAAGAATCTCCACGCATTTATTAGCCACCTTTACCCGCCTTTCTATATTCAGTCATGGAGGCTTTCGCAGATTATCAACCTTTGGACTACGAACACATTGCCCTCAATCCTTTGGTTTATTTAACTCGTTGATACAAGAAGTTCTTCCTCTAAATTCCCCTCACACTTTGAACAAACAACTTTCAAGCCTTTGCTTCAACAAATTGCAAATATGGAATTAGGAAATTCTTCTTCACAACCTTCTGCTTGGGATGAAGCTTCATCTTCTGGGGTGACGAACTGGTTCGAGTCACAGGACTTGAGGGAACGGATCAATCATCATTTTATTGAGTTCACTGACCCCTTGGATTTCCCTTCCTACGCTCGAAGCTCGGTGGTTTATCCTTATGTGCCCATCGACTTTCGACGTAGTTTAGAAGAGAATTTGCTTGTAGCTTGGTATACATCCTCCATGCCCGCAGGAGCAATGCACCCTGCCCGGTGTTTGGAAGAAACACAAGGATATACCCCTTCATTCTTAGCCAAGAAAGCACAGATTTGTTCTTCTGACTGGCTTGGCTATATTAATGCCTTTGTTCCTCCCATCCCTGTGTCATCTCCCCCAACCGAAGCGACCACCTCTTCTTCTCCATCTTCTGAAATGGAAGCATCCACACCTTCTTCATCCTTCGAAATAGAAGCATCCACACCTTCTCCATCCCTTAGACTAGAGGCATCCACACCTTCTTTTTCTTTTGAAGCAGAACCATCTACTCCTTCTCCTCCTCCCACTCTTTCTTGGATAGAGAAGTTAAAGCTTGCTCTTCCAATGGACAAAACCTTCCCCCCTTACAAACCTCCATCATCTCCAACTCCATTTGAGCGGAAAGAAGCCCAACTTTTGCTCGCAGCTTTTTCTCACCTACCCTTTAATGTTCTTGAGGATGACATTCCTCTTAAGAACTTCCGATGGGCTTGTGATATTCTGACCAGGGGCCATATCCTTAATCCTATCGCCCAGGCAGAACTTCACCTGTTCCTGGATCAACTTCCAGTACTCCTCCATTGGCATCGAAATTCCAAAGTCACCACTCAGTCTTTGGATCAACTTTCATCTCTTCGAATTCATGCTCAATACGAAGCAGAAAACTTCATTGAAGACTTTGAAGACTTCAAGAATAAGGATTCTGCGTATTGGGATGATTTAGTTATAGATGAGTTGGAACAAAAATCAAGGGAGGAGGCTTTCGAAGCAAAGACTGAAGAGCTGTATTATGAAGTGAGAGCACATCAACTCATGCAGCCAACTTTGGAAGAGATGGAAGACATAATAAAGAAAGAACAAATATTCATCGATCATTGTTGGACGAAATTTCATGATCTTGTAATTTATTCTATTCCTTATTTTTACGAACTTGAATTTGTACCAAAATAAGATTACTTAATGTAATTATCTTGGCTCTAATGAAAAGCAAAGTCTTCTGTACTTGACATTGTTTGACTCTGTTTCTTCTTACTTTAAAAGCCAACTTACAACCTTGAATTAAATAATCTCATCCTTTGAATTTGGACTCACTTGTCTTTAATGAAACACTAAAAGAGACCAATATGTTTTTTTCCAACTTATGGAGTAAAAATTGACAATTTTGGTCAATATTATCTAGAATTAGTGCTTCGAATTTAACAACTTTACTTTTCAAAGCTAATTATAACCAATGTATGGTCATGGCTACTATAGTCAATCAATTTTAAGTTGACCACTTCTTGCTCTGAAAAGTAGTTTATGCTGTCCTAATTTTAATGGGCAGTCTTCTCTTGCAAAAAACCAATGATTGGTTTTGATGTTCTTTAAAGAATTCTAAATTTTGCTTTAAAGGTCATTACTTTCAATAATGTTCATTAAATAGGTCTTTAAACCTTTTGAAGTAGACCAATACTCAAGCATCTGAACGTTTCCAAACATGTAATATACTTCGAGGCCAGATTCTGTATTTTCGAAGCCATTTTACTTGATTTCTTGGAGCCAGAATTGGCTTCGAAGCCATATACCCCACTTCGAAGCTGTTGTCGACATCCGAAATATACTTTTCCCTCCAAAACCATTAATATCGGCAAAGGCTCCTCGTATTCGTACTTTTAGTACTTAACGATTTATGCCCTATATGTTCAGACACGAAACCTTTTAAAAGCCCCCTTTGTTTTATGTTCTGAAATCATTTGCTCTTATCATACAAACCCTTATCAATCTTCAATGGCTTCTTCCTCAAAAATCCCAACCATAGAGCGTCTAAGCCCATCTGTGGTCTTGAAAAGGCTTATCGACACAGAATGTGAGAAATACAAGGCTGGGCAGAAAAGTGCTATTGATGGGCGTATCTTTATCCCTCGTCGTCATGAACAGCAAGATTACGTGCTTGGGCCAATATTCAAAGAGACTCTTACTGAACTCCCTGCCCTATATCCCCGCCTGGAGGATCAACGTCTTCTTCTGAAAGTAATCTTATTTGGAAAAATTTGGAGAATCAATCGTCCCCACCGATGTTGGCCCACGATGAGACCGTAATGGCGAGAATGGTACGATCGAGTTGTCCTGCCAGATGCTAGACCTTCAAGAGCTTTGTCTTCTTGATGCTCTTCGATTATCCAGGTAACTATCGAAGACCCTTTCTTAGTTCCTGCCTTATGCTTTTGGAACCCCATCTTTAATTTCTTTCAATTTAAGTGTGGGATGATGGCTCCTACCGTTCTTGACATTTGTCACCTTCTAGGGATCTCCCCTATTGGCACTCCCATTACCCCAGATTTCCCGATTTACGATTCCTTTCTCCTTCCTCTCTTACCTCATCTTACAGTGAATTTTGTTAAGACTGAAAACAAAAGGGAAGGTCCAGTAACTGATAGGGAACTCTTCTCCTTCTTATTATATTGGCTTTGCAAATTCCTATTCTGTACTTCCTCCCAAAGAATCATGCCTGAATTTGCTCCTCTTGCCAAAGCCTTTGTTTTACAGAAAAGAGTAGCCTTAGCTCCATATGTCCTAGGCCACGTTTATAGAGTTTGCTCCCTCTTCTGTGAGAAACCTTTAGATGCCAATCAAGGGGGGCCATTCTGGATCCTTCAGCTTTGGCTTTTTGCCTATTTCACTGAATTACAATCCAAATGTCTCAAATTTCATAAGACTGGCCAATGCTTCACTTTATCCCTCTACTTTTGCCTTTTATTTCTCCTTCTTCTATCAGCTGCCAACTGCCCTTCCTAGTCATCGTTTCCGTCCTTTCGAAGCCAGTGTAGGCCCAACTTGGTTGAGTCACTTTCTGAGTGACAGGCTCTGTACCTTACCCATTCATAAAAACATATGGGCTTCCATTCTGATTCCTAGAGAACTGTTTATTGGAACCATGAACCCCAGGGCTTATAAATGCATAGCTGAGCCTTACTGTCCTGCTCAATTTGCTAGACAGTTTGGTCTTACACAAGGAGTTCCAATACCCCTTTGTAGTAACACCAACTTAACCCTTGCCAAGAGAGATTTGAAGGTTCGAAAATCAAGGCTAGAAGAGGCAACTTTCAAATTTATAGATGACTTAGCCAATTTTGAATACACCCCTTTCATCCCTCAAGGCACTTTTTTGAAGAGATACCAAAACTGGTGGGTGAGCAATATGGAAGTGTACTTAGCCATTTCTCCTCAAGATCGACTGAAAGTGTTAGATGTGTCGATCCAAAACCTTTGAAATTGTCACTTCTTCCACTGTTCCCCCTACAACTCAATCTGTTCCTATTACTTCAACTCCTCTCAGAGTCACTCGAGCCTTGATAAAGAGGAAAAAAGTGGCTGATGTGATTCATGAGGAGGCGGCTGTTAAAGGATCAGAAGAAGAGTTTCCTTCTGGGGAACCTGAATCTCAGGTTGAAAGAACTGAAAAGACAATTGATGAGCAGACAATGCTGACTCAAAGAAAAAGGAGAAGAAAGATTACTGTTCCTTCTTCTGATTTTGATGCCTCTCCTTCCGATTCTGACGAGGATTCTGATTCTGAGACCCTTGCTCAAATAATAGGAAAGAAAAGAAAGATGACTGCTTCAACTACTGACTTGATGGAAGATCCCATTCATGAGACATTTGTCAAGGTAGTAGAACAGGAACATTCTAAAACAATAATTGTCTTCGAGAGAGCCGAGAAGAGACGGCAACAACAAATTTTAAGGGAAGAAATCTGCTCGTTGATGCATTACAAAGGAAATAATGAGAAAGCATCAAAGTGCCACATCATTCCCTCATGACTCTCTCATTAGTGCCAGTGCTTCTGAAACAAGTAATTTCTTTCACACTTCCACTGTTTTTCCTTTAGCCATCTTTTACATACTGAATTCTAACAATCTTTTGTACTTCTTCCTCTTGCAGCAACAACTACTGCTTTCATTTTTCCGGCGAAGTCTCCTTCGATTTCAGTTGAAATTGACCAAATGCAACGTGTGAAAACCATCCAACTCACGCTTCCTCTCTCTGAACCTATATTTGATATGCCTTCTTTGAATCTAAGCATCCCTGCTTCTCTTTTCCTTGGCTTAGAGCCATATATTCCTTTTTTAACTTTTGATCCTCCTCAGTCCATTTCTTCTTCGAGCCTTGCCCTTCTTCCTTCCTTCACGGAGATTTCAGTTGCCCCTCCATCTCTGATGGCAATTAATTCTTCCACAGAGTCTTTGGTAGTCCCCCAATTCATGGTTCACCACCTATGCCTACCTCCAGCCCCTCTTCACTTGATTCATTGGTGGCTAAGACTATAGAAGCTGCCAAAGACGCTCCATCCATTTCTCCCATCCCCATGCAGCCCTTTGTGTCTTCCACCACAGTGCTTTCTATGCCCTTCATGTCTAGGGATGAAGTAGACATCTTCGAAGGAAGACTTGCTAGTCTTTTTGATGTACCTTCTTCATCTCCAACATTTAGTGCTGAAGCTGAGCCATTAGTCTTGGCTGACTCCTTATTGGAGATTTTTGAGAATTCTTCCTCCAAAGAACAAATCTCTGTGCCTTCAATAGACATAGATACATGTCTAGAATCGCTAAATTCCTTTCGAGGATTCCTTTGAGGCTCTACAAAGGCCTACTATCGAAATGGGTTCCTTCGTTGTAACATTCTTTGGCGATCTGCCTGAATGTCTCAAGTCATCTATCTCAGCGGCTGACCAAGATCGATTTTTACCTCAACATTTGTCAAGCTGCTAAGGTTGCGGATGAGAAACTGACTAGGGATCAGAGTTTTGTTTCTCAAGTGCATACCGAAGTATCAGAACTCAAGGAACAACATTCCTCTGATTCCAAGTTTCGACTCCAACTGTTAGAGAAGAAGGCCCAACTGGAGGAAGAATTAGCTGCAATAAACCGAGCCTTGGGTCGAACTGACACCAAATTGCAGATCACTAACCAAGAATTGGCTGATCGTAAAAGGGACATGGCTACAGCTATCAAACTATTCCCATCACTTAGCAATAGGAAATCCGTTGTACAAAAACAATTAAGACATTGTAATGACTTCTGGGCCAATCTATGGCATAATGTATTTAATTCTTTATGAAAGAACAAGTTTTGTCTATCCTTTGAGTAGTCTCATGTTTTTGTATTCAATGTTTATTCCATTCCTTGTGTTTCCCAAATGGTTGGAAAATAAGGCTTTAAATATCTGCCATTAATCTTTTTGGGATGTACATAACCATTCAAATTTCTTAAATGGTATGCCCCAAAAGGCAAAACTCTATGAACTTGATATGGTCCTTCCCAATTAGGTGACCATTTGCCAAACTTATGGCTTTTAATCCCTATGGGGAGTATTGTTTTCCATACCAAATCACCTTCATCAAAGCCAATATGCTTGACTTTCTTGTTATAATTCTTGGTCGCTTTTCTTTTGAAAAAGAATGCTATTTAACGCCAAAATCCTTGCTTCATCTATGTCTTCCAATTCCAAGCACATGCTTTGATGATATTGCTCAGATTCTAATTGATCTTGACATCTTATCCTCAAAGATTTAACATTAATTTCCACAGGTAACACTGCATCGTGCCCGTATACTAAGGCATAAGGAGTGACTCCTGTGCTCGACCTTGGGGAAGTTCTGTAAGCCCATAAAACATCCAACAATAGGTTATGCCAATCCCTAGGATTATCTTCCACCATCTTTTGTATTCCTTTTTTCAAGGATTTATTAGATGATTCACTTGACCATTGGCACATGCATAATAGGGAGTGGAATTAATAAGGCTAATCCCAAACTCGCCACAAAGGATTTCACCATTTTCCCATCAAACACAGCCCATTATCAACTTATGGTTTGTGGAATGCCAAACCTATGGATCAAGTCTTTAATAAACCCAATGACCTCTGTCGGTCTCTGACCTTATATGGCTTGGCTTCGACCCATTTAGTGAAGTAGTCAGTAGCCACTAGAATGAAACAATGATGTTTCGAAGAAGGTGGATGAATTTTACCTATCATGTCCATGGCCCATCCTCTGAATGGCCAAGGCTTCACTACTGCATGTAGGTCAGTTATGGGCACATGTCTTATTGTGCCATGTTTTTGGCATGCCTGGCACCCTTTTGCATATTCTATGCAATCTTTTAGAATAGTTGGCCAATAATAGGAATGCCTTCGAAGCAACCATCTCATCTTTACACCAGGCTGATGAGCACCACAAATGCCTTCGTGAACCTCAGCCATAGCTGTTAATGCTTCTTTTGGACCTAAACACTCCAATAATAAGCCATCTCCTCCCCTTTTGTATAAAGCATTATCATATACTATGTATTGCATAGACTGCAATTTGATTTTCCTGCTGGCTTTTGAAGATGGACCAGCCAAATACTGCATAATTGGATGCCTCCAATCCTGTTCTTGTGAGTCATTATGATTGACTTCCAAGATCACATTCCTTTTATTCAAAGGTTGTATTAGTCTCTGATATGTTGTTTGGCTTATATCCCTTTGGGTATTATCCCTTCTCTTGAAGTTCGAAGCTTTTTGAGCCACATCATTAGCTCTACTGTTCAAGAATCTTGGAACATAGGTTACATTTGCTATTTGAAACTGAGAAAGCAAATGTAATGCAACAACATAATATGGTAGGATGCTTATGCTTTGACACTTGAAAATCCCTTTTACTTGGTTAACAACCAATTGAGAGTCTCCAAATATGTCAACTGCATGTACTTGTAACCCAATAAGGATTTCTAGTCCTACTATTAAGGCTTCATATTCAGCCTGATTATTGGAACAGCTAGCTTCATCCACTCAAACCATGTGTGGTTTCTACCCTTGTCAGGAGACTTAATCACAATACCAATTCCAATTAATCCATTGGCTTTCGATCCATCGAACCACATTTGCCATGGTTCAACACCGCCATACCAAGTTCCATTACCTCTTGGTTCTCTGTTTGAGATGGATGATCTGCTAGAAAATTGGCTAATACTTGCCCTTTTCGCCCTTTAAGGGACATATTCTAAATGAAATTCGATAAGGCTAATATCCATTTGCCAATTCTTCCCTTAACATAGGTCTAGATAACATGTATTTAACCAAATCTGTGGTTGCAATTACCAAGGTTGTAGGTAAAAGATAATATCTTAATTTCATTGCGAGAAAATACAAAGCAAGACACGACTTTTCAATTTGAATATTTACATTCACAAGAATTTAAAAACCTACTAAGGTAATAAACAGCTTGTTCCTTGCCTTCTTCATTGTCTTGGGCCAAGAAAGCTCCCAATGAATCTTCTGCTGCTGCTATGTATAACTTCAAAGGCTTATTTCGTTTTGGTGGCATCAGCACTGGAGGATTGGCCAAGTAGGCTTTGATACCTTCGAAAGCAGTTTGATGCTCTGCTGTCCACACAAATTCCTCTTCATCTTTCAGCCTTAACAAGGAAGAAAATACTTTAGTTTTCCCTGCAGTGTTAGAAATAAACCTTCGAAGAAAGTTAACCTGCCCAAGGAACCTTTGTAATTCTTTCTTACTTGATGGAGGCCTAGCTTCAATGATGGCTTTGGCTTTATTCTGATCAATCTGTATTCCTTTCTTATGCACCACATAACCCAAGAAATTTCCAGATGACACACTAAAAGCACATTTAAGAGGGTTGAGTTTCAACTTGAACTTCCTCATTCTTTCAAAAGCTGCTTCTAAATGAAGCAAGTGTTTCTCCATGGACTGGGATTTTACCACGATGTCATCAATATAACATTCTAGATACCCTCCAATAAGGTCATGAAAGATGGTGTTCATAGCCCTCTGATACGTAGCTCCAGCATTCTTCAGACCAAATGGCATCTTAACCCATTCGAAGGTGTCCAATGCACAATATTTCCCAAAGGTCAATCTCCTGACCTGTTGTTGTTCTTGTTCACAGCCAATTGTCATGGCTTCTTTCTCTTGTTTCTGTACCTTTTGGACTATTGCTTTTACATCCAATGATGAGAATTTAATCAAAGCCAATGAATTGGCTTCTCGTTCTTCACTTCTTTGCCTATAACCAGGCATCGTTGTCATCTTTCACGGCAACTTCTTCATCAGCACTTTCCTGGACTAAGTGCTTCAGATGTGTAACTTCCTCATCAGCCGTCACTTACCGAGCCATCACTTTTATCAATATACTGAGTGGAGTTACCCCTTCAATATATAGTTTGGCCTTTGCAAAATCCGCGACATATGAAAGGTTGAGGATCTGCATCAATCTCCTCTGTCTCTCCATTACCCAGAGCCATCATGATCTTCTGATGCAAAGAGGAAGGTACACACTTGTTGGTGTGAATCCAGTCCCTTCCAAGTAAGGCATTATATTTAGCATTGCTGTCGATCACGAAGAATGCTGTCATACAATCCCTGGTTCCCACACTCAGATTAATAGGCAGAATACCTTGGGCCATCTGCTTATCTCCAGCAAAGCTAGCAATGGTTGTACTGGTTGGGATCAACCTTGGATTCTTTTTTCCTAATTTCTTCAAAGAAGATTTCGGCAATAAATTAACCGCCGCCCCATTGTCTACTAGGACTCGGTTTAACTGTATACCATCAAAGAAAGCCTTAATGTACAAAGGCTTGACATGTTGGGTCATGGAATTCGAGGGGTATTCAAAAGGATATGAGAGGTTGATGCTCACCTCCTCCTCACTTTCGCACTCAACTTCCATAGGACTAGCCATTTCCGGAGCATCCTGAACTATGCTCACTTGTGATTCCTTACTAGAAACAGGAATTGGATCCATGTCTTGGTCCTCCGATCCTCACCGAAATTCATGAGGTAGTATATGTACCATGTTAATCGACATGGTGGGAATGAGCCAAACCGATGGTGGTTGTACCTTCTTCTCCTCTTTACTCCCTTGTTCAGTATCTTCAGCAGCGTCCTCCATGCTGCATTCTCGTATTTCATTGTTGACAGATCCCTTCGAAGGGTCCTTCTCAACTAAGCTTTCAGACAGAAACGTATGTTCAGCCATGAAAGCTTCGAAGATTTCTTCTTCTGCCATTTCCTTCTTTTGGCTCATGCCAATCTCTTCTTCTATTTCACTATCACTTTCCATCAGAGCCTTCTCCAATCCTGCCAAACTGGACTTTTCCCTGGCCTTTAGTTCAGAATGAACTTGAGCCAATTGTTCCCTGCTACAAACCACTTTACTTTGCAGCGTCGGTATTGGAACATGGTCTGACTTCGAAGCGTTCTTTTCTTCTGTCTTGTCATGTGAAGAACTCTCTCTTTCTTTTTCAGATTTTCTTTGGTCTTGGGTGTACTGCTGAATTTTCCTCCTTTGTGATCTGGAAATAACCGGAACCATACTTGGCTCCTTTGTCTTTGGGTGCTTCAGCAATACCCAATTGTTTGGGGCCACCAAAGGAGGCCTGACCATTCTGCCTGTGATTCCAACATCTCTCCTGTCAGGCAATTCCCTAGGTTTGTTTTGCATTACAAACCAATCTGGGACTCCAGGCACCCAAGAGCTTACTGATTCAGACGTTGAATCACCCTTTTCCACCTTCGAAGCCATCTTCGAAACTGGCCGTGGAGGTAAGTGCTTGGTTCTGGTCTCATGTTTCGAGCTTGATTCTGGCCTTTGTTTGAGATGGCCATTTTCTGATCTGTGTGAAGTTGATCTGGGGGGCCAATCTTTGGCTTTAGTCCCATAACCTGAACTCCTCTATAATCTTCTTTCAGAATGTCTACTCTCCATTTTATAGTAGTTAAATGGCCTAGACTCATACAAGGGCCTTTTGCCTTTAGCATTCATTCTGTCAACTGCAGGCTCAACCACCACTGGTCGTTGCCTATCACTAGCCGGGTACGGCCTTTTGTTGTAAGCGTTGGTTGTTCTAGGACGTCTCTGAACATCCTTATAGTATTGCTTCCCATCAATTGGAAGCCCCTTCAACCATTTGTAGCTTAGTCTACACCTTGGACACATCCTTTGCATTACAGCTGCTTCCAAGGAATCGTCGTCCAGTATTTCTTCATCAGAATGTTCCTTCTGATGTGAGAGACTCTGACCAACAACTGGTGAACTCTTGGTCTCTTTCTTGGCAGCTGTCTGGTTGGCAATATGCATTTGCACATTGACTTCTTCCAATTCCTGCAGAGATAGATTCTGAAAATTTGGAACAACCACATTAGCAGCGCTTTCTCCAACTTCTGGAAACGGATTACTGTCAATTCCCATGGCTTTCTCTGTTTTGTTTGGGAACTTCAAGCTTCCTTTCCGGATTTGCTCTTGAATCCTGTCTCGAAAAACAATGCAGTTTTTAGTTGAGTGAGACCAAGAATTATGCCATTTACAGTACACTTTTCCTTTAAGTTCATCAAGAGAAGGCAGTTTTACTCCTTTTGGTAGCTTAAGGAAATTAGCTGCGAGCAAATGATCGAAAATGTCATCTGCTTTTGTTAAATCGAAAGAATACTTTCTGTAGAAGTCTTTCTTCTTAAACTGTTGGTCGATAGTCGTATCCTTATGAATTAATGCTTCACAGATTACGGGTTCTTTGCCCACAATCTCTGCTGCATCAATTTCGTAATTGGGATCTTTATAGTATGTCTTATATGAAGCATTGTTTCGATCTTGTTCTTCCTCTAGTAATGCTTCATATCGTGACACCTTATAGGTTAATTTGACCAAATCCCTGAATTCAGTTGAATCAAACTTCTTTCGGCTTTGAACTCTAAACCGCTTTTGAGCCAATCGTACAAATTCTCTCGAAGGATGACTCTACATTTATTTCGAGCCCTTTTAAATCTTGCAATGAATTGAGTAGCCTTTTCTTCAGGCCTTTGACTCAATCTTGCCAAATCTGCCATGGATACTTCTGGCTCTGATTGGAAAAATTGGGCATGAAATGCCTCTTCCATCTGTTGCCAAGTTTGAATGGAGAACGGTGTAAGGTTGATATACCATACAAACGCTCCCCCAGTTAGAGAGTTTGGAAATAATCTCAATTTTATGTAGTCATGATTAGCGAATTCACCACACTGAGCAGCGAATCTAGCAATATGCTCTCATTGATTGATTTCAGTTCCATAGAATAGGGTGAAATCGTATTCTAAACCCTCTTGGGTATTCATGTACCCTATCAACCCACTCTGGATATGGTTTTCAGATATCTGAGTCTGGACCCCGAGCCATTGGTCCACATAGCTCCCTAACAATATCAACAATTTGGTCCCTAGGGACCATATTTTGGGCTTCTTGAACCACTCTTGGAGGAGCAAACACAGGTTCGTGGACAAACTTGCTGTGGTCCTCTTGGTCCATACAATGGTACATTTGGGACCTGGTTGTCCCTGTGGTGCAAAGTTCTTTGTTGGGGAAATGGATAACCCTTTGAGCCTGTCTGCTAAAGGACTGTGAAAAGTGTTGGGATAGGTATTGTGTCCTTCCATTTGTAGGCAAACCCTCCAACCCCGGTATAAATTCAAATAAGGGATTATTATAACCCCGGTGCTGTATGGCCGAACATGGGATTTGCCACCATTCTTATGCCGCTTCTTGTACTTGGCCGATCTACCAACCGGTATGGCTTCACCGTTGAGTATTGTGGTATTTTGGCCTACTACAGCCTCGAAATGGGTTCATACCAAGACCGAGGTGATGGTCTTTCATAGTTTTGAGTACTAGTCGACCATTAACTTTGTCCATTAACTTGCATAGGTTGTTTTCTCTAGCCAATCTTTGTTGATGAACATTTAAAATTTCCTCTGTATGTCTTGTATTTATTGGTTGGTGGTTGTTCATTCGATCCAAAAAGGATGTTGCCCACCTTTCCATTGTGTTCATTAGCTGTTGTCCCATAGCATCTACCAAGCCATCCCATGGATTTGTCGGCTGAGAAGATGGAATGGTGGATGGTCCAATTCCTTGGTTTCGTCCAATATTATGAACATTTGGTTCTTGTCCAGAAGTATCTTGATGCTGTTCCAAAGGTTCTGATAACCTAGGAGTTTCCACAGAGTGTGTTACCACATTCTCCTCTGGATTAGGTATTTCTACCTCTCCTTCTACGCCTTCTTCTAAGCATTCATTTTCTCCTTGTCGTCTTCGTCTAGCCATTTTTAATTGGTCCCACCGGGCGTGCCAAAAATATATGTTGGCTTTTTTGGCTTTTTAAAGGGTAAATTTGTAAATGCGAGCGTGCCAGCAAGGATCAATCAGTCCTTACAGAAATTATAATTGCCAATCAATTATCAGGCGACTATGTTTTAGTTCTTTCAGCCTCAATGAAGAGGACTTTTACTGGTGGCTTGACTTTTAGGAGAAATTAAGAGAAATGACAATTAATATTAAGAGCAATTGAAGTATTTCATTAACATAAACACTTACAATTGTCCAAACTCAGCCTTGAGGAAGTTTACAGCAACGGTTTACTTGAATCTACTTGAAAAACTACTCCTATGAATTGAAGTACAGTGCAGGTATTTAAAGAACAAGTATTTAAAGTACAGGAAAGGTAAAACTGGAAAGGAAAAATACGAAGTAAAACTGGTTTATATGATCTGAGTCTGGGGCTCTTTTCTGGGAACTTCCTTGCTATTTATACTTGTTAGGGATGACCTTCGAACTGTACTTCGAACCGTCGAACTGTTCTTCCATGATCGCTGATCATGCTACCTTAGAAATAGCTCCACTATGCCATCACTTGCAGTTGGACTTCCCTCCTGTTTTTTGAATTTGAATATAGGTAACCGTTGAAACCACGTCACCTTGTATCCCATTCCTGATCTAATGTTACTCAGATCACTTGAGAACCAATATTTATTGCCACGTGTATGGTTGAGATTTAAAATTAAAATCATCTCCCAATAATACCCTCATCCTGCTACGTGTCGAATTGTAATTGGCTTTTACAAAATATGTAGCCAACATAAATACAAAATATATTAAAATAATTAATAAAATAAAATGTTATACATAAATCATAATCATTTTATTTTTTTTCTTACAACTATCAAATTAACTACAAAAAAAAAAAAAGAAGAAGTTAATTATCATTTCAAATATAATTTTTTTTAGCTAGATTAAAATAAAAAAATAAGTCGAACCAAACTCCCAAACAAGCCCAATGTTGATCAATATTACAAAAAATGATCCCAACACAATATAGCCTATAATTCAAATCCCATGTCGAAGGGGGGAAGACTAGCTATTATCATTGAGAGTCTTTACATTTATGAAGAGATAAAGGAAAAGTTATATGATGGTAAGCCTGACTTTATTATGTAATTATATGCCCACTGACTTAGAAGGGGATACATATATATTTCAGTTGAAAAGTAAGCGAGAGTACTAATTAATGTTATCATTAATGATGTGATAGTGGATTTCATCCGTTGTCACAATGCTATTGTGCCTATTTTTTTTATTTTTTTAAATGGATGTCAACTCATTAGTGCTTGTTTAGAGTACCACTTTTTTATTTTTTTTAGATAAAAAGTGCCATTTTTAGTGGTCTCTATCATTGCTGATTCCAGTTATTGAAATGACACATTAAGCATTAAGTATTGTATGGACAGGTTCATTTAGATTTATTTATTTTTAATAAAAGATATGACACTCCCTATTTATGTTTCGGCATTTCTCCTTTTAACTGTAGAATTTATGTTTGTGTAATATATTAATAGAAATTTCTGTTATACAGCATTAAGTATTGTATGGACAGGTTCATTTAGATTTATTTTTTTTTTAATAAAAGATAAGACACTCCCTATTTATGTTTCGGCATTTCTTCCCTTTTAACTGTAGAATTTATGTTTGTGTAATATATTAATAGAAATTTCTGTTATACCTTACAGTGGTGTGTGTAAATTAAATATATAATTAAAATAAATAATAAAATAAAATAATTTAAAAAATAATTATATAAATTAAATTTTGAATTAATTGCTTACAGAAACTTTAAACGTCGAGACTTGTGTTGTGCACAATCTTCTTAAAGTAGATTTTGTCATCGCTTCGGTGTTTCGAGATTTACCGGCGTCTACTTCCCAAGATGCAACGACTAACACTTAATTTGTAGCACTACAAAATCAAATCTGGTGAACCAAAACTTTACTGTGACTCTCTTTTTCTTTCTAAAAATAAATACAGAAAACAAGAAGATGGAAAGGGAAGAAGAAAGACGAAAATTTCATGAAATGCATTGCTAGATGGCAAACTTTATATGGGATAAAAGGTGGCCTTTCCGAATAGGTTGGGCTGGACAATCCCAACCTCACGCTCACACCTAAACCCAGCTCGCCCGAACGGACAGACGGCGATGCGCGCGATTTTTGTTTTGGGTCCAATGGGTTTAGGCACACTTTACCCATAACCTCACCATTCTCCAAACTTGGGTACCCCTTGGGGCCCATCCCAATCATCCATGCCCAAGTCCAGTACCCAGACAGACGGTGGCACACGATTTTTGTTTTTGGTCCAATGGGTTTAATACACTTTATCCATAATCTCGCCCTTTCACAAATTTGGATATTCCATGGGACCCATCCCAAGTATCCCAAAGTTAGAGTATATAAATTAAATCCATACAAATCCTTAAGTCTTTCCAGTGTGGGACAAGCACATTTCAAAAATGTGTAGGAAACCACCTAATGCTATTTTCACGAATCCAAAAACGCGCGTTGAATTCTCATTCATCCAGAAATAGTTTTAAGCAACCAAATATACGATATTATTCATTACGCGACATTAAATATGAACCCAATTAGTAACATTAAAAATAACGCTTGAGTCCCATCTTAATTAATGTTCAAAGTTAGTAAAAATAAAAAAATTTCAAAACCATTTTCTAACAATTTCTTATATAATTGAATGTATAATATAAAAATTTGTAAATTATGTCCTCCCAACACAAACCTATGATATAAATTCCATCAGAATACCATGAAAAAATCACAAAGAGTTTAATGGGAACCTTTGACTTGCAAATGCTCATAAAACTATTGTCTAGCAATTCACTGTACCATACATTATTGTACCAATCTTGTTTCGATTTGATTTATATTTAATTCATGGAGTCTAAATCACAATGGATCTACATATTTAAATTTATATTTAGACTATTTTTTTAGTTTAAATTTCTCTACATCCTCTACCTTCATATGCACTGTTGACTTTCCCGTAAGATCAATTGTATTTTAACAAGATAATTAATTTATCTTTTTGTGATTTCTAAATTAAGAACTAATTTAATAATTAGATAAACCTCAAGACTTGACGTTTATAAGATGAGAAAAAAAAAAAATACAAGATTGAATGTTATATAAATATTAGCAAATGCTACCAAAAGCAAGGACAATCAAACCAATATTAATGCCTAAACTTTAATATAATATTGACTTTTTTGACTATTTTCTTTATTTTCATTTAGATTAAATGCGGATAACCTCCCTCACTAAAGTTTTGCCTACATAAATCAATTTTCAGTATTGTCACAGGAGAGTAAGTTAAAATAAAAAATAATTAATTAAAAAAATAAATAAAAGAAAAACAAGTTCAAAATATAACGAAATCACAAGTTAAAACGTTCTCTTAAAATCTGTTATTCAATTTTATCATGTGATTTAAGAGATTTGTGGAAAAAAAATACTACAATGTTAGAGGGTTATAATTTTTATGGCCATAATAGCTCAAAACTGTTAAAACAACATCGTTTTTGGTGCAAAACATACCAAAACAACATCGTTTTAATAATTTTAAACTATTATTATCATAAAAGTTATGACCTTCAAACATTTAAAAAAAAAAAAACGTAAATATGACACTTGCTGAAAAAAAGAATTATTAAAATATGCCACTAGTTGATTTGATGGATCACTGTAGAATGACACGTGACGGAGATGCATCGGCTTAGTCAACGATAGAAGCATTTTTATATTAGCCTTCGTTTCGCACTAACGTTTTTAGCCTATTTTTTTATATTAGAACTTTCTCAATTTGGTTTTTTTAGTTTCGTTTGGCTTGATTTTTTTAATTTTTTAATTTTTATGACAGAAAAAGTATAATAATTATAATTTAAATGTGATATTTTATTTCATTAGTTTATGTAATTAATTTTACCTTTTTATATTTTTTTAATCAAAAATCTAAAATTAAACAAAAATTGGCTTTGTTAGATAAATGAGTTGACTCTTTAATTTTTTTTACTATTCGTATGGGTTAAAAAAAATTATTTAGGTCAGATTTTTTTAATTTTTGAATTTTTATGAAAAAATAATAATAAGATAAATGTGATATTTAATTTTATTAATTTATTTTATTTTTTTATAATTACTTTAATATTTTAACCTTCCAACTCAACCAACCAAATGAGTAGGGTATTTTGAAAAGTTGGTAAAAAATTAATGTTTTTTCCCCTCCTCTACTACTCTGTTTTTTCCCCTCTCCTGCCATCACCCATCCACCCTAGGAAACCCACGGGGTTTGATGTGGTTGAATTCAATGAAGAAAGAGTTTCGTTTGGATTTATGCGCAGCCCAGATATATCATTTTGGGTTAATCACAATCAAAATACACAATAAACTTCTCAATCAAAATACATCCTCTATTTTTGTTGATTTCCAAAATGATTTACTTAGATGAGAGCATTTTAAAATTTTTCTATATGGCTGGCTAGGACAGAGAAAGGAAAGGGAGAGAGGGGATGGCGGTTGGTTCTTGCAATTGGGGAAGACAAAAGACGGTTCGGTGATGGTGGCGGACGATGGCAGCTACTACGGAAGAGAAGGAAACATAATCTCATTAGAAAAAAGATAGTGTCAAGTTTAAATATTGGTAGTAGTAGAATCATAAATCTATCCCACATCGTTCATAATCTAATTAGAAAAGAGATAGTGTTAAATATTGATAGTAGTACAATCGTAAACTTATCCCACATCGTTTAGAAACAACGCATAATGCTTGAATATAATGGGTGATTGAGACATCTAATAATTGTCGAGCTAAGTAGCTTTACCTTATGACTCAAGCGAGGGCACCAAAGTGGTTGGATGATGGTAAAGTTGATAGATGGCTTCAACGCTTGAACTCAGGCTAGACCAGCGAACCTATAGGTTCTAGCTAGCTTGGTTGAACTCAGGCTAGACCGAGTAAACCTCTAGGTTCAAGCTAGCTTAGTTGAACCTTGTAGGTTGTGGCCAGCTTAGTTGAACTCAAGCTAGACCAGTGAACCTGTGAGTTGTGCCCAGCTTAGTTGAACTTAGGCTAGACAGTGAACCTGTAGATTCTCTGACTATAGCTTTAGTTTAAGTCATTAGACAATCACTTCTTTTTTCTTTTTTTTTGTAATAGAAAAAAAAAATAATATTGTGATTATCAAGGATGGAGTTTTATTTTTCATGTATAAAATAAATAAATTAGTATTGTTATGATCATAGATGGATCTTGAAAATTTGAAAATCTAAATATACTTTCACACCCTATGGATCAGTCCTTGGTGATAATTACAAAACATAAAAATGATGATTTTTTCTATTTCAATCAATAACATTTGGTGGGTTTGGCAACTAACCAAAGAAACTCATTTTTTTTTTCTTTTGAATATTATATTTTTTAAATTTGTGTCAAAGATTTTACATTTTTTGTGTATCTAGTGTAGAATGATCTAAAAACATCACCAACTTATTTTCACTTTTATTTTTAATGAATTTTTTTTTCATTTTTTTATAACTTATTTGGTCAACGTAGTCGAGTAGACTCTAAAACGCAAAGCTTTTTGAAATTTTTTTGAAAAAAGTTCATTAAAAATGAACCCTAGTTCCACTAAATTTTCCCATTAGAAAAGAGATAGTATAAAGTTTAAACACTGGTTGTAGTAGAATCATAACTCAATCCCACATCGTTCATAATCTCATTACAAAAGAGATAGTGTAAAATTTCAACATTGGTAGTAGCAAAATCATAAACCCCTTGCACATTGTTTAAAAACAACCCATAATGTTTGAATATAAGGTGTGATTGAGACATCTAATAATTGCCGAGCTGAGTAGCGTTAGTTGATGACTTAAGCGAGTGCACCAAGGTGGTTGAATGACGGTAAAGTTGAAAGGTGGGTTCTACGCTTGAACTCTTGGTAGACCAGTGAACGTGTTTGTTCTGGCTAGCCCAAGGGTTTTTTTTTTTTACATGTATACAATAAAAAATTAATATTGTGATGAACAATGATGGATTTTTTTCATGTATAAAATAAATAAATTAATATTGTTATGATCAAGGATGGATCCCCGAAATTTGAAAATTTAAATATACTGTCCCACCCTTTGGATCTATCTTTGGTGATAATGTTTAACATAAAAATAATGATTTTTTCTCTTTCAATCAATAAAATTGGTGGGTTTTGGCAACCAACTAAAAACTCTATCTTTTTTTTTTTACTTTTTCCTTTTTTAATGTTTTTTTTTTTTTTTTATTTGCCTCTAAAATTTTACATTTTTTGTGCATCTAGTGTAGAATGATCTAAAAACATCACCAACTTATTTTCACTTTTTTTTTAGTCAATTATTTTCCATTTTAATTTCATAATTTATTTGGTCTATGCAATCAAGTAGATGCTAAAAGGCAAAGTTTTTTTAAAAAATTTGAAAAAACTTTAGTAGAAATGAAATTAAAAAAAAAAATCCAAATACTTATCCCAGTTTCACTAAATTTTCTTTACGAAAAATTACAATTCAATAGTATTTTAAAAAAATAATTACAAATTTTTTAATTTACCACTCTGATCTGATTTTTTTTTTTTTCTACACTTGCATTACTACATACCTTTAAAATAATTCAAAATAAATTCCAAGCACAATAAACATTTAAAAGCTTTGACAAGAGAGGATTTGGTGATGGTGGCGGTGGATGGTGGTTACAGGAGAGAAGGAAACATGATCTTATTAGAAAATAGATAGTGTAAAGTTTAAACACTGGTTGTAGAAGAATTGTAAATCCATTCCACATCATTCATAATCTCATTAGAATAGAGATGTATAAAATTTAAACGTTGGTAGTAGTAGAATCATAAACTCATCCCACATAGGGGTGAGCAGCGAATACACCGATCCGCCAAAACCGACCGAACCGAACCGATCCGCCGCATTTTGGACGGATGCGTGATTACGAGCGGACGGTTGCGGATTGATTTTCTCCAATCCGCCAATTTGGCGGACGGATGGCGGATTTGAGATTTCTTTGGCCGCAACCGAACCGCCAAACCGCCAAATCGCGAGCACCCTTAGTAATTTATAAGACTTTGTATTTTCAATTTGTTTAAATATTATGTTTGTGTTTTCAATTGAAAAAGAGTTTAAATATTCTGTTGAAAAAAAGTTTTCAACTTGAATATATTTTTTGAATTGAAAAAAATAAACATATTATTTATCTATATTTTTTGGTTTTTAAATCTAGCTCTAAAAATAATAAATAGAAAATATGATATATGTTGGTTGGTTTTTGTTTTCAAAAACATATGTAGATGTAACAATATAGAGACATACAATCTCTACTACTGCTCTGTTCATGGTTTTGGTGGTTTGAATTATTATTATATTTTAAGAATCACAGATTGTAATACTTTATGTGGATGAATCATGCTGTGATTGTAATATGTGGATGAAGCATGCAGTGATCGTGATATTCTAAAGTTTCAAACTTTTTATTTTTAAAAAGGAATACAGTGATTGTAATACTTTTTTAAGTCATTGATTGTAATATTTTTTTTATTTTTTTTTTAAAGGAAGTACACAAGTTGAATTATGTTGAAAATTTATAACATTTTAAACCGCCAAACCGATTCGCATCCATCCGCCAAACCGCCAATCCGCTCAATCCACATCGCTGGATTGGTGGACGGATGTGGATTGATTTTCTTCAATCTGCCAATCTGGCAGATGAATGGCGGATTGGAAGTTCCGTAGCCGCAACCGACCCGCGCCCACCCCTATCCCACATCATTTAAAAATAATGAATAATATTGGAATATAAGGTGTGATTGAGACATTTAATAATTGCCGAGCTAAGTAGCTTTAGCTTGTGACTCAAGCGAAGGCATTAAGATGGTTGGATGATGGTAAAGTTGAAAGATCGATTCGACACTTGAACTCAGGTTGGATCAGTGAACGTGTATGTTCTGGCTAGCCCAAGGTTATTGAGCTACATTACCGGACAACCACATTTTCTTTTTAAGATGATCAAAAATGGATGCCCAAAATTTGAAAATCTAAATATACTTTCGCATGTTAGGAATTCGTCCATGGTGATGACTGTGCAACATAAAAATGATGGTTTTTCTATTTCAATCAATAAAATTTGGTGGGATTGGCAACTAACTAAAAAAATTATTTTTTATTTTTTTATTTTTTTTGAATATTTTTATATTTGCATCAAAAATTTTACATTTTTTTCTGTCTAGTGTAGAATGATTTAAAAACACCACCAACCAGATAGAACTCACCCAATACTGAAACCTTAATTATTTTTGCATGACTCTTTTTTGGGGTAAGTGATATTTACAGTCACCATTTTAGGGGCATTATCATGAGCTGAAGAATACATGGGAATTGCCCCATCACTATTGATGGAGAAAACCGAAATTAGAAAAAAAAAAATGTGACTTTTTAAGATTTTTTGTTCCCTAATGCAATGCATGGTAAACAAAACAATATATTATAAGGCAATGAGAGAATTGTCATACCTGCTACACTGTTGACAATAACTCTAGCAGTCTTTGACTGAACATCACAAACTTTATGCCTTTTGTGGTAACTCTTTGAGGAGCTCAAGTCCTTGTTACACCGGTGAACTTGGCAAACATGTGGTATGACAAGTTCAGAATGTGTCCCTTTCAAAATTTTGTGTTCATTAGGTCCTTGTTACACCTGTGAGCTTAAATCCATTTCAATAGTAATAAAAAAATTTCTCAGAAACAATAAAAGATATGACATTTTGTTTTATAAACCCACTCTTGTCTGATACCTCCCTACCCTACTTCTTCTCCCTAGTCACCAACATGGAATCCTAAAACAAATTAGGAAAAATCTTGTTTTTTCCCCTCCCCTACTCCTCTATTTTTTCCCCTCTTCTGCCATCACCCATCCACCCTAAGAAACCCACGGGTTTTGATATGGCTGATTTCAATCAAGAAAGAGTTTCGTTTGGATTTATACGCAGCCCAGATATCAAATTTCGGATTAATCACAATTAACATAAACTTCTCAATCAAAATCCATCCCCTATTTTTGTTGATTTCCAAAATGATTTAGTAAGATGATATCATTTTTAAAATTTTTCTATGTGGCTGGTTGGGATAGAGAAAGGAAAGGGAGAGAGGGGATGGCGGTTGGTTCTTGTAACTGGGGAAGACAAAAGACGGTTCGGTGATGGTGGCGGACGATGGCGGCTACTACGGAAGAGAAGGAAACATAATCTCATTAAAAAAAAAGATAGTGTCAAGTTTAAATATTGGTAGTAGTAGAATCATAAATCTATCCCATATCGTTCATAATCTAATTAGAAAAGAGATAGTGTAAAGTTTAGATATTGGTAGTAGTATAATCGTAAACTTATCCCACATCGTTTAAAAACAACGCGTAATGTTTGAATATAATGGGTGATTGAGACATCTAATAATTGCCGAGCTAAGTAGCTTTAGCTTATGACTCAAGCGAGGGCACCAAAGTGGTTGGATGATGGTAAAGTTGATAGATGGTTTCAACGCTTGAACTCAGGCTAGACCAGCGAACCTGTAGGTTCTAGCTAGCTTAGTTGAACTCAGGCTAAAACGATTAAACCACTAGGTTCTAGCTAGCTTGGTTGAACTCAGGCTAGACCGAGTAAACCTCTAGGTTCAAGCTAGCTTAGTTGAACCTTGTAGGTTGTGGCCAGCTTAGTTGAACTCAGGCTAGACCAATGAACCTGTGAGTTGTGCCCAGCTTAGTTGAACTTAGGCTAGACAGTGAACCTGTAGGTTCTCTAGCTATAGCTTTAATTTAAGTTATTGGACAACCACTTCTTTTTTTTTTTTTTTTTTTTTGTAATAGAAAATAAAAAAAAAATAATATTGCGATTATCAAGGATGGACTTTTATTTTTCATGTATAAAATAAATAAATTAGTATTGTTATGATCATGGATGGATCTTGAAAATTTGAAAATCTAAATATACTTGTGGATCAGTCCTTGGTGATGATTACAAAACATAATAATGATGATTTTTCCTAGTTCAATCAATAACATTTTGTGGGTTTGGCAACTAACCAAAAAAACTCATTTCTTTTTTTCTTTTGAATATTATATTTTTTTAATTTGTGTCAAAGATTTTACATTTTTTGTATATCTAGTGTAGAATGATCTAAAAACATCACCAACTTATTTTCACTTTTATTTTTAATGAATTTTTTTTTTCATTTTTTTATAACTTATTTGGTCTATGTAATCGAGTAGACTCTAAAACGGAAAGTTTTTTGAAATTTTTAGAAAAAAGTTCATTAAAAATGAACCCCAGTTCCACTAAATTTTCTCATTAGAAAAGAGATAGTGTAGAGTTTAAACACTAGTTGTAGTAGAATCATAACTCAATCCCACATCGTTCATAATCTCATTAAAAGAGATAATGTAAAATTTCAACATTGGTAGTAGTAAAATTGTAAACCCCTCGCACATTGTTTAAAAACAACTCATAATGTTTGAATATAAATAGTGATTGAGACATCTAATAATTGCCGAGCCGAGTAGCGTTAGTTGGTGACTTAAGCGAGTGCACCAAGGTGGTTGGATGACGTTAAAGTTGAAAGGTGGGTTCGACGCTTGAACTTTGGGTAAACCAGTGAACGTATTCGTTCTGGCTAGCCCGAGGGTTTTTTTTTTTTTTTTTTTACATGTATACAATTAAAAATTAATATTGTGATGACCAAGGATGGATTTTGTCATGTATAAAATAAATAAATTAATATTGCTATGATCAAGGATGGATCCTCGAAATTTGAAAATCTAAATATACTATCCCACCCTTTGGATCTATCCTTGGTGATGATGTTTAACATAAAAATAATGATTTTTTCTATTTCAATCAATAAAATTTGGTGGGTTTTGGCAACCAACTAAAAACTCTATCTTTTTTTTTTTTAATTTGCCTCCAAAATTTTACATTTTTTGTGTATCTAGTGTAGAATGATCTAAGCCTCCGTTTGGGAAGTGTGTTAGTTTTTTGACTTTTTGACTTTTTTGGCTATATGAGCATGGGTTCAAAAGCTTGATTTGGGAAGGGCTTTTGGCTTTTTAGCTTTTTTGACTTTTTTGTGAGAGAAGAGTGTAATGATTATGGGGTTGGATGGGATGTTTTGTCTGTTATGGCTCATGAGCCTATTCTGTCTTTTGTGGCTCATTGAGCCAAAAAAGCCCAATGAGCCCTTGCCAAAAACATCAACTTATTTCACTTTTTTTTTAGTCAATTATTTTCCATTTTAATTTTATAACTTATTTGGTCTATGCAATCAAGTAGATGCTAAAATGCAAAGTTTTTAAAAAAAATTTGAAAAAACTTTAGTAAAAATGAAAGAAAAAAAAAATCCAAATACTTACCTCAGTTCCACTAATTTTCTTTACGAAAAATTACAATTCAATAGTATTTTTAAAAAAAAATTACAATTTTTTTTTTTAATTTACCACTCTGATCTATTTTTTTTTCTACACTTGCATTACTACATACCTTTAAAATAATTCAAAATATATTCCAAGCACAATAAACATTTAAAAGCTTTGACAAGAGAGGATTTGGTGATGGTGGCAGTGGATGGTGGTTACGGGAGAGAAGGAAACATGATCTCATTAGAAAATAGATAGTGTAAAGTTTAAACACTGGTTGTAGAAGAATCGTAAATCCATCTCACATCGTTCATAATCTTATTAGAATAGAGATAGTATAAAATTTAAACGTTGGTAGTAGTAGAATCATAAACTCATCCCACATCATTTAAAAATAACGAATAATATTTAAATATAAGGTGTTATTGAGACATCTAATAATTGCCGAGCTAAGTAGCTTTGGCTTGTGACTCAAGTGTTGAAGCCATCTATCAACTTTACCATCATCCAACCACTTTGGTGTCCTCGCTTAAGTCATAAGCTAACGCTACTTAGCTCGACAATTATTAGATGTCTCAATCACCCATTATATTCAAACATTATGCGTTGTTTTTAAACGATGTGAGATAAGTTTACGATTATACTACTACCAATATTTAAACTTACATTATCTCTTTTTTAATTCGATTATGAACGATGTGGGATAGATTTATGATTCTACTACTACCAATATTTAAACTTGACACTATCTTTTTTCTAATGAGATTATGTTTCCTTCTCTTCCATAGTAGCCGCCATCGTCCGCCACCATCACCGAACCGTCTTTTGTCTTCCCCATCTACAAGGACCCCATCCCATCCCCTCTCCCTTTTTTTCCTTCCTCTCCCCCACCCACATAGAAAATTTTAAAATGCTCTCATCTTAGTAAATCATTTTCGAAATCGACAAAAATAGGGGATGGATTTTGATTGAGAAGTTTATGTTGATTGTGATTAACTCGAAATTTGATATCTGGGCTGCACATAAATCCAAACGAAACTCTTTCTTGATTGAAATCAACCACATCAAAACCCGTGGGTTTCGTAGGGTGGATGGGTGATGGCAGAAGAGGGGAAAAAATAGAGGAGTAGAGGAGGGGAAAAAACAAGATTTTTCCTAGTTTGTTTTGAGATTCCGTGTTGGTGACTAAGGAGAAGGAGTAGGGCAGGGAGGTATCAAATAAGGGTGGGTTTATAAAACAAAATGCCATATCTTTTACTGTTTCCTAAGAAATTTTTTTTATTACTATTGAAATGGATTTAAGCTCATGGGTGTAACAAGGACTTAACGAACACAAAATTTTGAAAGGGACACGTTCTGAACTTGTCATACCACATGTTTGCCAAGTTTACCGGTGTAACACGGACTTGAGCTCCTCAAAGAGTTACCACAAAAGGCATAAAGTTTGTGATGTTCAGTCAAAGACTGCTAGAGTTATTGTCAACAGTGTAGCAGGTATGACAGTTCTCTCATTGCCTTATAATATATTGTTTTGTTTACAATGCATTGCATTAGGGAACAAAAAATCTAAAAAAGTCACATTTTTTTTTTCTAATTTCGGCTTTCTCCATCAATAGTGACGGAGCAATTCCCATGTATTCTTCAGCTCATGATAATGCCCCCAAAATGGTGACTATAAATATCACTTACCCCAAAAAAGAGTCACGCAAGAATAATTAAGGTTTCAGCATTGGGTGAGTTCTATCTGGTTGGTGATTTTTTTAAATCATTCTACACTAGACAGAAAAAAATATAAAATTTTTGATGCAAATTTGGGTAAAAAAAATATAAAAAAATATTCAAAAAAAAATAGTTTTTTTAGTTAGTTGCCAATCCCACCAAATTTTATTGATTGAAATAGAAAAACCATCATTTTTATGTTGCATATGTAAACATAAATTTCAGAACACAAACCTTACACTTCGGATCATTTACCATGTGGATTATCAAGAAATCAAGACAAAATGACATACCTGAATCCATTGATGAACGGTTAAACGGAAGCGTGATTATCAATAAACTCTTTATTATTGATTATGTTATTGCCTTCTAATCCTTTCCCCTTTGGTGCCATATGTTTCTCCTTGAGAGGATTTAGAAAAATGGCAGTGTTCTTTTTTTCCACTTGGGAAGGAATAGGGACCATAACCTTTTAAATGTTGTAATTGGTTTTCAAAACTGAAAGGTTGTGGAAGTTCAAAAGGAATGAAAACCAACTTTAACCAATATGTTTTAATTTCTATTTCTGCCCCTCATAGAAATAGAAATTATACAACTAGTATCTACACATTAGGTCCATAACACATATACCCTTAAGCCTATTAACTAAATTGAATCACTTAAATTGTAAGCTTCTTATAAATGATAACACCACATTTAATTATGTGGTCCCATTGAGACATTATCTAACAATCTCCCACTGGACCACATATGTATCAAAAAATGTGCTTAACTTTAGTGAGCTCAGAAATTTGTTATCATAACTTGAGGGTATCCAAACAATCTTGTCCATTAACTATATTAATATAGGATCAAAGCGGTCTTCGTTACATCAATCGTAACTCGACCCACCAATGGTCACGTATACTAATACAGTTAAATGACATAGATCAATCATGGATGCGTAGCATGGAAATTACATGTGATGTGATCCATACATGCCTATTTCCAACTGGTCCTACTTAACTTTATTGAGATCAATACTGCACAATACGTAACAGAGCGTAATAAACTAAATATTTCATTTCTGCAGAAATTAATCTAATTACATAGATAAAACTCAAGGCTGACATAAAGCAGTAATATAAATGCAAACTCCCACTAAACCCGAATGTTCTCAAATAGAACAACACCCATCTGAGCAGTGTGCTCATGAAAGACCTTGGGTGGTAGTCCCTTCGTAAGTGGATCCGCTATCATGGAGTTTGTCCCAATGTGCTCTATGGAAATCTGTCCACTCTGCACTCTTTCTTTTACAACTAGGAACTTGATATCAATATGCTTTGATTTTGTCGAGCTCCTGTTGTTATTGGAATATAAAACTGCAGACTTATTGTCACAATATAACTTAAGTGGTCTTTCAGTGCCTTCCAAAACACGCAACCCAGTGACAAAATTCCGCAGCCATATCCCTTGGTTTGATGCCTCATAACATGCTACAAAATCTGCGGCCATGGTATGACAACATCTCAAGATACGTAGCACAACATTAATACCATGCCTTTGGGTAGTGATATTAACTGTAAGTGGTATTCTTGTTGTAATGATCAAACATTGACAATAAGTTATGTCAAATAACAAATCTATCTTTTGATGGATTTATTATTCACATTAGGTTTTCTTGACAATTGGCACATGTTTATCACCACAAAATGTGTGTGTAATTCTGCCAAGTCTTAATCATGTCTTTGGACCGATAAATACCCACATGAGATACACAGACATGAACATCAAAACATTCCATATAAAACAATCTAGACAAGAGAGATCACTTTTGTGACATCTTGTTTGAATTGACTTATATTGAGAATGTTAGAAAATTAAATTTCTGTAGACGTTGTATGAAATTACATTAAATTTAAAGATTTCTAAATTTGTGACCTCGTATATATTATATAATCTGCAGCAATCCCAATTATATACATACATATATAAATAGAATTGATGGGTCCAAAAATAAATAGTTTTTTTTTTTTTTTTTTATGATGTTCAAAATTAAACCGATCAAATCGCAAGATATATCTATATATATATAAATACATGATGTTCATCCATTTGAGAGAAAAAAAAACTGCCCACCGAATCATTTTACAATTCCAGAAAACAGATTGCCATTTTCACAGAACAAAACAGGAAAAACAGAATTTACATCCATAAGAAAATTCAGAATCTGATTCCAGGAAACTAAATAGAATGAATAAAGCATATCAATTCTAATAAGACACATGATATGCTGGCTCTGATACCAATTGTAAACATAAATTTCAGAACATAAACCTTACACTTCGGATCATTTACCATGTGTATTATCAAGAAATCAAGACAAAATGACATACCTGAATCCATTGATGAACGATTAAATGGAAGCGTGATTATCAATAAACTCTTTGTTATTGATTATGTTATTGCCTTCTAATCCTTTTCCCTTTGGTGCCTTATGTTTCCCCTTGAGAGGATTTAGACAAATGGCAGTGTTCTTTTTTTTCACTTGGGAAGGAATAGGGACCATAACCTTTTAAAGGTTGTAATTGGTTTTCAAAACTGAAAGGTTGTGGAAATTTAAAAGGAATGAAAACCAACTTTAACCAATATGTTTTAATTTCTATTTCTGCCCCTCATAGAAATAGAAATTATACAATTAGTATCTACACATTAGGTCCATAACACATATACCCTTAAGCCTATTAACTAAATTGAATCACTTAAATTGTAAGCTTCTTATAAATGATAATGTACGGGAAAGAAATTCACCTTCTCGTATAATCCTGTTGACCAAGTCTGCGTTCCTCAATACGTCGTCGTTCCTCCACCTGAAAACACAAACGTGAGCCGCGGGGTGTCTTGAAACCTCTCTGATGCCTAAGCCAGTAAACAAGACAAGAAGGCAAAAGCTCTGTGTATTCAGGAAGCAAAATTGTATTACCTTGGCAAAGGTGGCATTGATGAGCTTATATAGGTTTCGCACGGCATAGTCCTAGTAGGACTCTAACTTCTCCATTCAAAGAGTCCTCTTAGAACTCACATTCCTCTATGCGTAGAGTCCTTCTAGGAATCATACTCATCCTAGAAGATAATGCTTATCTTCAACACCCCCCTCACTGCATAAGCCAAGTGAGATGGCTTCATTATGGCCGAACTCCATTACGACCGAAGTAACCCATAGTCCGGACTTCGCTCTTACTTCTCTTACCTCGGTTTCTCACGCACAACCGAACCAACCATAAGAGAGTTCAACCGGACTAGGGCGCAACCCAACCAGACCACCGCGTCCGAACCGGAGTCAATCCAAGACCGGTCAGTCTTCCAAAATGTCTTATGACCGACCTAGACTTCGACGGACTATCTTGATAACAACAGAATCAACTACGAACGCCCGTTTGGCAACCGAACTATCCGCACTACTCCACTTCGGCCGGTGTATTTACCATCTGCCGTTCTTGGACCTTGCTCGGCCCAACACCTAGCTCGGCCCAATTTATGAATATAAATTACCCTCTCAATTGCCCCTTAATTCCATCCGCAAAGCGTGATAGGGATTACTTGTTTACCAACCGATCTAAAGTTCTTAACCTCCCCAGCCGAGCTAACCATCCGTTAGCCTCTCCAGCCGAGCTAGAAACCCCCAAGCCTTTCCAGCCGAGCTGAGACCTTTTACCTTTCCCAACCGAGCTAAGTCCGCACCGAGCTATACTTGTCCGGCTCAAACGTCTTTTCAATTCGCAGAAACTGAATCGATTGTCCTTCCCATGCCACGTGGCAAGCTCTAAATGGTCAATCACAGCTGTCAGCCGCCCTCGTACTCCGAAAATTTTGAACAGTTCCCTCCAAAAAAACGCCTTTACACAAAACAACCCTTCATTTTTGCCTTACACTACTGTTCAACCTCTCTCTCTTTGTTCTTTCATTCTGAGCTGGGAGTCGCTGTGCATCCTTACTGCCTTCGTATCAATCCTTCAATCCTCCTCTTCTTCCTCTTGGTAAGTACATGAATCCCATTGTGCTTCCGTTTTTGCTCTCATTTCAATCCATAACTTCCTATCTCGTGTATTTGCAAAGCATGTTTCCACTTTGTAGTTTCTGAAAATACCCCGCACAAGAACACTATGAACATGACGAAACACCACGTAGAACACCTTTTCGATCTTGGCACACGCCCCAACCGAACTAGGATAGTGTTTGTGCTATAGGTAGATCTTATCTGTATACAACCGGACTGGAACTTGTGCAAATCATAGTAACTTCAGTAGATCAACCGATTCTCTCTAGCCGAAATGAGAACCCACCGAACTAGAAACTGTAGATGCTGTCCAGGAGAACTAGAACCGAACTAGTACTTGTAAATAACACTGTAGTTTCAATAGGTTGCCACTTGTTTCACCTCAGCCGAAATCAAAACTGACTGGAGATAGGTATTCCGGTCCCAGACCGGGCTAGGCCTCTGACCGGGCTAAGTCCTGGGGCTAAGCCATCCTTTTGAGTTTCTAAACCGAACTCAGAAAGATGCCCCTTGAGGCCTAACCGTGGTAAGAAAAACCATAAGTGAAACCGAGATAACCACAAACTTTTCACGAGCCGATGTAGACAGCTTAGCACCACATAGAACCGAAGTAAAACCAACCTTTTCTTGCTTTATTCTTGTAGCACAGTCTTTGATCTGTGCTTGACACTTGCTTTTTCAACTTTGCAGACTTAGGCTGTCCAGGCACTCCCTCTGTGTGTCCAACCGGACTACTGAGCACGCTCCTTCAACCGAGATAAATTATCTCTTAATTTATAAAATAAATGGGGAAGTACAGATATTTGGTAGAAACCCCTGGAGGTCTAGCCGATTTCTGAAGAGACTACCACATACCAACCGATGTAAACCTAACTTTGGTAACAAGGTGTAGACCTCAAGGAGGGCTTAGCCCCTTTACTCTCCAAATAATAATCGAGACCGACTCGATTCCCAAATTTCTTATCTGTGAATTTCTTAGGCAGACTAGACTTTGCCCTACCCAACTATCCACCAACACATACCGAATAATAATGGGTATAGATGCCCTGAACCAGCAAACCGGTCTGAACCTAGGTCTGGCCGAGATACTACATCAGTACTCAATAGGATCCAAAAACCAAGGCTGGTGCTACTATCTGAGAGTGCGCCGAGGTAGAGAAAAGATTATAAAGCACACACCGGACAAAGATGTCAATGATGACGACTTCTTCTGGGTGTCTGGAAACTTTGAGGACTTCCAAGCCCGAATTCCAGGCCGAAGAATAAACGGGGAGAAAGGGGAGCCCGGTATATACACTTCGGCTTTCATTTCGCCGTTCTCTTGAACTTTACTTTTGTGTAAACCGGACTAACACTTGTCTTCTTTTGCTTTGCAGATAAAGCTCATCTCATCTCCAACTACAACTATCCCAACACCGCCAGACTTCAAGACTCGGTGAAAGAAAGAGGGCTAAACTTGACTTCGAGCCGACCTACACATACTCCGATTTAAAAGCAAAAGTAACAGATTTTCTCCTCGAAGATCCACCAGAACCGGACCCAACCTTGCCCGAAATTGTCCTTGTGCGCCTAACCCCAGAAGAAGAGATGGCTAAGAAAAACAGAATGAGGGCCATGCTCACCGAAACAAACCCAACCGAGGTACCTCAGTCCGGCCAACCAACCGATGCCGTGATGGCTCTGCCATCCCAACAGCCCCCGGCTTCGCGCCGAAACAAGCGTGCCCGGACTAGCCAAACCGGGCCACACCTTGTTGACGAAGAGGAGAATGTTCTGCCACCAAGCCCACCAGCAGTCACCCAACCGAACTCCCAAATGAATCATCCAACCGTCCGAAAACCCACAATGGGCTCTAGTTTTCAACAACCGCTATCGACGAGGGTGACTCAGCTGTCTCGGATAAGGATCACCCATCGCCTTCAACTCCGCCGAGGGGTGTGCCTTCCAAAGACATGGAACACCATTCCAAGAAGCTCAACACCGAGATAAAATCACTCAGTGCGCTTCAAAGTCAATGATCGTGGTAAGTAACACCGCCTTCCGTTTCAAAATTTATCCAACTTCCACTTCGTCAATTAACTAAAAATCTACCACTCAGGCGTGCTCTTGAAAACCACGCTTGCACACCAAGCGGTGATGGAGTCAGAAGATCGCGAGGCGGCCATGAAAGACGCAAGTACAAAGCTACCGAACTAACACAAGCAAAGAACAAGGCGGAATCGAGGCCGAGGTAGACCGTCTAACCGGACCGTTACTCTACCGAAGTGACAAACAAAAGGCCGCCACCGAGGCGAAGATCACTACTTGTGGAGATGGCCCACTTCAAAATAAAAAGACGCAAAATGAACTCGCCAAGGTCAAGTAAAAGGGCCCGAAGCGAGGATTCAAGAAGGTCAAGACGATACGGCTTCAATGCGCGCCTAAAGACCTCTTCTTTAAGTGCGGTGGCGGAGTGCGGTGGAGAAGCTTCTGCACCTCAGATATCGATGCATAACGCCCACCGTATTTCATTCCGCTTCACTTAAGCGATGCGGACGACCTTCAAAAGGCATTCTCGAAGGCGTCTGGTGACGAAGAGGATGATGAAGATGATGACGATGATGATGAAGATGAGGGAGCCATCTCGACTCGGCCGCCACCGATCAACAAAACAATCAAGCAGCTCGGTTGGAGCCAACCGTGGACTTGACGACCGAGACACCAGCTAACTCTCTCCTGCCCGCGGATACCACGGTCCAAACCGGGCTCCCTCCCCAAACCGGTCTCCAGGCAGCTGCTGATGCGGAGCTTGATGCCGAACTAGATGCACTTCTAGGATGACTGTTTTTTGTAATTTTTGCTTCTTTTTTCTCTTGTACTTCGGTTTTGGAACTATGTAACCGGACTATGGTCCCACAATTACACTTCCTTTTTGATTTGAATGAAAAAATCTTTTAACTTGCACTCCGGTTCTGAACTTGCTTGGTTGTTTGCTTTTCCATGAACTTGATTACACAACTGTGATCTCGGTTGACCATATACCTCACTTGCCAACCACTCTTCAGCCGATGTAACTTACTTCGGCTGAAGAGTACAAAGAGTTGGTTTAATCCAGCCAACCACTCTTCAGCCGGTATAACTTACTTCGGCTGAAGAGTACAAAGAGTTGGTTTAATCCAGCCAACCACTCTTCAAGGTATAACTTACTTCTTGAAGAGTACAAAGAGTTGGTTTAATCACCAACCACTCTTCAAATTTAGATAACTTACTTCTGAAGAGTACAAAGAGTTGATAAATCGATAACCACTCTTTATAACTTACTTGGTGAAGAGTACAAAGAGTCGGTTTGATCGATAACCACTCTTCAAATGCAGATAACTTACTTCGTGAAGAGTACAAAGAGTTGGTTTAATCGACCAACCACTCTTCACCAGTATAACTCACTTGACGAAGAGTACGAGAGTTGGTTTAATCGACCAACCTCGTGTAGCCATTCCCATACTTTGGCCAAGTCTTTGATTTAGCCATTCCCATACTTTGGCTAAGTGTTGGTTTAATCCAGCCAACCTCTATGTAGCCATTCCCATACTTTGGCTAAGTGTTGGTTTAATCCAGCCAACCTCTATGTAGCCATTCCCATACTTTGGCTAAGTGTTGGTTTAATCCAGCCAACCTCTATGTAGCCATTCCCATACTTTGGCTAAGTGTTGGTTTAATCCAGCCAACCTCTATGTAGCCATTCCCATACTTTGGCTAAGTGTTGGTTTAATCCAGCCAACCTCTATGTAGCCATTCCCATACTTTGGCTAAGTGTTGGTTTAGTCCAGCCAACCTCTAAGTTGGTTTTTCCAGCCAACTTAGAATGTTTGGTTATTCCCAGCAAATGATGTGCGTCCTGGATCCTGATCCTGGGCTTAGGAGGGTTAATAGTTGGTTATTCCGGCCAACTATGTTTACAATGCTACTAACTTGCTAAAACTACTTTCTACGGAAAACAAATATACTAAAAAGAATCGACTTGTTTTATTGAGAAAGTAGAAAATTACACATACTCAAAAAGAAAAAAGCTAAAAGTAAAATAACTTTAGATTGGCAGTGTTCCACGGCCTAGGAATTGCTTTGCCATCCTCATCTTCCAAGTGGTATGCCCCTTTGCCTGCTAATCCGACCACTTTGTAAGGACCTTCCCAATTGGGCCCTAACTTGCCATCTCCTGGGACCAATGTGTTTCCCATCACTTTGCGAAGTACCCAATCGCCAATCTTGAACTGTCTTGGATGTACTGTTTTGTTGTATTTTCTGGACAACTCTTGCTGATAGGAGGCGATGTGTACCAGCGCCTTTCCTCGTCTTTCTTCCACCAGGTCAAGTTCCAATGCTATTGCTTCGCCATTTAGGTCTGGATCAAAGTTTTCACTCCGAATCGTGGGAAGGCCGACTTCTAAGGGGATGACTGCTTCCATGCCATATGCTAAGGAGAATGGTGTTTCAGAGACTGTCATGTGTGGTGCGATAAGCCCATAAGACATGAGGGAGCTTCTCGCCCACTTGCCTTTGGCTTTCTCCAACCTTTTCTTCAATCCGCCCAGACAACTTTATTTGACGCCTCACTTGACCATTTGCTTGGGGATATGCCGTGGAGTTGTAGAATTCTATCTTGTAATCTTCGCAAAAGCCCCGAAAATTTCGCCATCAAACCGAAAGTGCCGTTATGCAAATCGCTTTTGGTATGCCAAAGCAGTAATGATGTTCTCGCTGCACAAACTTCTTCACATCTTTTTCCTTGATTGACGCTAAGGCTTCTGCTTCCACCCACTTTGTGAAGTAGTCTGTTGCCGCAAGAAAGAACTTCCTGTTGCCTGGAGCTGTTGGGAGTGGTCCCACTATGTCCAAGCCCCACATTGCGAAAGGCCACGGACTAGTGAGAGGTAGGAGTTCTCTTGCTGGTTGGTGAATTTGATGCGCAAACTTCTGACACTTTTCGCATGTTTTGACATACTTCTCTGAATCCGCTTGCATGTAGGGCCACCAATATCCTTGTGAAATAGCTCGGTATGCCAATGACCTTCCTCCTTGATGGCTGCCGCATACACCTTCATGTATTTGAACAAGAATGCTTCTACCTTCTTTGGGGTGGACACACTTTAAGTAGGGTCCCGAAACGACTTCTTGTATAATGCTAAGGATGGAGAGAGCCAAAATCGTTGCGACTTGGCTCTTATTCTGCATTTGCCTCTTTCTTATCTTCGGTAGAGTGCCGTCTTTTCAGAACAAGATGATGGGATCCATCCAAGAAGGACCTAACTCCGCAACATACCTCTTCACCACGGGTCTTCAATACTTGGTCCAGGGCGATAGTCGACCAATAGTGGATGAGGATGGAGGTGTCCGCCATCGAGGCGAGGCACGCAAGTTCGCTGCTTCTACTATTCTCCTCCCTGCCAATCTGCTCTATTCTGACCGACTTCAGACTTCTTGATCTCTGTCCTGACTAAGTCTTGGTACTTAGCCATTCTTTCATCCTTTGCTTCATGATCGCCAGAAATTTGATTCACCACCAATTGCGAGTCGCTGTAAACCATTTAATTCAGTGGCCTTCATGTATGCTGCTGACTTGAGCCCTGCAAGAAGCGCTTCGTACTCCGCTTCGTTGTTCGACGCTGGGAAGCCAAGGTTGATCGCCTGCTCCACTACCAAGCCGTCTGGAGAGATGAGGACTATGCCAAGTCCTGCTCCATGTCGATTGGAAGCGCCATCCACAAAGAGTTTCCACATCTCCCCAACGAACAACTTCCAACAGGTGGAGGGGTCGGTCGATGCCTTGGGGTCTTCCAGGTTGCTAATGTCTTCTTCAGAATCCATAATCGCAGTCTGCCCCTTGTCTTCTGCTGGGCCCAAGTCATTAGTTGCTAGTGAATTTTGACTTGGTGTGGTAAGGTTGGCCTCTTCTTCGCCTTCTTTATCTGGCGCCGACCGAGTAGCTGCACTAGGGGTTGCGCTTATTCCTGCCAAACTCCATCCCTAGGTTGGTTGTATCACCAGTCAATTGGGCAAACCTGGTGGCCTCCAGGAGTGAACTCTGCGACGAAGTCTGCCAAAGATTGGGCTTTTATCATGTTCGGGTTGGAACTTCACGTCATATTGTCCCAACTCCATCGCCCACTTCAAACTCGCCCGAAAAAGTTGGCCCTCTCAAACAGAGCTTTCAATTGGAAAAGTCAGTGAGGACGACAATGGTGTGGGCGTGAAAGTAGTGCGCCAATTTCACGGATGCCATCATTAAGGCGGTGCTAACTTCTCAGAGGCAAGTATCTTGCTTGCTCCTAGCAATATCTTGTCGACATAGAAGATAGGTAGGTGTTGGATTCCTTTCGCCGAACCAACACCGCACTTATCAAGCTTTGGGAGACCGCCAAATAGAGGAGGAGTTCTTCCCGGTATGGGGTAACAAGTAATGGTGGAGAAGACATGTACTCCTTCGGACTTTCGAGCTTTGTCGCATTCTTCGTCCCACTCAAACTTAGCTTTTAATGACCGGAAGAATGGACGCATCTGTTCAAGACCGTGATGAATCGGTTAAGTCTTTGCCGCCATGCTTGAGATGTCAGATCTTCTTTCACCGAGTTAGGTCTCTCTAACTCAATTGCTTTGATCCGAGAAGGATCCGCCTCTATACCTCGATTGGTTACCAAGAAGCCTAAGAATTTGCTCGATCCTACTCCAGCACACTTCGACGCTGAGGCGTAACTTATGCTTTTCGGGATCTCAAACATCTCACTTAGGTCCTTGAGATGGTCACTCTCACTCTTGCTCTTGACCACCATATCATCGATGTAAGCCTCCATTGTTTTGCCTAACAATGGTTCAAACATCTTGGTGACCATTCTCGGAATGTCGCCTGCGTTCTTCGGGCCAAAGGGCATGACCTTATAACAAGATAGTCCTCTTGGAGTGGTGAAGGATGTGACCTCCGGTCCGCTCATGCATTGCGATGATCCGGTGGTAGCCTCAGATGTCGTCGAGGAAGCTTAGCTTGTGACCAAATTGTTAGGTCGACCAATTGATCTATCCTGGCAAGGGAAGCTATCCTTGGGGCATGCTTTGTTGACAGTTTATAGTCGACGCAGACGCCACTTCCCATTCTTTTTCTAAGACCACAACCGTGTTGGAAATCCACCTGGGGTAGTGCACCTCTCTAATTGCTCCTGCCTCCAACAAGTTTCCCACTTCTTCTGCTACTATTTCGGCGTGGTGGAGTGCCGATCTGCGAGTGCGTTGAATGACTGGTCTGGCAGAAGGGTGGACGTTGAGTTGGTGGCAGATGAAGTTGGGGTCAATGCCTGGCATGTCGTATGGAGTCCAGGCGAACACTTCTATGTTGGAAGTTAGAAATTCCAAGACCTCCACTCTCTCTGTGCTGGACAACGACGAGCCAAGCAAGAAGAACTTATCCGGGTTCTTCTCGTCTATTCTGACCTCCACCAAGTCCTCCACTGCTTTTCATCACGCTGCCAACATCCGCGAATAGTTCATTACTCTCCTGGTTCTTGAATCAATGAACATATCCTTTGGCAATGGCTACCATTCGCTATGCAAGCTTTGCTTGGACATTATCTGGTCCCCATAAACTTCTTCTATTACTCCAGTGTCGTTGGGAAACCTCATCACTTGGTGGTAAGAGGATGCCACCGAGCGCATGGCGTGCAGCCATGTTCTGCCTAAGATAATGTTGTAGGTGGAGGGGACCTTCAGCACCCAGAACTCTACTTGCTTCGTTACACTTCCCGCCCTGACTGGAAGGATGATTTTGCCGACTGGCCACTCCGGCATAGAGTTGAATCCAATCAAAGGGGATACGGCTGGGGCCAAGTCTTTATCTTGCAGCTTTAGTTGCTTGAAGGTTTCATAGTACATGATTTCGCACGAGCTACCTTGGTCAATCAGAATCCGCTTGACGTCAAAATCCTTGACTCGAGAGTGACGACCAAGGCATCGTTGTGTGGGCAATATATTCTCATTCCAAGTCTTTATCCTAAAAGGACATGATGTTTGTGGCTTCGCCCTCCCCTTTTGACGATCGGGTTGGGCACTTAACACCTCTTTCAAGTGTTTCGCTTTTTGATTGAACCTCTGAGCTCGCATACTCGCTCTGGTTCAAAGACTCCATGGATTACGTTGATGGTGCCTTGTGGCGGGCCGATCGGCATTCCATTGGGGAGGTTATGGTCTTGGGGTCGGCCGCGCCTCCTTCTATGTATTTATCCAGTGGCTGCCGCCACCAATTCTTCCAGATGTTGCTCACCAAGGCAGGCGATTTGATTCGGTGCCCCTTTTCCTTGTGGAAGGTGCATCCGGATCTGTCATCGTAATCCTTCCGGGCCTCGCCAACCTTGGTGCCACTTGACAAAGGCTCGTCTCGAATCTCACCGAGTATACGTAGATCGGCTTCTTGAACACCGTGGTTATGGCGATTCGGACTCTCAACCATCTCTTGTCCTGGTCTTCATCATTGTCGCGTCTGCCTCTGCTTTTGGTTTTGGCGACCTCTGGTATTGACCTTGCCGAGGTCTTCTTCTCGTGTAGCGCATCCGCTTTTTGCTCTGCACGGCGCCATCCTCTTCCACCGATGTCTTTGATGCACTCTCTCCATCGTGGCCTCCATGGTAAGTGGCGGAGTCATGGTGATAGAGTCCTCGACCGTTTCCATTGACCGAAGGCCTCTTTGTATTCGCAATGGCGAGGTTGGTTGGGCTCCCCTAACTGTTGAATGTCTCCCAAGATGGCATTGTATGACCTCTCGAGTCTCCTTGTCTCCATGTCGATGGAGAGCAATCGGTCGATCTCCACCGAGTCTTTGTGTTCGCTCAATCGCGTTACAAACGCCTCGCTTGATTCGCCCAGAGGCAATCTTGCGCCTCGAAGCTTCTCAAACCAAGTCAAGCCTAGGACGCCGAGGCTTGAAGGGAATAGGATACACATCAACGCCTCATTCCGTCGGTAAACAGCCATAACCTGGCGAAAGTGGCTCAAGTGAGTGTATGGGTCCGTCTTTCCTTCATACGTCGTGAATTTGGGTTGTAGGAAGCCTGACGGAAGGGGCGCATTCTCAATCTCGGGGACGAATGGTGAGGTCTGCAGCCTCGCCAATGCCTTATCCGCTGGTTCAGTATGCCAAGTCGGCCTTGGCATTCCAACCTCGACGCTCCCATGCGCCCGAGGAGCCAACCGCCCCAAGGCAGGAACCCTGTGGGGATCGCGCCCTCTGGCGTCCTCCTTCCATCGTGCCTTTTCTCCAAACATGGACCTTAAGTCGGACGACCTAGGTAATTCTGTCTGCCTCGAGCTCGTATGATCCGTATCTGAGGGCCAATAGGTACTCCCTCAAGATATGACTTCTCGGGCCTCGCCCTTCAGACTGGAGTGACGAGTCTGGGAAGATACGGACCGCTGTCGCCTTGCCCCGAGGCTTACCCTCCGGGCCGAGAGGGTGTAGAATTCCTACCACGACCCTCTGAGTGGCGAGGGGGCGTCTTCTTATTACGCCCCTCTCCTGTCGCCACTTCTTTGCCCTTCATCTGGCGCTTCAGAGACTCCATGTCCGCCGCCATCTTACGGATCAATTCATCTTGTTCTCTGACGCGATCCTCCAGAATTTGAGGATCAACTCTGCGCCTTTGTCTTTCTGGGCTTTGCGAACGAGAAGGATGAGGACTGCCATTCCTCCTTCGTCCCCTCGCATCCCTCCTGGAGTTCGCTTTGTGGTTCCAGACTCGCCATGGAGGGATCAAAGGTAGGCGTCTTGCACCTCCTCCGGAGTTAGTCCGTCATGGCGGCGATTCTTCGTTGTTCGCCATTGATGTTCGAGAAAGCTTGATCAAGAGGTTGTTCTTGTCTCGATACTTCCCACGACGCCAATTGTGCGGAAAGAAATTCACCTTCTCGTATAATCCTGTTGACCAAGTCTGCGTTCTCAATCAATACGTCGTTCCTCCACCTGAAAACACAAACGTGAGCTGGCCGGCGGGGGTGTGCCGGAAACCTCTCTGATGCCTAAGTCAGTAAACAAGACAAGAAGGCAAAAGCTCTGTGTATTCAGGAAGCAAAATTGTATTACCTTGGCAAAGGTGGCATTGATGAGCTTATATAGGTTTCGCACGGCATAGTCCTAGTAGGACTCTAACTTCTCCATTCAAAGAGTCCTCTTAGAACTCACATTCCTCTATGCGTAGAGTCCTTCTAGGAATCATACTCATCCTAGAAGATAATGCTTATCTTCAACACCCCCCTCACTGCGTAAGCCAAGTGAGATGGCTTCATTATGGCCGAACTCCATTACGACCGAAGTAACCCATAGTCCGGACTTCGCTCTTACTTCTCTTACCTCGGTTTCTCACGCACAACCGAACCAACCATAAGAGAGTTCAACCGGACTAGGCGAACCCAACTGCACCACAGCGTCAACCGGAGTCAATCCAAGACCGGTCAGTCTTCCAAAATGTCTTATGACCGACCTAGACTCGCTGACCGGACTATCTTGATAATACCAGAATCGAACTACTTGACGCCTGCTTGGCAACCGAACTATCCGCACTACTCCACTTCGGCCGGTGTATTTACCATCTGCCGTTCTTGGACCTTGCTCGGCCCAACACCTAGCTCGGCCCAATTTATGAATATAAATTACCCTCTCAGATAACACCACATTTAATTATGTGGTCCCATTGAGACATTATCTAACAGCATAGTCATCACCATGGACGAATCCCTAACATGCGAAAGTATATTTAGATTTTCAAATTTTGGGCATCCATCTTTGATCATCTTAAAAAGAAAATGTGGTTGTCCGATGATGTAACTCAACAACCTTGGGCTAACCAGAACATACACGTTCACTGGTCCAACCTGAGTTCAAGTGTCGAATCGATCTTTCAACTTTACCATCATCCAACCATTTTAATGCCCTCGCTTGAGTCACAAGCTAAAGCTACTTAGCTCGGCAATTATTAGATGTCTCAATCAGACCTTATATTCAAATATTATTCGTTATTTTTAAATGATCTGGGACGAGTTTATGATTCTACTACTACCAACGTTTAAATTTTATACTATCTCTATTCTAATAAGATTATGAACGATGTGGGATGGATTTACGATTCTTCTACAACCAGTGTTTAAACTTTACACTATCTATTTTCTAATGAGATCATGTTTTCTTGTCTCCCGTAACCACCATCCACCGCCACCATCACCAAATCCTCTCTTATCAAAGCTTTTAAATGTTTATTGTGCTTGGAATATATTTTGAATTATTTTAAAGGTATGTAGTAATGCAAGTGTAGAAAAAAAAAAATCAGATCAGAGTGGTAAATTAAAAAATTTGTAATTTTTTTTTTTAAAAATACTATTGAATTGTAATTTTTCGTAAAGAAAATTTAGTGGAACTGAGGTAAGTATTTGGATTTTTTTTTTGGTTTCATTTTTACTAAAGTTTTTTCAAAATTTTTTTAAAAACTTTGCATTTTAGCATCTATTCGATTGCATAGACCAAATAAGTTATAAAATTAAAATGGAAAATAATTGACTAAAAAAAAAGTGAAAATAAGTTGGTGATGTTTTTAGATCATTCTACATTAGATACACAAAAAATGTAAAATTTTAGAGGCAAATCAAAAAAAAAAAATAACATTAAAAAAAAAAAAAGATAGAGTTTTTAGTTGGTTGCCAAAACCCACCAATTTTATTGATTGAAATAGAAAAAACCATTATTTTTATGTTGAACATCATCACCAAGGATAGATCCAAAGGGTGGGATAGTATATTTAGATTTTCAAATTTCGGGGATCCATCCTTGATCATAACAATATTAATTTATTTATTTTATACATGAAAAAAATCCATCCTTGGTCATCACAATATTAATTTTTTATTGTATACATGTAAAAAAAAAAAATCCCTTGGGCTAGCCAAAGCGAACACGTTCACTAGTCTATCCAGAGTTTAAGCGTCGAACCCACCTTTCAACTTTACCGTCATCCAACCACCTTGGTGCACTCGTTTAAGTTACAACTAACGCTACTCAGCTCGACAATTATTAGATGTCTCAATCACACTTTATATGCAAACAATATGGGTTGTTTTTAAACAATGTGCAAGGGGTTTATGATTTTGCTACTACCAATGTTGAAATTTTACACTATCTCTTTTCTAATGAGATTATGAACGATGTGGGATTGGGTTATGATTCTACTACAACCAATGTTTAAACTCTACACTATCTTTTTTCTAATGGAAAAATTTAGTGGAACTGGGGTTCATTTTTAATGAACTTTTTTCAAAAAATTTTAAAAAAAACTTTGCGTTTTAGAGTCTACTTGACTACATGGACCAAATAAGTTATAAAAAAAAATGAAAAACAATTCATTAAAAATAAAAGTGAAAATAAGTTGGTGATGTTTTTAGATCATTCAACACTAGATACACAAAAAATGTAAAATCTTTGACACAAATTTAAAAAATATAATATTCAAAAGGAAAAAAAAAAAAGAGTTTTTTTGGTTAGTTGCCAAACCCACCAAATGTTATTAATTGAAATAGAAAAAATCATCATTTTTATGTTTTATAATCATCACCTAGGACTGATCCACAGGGTGCAAAAGTATATTTAGATTTTCAAATTTTCAAGATCCATCCATGATCATAACAATACTAATTTATTTATTTTATACATGAAAAATAAAACTCCATCCTTGATAATCACAATATTATTTTTTTTTATTTTTTATTACAAAAAAAAAGTGGTTGTCCAATGACTTAAACTAAAGCTATAGCTAGAGAACCTATAGGTTCACTGTCTAGCCTAAGTTCAACTAAGCTAGGCACAACTCACAGGTTCACTAGTCTAGCCTGAGTTCAACTAAGTTGGCCACAACCTACATGGTTCAACTAAGCTAGCTTGAACCTAGAGGTTTACTCGGTTTAGCCTGAGTTCAACCAAGCTAGCTAGAATCTAGTGGTTTAATCGTTTTAGCCTGAGTTCAACTAAGCTAGCTAGAACCTACAGGTTCGCTGGTCTAGCCTGAGTTCAAGTGTTGAAGCCATCTATCAACATTACCATCATCCAACCACTTTGGTGCCCTCGCTTGAGTCATAAGCTAACGCCACTTAGCTCGGCAATTATTAGATGTCTCAATCACCCATTATATTCAAGCATTATGCGTTGTTTTTAAACGATGTGGGATAAGTTTACGATTATACTACTACCAATATTTAACATTATCTCTTTTCTAATTAGATTATGAACGATGTGGGATAGATTTATGATTCTACTACTACCAATATTTAAACTTGACACTATCTTTTTTCTAATGAGATTATATTTCCTTCTCTTCCATAGTAGCCGCCATCGTCCGCCACCATCACCGAACCGTCTTTTGTCTTCCCCAGCTACAAGGACCAACCGCCATCCCCTCTCTCCCTTTCCTTTCTCTGTCCCAGCCAGCCATATAGAAAAATTTAAAAGTGCTCTCATCTAAGCAAATCATTTTGGAAATCAACAAAAATAGAGGATGGATTTTGATTGAGAAGTTTATATTGATTGCGATTAACCCGAAATGACATATCTGGGCTGCTCATAAATCCAAACGAAACTCTTTCTTTATTGAATTCAACCACATCAAAACCTGTGGGTTTCCTAGGGTGGATGGGTGATGACAGGAGAGGGGGAAAAACATTAGTTTTTTACCAACTTTTCAAAACACCCTACTCATTTGGTTGGTTGAGTTGGAATGTTAAAATATTAAAGTAATTATAAAAAATAAAATAAATTAAAAATTTAATAAAATTAAATATCACATTTAAATTATTATTAGTTTTTTCATAAAAATTCAAAAATTAAAAAAATCTAACCTAGATAATTTTTTTTACCCATACGAATAGTAAAAAAAATTAAAGAGCCAACTCATTTATCAAATAAAGCCATACTAAAGTTTTGTTTGATTTTAGATTTTTGATTAAAAAGATATAAAAAGGTAAAATTAACTATATAAATTAATGAGATAAAATATCACATTTAAATCATAATTATTATAATTTTTTTTTTCATAAAAATTAAAAAATTAAAAAAATCAAGCCAAACGAAACTAACCAAACTGAAAAAGTCCTAATATAAAAAAATAAGCTAAAAACGTTAGTGCGAAACGAAGGCTAATATAAAAATGCTTCTATCGTTGACTGAGCCGATGCATCTCCTGTGACAAAACTGAAAATTGATTCATGTAGTAAAAACTTTAGTGAGAGAAGTTATCCGCATTTAATCTAAATGAAAATAAAGAAAATAGTCCAAAAAGTAAATATTATATTAAAGTTTAGGCATTAATATTGGTTTGATTGTCCTTGCTTTATATAACATTCAATCTTGTATTTTTTTTTTTTTCTCACCTTATGAACGTCAAGTCTTGAGGTTTATCTAATTATTAAATTAGTTCTTAGTTTAGAAATCACAAAAAGATAAATTAATTATCTTGTTTAATACAATTGATCTTATGAGAAAGTCAACAGTGCATATGAAGGTAGAGGATGTAGAGAAATTTAAACTAAAAAAATAGTCTAAATATAAATTTAAATACGTAGATCCATTGTGATTTAGACTCCATGAATTAAATATAAATCAAATCGAAACAAGATTGGTGCAATAATGTATGGTGCAGTGAATTGCTAGACAATAGTTTTATGAGCATTTGCAAGTCAAAGGTTCTCATTAAACTCTTTGTGATTTTTTCATGGTATTCTGATGGAATTTATATCATAGGTTTGTGTTGGGAGGACATAATTTACAAATTTTTATATTATACATTCAATTATGTAAGAAATTGTTGGAAAATAGTTTTGGAAAATCTTATTTTTTACTAACTTTGAGCATTAATTAAGATGGGACCCAAGCGTTATTTTTAACGTTACTAATTGGATTCGTGTTTAATGTCGCGTAGCGAATAATATCGTGTATTTGGTTGCTCAAACAATTTCTGGATGAATGGGAATTCAACATGCATTTTCAGATTCGTAAAAATAGTTTTAAGTGAGTTTCCTACATATTTGTGAAATGTGCTTGTCCATATTATAAAGGCATAAGGATTTGTATGGATTTATATACTCTAACTTGGGATATGGGATGGGTTCCAAGAGATACCTAAATTTGTGGAAGGGTGAGGTTATGGGTAAAGTGTACTAAACCCATTGGACCCAAAACAAAAATCGCGTGCCAATGTTTGTCTGGGCAGGCTGGACTTGGGCGTGAGTGATTGGGATGGGCTCCAAGGTACCCAAGTTTGTGGAAGGGTAAGGTTATGGGTAAAGTGTGCTAACTCCATTGGACCCAAAACAAAAATCGCACGCGTCGCCGTCCGTTCGGGTGAGCTGGGCTTTGGCGCGAGTGTGAGATTTGGCTTATCCGGCCCAACCTGTTCGGAAAAGCCACCTTTTATCCTATATAAAGCCTGCCATCCAACAATTTATTTCATAAGATTTCTTCTTCCCTTTTCATCTTCTTGTTTTCTGTATTTATTTTTAGGAAGAAAAAGAGAGAGTCACAACAGAGTTTTGGCTCACCAGATTTGCTTTTGTAATGCTGCAAATCAAGTGTTAGTCGTTGCATCCTGGGAAGTGGACGCTGGTAAATCTTGAAATACCAGGGTGATGGCGAAATCTATTTTAAGAAGATTGTGTTCAACACAAGTCTCAATGTTTAAAGTTACTGTAAGCAATTAATTCAAAATTTAATTTATATAATTCTTTTTAAAATTATTTTATTTTATTATTTATTTTAATTATACATTTAATTTACATACACCACGTAGGTATAACAGAAATTTCTGTTAATATATTACACAAACATAAATTCTACAGTTAAAAGGGAAGAAATGCCCAAACATAAATAGGGAGTGTCATATCTTTTATTTTAAAAAAAAAATCTAAATGGATCTGTCCATACAATACTTAATGCTTAATGGGTCTTTTCAATAACTGGAATATATATGTATCCCCTTCTAAGTAAGTGGGCATATAATTACATAATAAAGTCAGGCTTACCATCATACAACTTTTCATTTATCTCTTCATAAATGTAAAGACTCTCAGGCTTGGTTTGGAAACAGGCTATTTTAGTAATTTTTTAGCTTTTTACGAAAAGGTGTGCAGAAAAATAGAGAGGTGATGTGATGTGTTTTAGTTGACTTTTTGACTATTTTAGCCACTTCCCAAACGAGGCTTCAATAACAATAGCTAGTCCCCCCCTTTTTCAAGATTGGATTTGAAGTATAGGCTATATTGTGTTGGGATCATTTTTTGTAATATTGATCAACATTGGGCTTGTTTGGGAGTTTAGTTATTTTAATTGACTTTTTTATTATTTTAACTTAGTTAAAAAAATTATGTTTGAAATAATAATTAACTTCTTTTTTTTTAAACTACTTTGTGTTGGGATTCCCTGTTGGTGACTAGGGAGGAGGAATAGGGTAGGGAGGTATAGATAAGAGTGAGTTTATAAAACAAAATACCATATCTTTTATTGTTTCCTAAGAAATTTTTTTTATTATTATTGAAATGGATTTAAGCTTAGGAGTGTAACAAGGATTTAATGAACACAAAATTTTGAAAGGGACACGTTCTGAACTTGTCATACCACATGTTTGTCAAGTTCACCGATGTAACAAGGACTCGAGCTCCTCAAAGAGTTACCACAAAAGGCATAAAGTTTGTGATGTTTAGTCAAAGACTGCTAGAGTTATTGCCAACAGTGTAGCAGGTACGATAGTTCTCTCATTGCCTTAAAATATATTATTTTGTTTACAATGCATTGCATTAGGGAACAAAAAATCTAAAAAAATCACATTTTTATTTTTATTTTTTCTAATTTCAATTTTCTCCATCAATAGTGACGGAGCAATTCCCATGTATTCTTCAGCTCATGATAATGCCCCCAAAATGGTGACTGTAAATTTCACTTACCCCAAAAAAGAGTCATGCAAGAATAATTAAGGTTTCAACATTGGATGAGTTCTATCTGGTTGGTGATATTTTTAAATCATTCTACACTAGACAGAAAAAAATGTAAAATTTTTGATGCAAATATAAAAAATAAAAATAAATAAAAAAAATAGTTTTTTTAGTTAGTTGCCAATCCCATCAAATTTTATTGATTGAAATAGAAAAACCATCATTTTTATGTTGCATAGTCATCACATGGACGGATCCCCAACGTGCGAAAGTATATTTAGATTTTCAAATTTTGGGCATCCATCTTTGACCATCTTAAAAAGAAAATGTGGTTGTCCGGTGACGTAACTCAGCAGCCTTGGGCTAGTCAGAACACACAGGTTCACTGGTCCAACTTGAGTTCAAGTGTCGAATCCATCTTTCAACTTTACCATCCTCCAACCATTTTGATGCCCTTGGTTGACTCACAAGCTAAAGCTACTTAGCTCGGTAATTATTAGATGTTTCAATCACACCTTATATTAAAATATTATGCGTTATTTTTAAATAATGTGGGATGAGTTTATGATTCTACTACTACCAACGTTTAAATTTTATACTATCTCTATTCTAATGAGATTATGAACGATGTGGGATGGATTTACGATTCTTCTACAACCAGTGTTTAAACTTTACACTATCTATTTTCTAATGAGATCATGTTTCCTTCTCTACCGTAACCACGATCCGCCGCCACCATCACCAAATCCTCTCTTGTCAAAGCTTTTAAATATTTATTGTGCTTGGAATATATTTTGAATTATTTTAAAGGTATGTAGTAATGCTAGTGTAGAAAAAAAAAAAAAAACAAACAAACAACAGATCAGAGTGGTAAGTTAAAAAATTTGTAATTGTTTTTTAAAAATACTATTGAATTGTAATTTTTTGTAAAGAAAATTTAGTAGAATTGGGGTAAGTATTTGGAATTTTTTTCTTTTTTTTGTTTCATTTTTACTAAAGTTTTTTCAAATTTTTTAAAAAAACTTTACATTTTAGCATCTACTCAATTGCATAGACCAAATAAGTTATAAAATTAAAATGGAAAATAATTGACTAAAAAAAAAGTGAAAATAAGTTTGTGATGTTTTTAGATCATTCTACACTAGATACACAAAAAATGTAAAATTTTAGAGGCAAATTAAAAAAAAAAAAAACATTAAAAAAAAAAAGATAGAGTTTTTAGTTGGTTGCTAAAACCCACCAAATTTTATTGATTGAAATAGAAAAAAACCATTATTTTTATGTTGAACATCATCACCAAGGATAGATCGAAAGGATGGGAAAATATATTTAGATTTTCAAATTTCGGGAATCCATCCTTAATCATAACAATATTAATTTATTTATTTTATACATGAAAAAAATCCATCCTTGGTCATCACAATATTAATGTTTTATTGTATACATGTAAAAAAAACCTTGGGCTAGCCACAACAAACACGTTCACTGGTCTATCCAGAGTTTAAGCATCGAACCCACCTTTCGACTTTGCCATCGTCCAACCACCTTGGTGCACTCGCTTAAGTCACCAGCTAATGCTACTCAGCTCGGCATTTATTAAATGTCTCAATCAGACCTTATATTCAAACATTATGAGTCGTTTTTAAACAATGTGCGCGGGGGGTTTATGATTTTGTTACTACCAATGTTGAAATTTTACACTATCTCTTTTCTAATGAAATTATGAACGATGTGGGATTGAATTATGATTCTACTACAACCAGTGTTTAAATTCTATACTATCTCTTTTCTAATGAGAAAATTTAGTGGAATTGTGGTTCATTTTTAATGAACATTTTTCAAAAAAATTCAAAAAATTTTGCGTTTTAGAGTCTACTCGACTACATGGACCAAATAAGTTATAAAAAAAAAATGAAAAACAATTCATTAAAAATAAAAGTGAAAATAAGTTGGTGATTTTTTAGATCATTCTACACTAGATACACAAAAAATGTAAAATCTTTGACATAAAGTTAAAAAATATAGTATTCAAAAGAAAAAAAATGTACTTTTTTAGTTAGTTGTCAAACCCAACAAAATGTTATTGATTGAAATAGAAAAAATTATCATTTTTATGTTTTGTAATCATCACTAAGGACTGATTCACAAGGTGTAAAAGTATATTTAACTTTTTAATTTTTTAAATTTATTTTATCTTTTTATAAATAAATTATATAAAAAATAATGTGATTAAAAATAGATAAAAAATTAAAAATTAACTTTTTATCAACTTTTCAAAAGATAAATGACTGTGGTAAGGAAAGTGGAGCCATACTGAGCAAAGTGATAAAGCAATGCGTCAGCCGACCTTTATCAATGCCAAGATGGGCTTCATTCATATGGTCTAAAGTGATTAATTACAAAGTTTGAATCAAAACCCAAGGTTTCACGGATCTGGCATGAGTTTTGGAAGTATGCTTTTTTTAACTGTCGTTTGACTCCTCTCATAGTAAATATTTTTTACCAAGATTTGAGATTTGGAGGTCTGCATCTTTAAGTTTTAGGGTTCACTCCTCTCATCAGTAAATTTTTTTGATGCGGCTTGAGATTTAAAGGTCTGTTTCTTTCAAGTTTTAAGTTTGATTCTTTTCATTAATAATTTTTTTTGAGGTTATAAATTGTATAGAATAAATTCTATTTTGAAAGGTTTATTAATTTGGTTGAGACAAGTTGATTAGGATACCTACATAAATAAATAAATAAAAATATTAAAAAAGGGAAATGCTTTGGACTATTTTTAGTATTGAAAATTTGAGTAAGCATTGTATTACAATGTATGAAATATTTTGAGATATATAAAATGTGTATTGAAATTATAAATTTACTAACATTAGAAATTGTCATCAGCGAAATTCATCCAAAAAAATAAATAAACAAAATAAAGTGATAACAAAGTAGTATTTTCACATTTAATTTCATTAAGGCTTCTTTTGGCATAAATAGTTTGGGTTAAAATAGTCACAAAAAGACAAAATATGTTAAAAAGTTAATAAGATAAAATGTTATATCTAAACTATAATTATTTCATTTTTCTCACAAAAATCAAAAAACTCATCCCAAACGAGACTTTTCAGTCCTAGACTAAAATAACTAAAAAATTAAAAAGTCAAAAAATTAATTCACACCCCAAACGAAAGCTAAATTAGATTAGTAATTCTAATTCTGATAATACGAAAGCTAAGGGGTTGTTTGATTTTTGTGTTGGGTTAAAAAATTACAAAAGGACAAAAAAAATCAAAAAATCACAAAAAGTCAAAAATTACAAAAAGAAAAAAAAAATCCACTATTCCAAAGTTAAAAAAGTCAATTAAAAATATCAAATGAATAAAAAAATCTCAAATTAAAAAAGTTAAAAAAATTAATTAAAAAAAATAATTGTCAAACGAATGCTAAATTAGATTAGTAATTCTAATACTGATAAGAATCACTGTGTTTGGTTTGAGTTTTCTGGATTAAGTTTTTTGAAAACTGAGTTTTTTGGTTTTCGTATTCTTTTGTTTTTAGTGAATATTTTTAAAATTTTAAACATTTTTTTTACTTTTTTAGATGCATCTTAGTTAGATGTATCTAAAAAGTAAAAAATTTGTGAAAAAATATTTTAAGAAATTAATAAATACATAAAAATACAAAAAATGTACTGAATTCTTGTATTTTTTTTGTATTTTTGGTATTTAGTGAATTTTTAAAAGATTTTTTTTTAAATTTTTTTACTTTTTAGGTGTATTTATGTTAGGTGTGTCTAAAAAGTAAAAAAATTACTTAAAATATTAAAAAAATTCAGTAAAAACAAAAAAACACGGAAAATAAGAGTGTAGAATTTTCTGAAAAGTGTTTTCTGAAAACTCAAAACAAGCACAAATGTTATTCTTACCATGTGAAGGATTTATAAGCCCATGCCATCATGCCATCAATTATATCTATTTTATTTGATTTTTTTAAACTCCAACCCTATCACCTAGGGCTAAAAAAAAATGTCCATTTGTGTTGCCATGTATACATATTAAAAGCATATATGTGCTGTCTGTCACATGAATGATGGAACTTCATGGGCCACCGTTGCTTCATAATACAGCTTTTGAGGTGTCCTGTGGTTGGAATATATAGCCCGTTTGATGGAATTGTGAGAAAATAATTATGGTTCTATTTAGTAAGATTTATTTTTAGTTTATTTTATTTTTTAGTTTAATTAAAATTATTTTGATGTGTTTAGTTCAGCTTAACAATACAGATTATAACTTTTTATAAGTCAAAAATCAACTTATTTTTTGAATAGGGGATGAGAAGCTTAATTTATAATTCAAAAATCAGCTTATATTCACAGTTATAAGTTATAATCTGTTAAGCTATAATCTATAATCACTTTCCTACAGCTCTACCAAACGGGGCTTATAACTTATAGTCTAACAGCTTATAGCTTATAGCTGTGAACATAAGCTGATTTTTTACTTATAAGTAAGCTTCTCTTCCCCCACTCAAAGAATAAGTTGATTTTTTACTTATAAAAAGCTATAAGCTGTATTGTTAAGCTGAACCAAACACATTAAAATAGTTTAAATTAAGCTAAAAGCTTAAATAAGTTGGAAATAAATCCTACCAAACAGGACCATATATATGGATAAATTACAAATATATTTAGTAAAGTTTATTTAAATTATAAATTATTGTTTATAATTTTAAAAATTATATTATGTCTCTTAAGATTTTTAATTTCATAATAAATAAATCTTTTTATTAATAAATCATCAAATTAATTAATAGTTTTTAATGATATTAAAATTTTATTTTAATTAATAGTTCAGATAATTTTATTATTATATAGGTGAACAGTTAGAAATTTCACTTTTTCAATTAATTATGTTAAATAAAAAATTATGATAGGGAAGTATTTGTAATTTTCTAAACTACAAAAGTAATTTATATTTTGAACAAACCTCAAAAGGTGTATTTGTAATTTACCCTATATTTAAAATGGTTAATTTGCTAAGGTCTCCTTAATTATTAATAAATATTACTTTATTATTTTCATCTATGAATCTAAATATATTGAACTTTTCAAGTTAAAAAATTGTACAAATACATCCATTTCGAAAGTTAAATATAAAAAAAAAAAGTGATACATTTTTATAATTAAAAAGGTTAAAATGTTTCGGTTCATAGGAATAAAGTGAGATTGTCTTAGGGGTGTTTTGGAATGATGGTTAAAAGTTAATTTTTTGACTTTTTTAGTTTTTTTATATGAGAAATGATGTAATCCAAAATAAGTTAAAAATTGACTTTTGACTTTTTTATAATGTTCCCAACCCCTTAGTGTAATTGACCCTACTTAAAAAGAATCATGCTAAAAATAATTTTATTGAAGATAAAATATAATATTAAAATTATTAAAATTTAATTGTAGTTTTTTTATATACTTTTTTTTTTTTTTGACACATAAAGCAAAACTAATAATGATTGCCATTGAGTGGTCATTAACATTTTCTATTTGAAAATAATGATAATATGGATTATTATTATCATTTTTTTAAAAAAAAAAATGAAAATTCGTTTGGAAAGTGGGTTAATTTTTTAAATTTTTGGTTTTTTTAAAAATTTTAACTTGAGGCTAAAAAACCTCGTTTGAAAAGGGCATTTGACTTTTTTAGTTTTTTTAATTTATTTGTGAGAGAAATAATTGGAGGTGTTTGGGAAGAAGGCTTTTTAGCTTTTTTTTGCTAAAATAACATTAAAAGATAAAATAAGTTAAAATAGTCAATAAGACAAAATATCACATCAAACTCATAATCATTTCACTTTTTCTCTCATAAATATCACATCCAAGTACAAAAAAAATCTTATCATCTTCCAAAATATAAAAATTTTAGCCTACTGAAATAACCTACTAAAATAGCAACTTATCAAACACCCACAATGTAATGATTATGAGTTGAATAAAATGTTTTATTTTATTATATTGAAAAACTTATTTTATTTTTTTGTGATTATTTTAGCCAAAAACGTTCAAAACTAAACTTCCCAAACGAAAGAGAAGGAGAAACTGGGCAGGCAAGTGGGAGAGGCATCATTATTGTGAATAAAATGTTGGCTTTAATCTAATTTTTTATCATATCAGCAAGGGAACTTCACTTGGTAACTGCTAATTAATTGGCATTTTAATTTAGGAAAACTATAATGACAATCCAAGTGGTAGTCATTAATCTCAATAAACAGGAAAAAAAAAATTTAATGTGTAAAAATTGTTTGAAAATAAATAACATAGCATGGTTCATTCATTTTACATCATTCCAATCTCATTTCAATGAATTAAATACCATCTAACATATTTAGAATTGTGTAAAAATGTCTCTTCCTATTAAATACCATCATTCCATTCCATTTTCGTTTCAATGAATTAAATTTCATGTAACATATTTAGAAATGTATAAAAATACCTCTTCCTATTTTAGCATTTTTTTCTTCATATTAATGAAGGAGAAGACTTCTAATCTAAAATTTTTATCTATCATTAAATCATATTTATTTTTTTACAAAAATATAGATGACATATATAGTTTTAAGTATATAATAAAACAATAAAATATTATACTATAATTATTATATCGATTTAATTTTTTTTATGACTGATTTATAGACCAAAACTTAAGAAAAATAGACAAAACTATAAAATAAAACCTGTTATAGACCTTACAACCTCAAAACAACATGATTCAATTTGTGAATAGATTGGAAAGAAGACTTGTTCCCAATGAAAACACAATGGGTCTTTAGCCCATTTAGTTATCAATAAATATTTTGATTAGTACCATGTTTAATGTATATTCAGTGAATTATTGGACCAATAAAGTAGTGTTCTTTACTTTAAGCCTAAGTCAATGGAAGCATAGGTTTTCAATTGATAGCAGAATCACCACTGGTAATTGGGAAGTCAAAAATTGTTTTTTTTTGGTTAAAATTCATAAAAAGATAAAGTTGCATGTTGGATTTGAAGGTTTTTTTGACTAAAATAATCACAACAAGATAAAATAGACTAAAAAGTCAATAAGAAGTCAAAAAAATCTAAAAGTTCAACCAAATGAGGTTTTTAACCCTAAAAAAGTCAAAAAATCAACCCACTTTCAAAACGAAGTCAAAATATATTAAAATAATTAATAAGACAAAATGTCGCATTAAACTCATAATTATTTCATTTTTTTCTCATAAATATCACATCTAATTACAAAAAAAAATCAAACTTTCTTTATAAATACAAATATTTTAATCTATTAAAATAGACAAAAATTAAAATAATCAACTTTTTAAACGAGCTCAATGTCAAATTGAACATAAAAAAGTTACCAAAACAGATGGATATAAATCTTTTAATAAAGAAGAAGATGACAACAGGTGCCACACCCACTAAACATACTCATTGGAATATGACATCTTATCTAATCAATATAGCAACTCAATTTTTAGTCCTGTTCAAAAAAAAAAAAAATTACGCTATGTTTGATTGGGAGATTTAAGGAAGGATTTGGAGAGAGAAAAGAAAAATTAAGTGAAATGTGAATAAAATATACTTACATTTCACCTAATTTCACATACTTTTTCCCTTTTTCTTTCCAAATCCCTTCTCAAATTTCCTAATTAAATACATCATTAGTCTTTTAATTTTTTTTCTATTTTTTTCTTCAATTATTTTGAGATGAGATCTAAAAGAGCAATGTGTATGAGACGGAGTGGTTGACCTATAGATTAGACATTTTTCTTATTGAGGTGAGAACGTGATATTTGTTTGGGGTATCCTAAATAAGTGTACTTTTTATCTTTTTAAATTAAAAAATTGAGGAAGAAAACACTACTAAAAAGGTTTTATTTTTTGTCGCTACGACTCAAAAAGTGGTTCAATGTTTTAAGAAATTTAACCCATATTTTTCTCCCCTCCCAAGTTTCGAACCCACAACCATTTGGAAGCTTTGACCGGACCCAAACTCATCACTCTAAATCCACTTCACCACTCTACCTCTTTCAGTTATTAATTGACATATTTATTATTTATAGTATATACACTCAATATTAATATAAAAGTATATCTATAAATATATATATACATATAATTATAATTTCATTATTATGATATTCGAAAAAATTATCTTGATATACAAATAAAGTAATGTGCTTAATTACATGTATCGCACAAATTAAATTTATTTTTTATTTTTATTTTTATTTTTTATCGATCCGATTGATGTCTTAATATTAATTTATATTTAATTTTTATTTAACATTAAATTATTTATTATCATTAAATTATTTTTATTTAACATTAAATTATTTAATTTAAATTTTTATGCCTATATTAAATTATTTATTTAACATTAAATTATTTTTTATTTAATCTTTTATTTATTTAACATTAAATTATTTATTTAACATTAAATTATTTATTTAACATTAAATTTTTATGCCTATATTAAATTATTTATTTAACATTAAATTATTTATTTAACATTAAATTATTTTTTATGTCTTAATATTAAATTATTTATTTAACATTAAATTATTTTTTATGTAACATTAAATTATTTAATTTAATTTTTTTATGCCTATATACACTATTTTCTTCTTAATCCAATCACAACATATTTATATTTAATCTTTTAAATAAATTTTGTATAATTCTATTTCTACATATTTTTATTATCCAAATAAAAATAAAAATAAAAATAAAATAAAATAATTAGAATCACTTTTAGTTTTATATTACTAATTCTCTTTTAATTTAACTATTATTTTTAATATCGAAATGAGTATTAAATATAATCAAGTAAATATATATATCTTGGTTATAAAATATATTTTTTGCGTCGGCACAAATTTGCCGACTCAAAAGGTATATACCGACGCAAAAAGTCTATCTTTTGAGTCGGTAAATACTACCGACTCAAATAATGCTATCAAATATTAGTTTTTTGTGACGGCCCGACTAAAAGGTATGGTATTTGCGCCAAGAACTTCAGGTTGCCTCAAAAAAACTACCTTTTACGGGTAAAAAATTTTGTCGAAAAAACCGACTCAAAAAGCCTTATTTTTAGTAGTGAAATATAACTGTTTAGGTTAACTTTTTGACTTTTTATAGAAAAATGTGTAATAAAAAATTGTAAAACTTGGTTTGTAAGAGAAAATTAGAATTGCGAGTTGTGCAGCCGTAATTGTTGACTTTTGGTGAATAGTATTAACTTTTTAACTTTTGAGTAATTTTTTGACTTTTTAACTTATTCTGGACTTGCCAAACTTGAAATTTATATTATTATTGTATAATATAAATATAACTTTTTCTTTCACTTATGCTAATTGTTAAAAATAAACAGTTAAAAAAGAAAGTGCGGTGTATATGATTAAACACAACACTTGATTTTTCATTAAAAAAATTGTTAAAGCAATACTAATAAATACTAAAATTTGGTGTAGTTTATATAGTTTTAGTTTGTGGCCAAATGATAATGATGTCCAACAACTATAGAAACCATTTTAGTGTGAAGCTTACTAGTGCCTAGTGACAGTGTGAAAGGTCCTTCTAAACCAGGGGAATATTCAAAGACCAATTGCCCATTGTCATTTGATAAATATAAAAATAAAATTATAAGTACATGTCCAAACTTTTGATTGGTCATGTTTTTAAAAAAAAGGATGGAATTTTCTAATTGGAGGATATTGTTAGATCTCTCTAGGCTTGTCGTGAGCTCATCTTGATGATTCGATTCATTCTTTTTTATTAAGTCTTTTTGAAAAAATCATTCATATAAAAATTAAATTAATTAAATAACTATACCTATATAATCATATCACATTTCTCTTCTAAAAATAGATGATAAGAATATAACTCATTATTTTGAAGACAAATATGATCTGATTATGTAATTATAATTATCTTATCAACTTAATTTTTTGCATAAATAATCTGTTCAAAGAATTTTAAAAATAAACGATTCAGTTATTACAATGGATCCCGCAATGAACCTACAGAAGCCCAACAACACTCTCAATTTAAGATCACGAACTAGAGAGAATTTGTTGCATTTTGAGAACACCAAAAACAAACCGCAAAATCTTAAATACAATAAAAACAGGTCTAAATGAGTCACTAAGTGCCCTCCTTATTTTTCATCAATAACTAAAAGAAAAACCAAAAACAATAATGTCCTAAATTCCACAACATTAATTTCCATTTCAAAAATGGCAAACTAAAAATTACAGTTCAAGTCAACGGGTACCTTGGTCATTGCACCATTACAATAATTTTTTGGCACCATAACATGCCAGGCCATCCACCTTACTACCCTTTGTAACAATATATAAATGGCCCTATATCACAAGCAGCCAAACCAAAAGCAAACCAAAGCCAATCTTCTGGCCTTTTCCCCTTTTTTTGAGAGTAGAAAACCTCCGGTGATCGGTTTTCCGATCAGCTAGAGTCATAAATGGTGAAGATCGCGTTAGGAACCGGCCGAGAGGCCACACAGATTGACTGCATCCATGCCCTCATTGTTGAGTTCATTTGCACTTTCCTATTTGTGTTTGCCGGCGTTGGTTCCGCCATGGCTGCCGGTAATTCATTCCATACCATACAATTTTTATTTAAGTATTTTTTTTAATGAGAAAATGATTGTTGATTTTTAAATCAAAATTCAAGCCAAGATCAGTTGATAGTATATTTGGTTTGGACTAAGAGTGTGCTACCACTCTCTAACTTGAATTTCGACTTACAAATCATTTTTCTGGAATATTGTAATGATAATTATGGAGACTTCAACTTTTAGATTGCGTTGGGATAAAATTGCAGACATGTTATGTTATTACCCTTCAGAATTCAGTTCCTATGTTAGTAAGAGTTTCGTGACTGAGTTTTTTTTTTTTTTTTCATATCAATAGATACAAACCCACCACTTTGTGTCTAGTGATTAAAAAATTAAATGAAAATTTTATTTATGTACAACATTACAACAATGTTTAGGGATTATGCTTTTTAGGTTGGCTATGAAAATTGTTTTGGTTTTTTTTTAAACAGATAAGCTAGGTGGAGATTCTCTAGTGGGCCTGTTTTTCGTGGCCATGGCTCATGCACTGGTGGTTGCGGTGATGATATCGGCTGGTTTCCGTATCTCCGGCGGTCATCTTAATCCGGCGGTGACGCTCGGCCTCTGTGTTGGCGGACACATCACCGTATTCAGGTCAATCCTCTACTGGATCGATCAACTCTTAGCTTCTGCAGCTGCTTGTGCTCTACTTAAATATCTTACTGGAGGATTGGTAAGTCAAATAATTATAAAAATATGAGAATTTTTGTAAGGTGTAACTTTTGCTGTGTTTTTTACTTAGAAAAAACATTTGTAATTATTTTAGTCCGGTTCCTAATTAGGTTTTTTTTTTTTTTAAATGTTTGCAGACTACTCCTGTACATACACTAGCCAGTGGAATGGACTACTCCCAAGGAGTGATAATGGAGATTATCTTGACATTCTCGTTGTTGTTCTCAGTATATGCCCTTTGTGTGGACCCAAAGAAGGGCTTTCTTGATGGGCTAGGTCCACTACTAGTTGGGCTTGTAGTTGGGGCCAACATCATGGCCGGTGGGCCTTTCTCGGGTGCTTCCATGAACCCAGCAAGGTCTTTTGGGCCAGCCTTGGTGAGTGGAAACTGGACTGATCACTGGGTTTACTGGGTCGGACCGCTCATCGGTGGTGGGCTTGCTGGATTAATCTATGAGAATTTCTTCATTGTTAGGTCTCATGTTCCACTTCCAAGAGAGGATGAAACTTTCTAGGGTTGTGCTAAGTGCTCATAATGTCATTATGGAGTGTTGCCTTTGGCTTTGATGTATGGTACTCTGTTTATTGCCTCTTTTTTATTGTAAGTTTCCTGATGATGGAGTCTTGATTGGTATTTACTCTCTCTCTCTCTCTCTCTCAAAGCTGGGTGTGTTGTGATAGTAATTATATTATATTAAATGGGTATTGTTATGCTTTATTTGTTTAGAAGAAAAACATCTTTTGTAAACAGCCTAATGAGTTTTAATACGAACCTGAATCCCAGCCTAACATGACTAATTTTTGCTGAATGTTCAGTTTGGTTGGGATTAGACTATAACCCATCAATTAATCAAACAACATCGAGTTGATACTCTTAGTAATTGATTTTGACTGGCCACTCAATCGAACCATCTGTTACAATGTGTTTGGTTGGAAATTTAAGAAAAGATTTAAAAAGAGAAAAGGAAAATGTGGATGAAATTAAGTAAAACATAAGTGTATTTTATTCGTATTTCATTTGCCTTTTCTATTTTTCTTTTTAAATCCCTACTCAAATCCCCCAACCAAACACAGTATTGATGTTAATTAGTTGGGCAATCGGATTTCATCATTTGGGCCATATAGCACTTTTGGGCCGCTTTAGTTTTGGCCCAAAACAACTTTGTACCAGGGCCACTTTCAACTTTTAAAAAGAGGTCATCTCAGTACCAGGGCCAGTTTAGGTTTAGTTTGGCATAATAAAAAAAAAAAGTCAAAAAATTAAAAAGTCACTATCCTATTTAAGTCATATCATTTCTTTATCACATTACTTCAAATCCAACCCATACCCAACTCATATTTCATAAAAAATTAAAAAGTACACTTATTTAATTTATCCCAAACAATCCCTTAGTACTTGTCAATTTTAACAAAAGACAACCCATTTTGCATTTTATGGGCACCACAAAAAAGAATTAGTGAAACTTCTTGCGGCCTATCTTAAATTTTCAAGCCTCTTTTTCATTTTCTCCATACTAATGTCAAGTGGTCCCAGTTGATGAAGCCTATGAATAAGCTAGTAAGGCTTATGAAGTGACCAGACTCACTAATAGATTGCTTGGTTGTCTATTTATGAGTGCTGCGGAGCATCATGGGACCCAACAAGGATTGGATCATTCTTTTGGTAAAGTCGGCCTGCTTTCTTCATAACACAGACAATGCACTCATGTAATCACATGAATTGCATCCATCTTTACGTTGTGTTGTGTTTGATTGAAAGATTTGAAAAGAAATTTGAAAATATATATATATATATATGTATGAAGCTAAATAAAATATAAGTATATTTTATTTATATTTCACTTACTTTTTTCATTTTTCATTTTCAAATCTCTCCTCAAATCTCCCAACCAAACACAACATTAATGATTCAATTCAATTTATTGATTTTTTTGAACCATGTATTGATCATTTAAAAAAATAAAATTGAAATATTAAAAAAAAACATATAATTATATATATTTTTATAATTATATGTTTTTTTTGACACCACATAATTGCTTATTATTTGCATAGAAGATTCTTTCCTCTATATAATATTAGGGCAATAATTCTACCATTTTTTTTTTTAATGGTATTCAATGTTCCATGGTTGGAGTAGCTCAGGCCATGCATGGTGTGGTAATGTGACGCCTAATATTATAAATGAGTCTTTCAGAGAGTATGTTGTTGGATAGTGATGGTGGTAATTGTTTTGCTATCTCTAGTACTTCCAATTTAACATGGCCACCACCCTCCTATATTGATGACCACTACCAGCAATCTCCTAATTGTGTGCAATTTCATCAATAGCTGCATCTTCTAGCCAAGGGACAACTATGAAAACTAGGCAAAGTCAATGATTAAATTATTTCTTACCCATCATATATATACACACACACAATATATATATATATATATATATATTGTGTGTGTATACTATTTTGGTACATCGAATGTCTTTATTTGGGAAATGAGATATTTGAACTCTTGATCTCTCAATGCTGTGTGAAAATTCCGGTTAATGTATGTGTGCTTGTGTGTAGACATCCATTTCAATATATTCTTTTTTTTAGGTCACACCACCTATCCGACCCCCATTGGCGCGACTAATCCCGATTCAATTGTTGTTTCTGGTTAGTTTCATCAACACCCCTCCCAATTGGCGTTGCGGGGGATCGAACCGGATGGTCAATTCATGATGGTCAATTCTAATGGTAAATCACTCAAGTTCTATTTTGGAGATCTTAAGTTCAAATTATAATAATCTATTTCACCTGATATGTGAGGTTAATAATGGATCATATGTATCCCAAGTGTTCCCTCCTTAGATAGTTCCAAATGACTTGGCCTAGATCAGTTCTCAATTAAAAAAGAATTAAAGAAACAAAAAAAAAAAAATCCATTTGTACATTATGATGAAAATTGAAATAGATAGGTTTTGAGTAACCCATTATTCAAATGATTATGTATATAGCAAAGGGAGCATTTGAATACATATGATTACAAGTTTACCAATGGTAGGACAAATCTATATTGCTACCAATTCGGTGTGGACTCTACAATACATGCATTTATTTATTTTTATTTTTTTTTCAATCTAGTGAAAAGGATGACTACCTTGAATCTTCTTCTCTACCCATGAAGGAGACAACACAGGACTCGTCTCATACTCCATGATCTTCGTCTTCAAATCACTGTGGTCCATTCCGCCATCAGAGCAAATCTTCCTCTCATCAGGCAAAATCTTAATCCTCCAAACCTTAAATGTTTGATCCAAACTTGCACTGTACACCAATAACCCCATCACCATTTTCTCTATCTCCAAAGATGCAGCCAAACACCTCACTGGCCCTCTATGAGCATCCAACACGGCAAGACACTCATGGAAGCAACTGCCTTCCTCCCTCCTCCAAACCCTAATCGTCGTGTCCTCAGACCCACTAAAAATCAACTTCTCGATCGCCACCAAGCAAAGGACTGCGAAACGATGACCTTGTAAGAACCCTCCGTGGTTGAACCTACTGGATAACTTCTCTTTTTCCCAAAAATTTATGAACCCATCTGCGGATCCCGAGTAAAGAAAGCAAGAGGTGAGTGAGGTGCCTAATGCCAAGGCATTGACTGGTGACGGTTGGAACTTGAGTGTCATGGTAAGAGTATGAGAGCTCTGTCCATATACTCTCCTCCAAATCCTCACTGAACCATCAGATGAACAAGTGAATACACACCCATCTTCTTGATTCACCACAATTGCATTGACATTGTCATCATGAGCCACAAACGAGTCCACAGCTCGACCGTCCGATATCCTCCAAACCTTGACAGTTTTGTCCCATGACCCGGTGTATAGAAGTCCCTCTGCATGGTAATAAGCCATGCAAGAGACACAGTCCTTGTGTTGGTTTCTATTAACCCTAGGAAACAATAGAAATGAGCTTTTTCTAGGTAGGGTTCGGACTTTTTTTGACCTAAAACTCTCTGAAGTAGTAATATTCCATACTCTAACCTTGTAGTCTTTGTGTGAAGTGAAGAGCATGTTTCCATAAGCTAACATGGCTCGGACTTCACCGGAGCTTGACTTGAGGTAGCCTCTCTCCATGCAGTCCGGCTGCCGCCAGACGCGGATGTGGCTGCTGGTGGAGCCGGTGAAGACGAGGCCACGGGAGGCGGCAATGGAGTAGATGTTGCCGTCATGGCGGTGGAGGGAAGCAATGCAGTGGTGGAGGACGGAGGGGGAGGGGGTTTGGAGAGGGGAGAGAGTCCAGGGTGAGTCTGGGCTAGGTGGTGGCATGAGTGAGTACATTGAGGCGGTTGTTGAGGGTGTGGAAGGCCTTGTAGGGCTGAAATGGATGTCATGTTCAGACATGTCTTGGAGGGTTTTGAAGGAGAGGTGAGTTGGTGATTGTATGGCTTTCCTCTCTTCATCTATGAAGCTGCATAGACTTCTCTTGCCATAGTGCTCCATGGCGGAGAGAGAGAGCGGGAGGGAGGAGGAGGAGGAAGAGGAGAAGTATGAGGAGTATGGGATATAGATATAAAAGATTAAATGAGTTATATTAATAAGCTTTGTGACTTGTGAGAGTACAGGATATAAATTGAGTAAAGAGTACGGGATACAGACAAAGTAAAAATGTGTACAAAATTCATACCCAAAAATATACTAAATAAAATACCGTGTGAGGTTCTAATTCAACTCTTGTATAATAGAGTTCACATCTTGAATGAATGTGGATAACTATTAAATTTTCTAACAATTTTTTTTTGGGTACAGGTTTTGAGTCCTTAATATTACCCATATAAGATAAAGGAGTTGTATTAACAAGCTTATTAGTCATTATAAATTTTTTTGTATGTGTCTAATCTATACAACGGTGCTCACCAAATAATAATTCCTTTTTTGACAAATTATTAAGCTATATTGCTAGAAGATATTGTTGACATTATATTAATGTACAAATCATGAACATAATAAGGGCTTATAGAAGTCGTGTTTTTGGCACCATATTTGAAGGCCCCAAGTCATGACAAGCATTAATTCAATAAATAAATAACAATAATAATATTATAATAATCAAATTTTTATATTATATTTGATTTCTCATGCAAATTGTCAACTACATTAGAAATAGACGTAAGTGGAGGGACAAATTAAAAGTAATACTGATAATTTATATGATAAATCAAATATAATAGTATAAAAGTATATCATTATACCAATCATTTCAATCCAAAACAAGTGTGCTCATTTTCAACACACACACACACACACACACACACAAAAAAGAAAAAAAAAGAATGAGAAAATGCACAAATAAATAGTAGGGATTTACAGCTAAGAACTTTTAATAATGTGATGAGATACCCTTCCAATTTGATGTTCCAAAATGGCTAAGTACTTTGAAAGATTAGGAAATGCTAAATAAAGTTTTTTTTTAAAAATATTTTTTTATGAATTTAATTATATTGATAATATTTTTATGTTCAGGACTTCAAGGCCCCATTTGTTTTCAGAGGTAAAATGGAGAGGATTGATAGTGATGAGATTATTAGTGATGGGATTGATAGTGAGGGGACTAAGTAAAATTGTGTTTGTTTTGATGATAGTTGTTAGTGTAGAGATTGTTAAATTATTTTTATATAAAATAAATATAAAATAATAAAACAAATAAAAAAATACAAAAACATTAAACATTAATGTTTTAAAAAAATGCCCAACATGTAAAAAAATTTTAAAAAATAAAAATAAAATAAAAAAATTTCAGAAAAAAATAAAATAAATAAAATAATGATTTTTACTTAGCAAAAAATACAAAAAATTAAACATTAATGTTAAAAAAAAAATGCCCGACATGTAAAAAATAAAATAAAAAAATTTCTAGTCCGCCGAAATATTTTTCTAATACCAAGTCCTAGAAGTCCATCCGAATCCCATCTGCAAGGCCTATCCTAAGCCCTTCGGCTTAACAATCCCTTCCTCAACTTTGTAAACAAACAGCACATTAAATGAGACCCACAGCTAGCCTAATCCCAATCCCCCTTTCATACCCCAAAACAAACGGGCCCAAAGGAGTACTTCAAGAATATGAGGGAGATTGAGGGCATATTAGATGATGCTTGGATTTTTGTATCTCAGAATTTGTCTGTTTGTTTTTAATGCACTCTTAATCATTCATACGTTGTAGTGTGAAAAACAAGATATAAAAATCACGAGACATGATCGTGCGACAAGGAGTATTAAGACAAATAGACTAGTAATTTAGGAACAAGAATACCATACTGATCGAGAATATATTCTATTGAGAACAATTATAGATCACCTCTTTATTTCAGGCTTTTATATCGCCAATCTAATCTCTTAATAATTATCTTAAACAAGAGAACTAATCATAAATATCTATGTCCAGGGTATATAGGTTGTGTTTAGTATAGTTCTAAAATCTTAATTCCAGAATTACTTTCAACATGTTGTTTAGTTTAAGTTTTGCAAAATTAATTCCAAGTTATATTTCAAAACTCATTTGAAAATCTGTTTGGCAGCATAGTGAGTTTTTAAATTTTGAATGTTGAAAAGAGCGCTTTTGGTCTACCTGGTCGTCCTCCTAGACATCTCTCCAGATGTCCGGAATAGTGTTTTTTTTTTTTTTTGGGTGCAAATGTCACCTATTATTTGGAGGAAAAAAAAAAAAAGAATTTGCTTTTGACCTTTTTAACAAAAATAATATATATTTTTTATATTTTAAATCAAAAATATTTAAAAATAATAATTTGAACCAAATATACAATAAGGCCATGTTTGTTTGGATGAACTGGATTTGATTGGATTAGCATTCCCATGACTAATAGTCCTATGACTACGAATCCCTTTAAATTGTGTATCTTATCCTATGTTTGGATTGAGGTAGGATTATAAGGAAGAACTAATAGTCCAGACTTTGACTTAGTCCTTTAATTTATATCTCACTTCCTCTGTGGGATTGAATATTATATCATTTGTAGGATACCATATCTGAATGGATTGTTAGTCCATACTTCAATTGCTTAACCAAATATCGAATTAATAATTTTATTGGACTATTAGTCCAATCCCAAGTTCATGTCCACCTAAACAAACATGGCCTAAAAGTTATCTTAAATCAGTAATTGAATATTTATTTTGAAAAAAAAAATTATTTTCTTTGTAATATTTTTAATTCAAAAAATTGATTAATTTTATTTTTTGTTAATAATTAATTTTTTTAACTGAATTTTTTTAAAAAAATTGGTTATGAATATTGATTAGAATTTTCAATGGAGTTTTGCTTAGTGTGTTTGGTTATGAGTTATAACAATTTAAATTAAGTTTTGAAAGACCAAACAAATTTTCTTATTTCACATGTCGCATCAAACATTCAAAACTCAATTCAACACTTAACTCAAAACTCAATTTAAAACTCTTTTCAAAACTCATAACCAAATAAATTTTCTACACTTCAATCATAATTTTCAAATTTACAAACTCAAAATACAACTTTATTCTCAAATCATATTTAAAAAACTCTATCAAACGTTATCATAATATTTCTCTATTTGATACTAATATTTTCAACATGGTGGGTACATTAATTACGGGTGTAACTGACAGATGCCTACATAGCTGTCAGTGACCATCATCTTATTGTGTAATTAATCTAGGGCATTAAGAGTTACCAACTTGGATAAAGATCCGTAGCTCGAATGCTTGGCTCGAAAAACAGGCTCGAAATTTTTTTTTAATTCTTTTCCTTCCTTTGCTTCAATAACAGACACAGGCCAAGATAGAGGAGAGAGAGAAGAGAAGAGGAAGAAGAAGAAAAGAAGAGGAAGAGAGGAGGCGATCGGTTGGAAGAAGAGGAAGAGGGAAGGGGGCGGTCGGTGATGTCGGTGATGAAGATGATGATGATGTTGAAGATGATGACGGGCAAAATCTGAAGATAAAGGGAATGTTGATCTGGTTTGAAGATGATGGTGATCTGGATCTGCAGAACCTTGTTGATGAACAAATTTTTTTTTTTTTTTGTTGATGTTGATGATCTGGATCTGTAGATCTTGATCTGGATCAATGATGATGATTTTTTTTTTTTTGTTGATGTTAACCCAACAGATAAATGCAGACCCACCTCAGTGGTGATTGTTATCCATGCCCTTCTCAGTTGGAGAAATGTTGATGTTAACCCAGCAGATAGTCAAGAACAAAGTCAAAAGTTGGGTTAACATAGTAAAAACAAACCCAAATTCTGATTGTTATTCTGATTTTTTTTTTTGTTTGTTATACTGATTGAAGACCTTCAAAAGAGGCAGCCCCCGCCTCTTTTCTTCATCTTTTTCTTCCGTTTTTTCATCTTCAACTTCCAAAACACGAGAATGACAAAAAAAAATAAAAATAAAAATAAAAAAATAAATTTCTTCAAAACGACATCGTTTTATATTTGAGCCAATTTCGAGCTCGTCAGTTTCGAGCTACGTAGCAACTCCGTACCAACTTATATGGAGTTTCAGATACGAGTAATGTTAGAGGCCCCAAAAATTCTACCAAAAGTTTTACTAAATGTCTCACATGGGTGTGGTGGATCCACACCCATGTGAGACATTTAATAAAACTTTTTGTAGAATTTTTAGAGCCTCTAGCATTTTTGTTCAGATGCCCACATGCACACATTGATTAATTTTTCATCCAAATTTTTTACATGTTTAAAAATAATAATAATAATAATAATAATAATAATTTCAGCATTTGGGAGGGTACATTAATTACAGGTATAACTGAAAGATGCCTACATAGCTGTCAGTGACCATCATCTTAGTTAAAGTGTGTAATTAATCTAGGGCATTAAGAGGGACCAACTTATATGGAGTTTCAGATGCCCACATGTACACATTGATTAATTTTTCATCCACAATTTCTACATGTTTAATAATAATAATAATAATAATAACAATAATAATAATAATAATTGTTGGAACAATCTTCTGTGTATATAAAATAACTTGAAATAAATTCAAACAAAATAAATAAATAACATACCGGATTTATTTATCGAATCGAATTAAAATTAAGACCAAGTCGAGTGTGTGACCAAATCGAATTAAAATTAATAATAATAATAATAATAATAACAATAATAATAATAATAATAATAATTGTTGGAACAATCTTCTGTGTATATAAAATAACTTGAAATAAATTCAAACAAAATAAATAAATAACATACCGGATTTATTTATTTATCGAATCGAATTAAAATTAAGACCAAGTCGAGTGTGTGACACTCTGTCCTTAAGACAGATTCGCCCCGCTACGGTACTTACGGTTGAGTGGCATCTATCTCCCAGGATACAATGATCTTCACAAATTGTAGTAACACTTCAAACAATTTGTTCGGTGAACCAAACCTGTGATCTATACTCTCTTTAATTTATTCTAAAACTAAATATGAAGAATAAGGACTGGTTTGGGGTAAACTAATTCAGCCAAAAAGTCAAAAAGTTACTCCAAAATCCAAAAAGATATCACTATTCACCAAAAAAAAATAATAATAATAATAATTTTTTTTTACCCAAAGTACACACAGAAGTGACCAATAATGGTCATTTCAAGCAAATCTGCAAGCTCTAAATGATTGGGAATGATTGGGTGTGCTTGGTACACACACCGTTGTTTGACTTGTGGGGCTATCACGGATCCGTTTGATAATCTGAACCGTTAAATGTGTAGAACTCGTCGAGTACTATATATGTCCGCAAAAATCATATTGATCGGATATCGATAACTATATGATCAGATCAGTTATGTACGACAAATGGATGGTGTTATAATTAATGATTGAAAAATAAATATATCTGATCAGATAACTATCGATATCCGATTAACGTGATTTTTTATAGATACATAGTGTTCGACGAGTTATACATATTGAACGGTTCAGATTATTAAAATGAGACCCGTGATGACCTCCACGGACCAATCAAAACCGTGCAGTGCTTTGTAACAAAAATAGCCAATAATTTCCAACTCCTCCTCACAACTGCCGAATTATACTGCTGGGGCCCACCTGTCACTATTCATCTCTTACACACTCTTTTTATACAATTTTTTAATACACATTTTTCCAAAAAAATCCAAAAAACTAACCCAAACCTCCATATTTTTTTCTCAACTTTTTTAGTCCAAAAAGACAAAAAGTGCACTTTTTTAGTACACCCCAAACCAGCCCTAAATGCACTAGAGAAAAATTAGACAACAATGAGACAACTTGACTATTTTTTCCTGACCCCTAGACTGCTGGAATCAGATTGTATTTATAGGCAAATTTCCAAAGGCCCAAACAGATACCAAACCCAGAATGAACCAATGCACTAAAGAAATGAAAAGGTGCACCATGAATTCAAACATTGATTTGACCGTTAGCACTTTGAAAACAAATTTGAAAAGTTTCCGTTAGTCAAACAAAGGAACAGCAGGCTTATTTATTATTTAAACTATTTCAAATATATATATATATATATATTAAACTATTGAAATAGTTAAATAAATAAATAAATAAAGAGGTACAAACTTTAGGAAACTTTTTAGGAACTTAAAATTTGAATTTATAATTGAATTAAATTCTCACAATTACAAATTTTAGGAAACCACTTAGGAACCCAAAATTTGAATTTTAAAATTAAATTAAATTCCCACAATAATTTTTATTGAAAAAATTCAAATGAATTTTATCTAAAAAATTAATGTTAGACCCAAAAACGACATCAACTTCTCATTCACTCATAAATGGTTTTGACGTTCCGTCTTCACCGTGTGACTTGCCACGCAGCAAGGAACACTTCACCTCTTCGGACCCACTCAAAATTTTGGCTCAAAAATATGCCTATATTAAACCATTTTTCCAACAATCCCCCACATGAATGGAATTTGACGGAGAGAAAATGCAACAACATGATCTATTACAGAGAGTACAGAAATTAGAAATATTCTGCAAATGATAGGTAGCTTTTGACTTTGAACCTTTCCTTGTGACACACTATCTGATTTACTAGCTAAAAAGTGAACATGATGTCTTGAACTGTTCAGCCGTTTGTGTAAACCAAGACAATAGAACCCACACGGTATATCTCTAGACACAGTTTAGTTCTCACTATTGTGTTCATTTTGGCCCTGAACAACCTGGTCATTCATGAGTACTCTAAAGATTTGTAGCCCTTCACAAATCTTATAAAACCGGCCCAGTTCACACTCACATAGGTGATTCTTATGAAGAGTATCCTGCTATACTCCACTAGGTTTACCTAGATATAAGAATCATTAAAAGTTTTACTTAACCTAAAACGTTGCAGACATCACTATTTCATCATAGAAATTGGTAGGAGTTAGACTCCTCAGTGATCCTTTTGAGTCATTCACAACTCGGTTGTCCCTTTGAACCTAGATCTTGGGATCTCCAGTCAACTAGGTTGGGTTGCCGTTGTGGTAACTCTTATTTAATAGGCTTTATTCCCATTCCCCTCGATGAATTCTCAACTAGCTCTCTTGCTATGGTTAGTGGATCCGCTATGTTGTCTTTAAACTTAACATATTCTATAGAAATAATTCTATTAGAGAGTAGTTGTCTTACGGTGTTTTGTCGACGACGAATGTGTCGTGACTTACCGTTATACATATGACTCTGTGTTCTACCTATTGCAGATTGACTACCGCAATATATGCATATAGTAGGCACCGGTTTTGGCCATATTAGAATATCTTCAAGGAAGTGGCGAAGCCATTCTGCATCATCCCCTGCTTTGTCTAAAGCTATGAATTCAGATTCCATAGTAGACCTAGCAATACAAGTCTGTTTGGAAGATTTCTAAGATACAGCCGCCCCACCAAGAGTAAAGACATACCCACTGGTGGACTTCGAGTCTCTAGTATCCGATATCCAATTTACATCACAGTATCCTTCAAGTACTGCTGGATATCTAGTATAATGAAGCCCAATGTTACGAGTAAATCGGAGATATCTTAGAACCCTTATAATTGTTTTTCAGTGTTCTACTCCCGAATTACTCGTATATTTACTTAATTTACTTACTGCATAAGCTATATCTGGGCGAGTGCAGTTCATCAAGTACATTAAGCTTCCAATAATTTAGGCATACTCTAATTGAGAAATACTTTCCTGTACATTCTTAGAAAGATACAAATTAACATTTACAGATGTTCTAACAAGATGATCATCATCTTTGCCGAATTTGTCAAGTATTTTCTCAATGTAATGAGATTGTGACAAAGCATATCATTCCGATGTTTTGGTAATTTTTATATCAAGAATTACATCAGCAATGCTCATGTCCTTCATGTCAAACTGTTTATTCAACATTTTCTTAGTAGTTTTAATCATGTCATTATTACTATCTATGATGAGCATATCATCCACATAAAGACATACAATGACATAACCTTTGTCTGTGTTTTTAATATAAACACATTTATCACACTCATTAATTTTAAATCCATTTGACATCATTGCCTTGTCAAATTTCTCATGCCATTACTTTGGCGCTTGTTTTGAACCATATAATGATTTAACCAATTTACAAACTTTCTTTTCTTTCCCTAGAACAGAAAACCCTTCTGGTTGTTCCATTTTAAGAAAGCGGTTTTAACATCCATTTGATGAATTTCTAGATTGTATAGAAATGCAATGGCAATTAGCATTCTAATGGATGTTATTCTAGTAACCGGTGAGTATGTGTCAAAGTAATCTAGACCTTCTTTCTGTCTAAAACCTTTGACTACAAGTCTTGCCTTGTAATTGTCAATTGATCCATCCGCTTTCATTTTCCTTTTGAAAATCCACTTGTACCCAAGAAGTTTACAACCTGGTGGCAAGTCTACTAATTCCCAAGTGTGATTTTGCAAGATGGATTCAACTTCACTGTTGACAGCTTCTTTCCATAAAGGAGCTTCAGGACTGGACATAACCTCTTTAAAAGTTAAAGGCTCATTTTCTAACAAATATGTTAAAAAATCTGGACCAAACGATTTTGAGGTCCTAGCACATTTACTACGCCTAGGTTCTTCTTCCTCATTTTGATCTAACTCTTGTTCTTGATCATGTGCATGATCATTACTAGTAATAGCATCAAAAGATCTTTTCTTATTACTAGTCTCTTGTCCAGTCTTATTTGGAAATACATATTCAAAGAAAGATGCATTCCGAGATTCAATAATAGTATTTACATGCATTTCGGAATGTTCTGATTTATGAATCAAAAACCGATATGCACTACTATTATTGGCATAACCAATGAAAATGCAATCAATGGTTTTAGGACATATCTTAGTCTTTTTAGGACTAGGAATAGCTACTTTAACCAAACACCCCCACACTTTTAAGTATTTGTAGGATGGTACTCTTCCATGCCACAATTCATAAGGTGTTTGATTTATTTTCTTTCGGGGTACTTTATTTAAAATATAATTAGCAGAAAGTATTGCTTCCCCCCACAAGTTCTGAGGTAATCCAGAACTGATTAACATGGCATTCATTATTTCTTTTAAAGTCCTATTTTTCCTTTCAGCAATTCCATTTTGCTGATGTGAGTAAGGAGCAGTAGTTTGATGAATTATTCCATCTTCATTACAAAATTCACCAAAAGGTGATTCATATTCACTAAGTTTGTATCTCTTTATTTATTTATTTATTTAACTATTTCAATAGTTTAATATATATATATTTGAAATAATTTAAATAACAAATGAACCTACTGTTCCTTTGTTTGACCAACGGAAACTTTTCAAATTTGTTTTCAAAGTGCTAACAGTCAAATCAATGTTTGAATTCATAGTGCACCTGTTCATTTCTTTAGTGCATCGGTTCATTCCGGGTTTAGTATCTGTTCGGGCCTTTGGAAACAAATTTAAAAAATTTTCGTTGGTCAAACAAAGGAACAGTAGATTTATTTATTATTTAAACTATTTCAAATATATATATATTAAACTATTGAAATAGTTAAACAAATAAATAAATAAATAAAGAGGTACAAACTTTAAGAAACTTTTTAAGAACCTAAAATTTGAATTTAGAATTAAATTAAATTCTCAGAAAATAATTTTTGGATTTATTTAAATTCTCACAATAATTTTTATTGAAAAAATTCAAATGAATTTTATCTAAAAAATTAATGTTAGACCCGAAAACGACGTCAACTTCCCATTCACTCATAAATGGTTTTGACATTCCGTCTTCACCGTGTGACTTGCCACGCGGCAAGGAACACTTCACCTCTTCGGACCCACTCAAAATTTTGACTCAAAAATATGCCTATATTAAACCATTTTTCCAACAATAATTTCAGCATTTGGGAGAGAAAAAGTAGAACATGGTTGCAAATTAGAACCCTCCAAAGCCCAAAAACTAATTCATTTATATAGTTCCAAATATAAAAAAATTTCAACTGATATATCATAAATAATAGAAGATTTTTCTTCCCTAATATATGAATCTCAAGAAAATTGCTACATAAACTCAACTAGAAAATAAGTATATTTAAGTAGGATAGTTGGTATAAATCTGAGGTATATGTCAAGAAAGAGACCTAAAATTTAGGTTAATTATGCACCATGTATGAAGAACAATGGACCTACTCTCAAATTTAGGACACAGAAAAATGGGTACTGTGATGATCAATTCTAGAAGGAAAGTGCAGTCTTTCATGCTTTCAATAATGGTCCCTCCTCAAAATAATAATAATAATAAATATAAATAATAATGATAATAATGGCCTGCATTTACCAAATCTTTTGTGTCAGCACGCTCAAGAGAGTGTTTGTGATATGTGATTCTTTCTGCTGATGTGCTTGAATTGATTTGATAAATGCAACTGATGGGTAATTGCATGTATTCGGGATTTACATGTGTCCTTGCTATTAAAAAAAAAAAGAATGAAGAGTTGCAACCAGAACAAACAACGAAACTCAAATAAAATAATTATTTCTCAATGAAATATCATTAATCATCAAGTAGTTCAGAAGCTTAGATTTGAATTTATTATAATAGAGCAATCTTAAAGCGAAACAATGAAAGGACAATCCATTGCTAATCAAGTTTAAAAAAATTAGAAAAATTATAAAAACGAATTTGAGTTAAGCATAAATTTGGATTATAAAGACTTACAAGAAACATGTTAAAACAAACAACAACCAACACAGAAACTACTACACAAACTAATAGCAAAAACAACTTTCCTAGAACAGTAAAATTGCAAAAAATTAAGCCTTAAATGCTGTAATCCGTTTGAAAAGCGTCTTCGATCATGGTAAACCAATGAATTTTGATTGTGGTTGGGTTATTTCAAATCAAACATGAGTATTTCATACATAATCTGCCAATGTCGATCCAAACACTTTATCATTTTGTCATCTTATAATCCAAGTGATGTGTAAAAAAAAAAAAAAAATTATTATAGATGTGTGGTGTGGGCATATGTACATTCTGTGTTGGTACATACATGCATGTTATTTTCTGGTGAGGCTGTTTGGTGGCTAGGAAAAAAAAAAGGAAGAAAAGGGCCTCACTGGTGTTGGCTATGGCAAAGCAATAACTATCAACTTGAACATCTGCTTATTATGGTTGGACACATTATGGAATCTCCATAACTGATGGTTGTTTGATATATATATTTCTATATCTAAGAAAAAAAAAACAAAGAAATGCAAACATAGCAGTTGGGCACATTCAATAAAGTTAGAACTAGATTTAATGGAACACTGCTACCTCTCTTGCTCCTTTAATGATAATTTATTATATTTTATCAATAACATATAATCTCGTTTAAGGACTGTTTAACTAGATTCATATTAATTTTTTTATTGAAATCAAATCACTATTTTTAACCTTTTCACCAATTTTCAAGGCTTTTTTCATTCTAATCCTAATATTAAACAATGACCTAGGAATACTTGTCAGCATTTGTCTTTTTTATTATATTTTGCTTATCACATGTTATTATTATATTTGTAAGGGACATAAATCGTGAGACCCATTAAATTAGTAAGCGACACGTGAAATGATAAACAAAATTTCATAAATTGCCTGACTCTGCTTTGTCTATTGATTCAACTTAAGACAAAGAAAGGGGAATAAAAGAAAAGAAAAAAAAGATAAGGGATCATGTTCAAAGGTAGATTGCATATAAAGATTTGTCGAGCAATATAAATCAGTTTTGAAGTTTGGCATACCTAGAAGTATTAATAGTATAACTAAGACTTGGGTCAATGAATTATTAAATAATTTTCTACTTGAAGCTAAGCACCAAAAAACTCAAGAAATTGATATTTTTTGTTGTTATGTGTAGCCTCAATTATTTATGTAATATTTAAAGAGTTTGTATTTGGTACACCTCACACGCTGCCTTTGCGGAAGAAGCAACAGCCGTGTGTCGCACTAGCCCAACACTTGAACTAGTACACCTAGACCAAACCGGGACCTTGGAAGTGTCAACCGAAGTGCACAACACTGACTTAAAAGTAAAATTCAAGCCAAATAAATGACAACAAAATGAAGTATTTATTACAATCTAGAAGGCTATTACGATGCACAAATGCTTAATGTTGGGTTATGTTTAAGGCACATGTGGTCTAAAGTTTGGTTATGTGAATTACAGCTCTACTATTATTAATTCTTCTACTCGGTTCTTTTTATAATTATTTTAATTAAGTGTAGTAATTTTGTAGAAATTGACAATTTGTATCAATATCATTGGTAACAATATAAATAGTATAATCCATGGATGGGTAAGATTCTCAGAACTAGAACCATTTGGTTCCCGCTTGGAGCATTTTCAAAAAACTTGCTAGAACCAGCATTTGCAAGGAGGTATTTTTTGCTGCATATGTTTAGCTTTTGTTTTTATTTTTTTTGATCAGCACATATGTTTAGCTTTTAGTGCAGACCTTGTATTTTATCAAGTCAAAACACTTTGAAGAGAGTGCAAACAATGAAACACAAAACAAAAGTCCGATAATGACTACAATGAATAAGTTTGACATCTTTTGCATTTGGCAATATGATGGAAAATTTTGTGGGTTGTAGTGGGGGAGCCGGCTGAAAGTTGTCCTTATTGAGAAGATGATAAACACACCGGAAGTGGGAGAGGAAAAGGCCAAGATAGCCTTATGAAATAGAGAGGGTGATAGTAAGGAGCTTTATATGCCAGAAGAGCAACGATACACACCATAACAATTGAGGTATCACATGTCTTGGTCAAGCCCCCCCCATCTCTCTAAACTTGGTCCAAGCATGCTTCGCTCCAGAGGGGGGCTTAGCAAATGCCCAAACGAAACATTGAATTCTAGCTTCCGCTAGTGGTCCCGAGTGGGGTAACTAGGCCCTGCTCCTAGCCTAACTAACATGAGCAAAACACTTTAGTCTTGGAGGTCAAAGCGTGTTCAGTGGGGCTACTGGTGATTGGGTTCTGGAATTGGGCAAGCGAGCAATCCGGGAGTGGTATACTAGGCTTGGCTTGAGGAACCTAGGTGCTGAGACACAACACAAGTGGGCCACATATGTGTTGTCATGTAATGTGGACACGTGGTGCCAAAGTCCTGGAGGTGCAGCCACCCAAGAAATGTCGTGGCTAAATTGTGGCAACACCACGTGGCAAGGCTGGACTCTTGTACCTACAATTTGTAACAAGGCAAAGCCATTTCACTATAATTTATGTATATGAAGATCATTTCCTGTAACGGTTGTGATCTCAAAAACACATCTTGAATCATGAAATTGTAAAAGCATAACCAATCAATCGTAGAGCTTCAACAACAAAAAACATTCAGAAAAACTGGAAAAACTTCCATCAAATTCACACATATAATGGTCGTCTTTCACTCTCTGATCCCTCTAAACTTCTCTCTCTCCCTGCAAACCATTGAACTGTTCGCCTCGCTATTGGCAGCCAAATCGCCCTCATTCTCTCTGAACTCTCAGATTCCCCACTCCAATTCCTTACACTGAACTCTCTGAACCTTGAAAGGTTTGTAGTCTCCGACATTGATCTCTTCTCGCCTCGACTCAATAGTCTTGAAATTGTACTTTGGTTTCCTTCACTGTTAGAAGCAGAAGGAAAACTTGAACTTGAAAATGCAAATGAATTACTATTATTCATTTTACCAAACTTAGACTCATACAACCTCTTCATCTCCAAGTCCTCCTTAATCTTCATGACATGTTCATTCATGGAAAACGCATGATTGAATCTAGTACTAGTCAGATTATTCAAAGGAGAGAATCTCTCACTGGACATGATACTAATCATCTCGGAATTCAAGAATGTCAAGTCTGAGGAGTTGAGATCGCTCCACCGCCTCTTGTAAACAATGTCATAAATAATGATCTTGTGCTCGAACTTATGGAAGAGTTCTTGAATGTCACCTTCTTGACCAAAAGATCTTTCTTGGGTCTTTCAAATTTTCGAAAACTGCTTCCCAGGTTGAATCTTGATGATGATCTTTGAACAAATAACTCAAGACTTGGATCCTCTAATAGATTTGAAGGATTTCCGGTGTATCTAAGACTATTTGTATATGTGCAATTCATGAGCTCCACATCATCAAACTTGTACCGGCAAAGAGGACAGCTAGAGTGGCTTTCTAACCAGTTATCAATGCAATTCATGTGAAAAGCATGCCCGCACTTTGGCAACAACCGAAGAACTTCGGTATCCTCAAATTCTGATAAACAGACTACACACTCTAGGCCTTGTTTTGATCCCTCAAGCGAAGAAAACCAAAAAAATGGGAGTGATTCAATAACTGCTTTATCAATCCCCGAAAATCTAGACCTTGATCCGATCACAAGTTCACCAAGGTTGCTGTGAGGTGTAGGCATGGCTGTGTGGCAGCACTTTGAATAGACAACTATATGGAGAAAATAATTGAGACAATGCTACAGATGATTGCAACGCGCGATTGGTGTACCTTGGGGACATGGGGATTGGTGGGCCCATATTGGGCTTCAACATGGAAGAACAAGAAAAGAATTGCGACAAACAATAGTAAATGATTCATGGATAGGTGAACACACCTATTGTCATCCATGATCTTGGAAATCTTGATTGTGTGTAATATTGTCAATAAGATGAAGTTCATGTTGAAGGTCTTGCTATGGATGGCAAGTTTTTATATGTCTGAAGAGCCTAGTAATGCATGTCTGATTTCCTTGTGTCTTCTTTAATTAATTGGCAATGTCATATTCAAGTGTTTTGGTAAAAAAAAACTGCTTGGAAGATGGATCCAAATTGATAAGTCCTGTGAGAAAGCAAATTTTATTTAGTAATCTTACCATAGTTCAAAAGTTGTATTGGAGTTGGACTTGAGCGTTCTACATCAACAAGGTTTGCAAGACTAAACAACGTTGAGTACAAATCTTTCAAACATTAGAGTACAAGCCTTTTTATGCAACAAAGGACACATTGGGAATTCTGGAAAAAGAACCACGCTCGAATGGGCTCAAAGCGCGCTAGAGCAAGGCTACTCCAAAATGTTTCATTTTGTTCGCGCTCAAGCGAGATGGTTTGGGTTCGAGCAGGAGTCACCGACTTTGTGATATATAAGTTGGTTTATTGATTGTAAACACCTCAAATTGGTCTCTAAGACCTCCAAAGGCTCTCGCACTATAAATATAAGTTGTATATCTCATATTAGTTGGTTGTTGAAATACAAACTAAGTTTTGGTGAGAGATTAAGTGATAAACCATGGTAGCTCTTTGAGTATTCATTCTTTATTATATTGAAAATTATTGCTTGTGTTGTGGGATTGCCCATGGACGTAAGCTTACGCCGAAGGAAGTAAGCTTACGCCGAACCACGTAAATCTCGATATCTTGTTTGATTTTCTCTCTATTCTCTATATCGAATTGCGATTATTCTAGTTGATCAAAAAAAAAAGATTAGTGATTATTCTAGTTCTTATTCTCAATATTCATTACCATTATCAACCTTAGGCCAAGTTTGGGAAGACTAAATAAGTGCACTTTTTGTCTTTTTGGACTAAAAAATTGAGGTTGAAAATATGGATGTTTGGGTTAACTTTTTGACTTTTTATAGAAAAATGTGTAATAAAAAATTGTAAAAATTGATTTTTAGAGGAAAATTTGAATTGAGAGTTGTGCAGCCGTAATTGTTGACTTTTGGTGAATAGTGTTAACTTTTTAACTTTTTGAGTAATTTTTTGGCTTTTTGGATTATTTTGCACATCCCAAACTTAGCCTTAGTGTGGTTAAATTTTCTAGAGACTCGCTACACAACACCATGTTGCTACAGACAAATAAATTATAGAAAAAAGTCACAGAATAGATATGTGGGTGTGGGGCCCACACCTACCTTTATATATGTTCTGTGACTTTCTGTGTCGCAACACGTTCTCATTCCTAATTGGCAAGGTTTTGGCGTTGAGGGCCATGTTGCATTTCATATTTACCATTGTTTCTTGAAACTCTGTTCTTGAGATTCATGGCCTTTCTATATGTTTGTAAATTGTATTTTACAGTTTTATAGGTCTAATTGACATACCCATTTGAATGTCTTGTTTAGAGGATGACTCTTATTTGAATCTCTTTGCATGTCTTAATCAGAAATACTAATAATAATATAAACCCAACAACAACGACAACGACAACAACAATAATAATAATAATGAAAAATGGGTAGGTTGGAAAACAACTAAAGCTATGTCTCCATGTCCAAATGGACACCTCAGGCTGTCTATGTCTCAAATATTTAAGCTATAAAATGGAAAAGGCCATAACAGAGTAAGTTTAAAAACAACTAGGGCTATCTCCCAAAAAAAAAATTCCGCAAACCCATCAAGCAGCAAGGAAATAGATTCCGGTAACTAATTGCTAATTAAAGTCCAAACAAACTGCGCTAATTTTATAATCATAGTATATTTTTTGTGTTTATTTTGATGAAAATGTTATTTACCAAATAAAAAAGTAAATTTTAGGTGTGAAGTGAAATACTTTCCAAAGCTAGCTAGCTAGCTATAACATATGACCAATTTTTATTACCATTTCATATTCTTTCAAACACAAAACCAATCACAAACATCAAATTAAGGACCTAGGAGAAATATAACGGTAATAAAAGATAAAATAAAAAAAATAAAAACATTCCAGCAAGCGCAGGAATCAAGATTTGCAAATTCTCAAAAAAGGGGCTAATTGAGATCCCTCACAGTCTTGGCAAAAAACCCATATCAACAATTCACATGGATTATGTTTATCAAGAGCATTTAGATACTACCACAGAACAGGACAGAGATTGCACAATTTTGGAACAATACAGCCTGTGAGAATATATGTATATATGGCAATATATGTATATATTGCATACTTGTGTATATTAGGAATTAGGCAAATTAGGCAAGATTGTAGTGGTGTAAATAGGAATGTATTTCCTTTTTCAATCGTAGATTTAGGGCTATATAAACTGATGAATTGTTTGTAAATAATACAAGTTGAATATACAAGTTTATTCAGAAACTTACATGGTATCAGAGCAACACGATCGTTGATCTCGTGGTGGCTAGGGTATCGCACAATCTGGTCTCTCCGTCTGGCTCTTCATCTCGCTTGTCGTCGCCGACTCCCGTCTCTCTCTTGTTTTTGGCTCACGACGTTTCTCTCTCTGACGCGAAGGTCTGTTGCTTACAACCTCTGCCTCTTCTGGTTCGCTAGGTTCACGAAGGCCTCTCTCTCTCTCTCTCACCTCTGTCTGACGCGAAGGTCGTTTTTGGTTTGTGTTTGGTTTGGTTTGTCGCTCGACCTCGAAGCTCTTCCTCAGTCTCTGTTCTGTGCCCTAGCTCGACTTCTGATTCACACAGCATTGAACTTGTTAGGTTATTCTTAGTTTATTACAGTTTGACCCCTCAGTTTTTTGGTTATTAGAAACTTTTGGTTCGGCTATTTTGCTCTATTTTGGGTTATTACATTTGAACCCCTCAGTTTTCTAATTATTATTATGATGTCTCTGGCCTCGGGTGAATGTGCCTTCTACCATCAGATGGACCATTGGAATCACTGTCTCAAAAAGAGATGCTCGTCTTCTCAGCAATCTCGGACGCAGTTTTACTCTTATTCTTCGAGTAATTTTTAGGCTCCCGCTGGTTCTACTGCATCTACTCTAACTTCTGATCTTGACTTGGCTTCATTGAGTGCTCAGATTAGTCAACTTCAGCATATACTGTCTACCTTCCAGTCATTCTCGTCTACCTCCATTGTTTCCTCTCTTTATTCAGGTTTGCTTAAGACTTCTTCAGGTATCTTTTCGTCTGTCTGGATTTTTGACTCTGGTACCTCTTATCATATAACTCACCATCTCTTCTTACTTCAAAATTGTACTCCCCATTCATTTCCTATTACTGTTAATGCTGCTAATAGGTTTGGTATGTCTGTTATATCTGTTGGGTCTGTCTTACCATCTACTATGTCTGCTGTCTTTATTCCATCTGTCTTTTATGTTCCTCAGTTATCTGTTAGTTTATTATCTATTAGTCAGCTTGATGCATCTGGTTTTAATGTTATATTTTCTTCTTCTATCTGTTCTGTGCAGGATCGGATGTTCAAGCAGCAGATTGGGATTGGCCGTATAGTTGAAGAGCTCTATGTGGTGGAGAGCTTGCATCTGTCTATGACAACTTCTGAAACTGCTTTTTTCTCTTTTCGGTTAGATTCTTTGTCCAATCCTTTCTACTTGTGGCATTTTAGATTAGGGCATTTGTCTACTGACTGCTTATGGTCTTTAGCTCAGTCAAATATATTATGTAAAGTTGCTCCTAGTGAACTTACTGAATATCGGGAGTGTAAACTTGCCAAAATGACAGCTTTTCTATATCTGATACACAGTTTTCTTTAGTTCAGAGTGATGTTTGGGGTCCTTCTTCTGTTCTCACCAAATGGGATTCTGCATACTATGTGTCATTTGTTGATGACTGCATCCATTACACTTGGGTTTATCTTATGACTCATAAGTCCGATTTCTATCAAATATACCGTACTTTTTAGTCTATGATTACTCCTTAGTTTGAGTCTACAATTAAAGTGTTACGGTCTAACTTGGATGGGGAATATTTTAAAAATGAGTTATGTGAGTATTTGGCCAATTTGGGTACTATCCACCAAACTTCTTGTACAAATACACCTACCCATAATGGTCGAGCAGAACGTAAACACCGTCATCTCCTTGAGACAGCTAGGTCTCTTCTTCTCTCTACCTTAGTTTTAGCTCCATTTTGAGGGGAAGGCAGTTCTTACTGCTACTTTTCTTTTCAACCACATGCCTACTCTCATTTTTTCTGGTCGGCCTCCTTACGAGGCTTTATTCTCCCAAATTCCTAACTACTCCCTCCTTTGTGTGTTTAGGTTTGCCTGTTTTGTCCTTCTTCCCCGCAAAGATAGGACTAAACTTAGTGCTCAGTCTGTTCTTTGTGTCTTTTGGGGTTATAGTCCTACACAGAAAGGCTATCGATGTTACGACTTTTGTTTTCCGTCATTTTTGTGTCTCCTGTCATATTTCTTTTCTCAAACTTCTACTTTACTTTCAGCTTCCTCCTCTCACCGCCCCAATTTCCAAAGAGGATTTGGTTCATATTGATCCGTTTCCTTCTGAGGTCCCGTCTAATGAGTACATCTTTACAGTTCCTCCTGAGCTTGTTCCATCTTCTCCTCCTGCTTCACCTTTGGCTGCTTCTCCTCTTTCGGTTTCTTTTCCTCATCCGTTGTTAATTTATTCTCGTCGTAAGGCTCCTCCTCCGCTGGTTGTCTCTACCCTTGCTGCTGATCCTCCTGCTTCTGACGACTCTGATCCTACTGTACACTGATATCCTAATCGAGCGCGTCATCTTCCAAACAGGTTGGGTTGGTCTAATATATGTTTTTTTACTTTCTATCGTATTTTTTTGTCTGACATTCACTCTTTTTGAGAACTTTAGTCTTACAAGGAGGCCTGTCAAGATCCTCATTAGGTTCAAGCTATGGAGGATGAGTTGTCTCATTTACATAAACCCAGTACTTGGGAGTTGGTTCCTTTGCCTGCTGGTACTAATCTGGTTGGTTGCAAATGGGTCTACAAAATCAAGACTTATTTTGATGGTTCTCTTGAGCGCTACAAAGCGTGTCTGGTAGCCAAAGGTTTCTCACAGGAGTGTGGTATTGATTATGAGAAGACATTTGCCCCTGTTACCAAGATGACTATTGTTCGTACCTTGATTTCTGTTGCTGCTGTTCGACATTGGCCTCTCTATCAGATAAACGTTAAGAATGCTTTTCTTAATGATCATCTCACTAAGGAGGTCTACATGCATCATCCCCTTGGTCTTCTCAACGCCTGTGGGCATTGTCATCTTCGGCGTGCTCTATATGGTTTGAAACAGTCTCCTCGTGCTTGGTATGATCGCTTTCAGACTACTATTACCAAGCTTGGATTTCATTATTCTGTTTCCAACTCTGCTTTGTTTCTGAGACATACCTTGGCTGGTTTTGTTGCTCTCCTACTCTATGTGAATGATGTGATCATCACTGGCTCTGACTCTTCTGTTATCTCTGAGGTCAAGCAACATCTTTTCTGCACCTTCGAAATGAAGGATCTGGGTCCATTGTAGTATTTTCTTGGTATTGAGGTTGCCTCTTCTTCAAAGGGCTATTTTTTGTCTCAGGCCAAATATGCTAATGAGGTTATTCACCGTGCCTATCTTACTGAAACTAAGGTTTCTAATACACATATTGAGCTTAATGTGAAGCTCTACTCTACTGATGATGTCCCTCTGGATGATCACACTTCCTATCACGAGCTTGTGGATTGTTTAGTTTATTTGACTGTTACTCGCCCTGATTTTACTTATGTTGTTCATGTGGTTAGTCAGTTCATTTCTGTTCCTCGCTCTACCTATTGGGCTGCTTTGGTTCGCATTCTTCGCTATCTCAAGGTTACCATATTTCAGGACTTACTGTTGTCCTCTATTTCCTCTTTAGATTTGATGGCCTATGCTGATTCTAGTTAGGCTGGTGATGTTAATGATCGCAAGTTCACCTCTGGTTTCTGTATGTTTCCTGGCAATTCCTTAATCTCTTGGAAAAGTAAGAAACAAACTGTTGTTACTCGTTTTACTGCCGAAGCTGAGTACCGTGCTATGGCTCATGCTACTATTGAGCTTGTTTGGCAGCGTTGTCTTCTCTCTAATTTGGGTGTACCTCAGTCTTCTTCAACCTGTCTCTATTGTGACAGCCGCAGTGCTATTCAGATTGCTCACAATACTATCTTCTATGAACGGACCAAATACATTGAGATTGATTGTCACTTTGTCCGCCAGCATTTGAGGTTTGGCTCTATCTTACTTCCTTTCGTCTCCTTGGCTTTGTAACTTGTGGACTTTTTCACCAAAACTCACATTACTGCTCGGTTTCAGTTTCTTCTTAGCAAACTCTCCATGTTTTCTGCTAAAATACCTTGAGTTTGAGCGCGGGTGTGGGAATATTTGTATATATGGCAATATATGTATATATGGCATACTTGTGTATATTAGGAATTAGGCAGATTAGGCAAGATTGTGGTGGTGTAAATAGGAATGTATTTTTTTTTTCAATCGTAGATTTAGGGCCATATAAACTGATGAATTATTTGTAAATAATACAAGTTGAATATACAAGTTTATTCAGAAACTTACAACATAAAAGAAATCACAAAAAAGAAAGAAAGAAAGAAACATCATACATGGGATAACCACACTTACTTTTCCCTTGATCGAAGATTGAAGATCAGGTGGCAATATTTGACAATTTTGATGCTTGTGAATCATCAAAACAAAGCGCAGCTGCTAAGGTTGATTGGGCATTAATGATATGAAGCTAGCATGAAAACCCTATGGCACCCTCTGTGGCAGTGTTATGTTGGCAACTGACTCACTTCCAAAATTCTTCACATCAACTATATAAACCTACAAAATGGAAGAATTTAACACAATTTCCCATGTTTATCATAACAAGAGAACAAGTATAGTTTTCAGAACCTATTTTTTGAAAAACACTAAAAATTAGTCGGTGATAAAAATAATCAAATTACAAAATGCTAGCATTTGCACTCACCTCTAGTATGTATGTATGTATGTATATATATATATATATATGAAGACTCCCTATTTCCATTTTTTTTTTCATTTTAATTTAGATTTCCAACAATAATTCTTATGGAGCAAGAGGATTGTGATCTCTCTATTCCATTACATCATCCAAGTTGCTGTAAGTGTAATGATCTTTTCTTAATTTAAAATAGTTATAAATTTACATTCATATTTCATAGTCATTACTCCATTACATATGTCATACTTTTATTTCCAAATTTGGTAGTCCTCTAAATTTTCAATTTGGTTAACGGCGAATAAATTTTTGCTGAGTTTGTATCAAATGTGAGAGATTTTGAAATAAATTTATTAAACTTAAACACTTTTAAATTTATTTTTATTAAAATTCATATAGCTTTTTCAACATTTTTGTTTCCAGCTCCCTCATCATAAGCCTTTACTAGTATATATATATATATATGGGGAGAGAGAGAGAGAGAGAGAGGGGAATGGAAAAGCAAAGCAGAGCATATACTGATGTTGTGAAAATTTTACAAACCTAGTGGGGGCTGAAGAGGCGGTGGAAGCAGAAGCTGGTCTCCTCCTCTAGTGTGGCCAGCGGGGGAAGAGAGGTGGTTCCGCAGTAATGGTTGTGGCGGTGAGGGACGGAGGGAGACGGTGGTGATTGTGTTTTGCAGATAATGAGAAGGGGGAAAATATGAAAGAGAAATGACAGTTAAATACTAATTAAATCTCAATTATCAGTGTGTTTATTTATTTATTTTTGTTTTTAATGAATATTTTTTTTAATTTTAAACAATTTTTTTTAAATTTTTTTTTAGATATACCTTACTTAGATGTATCTAAATAGTAAATTATTTGTGAAAAAATATTTTTAAAAATTAATAAATACACAAAAATACGAAAAATGTATTAAATTTTTATTTTTATTTTATTTTATTTTTTTTTTCGTATTTAGTGAATTTTTTAAAGATTTTTTTACAAATATTGTACTTTCTAAGTGTATTTATGTTATGTGTGTCTAAAAATTAAAAAAATTACATAAAATATTTAAAAAATCAGTGAAAACAAAAAAATACAAAAAATGAAAAAATAAAATTTTCTGAAAAGTGAATTCTGAAAACTGAAAACAAACAGAGTAAATTTTATTTGGAATAGAATTCTTGATAATGTTTATGACTAATCATATAGTGTCCATAACAACATATCCAATGCTTTTTTTTTTTTTTTTTTTTTATCCATCAAAATTGAGTAAAATTTTGGATAAAAAATTCATATAATACTAAGCGTTTTAACGCTAAATTTTTAATTTTCATCAAACAATCGGTAAATCGGGAAGACGATCATGAAAATGTTCCGGCGATCGATCGACAATGGGCAAAGCAATGGGCAATTTTGCAAGTGACTGGTTGTCGCTAGTCTTCAGTGTATGGTAAAGTGCAACGACTCTTTCTAAAAATTTGATGAATGCTAAAGCCTCTTTCAATTTGATAAAACTTTTGCTTTTTTTCCCAATTTGATATAGGTTTGATGTCAAGGTTTGAGGAGAAAAAATGTGCGAGTGAATTTCTGACCACACTGCCAACTCAGTATCCAGCTGGAGAACATTGGCAGAATAAGATTAGCCCGAACAACCTGCAACAGAAAGAAGAGACTCCGGCGGTGGTTCGTCCACCCGGGGGCACTCCGATGATTAAATCAGTAATCAAATATCTCTCAAAGACAATCAATAGTGCTTAACTCACTGTTCTGAATACAAATTGCGTACCTTAGACCCATCGGGGGTACCTCTCTTTTATAGCTAATTCAATCCTAGTTCCCATAGAGGCCTATCTTCAATGGACTTCCACTCAGTGCTTATCCTGGACTCTTCAAGAGATAAAGATAAACTCCCTAAAAGTGTTATCTTTATCCATGCTGAAGTCCTTTCTCATTCTAGGACTCTTGTGCTTTATCTGCTTACCCCGGATTCCGATATCTTCGGAGATAACCTCGGCCTAGCCGAGATAACCTCGGCGTCATGACCAGGATACGTGGCACCTCGGCTGACACGTCGGCATCACCTTGGCCACGTGTTAGTACTCAGAAAATGTATCCCCACAACTGCCCCCTAGGTTCTATTACCTCGGTATTCTGAGGTGATGGAACCTATTCCAGTATGTCAGCTTAAAATTTCTCAGCCGAGATTTTTATTCAGGCCGACATGTCTTCTTTAAGGAACAAGAATTCCAAGAGCTCCCTCACGCGTATGAGTTGTCAAGCATAATGACTCAACCGTTTTAGCCACGTGTTTTCCCCTTGCTGGATCGTACCTCGTACGCGCTTGGAAGTCGTCTTGCGCCAGCAGGCGCCGTCTGACAATTCCGTCGTTTTAGGCGCATTGATTGCCTTTCTGCCGCCGTTTCAAGTTTTTAACAAAACCTCTTTTCCTCTTTCGTTCTTTCACTTTACATCGTCTTTGTAGCTCTCTCTCTCTAGCTTTTTCTTCAAAATCCTCCATTGTTTAAGCTTTCCCAGCTCTGCAACTCGCTCCGTTCATCACTTCCGGCGTGATTTTCACCGATTTTCCGCTTTTGCAACCGTCGTCGGACTTCGGCAATCCCCACATTGGCCTCTCTTTTTCTGGTAAGCCACTGTTCCTCCTGGTTTTATTTCTTGTTGCTCTTCAAGAAGTTCCGCTTTATTACTTGTTGTCATTGCTGTTTTGCTCAAGTATTCAATTTATGAATCGTGTATCTGAGTATGTTTATTTCATGATTTTGCTTTTGCCCATGTCTTGAATACACACACTGCTCACAATCCTCTTGTACTTTTGCCACTGTTCTTGGCCTTACACCCCTGCACTCACTCTAGCACAGTGGTCTTGATAGTTCATCATTTGTTCTTGATTCTGAAACACATTCTTGCTTTTCTGTTTTCTGTGACTTTTCCAAATTCGTGCCTTCAATCTTCGTTTCCACAAATCTAGGTTTGGGATTTGTTTGTAGAACCCACAAATCTTAAGGAAAAACTGAAACGATCCCCACAAATTCTTACCGCAGTTTACTTTTAGGTTTTTGCCGAGGTCCATATAACTCTTACAAAACACCTTTTTTCTGACATCTAGCTCCCACAATTTAAGCCGACATCATGGGTATGTGGAAGCATAGGGTAGATACCTCAACCAAATTGGAGCATTTTAGGCGAAAGTTTGACATCCGAGCCGACGTTCATCTGAGGTTGGCTGGAGAGGATGACTCTATCATGCCCACAATTGATTCTACGCCCTTTCCCGTTGTAGCCTTTATCGAATGCGGATTTTGGTTCCCACTCAATATCCTTTTCCGCAAGATACTTCATTACTATAAGTTGAACCCAATGCAACTTGCCATCAATTCCTACCGATTCATCAATGGCATAATTGCCTTAGCCAAACAAGAAAACGTTAGGGTTACCTTAGCCGATATTCAATACTGCTACACTATGTGTGGCCTCAAAAAAGATACGGGTTATATTTACTACCTCAAGCTGAGGTCCACAGAGTACAAAATTGTTGCCGACCTCCCTGACTCCAACAAGGGAGCTGGGGATGATTATTTCATTACCTTGGGGAACTGGGAGTTCGCTCCAGATGAGGACCTCCACCTCTACCCTCTTCCTTGAACAGTTTTTGTAGAGGGCAATGGTAAGAGCCCTGTGTTCACACTAACTCGTTTTTTAAAGTCTTTAATACTTTACTTGTTTCTAATATCTGTTTTTCTTGCAGCTCTTCCTCAGCCACCAAAAGGCTTCCGCCAGTCTTTCTTTCCCAGCAAAGATTTGAGGAAACTATTAGATCTGCCAGTCCACAAGCGGAGAGCTTCTTTGGTACTCAATTTCATTCCCACCTACAAGTCGGTTCTGCCCGACGTCCCAAGGAAAAAGAAAAAAAGCCTGTCACCTCCCTCTGCCACAACTCCTCAAGCTGCCTCCATATCTCGGCCAGATTAAGGATCGACCTCTGATTCTGCTGAGCAGCCGTTAACCTCAGCTCCATATCTGATCCCAATATCCCAACGCTGACGACGACGACGACGAACTATCATTGCTGCTGAGATGGGTCGCCAAAAAACAGTCGCCAAAGACCTTCTAGCCAACATTCCATCCACCATAGACACTCAGGAAGTACCAACACAGCCTCTAAAACAAAAACAAAAACAAAAAAGGATAAAGAAGGCTCAGCCCAAGGCAACGATGACTCAGGTTGACACTGAGGACACCTTGCCAATCTCCAAATTGGTTGAGAGTGATAAGTCTCATTCTGCCGCCGAGAAGAGGCCTGCCGTGGCCCAACCATCCGAGTCTACCCGATCAAAGAAGCCAAGGTCAATCGCTACAACCACCTCGGGGTCTCTAAAGCACAATTCTCCCTGGGCCCTCAAAATTACACTGGAGGAAAAACCAGTTAGGGCTAGCGATAGCGCTGATGACATTAATGTCGGCGTCGCCCTTAGTACCGCTCTGCTTCTTCCCAGCGATCTCAACCGAAACGCCGAGTTGAGCGAATATGAAAACTATGCTCTGATGCTCCAGCGCTCTGTTCAAGTAAGTGTCTTTATTCGGTAATTTTTCCTTCTTTCTCTTTTTTATACTTTAGAAAATTTTGTAATAACTTCTGCTTTGTTTTATTTTTTCTCAGGCAATCCAGCACGCCCATTCCTTCTCACTACAATCTTTCGAGAACCGGAAGGAACTGGCCGACAAGAAGAGGGAGGTCTCCAGTCTGCAGAAGACTAATAAAAACTTGTAATCAAAGATAAAGACCTTGGAGGATCAAGCCGAGGCTGCTATCAAGGCTCAAAATGACGCCAAAGAAAAAGCAGAATCTGCTGAGGCCATCAAGAAGGTTCTTGAGGCCCAAAAATGAGAGACCGAGGAAAAGATGTCCCAGGCCCAGAAAGAACTTCAAGATGCCCTGGCCACAAAAGAGGCCGAAGTCAAGGCCGCCGACGAGAAGGGATATAATGAGGGGGTGGCCGACGTTACGGCAGATTACGAGAAACAAGTAAAGCAGGCATGCAACAAGGGTTTTACCCTTGGTTGGATGACTTTACTTAAAAAGCTCGAAATCCCCGATGACTCCTCCCTTAGGAACATCGATGTCCTTCCTCTGCCATTCCCCCCATCTCCAAGCCAATCCGACAATGATTCTGAGTTTGAAGAAGAGGCTCTAGTGAGGAAGTCGAAGGAAGCTGTTGGGGGCAAGTCCCCTACTCCAATTGAGCAAGTCCTGGACTTGACTCAAGACGAGGAGGGTGAGAAGGTTCCCAAGGACGCTACACTTGAGAAGGCATCTTCGGACGTGCCTCTTGCCGACAAGAGCCTCGATCAAACATTTCAAGAAATAGATGCCGAGCTCGCGGCTGAAAAGGCTGCCGAGATATCCTCCCAGCAATCTTCTGAACTTCAAACCCAACTTGCTAGTGGTGCTGAAGAGTCTTAGTTTCGATGTTTTTTTCTTTTGCTTCTGTACTTTGCATTTTGGTTTTCCTTTGAAACAATGTAAGCTCTTCACATGGCCGATGTGCCTTTTTTTGTAATCTCTGAACAATTACTCTTTTGGTAGGCTGAAGTGCTCTCTTTTGTACATAAATACAACTTCTTTTGAATGCTTGTATCTTTATCATCCTTTTACTGCTTTTGTATGACTTTCATACTTGGAATAATTGTGTCTTCAATATACACCCTAGTCTTGTACCGCCTTCTTGGGGTGACATACCTTGGTTATACAAGCCAATGGTTTAACTCGGCAAGTACATAAGTACCTTTCTTGGTACAGTCTTAAACTTGTAAATTTTTCACAAATTTTCAACAAGTGTTCAATATAAACTTAGTTTAACTTCAACTTGTAAACTTAAGTTTCAACAAGTGTTAAATATAATCTCGGTTCAACTTCAACTTGTAAATTTATCACAAATTTCAACAAGTGTTAAATATAATCTCGGTTTAAGTTAAACTTGTAAATTTATCATAAATTTTAACAAGCGCTATACATGATTTCGGTTTAACTTCAGCTTGTAAATTTATTATAAATTTCAAAAAGCGTTTAAACATGATCTCGATTTAATTTTAACTTGTAAATTTTTCACAAATTTCAACAAGTGTTAAACATGATCTCGGTTTAACTTTAACTTGTAAATTTTCACAAGTTTCAACAAGTGTTAAACATGATCTCAATTTAACTTTAACTTGTAAATTTTTCACAAATTTCAACAAGTGTTAAACATGATCTCGGTTTAACTTCAACTTGTAAATTTTCACAAATTTCAACAAGTGTTAAACATGATCTCGGTTTAACTTCAGCTTGTAAATTTATCATAAATTTCAACAAGCGTTTAAACATGATCTCGGTTTAACTTCAATTTGTAAATTTTTCACAAATTTCAACAAGTGTTAAATATGATCTCGGTTTAATTTCAACTTGTAAATTTTTACAAATTTCAACAAGTGTTAAACATGATCTCGGTTTAACTTCAACTTGTAATTTTTTTACAAATTTTAACAAGTGTTAAATATGATCTCGGTTTAACTTCAACTTGTAAATTTTTACAAATTTCAACAAGTGTTAAACATGATCTCGGTTTAACTTCAACTTGTAAATTTTTCACAAATTTCAACAAGTGTTAAACATGATCTCGGTTTAACTTCAACTTGTAAATTTTTCTCAATTTTCAACAAGTGTTAAAACCATTTTCCAACTCTCTGCCCCCTAATGTGAACTTAAATTCCACTTGGGTTCTTATTATCCATGTATTCGGGAAACATCATCAACTATCATATTAGTTATGGAAAAATCAAGCTTTATTTATTACTTCGGCTAATAACAAAGAACAAGAAAATTTAATGATAAAAAAATTTAAGATTGCAAGTATTCCAAGGCCTTGGCAACTCTTTGCCTTCATTATCTTCAAGCTGATATGCCCCATTTCCTAGTACCGAGATGATTCTGTAGGGTCCTTCCCAATTTGGGCCAAGCTTGCCCTCTCTGGGATCCTTCTTGTTGCCGACGACTTTTCATAAGACGAGGTCACCGATTTGAAACTCCTTTGGGTTGACCTTTCTATTATAAGCTTTGGCAAGCTGCTGCTGGTATGCTGCGAGCTGAATTGCAGCTTTCTCCCTTCTTTCTTCTAAAAGATCAAGATCTCAGGCTAAGAGTACATCATTAGTCCCGTTTTCTACTCCCTAGGTTCTGATCCCTAGGATGCCAACCTCCAGTGGAATGACAGCTTCTGTGCCATAAGCCATGGTGAAGGGGGATTCCCTTGTTGATCTTCTCGGCGTAGTCCGATATGCCAAGAGTACACTGGGCAACTCATCCACCCATTTTCCTTTTGCTGCCTGTAGCCTCTTCTTTATCTCATCCAGGATAACTTTGTTGGATGTTTCGGCTTGTCCATTGCTTTGGGGAAAGCTTGGGGTTGAAAAGTAATTCTTGATTTTGAACTTTGCACAGAAGCTCTTGATTAGCTTACTGTCAAATTGTGTTCCATTATCTGCAACTATTGCTCTTGGAATCCCAAACTAGGTGATAATATTCTTCCATATGAAGTTTTTCACATCCACATCTCGAATCTTGGCAAGGGATTCAGCTTTTATCCACTTGGTGAAGTAGTCTGTTGCTACCAGCAGGTACTTCCGTTGTCCAGTTGCTTGGGGGAGTTGTCCAACGAGATCCATGCCTCATTGGGCAAATGGCCAAGGACTGGATACTGGGTTTAGGTCTGCTGCTGGTTGGTGTATCAGAAGTGCAAACCTTTGGCATTTTTCACACTTCTTTACATAGGCTTCTGCATCTTTCTACATGTAGGGCCACCAATACCCCTGGGTAATGGCCCTATGGGTAAGTGATTTGCCCCCAGTATGGCTTCCACATATTCCTTCATGTATTTCATATAAAAAATCTTCAATTTGTGAAGGATGTACAAACCTCAAAAGGGGTCCAGTAAAGGATCTTCTGTAGAGATGTCCTTCTGCTGTCAGATTGAATCTTGCCGACTTCAATCTGATCTTGTGTGCCTCTTTGCGATCATCTGGCAGTTTTCCTTCTTTTAAGAATGATACTATTGCATCCATCTAGCTTGGTCCCATGTCCACACACATTGCTTCACGCTCTATGGTCAGTGGTTCAATGCTCGGGCCTGACAAGTAATCGACCCTTATCGTCCTTGCCTTTCCAGGTTGTATTACACTAGCCAGGTTGGCTAGGGCATCGGCGTGGCTATTATCATCTCGGCTAATCTGCTGTAGTCGGCAATTTTGAAACAAGGCCACCAATCTGCCTACTTCATTTGCGTATGCCGATATACGTTCATCTCGGGTTGCGAACTCGCCTGTTGCTTGGTTGACTATAAGTTAAGAGTCACAAAAAACTATCACCTCATCTGCTTCTACCGCTACTGCCAGTTTTAGTCCTGCGATCAGTGCTTCATACTCTGCTTCATTGTTTAAGGCCTTGAATCCCAAACGAATGGATTGTTCTAGTATCTGCCTGTCTGGAGATACCAGTACTACTCCTGCCCTCGCTCCTTGTCGGTTTGAACTCCCATCGACAAACAGTCGGAAGGAGTCACCGATGTAAATGCTGCAGGGCCTTAGTTTTTCTTCTTTCCTTTGTTCTGTTGCCCTCGGCTGGGCTCCTTTTTGCTAGCTTGGACGTCGTTCATCTCGGCTCGACGGAGCCCAATATACGGTGGCTCCTGGAGTGAACTCGGCCACAAAGTCGGCCAAGACTTGGCCTTTGATCGCCGTTCTGGGTCTGTACTCTAGGTCATACTGGCCCAAAGCCACTGCCTATCTGGTTATTCTTCCTGTCAAATCTCCCTATTGCAACAGGGACTTCAAAGGGTGTTCAGTTAGCACTACAATTCTGTGTACTTGAAAATAATGGTTCAGTTTCTTTGAAGCCATTACTAATGCCAGTGCCAACTTCTCTAGGGGTAAATACCTGGTTTCTGTATCGGCCAAGGTTTTGCTTATATAGTAAACAGCCCTTTGCCCCCCTTTTTCTTCTCGGATTATCACTGCGCTTACCGCGTGTTCTGAAACTGCTAAGTGTAGACGTCCCCGAACGCATCCCAGGGAAAAGGGAGTGCGAATCCCCCCCGTTCTGGTTCGATATTGGGTCACTACAGTTCGAAGGACTCAAATGTCATGGTTCTTAATCTTGAACCGAAGAGTCCAAATCCGGCAAATCGTTTTGAGAAAAACAGATTTTTTGAAAGAAGTGCCAAACATGGACTGATTCGCTAGATACAGAGTCGCCACCTAAATATTTTAAAATAGGAAATTTAGGAAACCCTAACTCGGTGCCAAAGGCCACGTGTCCGTCATCACCAAAGTTGCCTCGGCTCGGGAACTTGGGTACGATTGGGGAAGGTCACTTAGTGAGCACCCCCGCTCGCCCAGTCAAAGACCGGCCTCTACTAACCATGATATCTGATTTTGAAAACATTGTATATTCTTATTCCGGTTATTAGCCTAGGTTACTATGTGATGCGCACAGCATACAAGTATAGACTGAGCCGCCTGAATTGGAACAAAACACTTCATGTTTGTTTTTGAAAATGGTTTGATGGTGCTACCCGCAGGTAGGCTAAGACGTGGATTTGCCACCCTCGGGTGGGCTTAGAAAAATGTGATTTTGCCACTATCTAGTGGGCTTAAAACAAATATTTGATGAATTGTCCCAATTCAGATAACTCAACCTCCACCCACAGGCATTCAAGACAGTTATATCACATAAGCACATAGCCTCATGGTAAGCATGCTATTCATGGCAGTCACTCACACGCATGCAAGGATGCTAAAGCATAAAACTTACCGAGTACTCCAAGCCAAAATAGAAGCTCGTTAGAAATCCATGCATGATCCTAAATATACAGAAATGCCTAATGCAACACATGCAAAGATGCAACTATAGCAGGCTCGGCTATTCTAAACATGACATGTGGAATGCTACAACCAACAAGTATTCAATTTGGAATTGAAATACAAATGCAGTTTGTATGACGCATGAGCAGGTATGCGTGCAAAAGCAGATGAATGATGCAAACATGTCTTTGTCATCTCAGATGCTAATTGAAATATGCCCTATATCTAACCATCGTAAGCAGGTAAATAAAAGGGAAGGAAGACGTGGGGTTGGAAGACATACATCACACTCACCCACACTTATTACAATTATGCCCTCGCGCAGAGGGTCCAAATAAAATAATACAGTCCCAAAAGAAAGAATAATACAGTCCGAATAAATACAGATTCCTAATTAATTAACAGATTAACTAAGAAAAACTGTAAACTGGCATGCAAGCCAAGGGGCTGCCTTGACTCCGCTCCGGATAATGATATGATGCATGTTTGGGCTGCTTTGCGTGGAAATCCACGGCGATGCCCCGATTAGCCTCTGTTTGCAATGTTCCTCGAAATGCGTGCCAAATCCCGGAAAGTTATCGATTCTTCATTTTGCTGCAACAGAGAGCAGGAAAGGGGCATAGCAATGTATTTCACAAATATATGCATGCCTCGATCCTCGTGCTACCAATCACGCATCTCGATGCATGATGGCCGAGGAATCGAATTGCACAACTCGATATAGGGTGAATGCATATGAATGCTACAACGAAACCTAACTCCATCATCGGTAATCCGGAGTGTCGGTGACTTGGGAATTGAGACCCGTTTCGTCACTCGGAGTACGAAACGTGCCTCGTTTCCCATGCCCGGGCTAACTCCTATCCCGAACATGATGCAATATGCATGATATGCATGAAATGCAACTAAGATACAATCCTAACATACACAACGCTATGAAAATGAGATGCCTCAAAATGCGTGCACACGGGCACGCAAACCGAGGAAGTGATCCTAAGGCATAAAATGGCATACGCAATGCAATTGGACTTACACTAACATGAGAGAGCCTCAACCACACTCACATAAGAGGCCGTTGGATAAAAGTGAAGTGCCTCGAAATGCGTGCACACGGGCACGCAAACTGAGGCAATGGCATAAAGGCATGAAACGGCCTGAAATATGATATACAATGAGACTAAAATGAGATGTCTCGAGATACGTGCCCACGGGCACGCAAATCGAGGTAATGGCATACACGATGCGATGAGACTAAAATGGCATACAGAATGCAAAATGGACTTACACTAACATGGGTGAGCCTCAACCACACTCACATAAGAAGCCGATAGATGAAAATAAAGTGCCTCGAAGTACGCGCACATGGGCACGCAAACCGAGGCAATGGCCCTAAGGCACGAAATGACATGGAAAATGATATGCAAACATGAAAATAGAATTTCAGCACTCACAAATGATGCAAAACAGTCCCGAAAGGTGGGGAAATGACACCAAATGCACGGAATGGTCCCGAAATGCGATATTAAGCATCCGAAATGGCCTACAGCCATACTAAATATGCATAATTGGTACATGACATGCAAAAAAGTAGCAAGGCAGCCCCCAAAATAGCATTTTTTACAGTACAAGACATGGCGAAATAGTAAGCATAGATAGGACAACAATGGCATACAAAAATGGCTCCACAAGGGAGGCTATGAAGCAAGTGATACATGAAATGCCCAAACAGCAAAATACCCTTCTACAACACTAAAGAGGGACTAAAAATATGAATATTTACAGTATAAGACATCCCCCAACTCAGTATGAAAACATACTAAAAATGCCATGCAAGAACTAGGATACATAAGGCTATAACATGAGGTACCCCAAACATTTATCAAACCAGAAAAGACCCTTAATGAAATATGTCAAGAAGATCAAAATATGGATATTTTCAGTACTTCTCATGGCCGAAAAAAGAAGCTAGATAGGCTTAAAAAAGCATGCAAAAATGGGGGTCAAAGAGGGGTATAATGACAAGTATAACATGGAGACCCCCAACAAGGTTGATCCCTTCTATAATGTTGTAGAGGGACACAAAATAAGCTTACTTACAGTTCATGACATGCTCCAAAACAATTTACATATAAGCCAAATAAACCATGCAAATTTACGGTAAATAGGAGAGGTTATGAAGCAAGTACAAGATAGGGGGCCCAAAAATGGTTGAGTCCTTCTTAAATGTTGAAGATGGGTTCAAAATAGGCCCTCTTAAAGTTTACATTATGCTCGAAAACAGATCATACATAGGCCAAATATTCGATGCAAAATAAAGGCATACAAGATGGTATTGAAGAAAGTGCCAAATGGAGGGCTCAAACAGGATTGAGCCCTTCAACAAACATGAAGATAAGCTCAAAATAGTGACCCTTTCAGTTTGGGTCGGAGCCTAAAATAGTGAGAAAATAGGCTTAAGAAATGAGGCAAGAAAGTGCTACAAAAGAGGGAAATGGAGACTTACCCTTGTAGACCTTTTCTTTTCTACCTCTTGGCTTGAGGAATGTTGCTTCTAAGCCTCTAAGAACCTCTCCTTGCTGCTGGAAATGGAGTGGTGATGGGGATGCTTGATAGTGATGAAGAAATGGCACCAAACTTGAAGAAAAATGACTTTGGAGCTTGGAAATGGAAAGAAATGGGAGGTGGAAGGTATAGCTCTCTCTCAAATGTGTCTAACAAATGTCTAACCTTGAGCCAAGAAGCCAAGCCTCTCCTTTATAGAGGAGAGTCATAAAAAAAATCTAAGGTACCTCTCTAATCCTCCATACACGTGTATGCAGGATGGTCCAATTGGCAACCAGCTGGCACAGCTGGAATACACTGAGGGAGAGGAAAATGGTCGGCCAGCTCAAAGGGGCAAAAAGGTCATTTTACAAAAAGGGTGGCCGGCCAGCTAGTTTTTCTGGCCGGCCAGCTAGTTTTCAGGAGCTTTCGGGAAGAAGGTTGGCCGGTGAGTGCTAGGGAAGTCCAAATGTGTCCATTCAAGTGTCCAAATTGAAGCCCCGGAAGTTATCTTTCCAATGGCGCAAACCTTGCATCAAAATTCCTCCTGTGGAAAAAGTTATGCCCGTTTCCGTGAAGCCGCGAAGATTTCGGTCCAACCGGAGTGATGCCCTACTTCAATCAACCATATCTCCTCCGTCTGGAATTGAATTTAGGATATTCTTGAGTGAAAAATGAAGCCTCGGGAGTAAGCTTTCCAATGATGGTGGCGTCATACTTTAATTCCTCTTGTGCAAAGAGTTACGCCCGTTTCGGTGAAGCCAAGCAGACTTTTTCTTCCCGGATTCATGCTGAACCACTTTTGACCAAACAAAAGGTTGGTTGTCAAAACAATTGCTGGCCTCCCACCCTCCTACAAGCTTCCTAACCATGAAAAAAAGGCCTCCACCAAAAATGAACCCAAACTGATGCGAAATGAAGGTTCGGGGGCCGAACGCTGATTCGGGACCTTAAAATCGATCAAGGTACGGAGTGGTGTTCAACCACGAAGTGGGTATCTAAGACCCCAGTGTCCCTCGAAAGGGAGTAAATAAGATGCATGCCAAAAACTGAAGGAATCAGAGATGGTTAGACGGTCCCGAATCGAGGCACACTACCGACGACCAAAACCGAACCTGCCTGAAATGGGCAAAATGGCCTACGGGCACGAAATGTAGCCCACGGCCACTGAGAGATAGTCTACGGGACCTCTCCCTCCCCTCAGGAAAGAAAACAGAGAAAACTGAGTCTGGTTCGCAAACCGAGGCAAGACACAGAAGAGGGTTCGGAAGTCCGGAGGCAGGGCGCACGGCCGCGACTCTGAGACTTCTGAACGAGCACAATATGCAACATCACCGAGCGCTCAATCGGTGACGTCTGAGTCTTAAGGTCGGTCAAAAATGGGGTGTCTACACTAAGTATAGGAATAGCTCCTCTCTAGGTTCTGGATTTGAGAGAACTGGAGCCGTGGTCAAATACTTCTTTAAGTCGGCTAGGGCGACTTCGCACTCCTCTATCCATAAGAAGTCTGTGGCCTTCTTTACTAAGTTAAAGAAGGGTTTGCATTTGTCAGAGCTCCTACTTATGAATCTGTTTAGGGCTGTAGCCCTTTCAGTCAGCATCTGCACCTGTTTTGTCGACGTCGGGCTCTTCAACTCAAGGATGGCCTTGATCTGGTCTGGGCTGGCCTCAATGCCCCTCTGGTCACCAAGTATCCCAAGAACTTACCAGATCCAACTCCAAATGCACACTTCGATGCATTGAGTCGGAGCCGATATGTTTTAAGGATGTCAAAGACTACTTTTAGGTCGGCCAGATGACCCTCAGGTTCCTTGGTCTTCACAACCATGTCGTCGATGTAGACTTCTACTGTTCTACCAATTAGATGTTTAAACATCTTGGTTACCAATCTCTGGTTAGTTGCTCCTGCATTCTTCAACTCAAAAGGCATCATTCTGTAGCAATACAGCCCTTTTGGGGTGATAAACGTAGTCTTCTCCTCATCTGGTGGGTCCATTGCTATCTGATGGTACCCCCTGTAGGCATCCAGGAATCTTATCCTTCCATGCCCCGAAGTAGCATCCACCAGTTGGTCAATCTTGGGTAAAGGAAAACTGTCTTTGGGACAGGCCTTGTTCAGGCTAGTAAAGTCCACGCAGACCCTCCATTTACCATTCTTTTTCTTTACCACTACTGTATTTGATAGCCATGTCGGGTAATTTACCTCTCGAATGGCCCTGGCCTCCAGAAGTCTGTCTACTTCCTCTTCCACTGCTTCGACGTGTATCAACGTCGGTCTTCTTGCTCGTTGGATTACAGGTTTGGCCGACCTGTCAACGTTCAGTTTATGGCAAGTGACCTCGGGGTCAATGCCAGGCATTTCGTAAGGCGTCCAAGTAAACACCTCAATATTTGCTCTCAAGAAAACCTCCAGCTCTTTTTCCTCTTCTTCGGCTAAGCTCGAGCCGAAAAGAAAGTCGCATTCTTCATCCCCCTCTTGGACGAGGATTTTCTTCAGTACTTCTTCACTCTTCTCGACTAGCTCCTTACTGACATCCTCTAGGACTTCCACATCCTCGTCTTCGATCTCTGCTTTCTCTGGTTCTCGTATGCTGCAGGTGGATTTCATTGCTGCCATAGAGCAGTTCTTTGCCTACAGCTGATCTTCTCTGGTCTCCTCTATCCCATGCTCTGTTGGGAACCGCAATAGTTGATGCAATGTTGAGGGAACAGCCCCTATTGCATGCAACCATGGCCTTCCCAAGATAATATTGTAAGGGGAGGGTGTGTCGATTACGGTGAACTCTATCTTTACCTTCTTCGTGCCAGCCTGCACATCTAAGCTTACTATTCTTAGTGGCCATGTCGGCGTTCCATTGAACCCGACCATTGTGCCATTAGATCGTTCCATATCGTCTGGGTGAAGGCCAAGTTCCTTATAACATCGGACATACATGATGTCATAAGAGCTGCTTTGGTCGATAAGGATGCGCTTCACTTGGCACTCCCCAACCTGGAGGGATACTACCAAGGCGTCGTTGTGCGGATGTTGGACCATCTCCAGGTCGGCTTCGGTAAAGGACACTACTAGTCCCTGGTACTCCTCGGCCCGATGTCTTTTCTCTCCTACTTGGTACACATGCTGTAGATGCTTTACCTTCTGGGTCTCACCCCGAATTTCGTTTTCGTTGACCTTCGAGTGAATTACATTAATTACCCGAGGTCCTCCTGCCTCAGGTTGCTGTGTTGGGGGAGGCGGAGCTGCTGGTGCCTGAGGCAGTCTTGCCTGCTCTTCTTTGGTCCTGGCCTCATCTACAAGGTCCCTCAAATGGCCCTGCCTCACCAGGTCTTCCAGGTGTGACTTTAGGGCTCTACAACCCTGAGTCAGATGCCCATCTTCGTTATGGTAAGCACAATGCTTACCCAGGCTCCTTCCCATAAATTCTCCTGGTACTCTAGCTGGTGCTCTGAAATAGGGTTGGGTTCGGATTTTGTCCAGGACTTTGTGAATTGGGATTCGAAATACAGTTGTGACTGCTTGTGCAGTTCTCAGCCCTGCCTCTTGCTTGTTGGATCCGTTGTTACCTCGGCCTCGCTTCGGCGAGCCATTTGTTTTCTCCTACTTTGTTGCCTTAATCCCTAGAGTGTATTCCTCGGCTCTGGCGTATTTCTCAATTCTGGCCATAAGCTCCTCCATGCTTTTTGGCAATGTTTTTGCCAATGACTTTCGTAGTGCGCAATCCTTTTTTAGGCCGTTTTTGAAAGACACGACCGCCACTTCTTGGTTGCATTCGAGTATTCGATTGAACACCTCATAATACCTTTTTGCGTAGGCCCTAAGGCCTTCATTCTCACTGATCCTCAGAGCCATCAGGGCGCCCACCCTTAATGGCTATAATTTGTTCGTTACGAACCTGGCCACGAACATCTCGGCCAGGCTTTCCCAGGTCTTCACATTTCCCTTGGGCAATTTGTGAAACCAGTTCGATGCAATCTCTCCGAAGGATGAGGGGAACATCTTGCAGAGCAACGGCTTGTTCCCAGTATACAGTGCCATCGAGTTTAGGTATAATCCGACGTGAAAGTTAGGGTCTGACTTACCATCGTATATCTGGAACCTCGGCATACTGAATCTTTTTAGGGCCTCAGCTTTATCTAACTCTACCGAGAATGGTGTTCTCGGTTTAACTCTTGAAGTTACCTCGGCATGATCTTGCTTCCTCTTGAGGTAATCTCTTAAGTCCTCTTTGGTCCGCCTAGGAGCTCGACTATCTCCTGATTTCAGTCTCTTAGGTGCACTGCTTTCAGCTTCGTTGTGACCCCTTTTTGATCTTTCTCCGTTGGTTGCGTCGAAGCACAACTCCTACCTTTGAACATGCCGATGTTCTCTGGGGTCTGCCTCTTTGGTGCGATGTGTCCTTCGAGATTCTTCCCTTCTTGGCTCTCCTCGCCCGACCTCCCTTGAAGGCCGGTAAGAGAATCTTTCGCTCCTGGCGTGTTGGGGGGCTATAGAGATTGTTTTCTGCCTTTCCTTCTGGGCATGGGCCGTTGGGATCGGCGTGTCCTACAGCGGGAACGGTGGTTGCATGACGTTATTTTGCATCATAAAATTGACGACCGATTGCAGGTCCGCCAATTTATTTGCCATGGTCTTCACTTCGTCGTCCCTCTGCAGGCATCTTTCTTTCCATACCTGGAGGTCATCCTCGTTGTAGTAACCGCTTTGGTCCGTTTTCTTTGGTATGTCGCCCTCCTGGCCGACGTCTTTTCCTCCGTGGTTCTGGTCTTTATTGTAGTTGTCTTCTTCAACGTCAAGGTCTATAGGTCTCCACTCCCAGCAGGAGTGTTATCCCCAATCTTCTCTTTCTGTCCGTCGTCGTTGGCCATCTATTCTTCTTAGGTTTCTACAGATGGCGCCAAATTGTGTGAGTGAATTTCTGACTACACTGCCAACTCAGTATCTAGCTGGAGAACACTGGCAGAATAGGATTAGCCCGAACAACCTGCAACAGAAAGAAGAGACTCCGACGGTAGTTCGTCCATCCGGGGGCACTCCGATGATTAAATCAGTAATCAAATATCTCTCAAAGACAATCAATAGTGCTTAACTCACTGTTCTGAATATAAATTGCGTACCTTAGACCCATCAGGGGTGCCTTTCTTTTATAGCTAATTCAATCCTAGTTCCCATAGAAGCCTATCTTCAATGGACTTCCATTCAGTGCTTATCCTGGACTCTTCAAGAGATAAAGATAAACTCTCTAAGAGTGTTATCCTTATCCATGCTGAAGTCCTTTCTCATTCCAAGACTCTTGTGCTTTATCTGCTTACCCCGGATTCCGATATCTTCGGAGATAACCTCGACCTAGCCGAGATAATCTCGGCGTCATGACCAGAACACGTGGCACATCGGCTGACACGTCGGCGTCACCTTGGCCACGTGTTGGTACTCAGAAAATGTATCCCCACAAAAAGTAAGCTTGTTTCATCAAATTTAAATTTGATTCCAAATTTAGTAAGTGTTGGAGACGCTCTAATGTAGCCAAATAAATTCATTTTCAACAAAACAGAATACTATTTTTAAAACAATACTTGTCTATGTTTTTTTAAGACAAATTTAATAAAATAAAATAATAATTGTCTGTCTATTTTTTTTATAAATAAAATTTGATAAAATTATATGATTATGATGCAAGGTTTGCTTTTTTGATTTTTGTGAAAATTATTATTTTTAAATATTTTTTAATGTTCGGTAATATGAAAAACAAAAATCAGAGAAATTTTTTTTATATTATCAATGGAAATAAATTTATTTGGACAAAATTTTTAAGTTTTACTTCAAAAATAAAAAACGTTTTTCGAAACTACCACATTACCTTCACGACCCTACTAATGCACATTAATTAATAAATTTTAAGGGTGTGTTTGGTTTTTGTTTTGAGATAAATTTTCAAAAAAAAATTTAGAGAGTTTTGAAATTTTTTTGGACTGTTTAGTTGTGTATTTTGAAAATAGTTTTGGAGTTTAGAGATAATTTGATACTATTTTGTAGCAGTTGAGTAGATGTGTGTGAGAGAAAAAGTGATTGAGGAGGAGCGAGGAGAGAGAGAAAAAGTGATTGATTGATGTGTAATAGAGAAATAAGTAATTTTGAATTTTTTTTGAGAAAATTTATAACAAAACATGTTTTTGAAAATTTTCTTCCAACAACATGTTTCAAAACACAAACCAAACACACCCTAAAATTTTCAACAAATTGGATAAGAAAAGGGCACTCTTGAATTTAGGGATGTAAGAAAACCCTAAAAAACCGATCAAACTGATTGAACTGGACCAAACCGGCTATATTTGGTCTGTTTTTTTTAACAAGAATTGGTCTGTGCAGTTTTTAAATTTGAATTTTTTCGGTTTTTGGTTCGGTATCGGTTTAAGCACCTTGTGCACCGATCTAAACCGAAACCGACCACTTCAACATATATTGTATATAATATATATATATATATAATCTAATAATATAATGATATTAATAAGTATAATAAATTATTAATATTAGTTAATTAACCTTATTATCTTAATAATCTAAATTTGTAAATTCTTATTATATATAATGTTTACTCTAACTCATTATTCTTGAAATTTTAGTATTTTTAAACTTTTTTTGTTTTTATTTTTGATAATTTAGGAATTGAAAAGTATGTATTAAATGGATGGATTGGATATGTTTAAAATGGTAGACAAATAACTAATTTAATATTTTTATATAGATTAATGATTATATTTAAAAGTGGCTCAAGTTTGAAAATTCCTAAATTGCTTAAACCGCACTAAATCGAACCGTTTCAATCGGTTCGGTTCGGTGCGGTTTGATAGAAGAAGTGGTCTGTATCGGTGTTTAAAATAATAAAACCGACATTATCAGTTCGGTGTAATTTTTTACCTAAATACCGACCATACCAAACCGATTACATCCCTACTTGAATTGGATGGACTGGTTTATTTTGTTTTCCAAAGTAAATAGTGAAATGACAAACAAATATCACTTTGGAGATGATTTTATTATGGAGTTTTTTGGTCATTAAATTGCCATAAATTGGAAACAACTTAAATTAACCTGAAGTAAACATTTGTTGCTTGTGAATTTCTCTATACTTTCAAGTGAAATACAAAAAATTGAACTATTGCCACTAGAAAATCTGAACTCCTTTACATGATTTCTTTCACATTCAACAAGAAAAACAACCCACATCTTCCCAAATCAATATACACATATTTGCAAGATTTACACCGCTATCAAAATATATATATGGTTTGCATAAATCTTTCATATCTTGTTAATGTCGCAAAGGTATCGACATGAAAGCTCCATGAAAACCATAAGGCACTCTACTTGGTAGTGTAATTTTGGCTACCGGCTCACTACAAAACTTCTTCGTATCAATTATATAGACCTGCAATAGAGCAAATACTAAATCTTCATAAATCAATGTATGACATTAGAGTTCCCAATTAGACTATAGTTGATGTTGTACTAACAATTACTTACAAATGATGTATCAGTATGTTCATTGTGAACAAAAGTGATGATCCAACCATCGTCTTCTTTGCCTCCTTCATGTTTAGGGACAAATGCAGCCCCGGAACAGAAAGTGTTTTCCTCAAACTTATGATACTCCACCTTTATAAACTCTTCGCATCTCTCTGTCTAATTCACAAATCAAAGTTGTCGAAAATCAGATTCATAAGCATCGATAATAGAATCAAAAGATCCAAAAAAAAAGAAGATAAAGGAACATGAAGAAGGCAACTACCAAAGAAAACCCGGGTTCTGATTCTTCAAGGTATAGCTTAGCTAGTCCCCCAAATTTAGCCATGCCTAAATTAAAAATTGATACACAGCTATATAGTTAACCATTGAAGTCATAAAGATAATTTTCTCTGTTTCTTTCACAAAAATTTACCTGAAGTAGAGCTTGCAGTGGAATCCACAACTTGGGTATATCCATATTTATTTTTTAAACCTGTGAAATTTTCATTTATTATTGGAAAATCCATGGAGGACTCGGTTCCAGTGAGATTCATTCCCTTAACCTCTCCGGTTTTCATGTTCAGTCTCCATTCATAACAACGTGAAAAAAGTAATGAATCTTGTGCTGAACTATCATTATTTTCTTCAGTTGAATTTAGAGGTTTAAATCCCCTAGAGAACCACTCGAATTTGTTCAAGCCTAGATCAGGCCCTGGAATAATTGACCCACGAGCTCTGCATGCCCAAAGCACAACCTCATCGCCATCCTCAAAACAGTTGATAATGTGAAACACGATACTTGGTTCCACTTCAAACCACTTGATTGAATTTGCCTCGCCATAACGAGGCATGACACCAATTCTTGCATATCCTTCCTTTTCATATTTTATTAATCTGAATAACGACATTCCAGATCATGGTTAGAGAACAATTTCAACTTTGTACTTTAAATTTCGTTAGAAATGCATCTTAATAACAAATACTCACGGTCCTCCACTGATTAATCGGTTTATGTCTACAGTTAGAGGAAAATCCATGATCACATTGTACCTGCACAACAAAAAAATGAGAGAATTTATTAGTTGTTTGGAGACCAAGAAAAAGAAAATATGTATTAGATCAGTAATTTACCTCTGTGTAATGCCTATATCATGGCAAAGGCTAGTCCTATTGAATTTGAGATCAACTTTATGAACTAATTTCGTTCCATCGGCTGATAAAGAGGGGAAAAAAATTCAGATTTACAAAGGGGCTCTAGATCAATGTGTTTAAGATGTGAATTAATCTAAAACTAGTACACAAAAAAATATACCTGAGATTATACCGAGTTCAAGGAAAGGTTTCACTGCATCAACCCCTATCATAACGAGCTCCCCTGTACCCGGAACTTTCTATGGCACCAAAAATAAATAAATAAATTAATTAAATTAAATTAAATCGTGGGTATGACATTTTTGTGGCGGTTAATGAATTAGGTACCTTCGGGTGACTTGTGAATGGTCGATTCCAAGCTCCATTGGCATCCCAATGGCCTAAAGTTTCAAGTGTGAGGATGTCAATTTCCTGAGGCAAGTGGTTCTCAGCAATTGTATAGAACTTCCCTGAATGCTCAAACACATTGGTATTGCTAATGTCTTTGTTCACTTTGCCAAACCTCATCTGCATAAATTAGAATTTTCAGTTTTTGTGTATTTTGGTTGGAATAAGAAAAAATGAAAAAGTTTGAAAACACTTACGTTTCCATTTTTATTCAAATAAGATTTTGAAAAATCAAAAACAACTTTTTAATATTTCCAAAAAGTGGGTTGTTTTCTTAATAATCTCTAGAAAATAGTATGCCAAACAATTTTTTTGTGCTTTCAGGAAAAAGAAAAGAGAAAACAAATGAAAACGATACCAAATTAAGCAGATAAGCAGACAAAATAGCCGGCGAATCGCCTTCGATAGCAGGAAGAAAGGAGGGTTTGTTTCTTTGTTTCTCTAACTTGAAAGTCTCTGTTTGAACATGGCTGTTGTTGTAGAGGACTGTCCATTTGCCATCTCTATCTTCATTAAAATAGAGAGCATGAAGCATTCCTTCTCCTTCAACCCATATGTGACTTGATCTACCAAACACGGACTTCGTTGATTTAAATCCTCCAAATAGGGGGTTTGGGCCTGCACTTCCAATAAAACAACATGCACAGTTAATGACATTTTAACGTGTGTTCACGGGTGACGGCAGGTGTATTCCAGAGGCTTCAGCCGAACCCACTGAATTTGTTGGCAAAGGTTATTTTTTTTTGACTTTTAGACTAAAATTTATAAAAAGATGAAATAAATTAAAATAGTCAATAAAACAAAATATCAGATTAAATTATAATCAATTTATTTTTTTCTCACAAATATCCCATTCAATAACAAAAAAATTCAACTATCTTCTCAAGCACAAAATTTTTAACCTACTAAAATAATTAAAAACTAAAATACCTTACTAAAATAACAACTTTCCAAACACCCACAAAAACTTCATATATATATATATATATATGATACAGTTAGGAGACATGCAAGTTTATTCCCTTTTGAACCCTCTCAATTTTTTCTATTTGAACCCCTATTTCAAACTTTTCTTGATGTCCTTTAGTTTATAAGGTTGTGTGTTTGGTTTTAAGGATTTTGAGAAGAATTTGAAAAGGGGAATAGAAAACTCTTCTTTATGTCTAGTTTATAAGGTTGTGTTTAGTTCAAAAATTTGGTGAAGAATTTGGAGGGAGAAAGAAAAAATATAAGTGAAATGTGAATAAATATACTTATCTTTTACTAAATTTCATACACATTTTTCCTTTTCTTTTTTAAATTCTTTCCTAAATCTATAAATCAAACACAACCTAAGAGAAAGTAAACAAACCTCAAAAAATATATAACGTTTGTATATATATTGGGTGTGTTTGGTTTGATTTTGGGAGATAAATTTTCAAAAAAGATTTTGGAAAAAGAGTTTAGAAATTTTTTTAGTTTGTTTGGGAGTATATGTATTTTGGAAATAATTTTGAAGTATAAGAGTTTAAGATGATTTAATATTTTATTATAATTGAGTAGATGTATATGAATAGATGTTTAAAATTATATTTCATGTGTTAATATTGTATTAATTAAATAAACTTCACTATTTGTATATATTACCATTACAGTGATGATAAATAAAATAAAACATAAAATTGGATAATCATAATATTATTACGAGGAGAAAGATTTTTACAACAATCATCCAATGGGTGTTGACAAAGGTTCAAATAATGCAAAAAAATATATATAATTTTAATAATCTTTTCTCACAATTATACATATATATATATTCATACTTTTTAATAGATATTATATATATACCAATGATCAATTAATTAGACTGGCTTAGTTGACGATATTTTTTTTTTTCAGGAATTGTTTAGGATGTCCTAAATAAGTGCATTTTTTAATTTTTTTTGACTAAAAGTTGAGGAAAAAAATATGATTGTTTGAGTTAACATTTTGACTTTTTATAGAAAAATATATATTAAAAAATTGTATAAATTAGTCTATAAAGAAAAATTAGAATTGAGAGTTGTGCAGCCGTAATTTTTGACTTTTAATGAATAGTGATAACTTTTGAACTTTTTGAATAACTTTTTAACTTTTTGACAACTTGTCAAACTTAACCTTATTTGATATTTTTTATTCAAACCACATGCACCTCTCACTTATGAGCACAATTCTTACCAAGCTTAATTATTTATTTGAACCCACTAAACCTTTTTTCTCTAGAGTCGCCACTGTATGTATTGCCAAATTTTCAATATATATTATTAATTTTTAACTGATAACAATAGGATGCTGTGATTGTTAAATATTTAAATAAATAAAAAAAAAAAAAGTGACCCCCTCTCATCAAAGCAGGATACGGAGAGAATTCAATTTTTTAAAAATTAAGTTTTTTTTTTCTCATATTTTTTTGTTTTAGTAAATATTTTTAAAATTTTAAGTAATGTAATTTTTTTACTTTTTTAGATACATCTTACTTAGATATATTTAAATAATAAAACATTTGTGAAAAAATATTTTAAAAAATTAATAAATATATAAAAATATGAAAAATGTACTAAATTTTCGTATTTTTTTATATTTTTGATATTTAGTGAATTTTTTAAAGATTTTTTTCACAAATATTATACTTTTAAAATGTATTTATGTTAGATGTGTCTAAAAATTTAAAAAAATACTTAAAATATTAAAAAAAATCAATGAAAACAAAAAAAAAATACAAAAAATGAAAAAATAATTTTTTAAAAAAAAATAAATTTTAAAAACTGAAACCAAACAGAATAGACTCTCATTTGAAGTGGGATATGAAGAAGGCAAGATATATTACATAGCAACGGGTATCGAGCCAGGAAGGGACCAGCAGGAGCACCCCCTCAATTTTTAAGAAATCTTTCGAAAACGTTTTTTTTAATTTTTTCTTTCTAAAATTATATATATCTTCTAAAATTTTTCTTTTTTTTTTTTTTTCCAACAAACTCAACCAACTATTAATTAGTGATTGAATCTTTATTTAATTCACAATTAAATCTAAAAAAACTATCAAGATAATTTTTTTATTATAGTGATATATATGATATTGGAGTAGCTCTGAAATATTGATAATTGTTTTATTTTATTTTAAAAATTGATATAACCTAATAATTTGTATTAGTATTTACCCTTTAACTAAAATCTTGACTTTGCCACCACACAACAGACTGTTTTCACAAGTGTAATTCAACTCTTGGTTGAAGGATTTGAGAAGAGTTTTAGAAAGTGAAAGAGAAAAGGTGTATAAAATTAAGTGAAATATAAATTTATTTTATTTATATTTTACCTCTCTTTTTCATTTTTCTTTCCAAATCAGTTCCTAAATCCTTCAAAAAAAAAATAAAAAATAAATAAAAAATACAGTATTAAATAAAGTCTTCTATCTAATGCCATTGGTGGAGTTTGTTGCAGGCTGGTTTGGATTTCTAAACATCAGTATCTAAATTAGCCATATCGATTGTTCGTTTTACTCACCAAATTCTCTATTTACCTTCTTTGTCTTATATTTATCGTTGACGTTTCATCCTTTGGTTTTTTCAGTGCATTCTTGCTGTCTTGCATGCTGTCTCATAGTTAACATAGTCCTTTTGAATTAATCCTTGTCCCCATCAATAAGTTCTCTCACATAAACTTCAAACAGTTGATGACAACTTAGAGAATTACTCTATACTAGATATTAAGGACACTCAAATATGCTAATCCAACTCAATTAGGACGATGCATAATCCAATTCTGAACAGATTTCTTGATAAATTTTCTTGACAAGTGGTTTTATTGCGACGTGAATATGATCATATTGAAAATTTGAAAGTATTTACCATTTCTTATGTAAACACCCTTAGGAAAATCATGTGGAATTCTCCCTTCAATGGCGGTAACATGAACTGCTTCTCCTATCTCTTCAACTGGAGCAAAGTTACTCTGCTAAATTTATGTACATAAATTAACATATAAACCAATAAAGATTACCAAAATAAATGTGTAAAATAAAATTATTTGTGTAGGTACCTGAGATGGGAGCAATGGCTGGTCGTTGAATTCAAACACCAAATCAACAAAGGCATCAATTAATCTGACAGAAGTGTTCTTGGCAGTTTCAGCAATGTCGATTTTCGTGGTAAATTCAGGAAAATCTCTGAAGAATGGCTGCAAATAATGAAAACAGACTAGATAAGTAATGGTGAAAGTAATTTGTGGAAATTGTTTTTGTTTTGCATGGTTAAGTTTGGACTCAGACCCATCACAGATCATTAGAGAGAGAGAGAGAGAGAGAGATGAGTATACCTTGAAAGAAGAGGACAATGAAGTCTTGAAGTGATCAAATCTGTGCGAGATGGAAGGCTTTTGTACACAACAGTTCACTTGGAATGCATAACTAGAAATGGCCATCTCTCTCTCTCCCTCTCTCGCTCGCTCTATCTATCTGTCTATCTCCCTCATAATATTAGAAATTTGAAACTGTTATAAACTGTACAACTATGAACACAAAACCAGAGTCTTGTAAAAATGACGTATAGGTACGTATAGGTAAGCAATGGTGCTAACTAAGGCTAAGTTTGGTAATTTAAAAAGAGGTTAAAAAATTAAAAAATTATTCAAAAAGTTAAAAAGTTATCATTATTTATCAAAAATTAAAAATTACGGCTACATAATTTTTAATCTTAATTTTTTTTTACATACTAATTTATACAATTTTTAATACATATTTTTTTATAAAAAATCAAAAAATTAACCCAAACATTTATATATTTTTTTTCAACTTTTTAATTCAAAAAGATAAAAAATACACTTATTTAAGACATTCGAAACAACCCCTACGCATTTACGTGGAAGTAGAGATGAAGAGTTGTGGAAGAGCATCATCATTTTGTATATAAAAAAAAAAGGGTCTGGCTTTGGTTCAGTCTGTTATCGAATTAGATCGTGTTGTTGGATCTGTGGAAACTCACCACGGATCTCGTTTTAAAAATCTGAACCGTAGAATATGTAAAACTCGTTAAGTACTATACGGCTATGAGAAATCACGTTGATCGGATATCTATAGCTATGTGATCAAATCAGTTTTGTATAAAAAAAATGGACGGTGAATAAATTAACAGTTGATAAAAAACTATTTTGATCACATAGCTATCGATATTTGATCAACGTGATTTTTCATAGATATATAGTACTCGACGAGTTCTACACATTAAACGGTTCAGATTTTCAAAACGAAACCCGTGATAAATTTTCACGAGTCCAACAGCTTGGTCCAGTCCGATAATGAACTGGACCAAAGCCAGGCCCAAAAAAAAATTGCATAAATTTGACAAATAAACAAAACAAGTGATGATAGATTGGCAGAGCCACTTTGGCAGTATCGGGGACAAATGAATAGATTGGGCAATGTGGGATATTCCCAATGCAATTAATTTCACTGGCCTACATTATGATTATTATTATTTTTTTGGCAATACCAGCCGACATTTATCATGTGTTTGTTGGTGTGACTCCACGATGAGGGTGCCATGAGGATGAAATGGAACCAAAAAAAAAAAAAAAAAAAATTGTCGGATAAATGTGAGTCTGTTTGGATTTTAATAAATTAGATAATTTTTGAAAACAACATATTTTTATTTATTCTAGGTGTTTACTCAAATTTCATATTAAATTTAAATAAAAATTTGATCTAATATGATGTGCTATAGTCATTTCATCAAATCCGGTCGGTCATCTAACCAGTCGTCCAGACTTGTGTAAATTTTCATCAAATCTTTTCCAATTTGATCGTTCACTCGATCATCTGGCTGGTCACCTGCGAGATTTAATGAAAAGTTAAACGCTTCCTTTATTTGATAAACAAAGTATAGCTCCCTTCATTTGATATCAATTTGGTGAAACGATTGGAATACTGTTTTCACCACATTTTTATTAAATTTAAATTTGATGAAAGATACGAGTCTAGATTGAAAATGGTCTCAGTTATGATAATTTGTAATTTTGATATTATTTTGGAGAGCCATTATGCCTATTTCACTTTACTCCAAATATACTCCTTTCTTTGACCTTATCATACATAATTATTATTCTCACTCTATTTTACTCCAAATACACTCTTTTCTATGTATATTAAAGACAAAGAAGGGAGTGCATTTAGAGTAAAGTGAAGTAACAGCTCCCTTATTTTGTTTTCGATTATAACTGAAAAGATTTTAATAAGAAATAACCAATGACTTTTTTGGTTATAATTAAAATAACCATCACAATATATCATAATTAAGTTATAACTAACTTTACAATGAGTTATGATCAAAACCATAATGAGTCATAATCAAATGTTACTTGTGTCATAATCAAATATTTATTTATTTTTAATTAAATAACAACCACAATAAGTCATATTTAAGTTAATAATATCACAATAAGTCATAATTAAAAATCACAAAACGTTGTAATTAGACATATGATACATTCCTTTTCAAAGTGTATATTATAGAATTTCCCAATTTTTTATTTATGTTTATAAAATTTAAAAAATTGTAAACAAAAACTCATTTAGTGTCTATTCTCATTTCCAAAATAATAAATTATTTTCAAAATTTAATAAATTTTTGTAACAAAAAATTTATTTAAACTTGTTTTGAATACAAATTTGCACTCTTTTCTCTCTTCGGCTAGCAGCATGGGAAGGGAAGTCCCACAACATGGTGTACAGTTTTAAGGAAAACTCAACCCCCAAAAATTAGTTATTAAAGTGAGAGTACCTCAAATGTATATGTTTCACATACTTTAGTACATAGAAAATGTTGAATTTTATTTCACACCGTCCATCACCACCACTACATTTGGCTTTCCTCCACCTCAGCTACTACCGCCAACTAGTTCTTTCGACCACTATCACTGAAGACCTTTGGTCACCATCTCTAATTGAGAGCTATCTCTAACAACCACTAACTGCATATAATCACTTGAAAATACCTTTCAATACCACCTTCAGTCGGAACTATTAATTTTTAGTAATTCTTTTTCACTTATTTTTCAAAACAAGTTTTTAACATACGTATATATCAATCATGTTTTATTTTTTTATTGTTTCTTTTATCAAGAAAATAATAATAATAATAATAAACTGTAAATATTATCAAACAAGGGTAATTTTAGCAATTAATCAAAAACCGATGAGCAGGTGACCAACATGAAGCAATCTTGAAGAACAGCTTAGACAAACATTAGAGAGATCATCGATGAACACAAAGCACAAACATATTTTCTTTTCCTTGTTTGGAAGCTGAGAATTGTCCGCAGTACCTTATCTTATGGTCAAATGACAACCAAATGACTACTTTGAAGAGCTTCAATAACATTACAAACTTACACATAAAATGGAAAGAAATAAAATTAGCAACAAAGATGACCTAATGATACGATACAAACGGCACAGGCCAAATGTCATCCCCATAATTTCAATAATTTTTATAGTAAATATTTTAAACTTGATTGTCATTTTCGAGTCTGCTGACCACTCTTTATCATTTTCTGATTAGTTCTCATTATCATCAAACAGGTTTTCCACCTAGAAAGTTAATAATCCAATAATTGAGACACAAATGGTCATGTGATAACAGTACCCATTACAAACCAATTTCATAACATCACTAGGGCTACAACTTGGGACAGGTTAAAAGAACTGTTTGTACTAAACTCAAAATATAGAGAGATTTTTCTAAACTTGGATATTATCCAAGCCCGGACTCAAGTTTAATTCAAAGAATTTGAACTTGACTAAGGTTGTCTAAATTCAAACAGAGAAAAATATTAATTTGAGTTATGTGCATAGAAACAGAGCATAGAATATATAAATATGAGACAAAATATTCGTAACTATAAATGCAAATATGTTCGCAATTACATATATGAATATTATTTTATCTCACATCTATATATTTTATGTTCCATTATTTCTATACACATATCCCTAACCATCATTGCACATTAAATAAATTTAGATAATAAAATGATTATGTAATTTGTGAGTGGTTGATGATGATTTTTTCCTATTTATATTTCTTTTGGCCTATTTATAGACTCCGACACATGAGAAAAAGAGATAATCTAAACCTAAAATTTCCTTAACAAAGCCATGATTTCCTCAACATTATCTATATTTCATGTTTGATAAGGATTATTTTGCAGATTTGTACTTGATTTGATCTTAATTTCTTGATCTCAACAACTAACTTTAAAATTACTGCAATTGCTAACTTTCTAGCCATCTATTTAACATGTCAAACCACATCCTTAACACATTTGTCATACTACGTTAACATGCTTATCGATAGAAATAATAATAATAAAAACAAATGTGGTCAAGATTATTTTTTAAAAATAATTTATGATTTCAATTGACAGACCATAATCGAATTTGACCATAATTAACAAGACATAATTGAAAAGAAAAAAAAATCTGAGACAAATAATAACTTAGTGGGAATCACACTACCAAATCTTAATGAGCTCTAGTGGTAATTGGAATCAAACGCACAAGTATTTAGCACCACCACTATGTGCCAAAAATTGGCATCAAATGAATAATAATTGCAGGATAAATAAGATCAATGACAATAATAATTACTTTGTTTTTTTAATCCATTTTAATTATTACAAATCAATATAGTTGAAATTTTTCTTCATCCGAATCTAAAGGTTATAAATGACTTTTAAATATAGTATATAATTTTATTATTATTATTTTTTTTGTTTCTTTAGTAGCAAAGGAAAATCCTAGGTGTAACCAATCTTTAACAATGACTGTTGTACTGAGATTGGCGGTGAGCAACTTGGGTTTAAAATTTGAAAACAAGGGAATCAAATAGAAATCTCAATTGACCCACAAGACGACGTGGTTTGTTTGAGTTCTAGATGCATTTCGGGTCGGATCCAGGTAAGTCCCCCGGGAAATGACCGACTTCGACAGCGGCTTCATTGGGCTGAGAGAGACGCGTGAAGTCCGTTGGACTAACTAAACGGGGCTTACTATCTTTTACTTTGGTCCATTTTGACAGCAAAAAATCAAAAATTTACTTCTTTTTTTGAATTTTTTTGTTTTTAGTGATTTTTTTTTGAAAATCGTATCAAATTTTTTTACTTTCTCGATCTGTATCAAGATGAATCTAAAAAATATATTTTTTCAAAATTTTTTTTAAAAAAATACGAAAGACTCAAATAAGCCAAAAAAAAAAAAAAATTCAAAAAAGAATTTTTTTGGGCTTGTTGTTGTCTTTTCTAATTTTTTTTGGATTTATTTAAAAATATTATAAATTTTTAGTTCGTTTTGTGGAAACTTAAAGCTTTTTGAATTTTTTTTTTTAAAAATTCACTAAAGACAAAATTAAGCTAAAAAAAGGGCAAGAAATGCACTTTCTAAAACACCCCTTTATCTCTCTCTTATTTTTTGAATTCTTAATGAAAAATAAAAAATAAAAAAAATATTTTTTAGAAAATAGTTTCAAATTTATTTATGTTTATTGAATTAAAAAAAAAAGGGTAAAGAATAAACAAAACCAAAAAAAAAACATAAATAATGCTTTGCTGGCCAGAGACGGAGCCAAAAAAGGCCTGGGTCATGTGCCCCTCAATTTTGATTTTAGGGCAAATTACATAAATAGTCTTTATAGTTTAGAATTCGTGTCACTTTAGTTTCTAATTTTTTAATTGTGATACATTTGACCATGAATTTTGAATTTTGTTTCAAATAAGGACGATTAAATATACCATTGTTTAATTTCAAGGACAAAATCATCAATTTAATAAAATTTAAATTACTTTGACAAAAACAAATGTCAAAAAAATATTTTTAATTTTTTAAAATTTATTTTCATCCACCAATGATAAAAATTATGTAAAATTAATAAAAATTACATGATTAATTTTTTAAAATTAATTTGGTAAAAAAAAATAAATGTCTAAAAAATTTATCAATTTTACATAATTTTATTTTTAGTGAGTAAAAATAATTTTTAAAAATTTAAAAATATTTGTTTGACATTTATTTTTGTCAAATTAGTTTATATTTTTATCAAATTGACGATTTTACCCTTAAAAAGTCTAATAATATTTTCAATTGTCTTTATTTGAAACAAGATTTAAAATTCATGGTCAAATATGTCATAATTAAAAAGTCAGGGGCCAAAGTGACAAAAGTTCCAAACTATAGAAACTATTAGTATAATTCACCATTAATTTTATGTTTTTTTGGGTTTGTTTTTGGTCATTTGTAAAATGTATTTTCTTTAATTTAACATGCTCTTTAGCTAAGAATATTTTTTGAATTGCTCACAGCATGTAATTATTTGATACTTTGGAAGTGTTATGTGGCATTATTTATATAGTAGTTTAAACTAATAATGTAGCGAAATTCTTATGAATTAAATATAATAGACTCATCATTTTCAGGTAGTTATGAGACAATGACAAATCATTTAGTGATAGTTGTGGTTTCTCATGTTGTGAGTATTACGTAAGCAACCTTATATAATACTTTAAGATTGTTTAATAATTTTCATTCAAAACATATTATTCATAAGCAATATCACCTCTCTAATATTTTTTATCAAATAAAAATTAAACAAATTTTATAATAATTTGTGCTATAAAATGATGTGTTTTTATTTTTTTAAAATTAGAAATTTTGCTCCATAATTTTTTAGGCTAAAATTACAAACTTACAACACTATTCTGTATCGAGTCATTCCACACTATTATAGAATTTTGATTTGTTGGTATTAATAATGAATATTTAATTTTTTATGCTTAAATTTAGCTCATAAATTATTATTATCTTAATATTGATTATGATTTTTTTAATAAAAAATTGTAATTAATTGTCCCTCTAACTTAATTTCTTGACTCCACTATTACATGCACGAGAGACTTGTCTCGGAAAAAGACTCTTTGAGCGAATTCAGGCTAAATAAATTTAATAGACGGTGTTATTTTCAAAAATATTTTCTTTGTTTATTTATTTCTAATATTTTATCCTTAATGGTTATAAGTCAAATGCTTCTGTTTTGGCCAAGAGTTTTATTTGATGAGAATCAGCCCTTAACCAAGAGATGTGGCTTTTCACGTACAGAGGCCATGAGATCTCACTTTTTCCACACCAGAAAATAGCACAGATTTTATCTCTCTCTCCCATCTTTGATTTTCTTACTTTCATGTATTGTTTTGGGTAATTTTCATCATAGACGCCTCTTCATATGCGCGAATGGTGGAAAACATGACAGTGATTTGGGTTGAATGTTGGAGCTGCCTTCGTATGAACAGACAATAACAGTTTTATGACAACGAAATTGTGCCTCTTATCAAAGGTCAACTTTTCTTTATTTTTCTTGCTATTTGTATATAATATCATTTCATATATTGTTTGTCATATATCTGATCTTTATTACACTTATCTTTTCTGAATTTTGAAGAATATGTGGGTCCGTTTGGCCAGAGCTAAAGTGAATTTTTTTGGTTATTTTAGCCACAAAAGATAAAATAGTTTATTTTAGTCACAAAAAATAAAACATCACATCTAACTCATAATCATTAAAAGTCAAAAGTCAAAAAACTTTTCAAACTAAAATAGCCAAAAAAACTAAAAAGTCAAAAAGTCAACCTATTTCCCAAACTAACCCAAAGTTAGTCTTATAATTTTGACATAATTATATTTATTTTTTTTAAGATTTTAATTCATATAACGTTTAAGTATTTTTTTATCAATAATTTATTAATTATGTGAATAAAAAAATAATATTATATTTTTGTAATTAAAATATATATTTATTTTAGTGTCTAACTACTGTTAACATTAGTTCTGATTGTTTTGATCATTCTCAATGAGAGGCTACTATAATTATTTCAAAAATATAAAATTAATTGTAATTTTTTCAAATATAGGTGAGTATAATTTATCTAAACAAACATATAGATATGTATAACCATTACTAAATTAAATGCCCTAATTTCTTTCCTTTTTATCTGATGAGATTAAAAAAAAAAAAAACCTTTAGATTTGTTGAATCAGAAACAAATAGAAATAAATACATAAAACAAGAGAACTATATATAAAAATAAAAAATAAAAAAAAAACTCTAATGTTTTAGCCTGGTAACAAAATATATAAATTTTTAATTTTATCAATTTAAATCTTAATCTTTTATTTGTTTTCAGTCTATACTATTAACCTATTTTGTTGGGTAAAATTGACAAAAAAATAAATATTTTATTTATTAAACATAAGATGTCTAAAATACCCATTTAATTAATTTAGTGAGTAAACTATTAATTTTTTTCACCAATTGTTGTTAAGTAAAATAGACAAATCGTTTGAATTGAAATAAATAAAAAACTTAAGATTCATAAAAATTTAAAATTTATTTTGATGCGACTTGTTTATTTATTTATTATATATATATATATATTAACTGAAGGGTATTTGCGTCAATTTCTGTTAATTTGGTAAAGTTGTTCTGAGTTCCTCGACTTTCTAAATCAAACATACTTGGAAAGGCAGCAAAGAATGCTTGGAAATCTCAAGAAGCTCCTCACAGCAAAGAAGTTGAGATCTCTGTGTTTTCCTTGCGCTTCCCCTTCACACTCTCTCTCTCTCTCTCTCTCTCTCTCTCTCTCTCATAGTTGAAGAATCATCGTCGTCACTAGCAGTTTATCTGTGTTTTTCAGTTGATTTCAATTCGTTATCAATCGGTAGCATTTGAATATTCATATTCCTGTTGTGTAGTCTGAGAACTAACTGTCTTTTTGTTTTTGCTTTGTTAGAAAATATGTGTTTAGTAATAGTATTCATGACTAAGTAAGTTGTTCTTACCCATTCCTGATTTTGAATTTTCCATTGACAATCTATTTATGATTTAATTTTTATGGCTGTTGAAAGAACAGAGTGTTCCTAGAAGTTTGAATTTGCACATGCCACTGATAGCTGAACTAATAATCCATGTCTTATGAATTTCTATTTATTAGTTTCTTTCCACTGTATTTGAGAACCAGATGAAATAATCTTACATTTTCTGAAAACTAGAGATTGGGTTTTTGGATTTGGAAACTCTGCAGGGGTAGTAGAGGTCAACAGAGTTTTGCCCACTAATTAATCTAGATATGGGTCATGAATTACGATATTTATGCCCGGTGGAAGCCAGGAGACTTGTGTGGCTAATTGGGATGATGTTCGCCGTCGTTCTAATAGTGCAGCACTTTGAATTTCCATATAACAGTGTGTTAGTGTCTATATATTCTTTCAGAAAGCCCCTAGTATTGGGAAATGGAACCTTCTCAACTGGAAATTCATCTGCTAACCCCAAAATATTTGGTAATATGAAATCTTTTAATGGGTCAAACTCTACTGAAACAGATACTTTTCTTAGTGTTGTTAACATGACCAAGAATGATTCTATAGAGCTTAGCCACAATTCAACAGTGGACATAGCAATTACAGATAATTCTTCGTTAGGCATTGCCACTCCAGCAACCCCTTCAATTGCTTTACCACCAATAATTTCATTACCCAACTCAGACACCCAAACAAATGTGGATACGAATTCACAAAGTCCCATGATGTCTGTTTATCCCAACACATCTTCAGTGGAAAAAGACATAGGCAATACACTTCCCAGGGATGAAAAATCTGGGGAATTGCAAATTGATAAGAGTTCTTCCAAGACTATTGTTCCAGCTGTGAATGAAACGTCCGAGAGGCCAACAACAACAGTGGTATCAATATCTGAGATGAATGATTTGTTGCTTCAGAGTCGGGCTTCATCTTTGTCAATGGTATGTGCATCTCTTCTATTTCAAATTGGTTAGAGAAGATTGAGTTCACTGTATGGGAGGCTTTTTTAACTTAATTTTTTTTCCTGATTCCTTTACAGAAACCGCGATGGTCTTCTGCAGTTGACCAGGATTTACTGAATGCAAAACTACAGATTGAAAATGAACCTGTCATTGAAAATGATACTGCACTTTATGCTCCCCTCTATCGGAATGTTTCCATGTTTAAAAAGTAAGCACGTTGAGCAAGATTATTCCTTTTGTGACATGTATGATCCAAGCATTGTTGATGGCTATGTTAGAAGCTCATGGCCTCTAACATGCATTACATTCACCCAAACATGCCCATTTACCCAATACCACCACATCCAAGTTTTTATTTGTGTGATCAGTTTAAGATGGTGAAAGCTTATTTGTGAAAATATGATAAACAAGTGTCTTTGAAATGCAAAAAATTTCTCTTTTTTGATTGGTGGACAGAAATAACAAAAACAAACAGCTCAAGGGTTATGATACTACTATCTTAATATATAAGGATGAACTATTTTCACAGTCAAAATGGCAGGAACAATAATCCCCTCTCTTTTGCATATTTGGACTCATATATGTCAGAAGAGGACAGTGCATTTAGTCATGTTGGCCATTGATATTGCAATCCTCTATTCATATACCGCTTAGGATTTAATTGAATTATTTTTGGAATAAAACGATATATGGTTGTGAGAATTTCAACAAGGCTTTGTTTAGGTTTTGGAGATGCTTTGTCAAGTTTGGGAATTTTCTTTATAAGAATTAATTTTAGTATTGTCAATATAAACTCTAGGGTAACATAGGGTGGGGGGAAGTTCTTTAATCTTCTATTAAGAAGGTTTCTGCACTTGGAACTTTTATAGATGAGCTGAGGTTCAGCTCCTTAAGGAGGTTGTATTATTGAAGGTTTTAATTGCTTGTGTCCATTTTCATTATAAAAAGAGGATCTTTCATGTTTGATAGGCAATCAAGTTTTTTCAAAATCATCAAATTTGCAGGAGTTATGAGTTAATGGAACAGATGCTCAAGGTTTACATCTACAAGGAGGGAGAGAGACCCATTTTCCATGAGCCAGTGCTCAAGGGAGTTTATGGTGCTGAGGGTTGGTTCATGAAGCAGTTGCAAGCAAGCCAACAATTTGTTACTACAAACCCAACAAAAGCCCACCTATTTTATCTACCTTTCAGTTCTCGAATGCTTGAGGTGACCTTATACGAACCTAATTCTGACAGTTACGAGAACCTGGTTCAGTATCTGAAGAACTACCTCGACGTGATTGTGGCAAGATACAATTTCTGGAACAGAACTGATGGAGCTGATCATTTTCTGGTTGCTTGCCATGACTGGGTACTACTCTGTACATTTCCTTTTGATTTACATCCTATAACGGTACTTATGATACGTTCCACCTGGAAAAAATAAAGGAAAATTATTGAAAATATTAAAAATAAAGGCTGTTTTAAAGCATTCTTTTTCCTTTCCTTTTGCCTAGTGCTTTCCAAGATTCTAATTGTAGCTAAGGAGCTATCTCCAAACATATTTTTTAGTATTCTCTTCTAATTTATATACTGTTCGAAATAGTTTGTTCTTCATACCACTAGAGCAAGTCTGTCTTTACAGGTAGAGCTTCATTTCAAAATGTAGGAATATACTTGGTTTATGTTCATGTAATGCTGCCTTGTTCTGTGATCATGCTATTTTTACGTTCATGTAATCCTGCGCTATGTTTTGTGACCATGTCTTTGCTAGTGATGGATTTAGCAAGTTCAAATGCTAGGAAAAATAAAATGTATACGTATTGTTTAGATGTTGATTTGAAGATTTACCAATATTAAACATTGTTTCCCCACCAGGCTCCATACGAAACCAAGCAACATATGGCTCATTGCATAAGAGCTCTTTGCAATGCTAATATCAAAGAAGGCTTCAAATTTGGCAAGGATGTGTCTCTTCCAGCATCTGACGTGCGCTCATCTCAAAATCCTCTGAAAGAACTTGGAGGCCATCCTCCTCCCCAACGACAAATCCTTGCTTTCTTTGCTGGAAGGATGCATGGTTATCTCCGTCCTATTTTGTTGCAGTATTGGAACAAAGATCCTGACATGAAAATTGTTGGTCGAATGCGCAGAGTGAAGGGTCAAATGAACTATGTTCAATACATGAAGAGTAGCAAGTACTGCATATGTCCAAAAGGTTATGAAGTCAGCAGTCCCCGAGTGGTGGAATCCATCTTCTATGAGTGTGTTCCAGTGATTATATCTGATAATTTTGTACCCCCTTTGTTTGAGATTTTGAACTGGGAATCCTTTGCTGTTTTTGTCCCAGAGAAGGAAATCCCAAATTTGAAGAATATACTCCTCTCAATCCCAGAGAAGAGGTATCTCGAGATGCATCAGAGTGTTAAGAAGGTACAACAACATTTTCTTTGGCATACTAGGCCTGTGAAGTATGATATCTTTCATATGATTCTTCACTCAATATGGCACAATCGAGTTTTTCGAATAAGACCCAGATGACAACTGTGTTTTGATCATGAAAAGATTTCAAATCTGAGAAGGAAATCTTATAAAGAGGCAGAAGTTCATTGTCATAATGCAATTCTTTCCCCTCTTCTTGAGTGGGTTTCTTGTAGTGCTTAGAAGTGTCATTGTACATAGAATTTTGAAAGAAGAAAATTATTATTTGCTGTTATAAATGTAAGATCAATTGTGTTTGTTTCTTTACTAATGTTGTGGTATTAGTTAGTTAGGATTAAATTCATGAAATTATGTAAAAATTCTTATTATATAAAATGTGATTTTGTTATTTTTATAAAATGAAGATAAAATTATATTTTTACCTTAATACCACGTGATTGGGTTGTGGATCCTGCTCTTATGGTATTTTTTTATACCTTTGTAATTGGACACAATTTTAAAGGGTGAAATTAGAAATATAATTAAAATATTTAATGATGTCAATATATATATATATATATATTTACGATGCTAGGGGTTTTGAATAAAGTAGGTGCATATATACAATCAATTATTGTAGGCATAGCAAAAAGAAATAAAGAAAATTATATTTTATTTATTTCTTTGTAATTGAACACAATTTTAAAGGATGAAATTAAAAATATAATTAAATTATCTAGTGATGTCAATATTTTTTAGAATAAAATAATAGAAAGGCAATTTGTAATAAAAAACTATTTCCCTTAATTTTTGTCATTTAAAAAAATTTCTTGGGAGGATTTTGTAATCTCAAACGAGATTAGTGTAACTGAAAAGAAAAATGATTGATAACTCAAATTTGAGTTTGCTTGAAAACTCGAATTTGTGCTTGTTGGTTGACCTCTCGGACGATCACCCTGATGACCAGCGCAATATTTGTCTACTGCGATTGTCATCCTTATTGACTGCGACTGTTAGCTCATTCTTTTTCAATTTAAGCGATTTCGACAAACTCATATTAGAATTATCAATCAGTGCTAAATTGAAAAATAAACTTCAAGGGGTACATTAAACCTTAACGTTGTGTTTGTTGGGAGATTTCGGGAGGGATTTGGAAAGGAAAAAGGGAAAGATTTGTGAAACTTGTTGGAAAAAATAGGTTTTTGGTGACTTTAATTAAATATTAAAGTGGACCCCAACCATCTATTGTGTTGGGTCTAAGTGGGTCTATAGATACTTTGCAATAAGATTTTTACACCACAAAAAGAATGGCCAAAAACCATTGAGAATTAAATGAGAAATTGCCTCATGAAGTTAGCTTCATGAAAGAGGTAGTGGGATTAGTGTGTATAATATGTTTGTAACTCTTGCAATATTGTAGAGGTTAATGGTGCATTAGTGACCAGCCATAAAGGCAGGAGGCTCCTCCACTCTCCCCTATACATGTATAAATTGAGACCCTCCTGCCTGATCTCAACACAGAAATTTTGCTTCAATTTTATAAGTCAGTTTGCTAGAAAGTTTCTACAGTGAGAGAATGTTGCCACGAGTTTTATTTGCTAAGCTAGACAAAGAGTGCTTCTGCTGTAGCTGGTTTTTTACTATTGTATCCTGGAGACAAAAGTCGGAATTCCTCAAGCACTCGACCCGTGAGGCAGCGAAAATCTATTTTAAGGAAACTGCTATCATCTAGGTTTCGATTTGCTTTCTTTACAATTTTAATCTATTAGGTATTGCTGTTGTAATTTAGTTGTAATTCTTAGCATGTATTTTTGGTATATAATTTTGATGTATTCGTGAATCTATGTATTTAATTTCACAATTTAGACAACAAACTTAAAATAAATCTTTATATTTTCCCATGAAAGTGGTCAAATAGATTCACACGATAGTATCTAGTTTAATCATAATTAATATTTATACTTGCTGCTATGTTATTGTCAGTGTGTTTCAATTTCTTTCAATTCTATATATTTGGTGCGCCAAACATATTCTTGATTGTATATGCTGCCATGTTATTATTGCTTGAAAGTCAAATTTAGTCTACTACATAAGTTGGTGTACCCACGGTTTGTATTTAAACAGAAAGAAAATATTTTTATGTACCTACTTTGCATATTTTCAGTATCGATAATTTTTGGAAAATTAGTCCACCGCTTTTTTTTCTTTTCAAGGTTGCTAGATGTTACATTGATATTTGCATAGTTGTGTATTGATTATAGAAATAGGCTTACTGTTGGTTTGTAGAAAATAGATAAACCCACTAGTTTCATGATTAGTTTTGTTTTGGTCTATTTTTATAAACCACTTATTTCTCTATGTTAGAATAAACTTTGGCCACAATTTTAGTTTGGTGTCTGTGTATTGGAAGATGTACAGGGTTTGTCCAATGTTTGCATTTGAATTCCTTTTCCTTCACACCTTTTTTTGAGGCATGCCTACAATATTTAAAAAAATAAAAAAAATAAAATAAAAAAGAAGAATTACATGCTGCTAGTTACTGTTGCATATATGATTACATACTAGATTAATTCACATGTTTTTATTTTCTAGATTTAAATCAATTTTTTATGCTTTTTATTCTAGAATTATTTACATGTTAATTACTATAGATTTATTTGCATGTTAATTGTTAGAATAATTTAAAAGTTTATTACATGTTTATTGTAATTTAAATTCCATGTAACTTAGCCTATTATTTTTTAATTTAAGGTGTTGGAGTTATGGAGTTTTGTAACTTGTCTAAATTTATGAACATGACTATTGTGTAATTTAATTGGGTGAATTAAATTTATTTATTTGGAGTTATGACTATTAAATTTTATTTTAAAGTTGTAATTTAATTTGGAGTTACAAATTTTATTTTAAAGTTGAATTTAATTTTGAAGTTTTAGTTTTATTTTGTAACTCTTGCATATTAATTTAATTTATTTTAAAGTGAGTTATAAGATTACATGATTATTGTTTTGTGTAAATTGATATGTAACTCTTGAATATTAATTTAATTTATCAATTATTGTCAATTAAATTGATATGTAACTTATGTGTCACGACCCAAACCCGCCCCGAAAAGGTTGGCATCGTAACCGGCCAGTAATCCTAGATTACCCCAGGCCTTCCTGTACATAACATAAATAAACGGGGCTCGCGGAAGCGAAAACAAACTACAATAGTCCAAAGAGCTGTGCATAATTATGAACATACATTTACATGTCCAAAAATATGTTAATTTACCCACTACTGCACAAAACATGATCAAAAATTCATATACAAAAAAATATATAGGCACATGCCACCAAAAACAACTGAAACAAAACTCATACGGCTTTTCAGGCCTAGCCCCAGCTCAGGGGCACCATAACTCGGGTAGGCTTCCAAAACGGTGGCTCAGCTTGAACTCCGCCTAGGCTTGACTCCTCGACTGCTCACTTATAAATACATAAATACAAACAATGAGCTAAGGCTCAGCAAGTAACATTAACGTAAAGGGTTAGTGAACGAACTCTAACATTTCATATAAATCCATAAAACATACTATTCATATACACAATCATTCTCATCATAGAACATACATAATGACATATTCCATAGAACATAACATAACATGTGTCGACTAACGACTAGAGTAACCGGTCCCGGACACCGATTAAACACATACCGAGATCTCGTAAACTGGTCATGGGTTTGTCCTTCCATGCCGTCCCCCATGACTAAAGCGCATGGGCCTGGATGTTCTCGCCCCCACGACTAAACTATCTAAGGATGCCATACTAGATTCGCAAACTGGACACTCGTTCACAGTTTAAAATCACATTTCAAACATATCATATCTTATTAACATTTCGTATAACAATTCAAATACGTTGCATATTAACATATCTTTACAGAAATGTTACTTACAGTGGGTTTCCAAAACCGATGGCACGGTCTTCACTTCTTGACCTGCAAATCATCAATAGTATAATACATTTCTTAACATATCATCATCAAATCTCATAATTCATGCCATTCCATACTTCTTTTACATTCTTTCATATTCATTCTTATCTTAATGGTGTTATCATCTCAAAATCTTATTATCTTAGCTTAATTATGGTGTAAACATGCTAGAAATGCAATGAGGATGTCGAACCATGCCTTTGGACACTTTATGGAATTTCTGAAAAATAGGTCCTCGCTCGAGCGGCCAAACCCCTTCGGCGAATGTGAACTTGGCAGAGATATCGATCTTTGAAATCTCGCCGGCGGCCAAACCCCCTTCGGCGGAAAAATCTGGGTTCTTCTTCCAAGCTTCAAACCAACATTCAACCTTCAAAATCATGAAATTCAAGGCTCATACACTTGCAAAACAACTTGATTTAACTATTACCTCTTCAATTCAAAACCCACATGGCTCATAAACAAGATCAAACCCATGAACTAAGATGAAAAACCATGAACATATACATACAAGCTTCATATCTCTAATCCATGGAGGTTCTACCTCACATTTACCAAATGTGACCATGAATCATCAATTTTCTATCATAGGTATGCTCAAATTACTCTTTTAAACATGAGATCATGCATGAATCACCTTTACTTCAAGACTTTAGAGAAGTTCCTTACCTTGTTTACTCAAATGGAGGAGATTTAGCTTGCTTTCCCTCTTTCCTTTCTCTTCTTCCCTTTGATCTCTCTCTTTCTCCCGAGCTCTCTCTTCTCTCCCTCTTTTCTAGATTTTTCTTTCCTCTTTATTGAGTCAAATGAGGTCAAATAAAGTCCCACATCCTTATCTATAATCATATATATCATAAATAAACCATTGTGCCAAAACACTTAAGCCAAACAAGCCTTACGAATCAGACAAAATTCAGTCTCCAATTAAATGTCCCAAATGGTCCTAAAAATTCCCGGTATTACATAGGCGTGTTCAATTCCATTTTCTGAACCCATTACGGTCATCGATTTCAGTCCCGAAGTTGTAATTCCAACAGATATTTTGCTAGTTCAAACAGATATTCTTTAATTAAGTCATGTAATCACATAAGTAATTATTGATAATTATGCCATACGTTTTGGGGTCATTACATTATGGCTATAAGTTTAATTATTTAGGAGGTATGAGGTTTTGTCACTTTTGTAATAATTTTATTTTTGTAACTCATCTAGCATGTTAATTGATTAGTTAATTTTCTTGTTAATTAGTTTGCTAGATGGTTTCAATTAATTTATTATATTTACTTTCTGCTTAGATTATTTGGTTTGTATTTTTGTTTTGGTTTTTTTGCTAATTTTTTTACAGGAATATCTAAGTGTGGAAAAGAATTATTTGGACTATATTATTTAAGCAATTTTGCTTGAGATTTAGTAGTGGTTACTTGCCAATTTTTTAAGCAAGGTTGTTTGCTTGACATATTAGAAGCATTTTTTTTTTTTTGGGCTTATTTTTGTTGTAGCAATTTTTTATATTACTTGTAATTGTTAGCAATTTTATTCTAATTGCTTGTAAGTTTGGAACTGGTTTATTTTAACCTAGTTCATCCCTTGGAAAATTTAATTCTTGAAATTGTTTATCACGGACTAGGAGTCAACATACTCTTGAACGTTTTGTCAAAAGGTTAACTGGGTTTTAAGTGGGACCAGTGTGACCTTTCCAGTCTTCTTGGGAACATTCTTGACCATGTTCGATTCTAGGTTAAGTGGTGAGACTAGTTTTTGAATTAAATTTCTAACTGTGAGATTTTCTAAAGGTTAAGTTTAATTTGTAAAAACACAGAAAGTGATATTCTGTTGTATTTTCCAGAAATGACAACTGTCACCAATGATGCTGCTACTGTTAATGTTGGTGGGGATCTGAACCCCGGGGCAACTAACTTGCCAACCCCAACTGTGACCTCTGTGGTCAACCCTGGTGTCACTCCGACTGTTCCGAGAGGACCGTTCAGTCACAATGAGCGCCTAGAGAAATTTGCTAGGGTAAACTTCAAGAGATGACAGCTGTAGCTTGACTTTTCCGCGCCCATTTTCGGAAGGCGAAATAAGCCTTACATTTCGGACTCTCGCGGTTTTGAATCTAATCTCACAAGTGCAATGTAAAATTGATAAACACCAAAGAGTCCAATTCCAGCAAATCTTTTGAAAAATCGATTTTGAATCAAATTGCCAAAAATGAACTGCTTTGCCAGATACAGAGTCGCCACCTAAATATTTTTTGTTTTGGGAAAATTTAGGAAACCCATGACTCATGCCAAAGGCTATGTATCCGTCATCACCAAGATTGTCTCGGCTCGGGAACTTAGGTACGAGAAGGAAATGTTATGAATTGAGCATCCCTGCTCGCCCAATCAAAGATCGGCCTCTACTAATCATGATATGATTTTTTTATCAACATTATATACTCTTATTCCGGTTTATTAGGCTAGTATTACTATGTGATGCGTACACACACAAGTATAGACTAACTTTGAAAGAATTGGAACATTTCGATTCATGTTTGTTTTGAAAATTATTTCGAAATATGTGCCACTTGAAAAAGTGATCGCATATAAACATTACTCAAATTATTCCAATTCAAGCAAATAGCCTTCATCCACAGGCATTCAAACAGTTTATCATTTAAGCACTTAGTCTCATGGCAAGCATGCTAGACATGACAACAATCACACACATGCAATTATGCTAAAGCAAGTAAAGGTTCATCTAGTACTCCAAACCGAAAGAGAAACGAGTTTGAAAAATGCATGATTCCTAACTATGCAATATGACTAATGCAACACATATAATAATGCAACTAATAGGCTTGGCTATTAATACGGCATATGAATCGATGAAATAGCATGCGGTCTAAGCACGTATTCAAAGAAGTATTAAAGTTAATAATGCAGTTAGAATGATGAACCGAGCCTCGGTGCATGTAATACAAATGGATGCAAACATGGATTATGCTAAACAAAACATGATGTCCCTAAATTAACCATCATAAGCTAGTAAATAAAAAAGAGAAAGACGTGGGGTTGGAAGACATACACATTATTACAACATTTCACTCTCACGAAGGAGAGACTGAATGAACTAACTAGCTGACTAGCTATTAAGCTAACTAAGCTCAGCTAATTATTACAAATCAAAATGAAATTAGCTAAACTACTTAACTGATTATTACAACATCATATGAATTAACTAACTATTCTAGTTAACTAAAATATTTACAACATCACAACTAGTTAACTACTTTAACTAATTAAATAATTACAAAACAAGTGCAATTAAAAGAAGTAAGTAAGCTAAACAATTAAATATTAAGCTAACTACTCCGCCTCGGGAAGTGAAGGATATTCATGCACATACTCGATTTCCACACGAAAAGTCACTGTTTTGCTTCCGGAGAGCCTCTGTTGCACAATAGAACACATGCACTTTTGCCCACTTCCAGAATAACTCTACTTTGCCTTAAAGACACACTGCTGAATTTTGTATCATTGGCCGGCCGGCCAGTGATGAGGACTGCCGGCCACCAGTGATGACCGGCTAGCCATCAATGGTAGTCTGCCGGCCATGGAAAGTGGACTGTCGGCCACTGCTGCCTAGTTCACCTTGCTACAACTGAGGACAAACAGAGCATGCACAGGGTATTTTTAAGGGTTTGTTTGCACAACTCACCCCTCATTTTTATGAGCAAATCAAAGGAGTAGTGAACTTAAGCCACAAGCCACAAGCCACAAACCACCAACTCAAGCAATTTCATTGCATGATGGCTTGTGAACCCAAGTGTGCAAGTTCAATAAATGCAACAAAATAAGACTCTAAACCTCATTCTTTTCATGAAAGATCAAGGGAAGTGGTGACCTTGGAAACTTAAATCATTTCATCACTAATGTGTATGAAATGGCCAAAGCTTCCATGTGTTCAATTAACGTCCGATTGAACACAACCAAGTTATTATCTTGCACCATTTTAATTCCAAGTTTTAATTACTCCATTTTAAATTTCCAACCATCCTTTAATTCATTAAGTCCAATGGTGAGTTTAAGTCCTATAAATGGAAAGAAGGCTCAAACCAAGTGCTGTCTTAGACATGAAAGAGACATCATACCGTTGGTAATGAACCACAAAGGAATTAAACCATAAGCATGACATCTCAATCTCATGCTTTCAACAAACAAATTGTTTGAACCACTTTCAAAGCAAAACAAAAAGTCGAGAAAGGAGAGAGGTTGTAGAGATTAGTAGTGCTGGAAATGAGTGAGAAAAGCATAAATAAATGCTATCAACTCAAATAAGATGGTGTCTAAGGCCTAAAACACCAAACTCATGAGGACAATTACACTATAAGTATGCAAAACAAAGCTCAAATGCAACTATCAACCAAAAAAAGTGCTAAAATAGGTCTAATACAGTCCTAAAACATGTTGGAATTGAGCTACAAATAGCTAGATTAATATGCTAAAACATAGCACAAACTAGGCTAGTAAGCAAGACACAAGGAGGGGAGGCTAACCCCTCCAAATTTGGACTTCAAAATATGATTTTGACTACTGAAAAAGCTCTGAGAATCAGTGTTTAAAAGCTTAGAAAAAGATAGTAAGAGGGTGGGAAACACAAGGGGAAAGGCCTTCAAAGCAAGGTATAAAGAAGGGTGGAACACCCCTCAACCTTCAATGGCCTTAAAACCCAAGTTTCAGCCCAAAAAATACAGAAGTTTTACAGCCCAAAAACAGTTGAAAAATTGCAAGAAAAAGAGTAGAGAAAGCAAGCAAATAGGCAAAACCTTATACCTCTTGAAGAGAAGAAGCAATTCAAGCAACAAAACCAAGACAACATACCTTTCAAGAGCTCAAACCAAGCTTAAAAGTACCTCAGCTCAAACATGAGAAGATTTGGTTAAAGGTGTATAGGCAAAGGCTAAGGATTTGTAGGCAAAAGTGTAGTGATTTGCTAGAGAGAGAGAAAAAATTTTGTTCTAAAATGTTTCCAACCTTAAAATATGAGAGGGAGGCCTCCTATATATAGAAAACATGAATTCTTCTTAAGAACATCCAGCCCTACACGTGGGTGAAGATGCATGCATCTGTGCAAATAGCTGACATAACTATCATAAAATATCTGCAAAAGAAACTGGTGGCCGGTAGACCACATTAGTGGTTGGCAACCAAAAAGTGATGGCTGGCAGCCTAAAAAGGTGGCAGACAGGCCACCAAAAGCTGCAGGCTTGAAGAACCAAGGCTTGGTCCAAGAATGAGGCAATAGGGGTATAGGGTTTGAAAGACTCGAAGCTGTGGCATTCCGCTGAGGACTTCGAGCACTTGGCGAGCACATAAACACATCATCGGGTGTGCATGCGATAACGTCTAAATCGTAAAGGGCGTCAAAAATGGGATGTCTACAGTTGCCCTTCTTTGACAGAACCCAAAGTCATGATATGATGTGAGTGAATGTCAAAGCCTGAAGACGACCCATTTTGACAAGGCTGTAAGACTTGGACAAACAATCAAGACAGAAATAAATAGTTGCGCTCGCAGGCTGCCTACGTATCCCTTTTTAAGGAATCAAGCTAGCATAGTTCTGGGGCAAAATGCAAATGATATGCACAATGCAATTTTGAAAGTTGGACTCACACGATACGCAAAGCCGTCTATTTTGAAAACTTATGATCATATGAGATGATGCAATAAGCAATAACAAGTGCGATAAGCAAGATAACAACATATGAATGAGCAGCTTCAAGATAAACCAACACCGGTACCATGCAAAAAGAACTAAAACATGCGCCGACCATGTTAAAATGCGAGACGAGAAAAGAAAACACCGCTCAGGGTTACATTTCATGCATCTTGAGAAACTGAGAACAAAAACCGTTCGGGGTCATGTTTCATGCACCCCGAGAAACTGAAGAACAAAAACTGCTCGGGATCGCGTTGCACGCGACCTAAGAAAAAAGGAACAAAAATCGCTCAAGGTCGCGTTTCACGCATCGTGAGAAACAAGGAAGACCTCTCGGGTCCGGGTTTCACATGTCCCGAGAAACAAGAGAAACCGCTCAGGCTCACACTTCGCACGTCCTGAGATACAACCCGCTCAGGGCCGTGCTTTACGCGTCTTGAGATACAAGAGAAACCACTTGGGCTCGCGTTTCGCACGTCCCGAGATACCACCAGCCCAGGGCCGCGCATCATGCGTCCTGAGATACAAAAGAAATTGCTCAGGCTCACGCTTCACACTTTTCAAGATACCACCCGCCCAGGGCCGCACTGTACGCGTCCTGAGATACAAGAGAAATCGCTCAGGTTCGCGCTTCACACGTTCCGAGATATAACCCGCCTAGGGCTGCGCTTCACGCATCCTGAGTGTGGGGGCCGAGAAGAGGGAGTTGTAGAGATTCCGGATAGTCGAATCTCGAAGAGTCGAGATTCGAAGCACTCGGCAATTGGCTCGACAGTTCAAATCCAACTTTATTCAGCCAAATAGCCGACTAGGCAAGGGGCCGAGTGAGGGTCAGTTTATTATAAGATGTGCCGAATATGAGTTGAAAATGGACCTAATCCCGAGGCCCATGGAAGAAAAGATATAAATAGAAGAACATCAGCCAGAGAGAGGTATGTGAGAATTATAGTGCTTAAACTTAGAATACAAGTGTTCCTTAGCGTGACTACTGACTTGTCCGTCGGAGTGCTAATTCCGGCACCACTGACCGGAGTGTTTATTCATTTTCAAGTGACCAGAAAAGGATCACGAGCGTTTCCCAGGATCAGAAGAGTATTTCCAAACCTTATCTCCACACTGAGATACAAGAAAATAGCTCAAGGTCGTGTTTTGCACGTCCCGAGGTACAACCCACCCAGGGCCGCGCGTCACACATCCTGAGATACAAAAAAACCCCTCAAGGTTGTGTTTTGCACGTCCCGAGATACAACCTGCCCAGGGCCGCACGTCACGCGTCCTGAGATACAAGAAAATCACTCCGGGTCGTGTTTCACACGTCCCGAGATAAAACCCGCCTAGGACCATGTGTCATACATCCTAAGATACAACCCGCCTAGGGTCGGGCTTTATGCATCTTGAGATACAACACACCCAGAGCCGTGCTTCATGCGTCATGAGAAACAAGAAAAACCGCTCGGGGTCGCGCTTTGCATGTCCCGAGATAAAACCATAGAGGTGTGTGATAGATGCACGAACAATCTCACCTGCAAAGCCGTGTAGGTTCTCATACTGAGACACGAATGCCTAGAATTCCTTTGAATGAATTGTATATACAATATCGTTTGCCTATTAGTGAAATCTTTACTTAGTGGGCATAGCTAAAATGAACAAATGCGATAGATGCACAAAGTGAACAAGTGCGATAGATGCACAAAGTGAACAAGTTAATTAAAGTCATATTCTATGCAAGAAACAAAAGCATAATAGAGCAAGAGCATATTCTATGTTTGAATCATAATTGATGCAAGATGCGTATGCGACATACATGGCATGTTTTGTATATTTCAAGCTGGGATTTTGGTCAATTGGGTATGCTTTTGGGCCTTGATTTTATAAAATGATCTTGAATTTTCAATGTTTTCCAAGTTTAAATGTGTTTTCTCAAGTGTTTGGTCCAAAAGGATGAGTTTTGTAGCTTTGAAGTTGAATTTGGAAGCTTAGAGGCGAATCTGGAAATTCCAGAATTCGATCTCTTTGCTTGAGCAACAGATCTTGTGTTCGAGTGGCCACCTTTGTTTTTGCATCTCCGCTCGAGCGACCAGAAGTCCGCTTGAGCGTGAAATGCAAGCTCCCAGAAGTTTCATGTTTTTGTAGACTGCTTGAGTGACAAGAGTTGCGCTCGAGCGAGAACTTGAGTCTCACACTCGAGCGATCGTCGAGTGTCTATCGAGCGTGAAAATCACCCAACCAGTACTTTTTCAAAGTTTGTAGACCGTTCGAGCGAAGGAAGTTGCACTCGAGCGGCCCATCACACTTTGCATGGTCGCTCCCTATTTCCAGGATTTTTGACCAAGTGTTTCCAAATGCATTTTTGTATCCTCATTGCATCCCAGGCATTCCTAGGTCAAGATTAAGACATAATAATGAGGGAAAAATGTAGAAACACACTATGATAAGAACGTAATGAGTTAAGTATATTCCAACGTGTGTTTCAAATGTGTTCTCGTTATGTGTTGATGTAGGTCACGTGCCGTAAATCGTTTGATTAGTGTGCTTTGTCTGTTTGCACTCGGAGCCATCTGTGAGTGATAACTTAGTAAAGCTATGTTCCACTTTATTTATTTTTTGTATGATGAAATAAGATCTGTTTTCTGAAATGTTATGTTCTATTCAATGAATGATTGTCCGATTTTTGACAATGTATTCGTGGCATTCTTAGCATCATGTGATATCTGTTAGCTATTACCCAGTATCGGAGATTCCATTATGGAACTTAATATGTCTGCACTCTGTTACCTATACCAAAGGCTCCATCATGGAGTTCAGCATATCTGTCATCTGTTACCAGGATCCAGAGGTTCCTTTATGAAACTAGTTACTCATAACCACCATCTATTCTACATCTGTTCTGTATCTGCTCTGTTAGCACTAATGGATGTACCACATATGATCAAGCATGAACTCTATTTTCTGTATGTAATTTGAACAAGAATATGAACATGAATATGTATATGAATCTGAATTCTAATTTCTGAATCTGGTTTGGACTTCATTCATTTAAACTCTTTACTCTGTTATTATTCACTAGGCTCCGGTCATTATTTATATTATGTATGTAGGTGATCAGGCACATGACTAGGCTTAGAGTTGAGGACCTGGCGTCTCAGTTTTTGTCAGCCAGCTTTTGTGCCTCCGAGGAGGTTCCAGATTAAGTCAAGTTTGGTGGCTACGTTTTTTTTTTTTTTTTGTGTGAATGTATAAGACTTTGTTTCTTTTGAATTACGGATATGTTTTCTGCTTATATGTATATGGAGTGACGTGCAAATATTATATCTTTTGACGTCACTCGTATGTTTATAAAAGTGTAGGATTATTTATGGACTATGTATACTTTATATATTTGCTTTCGTAGCCTCTAATTATATGTTATTTTGATGACAGGCGTTTGGTAATCCAAGGATTACTGGTCGGTTACGACGCTAAACCTATAGGGACAGGTTTGGGTCATGATAGTGGGCTTATATCTGTTGAGTGCCTTGGTGACCCTTCTCTGGGTTCGTTTCTATGATTGGAGCTGAGCTGGCTCTGCCACTCTGTACAATTACATGAGTTCTACCTCCCGCTTGAGGGAGAGAGTTGATCGGAGGCTACTGGCGAGCCTGGGAGGTATGTATTTCAGTTCTCTCTTTGCACTTTACATTTTCTGCTTTATATTTGTTCAACACCTGTGCTTTTTGCTTTGCACTTTCTGCATCTTTTCATGCCCTGTGCTTTTTGCTTTGCACTTTTTATATCCATTCATGTTGTATGATTTCTGCTTTGCATTTTCTATATCTGTTCATGCATTGTGCTCACATATTACTGCACCTTCCTTACAGCTGTGGGTTTATGCTTATTTCCCAGCTCTTGCCCCAGAACCTATGGAGGAGCTTTCTCTGGCAATCTCCTACTCAAGGTGGTATGATGGCAGATGTCAGCGTCAGAGCCGCGAGTCTTTCGCATTCTTTCACCACTACTCCTATACAGTGGCCGCCCACGAGGTAACCCAAAACACAGTCATTTCTGCTTTACAACTGTTTTGATTCACATTTTCACAACTGACAGCAACTAACAATCTGTACACTCTTTGTTTGTAGATCATGTGGCAGCCTTGGGCCATGATGCTGGTTGGGATACGGGACCAGCACGCCTGGGCCTGGGCCACTTCTCATTTTCGCATTCTACTTGAGGGCCCAGTCTGCCAAGCCTGGTTTTTGAGTGAGCGGTTCGTTTGACTAACGGTGGGCTTACCGGATCCGATCGTCCTGATGGCACCGCCAGAGTCTATGAGATCAGCAGACAACCTATCCGTTGATGCTCAGTTTATGGTGGGCTTGGATGCTGATTATTTTAGAGCAGAGGGCGACTACGCGACCTTCATTCAGACCTATCTTATGCCACCTCTGACAGGCGCTCGCGGAGGCAAGAGAGCGAGGGCTTCTGTAGTGAGAGAGGTGCATAGGGCGACCAAGGCCCGTTCTAGAGGGGCTTTCTCGGCAAAGCAGGGCACCGGCTGGCTAGAGCTTCCTATCACGCTGACATGCTGGGAGTATACTGGGGTGGCTTACCAGATCCTGATTGAGCCTGCAGCGGTTGGTCACGAGCTAGTTGGAGTTCGAGGCCCATCCCAGTTATGGACTACACTTTACCATTTGCATTCCGTATTTCATTTTAGATATATTTATTGTAGACATTGATCATCCAAATGCATTTGCAGGCATTGAATGAGTACACAGAGAGCGCTCTTGAGCTGATAGCCTCTTTGATGGGCATAGTACAGAGGAGGGAGACGCTGCTCGGTCTCCACGGCATCCCGGTAATTTCCTTAGTTTGCATTTTATGCTATCAAATTTCTACTGATACACTAGCATTCCAACTGTAGTCTACTGCATCTGACACACTATATCTGATACACTATATTCACACACTGTACTCATACTGCATCGGACTTCTGCATACCACTTATTCTGTACACTATGCTTGTATCTGATACACAAACTGTAACTGATATGTTGACAACTGTCTTTTTTAGATCCCACCTATACCAATGGCTCCAGCAGTGACAGTAGCACCAGCACCAGCACCAGCACTAGCACCAGTAGTACCCCCTCTAGTAGCAGGGACAAGAGAGAGGGATAGAGGCACTCGAAGTTGGAGCAGTCCTCCAGAGCCCATCTTAAGTGATGAGGATGTTGAGACCAGTGACTCCGAGGAGGCAGTGAGTCGGTATTCTGAGTCATCCGAGAATGGAGACAATGGTGCTAGCTCGGGTTCCGAGAGTGGAGGTGATGATGCTGAGACAGGTTCTGGGGCAGAGTGCGGAGACGATGCATGCTCTAGTTTGGCTCAGAGACTGATTCAGACAGCGGCGTTGATAGAGATAGTGCCCCAGAGTCCTTTCCTTTGAGGAAAAGGACGAAGAGGGCCTCTCAGGCCTGAGGTGACCGGTGCTGATTTCTGATTTTTTTTCTTAGTTTCTTTTTGTTTGGTAGCATTAGCCGATGTATAGCTTCAGATAAGTTTTATTATTCTTTGAAACTTGTAGTCCTCTTTGTAAAAATCATGATCGGAATAAAACCTCGTAGTTTTTATAAAAAGGGTTGTTATTTTTGCATCATGAGCACCATATTTGCATGAAATGTACATGAAATCGAATTGGCCAACTACGCACTTGATTGAAACAATGTTCTTAATCGGGTAATGAACCGACCAACAAAGAAAAATACAACATACAACTCGATAAGCAAAACAACTTGATAAACAAAGCAAAAACAACTCAAATACAAATAAACAAACTTGCTAAAACCAAAAAGACTCAAAACAAGACCTTAAAACACTCAAAGATCAAGACAAAAACACCTATTTTCAGTATTGCCGAGCAGACAAGTGGGCAGTAGGCCTGAAAAGAATGCTGTCGACCAGAGATAGAGCCTGCCAACCATATGCCGGCCACAAGAGGTGGTTGCCAGCACCAATGCGGCCTACCGACCACCTGCTGCCCATCAATGTGAAGTGCCTCCAGATTGTTAGTTGGCTTCCACTCACTGTATTATCTTCTACAAAAGGTTGAGTTTCGTGAATTCTTCTCCAGAACTTCATTTTAGCTACAATTTCTTCTGAAAAGGAGCCATTTTTGCCGAAAAGCTCTCAAATTGGCTAATGACTTTAGATAGCTCGGAAAAGGTAAATTTTCGGGGTTTCGGCATAAATGCACTTTCTTCACTGAGCCATACTTCACTTTGTATTCTGTTCCTTCATGCCACGGCACGATGCTGGACCCCGATTACAAATGTCTTTAGCTAAGGGGGTCAAGAAATTTTCCTGACAATTGAAGAATTTCAGGCACTATTGGAATCCCGGCGTGATGAGAAAATCATACCTCAGCCCCGCTTTGGCCACGCCCAAGCATTGGGATAGATGTGTGGGCTCATTCTGCACGAAGCTCGATCTCTGGCCTACAATGAAGAGCTAGACATTCCCAATTTGATCCATCGATTTTTCGACATCGATGTGAGGCAACCTTCTCGGTGAGGATTTCATAACATGCCCTCTGCTTATGTATGCTTGCTCATTTCCTTCTTGCCCCTAGTTTTGGCGGGTCCAGCATTCGATTGATCGGAGTGGCCAAAGGTTTGAAAGAAGGTAAGAGTTACATTGGCTTGGCGATGGCTGAGACTTTGATGGGCTTAGACGCCTTTCATCGGCAGGAGACTACCAGATTAACGGGGAGCCCACTACTTCTTTAGGTATTACTTCCCACCCTTTCTCATATGTGTTTCTCACATCGCTCGACACTTATGCTCTATTTTTCTCTTAAAGCCCTTTTCACACTTTTCTCTTAACATACATCTCTCTATTCTTTAATCTCTCTTTTCTTTGATCCCTTCCCAGGTGTGGCTTATGGATAAGCTGAAGGTAGTGGACTCTTGCCCTGTGTACTCAGCTAAAGGCTATTTCTAGTGGATTTCCTGGATGAGGGATGGTGGCGACACTGAATGTGCAACAGGTCTGCTACTAACATAGTTTGGCGTTGCCCCTGGCTTAACCTGACTGAGATGAGTTACAGCATGGCTTAGCAGTGTGGCATACAATTGATCGGCCTTACGCACTGTGTGTTCTACTTCCATTTTCGGTTTAGACGTCAGTTTGGGCATGATCAGACCTGCTTAGAGGAGGGGGTAGAGTACTCGGTTTCATTCCCCATCTGTGGTTCACACTTGGCTAGGTACCTCACTGCTTGGAGGATGAGAGAGCTTCTGGCCCCTACCCCTAGTTTCAATTGTGCCCTTTCTGGTGAATGCTTGACTTGGCTCGAGGATGAGGCACAAACTGGGCCCACTTTAGCTTCAAAAGCTTTCACAAGTACGGGTGGAGGACGCAGGAGCACTTGACTCATCTATGCCCCTAGCTTATTTCTTTAACCTTTCTTTTCAAGTTTTTTGAATGTAATAAAAGCAACTTTGATTTGTATCAGAGAGTTGGAGAACTTTATGTTGAAATCAATGAAATTAAAGTTGTGAGCACTGAAAATTTTCCTTTGGTCTAAGTTGTAAAATGTAAAATTTGAACAAAATCAACTTTTATTAAACTTTTCAAAACGATTTTCGAAAAGGATCATCACTTGGTACGAATGGAATCAATCCTCAAGATGTACAACTCTGAATCAAAAGATCATAAATTGCCCCTTGATTAAATACCACTGCTCAGCATTGTAACCAACTCTTCTCTTAGAATGAAGATCACAACCGAACCCTCAGGTGAAGAATAAACAAAGATGACCTAATCAGACACATGGGCAGGACAGTTGAATTGGAGGTATTTACGACCGAACTTCAAGATGAAGTTGCCTACGTATCCCGAAGATGGGAATCAGGCCTTACGTAGTTCAGTTCAGGTTCACTCGAGTATTAACTCTCTCTTTTTGTGTTCTAACATTTGCCAAGGCTGCCCTTTTTCAACCTTGCGAGCTCAGTTTTTTTTATTTCTAATTTTTCATGCTCTAGTTTTTTCCTAGGTCCCCTTCTGGGTTTTCAGCCTAGCGAGCCTCTCAGGGATAGTATTTCTTCAATTTGTCCATGTTGATCGGTTGCGAAAATTCCAGGCTATCCAGGTCTATGAGGATATAGACCAGATTGTTTTGATGATGTAAGGACTAGTCCAATTTGGTCTGAACTTGTCCCTAGGGTCATGAATATGAGCTCGGTTGTCTTTCAGCACCATATCTCTCTCTTTGAGATTCTGGGACTTAACCTTCTTGTTAAAAGCCCTAGCAATTCTGTGTTGATAGCCCTAAACGTGATACAATGCTTTCAGCCTTCTTTCATCAAACAACTTCAGCTCTTCGAATCTGTTCTGTTGCCAGTCCGCCTCTGCTATCTGACACTCGGCCATAACTCGCAGCGATGGGACTTTTATTTCAATTAGTAGAACAACTTCCATCCCGTAGACAAGAGAATAAGAAGTTGCCCTTGTAGATGTCCGGATTGAAGTTCTATAGCCCCAGAGTGCGAATGACAATTTATCTGGCTAGTCCCTGTAGGTTTCAACCATCTTTTGCAAAATATTCTTGTTGTTCTTGTTGGCAGCCTTAACAGCTTCGTTGGTTTACGGCCTATATGTAGATGACTTATGAAAAGCCACATTGTATTTCTCTAACAAGTTTATCACTTCTTTCTTGAAGTGGGAGCCATTATCTGATATGATCTCGTTTGGGACTCCATATCGGCAAATGATGTCATTCTAGATAAACTTGGCCACATACGATGCTTTTAGCACTACGTAGGACTGAGCTTCCATCCACTTTGTAAAGTAATCAATTGCCACCAGAATGTATTCATGCCCATTCGACCCTTTTGGTGTGACTGCGCCGATGATGTCGATTCCCCAGACCGAGAAAGGCCTTAGTGAAGTCATGTTGTACAGTTTTGACGGCGGGATATTCATGCAATTAGCATGAATTTGGCATTTGTGGCATCGCTGAACAAAACTAATACAATCCTCCTCCATAGTGGACCAGTAGTAACCTTGCTTGAGAATTTTCCGAGCTAATATCACTCCATTTATGTGCACTCCGCACTTTCCTCCATGGATGGCCTCTATCAGGCGCTTTGATTCTTCTTCTTCAACACACAACTTGTGCATTCCCAGATGACCCCTTTTGTACAGTTTACCTCCGTAGATGATAAATTGGACGCCTATTTGCCATATTTCCCTTTTGTCTTTGGCATTTGCCCCTGGTAGATAAATCTCCTTTTCTAAGAAGTTCCAAATATCGCAGTACCAAAGGTTTTTGTCTTGCGTTTCAGCTATTGTGGCGCTAATTTTATAGGTCGGTGTGTATGTTTGTTCAATGACAATCGGACGCATCCGGACTCCGAGTGGGATGTCTACCATAGAAGACAGAGTTGTTAAAGCGTCAGCGAACCTATTGTTCTCTCTCAGTAGATGCGTGAATGTCAGCTTTTCAAATCTAGGAATCAGAATGTCCAGGGTCTGGTGATAAACCTTTATCTTTTCTTCTTTGACCTTCTAGTCTCCATTTGCTTGAGACGAATCCTCGATAACATCCAATCTTTTTACCCCTAGTTCCAAGGCGGCTTCTAAACCAACGATACATGCCTCATATTCTGCTTCGTTATTAGATACCTTGAATCGTAGGTTGAAGGCTAAAGGTATATGGGAGTCATCGGGTGCTATCAGCAACACACTTATCCCATAACCGTATTGATTAGACGCTCTATCAAAGTACATTGTCCAAGTCTCTTCCACGACTTGCAGAATGGCTTCATCTGGGAACAGGTATTCCACCACTTCATTCCTTTCTACTGGGTGATCTGCCAAGAACTCCGTTACAGCTCTCTCCTTGACCAACTTGTGGGTAACATACTTGTGATCAAATTCAGAGTGGAGAAACAACCAACGGGCTAGCTTACCTGTAAGCGTTGGTTTGTCAAAGAGATATTTGATTGGATCTAATCTCGAAACCAGAATTACGGAGTGAGTTAACAAGTAGTGCCTCAACTTCCTAGTAGCCTATACCAAGGCTAGGCAAGCTTTCTCCATCAGAGTCTAGCGGGTCTCATAATCTAGCATTTTCTTGCTCAAGTAGTAGACGGCTTTCTCCACCCTATCCTTAGATTCCAGAGCAAGCATGCATCCCATTGTCGTGTCTGTTACTGACAAATATAGAATCAAAGGCTTCCCCGGCTCTAGCGGGGATAACATAGGCGGATTTTGAAGGTATTGCTTAATTTGCTCAAAAATGAATTGCCATCGATTATTCCATCAGAATTTCTATCCTTTCTTTAAGAGACTAAAAAGTGGTTCACAAGTCAAGGTTAATTTGGAAACAAACCGTCTTATGAATTGTATTTTACCTAGAAAGCCTCGCATCTCCTTTTCAGTCCTTGGTGGTGGCATTTCTAGGATGACCTTGATTTTGGAAGGATCTACTTCGATGCCCCTCTGTGTGATCAAAAAGCCCAGCATTTTCCCTGCTGTTACGCTAAAAGTACACTTCTGCAGATTTAACCTCAATCTGTATTCTTTGATCCGTTGAAAGAATTTCTTCAAGGCGGTGTAGTGGCTCTCTCTTTCTTTGGACTTGACAATCATGTCGTCCATGTACACCTCGACCTCTTTGTGCATCATGTCGTGCAGAATAGTGGTTGCAGCCCTTTGATAGGTAGCCCCGGCAATATTCAGCCCAAATGGCATAACTCAATAGTAGTAGATACCTCACGGCGTAGTAAATGTGATTTTCTCTCTATTCTCGGGCGCCATCAGAATCTGCTTATACCCGAAAAACCCGTCTATAAAGGATAACAATGCATGACCTGCAGTGAAGTCCACTAGCTCATCAATGTGCGACAAAGGAAAGTCGTCCTTCGGACTGGCTCTATTCAAATCCTAGAAGTCCACACACACCCGGATTCTACCATCCCTTTTTGGCACTGGGATGATGTTGGCCAACCAAGTCAGATATTCAGATACTAACAAGAAACCTTCCTAGATCTGTTTGGTGACCTCCTCATTGATTTTCAACGCCCAATCCGGACGAATTCTGCGCAACTTCTGCTTGACGGGTCGGGCCTCAGGGTCAAGAGGGATTCGATACTGTACAATTTCAAGATCGATTCCAGGTATATCTTCGTAGAACCATGTGAAAACATCTTTGAAATCTTTTAATAAAGCGACTAAGCGCTCGCGCTTTTCGGAAGACAACGTGGACCCGATCTGGACCAGATGCGGATCTTTCTCAGTACCCACATTAACAACAATGATTTAATCAGCGCAGGGTTTTGCAAACCTCTCCTCCTCTTGATTAATCAAGTTTTTCAAAACCAGAGGAATTCCTTTCTCTTTGTTTTTATTAAAATTCTGAAAATCTTGGTCAATGCTATAAACAAGCGGCATAGAGAAATACTCAGAATCAGCAGCGTTCTCATTCATAAGGTCTAGCTCTTCAGTTACAACCGACTCAAAAGCAAAAGAAAAAGAGGACTTGGACAAGACCTTGGTATCTGGGTTATCACCTCTAGGATTACTAGACTCGGACTCAGAAGAATCGGAATTTGATTCTGACTCCACAAACTCTGTGGAATCAGATTCTGGCTCATTACCTAACTTGGAACTAGACAGGCAGCCCTCCTCCAGCTGCCAGACAAGAGATGGTGCTTCAGATGCATCCAAAATGCTGCTAGATGGGTTCACACCCGGTTAGTCCCCGATTATGGAGATTGTAAGGTTATCCCCCAAGCTCTTTGAGTCGGCCGGAGGATCTGTAAGGAGACATGCCAGTGCTGCCCCTACTCTAAGCTCGCTATTGTCTAAGTCACTTTCCATGCTCTTTTCAGCTTCAGCACTTGGTTTAGTCTTTTTCTCGGCATCATTATCTTGTAACTGCAGGTCGAAGAAGATTTCGAAGCCAAGAACACGCTGTTTCGCAGAATTCATCCAGGGCTCGGGAAAATAGCAAAAGGGGAAGTCTTCTCCCTCCCGAACAAAGTGGCCATTCAGTGTTCCCCGGATTGGCTTGTGAATGAGCTCATAGTGTTTCCCGGCCTGCTTAGCTCTGGCTCTGCCTACAATCTCTTATCTTTTCCTGACCCAATCCTCTTTGGTGGGTACATAACCCAGACCAAAGGCATGTGGATTATGCGGCACATTGGCGAATGCTGTGACACCTTTTCGGCGACTTCTTCCAAGTCCCATTCCTGGCATATACTGCAATTTGTTCATTACATAGATTGATTGGGCGCTGACATACATGCCCTCATCAGCAGCAAAGATGGTTTGCACTACTCGGGCGTCAGCCAGCATAAACCCTAAAAGGAACACATCCTTCTTGCCATGAACGATCTCCAACACCGATGTATTTACCTTTGGTGGAGGATGGATAGATGAATTCTCAAAAACAATCGCCACTCCTTTCCCGTGAGGATATTTCAGCATTTGATGGAGGGTAGAGGAGACTGCTTTCACTAGATGCAACCATGGTCTCCCTAGCAGTAAGTTGAAGGTGGCCGGGACATCCAGGACATGGAACTCGACATCCTGCTGAGCTGGGCCTACCTAGATTCTGATTTGTACTGTGCCCATAACCTGCCTGCTTGTATTATCATATGCCCGAATCACTTAGGCAGTGGGCACAAAGTTTGACGGTCTAAGGCTGATGGCATAAGCTGTGCTCGAAGGACAGACGTTGATAGCTGAACCAGTGTCGACCAATGCCACCGGTACCCATTTTTCTCTGCACTCAACTGATATGTATAGGGGTTTGTTGTGAGCTGAGCCTTTTGGCGGTAGTTCTTTATCAGAAAAGGTTAGGGTTGGCTTGACACCATCTAGGAAGACCAATCCCATAAGCTGTTCAAGGGTAGTGTCAATGGACTGCTTAGCTTTGTTCATTGCTAATAGTACAGCTTGTCGATGCACACGAGAGGCCATAAGAAGACCCCAGATTGAGATGTCGGCTTGGATTTTCTTTAGTTGCTTCAACACTGCCTCTTTTTCCAGCTGCTTCTCTATCCGTTTCTCAACCTCTCTGTCTTTCCCAACTGCTTCAGCTTGGTCTAAGTGTGGTGGCTTGAAATATCACCCACTCTTTGTCATGTGGTTTATCTCTTCTGCGTACCACGTGTTGTCTGGAAGGCACCCATCCTAGTTTTCGTCAGTGTGAGCCAGAAGTAGATCATCATCCTCCCACCATACACCTTCGGCAGCTGACAAACAGTTTTCTGGCTCTGTTTGTATCATTTTTACCTCACAAGCATCCCCCGCAGGATGTTGCGTCATTACAGCTTTCTGGTTGTCTTCAACTCTCTCTTGTGTAAACTGCTTCAGCGCAGTTTCCTGTTCTGTGTCCACAGTACTCACAGTGCCCAGTTCCTGAACTAAATTGTTTTTGCCAGTGTTCTCCGGTAGTTTCCCCTTTTCATCAGCCATTTTGGCCACTACAGCAATTCCTGCTATCTTTTCCTCCGATTTTGTTTCGATTCCTTCCTCTCTGTTCGGTTCATTACTCAATCACCCAGAGTTGTCCATTGATCCATTCAAATCGAACCAGTCAATTTGCACTTCCCCTTGATCTTGTTCGTCAAAGAACTGCAGGTTGTCTAAGTCCTCCTCAAGTTCCGCTAGATCATCTAAACCTTGGCTCGAGCCATCCTCGTTAACCACATTGACCTCCACTACAGTTGGCAATACCACTTCTAGCTTGACTTGATCAATCGGCATACTGTAGCAGCTTGGATCATACTCCCCCTCAGACAAGTCCTCAGAGTACTCAGGTAATGAGCTTGTACTCTCCTTAAAGGCCAGCCTCCTTTGTATTGTGACTATCACCATCACAGGTTTAGGTTGAAGTGCAAACATGTCCATCATGCACAAATCTGCGCTTTCTAGAATGAACACCATCGGTCTAGATAGGTGGGAAGGGGTAATATATACATTGGGGTCGTAGGGGATGGCCAATGTATGGATTAGGTTTAGATTGTGAGGTATGGGAACTTGATTATGGCCCGGGAGAGGTTTTGTAGTCACATTTGTTTTTTGGGGTGCTGCAATCACCTTATTGTCAATAAGGTCTTGAATCTCATGATGCAGCCTGAAGCATTAGTCGGTGTCGTGACCGTGCCACTGGTGAAATGCGCAGTATTTGGCTGGATTGTGTTTAGGTGGGAGATGATCAGATAGTGGGCGAGGCTCTAATGGCTTGAGGTGCTTCTTTTTAATCAACACCTTCATGGCTTGAGATAAAGACATGTAGAGTGGGGTAAAGGTCCTTTGGGATCGGGCAGGGTTGGTTGACGTTTGTGGTGTTGTATTGGCAAAGGGATTGGCGGTCTTGGTTGTGGTGGTGACAACGCTTACATCCGAAGGTCAGCAGAATCGCTACCACTAGTGGTCGCATTGAACCGCACATCAGAATAACGCATGGGGACCTCGCTACAGCTCGGACTCGATTTTGTTGCGGTTCTCAATCTCGAACCAAAGAGTCCAAATCCGGCAAATCGTTTTGAAGGAAAACAGATTTTTTGAAAAGAAGTGCCAAACATGGACTGCTTTGCCAGATAACAGAGTCGCCACCTAAATATTTTTAAAATGGGAAATTTAGGAAACCCTGACTCGGTGCCAAAAGGCCACGTGTCCGTCATTACCAAAGTTGGCTCGGGAACTTGGGTACGATTAGGGAAGGTCACATCGTGGGCACCCTCTCGCCGGCCAAAGACCGCCTCTACTACTAACCATGATATCTGTTTTTGAAAACATTGTGAGTTCTTATTCCGGTTATTAGCCTAGGTTACTATGTGATGCTCGCAGCAAACAAGTATAGACCGGGCCGTCTGAATTGGAACAAAACATGAATTTGCCACCCTCAGGTGGGCTTAGGAAAGCAATGATTTTGCCACTATCTAGTGGGCTTAACAAACAATTGATGAATTGCTCCAATTCAGATAACTCAACCTCCACCCACAGGCATTCAAGGCAGTTATATCACATAAGCACATAGCCTCATGGTAAGCATGCTATCATGGCAACACTTACACGCATGCAAGGATGCTAAAGCATAACCACTTACCGAGTACTCCAAGCCAAAACAGAAAACTGATTAGAAATCATGCATGACCCTAAGTATACTGAAATGCCTAATGCAACACATGCATGCAACTATAGCGAGCTCGCTATTCTAAAGATGGCATGTGAGATGCAACAGCTATCATATATTCAACTTGGAATTGAAATACAGATGCAGTTTGTATGATGCGCCGAGCCCGGTGCGTGCAAAACAGATGAATGATGCAAACATGCTGTCATGCTGTATGCTAATTGAAATATGTCCTATATCTAACCATTCAAAGCGGGTAAATAAAAGGGAGAAAGAAATGGGGGTTGGAAGACATGCATCACACTCACACACCCTTATTACATTTATGCCCTCGCGCAGAGGGTCCGAATAAATAATAATACAGACCCGAATAAAAGAATATACAGTCCGAGATAATATGAATTCTGATTAATTAACAAATTAATTACAAAAGAATTGAAACTGGCGTGCAAGCCAGGGACTGCCTCGCTTCTGGTGAATAGTATATCTTTGGCCGCTGGCGCAGAAATCCACCGATGCCCCGATTAGCCTCGCTTGCGGTTTCTCGAATTGCGTGCGATTGAAAAGTCGATAATTCTTCATTTTTGCCGCAACGAGAGCGTGAAAGGGCATAGCGATGTATTTCACAAATATATGCATGTCTCGATCCTCGCGCCACCAATCACGCATATCGATGCATGATGGCCGAGGAGCAAATTTGCACAAGTCAATATTGGGATGAATACACATGAATGCTACGAAAAACGGGATGCCTCGAAATGCGTGCCTACCGGCACGCAAACCGAGGCGATGCTGAAAGATGAAGGTCGGATAACCGAAGTGCCTCGGCGCGTGCCTGCGCGCAAACCGAGGCGATCCGAAGATGAAAATCGGATAACCGAAGTGCCTCGGCGCGTGCCCATAGGCGCGCAAACCGAGGCGACGGCGAAAGATGAAAATCGGATAAACCGGCGTTTCGGCGCGTGCCTGGCGCGCGCAAACCGAGGCGATGATAAAGATGAAAAGTCGGATAAAACCGGTGCCTCGGCGCGTGCCCATAGGCGCGCAAAACCGAGGCGACGATGAAAGATAAAAAGTTGGATAAACCGGCGTGCCTCGGGCGTGCCCATAGGCGCAAACCGCGGCAATGATGAAAGATGAAAACCGAATAAACGGCGTGCCTCGGTGCGTGCCCACTGCGCCGCAAAACCGAGGCGATGATGAAGGATGAAAATCGGATAAACCGGCAGTGCCGAAGTCGTGCCCACAGCGCCGCAAATCGTATGGCGATGATGAAAGAATGAAAATCGGATAAGACCGGCGTTCAAACGCGTGCCTGCCAAAGCGCAAATCGAGGCGATGATGAAATGCAATGAAATGGCATACGGAATGCCGGATGGACTTACACCAACATGGGAGAGCCTCACCACTCACATAGGAGGCCGTCGGATAAAAGAAGTGCCAAATGCGTGCCATGACACGCAAATCGAGGCAATGATGTAGAAGCATGAAAAAGCAAATTAGGCTTTCCCCGACATGAGAGGGCCTCTACCACCCTCACATAGGTCCGAATGATAAGAATGAGGTGCCTGGCGCGTGCCCATTGGCACGCAAACCGAGGCAATGCAAAAATGATACGAATGGCATGGGAAATGATATGCAAGCATGGTAATGGAATTTCAGCACCTAAATAAAGGGGAAAACAGCCCCGAAACAAATCGAAATGACACCCGAAGCATGCATTCATCCCGAAAGTGTGAAATTAAGCCCCGAAATGGCCTATAGCCATGCTATGCATGCAAAATATGATCATGGAAGCAAGAACAGTAGCAAGGCAGTCCCAAATATGGTATTTTTCAGTAACAAACATGGCCAAAATGCAAGCATAGATAGATCAACAATAGCATGCAAAGTTAGTGGCCAAAAGAGGAGTATTGAGACAAGTGATATATGAAAACCCCAAATGGACAAACTTTCTTCTACAACATTGAAGATGAGATAAAAATAAGCACAATTTCAGAAGATGACATCCTCAAAATCAGAATAAAATCATGCTAACAATTCCATGCAAAAATGGAGCTCAAAAGAGGCTATAACAAGAGTCGTGCAATGCACACACCAAATGACAAAACTTTCTTCATGAAACATGTAAAGGGGGTCAAAATAAGACCCCTCTCAGTTCTGACCAAGAGCTAAAACCACAAGCACAAAAGGTTACAAAACATGCAAGATTTAAGGCCTAAAATGGATTTCAAAGAGAGGTGGTGTATAGAATGGCCAAATGAGGTTGAGCCCTTCTACAATGTTGTAGAGGGGCTCAAAATAAGCACAAAACCAGTAGGGGTCGGAGCCCCAAAAACAAAAGGAAATAGGCCTAAACTAGCATGCAAGATGATGGCATAAAAGCTAGGTATTGAAACAAGTATATCATAGGAGCATCAAATGAAGTTGAGCCCTTCTACAAAGTTGTAGAGGGGCTCAAGCACTTAAAAAGCAGTAGGGGTCGGACCCCCAAATCTCAACCAATTGGAGTATAGAAATGAATCAAGAAAAAGCCCTAAAAGTTGGTTTTGAAGACTTACCCTTGAAGACTTGTCTTTCTTTGATTCTTGGCTTTGATTTGTAACTTCTCAACCTCTGAAATTCACTTCCTAGCTGCTGGAATGGTAGTATGGATGGTGGAGCTAAGGGTTGATGAAGAAATTGCCTTTGACACTTGAAGCTTTTTTGGAGTTTTTAGCTATGGAGATGGAGGTTTTTGGAGAAGTGTTCTTGAAGACAAATTTTCCAACCTTAAAGAAGGAGAGGGAGGGGCCTTCAAATAGGCAAGAAATGGGGTGTAAAAGGGGAGGGAAAGCACCCAAGCTTTCCCTCCCAAAATATCCCCCGGATGAGGGAGACACTTTGAAAAGCAGCTGGACAGCTGGAACAGGCTGGAAAGCAGGAATCCGGTCGGCCAGGTGGTTCTCTGCAAGGTGGCCGGCCAGCCACCTTCCCTGGCCGGCCAGCCACCCTTTGTGGCCGGCCAGCCACCCCCAAAAAATGAAGTGTTGAATTTCGGGCCGACCAGTATACATTAGGGTCCTCCCAAGTGTGTAGAATAAGGCCCCAAGGTTGGAATTTGGCAACTCTGAAGCAGAAGTCACAACATAGAGCTTGAAGGAGGGGCTCAAAAATGAAATTCAAAATTGCTGGCCGACCACCAACTTTTAGGGTCCTCCAAGATGTGTAGAACAAGGTTCCAAGGTTGGAATTTGGCAACACCGAAAGAGCCACAACATAGAGCTTGAAGAAGAGGCTCAAAAATGAAAATAGGAATTGCTGGCCGACCATACATTTTTAGGGTCCTCCCATGTCCCCTGATCACAAATATGTAGCTTTGGTTGGAAGAAAATACCCCCAAGGTGTTCAACATTGGCCCGGAAGTGAGAAAAACGGGCTCCGGAGGAGCGAACCGTTATCTGGGATAATTGCTGCCTCCCACCCCCAAAGGATCTTCCCGATGTTGAAACAGAGGTACCGCCAAGTTTGAACAAAACTAATGAGAAATGAACGTCGGGCCAAAACCGAGCAAATCGGGATCCCAAAATGGGTCATGGTGCCTAAGTGGTGTTCGGCAAAGTGGGTATCTCATGCCCCAGGTCCTCTGGAATGACAAAACAGAGGTACCGCCAAAACCGGAGAAGATGGATGCGAAATGAATGCTTGGGACCAAACCGCCAATTTGGGGCAGCAAAACCGCTATGAGCACCGAAGTGGCATCTGACCCACGGAAGCGCATCGGGGCCCCAGGTTCCTCGAAATATTAAAAGCAGGTCTCCGCCAAAACCGGAGAAGGCCGATGCAAAATGAATGCTCGGGACCAAAACCGCTTTGTTTGGGGTCGAAAAATGGGTCACGCACCTAAGTGGTGTTCGGCTGCAGTGGGCATCGGGGCCCCGTTCTCGGAACACTAAAACAGAGGTACATGCCAAAAACCGGAGAACTTGGTGATTGTTGGGCGGCCCCGAGCCGAGGCAGCCGCCCGACGGGCAAAAACCGGAGCCGCTCGAAATGGGCAAAAATGGCCTCTGACCACGAAACGTAGCTCACGGCCACCGGAGATAGTCTCGGACCACTCCTTCCTCGAGAGAAAAACAGAGAAAACCGAGCCTGGTTCGCAAACCGAGACAAGGTAGAGAAGATGGTTCGGAAGTCCGGAGGCAGGGCACGCGGCCGTGACTCTGGGACTTCTGAACAAGCATAGTATGCAATATCACCGAGCGCTCAACTGGTGACGTCTGAGTCTTAAGGTCGGTCAAAAATGGGGTGTCTACACACACAAAAGGCCTCTTGGCCTGCTCTTTCTTATCAGTAATCAACCCCTGTTTTATGGCGTCTTCAATTTGAACACCCATCTCATAGAGCTCGGTGAATGTGAACAAAGGTAGGATAATCATCTTCTGCAACAACTTACCATGCAGATTACGGACTACCATCCTTATTTGATCTTTCTCGGAAGGCCGTGTAGTCATCATTGAGGCTTTGGCCCTCTAGTTTGTCACAAATTCTAAAAAGACCTCATTTGGCTACTGAAGTGTTGCCTCAAGATCACGAGTTATGACCTCGATTTGCGTGTTGTATGAGTATTGTGCTATAAAGGCCTCAGCCATTTCCTTCCAACTCTGCTTCACAGAATCTTTTAGCTTCGTATACCAGATAGCTGCTATTCCTGATAAGGTTCGACCAAAAAGAGAGAGTTTTTGTAATCTGGTCAGACCTATTGGCCGCAGGATGTCTGAAAACAGCCGAAGATGAACCATGGAGTCTTTGGAACCATCGAGTTGATCGATGTGTAGCATTTTGAACCGGTTTGGCAATGTCACTGCAAAGTCGGTATATCCGTCTTCTATATCGGGGATAGAGTTAACACCATGTGCCCTCTTGAAGAGCTTCTCCAGTTTGTTGACCTTAAGCATAGTCGGGTCAACCTCAAACTCAAATGGAGCCTTGGTTTGATACACAGGTGCTTTGTAGGTTTGTGGTGGGATCGGCTCTGTCAGATTGCCCTGATTTTCAGCATGGGCAGTGGCTCCGGGTACTGGGATTCCCGTAGGAGGTGCATGAGATGCAGAAGCTACTGCTGCGACCTCGGCCTGATGAGCAGCCTGTTTATTACCTCAGCCTGACGTGCTGTGACCTCGGCTTGATGAGTAGCGTCTTGCTGCATGGTTTCAATTATTTGCTGAAGGTGGTGAATCAAGTCCTCCATACTGACTGGGGGATACTGTGCCATTGAAATTGGGGAGTGATCTCGTACTGGACTAGATGTAGAAGACTGAGCTTGACTAAATGCAGGTGAAATGAGGGGTGACTGTTATAAAAATTGAACTGGTGAACTCTGTCTTACTCTCCTTCGTCTAGTAACCAGCGAGAGCGAAGTAAACACGGGCTGTCCCCTAACGAGATCTCTAGCTCTATAAAGCCTTTTGACACTAGTCCAGAGTGCTTGGGGGATATCCGAACTGTCCGAAGCTATGGTGTTATACTACCTAGCAAAAAGAAATAAAGCAAAAAGAAAATAGTAATCACTAACCGCACAATACCTCAGCTCAGATGTTAACAATACACAGATGCAATCAAAGTGTTAGGACTGTACTCAATACTTAATTACATCCCCCAAAGCGATACCTAACTTGCAATCGCACATTCTGACATTCTCAGTTTCACTGTAAAGCACATAGCAGTTAAGTGAGAACCAAAACACCCCTACGAGGGGGTAGGGTTACCATGTCCTAGTTTTGTCAGGAATTAGGGTTTACTATTCAAACAATGCGGTTTCACGCAATCCTGTATTCGGGTGAGCATCATGCCCTAGTTTGGAACAGTTTCTACGGATTTCGATATGCAACTAGGCCAAATGGTCAAAAAGGTACCTTAGTAAGACTATCTAATATACCTCTCACACCTAACACTGAGAAGTGAAAGGAGGATCAAACGGTAGATAAAAGTTCATATCATGAATTTCAAGTCAAGTTCTTTAAATTCCCCAACAGTGTCGCCAGAAACTATAGCTCGACTTTTCTGCGTCCCCTTTTGGAAGGCAAAATAAGCCCTACAATTCATACTCCTGCGGTTCTGAATCTAATCTCACAAGTGCAATGTGAAATTGATAAACACCAAAGAGTATAAATTCGACAAATCTTTTGAAAAATCGATTTTGAATCAAATTGCCAAAAATGGACTGCTTTGCCAGATACAGAGTAGCCACCTAAATATTTTTTATTTTGGAGAAATTTAGGAAACCCATGACTCATGGCAAAGGCCACGTGTCCGTCATCACCAAGATTGTCTCAGCTCAGGAACTTAGGTACGAGAGGGGAAGGTCATGAATTGAGCACCCCAACTCGTCTGATCAAAGATCAGCCTCTACTAATCATGATATGATTTTTTATCAACATTATATGCTCTTATTCTGGTTTATTAGGCTTGTATTACTATGTGATCGCACACACACAAGTATAGACTAACTTTGCAAGCATTGGAACATTTCGATTCATGTTTGTTTTGAAAATTATTTCGAAATATATGCCACTTGAAAAAGTGATTGCATATGAACATTACTCAAATTATTCCAATTCAAGCAAATAGCCTTCATTCACAGGCATTCAAACAGTTTATCATTTAAGCACTTAACCTCATGGCAATCATGCTAGACATGGCAACAATCACACACAAGTAATTATGCTAAAGCAAGTAAAGGCTCACCTAGTACTCCAAGCCAAAAGAGAAACGAGTTAGAAAAATGCATGATTCCTAACTATGCAATATGACTAATGCAACACATATAATAATGCAACTAATAGGCTCGGCTATTAAAATGACATATGAATCAATGAAATAGCATGTAGTCTAAGCACGTATTCAATGAAGTATTTAAGCTAATAATGCAGTTAGAATAATGAACCGAGCCTCAGTTCATACAATACAAATGGATGCAAACATGGATTATGCTAAACAAAACATGATGTCCCTAAACTAACCATCATCAGCTAGTAAATAAAAAGGAGAAAGACGTGGGATTGGAAGACATACACATTATTACAACATTTTGCTCTTATGAAGGAGAGACTGAATGAACTAACTAGCTGACTAGCTAATTAAGCTAAGCTAATTATTACAAACCAAAATGAAATTAGCTAAACTACTTAACTAATTATTATAGCACCATATGAATTAACTAACTATTCTAGTTAACTAAAATATTTATAACATCACAACTAGTTAACTACTTTAACTAATTAAATAATTACAACACAAGTGCAATTAAAAGAAGTAAATAAGTTAAACAATTAAATATTAAGCTAACTACTCCGCCTCGGGAAGCGAGGGATGTTCATGCGCATACTCGGTTTCCACCAAAAAAGCCACTGTTTTGCTTCCGGAGAGCCTCTGTTGCACAATAGAACACATACACCTTTGCCTACTTCCAGAGTAACTCTGCTTTGCCTCAAAGATACACTACTGAATTTTGCATTAGTGATGAGGATTGTCGGCCTTGGAAAGTGGTCTGCCGGCCACTGCTGCCCAGTTCATCTTGCTGCAATAGAGGATAAATAGAGCATGGACAGGGTATTTTCAAGGGTTTGTTCGCATAACTCATCCATCATTTTCATGAGAAAATCAAAGGAGTAGTGAACTTAAGCTACAAACCACCAACTCAAGCAATTTCATTGCATGATGGCTTGTGAACCCAAGTGTGCAAGTTTAATAAATGCAACAAAATAAGACTCTAAACCTCATCCCTTTCATGAAAGATCAAGGGAAGTGGTGACCTTGGAAACTTTCATCACTAATGAGTATAAAATGGCCCAAGCTTCCATGTATTCAATTATCGTTTGATTGAACACAACCAAGTTATTATCTTGCACCATTTTAATTCCAAGTTTTAATTACTCCATTTTAAATTACCAACCATCCTTTAATTCATTAAGTCCAATGGTGAGTTTAAGTCCTCTAAATGGAAAGAAGGCTCAAACCAAGTGTTGTCTTAGGCATGAAAGAGACATCATACTGTTGGTAATGAACCCCAAAGGCATTAAACCATTAAGCATGACATCTCAATCTAATGCTTTCAACAAACAAGTTGTTTGAACCACTTTCAAAGAAAAACAAAAAGCCAAGAAAGAAGGAAGGTTGCAGAGATTATTAGTACTGAAAATGAGTGAGAAAAGCATAAAGAAATGCTATTAACTCAAATAAGATGGTGTCTAAGGCCTAAAACACCAAACTCATGAGGACAATTACACTATAAGCATACAAAACAAAGCTCAGATGCAACTATCAATCAAAAAAAGTGCTAAAACAGGTCTAATACAGTCCTAAAATATGCTAGGATTGAGCTACAAATAGCTAGATTAACATGCTAAAACATGGCACAAACTAGGCTAGTAAGCAAGACACAAAGAGGAGAGGCTAACTCCTTCAAATTTGGACTTCAAAACATGATTTTTGCCACTAAAAAAGCTCTAAAAGTTAGTGTTTAAAAGCTTAGAAAAAGATAGTAAGAGGATCGGAAACACAAGGGGAAAGGCCTTCAAAGCAAGGTACAAAGAAAGGTGGAACACCTCTCAACCTTCAATGGCCTTAAAATCCAAGTTTTAGCCCAAAAAATACAGAAGTTTTATAGCCAAAAAACAATTGGAAAATTGCAAGAAAAAGAGTAGAGAAAGCAAGCAAATAGGCAAAGCCTTATACCTTTTGAAGAAAAGAAGCAATTCAAGCAACAAAACCAAGACAACACACCTTTCAAGAGCTCAAACCAATATCGTTTGCCTGTTAATGAAAGCTTTACTTAGTGAGCATAGCTAAAATGAAGAAATGTGATAGATGCACAAAGTGAACAAGTGCGATAGATGCACAAAGTGAACAAGTGTAATAGATGCACAAAGTAATCAAGTGGGATAGATACACAAAGTGAACAAGTGCGATAGATGCACAAAGTAATCAAGTGCGATAGATGCACAAAGTGAACAAGTTAATTGAAGGCATATTCTATGCAAGAAACAAAAGCATAATAGAGCAAGAGTATATTCTATGCGTGAATCATAACTGATGCAAGATGCGCATGTGGCATACGTATATGTGAAATGCATATTCTATGCAACAAAAGGGAACGAAAAGAGAATGAAGGCATAAAACGAATAGAAGCGACATTTGATGGGACTTTTCGATTTACCTCTCGGAGAAATCGAAATACTTTTAAAAAGGATACACCTCGTTCATGTTGACAAATGATGAACCTCGTGTGCCAAAACACAGTTTTGAGCCTCCTTTGAAGCAATTTGAACCCAATCAATGAACCTTACTTACACTTCTTGGGAAACAAAGACATAAAACAACATCAGGACACAGAGAAAGGCCACCAGCCACCTGTCGGCCACAGGGGGTGGTTGTCGGCCATCCGAAGCCATGAGAATGTCTTCTTGCCACCACCGCCATCGATGGTAGTTCAGGGCAATTTGGGGATTTCACTCTGGGATCTTTAAGTATAGATGACAAGGGCTCATTTCCTCACTTCTCCAAGGCCGAAATTCTTCCCTCTCTCTCTCTAGAAACTTTCCCTCTCTAGATCCAAGCTTTTTACGCATTTTCCAACTCCCCACGCAAACTTTATTTGCTAAACCCTCTTGATTCTCTTCCTTTTGAACTGATCAAAATTTGATTTAGACACTTTTCTTAGATTTCCACCCTTCTAGGTTTATTCCCCTCGGGTTTCTCTCAAGTTTCGTGAACTTTTCCCAGCTTTGACTTTTTCTCCTATTTTCTCTCTCCTAGGGTTGACTTTTTCTAAGTTTACCTTATTTTTTCCATTTTTCTTCACTGTTCACCTACTTTCCACCCATTTTCTAGATGGCAGATGATTCACCATATGACGGGGCCCTTCTGAAGGTTCCACCTGTATTCCCACCTATTGTTGAAGCGAAGGAGCTGATCGTTGTCAAGGCTGGCGAGGCGACTCAGGGTATTGAAGCTAACCTCAAAGCAGAGTTTGAACGTGAGATTGAGCTGGAGCCACCACCATTGAGGGTACGACCTTTTGATCCAATGAGGTACCATCCCTAGACACATATCTTGCCAGCCGGAGGCATCAGACGGTTCAGCGATTTTGCTTTAGGTGCACCAGAGGACCTCTTGCTGAGGGAGCCGACCTCCCACCTTTCATCAAGGGCCACTGAGGTATGAACTATGTTTTCATGCATTCTTGCCTTTCCTTTAATTGTATTTCTTGCACTGCCTTTCATCCGACTGCACTTTCATCACTGCCTTAATCTGATTTATCTGTACGCTAAAGGCTTTTTGATGTTTGTCCTCGGTACCACCTTATTTTCGAGCAGGTGGAACATCGTGGGTATAACAATCTCGACCAATGATTAACGTTAATCCATGCTTAATTATGCCTAATATGTGATTAAAGTGAAATTTTGCATCATATGTTGCCTTATTTGTGTTTATATCTATTTAATGTAGGAAGATCTGTTCATGTTTTTGTTTTGGTTTGCGAATTGAAGGCCTTATTGGCATCCAATTTAGAAATTGACTTGATTTATGTGTTAATTGGGATTTTTAGAATTTTATGGTAGGTTTAACTGAAATTTGATTCGGAACGAATTAAGTAGAATAAATTGTACTCATTTTATTAGTGGTAAGCTTAGTTAATTAAACTCTCTAATCCAACCTATATAAGGCTAGTTTGTGCATTAGCTCTTTTGGTTTTACACATTTTTGAGTCTATTCACACAAACAAAATGTAAGGGAGAGTAAGAGAAGGAAGGAGTTGAGATCAAAGCTAGGAATAATTGAAGAATTGAAGAGAATTGAGAGGTGAACTTCTACACTTGTCCAATTGAGACTCTAGGTAAGAATTCTAGTCTTTGGCTTTGTAATATAATTGATTAATGCATGGAAACAAGTGAGTGAGGTGAATTCATAAGGGATTTGAGCTAGAATTGAAGAAAGTTAAGTTATTTCATATATGCATGCATATATCATAGCATCTTGAGTTTGAAATCGAAGAATTTCCACATGCATGTGTAATTCATGAAGTTTGGAGGTTGATCTCAAAGAATTTCAATATGCATGTACTCATCCTACATGTGTTTTGAGAATTCATCTTGTGTTGCATCAATTTAGATCACTTGATTATGTTTTGGAAGCTTTGGAGTCAAACCATTGCATACATGACATGTTTTGTATATTTTAAGTTGGGATTTTGGTCAATTGGGCATGCTTTTGGGCCTTGATTTCATGAAATGATCTTGAATTTTCAATGTTTTCCAAGTTTAAATGTGTTTTCTCGAGTGTTTGGTCCAAAAGGATGAGTTTTATAGCTTTGAAGTTGAATTTGGAAGCTTAAAGGCGAATCTAAAAATTTCAGAATTCGACCTCTCCACTCGAGTGACAGATCTTGCGCTTGAGCGGCTACCTTTGTTTTTGTATCTCTACTCGAGCGACCAGAAGTCCGCTTGAGCGTGAAATACAAGCTCCTAGAAGTTTCATGTTTTTGCAGACCGCTTAAGCGACAAGAGTTGTGCTCCAGTGAGGACCTGAGTCTCATGTTCGAGCGACCGTTGAGCGTGAAAATCACCCAACTAGTACTTTTTCAAAGTTTGCAGGCCGCTCGAGCGAAGGAAGTTGCGCTCGAGTGGCCCATCACACTTTGCATGTCCGCTTGAGCGAAGGAAGTTGCACTCGAGTGGGACCCCTATTACTAGCATTTTTGACTAGGTGTTTCCAAATGCATTTTTGCATCCTCATTGCATCCTAGGCATTCCTAGGCCAAGATTAAAACATAATAATGAGGGTAAAATGGAGAAACACACTAAGAACTGAACGTAATGAGTTAAGTATATTCCAATTGTGTTCTCGTTATGTGTTGATGTAGGTCACGTGCCCTAAACCGTTTGACTAGTCTGCTCTATCTGTTTATACCCGAAACCATCTATGAGTAAGAACTTAGTAAAGCTATGTTCCACTTTATTTATTTTCTGTATGATGAAATAAGATCTGTTTTCTAAAATGTTATGTTCTATACAATGAACGATTGTTCGATTTTTGATAATGTATTTGTGGCATTCTTAGCATCATATGATATCTGTTAGCTATTACCCGGTATCGGAGGTTCTATTATGGAAATTAATATGTTGCACTTTGTTACCCGTACCGGAGGCTTCATCATGGAGCTCAGCATATCTGTCATCTGTTACCTGGATCCGGAGGTTCCTTTATGGAACTGGTTACTTATAACCACCATCTATTCTGCATCTGCTCTGTTAGCGCTAATGGATGTACCACGTATGATCAAGCATGAACTCTATTTTCTGTATGTAATTTAAACAAGAATATGAATATGAATATGTATATGTATATGAATTTGTTCATGAATCTGAATTCTAATTTTTGAATCTGGTTTGGACTTCATTCATTCAAACTCTTTACTCTGTTATTATTTACTAGGCTCCTGATCACTATTTATATTATGTATGTAGGTGATCAGGCATGTGACCAGGCTCAGAGTTGAGGACCTGGCATCTATGTTTTTGTTAGCCAGCCGTTGTGTCTCCCGAGGAGGTTCTAGATGAAGTCAAGTTTTTTTTTTTGGGTAAGTAAGTCATAAAATAAAGACAATGAAATTTACAAGTTTACAAGGGGCATACCCCAGGCTTTCCTAACAAAAAATAAAAAAATGTACATAACCAACTTAAATAGGCACTGCACCTCCCAAGGAAGGGGAGGATAAACAATAACAACTGAAGACACCAAAACCCAACTCTGTCCATATATCCTTTTTGTCCCCAAGTAACCCTTACCATCAGAGATAATAGATGGGAACTTGAGGTGGATATATGGGCACAGATACAAAAATACCACAATGCTTATAAACACAACAGACACACTTACAAAGTAACAACCCTCAAGTCGAATCAAAGATGATAACCAACCCCACAAACTCCCAGTCTCTATTATAGATAAACGCATGGAATCTAATAAGCGTCCCACTCCTTATAGTCGTGACATCCAAGCCACTTAACCAAAGTCGTGACAGAGGAAAAAATCTACGCCACGAGAAATCATAACAAAGTCACATGAAGCTAGCACGATCAGTAACCATAAGCCACGGTCTTGGGAGTTGTAGTGAAAATCAATAGCCCCACAGCAACAGATCAATACATAGCCAACAAAAATCATGAGAGCAATAATCACATCCTCCAGTCCCTTCATTGGTAGATCATAAGCCTCAAACCCCACGGCAGTGTGCCCTTTACTCCATGTCAGGGCACAATCAAAAGCTACGTGTTTTTTTTTTTTTTTTTGGTGAATGTATAAGGCTTTGTTTATTTTGAATTACAGATAAGTTTTCTGCTTATATGTATATGGAGTGACGTGCAAATACTGTGTCTTTTGATGTCACTCATATGTTTATAAAAGTGTAGGATTATTTATCCCATGTATGTCTTCACAACTCGATGGACTATGTATACTTTATATGTTTGCTTCCGCAGCTCTTAATTATATGTTCTTTTGATGAGAGGCCTTTGGAAATCCAAGGATTACTGGCTGGTTACAGCGCAAAACCTATAGAGACGAGTTTGGGCCATAATAGAGTGGTATCAGAGCACTAGTTATACTGCACACACAAGTCCATGTGAGCTATGGGATGTCCTAGAAAAGAATTAGGGACATTTCATCTGCATGTGCAAATATGTGCTAATCTTTATACATGTGAAAACTAAATTTGAATCTAAATTAATATAAATTTTTTTTTGAAAGAAATGAACAAGATTATTTCTATGTTTATTGTTAACTTGTCTCTCTGTAGCAAAATACAGAATGCAAGGGAAATGATATAAGTGAATCTTCCGAGGCCCGAATGAACAGAATGGAACAGATGCTTGCGGCTTTGACTGAAGCCATAACGCAACAATTGAGACAATAACCTTTACCTCTCCCGCCTCCACCAACACTAGTTGAATTGGACAATAGTGACATCATCAATTTGACTTAGAAATTTATGAAAATGAAACTGCCGACCTTCTTAGGTGGCATTGAACCATTAAAAGCAGAAACCTGGTTGCTAGAAATGGAAAAGTTATTTGAAGTATTCCTTTGCTCCGCAACTCAGAAAGTACTCTTGGATACCTACACTCTAAAGGATGAAGCCCAGAGATGGTGGTTGTTGGTCCGAAACAGTAATGGGGACATGACATGGGCTCAATTTAATGAGATATTCTACAACAAATACTTTCCCCAATGCTTCAGAGACCGAAAAGTGTCAGAATTCCAAAAACTCAAACAAAACAGGATGTTAGTGGCCGAATATGAGGCGAAGTTTACTAAATTAGATCATTTTGCTCTTCACATGGTGGATACGGACCATAAGAAGGCCCATAAATTTGAAGGAGGATTGGATTTAGACATATTCGATTGAGTAGGCGTATTGAAGTTACCAACATATGTAGAAGTCCTTGACAGATCCTTAATGGCTAAAGCTACCCTAGCCGCTATGAAACAAACTAAGGCCCCAGCAACAACAATAGAATGGAGAGGAAAAAGGTCTGGGTATGGTTTTAGAAATGGGCGTTCTTATGTGAGTAAAAAGCAGAACACGGGGTTTACAAGTAGCTCAAGTCAGAGTAGTGGGTCTATTCCAGTTTGCCCTGATTGTGGAAGGAGGCATAGGGGGGTGTTACCGAGCATCGGGTGCTTGTTTCTGATGTGGCAAGACAGGTCATGTAGTGAAAGATTGCCTGCTTGGGTCTAATAATGCCAACCGCCCTACAGCAAGTTCAGCTGGATCTACTTCTACAGCTAAAACAAATGCAAGAGCTAATTCTGGGAAGGAAACTCTAAGACAAGGCCGAGTATTTGCCTTAGTACCTAGTGATGTGCAGAACACTGAAGTTGTGGTGCCAGGTATAATTTCCATCTGTGCCCAAAATGCATATGTGCTGATAGATTCTGGTTCTACCCATTCATTTGTGTCATATTCATTTTCTCAGAAACTAACTAGACTATTAGAACCTATGAACTGTTTACTATCTATATCTACACCGTCTGGGGGTTCTATGATATGTGCTTATGTTTATCCGGCATGTGATATTATGATTGGTGATATGACATTGTATGTTGACTTGTAGCCCTTGAGCATTGATCATTTTGATTGTATTCTAGGTATGGTCTAGTTGACTAAATATTGTGCCACCATTGACTGTGCAAGTAAATCTGTTGTGTTTAGACCACCAGGTATGCCTAAATTTATTTTTACTGGAAATGGGGCAGTTCCTCTACCATACTTGATTTCATTTATGAAAGCCAGGAAATTGTTGAGAAAAGGTTGTAGGGGCTACTTGTGTTATGTGATGGCTGCATCATCTGTTGGTACTAATGTGGAAACTATTCCTGTTGATTGTGAATTTTTTGATGTGTTTCCAAATGACTTGCCTAGAGACTTAGTTGATAGGAAAATTGAGTTCACTATTAAAGTGACACCGGGAATGCAACCAATTTCTAAGACCCGTTACAGAATGTCAACCTCAGAATTGAAAGAATTGAAAACCCAACTTCAAGAATTGTTGGACAAGAAATTCATCTGCCCGAGCACTTCACCTTGGGGTGCTCCAGTTTTGTTTGTTAAGAAAAAGGACGGGTCTTTGAGGTTATGTATAGACTATTGTGGATTGAATAAAGCAACTGTGAAGAACAAATACCCACTACCCTGAATAGATGATCTGTTCAACCAACTCCAAGGAGCCCAAGTATTTTCTAAAATTAACCTTAGATCTGGGTACCATCAATTGAAAGTCAAGGCAGAAGATGTAGAGAAGACTGCATTTAGAACTAGATATGGGCACTATGAATTTTTGGTAATACCATTTGGGGTAACTAATGCGCTTACAGCGTTCATGGATTTAATGAAGAGGGTGTTCAAACAATTTTTGGGTGAATTTATTGTTGTCTTTATTGATGATATACTGATTTACTCCAGAAGCAAGGAAGAACATGAGAACCATTTGCGAACTGCCTTACAGATTTTGAGAGAATGGAAATTATATGCAAAATTATCCAAATGTGAATTCTGGCTTGACAGTGTGGCATTTTTGGGATGTATAATTAACAAGGACGACATCTCCGTTGACCCTCAGAAAATTGAAGCTATTGTGGACTGGCCTAAACCGACAAATGTGTTAGAAGTTCGAAGTTTTCTGGGACTTGCAGGTTACTACAGAAGATTTGTAAAAGACTTCTCAAAACTTGCTATGTCATTGACTCAGTTAACCCAGAAAAATGTCTCATTTGATTGGAATGACCAAAGAGAGTCTGTCTTCCAAGAGTTGAAAACTAGATTAGTGACTGCACCGATTTTAACCCTACCCAATGGTATTAATGGATTTCAGATTTACAGTGATGCATACTACAAAGGGTTGGGTTGTGTATTAATGCAAAATGGTAAGGTGATTGCTTATGCTTCTCGGCAACTCCGACCACATAAAAAGAACTATCCGATACATGACTTTGAACTAGCAGCTGTAGTGTTTGCCTTAAAAATTTGGCGACACTATTTGTATGCTGTAACTTGTGAAGTATATACCGATCACAAAAGTTTAAAATACTTCTTTATCTAAAAAGAACTGAACATGAGGCAGAGAAGGTGGCTAGAATTGATCAAAGACTATGATTTACAAATTCTATATCATCCAGGGAAGGCAAATACCATTGTAGATGCATTAAGCCAAAAATCTATTGCCAATTTGTCATGTTTGCTCACCGGCCAGAGAGAGTTGTTATATGACTTAGAGAAGGATGAGATTGAAGTTGTGTTACGTGAACAGGGCGGCATCTTAGCTGCCTTTTCTGCTTAGCATGCAATCATTGAAGAGATTAAAGGGAAATAATGTGAAGATGAGTTTATGAGGAAAATTGTTGATGAGATTGAATCAAAACTGAAATTGGGATTTGTGCTTGACAATGATGTGTTGAAATTTCAGAATCGCCTTTATGTGCCGGACTGTTTTGACTTGAGGAAACGCATCATGACTGAAGCTCACAACTCGAAATTTGCTATGCATCCAGGAAATACGAAGATGTATCACAACTTGAAACAGAATTCCTGGTGGCCGAGAATGAAAAAGTGTATTGCTGATTTTGTGGTCAGATGTTTACACTGCCAACAAGTTAAAGCCAAACATCAACGACCTGTTGGTTTGTTACAGCCACTTCCAATACCGGAATGGAAATGAGAGCACATTACCATGGACTTCATTATAGGATTGCCTTGCTTCTCCCGAGGTATGGATTCTATCTGGGTCATTGTTGATCGTTTAACTAAATTTGTTCATTTTCTGCCTGTCAAATCTTTGTATAATGTGGATAAGTTGGCTAATTTGTATGTCAATGAGGTTGTGAAATTACATGGAGTTCCGGTGTCCATAGTATCTGACAGAGACCCCAAGTTTACTTTGAGATTCTGGCAAAGTTTGCAAAAGCTTTGAGGGCTAAATTGAGATTAAGTCGTGCTTATCACCCATAAACAAATGTCCAATTTGAATGGACCATTCAAACCTTGGAGGACATGTTACGGATGTGTGTGTTAGACTTTCAAGGTAATTGGGAGACTTATCTTCCTCTAGCCGAATTTGTGTATAACAACAACTATCATTCAAGTATTAGAATGGCTCTTTATGAAGCTTTGTATGGTAGGAAATGTCGTTCTCCAATTTGTTGGGTCGAAGTAGGTGACAAACCTTTATTGGGACCGGGACTGGTACAAGAAACAACTAAAAATGTGAAATTGATTCAACAGAGGTTGAAAACTACACAAAGCTGCCAAAAGAGTTATGTAGATGTCCGAAGGTGAGATAGAGAATAAGAAGTCGGGGATCATGTGTTCATAAAAGTGACTCCAATGAAAGGGCAAAAGCGATTTGGGGTGAGAGGCAAGTTGGTACCAAGATATGTTGGGCCACATGAAATTCTCGAGAAGATCAATTCAGTAACATATCGAGTAGCCTTACCTCCGACGATGGAGCATATGCACAATATTTTTCATGTCTCAATGCTTTGAAATTACTTACGAGATCCGCTCCATATGATAGAACCGACTCATGTGCTTCTGAAGGATGATTATACGTACGAAGAGAGGCCAATACAGATCGTTAACTGCTGAATTAAAAAGCTAAGGAACAAGGAAATACTGTTGGTAAAAGTTGATTGGCAAAACCACAGAGGAACCAATGCAACCTGGGAAACAGAGGAAGATATGATGAGAAGATACCCTGAATTGTTTCCTTTGAATCCAGTATTCTTCTAAAACAAAGGTAACTCAAGTTTGGAGGACCAAACTCTTTAAGGGAGGAAAACTATAACAACCCCGATCCATGATTAACATTAATCCATGCTTAATTATGTCTAATATGTGATTAAAGTCAAATTTTGCATCATATGTTGCCGTATTTGTGTTTATATCTGTTTAATGTAGGAAGATCTATTTATGTTTTTGTTTTGGTTTGCGAATTGAAGGCCTTATCGGCATCCGATTCAGAAATTGATTTGATTTATGTATTAATTGGGATTTTTAGAAATTTATGGTAGGTTTAACTAAAATTTGATTCGGAGCGAATTAAGTAGAATAAATTGTACTAATTTGATTAGTGACAAGCTTAATTAATTAAACTCTCTAATCCAACCTATATAAGGCTAGTTTGTGCATTAGCTCTTTTGGTTTTACACATTTTTGAGTCTATTCACACAAACAAAATGTAAGGGAGAGTAAGAGAAGGAAGGAGTTGAGATCAAAGCTAGGAATAATTGAAGAATTGAAGAGAATTGAGAGATGAACTTCTACACTTGTCCAATTGAGACTCTAGGTAAGAATTCTGGTCTTTGTAATATAATTGATTAATGCATGGAAACAAGTGAGTGAGGTGAATTCATAAGGGATTTGAGCTAGAATTGAAGAAAGTTAAGTCATTCCATACATGCATGTAGATATCATAGCATCTTGAGTTTGAAATTAAAGAATTTCCATATGTATATGTAATTCATGAAGTTTGGAGGTTGATCTCAAGGAATTTCAACTTGCATGCACTCATCCTACATGTGTTTTGAGAATTCATCTTGTGTTGCATCAATTTATATCACTTGATTAAGTTTTGGAAGCTTTGGAGTCAAACCATTGCATACATGGCATGTTTTGTATATTTCAAGCTAGGATTTTGGTCAATTGGGCATGCTTTTGGGCCTTGATTTCATGAAATGATCTTGAATTTTCAATGTTTTTCAAGTTTAAATGTGTTTTCTCAAGTGTTTGGTCCAAAAGGATGAGTTTTGTAGCTTTGAAATTGAATTTGGAAGCTTAGAGGCAAATCTGGAAATTCCAGAATTCGACCTCTTCGCTTGAGTGACAGATCTTGCGCTTTTGTAGCCACCTTTGTTTTTGCATCTCCGCTCGAGCGACCAGTCCTCTTGAGTGTGAAATGCAAGCTCCTGGAAGTTTTATGTTTTTGCAGACTGCTCGAGCGACAAGAGTTGCACTCGAGTGAAGACCTGAGTCTCACGCTTGGGCGACCGTTAAGAGTAAAAATCGCCTAACCAGTACTTTTTCAAAGTTTGCAGACTGCTTGAGTGAAGGAAGTTATGCTCAAGTGGCACATCACACTTTGTATGTCCGCTCGAGCAAAGGAAGTTGCGTTCGAGCGGGACCCCTATTTCTAGCATTTTTGACCAGCTGTTTCCAAATGCATTTTTGCATCCTCATTGCATCCTAGGCATTCCTAGTCCAAGATTAAGACATAATTATGAGAGTAAAATGTAGAAACACACTAAGAACAGATTGTAATGAGTTAAGTATAGTCCAACGTGTGTTTCAAATGTGTTCTCGTTATGTGTTTATGTAAGTCATGTGCCGTAAACCGTTTGATTAGTCTGTTCTGTCTGTCTGAACTCGGAGCCATCTGTGAGTAAGAACCTAGTAAATCTATGTTCCACTTTATTTATTTTCTGTATGATGAAATAAGATTTTTTTCTAAAATGTTATGTTCTATACAATGAATGATTGTTCGATTTTTGACAATGTATTCATGAGATCCTTAGCATCATGTGATATTTGTTAGCTGCTACCCAGTATCGGAAGTTCCATTATGGAACTTAATATGTCTGCACTCTGTTACCCATATTGGAGGCTCCATCATGGAGGTCAGCATATCTGTCATCTGCTACCCGGATCCAAAGATTCCTTTATGGAACTGATTACTTATAACCACCATCTGTTCTACATCTGTTCTGGATCTGCTCTGTTGGCGCTAATGGATGTACCCCGTATGATCAAGCACGATCTATTTTTTGTATGTAATTTGAACAAGAATATGAATATGAATATGTATATGAATCTGTTCATGAATCTGAATTCTAATTTTTTAATCTGGTTTGGAGTTCATTCATTTAAACTCTTTACTCTGTTATTATTTACTGTGCTCCCGCTCACTATTTATATTATGTATGTAGGTGATTAGGTGCTTGACCAGGTTCAAAGTTGAGGACTTGGCGTCTTAGTTTTTTTCAGCCAACCTTTCTGCCTCTCGAGGAGGTTCCAAATTAATTGAAGTTTAGTGACTACATTTTTTTTTTTTTTTGTGAATGTATAAGACTTTGTTTCTTTTGAATTACGGATAAGTTTTCTGCTTAAATGTATATAGAGTGACGTGCAAATACTATATCTTTTGACGTCACTCATATGTTTATAAAAGTGTAGGATTATCTCTCCCATGTATGTCTTCACAGCTCGATGGATTATGTATACTTTATATATTTGCTTCCGCAGTCCCTAATTATATGTTATTTTGATGAGAGGCCTTTAGTAATCCAAGGATTACTGGTCGGTTACGACGCTAAACCAATAGGGGTGGGTTTGGGTCGTGACAGTGGGTTTATATCTGTTGAGTACCCTGGTGACCCTTTCGTGGGTTCGCTTCTATGATTGGGGCGAAGCTGGCCTCGCCACTCTGTACGGCTACATGAGCTCTACCTCTCGCCTGAGGGGAGAGTTGATCGGAGGCTACTGGTGAGCCTGTGAGATATGCATTTCAGTTCTCTCTTTTCTTTTTACATTTTCTGCTTTATATTTGTTCAACACTTGTGCTTTCTACTTTGCACTTTCTACATCTGTTCATACCCTATGCTTTTTGCTTTGCACTTTCTATATCTATTCATGCTGTATGCTTTCTGTTTTGTATTTTCTATATATGTTCATGCATTGTGCTCACATATTACTGTACATTCCTTGTTGTTTTGGGTTTATGCTTATTTCCGAACACTTGCCCCAGAGCCATGGAGAAGCTCCATTTGGTAGTCTTTTACTTGAGGCGATATGATGGTAGATGTCAGCGTCGGAGCCGCAAGTCCTTTGCATTCTTTTGCCACTACTTCAACACAATGGCTATCTACGAGATAACCCAAAACACAGTCATTTTTGCTTTACAACTGTTTTGATTCACATTTTAGCAACTAACAGCAACTAACAATTTGTACACTCTCTGTTTGCCGATCATATGGTAGCCTTGGGCCATGATGCCAGCTAGGATACGGGACTAGTATACCGGGGCTTGGGCTACTTCTCACTTCCGCATTCTACTTTAGGGCCTAGTCTACCGGGCCTGATTTATGAGTGAGCGGTTCATTCAATAGACGGTGGTCTTGCCAGACCCTATCATCTCGATGGCACCACTAGAGTCTATAAGATCAGCAGACAGCCTATCCGTTAATGTAGTAACTCAGTTTATGGTGGGCTTGGATATTGATTATTTCAGAGCAGATGGCGACTACGCGACCTTTATTTAGACCCATTTCATGCCACCAGTGACAGGCGCTCGCGAAGGCAAGGGGATGAGGGCTCCTACAGCAAGAGAGGTGCATAGGGCGACCAAGGCCCGTGCTAGAGGGGCTCTCCTGGCAAGGCAAGGCACTGGCTGGCCAGAGCTTCCTATTGCGTTGACATGCTGGCAGTATATTGGGATGGCTTACCAGATCCCGATTGAGCCTGCAACGGCTGGTTACGAGCTAGTTAGAGTTCGAGGCCCATCCCAAGTATGGACTACATTTTACCATTTGCATTCTGTATTTCATTTCAAATATATTTATTGCAGACATTGATCATCCAGGTATGGACTACATTTTACCATTTGCATTCTGTATTTCATTTCAGATATATTTATTGCAGACATTGATCATCCAAATGCATTTGCAGGCATCAATAGAGTACACAGGGAGCGCTCTTGAGCTAATAGCCTCCTTGATGGGCATGGTACAGAGGAGGGAGACGTTGCTTGGTCTCCACAATATCCCGGTAATTTCCTTAGTTTGCACTTCATGCTATCAAATTTCCACTGATACACTGGCATTCTAACTGTAGTCTACTGTATCTGACACACTATATTTGATACACTACATTCACACACTGTACTCATACTACATCGGACTTCCGCATACCACTTATTCTGCGCGCTATGCTTGTATCTGATACACAAACTATAACTAATATGTTGACAATTGTCTTTTTCAGATCCCACCTATACCAATGGTTCCAGCAGTGACAGCAGCACCAGCACTGGCAGTACTCCCTCCAGTAGCAGGGAAGAGAGAGAGGGATAGAGGCACCCGAGGCCAAAGTAGTCCTCCAGAGCCCATCTTAAGTGATGAGGATGCTGAGACCAGTGACTCCGAGAAGGCAGTGAGTCGGCATTCTGAGTCGTCCGAGAGTAGAGACAATAGTGTTGGCTCAGGTTCCGAGAATAGAGGTGACGATGTTGAGGCAGGTTCTGGGGCAAAGAGCGGAGACGATGTTGGCTCTGGTTCTAGCTCAAAGACTGACTCAGACAGTGGCACTGATGGAGAATGGGACAAAGAGGGCCTCTCAGGCTTGAGGCAACAGGCGCTGATTTTTAATTTTTTGCATAGTTTCTTTTTGTTTGGTAGCATTAGCAGATGTATAGCTTTAGATAGGTTTTATTTTTCTTTGAAACTTGTACTCCTCTTTGTAAAAACCATGATCAGAATAAAACCTCGCAGTTTTTTTTTATTTATAAAAAATGTTGTTATTTTTGCATCATGAGCACCTTATTTGCATGAAATGCACATGGAATTGAATTGGCCAAGTATGCGCTTGATTGAAATGATATTCTTAATCGGGTAATGAACTGACCAACAAACAAAAATACAATATACAACTCGATAAGCAAAACAACTTGATAAACAAGAACAGCTCGATAAACATAGTAAAAACAACTCAAATACAAATAAACAAACTTGTTAAAACCAAAAAGACTCAAAACAAGACCTTAAAACACTCAAAGATTAAGACAAAAACACATGTTTTCAGCATTGCCCATAAGACAGGTGGGCAACCAGCCTGGAAAGAAGGCTACCGGCCAGAGATAGAGCCTACCGACCATATGCCGGCCACCAAAGCACCCTGCTGGCCACCAATGCGGCCTGTCGGTCATCTGTCGACCATCAATGTGAAGTGCCTCCAAATTGTTGACAGCTAGCTTTCACTCACTGCCTTATCTTCTACAAAAGGTTGAGCTTCGTGAATTCTTCTCTAGAACTTCATTTTAGCTGCAATTTCTTCTCAAATGGAGCCATTTTTTGCCGAAAAGCTCTCAAATTGGATAGCGACTTTAGACGGCTTGGAAAAGATAAATTTTCGGGGTTTCAACATAAATATACTTTTTTCGCTAAGCCGTACTCCACTTTGTATTTTGTTCTTGCATGCCGCGGCACGATATTGGAACCCGATTACACATGTCTTTAGCTTTGGGGGTCAAGAAATATTCCCGACAATTGAAGAATTTCAGGCACTAATGGAATCCTGGCGCGATGAGGAAATCATACCTTAGCCTCATTTGGCCACGCCCAAGCATTAGGACGGATGTGTGGGCTCACTCTATACGAGACTCGATCTCTGGCCCACAACGGAGAGTTAGGCATTCCCAGTTTGATTCATCGATTTTCTGACATCGGTGACAGAGGTGACCTTCTCTGGCGAGGATTTCGGCAACATGCCCTCTGCTTATGTATGCTTGGTCATTTCCTTCTTGCCCCTAGTTTCGGCGAGTCCAGCATTCGATTGATCGAAGCGGCCCAAGGTCTGAAAGAAGGCAAGAGTTGCATTAGCTTGGCGCTGGCCGAGACTTTGATGGGCTTAGACGCCTTTCATCGGCGGGAGACTACCAAATTCGCGAGAAGCCCACTACTTCTTCAGGTATTATTTCCCACCCTTTTCTCAAATGTGTTTCTCATATCGCTCGGCACTTATGCTCTATTTTTCTCTCAAAGCCCTTTTTTCATTTTTCTCTTAGCATACATCTCTATATTCTTTAATCTCTCTTTTCTTTGATCCCTTCCCAAGTGTGGCTTATGGATAAGCTGAAGGTAGTGGACTCTTGCCCTGAGTACTCAACTCAAGGCTATTTCTTCCGCCACCGTCTAGTGGATTTCCTGAATGAGGGATGGTGGTGCCACTGGATGTGTAGCAGGTCTGCTGTTGACATAGCTTGGTGTTGCCCCTGGCATAACCTGATCGAGATGAGTTATAACATGGCTCAGCAGCCTGGCATACAATTGATCAGCCTTACACGCTGTGTGTTCTAATTTCCTTTCTGATTCAAACATCAGTTTGGGCATGATCAGACCCGTCCAGAGGAGGGAGTAGAGTACCTAGTTTCATTCCCCATCTGTGGTTCACACTCGGCTAGGTACCTCACTGCTTGGAGGACGAGAGAGCATCTAGGCCCTGCCCTAGTTTTAGTTACGCCCTTTCTGGCGAATGCTTGACTTGGCTCGAGGATGAGGCACAAATCGGGCCCACTTTGGCTTCAAAAGCTTTCACAAGTACGGGTGGAGGACGCAGGAGCACCTGACTCATCTATGCCCCGCGTTTATTGCTTTAACCTTTCTTTTCAATTTTTTTGAATGTAATAAAAACAACTTTGATTTGTATAAGAGAGTTAGAGAACTTTAAGTTGAAATCAATGAAATTAAAGTTGTGAGCACTAAAAATTTTTTTTTTGGTCCAAAAATAGTCTAAGTTGTAAAAGGTAAAATTTGAACAAAATCAACTTTTATTAAAACTTTTCAAAACCATTTTCGAAAAGGATCACCACTTGACACGCACGGAATCAATCCTTAAGATGTACAACCTTGAATCAAAAGATCATAAATTGCCCCTTGATTGAACACCACTGCTTAGCATTGTAACCAGCTCTTCTCTCATAATGAAGATCACAACCGAACCCTCAGGTAAAGAACAGACAAAGATGACCTGATCAGACACATGGACAAGACAGTTGAATTAGAGGTGTTTACGGCCGAACTTCAGAATGAAATTGCCTACGTATCCCAAAGATGGGAATCAGGCTTTACGTAGTTCAATTCAGGTTCACTCGAGTATTAATTGTCTCCTTTTGCGCTCTAACTTTTGCCAAGGCTACCCGTTAGGGTTTTCAACCTTGCGAGCTCAGTTTTTCTTTATTTCTAATTTTTCATGCTCTAACTTTTGCCTAGGTCGCCCTTCCGGGTTTTCAGCCTAGCGTGCCTCTCAGGGATAGTATTTTTTCAACTTGTCCATGTTGATCGGTTAGAAAAATTCCAGGCCATCCAAGTTTATGAGAATAACAACTCCACACGACCAGATGGTTTTGATGATGTAAGGATTAGTCCAATTGGGTCTGAACTTGCCCCCTAGGGTCATGAATAGGAGCTCTGTTGTCTTTTAGCACCATATCTCCCTCTCTGAGATTCCGGGACTTAACCTTCTTGTTAAAAGCCCTAGCAATTTTGCATTGATAGCCCTGAACGTGATACAATGCTTTTAGCCTTCTCTCATCAAACAACATTAACTCTTCGAATTTGCTTTGTTGCCAGTCCGCCTCTGCTATCTGACACTCGGTCATAACTCGCAGCGATCAGACTTCTATTTCAATTAGTAGAACAACTTCCATCCCGTAGACAAGAGAATAAAGAGTTGCCCTTGTAGACGTCTAGATTGAAGTTCTATAGCCCCAGAGTGCGAATGACAATTTATCTAGCTAGTCCCTGTAGGTCTCAACCATCTTCTGTAAAATATTCTTGATGTTTTTGTTGGGGGCCTCAACAGCTCTGTTGGTTTGCAGCCTATATGTAGATGACTTATGAAAAGCCACATTGTATTTCTTCAACAAGTCTATCACTTCTTTCTTGAAGTAGGAGCCATTATCTAATATGATCTCGTTTGGAACTCCATATCGGCAAATGATGTTATTCCGAATGAACTTGGCCACATGCGATGCTTTCAACACTGCGTAGAACTGAGCTTCCATCCACTTTGTAAAGTAATCAATTGCCACCAGAATGTATTCATGCCCATTCGACCCTTTTGGTGTAATTGAGCCGACGACGTCAATTCCTCGGACCGAGAAAGGCCTTGGTGAAGTCGTGTTGTACAGTTTTGATGGCGGGATATTCATGTAATTAGCACGAATTTGACATTTGTGGCATCGCCGAACAAAACTAATACAATCCTCCACCATAGTAGACCAGCAGTAACCTTGCTAGAGAATTTTTCAGGCTAACATCACTCCGTTCATATGCGCTCGGCACTCTCCTCCATGGATGGCCTCTATCAGGCGCTTTGATTCTTCTTCTTCAACAAACAACTTGTGCATTCCTAGATGACCCCTTTTGTACAGTTTACCTCCACAGATGATAAATTGGACGGCTATTCGCCGTATTCCCCTTTTGTCTTTGGCATTTGCCTCTGGTGGATAAATCTCCTTTTCCAAGAAGTTCTAAATATCGTAGTACCAAGGGTTTTTGTCTTGAGCTTCATCTATTGCGATGATAGTTTCATAGGCCGGCGTGTATCTCTGCTCAATAATAATCGGACGCATCCAAACTCTGAGTGGGATGTTTACTATAGAAGATAGAGTTGTTAAAGCGTCAGTGAACCTATTGTTCTCTCTCAGTAGATGCGTGAATGTCAGCTTTTCAAACCTAGGAATCAGAACATCCAGAGTCTGGTGATAAACCGTTATCTTTTCTTCTTTAACTTTCCAATCTCCATTTGCTTGAGACACAACTAGGTTCGAATGCCCGATAACATCTAATCTTTTTGCCCCTAGTTCTAGGGCGGCTTCTAAACCAACGATACATGCCTCATATTCTGCTTCATTATTGGATACCTTGAACCAGAGTTTGAAGGCTAAAGGTATATAGGAGTCATTGGGTGCTATCAGCAACACACCTATCCCATAACCGTATTGATTGGATGCTCCATCAAAGTACATTGTCCAAGTCTCTTCCTCAACTTGCAGAATGGCTTCACCTGGGAACAGATGTTCCACCGCTTCATCCCTTTTCTACTGGGTGATCTGCTAGGAACTCCGCTACAGCTCTCCCCTTGACCAACTTGCGGGTAACATACTTGTGATCAAATTCAGAGAGGAGAAGCAACCAACAGGCTAGCCTATCCATAAGCGTTGGTTTCTCAAAGAGATATTTGATGGGATCTAATCTTGAAACCAGAATTACGGAGTGAGTTAACAAGTAGTGCCTCAACTTCCTGGTAGTCCATACCAAGTCTAGGCAAGCTTTCTCCACCGAAGTATAGCGGGTCTCATAATCTAGCATTTTTTTACTCAAGTAGTAGATGGCTTTCTTCACCCTATCCTCATATTCCTGAGCAAGCATGCATCCCATAGTCGTGTCTGTTACTAACAAATATAGAATCAAAGGCTTCCCCGGCTCTGGTGGCAATAACACAGGCAGATTCTAAAGGTACTGCTTAATTTGCGTAAAAGTGAATTGACATCGATAATCCCATCGGAATTACTTTCCTTTCTTCAGCAGACCAAAATCTGGTTCATAACTCAAGGTTAATTTGGAAATAAACCGTCTTATGAATTGCACTTTACCTAGAAAGCCTCGCACCTCCTTTTCAGTCTTTAGTGGTGGCATTTCTAGGATGGACTTGATTTTGGAAGGATTTACTTCGATGCCCCTCTGTGTGATCAAAAAGCCCAGCATTTTCCCTACTGTTACGCCAAAAGTACACTTCTGCAGATTCAACCTCAATCTGTATTCTCTGATCCGTTGAAAGAATTTCTTCAAGGCGGTGTAGTGGTCCTCTCTTTCTTTGGACTTGACAATCATGTTGTCCACGTACACCTCGACCTCTTTATCCATCATGTCGTGTAGAATAGTGGTTGCAACCATTTGATAGGTAGCTCCGGCATTCTTCAGCCCAAATGGCATAACTCGATAGCAGTAGATACCTCACGGCGTAGTAAATGCGATTTTCTCTCTGTTCTCGGGCTCCATCAAAATCTACTTATACCCGAAAAACTCGTCTAGGAAGGATAATAATGCATGACCCGCAGTGAAGTCCACTAGCTCATCAATATGCGGCAAAGGAAAGTCGTTCTTCAGACTGGCTCTGTTCAAATCCCAAAAGTCCACACACACTCGAATTCTACCATCCTTTTTTGGCACTGGGACGATGTTGGCCAACCAAGTCGGATATTCAGATACTAACAAGAAACCTTCCTTGATCTGCTTGGTGACCTCCTCCTTGATTTTTAGCACTCAATCTGGACAGATTCTGCACAACTTCTGCTTGACAGGTCGGGCCTCAGGGTCAAGAGGGATTCGATGCTGTACAATCTCAAGATCGATTCTAGACATGTCTTCGTCGGACCACGAGAAAACATCTTTAAAATCTTTTAATAAAGCGACTAAGCGCTCGCGCTCATTTGAAGACAACGTGGACCCGATCTGGACCAAACGCGGATCCTTCCCAGTATCCACATTAACAGGAATGATGTCATCAGCGCAGGGTTTTGCAAACCTTTCCTCCTCTTGATTAATCAAGTTTTTCAAAACCAGAGGAATTCCTTCCTCTTCGTTTTCATTAAGGTCTATGCAATAAACAAGTGGCATAAAGAAATACTCAATATCAGTAGCGTTCTCATTCATAAGGTCCAGCTCTTCAGTTACAACCGACTCAAAAGCAAAAGAAAAAGAGGACCTGGACAAGACCTTGGCATCCGAGTTATCACCCCTAGGAATACCAGACTCGAACTCAGAAGAACCGGAATCTAATTCCGACTCCACAGACTCTATGGAATTAGATTCTGGCTCATTACCTAACTCGGAACTAGACAGGTAACCCTCCTCCAGCTGCCAAATAAAAGATGGTGCTTTAGATGCATCCAAAATGCTCCTGGATGGGTTCACATTCGGTTGGTCCCCTATCATGGAGATGGTAAGGTTATCCCCCAAGCTCTCTGAGTCAGCCAGAGGATCTGTAAGGAGACATGCCAGTGCTGCCCCTATTCTAAGCTCACTATTGTTCGAGTCACTTTCCATGCTCTTTTCAGCTTCAGCACTTAGTTCAGCCTTTTCCTCAGCATCACTATCTTGTAACTGCAGGTTGAAGAAGATTTCAAAGCCAGGAACATGCTGTTTCACAGAATTCATCCAGGGATCGGGAAAACCACAAAAGGGGAAGTCTTCTCCCTCCCGAACAAAGTGGCCATTTCAGATTAGCCTGTGAATGAGCTCATAGTGTTTCCCAACCTGCTCAGCCCTGGCTCTGTCTGCCATCTCTTCTCTTTTTCTAACCCAATCCTCTTTGGTGGGTACATAACCCAGACCAAAGGCATGTGGATTATGTGGCACATCGGCCAATGTTGTGATGCCTTTCTGGCCGCTTTTTCCAAGTTCCATTCCTAGCACATACTGCAGTTTGTTCATTACATAGATTGATTGGGCGCTAACATGCATGCCCTCATCAGCGGCCAAGATGGTTTGCACTACTCGGGTGTCAGCCAACGTAAACCCTGAAAGGAACATATCCTCCTTGCCATGAACGATCTCCAACACTGGTGTAGTTACCTCTGGTGGAGGATGGATAGACGAATTCCCAAAAACAATCGCCACTCCTTTCTTATGAGGGTATTTCAGTATTTGATGGAAGGTAGAGAAGATTGTTTTCACCAGATGCTACCATAGTCTCCCTAGCAGTAAGTTGAAGGTGACTGGGATATCCAAGACATGGAACTCAACATCCTACTAAGTTGGGCCTACCTGGACTTTGATTTGTATCGTGCCCATAACCTCCTTGCTTGTATTATCATATGCCCGAATCACTTAGGCAGTGGGCATAAAGTCTGCCAGTCTAAGGCCGATGGCTAAGCTGTGCACAAAAGACATACATTGATAGCTGAACTGGTGTCGACTAACACCACCGGTACCTATTTTTCTCTGCACTCAACTGATATGTACAGGGTTTTGTTGTGAGTTGAGCCTTTCAGCGGAAGTTCCTTATCAAAAAAGGTTAGGGTTAGCCCGGCACCATCTGGGAAGACCAATCCCATAAGCTGTTCAGGGCTAGTGTCAATGGACAGCTTAGCTTTGTCCATTGTTGATAGTATGGCCTGTCGATACACCCGAGAGGCCATAAAAAGACCCCAGATTAAGATGTCGGCTTGGATTTTCTTTAGTTGCTTCGACACTGCTTCTTCTTCCCGCTGCTTCTCTTTTCATTTATCAACCTCTCTGTCTTTTCCAGATGCTTCAGCTTAGTCTAAGTGTAGTGGCTTGAAATACCGCCCACTCCTTATTGTGTGGTCTATCTTTTCTGCGTACCATGTGTTGTCTAGATGGTACTCACCCCAGTCTTTACCGGTGTGAGCCAGCAGTAGATTGTCATCTTCTCACTATACACCTCTGACGGCTAACAAATAATTGTTCGGCTTCGTTTGTATCACTTTCACCTCATAAGTATCCTCCATAGGATGTTAGGTCATAACAGCTTTTTGGTTGTCTTTAACCCTCTCTTATGCAAATCGCTTCAGCGCAACTTCCTGTTCTGTGTCCATAGTACTCACAGTGTCCAATTCTTGAACTGAATTGTTCACGCCGGTGTTCTCCAATAGTTTTCCCTTTTTATTAGCCATTCCGGCCATTGCAGCAATTCCTGCTTTCTTTTCCTCTGGTTTTGTTTTGATTCCTTCCTCTCTGTCTGGTTCATCACTTAACCACCCAGAGTTGTTCGCTGATCCATTCAAATCAAACTAGTCAATCTACACATCCCCTTGATTTTGTTCGTCGAAGAACTGTAGGTTGTCTAAGCCCTCCTCAAGTTTCGCTAGATTAGCTAAACCTTGGCTCGAGCTATCCTCTCTAACCACATTGATCTCTTGTAGACTCAACTTTCTTCGCGTGCCCCCCTTTCAGAGAGGCACGAATTGGTCTTCTACAGTTCGGACTCCTATCACGGTTCTTAATTTAATTTCACAAAATGCGATGTGAAAGTGATAAACAACAAAGAGTCCAATCCAACAAATCATTTTAGAAAATTGATTTTAGATCAAATAATGTCAAAACTGGACTGCTTTGCCAGATTACAGAGTCGCCATCTAAATATTTTATTTTTGGGAAAATTTAGGAAACCCTAACTTGTGCTAAATGCCACATGTCCATCATCACCAAAGTTACCTCGGCTCGGGAACTTGGGTACGAGAGGGAAAGGTCTGGAAATGAGCACCCCCGCTTGCCCGATTTAAGGATCGCCCTCTACTAAGCATGATATGTTATTTGATAAACACATGTGTTCTTATTCCAGTTATTAGCTAACTTTACTATGTGATGTACACAATTAAGTATAGACTAGATCGCGAGAATTGGAACAAAACAACTCATGTTTGTTTTCAAAAATAGTTTGAAGGTGCCACTCTCAAGTGGCTAAAACGCGGATTTGCCACCTTCAGGTGGGCTTAAAAACATGATTTGTCACTTCGCAAAGTGGGCTTAAAACTCTCATTCGTCGAATTGTTCCAATTCAAGCAACAAAGCCTTCATCCACAGGCATTCATGCAGTTTATCAAGTAAGCACATAGCTGTCACGACCCAAACCCGCCCCTATGGGTTTAGTATAAATGTAACCGGCGATGTCTGTGATTACCAAAGGCTTTAACGATAAATACAATATCTGATGCGTGGCGGAAGCCAAAACAGTAATAAAAGATGTCCAATGAGCTGTGATAGTCTGTATGCAAAAAGACTTTTTTGTAACATACTCACATTCATAAGCAAAACATATATACACTAGATGTACAAACATTCAGGTTAGGGACCAAATCCCTAATTAGCACAGTACAGTACAAGTCTTAAACAGTATTACAAAATAGAGGCAAAAGAGGGAAATCTAAAACACCCCAAAACAGCCTTGGCTTGAACCAACATGGAACCTCGAAGTGAGGCACGATGGTTGGCTTGACAAAAAGGGAGCTAACCCAATGCTCTTAACTCCGATCCGGTGCCTGGACACCTATATATAAATATAAACAGTGAGCTAAAGCCTAATGAATAACAATTGTATAAAGAGGTTGAGAATGAATATCCTTTCAGTCGTTAAGCAGTCATATCAGTCATTTAGAAACCATAGCAGTCATATGTGGTACATCTCATAGCAAAAAAGTACAGTAGGTCTTAACAGACCGAGCGATCGATTGATAGCCATCATAACGATGGCAGTGGTTCCAAACATAGGAACCGAGAGATCTACGTGGCGATAGCGATGCTTGATAAAGAAATTGCTATGGATGCCACGAATACAGTTTACAAATAGGACAAACATTCATTCATTAAACAATAACGTTTCAGTAAACAGAACAGTTGATCATTCAAAAAATATTCGTAATTGAACATATCTTTACAACATTGTTACTCACAGTGCACTGGGCTATAAGCAGCTAATGAGCATCCTCGGATGTCAACCCTACACAGTTACAGAACGAACACATACTAAGTTACACACTTGGGCCTAGGAATGCCTAGGATGGAAAGAGGATGCAAAGATGCACTTTAAAACACTTTTCAAAATTTTTAGAAAACAGGGGTCTCGCTCGAGCGTGGCTTTATACGCTCGAGCGCACATGCAGACAAAGGATCTCCGCTCGAGTGTGACTTCCCTTGCTCGAGCGAACTATAAACTTAAGCAAAAGTACTGGATGCGTGCGGCTCACGCTTGATGGGCGCTCGACCTCCGCTCCAGCGTGAGACACAAGTCCTCGCTCGAGTGTGCATTCCCTCGCTCGAGCGAACTGTAAACACATAAAAAGTACTGGATATACGCATTTCACGCTCGAGCATTACTTTCCCTGCTCGAGCGGGATGCACGTACTCAGAGTGTACGCTCGAGCGTGAAGTATTACGCTCGAGCGTGGGTCCAAAATCTGGAATTTCCAGATTAAACCTCCAAGCTCAAATTCAATATTAAAAGCATCAAATTCGATTTTTTTGGGCCAATTTTCTAGAAAACACTTTAAAACTCATAATATGACATGTTTCAAAGATCAATTTGCAAAATCAAAGCCCAGAGGTAGTTCAATTAAACACAAATCCAAACAAAACTTCATGAACATAATGTATATGTAACATGCAAGTGTTCAATTGAAACCAAAGCTTCAAATACTTGGTCAAATGAGTCAATTCACTCAAAAACATGATGGATTCATGGACCATAGCTAGAATATAGACATGCATGTCAGGATTTCCATGAAATCAACCTCAAAACTCAACAATGTGTACATGCATGCATGATTTAGCTACTCAAATCAACTCTTTAAACCAATTCTTGACTTAGATCACTAATGACTCATGAACCATGCAAGAACCAACTTGAATTTATAAACTAAAGGATAAATATCCTACCTTAGGTCCTCAATTTCAAGTCTAGAAGCTCAATTATGCAATCTACTCTTCAATTCTTCTAATTCTCCAAGCAACTCTTGTTGAAACCAAAGCTCTCACACTCTCCCTCTCTTGCTCACGATTTTGGTCTCAAGAAGGATGATGAAATGATGTATGGAATGTACTAATTAAGTCCCAAACAAGTGTATAGGAAATGGCCACTCAATGGCAAAATTGCAATAACTCCAACTAATATAACTTAGCTTATTTAATCTAATTTAATCATTCCAAATCAAATTTAAATTAAACCTACCATAAAAACACATAAATTCTAGTTAGCATGAAATACCAATCAATTTCTGATTCGGCCGCCGATAAGGCCTTCAAGTTACAGTTCAAAACTTAAAACATGAACAGATAAATCAATGGCAAACAGATAGAATGCACTAAAACAACATACACACACAATTAGTTCAGAATTTCAGTCTAACCAGTTACTTATCATGTTCAGTCACAGTTTAGCAATAATCAGTGGCGAGGGTTGACACAATAGCCTCATGGCAAGCATGCAGAACATGGCAACACTTACACTCATGCAAGTATGCTAAAACGTAACACTTATAGTGTACTCCAAGCCACAACAAAAGCTAGTTAGAAATATGCATGATCCTAACTATGTTAAGATACCTAACACAACACATGCAATAATGCAACTAAATAGGCTCGGCTATCTACGATGGCATATGAATGCAACAATTTGATACACGTATTCAAAAAAGTATTGAAATACGATGCAGTTTGAATGATGCGCTGAGCTCGGTGCATGCAATACAAATGAATGGATGCAAACATGCAAAACATAAGGTATGCTAATCAAAACGTGCCCTAAACTAACCATCAAAAGCGGTTAAATAAAAGGAAGAAAGACGTGGGGTTGGAAGACATGCACACACACACGCACACTTATTACAACATTGCACCCTCTCGAAGGAGGGTCGGAATAAATAAGCTAAGCTACACTAAGCTAAACTAATTATTACAAACCAACTAATTAATTATTCTAAGCTAATTAATTACAACATATTGAATCTAATTAACTAACTTATTCCAAGCTAATTAATTACAACAAATGAAATTGAATAACTAGTTACACAAACTAATTATGATATTATAAAATGAATTAAATAACTAGCTACGCTAAGCTATTTAAAACAGTTTAAATAAAGCGAGTAAACGGCCTCATAGGTGAGGGAGACATGCATGCTTAATGGGGTCTTCCTGAAAATCCATCGCCATGATCTCTGTTGCCTTTGTTTGCACTCGCCTTGATCTCTGAACACTGTACCAACTTCCAGATTGCTTTTACCCTAACTCAGATACACTTTTGCACAAAAATGGACTGGTAGCCGGTTGGCCACAAAAAGTGGCTGCTGGCCACCTTAAATGGCCTGTCGGCTAGTATAAATGGCCGGTCGGCTACTGTAAGTCGGCAGTCGGCCACCCTTTTTTCCAGGCTTCTGGTTTTGCTGGAGCAGGGAACAACAGAGGCACAACAATGTATTTTTCAAGGAATGTGTGTACTGCCACCCTTCTTATCATTCCTCAAGCTCAAAAGAGTGTGGCACTTGGCTCTCAAGCCACCAATCAAGCATCTTCATGCATGATGGCCAAAGAACCAAGCTTGTACAAGCTTAATGAATGCACAAATAGACTCAAATGGCCACAACCCTATCATGCATGATCAAGGGTGACGATGACCAAGAAATGTGACACGTTTCATCACTTTGAGTATGAAACATCCCACATTTCTTGTGTTTAGATCAACATCCGATCCAAACACATGCAATGCAACACAAATGCTTATCTTGCTTATGTTTTACTTGTCCGATTCTTGTTTACACATTTTACATTACCAAGTCATTCTTTAACCAGTTAAGTCCAATGTGATTGTCCTCAAATGAGAGAGGGGTCAATCAAAGGATGGTTTAAGACATGAGAGAGATCATGCATTTGGCTAGGAGAAACCCTCATATGAGGGTTAAAGCCATTGAGCACAAGCTCTATCTCAAGCTTAAACACAATCATAAGGTTAACCAACCCTCAAAACAAATAGAAAAATGAAGAAATGAGGGAGGTTGAAGACTTTTTGATGTTGAAATGGCGTGCTAAAGACCTTAAATCATGCAGGCAACACATGCAAGACATGTTCAAAAGCTAAAAGCATTATACTAGTGAAGAGGATTACACTAGAGGCATGCAACATCAAGCTTAAATGACCAAACCAGCTCTAGATAGAGCTTAAACATGCCAAAACAGTGGCTAAATCATGTTGGAATTGAAGCACAAAAAGTTATAAAAACATGCTCATGTGTTGGCTCACAAGCTGGGCTCAAAACACAACTCTCAAAAGCAATGAAAGAGTGAAGTATGTGGGAGTGTGACAAGGCTATACACACTAAAATCATATATAAAATGATGCTATATCATGCAATCAATACATGCACAACATATTAGAGGCCTTGAAACACAAAGTTAGTGAAGCCAATTACACTATAGCTATATAAAGCAAGTCTCATATGACCAAGACAACTCAAAACAGAGCTAAAGCATGCTAAATCAGTAGGAAAAACATACCGAGATAGAGCCACAAAAAGGTAGAAAAACATGCTCACATGCTAGGCCATTTACACATGCAAACAAGACACAAGAAGAGTAGGCCACCCCCTCCTATTTTGGACCTCAAAACGTACTTTTTGCCATTGAAATTCCCCTGGAATTCAGTGGTCAAAAGACCAAAAAAAGTTGTTTTAAAAGCTTTGAAAAAGAGCACAACACTTAGCAAACAAGCTACAAAAGAGAGTGAGCCACCCCTAACTCCAAAACATACCTCAAACCACTATTTTAAACCATAAAAACGGAGTTTTTAGAGGTTAAAACCAACCTCAAAATAGCATGCAAAGGTGGCTAAACAACTCACTAAAACAAAGCTTAAAAGAGGTAAGCATTTACCTTTAAAGCACAGCACTAAAACAGGTGCAAGTCTGAGCTCAAACCAACCTTGGGAGCTCCAAATAGGCCTCCAAGAACCTCAGCTCCAAGGCGAAGGTATTTGGTCAAGGGTCTTAGTACAAATGTGTAAAGAAAACTCGCTTTCAAGCACAAAATAGGGAGAGAGAGAGAGAGAGAGAGAGAGAGGATTCTAGAGAGCGAGGCAAGAATTTTGCTCACAAAATTTTTGTCACCCTCAAAATGAGGGAGAGACCTCCCCTTATATAGAAATGCAAGCCAAAAGCTTGCTTTCATCCCTTCATACACGTGTATGGAGGAGGCTTTCAGTGATCAACAACTGGCACATAAAATATCTAAAAAAGGAGAAAATTAGCCGTCGGTCACTTCAGGTGGCCGGCCGGCCACCTCCCCTAGCCAACTGACCACATCAAGTGGTCGTCAAGGAGGAAAAGTGGCCGACAAGTGCCAAAAGTGGCCGACAAGGCCTTTCCCCCCTCCAGGCAAGATGTACCAAGGTTTGGCCCAAAAACAAGGCCAAAACACAGAGGGTTTAGAGGCTCAAAGACAAGACATTCAGCCGAGAACTTTGGGCACTCAAAATGAGCACAAACATGCACAATCATCGACTACGCAAACGATGATGTCTAAGTCTTAAGGTCGGTCAAAATGAGGTGTCTATATCTCCACTACAGTTTGCAATTCCATTTCTGGCTTGACTTGATCAATCGGCACAATGTAGCAGCTTGGATCATACTCCTCTTCAAACAAGTCCTCAGAGCACTCAGGGAACAGGCTCGTACTCTCCTCAAAGGCTAGCCTCCCATGTATTGCTACTGTCACCACTACAGGTTTAGGTTGAAGTGCAGACATGTCCATCATGCACAAATCTGTGCTTTCTGGAATGAACACCATCGGTTGGGATAGGTGGGAAGGGGTAATATATATGCTAAGGTTGTAGGGGATGGCTAGTGTATGGATTAGGTTTAGATTGTGAGGTGTGGGAACTTGATTGTAGGCCGGGAGAGGGTTTGTAGTCACATTTGGTTTTTGGGGTGGTGCAATCACCTTATTGTCAATGAGGTCTTGAATCTCATGACGCAACCTAAAGCATTGGTCGGTGTCATGACCGTGCTGCTGCTGCAATGCACAGTATTTGGCTGGGTTGTGTTTAGGTGGGAGAGGATCAGGTAGTGGGCAAGGCTCTAATGGTTTGAGGTGCCCCTTTTTAATCAACACCTTCATGGCTTGAGATAAAGGCATGTAGAGTGGGGTAAAGGTCCTCTGGGATCGAGCAAGGTTGGTTGACATTTGTGGTGCTGTATTGGCAAAAGGATTGGTGGTCTTGATTGTGGTGGTGACAACGCTCACATCCGACGACCGTGCAGTTGTGCTACCATTGGTGGCTGTATTGGAACTGTGCACAAAAGGCCTCTTGGCCTACTCTTTCTCATCAGTAATCAACCCCTGTTTCATGGCGTCTTCAATCTGAACACTCATCTTATGGAGGTCGGTGAATGTGAACAGAGGTAGGACAATCATCTTCTGTAACAACTTCCCGGGCATATTGCGGACTACCATCCTTATCTGATCTTTCTCGGAAGGTCATGTAGTTATCATTGAGGCTTTGGCCATCCACCTTGTCACAAATTCTGAAAAGCCCTCCTTCGGCTCCTAGCGCGTTGCCTTAGGATCACGAGTTGTGACCTCGATTTGTGTGTTATACAAGTATTGAGCTATAAAAGACTCAGCCATTTTCTCCCAACTCTGCTTCACAAAATCTTCTAGCTTCGCATATCAAATAGATGCTATTCCTAATAGGGTTCGATCAAAAAGAGAGAGTTTTTACAATTTGGTCATACCCATCGGTCGCAGGATGTCTAAAAATAGCCGAAGATGAACCATGGGGTCTTCGGAACCATCGAATCGATCGATGTGTAGCATTTTGAACCAATCTGGTAATGTCACTGCAAAGTTGGTATATCCGTCTTCTATATCGGGGATAGAGTTAACACCCTGTGCCCTCTTGAAGAGCTTCTCCAATTTGTTGACCTTAAGCACAGTCGGGTCAACCTCAAACTCAAATGGAGCCTCGGTTTGATATACAGGTGCTTTGGAGGTTTGTGGTAGGATTGGTTCTGTCGGATTGCCCTAATTTTCAGCATGGGCAGTGGCTTTGGGTGCTGGGATACCTGTAGGAGGTGCATGCGACACAGAAGCTACTGCCGACTATGGTTGTTATTGCTACAGCCTGTTTATTACCTCAACCTGATGTGTTGTGACCTCTTGCTGCATGGTTTCAACTGTTTACTTAAGGTGGTGAATCAAGTCCTCCACACTAACCGGGGTATACTGTGTCATCGAAATTGGGGAGTGATCTCGTACTGGACTAGATGTAGAAGACTAAGCCTGACTAGATGCAGGTGAAATGAGGGGTGACTGCTGTAAAAATTGACCCAGTGAACTCTGTCTTACTCTCCTCCGTCTAGTAACCGGCGGGAGAGAAGTAAACACGGGCTGTCCTCTAACGAGATCTCCGGCTCTGTAAAGCCTTCTGATATTGGTCCAGAGCGCTTGGGGGATATCTGAATTGTCCAAAGCTATTGTGTTATACTAGCTAGCAAAAAGAAATAAAGCAAAAAGAAAGCAGTAATCAGAAACCGCACAGCACCTCAGCTTAGATGTTAACAACACACAGATGTAATCAAAGCTAGGACTACACTCAATACTGAATTCTGCCCCCAAAACTGATACCCAACTTGCAACAGATACGTACGTTCCTGTACAGTTTCACTGTAAAGCACATACCAATTAAGTGAGAACCAAAACACCCCTATGAGGGCTTAGGGTTATCCTGTCCTAGTTTCATCAGGAATTAGGGTTCACTATTCAAACAATGCGGTTTCACGTAATCTTGTAATCGGGTGAGCATCATGTCCTAGTTTGGAACAGTCTCTACGGCTTTCGATATGCAACTAGGCCAAATGGTCAAAAGGGTACCTCAACAAGACTACCTAATATACCTCTCACACCTAAAACTGAGAAGTGAAAGGAGGATCAAACGGTACAATAGTAGTCCAAATCCAAGGGTTGTGTTCCCATCGTGGCAGAGCCCGTGACCGGTCAGCCTTTTGGCAAGCCTTTTGGGCGAGCCCCTGGCAAACCGTCCAGGAATAACAGATGGTAAACACAGTGACTTAAGCACACCAATGCAAATGCAATGTAAATAAACATGTAAGTGTAGATAAAAGTTCATATCATGAATTTCAAGTCAAGTTCTTTAAATTCCTAGCGATTGCCAGAAGCGTAGCTCGACTTTCAGCGCCCCTTTCGAAGGCGAAATAAGCCCTGATTCGGACTCCATGATTCAATTCCCCTGACATGCGGTCTAAGCACGTATTCAAAGAAATATTTAAACTAACAATGCAGTTAGAATGATGAACCGAGCCTCGGTGCATGCAATACAAATGGATGCAAACATGGATTATGCTAAATAAAATATGATGTCCCTAAACTAACCATCATAAGCTAGTAAATAAAAGGAAGAAAGACGTGGGGTTAGAAGACATACACATTGTTACAACATTTCGCTCTCACGAAGAAGAGACCAAATGAACTAACTAGCGGACTAGCTAATTAAGCTAAGCTAATTATTACAAACCAAAATGAAATTAGCTAAACTACTTAACTAATTATTACAGCACCATATGAATTAACTAACTATTCTAGTTAACTAAAATATTACACCATCACAACTAGTTAACTACTTTAACTAATTAAATAATTACAACACAAGTGCAATTAAAAGAAGTAAGCTAAACAATTAAATATTAAGCTAACTACTTCGCCTTGCGCATGCTCGGTTTCCACCCGAAAAGCCACTGTTTTGCTTTCGGAGAGACTCTGTTGCATAATAGAACACATACACCTTTGCCCACTTCCAGAATAACTCTGTTTTGCCTCAAAGACATACTGCTGAATTTTGCATCAGTGGTCAGCCGGCCAGTGATGAGGACTACCGGCCACCAGTGATGGCCGGCTGGCCATGGAAAGTGGCCTGCTGGGCACTGCTGCCTAGTTCATCTTGCTGTAACAGAGGACAAACAGAGCATGCACAAGGTATTTTCAAGGGTTTGTTTGCAAAACTCACCCTTCATTTTCATGAGCAAATCAAAGGAGTAGTGAACTCAAGTCACAAACCACCGACTCAAGCAATTTCATTGCGTGATAGCTTGTGAACCCAAGTGTGCAAGTTCAATAAATGCAACAAAATAAGACTCTAAACCTCCTCATTTTCTTGAAAGATCGAGGGAAGTGGTGACCTTGGAAACTTGATTGATTTCATCACTAATGAGTATGAAATGGCCCAAGCTTCCATGTATTCAATTAACGTCCGATTGAACACAACCAAGTTATTATCTTGAACCATTTTAATTCCAAGTTTTAATTACTCCATTTTAAATTACCAACCATCCTTTAATTCATTAAGTCCAATGGTGAGTTTAAGTCCTCTAAATGGAAAGAAGTCTCAAACCAAGTGTTGTCTTAGGCATGAAAGAGACATCATACCGTTGGTAATGAACCCCAAAGGGATTAAACCATTAAGCATGATATCTCAATCTCATGCTTTCAACAAACAAGTTGTTTGAACCACTTTCAAAGTAAAACAAAAAGCCAAGAAATGAGAGAAGTTGCAGAGATTATTAGTACCGAAAATGAGTGAGAAAAGCATAAATAAATGCTATCAACTCAAATAAGATTGTGTCTAAGGCCTAAAAAACCAAACTCATGAGGACAATTACACTATAAGCATGCAAAACAAAGCTCAAATGCAACTATCAACCTAAAAAAGTGCTAAAACAGGTCTAATACAGTCCTAAAACATGCTGGAATTGAGCTACACATAGCCAGATTAAAATGCTAAAACATGGCACAAACTAGGCTAGTAAGCAAGACACAAAGAGGGGAGGCTAACCCCTCCAAATTCAGACTTCAAAACATGATTTTTGCCACTAAAAAAGCTCTAAAAATCAGTGTTTAAAAGCTTAGAAAAAGATAGTAAGAGAGTGGGAAACACAAGAGGAAAGGCCTTCAAAGCAAGGTACAGAGAAGGGTGGAACACCTCTCAACCTTCAATGGCCTTAAAATCCAAGTTTCAGCCCAAAAAATACATAAGTTTTATAGTCCAAAAGCAAATGGAAAATTGCAAGAAAAAGAGTAGAGAAAGTAAGCAAATAGGCAAAACCTTATACCTCTTGAACAGAAGAAGCAATTCAAGCAACAAAACCAAGACAACATACCCTTCAAGAGCTCAAACCAAGCTCAAAAGTACCTCAGCTCAAAGATGAGAAGATTTGGTTAAAGGTGTATAGGCAAAGGCTAAGGATTTGTAGGCAAAAGTGTAGAGATTTGCTAAGGAGAGAGAGAATTTTAGAGAGAGAGAGGAAAAAATTTTGTTCTAAAATGTTTCCAACCTTAAAACATGAGAGTGAGGCCTCCTATATGTAGAAAACATGAATTCTCCTCAAGAATATCCAGCCCTACATGTGGATGAAGATGTATGTATCTGTGCAAACAGCTGGCACAGCTGTCACAAAATATCTGCAAAAGAAACTGGTAGCCGACCGGCCATCACTGGTGGCCACCAGACCACATTAGTGGTCGGCAACCAAAAAGTGATAGCCGGCAACCCAAAAAGCCACCAGAAGTTGTGGGCTTGAAGAGCCAAGGCTTGGTCCAAGAATAAGGCAACAGGGGTGTAGGGTTTGAAAGGCTCGAAGCTGTGGCATTCCACTGAGGATTTCGAGCACTTGGCAAGCACATAAACTCATCATCGGGTCTGCATGCAATGACGTCCAAGTTGTAAGGGCCGTAAAAAATGGGGTGTCTACAGCAACAAAAGATGTTGTTCTACTTGACCACGCTAAACCTTGCAAAGGTTTTGAGCGATGATCCTCCAACTGTGGTTGAGAATGAGCCAGACTGGCAGAAAGTCATGGCAGTTTACACATGGAAGCAGACAGACTATCTTTACCAAAACTATGTGTTTAATAACTTGGTAGACTCACTCTACAGTGTGTTTTGTGCCAAGATCTTAGCAAAAGAGTTATGGGAATCTCTAGATAAAAAGTACAAGACTAAGGACATTAAAGCAAAGAAATTTATGGTTGGCCGGTTCTTGGACTTTAAAATGGTAGATTCAAAAACTGTGATAAGCCAAGTCCAAGAGTTCCAAGTGATCTTGCATGAAATTCAAGTTGAGGAGATGTCTTTGAACGAGTCATTCCAAGTTACTGTGATCATTGAGAAACTTCCCAATGGTTGGAAGGACTTCAAGAACTACTTGAAGCACAAGCACAAGGAAATGTCAGTTGAAGACCTGATTGTTCGACTCCGAATTGAGGAGGATAATAGAAAGAAAGGAGGGAGTACCTCCTCAGTGAAAACCAATGTCATTGAGCATGGCAGATCTTCAGGGTGAGGAAGAAGCCCCCTGTGAGCAAGGGCTCAAAGTTGGGGCCAAGAAGTGGTGTTGGAAGAAAGCCGCTATACAAGTCGCAGGAAGCTAGTTATCGGTTCTTAGGGAAGTGTTACAACTGTGGTAGCGAGGGGCATCAGGCTAGTGACTGTTGCAAGCAGAAGAAGCCATACAAGACCAAACCTCGTGCTCACATGGTAGATATGCAAGAACACTCCCATGATGAGGATGACATGCACTTGTCTGCCATTGTCTCTGAGGTGAATATGGTGGGTTCAAACCCAAGAGAATGGTGGATTGATACTGGGGCTACATGCCACATCTACTCTGAGAAGAAGTTGTTTACATGAAACTTTGCTACCTTAATTGTTAAGGAGAAAGGAAAGGTGGTCCTGGGGTTGACCTCAGGAAAGGAGCTGACCTTGAACGAAGTCCTGTATGTTCTGGACATTCGTAAGAATCTTGTCTCAGGGTCTCTTCTCAACAAACATGGTTTTTGCATGGTCTTCGAGTCTGACAAGGTCCTTCTGGCCAAGAGCGGAGTGTATGTAGGTAAAGGATATATGTTGGAGGGTATGTTCTAACGCCCCCAAAAATACACAATAGATACAACCCAAAACATATATTAATAATCACATGAAAATAATCCTTTCATTACATAAAGTTAATGATACAAAAGAGTTTGACAGAAGTAGATGCCCTATTGGGTTACACTTTTCCAAGTCTTGACTTGGTTACAACAAAAAGAGATTCGCTCAATACAAATTTAGCCCTAGCCTATACAAAATAAACAAAACATGAAGCTCTTGCTTCCCAAAGGTTCCTCCAATGCTATTGTCTTGGTAAAGGCATGCCTTCATTACCTAAAAATGTTATTCCCAAATAGGGTGAGCCACAGCCCAGTAGAAATCATCTAACATAGTATATGAAATTTGGCAAAGGTATAAGTACAAGTGCATAAACAATTCTTGTGATAAAACTTTTCACAAATGTATATACTCATAAGATCTCAATTTAAGTCTTAATCAATTTTCTTTCAATTCACATTCCAATCACTTATCTTTCTCAATTCATAAGTCAATTTCATTATTTCTCAACAACTGAACTGATGCTACAACTCAATTACTTTCAATTCACACAACACATATGCATAAACACTTCAAACTTCCATTTCACGGATATTTCGTTCACGGGCAGCCGTCAAACGGGATCCATGTAAACGTAGGCTATACAAGCACTGCAATTGTCATTTTATGGATATTTCGTCCGCGGGCAGCTGTCAAACGGGACCCATGTAAACGTAGGCTATACAAGCACTACAATTGTCATTTTATGGATATTTCGTCCGCGGGCAGCCGTCAAACGGGACCCATGTAAACGTAGACTATACAAGCACTACAATTGCCATTTTACAGATATTTCGTCCGTAGGCTAGGCGCCCATGTATAATTTCAAGACTTTTACCTATGACACTCCGGCCAACTAAATTATAATGGAGTCCATCCCCTTTCTCCTCCTAAACAAACATCTATACATATGCAATGTATTTAAACATATAATCAAATATGGAGCACATCTCCTTTTCCACTCCCAAACAAACATACATATACAATGTATATAAACACAGTCATATTCAATGACAACCATCAAAAGATTAGTTCCAATTTACCTAATCCACATGCAATTTCTATAACAATTGAAGCTATCCTCCACCAATAGCCCAATACAATTATCTTTAGACAGATATTCAATCCCAAATAGATAGTTTATTCAAACTTCCAAAAGAATGAGTTAGTACATAACCAATTCCACCATTCATATCAATACCCTCTCAATTTCACATTTTTAATGTCAATTCTAATTATTTGTACCAAATAATAGTTTGATCCAATTAGAACAATTTCTCCATTTTCCCAAATATTAGCCAAGTGCCAAAATCATCAAAATTAGACATAACACAACATCATTTTCAAACCGCACAAGCATTTATTTCACCTTCACCCAAAACCCATTTTTTTCATTTTATGTCCAAACCCTAGGTTGGTTTAAAACATTTCCACATCACACCATGGTTGAACAAAAGACAAATAACTAAGCTAAATATCATATGAAGGTGTAGAAAAATCCCTACCTCAAAGAGAAGACCAAGCAAAGCAAGAGTGGAACCCCAAGAACGCCGAAACCCACTTTTATTCGGTTCAAAATGAAGATCTTGATGAGCTCTACCTTTTTCTCAAAGGCACTAGGGTGAAAAGATCAATGGATCTAGATAAAATCTAAGAGAGAATGTGAGTTTTAGAGAGAGAATGTGTAGATCTAGGTTTTTAGGAAGTTTTAGAGAGAGAGAGAGAAAAAAAAAAGTGATTCAAAATGTCATCTTCTTATACCTTGATGCTCGGGCGTGGAAATCTCCACTCGAGCGTCAGACACAAAGCTCCGCTCGAGCTTGAAAAGTGGTGCTCGAGCATAAGATACGCATTTCCAGAAGTTTTGTAGACAAAGGGCCCCGCTCGAGCGTAAAACTGGATGCTCGAGCATCCAATGCACACTTCCAACATTTCCAGACCTGCAAAAAGAAATACTGAGAGTTGACGAACCCCGCTTGAGAGCAAGAATGGCTATTCAAGTGGAGGAGCAAAATTTGTGAAGCCCGCTCGAGCATAAGAGCCGAAATCTGGGCAACAAAGGTTTGAAAAAATAAGCAACCAACCTGTCCCAAACGCACAACTACAACCCGATAACCAAAATAAAAGGAAAGACATGAGAAAGAGATAAGAATAACTATTCAAAACCATACCAACTCGATTCCGGAATACAATAAGTAATGGGTTAAAACCAGAATCGTTATATGTTCAAACTCAATGTAATGACTATTATTCCAAAGATGAATAAAACTGTATCTTCTTCTGCTTACATGCTTGAGTCTTTCAATTTGTGGCATGGTAGACTAAGACATGTGAACTTTGAATCTTTACGTAGATTAATCATGTTAGATCACATACTATCTTTTAAGATTAATCCAAAACACAAGTGTGGAACTTGTATTGAAGCGAAGTTGACAAGATCTTTGTTTCATTCTATTAAAAGAAGTTCAGAGCCGTTGGACTTAGTGCATAGTGATGTGTGACTTAAAGTTTATACAATCACGTGGTGGCAATAAGTACTTCATCACTTTTGTTTATGATTGCACTAAGTATTGTTATGTCTGTTCGCTTAAAAGCAAAGATGAGGCTATTGACATATTTGTTCTTTATAAGAATGAAGTTGAGAATCAATTAGGCCGCAAGATTAAGGCTTTAAGAAGCGATCGTAGCGGTGTGTATGAATCACTGCTTATTGAGATTTGTGCTCAATCCGGGATTACCACCAAACCACGATGCCTTATTCTCCTTAGTCAAATGGGATTGCTAAGCGGAAGAATAGGACACTAAAGGAAATGATGAATGCAATGTTAATAAGTTCTAGATTGCCACAGAACATGTAGGGGGAAGCAATTCTCTCCACGAATTACATTCTGAAGAAGGTGGGCAAGACCTCGTATGAGTTATGGAAAGGCATTAAGCCTTCTTCTAAATTCTTACGAATGTGGGGGTGTCTTGCAAAAATGGCTATACCTACACCCAAACGAGTTAGGATAAGCCTGAAATCTGTGAATTGTATATTCATTGGTTATGCACATAATAGTAGTGCATATCGGTTTCTTGTACATAAGTTTGAAATTTTAAACATACGCAGGAATACCATCATGGAGTCAAGGAATGCATGTTTCTTTGAAGGCATTTTTCCTTGCCGAACCCAAGAAGGGGTTCCAAGGTCTTTGGAGCAATTTGATGAGCTTGCTAGTGATGATGATCATTTTGATGATCAAGATCAAGGTGATAATCAAATTGAGGTTTTAAATGAGCCTAGAAGGAGTAAAAGGGCTAGGATGTCCAAGTTTTTTGGTCCAGACTTCTTAACTTATACGGTTGAGAATGAACCTCAAACTTTCCATGAAGCTATGACTTCTCCTGAGAGTCCTTTGTGGAAAGAAGTGATCAAAAGTGAGATTGACTCCATCTTACAGAACCACACTTAGGAGTTGGTGGATTTACCTCCAAGTAGTAAGCCTTTAGGCGACAAGTAGATGAAGGCCGATGGGTGAATTGATAAGTATAAGGCTAGGTTCATTTAAAAGGGTACAGGTAACAAGAAGGCTTGGATTACTTTGATACGTACTCACCTATAACTAGGATAACATCCATTCGCATGGTGATTGCGATAATAGCTTTGCGCAATCTGGAGATACACTAAATGGATGTAAAGACAGCTTTCTTAAATGGGGATTTGAATGAAAAAATCTACATGGAACAACCTGAAGGGTTTTCAGCTCCAGGGCAAAGCAAGAAAGTCTGTAAACTTGTCAAATCATTGTATGGTTTGAAGCAAGCACCTAAACGATGGCATGAGAAGTTTGACAACGTAATGTTGTCAAGTGGGTTTAGACTCAACGAATGTGACAAGTGTGTTTATTTCAAAGACACTGACAAAGGTTATGTCATTTTGTGTCTGTATGTTGATGATATACTCATTATAGGTAGTAATGATGCAATGATCAAAACTACGAAGAAGTTTTTAAACTCTAAGTTTGACATGAAGGATATGGACGTTGCAAATGTTATTCTGGGAATTAAGATTACCAGAACATCTGGTGGAATTGTACTTTCTCAGTCTCATTATGTTGATAAGATACTTGAGAAGTTTCATGGATCAGATACGAGTGTATCACCGACACCTGTAGACTTAAGTGTACATTTTACCAAGAATAATAAAGAGAGTGTCTCTCAGTTAGACTATTCTCGGGTAATTAGAAGTTTGATGTATCTGATGAGTTGTGCTAGGTCAGATATAGCCTACTCAGTTAGCAGGCTTAGTAGATACACGAGTAATCCCGATGCTACTCATTGGAAGGGCATTATGCGGGGGTTAAGGTATTTACACTACACTCGGGATTATAGGCTGCATTATACTCAATATCCAATGGTGCTAGAAGGCTATAGTGACACAAATTGGATATCAGATATAAAGGACTCAAAGTCCACTAGTGGATGTATTCACTCTTAGTGGGGTAGCCATGTCTTGAAAATCTTCCAAGCAAACGTGTATATCTAGATCACCGATAGAATCAGAGTTTATTGCTTTAGATAAAGCAATAGAAGAAGATGAATGGCTTCGCCATTTCATTGAAGATATCCCATGTTGGTCTAAACCTGTACCAGCTATTTCTATTCATTGTGATAGTCAATCTACAATTGGTAGGGCACAAAGTAATATATATAATGGAAAGTCTAGACATATCTATCATAGATATAATTCCATACGACAACTACTCTCGAATGGAGTTGTCTCTATAGACTATGTAAAGTCTAAGGAAAACAGTGCAGATTTGCTAACCAAAGGGTTAAATCGAGTGTTAGTCGAGACATCGTCAAAAGGAATGGGGCTAAGGCCTTTGGAAGTTACCGAAATGGAAAACCATCCTAGTTGACTAGAGATCCCAAGATCTAGGTTCAATGGGACAACCTAATTGCGTGTAACAATGGTATGTCACTATGGGGGTAAAACCCTCCACCCATTTAACTAGTGATACCAGCAGGGGTAAAGGTTAAGCAAAGCTTTTAATGACTCTTATGTGTTGAGGATTCAAACAGGTTATAGCAGGATATTTTGAAGAGTCACATATGTGAGTATGAAATGGGGCCGCTTCTAGAAGAATTGGGAAGGCCAAAATTCTTTGAAACCACTTGCTGAACCAGGCTAGTGCTCACGGCCATACAGGGCACACCTGTCACAATCCAAACCTGTTCCTACGGGTTTAGCATTGTAACCGACCAGTAATCCTTAGATTACCAAAGGCCTCTAAACAGAATTACAAAGTATAAGGGGTTACAGAAGCAAATATATAAAACTTACATATTCCATCGAGTTGTGCAGACATACACAGGACAGATAATTTTAAACTTTAAAAACACACTTGTGACATCGTAAAAAGACATTAGTCATACATCATTCCCATAGACAGATGAAACAAAAGTAGGACTTAGCCCAATGTATTATACCAAAAGAAAATAGGTCTTAAAAGCTTAAACCACAAAAACTTGATTTCTCAAAGGGAACCTCCTCGAGAGGCATAGTGGTTGGTTGACAAAACAGAGACTCCAGGTTATTAATTCTGAACCTGGTCATGCGCCTGGTCTCCTACATACATAATATAAATAGTGAGCAAAGCCCAGTGAATAATAACAAAGTAAAGGTTTTAATGAATGATGTCTACTCTCGTATCATATCAATTAGAAAGATAAGCATAGTCATATAAAAAACAGAGCCATATTCTTATTCGTATTCAAATCAGGTATGGTGCATCCATTAGCATTAACATATCATGTTTGGTCAAGCATGTCAAGTTCCATAATGGAACCTCTAGTACCAGGTAACATATCTCATACATGGGCTATGGTATTATTCCTGTGATAACCCTGGTCCGTACTATGCTAGTTAATCTTAATTATGATTGTGATTATGTGTTTGATATGATTTTTGAGTGCCATTTATATGAATATATGTGGTTTTGAATTTCTATCTGTTCACCATAGGAAAATCTGTTTAATTTTCTGCTTTAGAATTTAAATTAAAGGCCTTATTGGCTACAGAAACTGAAATCGACTACGCCATTGTGATTGGAGTAATTTTTAGAGCCTATGGTGAAATTTAATTAGAAATTTATTTGGATCAAAATAACTAGATTCAGAACGATTAATTAAGCTCAGTTACTTAGCCTTAATCAATTTGATTAATAGAGCTTATAAATAGGCCTCTATACACTCAACTCCTCCTTTTTGAATTCATTTTGCTGAGATTACACTCTAGAGAGAGTGTGTGTGTGCCGGATAGAAAGAGAGAGGGAGCTCAAGTTGAAGAATTAATCTAGAAGCTTGAAGATCTTGAAGATCAACTCAAGAATTAACTAGAATTTTTGAAGATTGGGATTTCTAGGTGAGTAATTTATGAGTTGAGTTTGTGATTTTGTGAATTCAAGGTTAAATGGTTATCAAGAACATGAATGGTGTGGATCATGATGAAATTGAAGTTTATATGCACATGCATACATAGAATTGCCATGAAATTGCATAATTAAGCATGTAACAAGTTAAATATGAGAAATTGAGTGTTGAATTATACATGCAAGCATGGTTTTGTTAAGTTTCATGAGTATAAACATCATTTGTGCCATTTGAAATGGTATTAAAGTCTATGGTACACATACATGTGTAATCCATGGAGTTTATGGAGTTTGATCATATGTATATTGAAGTTTAATTATGATTAATTTGAGAATTTGATCATAGTTCTAAATAATTGGTCTCGAATTTCCTATGCTCTCATGTTATGTGATCATTTCCCATGTTTTTGGTGCTTAAATTCGAGCTTTGGAACCTTTGAATGTTGAATTTGAGCTTTAAGAACAATTCTGGAAAACCCAGAATTCAGCATGTCCGCTCAAGCGGGGTAATGGCCGCTCGAGAGTGAAATGCTAGCTCCCAGCAGTTTTGCAGACAATGTCGTCCGCTCGAGTGGAGAGAATCACGCTCGAGCATCCAAGGCATATATTTGACCCTCAACTCGAGCGTTCGAATTAGCGCTCGAGCGTGAATATGAGGCAACTAGTACTTTTGCAGACCATAGGGGTTCGCTCGAGCAGCGGAACCCACGCCCGAGCGCGGGAGAGGGGGAGGGCCTGTTTCAGAAATTTTGTAAAGGTGTTATGTGTTTCATTTTCCGTTCTCTTTTACTTCCAAGCACTCTTAGGCATATATTGAACATTATGAATAAATTAAAAGAATAAGAAAAAAGCCTAAGAGGGATGTATAAATTAAGAGCGGATTGAATCAATTGTGACCCATATGTGTTATGTAATGTGTAGGGTCGAGCTCCAGGGCAAATCCACCGACAGATCACTGTGAGTAATATCTTAGTAAAGATATTTGAAGTATGTTATTTGTCCAATTGCTTATTTCCATATCAGTCTTATAAGTTTGTTAAATAGAATTGTGGACAAATATTTGTTATGTCATATGATTAGGCCAAAGGCCGTCGGACACTGTTTGATATGAATGATTGAGCCAAAGGCCGTTTGACATGAATGATTAGGCCAAAGGCCATTTGACATGAATGATTGAGCTAAAGGCCGTCAAACACCGTTTGATATGAATGATTGGGCCAAAGGCCGTTTGATATAAATGATTGGGCCAAAGGATGTCGGACACTGTTTGACATAAATGATTGAGCCAAAGGTCGTTAGACATCAATGATTTAGGCTTGAGGCCGTTTGTTAAGGAATGAAGTGGGCCAGAGGCCGTTTGATATGTTCGGGCTTGAATCGCCTAATATACTAAATAATGCATTAAATAGAATTCTAAATGGGCCTAAGGCCGTTTGATATATGTGAATCTCATTCGTGTACCTTCTTTATTTGATATTATTCACTGGGCTTTCGCTCACGCTCATTCATGTGTATATAGGTGAGCCAAGAGATGTCCAAACCCAGCCTCGGTGAAATATGCAGAAAATAGTCAAGGTTTTGAAGAGTCAGGCCAAACGTCTCACTCACGAGACTCGTCTTCGCCCCTTTTGTTCTTTTGTTATAATTTCGCTACGATGGCAAAAACGTTGGATCACCTTTGTATATAAACTTTGGGTTTGACTAACTTAGACTTGAATGATCCTGTATGTACAGAACTTTGTGTTATTATTCCTTTGATGTGAGTTATTAACATATATATATATATATATGGATTATTATGATGTGCCATATAAGCACAGCTCTATGGACAAAAGTTTTAAATTTGCTTCCATTTTAGCCCCTTAACTCTGTTCAATTACGTTCTTATTGGTTAGAGGTCGTAGGTAATCTCCTTATTACTAGCCGGTTATGACCTTAACCCATGGGGGCGGGTTCGGGTCATGACAAATCCCCTGGGCAAAGGCCTGGCCACATTATTATTCCCCCGGGCGAGGGCCTCATGACCATAAGCCACAATACTGTTTCCCCTAGGCGATGGCCTCTGCTAAGGACCTCTCCTAGGCATATATGTTGAAAACAGGGTCCTTGCTCAAGCGGAGGCTCAAAAATGTGAGAGGTCGCTCGAGCGCAACTTCGGTCACTTGAGCAGTTTGCAAACTTTGCAAAAGTACTAGTTACTTGATTTTTTCACTTGGCACACGCTCGACGGTCACTCGAGCATGAGACTGGGGTCTTCGCTCAAACGCAACTCTTGTCACTCAAGCGATTTGCAAAATGTGTCTACTTCTAGGAGCAACCAATTTATGCTCGAGCCAACTTTTTGTCGCTCAAGCGAAGGTGCAAAAACAAAGGTAGTCGCTCGAGCGTAAGATTTGTCACTCAAGCGGTTAGGTCAAATTTTGAAATTTCCAGATTCACCTCCAAGCTTCAAAACCCAACTTTAACTTTTCAAAACACATCTTTTTGAGCCCAAAGTTGAGAAAGCATATGTAAACTTATAAAACTTCATGAATTGAAAACAATTTCGCAAAATCAAGGCCTAAAAGCTTGTCAATTGTTCAAAATTAAACTTGAAACTTTGAAAACAACACATGGACTTACATGCAAGTGCTTTCTTGACTTCAAATCTTCCAAAACATGATTAAGTAAGGAAAATTGATGGAAATCATGAAGAAATTGCAAAACTATGGTAGACTCAATACATACATGTGAGAATCCTTAACAATTAAACTTAAAATGGAAGAAAATATACATGTATGCATGGTATGAGTTACAATTCTCCAATTCTAGCTTAATCTTTATGTCAATCTACCTTTTTCACTTGAATTCTTGCATGAACTAACTCAATCACATAACTAAGGGTTTGATTTTTTACCTTTGGTGTTCAATTATGCTTTAGGTAGCTAATTGGTTGAGGTTCCAAGCCAATTCTTCCAAATCTTTCTCAATTGCTCTAGTTGAGTTCAAATCTCTTTTGGTCCCTCCCTCACACGTTTGGAGCTCAAGTAAAATGACATGAGAGTGTAAGGTGTATCTTAGGGGTTTCATATGCCTTATATAGGTCCCACTAATGAAGCTTAATCAACTTGAATTAAAGATAACTAATTGGGATCATTTTATTCTAATAATTTGATTCCGAATCGAATTTCAATTGAACCTACCATAAAATTCTAAAAATGCTAACTAACATAGAAACCAAGTCAAGTTCGTGATCGAATGCCGATAAGGCCTTTAGTTTGCAAAATATAATAGAATCTCAAACAGATATTCCTACGATAAACAGATAAAAACACAAATAATGCAACACACATGCAATTAATTCATAATTTCGTCTTAATTACTCATTAGATATAATTAATTCATGGATTATCGGTTAATCATAGGTTGGGGTTGTTACAGTATTTCCCTCTTAAAGAGCTTGGTCCTCCAAACTCGAATTACCTTCGTTTTGGAAGAATATCGAGTCCAAAGGAAATAAATTAGGGTATCTCTTTATCATGCCTTCTTCTGTCTCCCATGTTGCATATGTCCAGCAGGTCCTCCATTTCCATTCTGATATTGGCAGCGGCTGAAGTAATCCAGCGGGTCGTTGATGTTCAACTTTAACTTGTTGGCAATATAAGCACCAAGCCACAAAATTAGCAATGCTTTTTTTCATTCCCAACTACCAGAAATTTTGTTTCAAGTCATGATACATCTTTGCATTCCTCAGATGCATAGCAAATTTAGAATTATGGACTTCCGTCATAACTCGTTTCCTTAAGTCAGAACAATTTGGTACATGTGGAGAAGTGGTTTGGAAATACTCTCTGGATCTTGTAGGACACTCTTGATCCTCAGCTAGTCACCTAAAAAGAAATGAACGCTCCGGTCGGGGGTGCTGGAATTAGCACTCTGACGGATAAGTCAGTGTATACTCTCTGGGTTGCTTATACCTCAAGTTAATCTTACTTTTTCTTACATACCTTTTCTTAGCAGATGCTCTTCTTATTTATAGTCGTCCTTGATGTTGATGGTTGGGCCCACTATTCGTCCAACAAATGATTACTCATTTGGCTACCTGTTCGTACTCGGCCCAGTTTACAGCTGATTCTTCGGCTAATCTGGTTATTCGACCTCTGTCCCTCTAGGATAGAGCCGTATAGTACATAACTTGATTTCTTTCTTTACGTTATTCGGCTTCCCTATGTAATAAATATATTTTACCATCACAATTGCCCCCCAAACATCCTATTAATGTCAATTACATCCTATATGTTTGGTCTGGGACTTAGAGGGTTAGAAAATATGACGGTTTCCCTTATTCCAAAGCAAGCGTCAGATTGCCTACTCTTTTTAGGCATTATTACAATCTCCAGCCCCTTCATACACTTCATTCATTTAATATGATTTGAAACCATGTTGTCTTTTTGTTTGTATGTTTTTTTCGAATGCACAAGGTTTCTCGTTGCCTGTCAGTTCACCTCCCTCGCTTCACGCCCTATGCAACTTCTTTCCGTTCTTCATTGTCCTCCTCATTTCTAGTAAGTTTTTTCTCTCTTCCATTTCATCTCCCTTTTCCTTGTTTGTTTGCTGTGTAGAGTGTCCGCTTTACCTGCTATGATGGCGAAACATTTGAGAGCCCTTCTTTCTGTGGATCGAGTCTCTGGTTTCCATCGCCATTTTTCTATCCCTGATAACGTCCATCTGTCACTCTTGGCAAAGAACGTGATTGACACGGAGAGGACTGATGAGAGTACAATCGTTTTTTCTCTTCTGTTAATCGCTGAGGGCGGAGTCCGTTTTCCCCTTTATCTACTCTTGAGGGCTATCCTTCGCCATCAGGGTTTAATCCCTTCTCAGCCAAACGTAAATTTTTACCGAATAAGAATGGAAATTGTAGAACTAAACCGACGCCTTAGGCTTAACCTTAGAGTCCCTGCCATTCGGCATTGTTATGCCTTAGCCAAATCCTTTGGCCGACAGGGGCGATACTTCCTCAGGGCCAAAGATACCGACCATCATTTGGTGATTATGCTTGCCAGCTTTGGCAAGCGTGTTGATGATGTCATGGTCGTTGTCAGTGGCAACTGGGAATTCGGCGAGGGTGAAGATCGTCAAGATCCAGTGCCCAAGCGAAGGGGCAAACCAGGTGGCCATTTAACCCCCCATGAATTTTTATTAAATATTTATCTGGTTCAAATTCTACGTATTTACCGTTTTATTTGTGTAGGAAACGATTTGAAGAAAATCTCGTTTCGGCCGACGATGCTATACTTGCGCGATCAGAATGGTACTCCAGTTCTTTGGCCGTCCGAATCTCCAGAAGCAAGGGAGGGTGACCCACATTCTTCTGAGATACGAGCCAACCTACACTACTTTTTCGGCCGCAGATAATATTCCGATTCCGATGGGTGAATAGCACCTTACGGCGTTTGTTTTTTCGAGCTTCAAGAACCTTAGGCAGATTGGTTTTGAGGCTTCAGACTCAGAGTCGGCGGACGAACAAATAGCCGAAGGAGTTGCTGAGCAGCCAAATCAGCCATCCTTGGACAGATCCAAAGGACTAGAGGAGAAGGTTGACGCGACACTAAATTTGGCTTTTGAAGAAGCTGGCCTCAATCTTCCATCCACTTCTGGCCGAGCAGACGTGTCTTTCGGAGATATTTTCACCGACTTAAGGGAGCTGCCTGGCTCGTATCCTGACAACATGGCTCGTGAGTCCCTCACTCAACTAGCCAGGCGGAAGAACGCCGAGAGGATGGCTGCCTGTAGGAGAGCTGAAGCCGAGCAAAATGAACCTCCATCCCCTCCACCTGACGCTAGGGCAGAAACTCCTTCACCTGCTCTTGTTGAGGAGGTGGTTTAGACTGATGTGGCCGAAATGGAACCTGTTGTCGATCAACAGGAGGGTCAAGTGACGGAGCACAGGGGGAAAAAACGTTCGGCCGAACACGAAGCCGATTATTCGGAAGACCTTGTGGATAAATGGCCATACATGGAAGAATCAGACCTGGTTGTGCCATTTATAATACAACCAAGGATAAAGAATATGCTGATTGCTTCTGATGCATCGGCTATAAGAGGCCCAGTTGTGGCCTTGAGCTTGGCCTCCTCAATTTCTCTGTCGGTTGACAGAGCAACCTTTAGGACAAAGGCCAATCTGCTAGCCATCGCATTAGCCGCTCAATCGGTGATATTGGTACATGATCTTTGTTTATAATTTTGCAAGGCTAACCAAAAGAAATTTTTTTATATTAGCCTACTGATCCCTTGTTTTATAGGCAGCGATGAGGATAGCAGAAATTGGCCGTCGCCAACATGATGCTATCGAACAGATTGGCTTTCTTACAGCCGAGATGGAAAACGAGAAGGGGAAGGTAGCAGAGGCCTTTCTCAGAGTCGAGTCTGAGGCCATGAAAGCGGCGGTAGAAAGAGCGAGGATCGATGCCGAAGTAGATAAGGCCAAGACTGCTGACGAACTGAGGTTGGCCACCGAGGAAAGGACGAATGCCAATGAAGAAGCGCTCAAATTGGCCAACGCGACGATTGCCAAGCTGGAGGCCGACTTGGAGGAGTCGAAGAGGGCGATAGAAAACGTCGAATCCGAGATTTCCAAGTCATTCCAAGCTGGCAAGGATGCAACCTTGGAGAACTATGTAGAAGAAGTGCAGAAGTTCGAGAATAAGGGGTTCAAACATGGTTGGCCCAAAGCCTTAGCTACCGCTAACGTGGTATCGGAGCAATCGATTCCATACGAGCAGGTAGATATTGAGCCACTGGAGTCTAACCCTGAAGACTGACCTAGAGTCAAAGTATTTTTCATTTTGTTTTGGTATTGTGTGTATGTAAGTTTTGTTAGATTTGTTAGGTTTTTGACTGTTTATTTTTGTAAGAAGCTAACACAGGGTAGTTTTCATTTGTAAAATGACTTCTGTTTGTGCTCAATTTATGAATGAAAATTGCTTTTGCCTTTTTGCCTGATACTTGTGATGCATGTGCTTGTTTAACGGCTAAGTAAGATGTAAAAACATGAATTTATGAATGAAAATAAACTACTGAATTAATCTAGTGCAAAAATAATTACATAGCACTGCAACTTAGCCGAATATATTAGTGAATATAACTGCATAGCACTGCGACTTAGCCGAATATATTAGTGAATATGCCCTTGCCCCAGCAAGTTAATGAATCTTGACATTTGAATGACGTAGCTCAGTGGCTGGGGCATAATGACAATTCGGCTCAGAGCTCTGATATTTAGGCCGAATAGATTAATGAATCTGCCCTTGCCCCAGCAAGTTAATGAACATGGCTGCCGAACGGCGATAGTTCAGAGATTGGCTGGGGCACAATGACAATTCGGCTCAGAGCTCTGATATTTAAGCCAAATAGATTAATGAATCTTCCCTTGCCCCAACAAGTTAATGAACAAAGCTGCCGAACGACGGCAGTTCAGAGAGTGGCTGGGGCATAATGACAATTCGGCTTGGAGCTCTGATATTTAGGCCGAATAGATTAATCAATTTGCCCTTACCCCAGCAAGTTAATGAACAACGCCAAACGATGAGTTCGAGAGTGGTCAGCATAATGACAATTCGACTCGGAGCTCTGATATTTAGGCCGAATAGATTAATCAATCTGCCCTTGCCCCAGCAAGTTAATGAACACGGCTGCCGAATGACAGAAGTTCAGAGATTGGCTAGGGCACAATGATAATTCGGCTTGAAGCTCTAATATTTAAGCCGAATAGATTAATGAATCTATCTTGACCCAACAAATTAATGAACAAGACCACTGATCCACGTCAGTTCGTGGCACAGAGCGTTGAAGGGAACACTACACACGCGATAAATAAGAAGGGTGGGGGCTGCGTTTGTTTAGGGTCCATATTGGTGTCCAAATTTGGCAAATCACGGGAGGGAGAAGAGTAGTGGGTTTGAGCTAGATGTCTAAAAGGCTATTCTTCAATAGTAGATGAGAGGGTAAGACATTGGCTGAGCTGGATTCAGCGATGAATCGAGGTGGCGAAACGTTGCAAATAGGAAGTAGGACATCGAGGGAGTGCGAAATGTGCCATTCTCCGCGTCGTTGAAACAGGTCACCTAAGAAGGAAAGGCAACAGTGGGGGAACTCCTCTCACTCGCGAAGTGAGACCAGTGGGGCACTACACCCGTTGAGCTTTTCAGTCTTCATAGGGAACAAACCGATGACAGAGGCGGATTCGATTATTCGCGATCCAAACGTGGCAGTGGAATTCGCCCGACAGATTTTTCTGCCGGAAGTCCAACAGTCGATGGTTGGGCAACCTGATTTTGAAGTTTTTTGAAAGGGCATCCATGGAGAGGTGAAGGGGCTATACACCGCCTATGAAATCGGCATGCGCCTACGTGCCGTACGACGGGAAATAGAGCAAAAAGATAAACGCATTCGAAACTTAGAAACTCACGCGGAGAAAGCCAAACTTGAATTAAGAACAGTCAACACTGCCAATACGCTGTCGGCAGGCCAATCTAACCCGATCGTGGAGGAAAGGGTGACCCAACGGCTTATAAGCCATACGATTGTCGATCAACAAATGGCAAGCATGTTTGCGATAGAGGCTGCAAAGACCAAGGCTTATGAACAATGCTTCCATGATGGCCGAAAAATTGGGATACGAAAGACGAAAGAAAAACTTGCCGAGGAGGTGTGTCGATGCGAGAATCGTAGATTCAAGCATGGGTGGATCAAGGCTTTCCAAGCCGCGGAAGCTCTTCATGCAACAGGCGTTGATTCGGCGTCACCGTTATATCAGGGTCACAATTTTCCCTTCTCGACCTTCGAAGTCGAGAAGAGCGATGACGAGGTGGATACCGAATAAAACTAAACATATTGTACCGCTCTAACGTAGATTGGAAGCGAATTATGTATTAACGATTAATTCAATAAAACATATTATTTTAAATGTTTGCATGTTGTTTCAATTTATGTTTATAAATTCAGCTATGATCAACTTCCACTTTTCGTCAATTGCGTTTATGCTTGTCAATCATAATATTCACGAAGAGAACACCGAATTCGGAGCCGTTTTGCCTTGGCCAAACGTGGTTTCCATGAAGGGTGCTTCGGATTCGGAGGCTTATTCCCTTGGCCAATTGGTCCACAAAGGGTGCTCTAAGTTCGAAGGCCCGTTCCCTTGGCCAATTGGTCCACAAAGGGCGCTCCGAATTCGGAGGCTCATTCGGCCAAAACGTATCTTGCACGGATGGGACTCCGAATTCGGAGGCTTTTATCTTGGCCAATCGTGAATTCCACAAAGGGCGTTCCGAATCTGGAGGCTTACTAGGCCCAAACGTGTCTTGCATGGATGGGGCACCGAATTCAAAGGCTTTTATCTTGGCCAATCGTGAATTCCGCGAAGGGCGCTCCGAATTCGGAGGCTTTATTCGGTCCAAATGTGTCATTCACGAAGGGCGCTCCGAATCCGGAGGCTTTTTGTGTTGGCCAATCGTGTCATTCATGAAGGGCGCTCCGAATTCGGAGTCTTTATTCGGCCCAAACGTGTCATTCATGAAGGCACTTCGAATTCGGAGGCTTTTTGTGTTAGCCAATCGTGTCATTCACAAAGGGCACTTCGAATTCAGAGGCTTTATTCGGCCCAAACGTGTCATTCACGAAGGGCACTCCGAATTTGGAGGCTTTTGGAGTTGGCCAATCGTGTCATTCACGAAGGGCGCTCTGAGTTCGGAGGGTTTTTTATACAATCAGAACTCACTAGGAAAGAGGACATTATATTGAAAAGAGAGAGATACACACGGTCGTAAAATCAAAACAGACTGTCGTGCTGTACAAGTTAATGATAAAACTTGCGCAAGTGTGTGGAATTCCATGGGTGCGGCAAGCTTCTTCTATCCATGTCTTTGAGCTGATATGCCCATGTTCCTGCGATTGAATCGATCTGATAGGGGCCGTCCTAGTTAGGACCTAGTTTTTCGTCAGTCGGATTCCTGGCAGCGAGAAATACTTTCTTGAGGATCAATTCTCCTGGTGTATAACGGCGTAGATGCAAGGGCATGGTCTCGTCACTCTTCAATCAGAGTTGAATCCAAGGCCAACATCATGTCATTTTGGCCCATATCAAAAACTTTCGATTTCAAGGTTGGGAGGCCGATCTCCAAGGGGATGATTGCCTGGGTTCCGAAGCATAAAGCAAATGGCGTTTCCCCCGTGGATAGCCTCGGAGTAGTGCGATGAGCCCATAACACACTGGGCAATTCTTCGATCCATCTGTCTTTAGCTTTCTCCAACCTCTTCTTGATGCCGTCCAAGATGGCTTTGTTGGAGGCTTCAGCTTGACCATTGCTCTGTGGATAAGCCGGGGTGGAGAAATAAGGCCGAATACCATACGTGCTGCATAATTCTCGGTAGACGCCACAATCAAATTGGGTGCCGTTGTTTGAAATGAGTGCTCTTGGAATGCCGAATCGTGTTATGATATTTTTCCATACAAAACGCCTAACATTAGTATCTCGAATGTGCGTTAGTGCCTCTGCTTCGACCCATTTTGTGAAGTAATCTGTCGCGACAATCAAGAATCACTTATTCCGTGGGGCTCGTGGTAATGGCCCGATGATATCAAGCCCCCATTGAGCGAACGGCCAAGGACTAGTGATTGAGCTCAACTCCTTAGCAGGCAAGTGGGTTAAAAGGGAAAACTTATGGCATTGCTCACATTTCTTGACGTAACACTCGGCATCAGCTCTCATGGTCGGCCAGTAGTACCCCTATGTTACAGCTCAATGAGCCAAAGAATGCCCACTAGAGTGGGCACCACAACTACCTTCGTGTATTTCAGTCAAGAGTTATTCGACTTTACCCGGATGAACGCATTCTAGGTATGGACCAGAAATGGATTTTTTGTAGAGCTTTCCTTGCGAATCTAAGTAATATCGCAGGGCTTCATTTCGCAGTTTGTGCGCTTCTTTCTTATCCGTTAAGAGTTGTTCGAAAGATAAAAATGCAGTGATGGAGTCCATCCAACTTGGACCTGATTCTATGATATTTATTTGAATCAACTCTGAGGGGGCAATGCTCGGCTCAGGGATGAATCCTACTGTAGACACCCCATTTTTGACCGCCCTCAAGACTTGGGCATTACTAATGATTTGCTCGGTGTTGAGAGATGTGCAGGCCAAAGATTCAATTCCTTCGGCAAGGAGAGAGGCAAACCCTTCAAAACACTTTGTTTAGGGGGTTTGGAGTTGAAGAAAAGAGGAGAGGAGGGGAGAAAATAGGTTGGAGAAGAAGTTCGCCATGAATCCGGGTAGAAGAAAGTCGAGCGGCCCTCGCTGAATCAGGCTTATTCAATTGCATACTTGGAGTTAAGCTATGAGGCCACCATCGTTGGAAAGAAGACTTCCGGGGCTTCACTTTGTACTCTAAGAATCTCCCAAAGCCAAGTCCGGGTGGAGGAGATATGATTGGTTGAAGCTGGGCATCATCCCGGTTGGATCGAGTCTGCACGGCTTCACCAAAAAGGGCATAACTTTTTGCACAGGAGGAATTTTGATACAAGGTTTGCGCCATTGGAAATCTAACTTCCGGGGCTTCAATTTGCATACCCACTGGCCATTTTTTGACCTTGGAATCATCTATCGGCAATCTATTTTTCCGACCGGCACTTTATTTTGGCCGACGGCCAAATTTTCTGGCCGGTTTGCACCCTTTGCACCCTCCAAGCCTGATACATGCCAGCTGCGCCAGCTGGGATGCACAGAACCAGCTCCACGTGCATATATGTGCCTATTTTGAGCCTTTACACCACCTTTACCCCTCTTTTGGTGCACCCTTTGCTCAAGGCTTCTTGAGGAAGCCTTAACCCCTTGTCTTGGCTTCCTTAAGAAGCCTACCAGCTGTCTTGGCTTCTTTGATAAGCCTTGCCCCCCCTTGCACCCTTGCTTTAGCTTCTCTTGTAAGCCTTAAGCCTTCCATTTGTCTATAAAAGGATCCATCCTCCTCCATTGTAAAGGGTTAGAGATTTTGGAGCAAAAAACCAGAGGGAAGAGATATATATCTAATATACATACATACACCCCCTATATCTATCTTATCCAAGGCTCCAAACACCTTTGTTCTTGCACCATTTGCCCTACAACATCTAGCACAACACCTCCATCCTCCATTCCAGCACTTGGTAGGCCATTTGCAGAGGTTAGAAGCTTAGAAACTTGGACCAAGGGCTGCTGGTTTGCTGCTCTTCAAGAGTAAGCATCTATTTCCCTTAAACTTGCATTTTTTAGCTTCATTGGTTAGCCTTATTTACAAGTATTTTTGAGCTTCAATGTAAACTGTAAAGAGGCTTATTTTGAGCCCTTCTTCAACATTGAAGAAGGGCTCAACACTGTTGGGGACCTCCATGTATGACTTGCTTCATTACCCCTCTTTGGTCCCCATTTTTGCATGTTTGTTTAGCTTATTTTGCTTCTGTTTTTCGGCAATGATCAGAACTGAGAGTGGCCATATTTTGACCCCCTTGACATGTTTCATTAAGGGTATTTGTCTATTTGATGCATTTTTTGTATACTTGATGTTATAGCCCTCTTGTGGCCTTAATCTTGCATTGCATTTTAAGGGTGTTTTTATATTGATTTGGGGGCTGTCATAAACTGTGAGTAGTCATATTTTTGGACCCTCTTCAGTGTTTTCGAAGGGTCTTTTTCAGTTTGGGCTTTGCATCTACCACTTGCTTCATTACCTAGCTTGAGGGCCCGTTTTTGCATGCTGTTTTTGCCCTATCTATGCTCATTGTTTGGCCATCCTTTGAACTGAAAAAATGCTTGTTTTGGGGCTGCCTTGCTTCTGTTTTCGTGCTTCATGTCCAGATTATGCATGTTTGATATAGCTATAGGTCATTTCATGAGCTTAATCTTGCATTTCGGGTCCATTTCATGCACTTAGTGTCATTTCGCTATGTTTTGGGACCATTTGGCATCATGTTCCAGCGCTGAAATTCACATGCTTGTATGCCATCTTGCATCCCTTGCCATGCTTTGGTAGAATTGCATTTTCGTGCCTTAGGTTCGATTAATGCATTGTGCATGCATCCCATGTATTGTGTTGCCTCACTTGCCTCATTATGGCCACTGATTTTGGCATGCTTGCGAGCTATCCATGTTAGTTTAAGTCCATCATTGCATGTTGTTGCATACCATGTTTGTTTACATGTTTAGGTTGCGCGCCTAGCATACATTGTTCATTTGCATGCCCATGTTGCATACTAGATCACATGCTTAGGTTGCATTACATTGGCATGCATGCCTTGCCTCTTGATCAAGTGATAGAGGTTGGGCTTTATGTGTTTGTTTGGTTTGCATGACACTTGAAATCAAAGTGCATACTTGGTTTCTTGGGCCATCACGCATCGAAATGCGCAATTGGTGGTCCGAGGATCAAGGAACATAAACCTTTGAGTCAAATCATGATAAGGGATGTGTTGGTGCACACATTCGCTTGAAATTTCATGCCATGCAATCGCTTCGTCCTTTTGTTGTCGCCAAACTGTCTTTTCGCAGAAGTTTACCGACCGGCAACATATGATGCCGACCGCCATTTGTGAATGGCCGATAGCTTCATCAGCAGCCGATGGACATTCCTCATGGCCGGTGGGAATTTCCTCCAGCCGATGGTATTCTCTGATGTGCAAGGAACGTGTCCCGTGACTTTGGCGCTTTGGAGAGGCAGGCGGTAAACAGAGGCGCAGTGGCATGGTGCGGGTTTTCCCAAGAGTCGGATTCGAGCATGCATCATTCACGCATCCCGAGGCAGGGGCTGTGGCCACCTTTCCTTTTTGCATTTAATTTGATAATTAGAATTCTGTAATAATTTATTCTGTATTCGGACTGTATTATTTGGGACTATATATTCTTTTGGTCCCTCCGTGTGAGGGCATATTTGTAATAAGTGTGGGTGAGTGTGTGTATGTCTTCCAACCCCCATTTCTTTCTTCCCTTTTATTTACCTGCTTATGATGGTAGATTAGGACATACTTAAAATTAGCATACCTTATGCAATGCATGCGTGCATCCATGCATTTGTTTACATGCATCGGGCTCGGTACATCATACAAACTGCATCGTACTTTCAATTCCAAATTGAATACGTGTTATTTGTAGTATTCCATATGCCATGTTTAGGATAGCCGGGCCTGTCTAGATTACATCTTTGCTTGCGTTGCATTAGTCATTTAACATGAACTAGGGCATGCATTTTTGCTAACTAGTTTATTGTTTTGGCACGGAGTACGATGTAAGTATTTACGCTTTAGCATATCGCATGCGTGTGAATGTTAACATGACAGTAGGCTTACCATGTGGCTAAATGCTTATATGAGATAAACTGTTTGAATGCCTGTGGGTGGAGATTGGATTGCTTGAGTTGGAAAACTCGTTGAAATCTGTGTTTTAGCCTACTTGCGAGTAGCAAATTCCAAAGCACTTCCAAAACGAATGGATATGCAATGTTTATTTCCAAATTAGGCAATCTAGTCTATACTTGTTTGCTGTGGCCATAACATAGTAATTCTAGGCTAATAATCGGAATAAGAACACATAACGTTTTCAAAATCGAATATCACGGTTAGTAGAGGCCGGTCTTCGAACCGGGCGAAAGGGGGTGCTCATAGCTGACCTTCCCCGATCGTACCCAAGCTCCCGAGCCAAGACAACTTTGGTGATGACGGACACGTGGCCTTCGGCACCGAGTCAGGGTTTCCTAAATTTCCCCATTTTAAAAATATATAGGTGGCGACTCTGTATCTGGCAAAGCAGTCCATGTTTGGCACTTCTTTTCTAAAAATCAGTTTTTCTCAAAATGATTTGCCAGAGTGGACTCTTTGGTTCAGATTAAGAACTGCAACAAACAAAAAGGGAGTCCGAACTGTAGAGTGAAGCCCACGGGCGCGTCTACACCTACTTCAATTGTCCGTTTAATTTCTGAGTTAATGGTGGAGGCTAGGCAAGCCAGGGCGTCTACATGTGTGTTCTGATCCCGGATTATTTGATTTAAATCGTGATGGTCGAATTTTGCCGACAAAGAATTCGTCGTTTTCATGTAAGTTTCCAAATGTCCTTAACGTAAATTCTCCAGTTCGGCTTAGGTTGAACTTGACCGGACTTAAAGTGGGGGAGACATCCAGTGAATTTGGCCACAAAGTCGGCGAGCACTTGCCCCTTGATTGAGGTTCTGAGCAGAAATTGAATATCGTACTGGCCGGGTTCGAAAGCCTATTTTGAAACGCGCCCTGATACTTCTACACTACAGAGTACTGACCGGAGGGGGTAGTTCGTTAGTACCCCAATGGTATGCCCTTGAAAGTAATGCATCAGTTTTCTTGCTTCCATGACGAGAGAAAGGATGAGTTTTTCCAACGGAAGGTAACGTGTTTTGGCGTCAACCATTGCTTTACTCACATAATAAACTGGCCGCTACTCCCCTAGTTCTTCTTTTAACAGTACGGCGTTGACGGCCCGGTCGGAAACTGCCAAATATAAAATGAGCGGATCACCCGCCGAAGGTGTTGTCAAGAGTGGAAGTGATCGGAGGTAAGTCTTAAAACCGTCCAAAGCGGCTTCGCACTCGAGGGTCTATTCAAAAGCTTTACCCTACCGAAGGGTTTGAAAGAATTGTCGGCAGCGATCAGTGGAACGACTGATGAATCTGTTGAGTGCAGCGACCATTCCTATCAGCTTTTGAACCTCCTTGACCGACCGAAGAGAGCCAAGTTCTAGAATTGCTGTTATTTGCCTCGGGTTGGCTTCGATTCTGCGGTAGTTAACAATGTAGCCAAGGAATTTGCCGGATCCGATGCCAAAGACACATTTGGAAGCGTTCAGCTTCATTTTATATTTGCAAAGAATGCCGAATGTCTCTTCCAGATCAGCTAGATGAGTTTTCTCTTCTTTGGACTTGACCACCATATCATCGATGTACACTTCCATAGTACGACCAAGTTGCTCATTGAACATGGCAGTGACTAGCCTTTGGTAGGTTGCCCCGCATTCTTTAGCCCGAAAGGCATAACCATATAGCAATAGGTTCCTCTTGGGGTGAGGACTGCAGTTTTGTCTTGGTCCTCCAGATGCATGGCAATTTGATGGTGGCCTCTGTATGCATCCAGAAAGCTTATACGTTGATGATGTGCCGTTGTATCTACGAGCTGGTCTATTCTAGGGAGGGGAAAGTAATCCTTGGGACAAACTTTGTTTAAGTCCGTGAAATCCACACAAACACGCCAAGTTCCATTTTTCTTCTTTACAACCACAGTATTCGATAGCCATGTAGGATAGGTCACTTCGCGGATTGCCCCGGTATCAAGCAACCGGTCAACTTCTTTAACAACGGCAGCAGTGTGTTCTGCGACTGAATGTCGGCTTTTCTAAATAATCGGCTTACATTTGGGATCAACGTTTAAGTGGTGCTGGGACACAGATGGATCCACCCTCGGCATCTCATATGGTGACCATGCAAATACATCAAGGTTGTTGAATAAGAAGGAAATTAGCTCCTGCCTATCGACTTTATTCAAGGAAGCGCCGACCATGAAGAACTTGTCAGGATTCCCGTCAATTTCGACCTGATCCAAGGTTCCGGTTGCCTTTTCACTTGGGAGACGCCCAACGTCGTCGAGGCTCTCTCGATCCGGTACCTCAATTGAATTCACTTCCAGCTCTCTTGGTGTCTTCGCGGCAAGAAGATAGCATGCCTACGCCGATTTCTGGGAACCTCGATTTTGCTCAATGCCGTGCTCAATCGAAAAGTGAAGTAATTGATGATAGGTGCTTGGCACGACCTACATGGTGTGTAGCCAAGTTTGTCACATGATGAGATTATACGGTGAAGGAAGCTTGACAACCAAAAATTCTACATCCACTGATCGGGAGCCCGCCCGAACTGGTAGTGTGATTCTGCCCAACGGATATTCCGAATTAGCGTTGAAGCTGAATAACGGATAATGAGCTGGAGACAGGTCCGACTCAGTGAAGCCGAGTTTGATGAAGGTCTTGTAGTACATAACTTCCGAAGTACTCCCCTGATCAATAAGAACACGTTCAATGGTGAATCGGTTTACACATAGTTCGATGACCAAGGGATCATTGTGGGGGAGCGTTACGCCAACCAAATCAGAATCATCGATAGTAATACTCATAGATTCATGGGGCCGTTTCGCTGGTGTGATTTGCTTTTGGGGGCTAGGATGCGACTAAATTGTATATACCGCGGATGCCATCGGCAAGCTGTATATCATATAGATTATGCCGAGTGGAGGTGAATCCTGCTGTAAAGCAACTGTTTTGGTTGAGTTGTTCTTTCGGATGTATTACTTAAGCTGATCGTCTTGTACCAACTCCTCAAGGTGATCCTTCAACACATAACAACTGTCGGTATCATAACCATGGTCTTTGTGATATTCGCACCGCCTATCCCGTCTCCTCATGTCCGGAGGTCCCACCATCTTGGGTGGCCATTTAAAGAACGGACGGTGTTGAACTTTAGACATAACCATGCTGATTGGCTCTGACAACTCCGTATATTTCTTTTCCGCGCACTTTATGCGCCTGCTATCCATTTGAAATTGTTTATTAGCTCGGTGTGAACATTGGTCATTTGATCGGCGTGAATCTCGTCTTTTGTCTCATTTAACCTGATTCCGTGGTTCAAGGCTCCGTGATGGTACAGAATTTATCAACTGAACAATTTTAGAGGGGGTTGTCTTGTTGGCCTTGTGCCCGGCTTTGACCCGTAGGGCATCATCTTCCACTTTGCAGTATTCCTTGACTTTCTTCATTAACGACCAGACTGTTTTAGGGGGCCTTCTGGTCAAGGAGCTATGGAGGGCACTATCAGGATGCAATCCCATTTTAAAGGCGGTGATTGCCATGGAGTCATTGCAGGCATCATTTACTAGATTAAAGCATTCCCAGTAGCGCGTCGAATACGCACGTAGGGTTTCCCCTGGTTGGATTTGCATTGCCTAAAGAGAATCAGCTTGCTTCGGTTAGACCTCATTGGTGATGAACCTTGGTGTAGACACCTCATTTTTTACTGTTCTCAAGACTTGGTTGTGCTTGCAGGTACATCCAGCCACAAGTTTGATTGCTTGTCCAGTACTCGACCTTCGCAGTGGAATGTCACAGGTTTGAGCTTTTCAAACCCTATATCCTTTCTGCCTATTCTTGGACCATATGCTGGTCCTTTCAGCATGCTTCTCATGGTACACTTCCGGCCACTCTCTGCCACTGCTGGCCATGCATTTGTCCCTGCCTGCCATTGATGAAGCCTGCCGGCCATCAATGAGGCATTGCCAGCCACCACTCATGGCCAGTAGAACACTTTGTCTTAGCAGATTTCACTCCAGATCTTTTGAGCCAGCTGGTTTTCACTCATCCCTCCTCCACACACGTGTATGGAGGGATGAAGCCCTTTTCAAGCTTGTTTAACAAGCTTTGCTTTGCATTCCTCTATATAAGGAGAGGCTTCTCCTCCCTTACAGAGGTTTAGCATTTTTTGAGAAGATTTATCCCTCTCTCTCTCTATATTGTATTGAATAGTGTCCCAAAGTGTGTTTTCTCTTCACTTTTGCAGAGGAACACTTAGTGATACACCACCATCTTTGAGATGAGGTTCTTGGGAGTGTTACTTGAGCTCTGAAAGTTGGTTTTTGGCCTCAGAGGTTGCTAGTTTCGAAGTTGTGCTTCAAGGGTGAGTATATCCCCTTTTAAGCCTTTGTTTGTATCCCATTTTGGCCATCCTTGAATATTGTTTTAGGCCTTGCTTTCAACTGAAAAAAGTTCTGTATTTAAGTGTTTTTGATGTTTGTTTAAGGCCCCTTTGGTGTTAAGGGTGTTCTACCCTCTTATGTGCCTTGTTTGGCCTTGTTTTGTGCCATGTCTTAAGGCCTTTGAGTTAGTCTTTGTTTGGCCTTTTAGCCACTGAAATCCAATAGATTTTCAGTGGTAGGCATGTGGTTTTGAGGCCTCAAATCAGAGGGGGGTGATCCCCTCTCTTTTTATTTTGTTTGCTTGTGTTATTGGCCTATCAAATGAGCATGTATCTCTTTACTCTTGAGGCATATTGTGAGCTTGTTTTTGTGAGTTTTTAGGTCTTCCATGACTCTGTTTTGGACTGATTTGGTTGTCTCTTGAGTGGCTCATATACTTGTAGTGCAAATCTTGCTTACTAGTCTTGTATGCATGATGTTTTGGCTCATTATTCTAGCATATTTTGGCTATGCTCCAGCATGATTTTATTCATATTTTGGACTTCTCTAGCTCTGTTGTGAGGCCTCTTGGTCGAATGATGCTTGTTATGCATACTTGTAGTACAAAAGCTTTGACTAGCCTTGAGTTTTGAGGAATCTTGCATGCTTAACTGAGGTATTTGCATGTTTTGGCATCATTTAGAATAATATTTTAGAGCATATAGTGTTATTGCACTTCCATATTTTCCACTCTTTAAGTGCTCTTGAGAGTAGCATTATGCCTTATTTGTGAGCCATTGCATGAGCCTCATTTTTTTGCCTTCCAAGCCATCATCTCAGCCCACTTTTGCTACTGTTTTGGCCTACATAGGGTCTGTTTAGGGTTGATTTGTCCATTTGAGCATTGTCTTGCATGCCCCTAGTGTAGTACACTTCACTAGCTTTGATGTTTGAGCCTTTCAATATGCATTACATGGGTTGTTTGCATGATTCCAAGTCATTTTGTATGCCATTTTAGTGCTGGAACATATGCCACTATACTCCATGTTTCACTCTTTCAATGCCTTTGGAGAGTTGTGTTTTGTGCCTTAAGCTTGGGCTAATATGCATGCATGTTTGTATAGTCCTTTGAGCTTCTATCTCAGCATATTTTGCCACTGTTTTGGGCATGGTGTAACTCTATTTTAAGCTGGTTTGGATGTTTGAGCATTGTGGTGCATGCTTATAATGTTATCTTCTTCACTAGCATTGGTACTCTTGGCCCCTTAACATGTTGTGCATAAAGGCTTGCATGTTAGAATAGTGCATTTCATACCATGATTAGCATGCTGTTTGCATGTCATGTTGTTTGCATGTCTTGCATTGCGTTCGATCGGATGTCGTATTGAACGCGAGGAAAGATTGGTTCATTTCATACTTGAAGTGATGAAATGAGCCAATCTCTCTTAGTCTCCATTTCCTTTGATTCCTTGTGATAAGGAGATAGTCTTGGTGTTTTATTTGTCATGCATTTATTGAAAATTGCACATGTTGGATCTTTGGCCATCATGCATCGAGATGCATGATTGATGGTCTTGGATCTGATTATGCCTCTCCCTTGATGTTTTGAAGTGATATGGAGTGGCATAGTGCGTACATACCCTTGGGAGACCCTCCATTTTCTCTATTTTGTGCTCTGCTGCAGCTTGGTATCACAGCACACCAGTGGCTAGCACCCTCTTGTTTTTGGCCAGCAGCTTTTCATTTGTGGCCGGCAGTGTGCATTCTTGGCCGGCAGGGTGGTCGGCAGTAGCTCTTCATGGCCGACAGGCCACTGGTGCACTCCTTAGCACTATTTTGGTAAGATCCAGCAGCTAGTTCTCGCCTTTAAAGAGCATTTGGAGAGCTTTTCGAGACGGGAATCGAGAGCATGCATCCTTCTTTGTTCAAGGGAAAGCTGGAGCAGCTTAGTTTAATGCTTACTTGTTAGTTAGCTTCAATTTGTAATTTAATTAGTTAATTTGTTAATTAATTAAGTGTTGTAATAATTAGCAAGTAAATTGCTTATTATTCAATTTGGTTTGTAATAGTCTAATTAGTTTAATTAGATTAGTTGAGTAGCTTAGCTTAGTATAGCTTAACTTTCATTCGAACCCTCTGTCGAGAGGGCGAATTTTGTAATAAGTGTGCGTGAGTGTGTGAATGTCTTCCAACCCCACGTCTTTCTCCCTTTTATTTACCAGCTTTTGATGGTTAGTTTTAGGGCATGTTTCAATTAGCATACTTATGCTTTGCATGTTTGCATACATTCATCTGTCTTGCATGCACCGGGTTCGGCGCATCATACTAACTACATTGTATTTTCAATACCTATTTGAAAACATGTACCAAGTTGCATTTCACATGACATGATTAGAATAGCCAAGCCTATTGTAGTTGCATTTTCGCGTGTGTTGCATTAGCCATCTTAACATGAACTAGGATCATACATGATTTCTAAGTAGTTCTTTGTTTTGACTTAGAGTACACTGTGAGTGTTTACGCTTTAGCATACTGCATGTGTGTTATTGATTGCCATGAAAGCATGCTTGCCATAAGGCTATTTGCTTATGTGATATAACTGCCTGAATGCTTGTGAGTGAAGGTTGGATTACTTGAATTGGAACAATTCATAAAATCCCCGATTTAGCCTACTTGCGAGTAGCAAACTTCAAAATCATTTTCACAAACGAACATGCAATTTGTTGTTCTAAATTAGGCGATCTAGTCTATACTTGTTTGTTGTGCATATCATGTAGTAAGATTAGCTAATTAATCGGAATAAGAGCACATGTGTTTTCAAAAATAAGATATCATGCTTAGTAAAAGCCGATCTTTGATCGGGCGAGCGAGGGTGCTCACTACATGACCTTCCCCTCTCATACCCAAGTTCCCAAGCCGAGGCAACTTTGGTGATGATGGACACGTTGCCTTTGGCATGAGTCAGGGTTTCCTAAATTTTCCAAAATAAAATATTTAGGTGGCGACTCTGTATTTGGCAGAGCAGTCGATGTTTTATAAAAATCAGTTTTCCAAAACGATTTGCCGGATTTGGACTCTTTGGTGATTTATCGGTCTTGCATTACACTTTGCGAGATTAGATTCAAAACCGTGACATTGAGTCTGAACTATAGTAGCTAATGAACAAAACGGATTTCGCGCACGGAGCCCGGGACGTTTGGGTACGTCTACACTTGCCCTGAAGGATTTTTGGAGTTGATGGAAGCTCTTAATCGATGCCGGTTCCAATTTATAATACCATCTGACGACCAATGGTCCCAAACTGCTTGGAAATATTCGACACATGAGGGCCTCGTCATCTGCATAAAGCGTCATGGCTTGCTTATAATGACAAATGTGATGAGTGGGGTCCGATTTTCCATTGTATAGGGTGAACAATGGAGCTTTGAACTTTTTGGTTAGCACTACCCTTGCGATCCGTCGCATAAAGGGGTCATGTTGATCCTCTTTGTCTGAATCATTTTTTCTTTGCTTATTCCATGCACGCGGACTACCTTCGAAAGAACTGGAGACTTCAACTCGTCCCTTCTCCGAACTCGAGGTCGTCAACCATCCTTTCTCAGAGGTCGTCTCGGATCTTGGCGCGTAGCCTGTTGGGATTTTGCCACCTCTAAGGCCAAATCCTGTCGAAGGCGCTTGTTCTCAGCCATCATGTTTTCCAACCTCTGTTCGTTTTGCTTCGTCTGATCCATAATCGCTTGCATTGTCTCTTATGCTGAAGTCAAGGGTGAGGTCTGGGCAATTGAGTTGAAGTTCAAGGCCCTTCATGCGGCAATGTTCTCTGGCCCAAGCATGTTGCTTGGAGTGGTATCATCTCGTGGCGTAAGGTCGTCAGCGACTACCGGAGGATCTTCCGTTACGCCCGCCATGGATGTGCTAGAGTATTCCCACAGACAGAGCCAATTGTGGAGAAGTGGTTTGGAAATACTCTCTGGATCTTGTAGGACGCTCTTGATCCTCAGCTAGTCACCTGAAAAGAAATGAACGCTCCGGTTGGGGGTGCCAGAATTAGCACTCTAACAGATAAGTTAGTGTATACTCTCTGGATTGCTTATACCTCAACTTAATCTTACTTTTTCTTACATACCTTTTCTTAGTTGATGCTCTTCTTATTTATGGTCATCCTTGATGTTGATGGTTGGGCCCACCCTTCGTCCAACGAATGATTGCTTATTTGGCTACCTATTCGTACTTGGCCCGATTTATAGCTGATTCTTCGGCCGATCTGGTTATTCGGCCTCCGTCCCTCTGGGATAGAGCCGTATAGTACATAACTTGATTTCTTTGTTTACGTTATTCGGCTTTCCTACGTAATAAATATATTCGGCCACCACAGTACACAAAGTCTATTTTGGAATTTCAGTACACCATTTTCAATCATAAATTCGGGCTTCAGTTTTGAGTCAATATCATCCACCATTTTCTTCTAGAACTCATCTTCGAGTTGTTTCTCTCTAATTTCTTCAATGATTGTAGGTTAAGTCGAAATGGCGATCAAGATCCTGCCCTTTCACTCAATACAATATCAATCTCATTCTTTTCCAAGTCACATAATAACTCTCTTTGACCGGTGAGCAAACAAGACAAATTTCCAATTTACTTTCTACTCAACGCATCTGCAACGGTGTTTGTTTTCCCTAGATGATATAGAATTTGCAAGTCATAATCTTTGATCAATTCTAGCCATCTCTGTTGTCTCATGTTCAGTTCCTTTTAGGTGAAGAAATATTTCAAATTTTTATGGTCGGTATACATCTCACAAGTCACACTGTGCAGATAGTGTCGCCAAATTTTTAGAGCAAACACCACAGCTACTAATTCAAGATCATGTGTTAGATAGTTCTTTTCATGCAGTCAGAGTTGCCGAGAAGCATACGCAATTACCTTCTCATTCTGCATTAACACACATCCTAAACAATTATAGGAAGCATCACTTTAAATCTAAAACCCATCAGTTCTGTTAGGCAATGTCAAGATAGGTGCAGTTATCAATCTAGTCTTCAATTCTTGGAAGGCTAACTCCCGCTGATCAGTCCAATCAAATGGCATGTTTTCTGTGTCAACTGTGTTAATAGCATAGTAAGTTTTGAAAAGTCTTTCACAAACCGGCGGTAATAACCTACAAGCCCCAGAAAACTTCTGATTTTTGACACATTGGTTGGTCTTGGCTAGTCTACAATGGCTTCAATTTTTTGTGGATCCACTGATATGCCATCTTTGTTGATCATATGTCCCAGAAATGCTACGTTGTCAAGCCAGAATTCACACTTGGAAAGTTTTGCACACAACTTCTTCTCTCTCAGAATCTGTAGGGCAATTCTCAGATGACTTTCATGTTCTTCCCTGCTTTTAGAGTAAATCAAGATGTCGTCAATGAATACAACTATAAATTCATCGAGAAATTGTTTGAAAACCCTGTTCATTAGATCCATGAAAGCCGCAAGTGCATTCGTTACCCCAAATGGCATTACTAAAAATTCATAGTGCCCATATATAGTCCAGAATGCAGTTTTCTCAATGTCTTCTGCCTTAACTTTCAATTGATGATAGCCCGATCTAAGGTCAATTTTAGAAAACACTTGGGCTCCCTAGAGTTGGTCAAACAAATCATCTATTCAGGACAATGGATATTTATTCTTGATAGTTACTTGACTCAATTCTTGGTAATCTATACATAGCCTTAGAGATCCATCTTTCTTCTTCACTATTAATCATATTATTTAATTTTGATGTGTCTAAAATATTATTTGAAAATTTTGGATTGTTTAATATACATATTCTATATTATTTTATACAAAATACTATCTATTTAAAATATATATTGTATGATATATTTGGAAATATTTTGAAAATATTACTATTCACGATTTTGAAAAGTTCGGCTGGTCACTAGTCACTTTTTGACAATATTAATATTGATTAATTGTAATAATTTGACAAATGTGATATTAGTGAGTTGTCATCTTTTGAAAAATTTAATATACTCACATGAAAGGTTGGTATATAACAAAAATATTTGATTTATGTGGTGAATGTGGTTTGGAAATACTCTTCAAATCCTGGAAGACGCCAATGATCCTCTGCTAGTCACCTGCAAAAATACAAACTCCGGCGGGGTGCTTAATTAGCACTGACGGACAAGTCAGCCTCCGTAAAGCTTGCTCACAAAGTTTATAGAAGTGTTTCTTACATACCTTTATTAGTCCAAGCTCTTATATTTATAGTCATTTTTCACCTGACCCGGGTCTACTTTTTCCTTCGTCTCGTATTCTTCCATTTATCCTAACACGCTTCTTCCAAAGATATTCGCCCAAATATCCTACTCGGCATCTTGGCAGAATGTAAGGGCCGCTCAACACCCGGCCTCAGGCGCATCAAAGCCGCCCCTTAGTTACTCTACCTACAATTGCCCCCAAGCATCTTGTTAACTAGCTTGAACGAGGTGCTTGGCTCGATTTTCAAATTCTACATATCAAGTTCTTGGGCTTCTTATTACGCTTGTTTAATTACTCTTGAATCGTCAGCCAGACTCGCCCCTTCGCACGCCTATTCATTATGACTTTGAGCCCGTGTCCTTCGAATTCATGATTTATGACGCCGCCGCCAGACCGCTCGCTAACTATTCTTGCACCTCCATCTCATGATACTCTTCACTTCGTAAGTTTTTCCCTTCTCAACTCAAGCTTTTCCTAATTTGTTTACTCCGTCACAGATTCTTACAATCAATAGATTATGGCAAAATATTTAAGAGACCTTCTTTCCCGGTCGAGTTGTCGATTTTAGACGCTATTTCTCCATTCCTCGACGATGTCCACCTATCGTTAGTGGTCGACGCCTCGACATGGAGAGTGAGGAAGAAACCTCGATTGTCTTTCCTTCGCCGATCGCAGAGGGGAGTTCGCTTCCCTTCACCCGCCATCGAGGGTCGTTTCTTCGCCATTGGGATTTGATTCCTTCCCACCAATGTAAATTTCTTTAGAATTATAATGGGGTAGTTATACCAACCGTCGCTTTGGTATAAATCTTGGCGTCCTTGCTATTCGCATTACGCCTCGCCAGATCCTCCGTCGGCACGGACGCAAGCATTTCCTCGTGGCTAAGGACACAGATCATCGCTGATCACTATGCTTTCCACCGAAAACGAGTCGATGACGTTATGGTCGCTGTCCGTGGCAACCGAATTGGCGCGGGAGGATCGCGTCGACCCTATTCCTAGACGTAGGGGCGAACCAGGTCGCCGAATGTCCTTTTGCTGATATTGAACATTTGTATCTGCCATACCCTATTTTCTTGAACCTCACGGCTTATCTTATGCAGGGAACGAGTTGAAAAAAGTCCTGGCTTCAACCGACGACGTCGTTCTTTCGGACATCAGAATTGCTCTTAATTATTTCGGCCGTCGCAGTCTTTATAAGCAGGGTAGGGCGGCTCACGTTCTGCTTTGCTACGAGCCTACGTATACGACCTTTTCGGCTGCGGAAAATATTCCGATTCCGAAAGGGGAAGATTTTCTCGTCGCTCGTATTTTGTCCGACTTCAAAAATTTGAGGCAGATAGGATTTGAAGGGTACGATTTGGAGAATACGGAGGTAGCCGAAACTGCCGCATCAGATCACTCGGAGGCCGAATCTGAGGAGGTATTGGATTCCGACGATTCTCCTGCTTTGGTGCGGGGGATCGTTCCTGTTGACGGCGCTCTTCAACGTACAGATAACCCTTCCGTCTCAGATTCTCTGGCATGGTCAAGGTTAAGCCCGACAAAGCTTGCTAAGAAGGCGAATGCGAGAGGTTGGCCGCAAGGAGAAGAGCGAGGGCCTTTCAACCGAATCGCCCATCGCTGAATCTCGCTGCTCCTCCTAGTTACCGAATCGAAATCCTTGCAAATTGTTGGGGAAGTGGTTCAGAAGTTGAGGGAACGCCGAGAAACGCCTAGAGATCATGAGGTCGGTTCAAGATCAAGACGCAAACGCCCTCGAACGGTGGGATCGTGAGGTCGTGCCTTTGTGATTCGACCGATGGTGAGAAATGTGCTTCCATCGGATGCCTCGACTTAATGACCTAGAGGTCGCTCGTTAGTAACGCTTTGTCCTTACTGGCTGATACGGAGGTTTTCCGGCCGAGCCGGATCCGAATCGCGACAATGTTAGCCGCAATGGCCCTTTTGGTGTGTATTCGATTTTCCTTCATTCAAACGTTGTTCAAGTTATGCTTGTTTTGATTCGTTCTTTTGCAGCCGCTGGTAGGATAGCCGATGTGGGCCGCCGCCATCTCGACGCCGCTAAGGAGATCATCGCTATAGAGCAAAGTGAGGGCGAGGAAAAGGGCCGAGGACGAGTTTTAAGAGCGAATCGAAGCTTCTCAGAGGTCATGCGGAGAAAGCTCGTGATGCGGATAGGTTGAGAGCGGAGGCCGATAAGAGGGCCGACGACTTGGAAGCTGCACTTTGCTTATCCAAAAAAGCCGTTGCTGGCTTAGAGGCCGAGTTGGCTGAGGTGAAAGCGGCGAAAGAGAGCGCCGAGTCAAAATTTTTCGCCGAAAGAGGCCGGCTCACGAAGTCTGTTGAACAGTAACCCGGTTTGAGAATCGGATTCAAACATGGTTGGCACAAGGCCCTTTCGCACCTGGCGTTACCAATGTGCCAATACCGTATGAGCAAGTGGACATCGATCCATTGGAGACCGATTCGAGGATCGATGTTTATGATACAAGATTTTCGCCGTGGGTTTTTGGTATTTTGTGTTTATGATACAAAGAATGGACGTTGATACCTTTTGTAATTATAAGATGTTAGCAATTTACGCCAATGTGATGATGTTTCCGTAGTTTTATGGTGACGGTTTATTTTTGTAATTTATACAATGTTAAATCAATTCAAAACAAATATGCTTCCTCGGGATGGCTCGCTCGAGCGTGAAGGTTTAGTTCGCGACGACTAGATCTCGCTTGCGTTGGCTAGGGCGCTGTTAGAAGCCGAATAGCTCGCGCCGAGGGTCGCCGAGGCATCATTAAGTATTCGGCCGAATAGATTAATAACCGCTTCTGCGTTGAGTGCTCGGCGTTAAAAGCCGAATAGTTCACGCCGAGGGTCGCCGAGGCATCATTAAGTATTAGGGTCAATGGATTAATAACCGAGTGCTCGAGCGTTAAAAGCCGAATAGTTCACGCTCGAGGGCTGGCCGAGGCATCATTAAGTATTAGGCCGAATAGATTAATAAATCTGCCCTTGCGTTGGACGCTGCTCGAGCGTGACGATACATTTTATTCTAATGTTTAGGCACTTATTACAATATTTTGCATCACGTGGCGTAGTCGTTCAGAAATGCCCCAAAGCGCGATGCCGTCACAAAGTGTCATGCACCTAAGGGGGCTCGGATGCCGTCACAAAGTGTCATGCACCTAAGGGGGCTCGGATGCCGTCACAAAGTGTCATGATGTCACAAACGGCGCTCCGAGTCCGGAGACTTATTCGGCCCTGAGGTTTCATGCCAAAGGCCCAATCCGAGACTTGTTCGCCCCGAGGTTTCATGCACCAAAGGGCTCGAACCGAGACTTATTCTCGCCAATCGTGACATCCACGGCGGGCGCCCGAATCCGGAGACTTGTTCGCCCCGAGGTTTCATGCAAAAAGGCCCGAATCCGAGACTTATTCTCGCCAATCGTGACATCCACGGCGGGCGCCCAATCCGGAGACTTGTTCGCCGAGGTTTCATGCACCAAAGGGCCCGAATCCGAGACTTATTCGCCCCGAGGTTTCATGCACCGAGGCGCCCAATCCGGAGACTTATTCGCCCCGAGGTTTTATGCACCAAAGGCCCAATCCGAGACTTATTCTCGCCAATCGTGACATCCACGGCGGGCGCCCAATCCGGAGACTTGTTCGCCCCGAGGTTTCATGCACCAAAGGCCCGAATCCGAGACTTGTTCGCCCCGAGGTTTCATGCACCAAAGGGCCTCAATCCGGAGACTTATTCGCCCCGAGGTTTCATGCACCAAAGGCACCCAACCGAGACTTATTCGCCCCGAGGTTTCATGCACCAAAGGGGCCAACCGAGACTTATTCGCCAATCGTGACATCCACGGCGGCGCCCAATCCGGAGACTTGTTCGCCCCGAGGTTTCATGCACTAAAGGGGCCTCAATCCGAGACTTATTCTCGCCAATCGTGACATCCACGGGCGCTCGAATCCGGAGACTTGTTCGCCCCGAGGTTTCATGCACCAAAGGGGCCGAATCCGGAGACTTATTTCGCCAATCGTGACATCCACGGCGGGCGCCCGAATCCGGAGACTTATTCGCCCCGAGGTTTCATGCACTAAAGGGGCTCGAACCGGAGACTTATTTTGCCAATCGTGACATCCACGGCGGGCGCCCGAATCCGGAGACTTATTCTCGCCAATCGTGACATCCACGGCGGGCGCCCAATCCGGAGACTTGTTCGGCCCTGAGGTTTTATGCACCAAAGGGGCCCCGAATCCGGAGACTTATTGGACTTCGAGATGTTGAGATTAAACATGTGAAAACGCGACATCTTGGATTTACGAGGATATTGTGTACAAATATCAAGCCCACGTGGTCGGGTCATTGATAAAATTTTTAGATGTGTTGAGTTCCACGGCGTGGCGTGTTTCTCCCGACATGTCGACAACCGATATGCCCTGTTCTGCTCTTAATCTATTTGATAGGGGCGTCGATTCGGACCAAGCTTTCCATCGGTCGGCCTCGATCGACGGTAGCACCTTCTTCAGACGGTTCTCTGGATTGTAGCGGCCGGCTCGCCGATTGTATGACTTGGCGGCTGCTGGCGATAGCGAGCCATGGACGCTAAGGCACGATCCTTCGTTCTTCAATCGTAACCAGTCGAGCAAGCATCATGTCATTTCGACCCGTGTCGAGGGCTTGCGATCCGAGGGTTGGTAGGCCGATCTCGGGGTAAGATTGCTCGGGTTCCGGCACAAGGCAAACGGTGTTTCTCCGGTGGATCGCCTTGGTGTTGTTCGATGGGCCCATAGTACACTTGGCAACTCTTCACCCATCGCCCTTGGCACTTTCCAAATTTTTGATGCCGCCCAAGATGGATTTGTTCAAGCTTCCGCCGACCGTTACTTTGGGGGTAAGCCGCGAGAAAAGTAAGGTACAATCAGATTTGCCGCATAGCTCTTGCACACGCCACAAACCGAAAAGTGCCATTATCCGAGATCAATGCTCTTGGAATGCCGAATCGTAATGATGTTCCTCCACACAAACGCTTAATGTCATCTCTCGATATGGGTTAGAGCCTCGCTTGGACCCACTTTGTGAAATAATCTGTTGCTACGATTAGAAATCGCTTGTTCTCGGGGCCTGGGCAAGGGCCCTACAATATCAAGTCCCCATCGAGCAAACGGCCAGGCTAGTGATTGAATTCAAAGCTTCGTACCGATGGGTTAGTGGGGAAAACTTTTGGCATTGTTCGCATTTCTTGACATAATTTTGTGCGTCGGCTCTCATAGTCGCCAAGAATATCCTCGTGTTATCGCCCGATGGGCAAGGGGCGCCCCACGAGTGTGCACCACAATTTGCCTTCATGTATCTCGGTGAGCGGCTCCTCTACTCCGTGCACGACTCCGGTATGGGCGAGAGAGGATTTTTGTAAAGTCCCCTCGTGGATCAAGGTAGTATCGCAGAGCCTTGTTTCAGCCTTGTGTGCTTCTTTTTATCCTCCGGGAGTTGCTCGGAAGAAAGGAATGCGAGAATGGGGTCCTTCCAACTTGGAGCGGATTCTATGATATTGATGGGGTCTCCTCCGAGGGCCGATACTTGGTTCGGGACGGCCCACTTCGATGGTACGCTTGAGCTCGGAGTTGATGGCGGAGGCCAAGCAAGCGAGGCATCCGCGTGTGTATTTTGATCGCGTGTTATTTGGTTTAGTTCGTAGTGGTCGAATTTCGCCAAAGAACGAGTTAGCCGTTTTCATATAGGCCGCCATACGCCATCTCTCGCCGTGATACTCCCCTTCAGGTGGTTGATAACCAATTTTGAGTCACAAAACACCAATAATGCGGCGCCGAGAACATGTGCGTTCGCGGTCCGGCTAAAGGGCTTCATATTCGCCTCGTTATTTGATGCTTGGCCGAGCTTGACGGCTTTGTTCAATGATCGCCGTCTGGGGACATAATTACGATACTGCGCTGCCCGCTGGTTAGGCGATCCATCGCGAGATAATTGCGATGTCCCCAACGTAGACTCTCCAACTGGTTTTGACCTAACCGGCCTTTGGTGGAGGTCCCCGAGCTTGAGGTCGGCAAGCCCTCCTGTGAATTCGCCACAAAGTCGGCGACACACCTTGATTGCGCTTTGGGTGAAAACCGAATGTCATATTGGCGAGTTCGAGAGCCCATTTTACACGCATACGATGCTTCGCATTCCTGAGAATCGATCGGGAAGAAATCTGTTAGCACCTTGATGCTGTGTGCTTGGAAGTAGTGCATCAGTTTTCTTGCTGCCATGACCAGGGCTAGGACGAGTTTTTCTAGCGGTAGGTAGCGTGTTTTGGCGTCCACCATAGCCTTGCTCACATAGTATATTGGCTGTTGCTGCCCTTCCTCCTCTTTTAACAATACGGCGCTGACGGCCCTGTCAGAGACAGCCAGGTATAAAATGAGGGGGTCACCGGTGGCGGGTGTTGTTAGAAGGGGTACTGTCCGGAGGTATGTCTTGAGGCCGTTGAAAGCTGCCTCGCATTCGACGGACCATTCGAAAGCTCTGCCCTGGCGTAACGTCTGAAAGAATTGTCTGCAACGATCTGTGGATCGGCTGATGAACCTGTTGAGTCGCCGCCATTCCCATCGCCTTTTGGACTTCTTTGATCGAGCAGAACCGAGTTCCAAAATTCTGTGACTTGCCTCGGGTTGGCTTCGATTCTCGATGGTTGACGATGTAGCCCAGAATTTGCGAGCCGATTCGAATGCACATTTGGAAGCATTGACTTCGTGCTTGCGTGGGGTGTTGAATGTCTTTTCCAGATCGGCTATATGGTTTTGTTCTTCTTTAGATTTGACCACCATGTCGCCGATGTATACTTCCATAGTGCCCGAGTTGTTCTTTGAACATCGTGGTGACGATCTTTGGTAAGTCGCCCTGCATTCTTTAGTCCAAAAGGCATAACCTCAGAGATGGGTTCCTCTTGGAGTGAGGAATGCGCTTTGTCTGATCATCTGGATGCATGGCGATCGATGGTAGCCTCTATAGGCGTCGAGGAAACTCATGCGGCGGTGGCGTCAGTCGCATCGACGAGTTGGTCAATTCTAGGCAAGGAAAGCGATCTTTGGGGCAAGCTTTGTTCAGATCCGTGAAATCGACACACACTCGCCAGGTGCCATTCTTCTTTTTCACCACCACTGTGTTGGAGAGCCACGTGGGATAGGTGACTTCTCTGATTGCCCCGGCGTCAAGCGGTTTGTCAACTTCCTCGACAACGGCGGCGGTGTGTTCTGCCGAGGATCGCCGGCCTTCTGAATGACCGGCTTACTGAGGGTCGACATTGAGGTGATGCTGTGAGACCGCTGGGTCTATTCCCGGCATTTCATACGGGTCCACGCAAAGACGCCGAGGTTGCCGAGTAAGAAAGTGATCGATTCTTTGCTTGTCGACCGGCTTAGGAGGCGCCGATCATAAAAACTTTCCGGCTTCCATCGATGTCAACTCGGTCTAAACCTTCGTGGCCTTTTCGTTTGGTTGACGCCAACGCCTTCCAGACTTCTCGACCGCACCTCGACGGAGTTTACTTGCGGTTCCTTGGCGTCTGGCGGCGAAGGTAACATGCTTGGGCTGACCGTAGCCACGGATCCGCTCAACGCCATGCTCTGTTGGGAAACGTAGAAAGCGTGGTAGGTGCTTGGGGCGGCTGCGGGGTATGTAACCACGATCGCCCCATGATGAGATTGTATGGCGATGGTAGCTCGACAACCAAGAATTGCGACCACCGTTCTCGAGCAGGTAAGCCGATTTTTCCCAACGGTACTCCGTTGGCGTTGAAGCCGAATAGTGGACAGGAGCCGAGTTAGATCCGAATCGTTGAACCCGAGTTTGACGAAGGTTCGATAGTACATAATCTTCAAGTACTTCGATCGATAAGGACGCGTTTCACGATAAACCGGCGTACGCCAGAAGCGAACAACCAGAGGATCTACGTGAGGGAGTGTGACACCGCCAAATCGAGTCGCCGGTGATACTTGCCGCTTCGAGCCGGTCGCTGGTGGTGGCTGCTTTTGAGGGCTTGGAAGTGATTGGACTGTATGTACAGTCAGGGCCATCGGCAGGCTGTATATCATATGGACGGTGTCAAGCGGGATGCCTCTTGGACGACATGCGTCCTCTGTCACTTCCTCAACGTAGTCCTTTGAGGCGCGGCGGCCGCCGGTATTGCGCTGTTGGTCGCGAGGTCGTCGAGGACCCGCTTTGGGGGATCGCTCGTGGACCTTGAGTCTTGCCTGGTGGGACTTTGCTTTCTAAGGCCGTGTCGCGCGGCGTTCGTTTCGCCGATGATGCCGCCCAAACTCGCTTGGTCTGGTTCGCCTGCTCCATGGTCGCTGCATCGCTCTCGTGTTAGAATCGCAGAGCTAGAGTGTGGGCGAAAGGTCATACGACGGTGCTTCTCGAATGTAAATACCGGGTGAAATCGCCTCCGTCTGGCCTCGCTTGGCTATCGGGATCTTTAGTCACGCCTTTCATGGATATATTTATGTGTTCCCAGAGCCGGCGCCAATTGTGGTGAATGTGGTTTGGACATACTCTTCTACCCCTGGAAGACGCCAATGATCCTCTGCTAGTCTCCTGCAAAAATACAAACTCCGGTCGGGTGCCTAATTAGCACTCCGACGACAAGTCGGTTCCTCCGTAAAGCTTGCTCACAAAGTTTATAGAAGTGTTTCTTACATACCTTTATTAGTCCAAGCTCTTATATTTATAGTCATTTTTCAAATTTCGGACCCGGGTCTACTTTTTCCTTCGTCTGTATTCTTCCATTTATCCTAACACGCTTCTTCCAAAGATATTCGCCCAAATATCCTACTCGGCATCTTGGTAGCCGCCTCGAAGGGCGCTCAGAGCTTGGCCCCTTAGTTACTCGGCCCCCACAATTTATATTTTGCATGCAAAGTGAAACATACTCAAGTGATGTTTGAAAACAAATCATGTTTTTTTTTTTTTTAAATATAAAAAGAAAAAGATGAGCTTGATGGTGGGTTTTACATCCTTGACATATATATATATATTACTATAATAAAAATAAAAATAAAAATATGGAGCAAATAATTCCATATCTTGCCTGTTTGAATTCAGAATTCAAAGTTGTGAATATTTTATTATATTATCTATAATGTTCACATTGCCTACAAAAGAAAAAAAGTTGACTCCATGTCTGGAAAAAAAAAAAAAGGAAAAAAGATGGTTTGAATTCAAAGATGTGAAAATTGTATTATATTATTTATAATTTTCAAATTGCCTTCAAGAGAAAAAACTGTGGCTCCATATTTAAAAAAAAAAAAGAAAAAAAAAAGATGGTTTTACTTTTATCATTTTTTCAAACATTATTTTTTGTCTGTCAAAGAGCATGCCCATGTAATCCATGACGTCAGTAAAGAGCGTCTTACCTCCAACGGGTATATTTTTTGGTATAAATAGAAGTGTAGTGTGTGGAGAACAATCAAGAACTTGAAGAGAAAAAATCTATATGCTCCAAGATTTTGAGTGTATTTTATTATGCTCTTTCACTTTCAGATCTAAGTGTAGCTTTTGTTCTTACACTTCCATATCTATTATTTGTGAGAGAATTATTTTAAAAAATGGTTTAAGTACCTCTTATTTTTATTCGTTATTTTCTGAGAGATTTTTCTAAGGGTAAAGCATTTACTGTTAAGTGAGGCTCAATAAATAAAAGTAAGAGCAGTGCAAAATCCACAAGCTTGGTAAAGACTTGATGGTGTATTGATTTATTTTGATAGTGAAGAAATTCTTAAGGAGATTTCTCAGTGAGTGGACGTAGGTCCAGCGTGCTGAACCATTATAATCTCAGTGTCTGATTTTCTCTCCCTATTTCTCTTACTTTTATATTGATAATTATTATTCTGATTGATTCCTTACTTTATCTTATTGCAAGTAGACTCGATATAATGTTTAGTGTTTATATGTGTACACGTTTGCAATCCGCACCGAAAGAGTCACACATCACCATAGCCAAACGTATTTTCATATATCTTGTTGGCACTCCAAATTTGGGATTATGATATCCTAATGGAACCACTTTTGAATTTTTTGGCTACTCAAATGCCGACTTTGCGAGATGTAGACTTGACCGAAAAAACACTAGTGGCACTTGTCATTTTCTTGGACACTCTCTCACTTCTTGGTTTTGAAAAAAATAAAACTCAGTGGCTCTGACAACTGCTGAAACAGAATACATTGTTGCCGCTGGGTGTTGTGTACAATTGCTTTGGATGAAACAACAATTTCAAGATTTTAGACTTCACTATGATCATATTCATATAAAATGTGACAACACAAGTGCTATTAACCTTTCAAAAAATCCTATTCAACACTCACGCACTAAACATATTGAAATAAGACATCATTTTCTAAGAGATCATATACTCCAAGGTGACATTGAACTCAAATTTGTGCCTACAAATCGCCAATTAGCTGATATATTTACCAGCCTCTAAATGAAGAACAATTTTGCTATATTAGAACTAAACTTGGTATGATAAATACTCTAATATAATGTTTATATTAAAAATAATTTTATATAAATAAATAATAAATAATTAAATAAAATAATTATAATAATAATTATTATTATAAAAAAATAAATAAAATATATACATATATATATTCTCTCTCTCTCTCACCCACTCTGTCTCTATCTCTCACTCGCTTTCTCCCTCACTCTCTGTTTTCTCTTTCTCTCGCTCTCCCTTTTTTCTTCTCATCCTCAGACGACATCATCTTCATCCTCACCATCGTCCACAACTAGCTCCACCGTCCATAACATCATCCATCACCTTCATCGCTACTATCATCCACTCAAATTATTCACCGACTTACCAAGATCCATCACGGCTCTACTTCCATCATCGATCTTCAACATCATTTTCGATTCATCAAGATAAGTTACCGATCCGTCAAGATCAGTTACAGATCCACCAAGATCCATTACCGATCTACAAAAATTCATCACCGATCTACACAAGCTTCTCCATTGTTTCCAATCATCAAGGTCATCACCGATCAACATGTTAAAATTATTTTTGCAGTGTGTTATATTTTTTATCTTGGTGTATATGCTCCAAACTCTCTTGGATTTAATAATGCTTGTTTCTACCTTGACTGAAGAAATTGTTTTTATTTGTATTTTTTCTTTTTATGCTAATGCACTTGGTGTAGTTGTGTACTAAGAGCCATAGTGTTATTAATAGCATCGATATTATTCTGATTAGCAACAACACTAAGACTCTCATTTACAGGCATAGCATGTGACTGCACCATTGGTAACCACTCATTTGCCTGCAATACAGGCACCTCTGCATGTTCGAACCATTGATGACTAAGGTAAAGAATTACACAAGAAGGTAAAACAACTTTTTCTCTCCCAACACATGACAATTTCGTATCTCTGTCTATCATCCTTGCCACTTTTTATATACTTCACCAATCCAATACTCGATGTATATCTGCTCAAATCTTTTGTTTGTCAATATTTTGTGCGCCGAGATGCTCCAAAATCCCCACTATGATTCCAACAAGACAAAAGGACCATTATTATATTTTTGGACTCTTAGATTATTTTCTCAAATGTGTTTGTTTCCTCTCTTTATATTTTATTTTGATGATGTCAAAGGGGAAGAAAAAAATATGATTTTGAAAATTATATATTGCAGAGTTATCAAATATTTTGTTGATTTTAATTTTGTATGAAAGTTATCAAATATTTTGTTAATTTTATTTTGTGTCAAATCCATATAAATATTGCCATCATCAAAAAGGGGGAGATTGTTAATCATATTATTTAATTTTGATGTGTCTAAAATATTATTTGAAAATTTTTGATTGTTTAATATACATATTCTATATTATTTAACACAAAATATTATTAATTTAAAATATATATTGTATGATATATTTGGAAATATTTTGAAAATAATTCTATTCACGATTTTGAAAGGTTCGGCTGGTCCCTGTTCACTTTTTGACGAAATTAATATTGATTAATTGTAATATTTTGACAAATGTGATATTAGTGAGTTGTCATCTTTTGAAAAATTTAATATACTCACATGAAAGGTTGGTATATAACAAAAATATTTGATTTATATTTTGCATGCAAAGTGAAACATACTCAAGTGATGTTTGAAAACAAATCATATATTTTTTTTTAAAATATAAAAAGAAAAAGATGAGCTTGGCAGTGAGTTTTACATCCTTCACACACACACACACACACACACACACACACACATATATATATATATATTACTATAATAAAAATAAAAATATGGAGCAAACCATTCCATATCTTGCCTGTTTGAATTCATAATTCAAAATTGTGAATATTGTATTATATTATCTATAATGTTCACATTGCCTACAAAAGAAAAAAAATTGGCTCTATGTTTGAAGAAAAAAAAAAGAAAAAAGATGGTTTGAATTCAAAAATGTGAAAATTGTATTATATTATTATAATGTTCAAATTGCCTTCAAGAGAAAAAACAGTTCCTCCATGTTTGAAAAAGAAAAAGAAGATGGTTTTACTTTTACCATTTTTTCAAACATTATTTTTTGTCGGTCGAAGAGCGTGCCCATGTAATCTATGACGTCAGCAAGGAGCGTCCTACCTCCAACGAGTATATTTTTTGGTATAAATAGAAGTGTTGTGTGTGGAGAAAAATCAAGAACTTAAAGAGAAAAAATCTGTGTGCTCCAAGATTTGAGTGTATTGTATTATGCTATTTCACTTTCAGATCTAAATGTAGCTTTTGTTCTTACACTTTTATTTTTATTCTTTGTGAGAGAATTATTGTAAGAGAGGGTTTAAGTACCTCTTATTTTTATTCATTATTTTCTGAAAGATTTTTGAAAGGGTAAGACATTTATTATTGAGTGAGGCTCAATAGATTAAAGTAAGACCAATGCAAAATCCACAAGCTTGGTAAAGACTTGGTGGTGTATTGATTCATTATGATAGTAAAGAAATTCTCAAGGAGGTTCCTTGGGGAGTAGACGTAGGTCCGGCGTGCCGAACCACTATAAATCTCAGTGTTTGATTTTTTTTCTCCCTATCTCTCTTACTTTTATATTGATAATTATTATTTTTTTTTATTTGTTAAAATTCTGAATATTGTGTTTATTAATTTTAATATTCCAAATTTTTTTTAAAACCCAATTCACCATCTCTCTTGGGTTACTTACCTGAGATAAAAACCCAATTCACCCTCCCTTTGAGTTGCCTACCTGGGATAACATTCACAAATAAAACTGGAGCACCCCAAAGTGAAGTACTCGGTCAGATAAATTTCTTGTCTAACAATTCTTGGAGTTGGACTTGCAACTCCTTCAGTTCAGAGGTTGACATTTTATAAGGAGTTTTGGAAATTGGTTGGGTTCCGGGTACAACATCAATAGTAAACTCAAACTCCCTATCAATTAAATCCCCAGGCAATTCATTTGGAAATACATCAGGGAATTCATTTACTACAAAGATGTTCTCTACAGTATCAGAAGTGGCAATCAAAACATAACACATATACCCTTTACAGCCCTTTCTAAGCAATTTAACAGCTCTCATTGCAGAAATCAAGTATGGGGGAGAAACTACGCTATTCCCAGTAAACACAAACTCAGGTATTCTAGGTGGACGAAATATAATAGACTTATTCACACAGTCAATAGTTGCATAGTACTTCGTTAACCGGTCCATACCTAATATGCAGTCGAAATGATCAATCTCCAAGGGCAATAAATCAACATACAATGTCACATCACCAATCACAAAATTACATGTTGGATAAATATAAGCACATATCATAGAACTCCTAGATGGCGTAGATACAGACAATAAATAATTCATGAGTTCTAAAGATCTAGTTAATTTCTAAGAAAAGGCATGCGACACAAATAAGTGTGTAGAACCAAAAATCTATTAAGACATGCATTTTGGGCGCAGATGGAAATTATACCTGACACCACAAACTCGGTATTCTGTACATCTCCTAACACGAGTGTGAATACTCTCCCTTGCCTTAATGTTTCATTTCCAATATTACCTCTGGCATTAGTTCTTGCATTTGATCTTGCTATAGAGGCAGATTCGGCTAAACTTGCCCCGATTGACATTTTCGGACCCTAGTGGACAATCCTTCATTATATGGCCAAGTTTGCCACACCAATAACAAGCACCAAATGCACGGTAACACACTCCTCTATGCTTCCTTCCACAATCTGGACAGTTTGGAACAGATCCACTACTCTGACTAGAGCTACTAGAGGATCTCGTGCTTCTTAAAAAATGACCGACCCTTCTTGAAATTGAATCCAGCCCTTTTACCTCTCCATTTAGTTGTTGGAGTTGTAGCTTGTTTCTTTGCCACCAAAATGGCCTCTGCCATCAGTGCTCTATCAAGTACTTCCACATATGTAGGTAATTTTAGTACACCTACTCGGTCAAACATATCCAGGTCTAATCATCCTTCAAATTTCTGAGCCTTCTTGTAATCTGTGTTGACCATATGAGGAGCAAATCTGGCTAACTTAGTGAACTTAGCCTCATACTCGGCTACGGACATCTTCCCTTGCTTAAGTTCTTAGAATTCAAAAACCTTTCGGTCCCGGAAGCACTAAGGGAAGTACTTATCATAGAAAATCTCGTTGAATTAAGCCCATGTATATTCCGATTTCTATTTCAGATTAGTAACCACTATCTTCGGGCTTCATCTTTCAAGGTGTAAGTGGCCAAGAGAACCTTCTGAGTCTCAGAGCAAGGAAAAACTTCAAATAATTTCTCCATTTCCAATAACTATGTTTCAGCCTTTAATGGTTCAATCCCACCCAAGAAAATTGACGGTTTCATCTACTTGAACTTCTGAGTCAGATTGATAATGTCATTGTTATCCAGTTCAACTTGGATTGGAGTTTTTGCTGTTGTGTCATTACGTTAGTTAGGGCTGCGAGCATTTGTTCCATTCGGCTCATGCGAGCCTCTGAGGATTCAACTGTTTCGTCACTTCTTGTATTTTCCATTGCTATAGGTAAATAGCATAATAATATACATAGGCAAATAGTTCTGTTTACAGTAATCGGAACATTCAATCCCAGTCCATTTGTTTCAATTTCATATGTTCATGATCAGGTTCAATTTTCACAGTTACAGAAATTAACACACACACTCACGCATGCAAATGAAATGTCCCTGATTCTTTTCTAGGAGATCCTATAGCTCATATGGACTCGCATGTGTTGTATAACACGTGCTCTAATCCCACTCTGTTACGACCCAAACTCGCCCTTAAGGGTTTAGCGTCGTAATCGGCCAGTAATTCTTGGATTACCAAAGGCCTCTGAACAGAATTACAAAGTATAAGGGGTTACGAAAGCAAATATATAAAACTTACGTAGTCCATCGAGCTGTGTAGACATATATGGGACAGATAATTTTAAACTTTAAAAACACACTTGTAACGTCATAAAAAGACATTAGTCATACATCATTTCCATAGACAGATGAAATAAAAGTAGGACTTAGCTCAATGTATTATACCAAAAGAAAACAGGTCTTAAATGCTTGAACGACAAAAACTTGACTTCTCAAAGGGAACCTCCCCGGGAGGCATATTGGTTGGCCGACAAAACAGAGACTCTAGGTCATCAATTCTGAACCTGGTCACGCACCTAGTCTCCTACATACATAATACAAATAGTGAGCAAAGCCCAGTGAATAATAACAAATTAAAGGTTTTAATGAATAATGTCCACTCTCGTATCCTATCAATCAAAGAGATAAGTATAATCATATCAAAAACAAAGCCATATTCTTATTCGTATTCAAATCAGGTATGGTGCATCCATTAGCATTAACATATCATGTCTGGTCAAGCATGTCATACCTCCGGTATCGGGTAACATATCTCATACATAGGCCACGATATTATTTTCTCAGGCAAAGGCCTAGCCATAGTATTATTTCCCTAGGCGAGGGCCTCATGACCATAAGCCACAGTACTATTTTCCGTGGCGCGAGGGCCTCTGCTAAGGATACCACATAGACATTTCAAAGAAGTGGTTCATCGTTCACGTAATCACAACATATCCTTTTGTATCATTCAAAAACAATTCGTATCATATCATAATATTCAAAAAGTATTTCATATCAAACATAACTTTACTAAGTTATTACTCATAGATTGTTGGACAAACAGCTCGATAGCAACCAATGAATCAACAACTTACGCCGCGTGACCTACACAAACATAATAGATACACAAACTGAAACACACGCTTGGATCGTACTTAACTCATTTCATTTCATTTCATTCCTTGTGTGTTTCTGAGTCTTATCCTCATTATTATGTCTTAATCTTGGCTTAGGAATGCCTAGGATACAATGAGGATGCTAAAATGCACTCGGAAACTCTTAGGCATATATGTTGAAAACATGGTCCTCACTCAAGCGCAACTTCCTTCACTCAAGCAGAGGCTCAAAAATGTGAGTGGTCGCTCGAGCGGTTTGCCAACTTCGCAAAAGTACTGATTGCTTGATTTTTCCGCTCAACGCACGCTCGACGGTCACTCGAGTGTGAGACTAAGGTCTTCGCACGAACGCAACTCTTGTCGCTCGAGCGGTCTGCAAAATGTGTCAACTTCTGGAAGCAACCAATTTATGCTTGAGCCAACTTTTTGTTGCTTGAGCGAAGGTGCAAAAACAAAGGTAGTCGCTTGTGCGCAGGATCTGTCGCTCGAGCGGTTAAGTCGAATTATGAAATTTCCAGATTCACCTCCAATCTTCAAAACCCAACTTTAACTTCATCTTTTTGTTCAAAAATTAAACTTGAAACCTTGAAAACAACACATGGACTTACATGCAAGAACTTTCTGGACTTCAAATCTTCCAAAACATGATTAACTAAGGCAAATTGATGGAAATCATGATGAAATTGCAAAACTATGGTAGACTCAATACATGCATGTGAGAATCCTTAACAATTAAACTTAAAATGGAATAAAATATACATGTATGCATGGTATGAGTTACAATTCTCCAATTCTAGCTTAATCTTTATGTCAATCTACCTTTTTCACTTGAATTCTTGCATGAACTAACTCAATCACATAACTAAGGGTTTGATTTCTTACCTTTGGTGTTCAATTATGCTTTTGGTAGCTAATTGGTTGAGGTTCCAAGCCAATTCTTCCAAATCTTTCTCAATTGCTTTAGTTGAGTTCAAATCTCTTTTGGTCCCTCTCCCTCACACGTTTGGAGCTCAAGTAAAATGACATGAGAGTGTAAGGTGTATCTTAGGGGTTTCATATGCCTTATATAGGTCCCACTAATGAAGCTTAATCAACTTGAATTAAAGATAACTAATTGGGATAATTTTATTCTAATTATTTGATTCCAAGTCGAATTTCAATTGAACCTACCATAAAATTCTAAAAATGCTAACTAACACAAAAACCAGGTCAAGTTCGTGATCGGATGCCGATAAGGCCTTTAGTTTGCAAAATGTAACAGAATCTTAAACAGATATTCCTACGATAAACAGGTAGAAACACAAATAATGTAACACATATGCAATTAATTCATAATTTCGTATTAATTACTCATTAGACATAATTAATCATGGATTATTGGCTAATCACAGGTCGGGGTTGTTACAACACCAGTGAGAATAAAATGGTGGCAGGAGTAATTCCCGTATAAGATCTATTGTCTCAGTTTACATAAATAGTAGAGCAGTTCAAGATGTCATATTCACTGATCAACTAGTAAAATCGATAGGTTTTTAGTGGGAGAGGTTCAAAGTCAAAAACTACCTTCTTTAATGTCGGGGTTAGTCCATTGTACTCTCTCTCTCTGAGTCATTATTGTTAAACGATGTCTGTTTGTTGAGTTATTCAGTTAATTTTTATTCATGTAGGGGATTGTTAGAAAAAATGAGTTTTTGGTGACTTTAATTAAATATTAAAGTAGGTTCTAACCATCTATTATGTTGGGTCCAAGTGGGTCTAGATACTTTATAATGAGATTTTTACACCACAAAAAGAATGGCAAAAAATCATTAAAAATTGAATGAGAAATTGCCTCATAAAGTTAGATTCATGAAAGAGGTAGTGAGATTAGTGTGTATAATATGTTTGCAACTCCTGCAATATGGCAGAGGTTAATGGTGCATTAGTGACCAGCTATAAAAGCAGGGGGCTTCTCATCTCTCCCCTACATATGTATAAATTGAAACCTTCATGTCTAGTCTCAACACAGAAATTTTTGCTTCAATTTTACAAGTCAGTTTGCCAAAAAGTTCCTATAGTGAGAGAGTACTGCCACGGGTTTTGTTCGTTAAGCTAGACAGAGTGCTTACAGAATGGGTTTTTTGACAACGTATCTGGAGAGACGTCAAAATTCTTCAAACACTCAATCCGTGAGGCGGTGAAAATCTATTTTAAGGAAACTGCTACCGTGCAGGCTTCGGTTTGTTTTCTTTATCATTTTAATCTATTAGGTATTTCTGTTGTAATTTTCAACATGTGTTCTTAGTATATAATTTTGATGTATTCATGAATCTATTTATTTAATTTCATAATTTGGACAACAAAACTAAGTAAAATGTAAATATATTTTATTTACATTGTATCTACATTTTCTATTTTTCTTTGTAAATCTCTCAATCAAACAGAACATAAGACGTGTCAGTATAATTGAAAACTAAATCTCAAGAAAAGTTTAAGTCATTTTAAAAATTTCAGGGGAGATTTTTGCAATTTATTAAATTTTGGGGGAGGTTAAATGTAATTTACTCAAAAGAACAAAGGGCAACCAGATCCCCGTCTCGTATGAGTGGAAGCTCGATCAAGGATATCACTTCAGTTATTTTTATAGGGTGATTTTAATTATTTTCTCTATTAATTCGACACGATTTAATTTATTCTCGAAGCTTTTCATCAAACCCAGTAAGTAATTTTATTTATTTATTTATTTTTCATTCTGTACATTGAACTATAAATTTTGTTGGTTTAGTTCTCATGGATCTCTGTCAGTTTCAGTTTGTTTTTTTCTGTTTGCTTCATTTCATTTTGCTGTCACCATCTGCTTGGTTCCCGAGAAAATTTATTGAATATGAGAAAACAACACAAAATTTTGACTGTTTGTTTGTTTTGTCGGTTTCCAGATACTGAAAATATGATGGGATTTTGTTATTTTCTCTATCTGGGTGCCACTGCTAAATAAGGAAATTTTTATGATTCTAAAATTATGTAACTTTGATGTTTCTTTTTCTTACGATTCTTATTTCTCAGTAACCCAATATGAGGTTAGCTTATGACAAGAATTGGTTCTGATATGTTTTATTTCAAGCACATTTAAGAAATGAATGTAAACTGCAAAGTGAACTTTAACATTTTGTGGGTAAGTACAGGAAATAAAGAGCTGCTTTCCTCTATAAAAAAATGTGGTGTGATCATGCATCCGGGTCGTTTGTTTCATGGGATTGAGTTGTGTGATTGGACTCCATGTCCAATAAATTTACTAATGCATCATTTGGTTAGTTTAGTAAAGGTCAAACTAATAATCAAATACACATAATTTCTATCTAAATGGTTTAGGGACTATTTATTTAGGATTAACAATCTATTATATTGCGGTCCACCCTTATTCAGTCCGTCCAACCAGACGTAATTTGTGAAAATGGCCTAGAATATGGAAATACGGTCTCTCGCCATTGGCTAGCTCAATCATGAAACCTTGATGGTAGGGATCAAATAGCCAGGTTTATGGAGTTTCAAATTGTAGCATTTTGAATAGGTGAAGGGAGTCCATTTCATTTTTTTTTATTATTATTATTTTGAATTGGCATTGTTGAATTTCCGTAAATCATTGAGAAGTTCAGAAGATATGCTTGTATTTACGTGCTACAAGTATGCAGAAATATGATTGATTAGACTGATTGGATTCTATGATAAGCAAATTCTATCCATGCATTTGGTGATGAATGGATGTTCCTTAAGTTCTTTCACTAGTTTGAATGAAGTAAATTTTTGGGCAAACTTTTAAAGAATTCTGGTTTGGAAAAAGTTTAAATGAAAATGTTAGGAGATTGTTTTTGCTATCTAATGCTGAAGATGACTGACTCTGTGTGGCGGTGGAATGACATTAAGTGTTTTGGGCTCGCAGGGTATTTTTGGATTCCATCACATATTCTTTAGTGGAATGTTTCGGATTAGATGCCAACCTATTGTGGTGGCAAACGAGAAAACTTTTTTCTTAAGCTGACTAAGTTTTGCCTTCATTGCTACAATCCATGTTTCAAATTCATGGAATTCTCGTTACTTAACTTTTCTTTTCTTTCTTTTTTTTCCCCCTTCCATTGATCTGGTAGACAGCACGGTAACATCCAATATCAAGTAATATTGCTGACATGATTAGAGTTTTGCAAAAGCCAACCAGTGGCAGTACCATTCTTGAGACAGTTCAATCTATGTACCCAACTTAATTTGGAGATTTGGAAATTTTGCATGGTTGATAGTGATTCTAAGATTGGAACGTAAGTACATTTTTGCAACATGGATCACGGACATCGACCTAAATATCGAATGGAAACAAGAAGATTGCTTTGGCTATTGGGGGTAACATTTGCGGTAGTTATGGTTTTTCAGCATTTTGAACTTCCATATGGCAGTGTTTTATCATCTCTACTTTCCACAGGCAAAGTTTCATTCCAGGGAAAAAGCAGCTTTCCTGCTGGACATGAACCGTCTAACTCTGAGTTGATTGGCAACACCACACTGTTAAATGATTTGAACTCAACTAAGACAATTGAAGCCTCCGATTTGATGAAAGAAACGGATGGTGGGAATGATGGAAATGACAGAGTACCCAAGAATGATGTTGTATCAGAAACCAAAGGAAGATCAAATGGTGCTTCTGAATTTGTTAATCAAGGAAGTTCACTTGGGAATCTTGAAGAACAAAACAAAAATTCGAGCCTGGTCAAATTTGAAAATTCAGAAAATGGTGGTGCATTAGAGAAGCCTGGGGAAGCTGAACACAGTATTTCCTCAAAGAATGTAACTACAGGTGATAATTCTTTATCAAGGAATTTTGAAGTAGAATATATTTCTTGGATGTCTAAAAACAATGTGAGATACTGTTTATTTTTCCTCTTTGTTTGCAATTTCAACAGACATGCATACCGAGGATGAAAAACCTGGTCCACTGCAGAGTAATCTCACCCTGTCAAACTATAGTTCTCCCGTGGTGAACAAAAGGTCTGAAACACCAACATCAGAAGTAATGTCAATATCCAGGATGAATTCTTTATTGCTGCTGAGTCGTGTTTCACCCCAATCAGCGGTACATTTAGGACCTTATATTTTGATTTTGTCAGTTGGGATTGACTTCACTATAAAAAATTTGGAGTCATATTTTTCCCTTGATTCTTTTGTGCAGGCACCTCAATGGTCTTCACCGGTTGATCAAGAACTGCTATATGCAAAAGCACAGATAGAGAATGCACCCAATATCAAGAATGATGCAGAACTTTACAGGCCTCTTTATCGGAATGTTTCAATGTTTAAGAGGTACATTTCTAAGAGACACAGGTCCAAGTGGGTTATCAGATGACCGGGTTGTTTTATGACTTACTTTCTTGTTCTTATTCTATAGAAACAGAACCACCAGCAAATTATTTGTGCTTGAAATTTTTTTCTTACTTTAGAATTCTGAGTCTGCTTGAACTGGCAGTGTAGAGCAAAAATGTGCTTTAACAATATTTCAGGAATCTTATGTGCAACTTTTCGACATATGTTTCTTACATGAGACACTTTTCAATTCTAAGAATGCATATGATCAAATTTGCAGGAGCTATGAGTTAATGGAAAACATGCTCAAAGTATACATCTACAAGGAAGGAGAAAAACCCATCTTCCATGAGTCAATACTTGAAGGAATATACTCTTCTGAGGGATGGTTCATCAAGTTGATGGAAGCAAGCAAACATTTTGTTACGGAAGACCCTACAAGAGCTCATCTATTTTTCTTGCCCTTTAGTTCCCGATTGCTAGAATTAACACTCTATGTGCATAATTCACACAGTCGTAGTAACCTAATCGAGTACATGAAGAATCATGTGGAAATGCTTGCAGCAACGCATCCTTTCTGGAACAGAACTGGTGGAGCAGATCATTTTCTTACTGCTTGCCATGACTGGGTCTGAACTCTGTTTTCATCCAAGTTACCATCACTCATAACTACCAAGGGCCAGTTGGGTACAGCATGGGATTTATCATTTCCATTTTGTTTCCATGTGTCTATTTTGTCATATATCTTGGATGATTTTCAAAATTTTATTTCCTATTGGTTTCAATACATCATAATATTGGGTAGTGGCTCATTTTAAAGGTTGCATCTGTGAATGTTTAAATTGATGTTTTCCCCGTGCTCTTCCCTCACCTACTAGCTTGAACCCTAATTTCTTTAACTGGCCACATTATGGCTGAATTTTGACTACCAACTTTTCTACTCTTTTTTCGTTTTTGTTTTTATAATTTACTTATTCCAAATTTATGATGGATTGAAAAGCGATTATCTAAACTTTAGATGCTTTTGGAGGTCAAAATGGAATGCTACGTATCCCTGTGGTACATGTGGATACCCTTTTCTTGTTTCATAATTAGAAGTCAATATCTGTAAGTTGAAACTTCTAACAAAACACCATTTTCTCAGGCCCCAGCTGAAACAAGAGGACGTATAGCCAATTGCCTCAGAGCCCTGTGCAATGCTGATCTCCAAATAGGCTTCGACATAGGCAAGGATGTTTCTCTTCCAACGACTTATGTACGCTCATCTGAAAATCCCCTCAAAGGTATTGGAGGTGAGCTTCCTTCTGAGAGGCCAATCCTTGCTTTCTTTGCAGGGTACATGCACGGTAAAGTCCGACCAGTCCTGTTGAAGTACTGGGGAAACAAAGATCCCAACATGAAAATCTTCACCCGACTGCCGCCTGTCAAGGGTAACAAAAACTACATCCAGCACATGAAGAGCAGCAAGTACTGCATTTGTGCAAGAGGCTTTGCAGTCCACAGCCCACGTGTTGTGGAGTCTATCTTGTATGAGTGTGTCCCGGTTATTATATCTGACAACTATGTGCCTCCCTTTTTTGAGGTTTTGAACTGGGAATCGTTTGCTGTTTTCGTCTTGGAAAAGGATATTCCAGACTTGAAGAATATACTCCTTTCGATACCAGAGGAGAAGTATCTCGAGATGCAGAAGAGGGTGAAAGAGGTACAGCAGCATTTTCTTTGGCATGCTGAACCTGTTAAGTATGATTCGTTTCATATGATTCTTCATTCTATTTGGTACAACAGAGTTTTTCAAGTAAGACCCACTTAAAATCTTTCCATGAAGTTTTCAATGGAAAAGGTTGCAGAGATACAATCTTCTTCTGCATTTAGAATTTTTTTAGCAGTTATAGTTCATACTGTTGTTGTTGACAGAATTGTATTTAGCATTCTTATATTCTGAATAAAAATTCTAAATTTTGACACTATATATCGATTGTAGATTTTTTTCCCCGAAAATTACCAAGTGGGATTACTAGCATAGCAAATTTTCTAGTTTGACGTTTTGGGTTTTAGTTGAACCAGATATTATCTACCCAAAAGCAAAAGAAAGAATAAAGAAATTAAACAAACCAAAAAGATGAAAATAAAAAATGGTTGTGATGTTATGAGCTTGAGATTATTAGATTATCTTTATCTTTACATAGAATGAAATTTGCCAATGACAACAGTCTTAATGTGCCATATTTGTTCTTTACAATTTCCTTGATAGAGAGTTATGATTTCTATTCCAAACAATATATATATATATATGCGCTAAGGATTTTGTAATTCCTATCCTGAGAATGATGAAATGTTTTTCTAAGCATCATGTCATCTGTAATGGTAGTGCAATACAGATTTGATCATGCTATTTAAGACTGTTGGAAAAATGAATGCTTATTATTATTTGCTTTGCTCAAACATTGCTTTATAGAAATCCATATATGAGCATACCACTTCAGTAAGTTATGTGATCAACAATGGTGGTTTTATTTTCTCCATTAAAATACCTTCTATTATCAGGTTTTCTCATTTTTGGAGGCACTTCTTTTAATCTTTTATGGCTGTCCATCAGGAAAATGCTACGAATTGTAAATAATCTATCCAATTTTTTACCAAACCTCTCACATCACACACATGAGAGATTTGATAGAAAATTTGATAGATTATTTGGGGTTTCTAGCATAACTCATGACCATCATGCTGTAATTGGTTGACTGCTTTATTTTATATATAGAGACTTTTTCATAATTTTATTTTCGTAAATTATGTTTGAATCATGAATTTAGACAGATATTTGAAAAAGTAAAGGAAGATAGTGGTGAAAATATGGCACTCCTTTTTCTTTCTTTCTTTCATTTTCTAGATTCCTATCCAAACTATAATCCAAATACAATATCTCTTTTAAACATAGAATTTGAACATCTTCATTGGGAGGGTGGGGTTGGCTGCTATGAAAGGTGGGGAGGCTGAAGGGTGGGAGAGCGGTAGCCGGCGGCTAGAGAGGGTTGGGGCGGTAAGACGAAGAGGGAGGGATTGGGGGATAAAAATGAGATGTGAAAAATAATTTTAATTTTTAATTGTATTTTGTATTTATTTTTTAACTTTTCATGTATATTGTTATTTTATTTTATTTTTTATTTCTATAATTTTTGCAATTGTTTCATGTTCCTTCATTTTTCTGTATTTTTTTCAAATTTTAATATCAACTCAAAGCTCACACAAATTTTGAATCAATTTACTTATAAGGGTTTGTTTGGGAGCTACATTTTTAATTTGACTTTTTGATTTTTTGATTAATTTAGCTTGGTTAAATTAGTTTCTTTTGGAAAGAATTTTTTGACTTTTTGGTGAGAAAAAAATAAAATAATTATAATTTGAATGTAAAATTTTATCTTATTAACTTATTTAAATTTGTTTTATCTTTTTATATTTTTTTTTAGTCCTAACTGATTTGCTAAATGGGAATTAAGTTAAAAGGTTTTAAGTAATTTCTTCCGTTTCAAAATATTAGTCTCTTATTTCATTTTTTATTATCTCAAAATATTAGTCTATTTTTAAAAATTAAGTACAAAAATAATATAAAATTTTTCTTTTATCATTTTTTTAGATTTAATAACTTAAAAGTATAATTATAATATTGATATTCTCTAAAAAAAAAAAATACTATTGAAAGATAATTTTTAAAAATTAATTTTTTTAAAATGTAATAATTATACTATTAAAAAAATTAAATTTTTCAAAAGAATCATTATTTTGAGACGGGAGAGGAATTAATTAACAACACCCCAAAAAATACACCGACCACAGGCCGTCATAGGCGCACGAAATTTTTAGCACCTATCCTAAACGGATTTGGGGTCCCTGATGTGCCGAAAGGCACAGATCCTTGTTATACTCTTTTGGGTCCATTTTAGGCATTTCGATAATCCGAACCGTTCATATTTTACGGTACATCGAGTACAATATACCTGTAAAAAATCAAGTTGATCGGATATCGTTAGCACTTTCATCAAATCACATTTGTATATCTATGTGAGAGGTTTGATAAAAAAAAAAATTAATAGATTATTTGAATTTTTTAACATAACTTGATTAAAAGTTATTTTTTAACTTTTAATTCATTTTGAATCACATTATATCTCACATTTTTTATATATTTTTTTTAAAAATTTAAAAATACTAACTTTTAACTTCCAAAAAAAACCCTCAGTTAGGACACCTTGATTTGTCCTGCGACAATGAATAATTTCTCAATAGAGATCATTAAAAAATCTCATTATGAATTAAAAAACTGTAAAAAAATAAAAGAAATTAGAAAAACACAATACGCTAATCAGTCGACGCGTGTCATTGCTTAGTTACGCGTGAAGGTGTCATGGGCTCTGAACAAGAGAAACTACGAAGCGAGCGTCCTCGTGTTAAAAAACTTAAAGCTCTCCGTTTTGACCGTCCTATCAGATTTGACGTGTAAATCTGAAGGAAAAAGGACGATCGTCCGGTTCTAAAGAACTGTTCAGTGTGCGGAAGGACACAATCATCTGCCCTTTCATTTTTTATTTTATTTATTATGAATTATTGTTTCAAGCAAAACCAAATCTCAATTATATATTCATACACAATTAACGAGGAATCACGTGAGTCTAAACATCTTTAATTTCTCTGTCACGTTAATTGTTTAAAAAGGGTTGAACAATTAATAATTTCATAAAATAAATCATTTAAATTGAACAAAATGATTTGTCCTCCTAAAAATAATATCTCTAATTTTTATTTTTGGAAACTTTTTTTTTACTTGATTGGGCATTTCGAGATTCGGGGCCCCATTTCGAGGACCCAGCACTGCCCTAAATTGAATATGAAAAAATTTTAAAGACAAGAAGATAATAATTATTAATGTTTAACTGATTGTTAGATAGGAGCTATTATTAATAAATCACCAACGATGATTATTTATTAACTAGCAATTGATTCATATAATGTTCGTATTATTTTTTTAAAAAAAAAATTTAATGGTATAATGTGTATTATAAAAAAATAATTTTAATTATTTATTTTGATAATATTGACGCTATCGTTCTATAAAAATTGTTATTTTAATACTTACATATATTAATTGTAGTTAAATTATTTGTATATTTTGATAATTTTAGTTCTATCATATTATAAAAGTATAATTATTATATAATAATTTTGTATGATATATATTAAATTATAAAATAAATAAATACTCATTTTGATATTAAAAATAATAATTAAATTAGAAGAAAAATTATTAACATAAAATTAAAAGTATTTCTAACTATTTAATTTTCTTTTATATTCATTTAGAAAATAAAAATATGTCGAATAGAAATTATATAAAATTTATTTAAAAAATTAAATATAAATATGTTGTAGTTGGACATATAATGATTTTATATGATATTAATTATAAGATATTAAAATAAATCCTCTTAATTAAATTAAAATATTAACTATATAAAAAAATTCAATAACGATTAATTAAAAAGAATTACATAACAACATGTAAACCCAAAAGAAAAAAACAATGAAAACATTCAAGCAGCAGATACATCTTAGTATGTGAAGTAATTATTAATTATCGTAATGTGATGTCAAAACATAAAAAAAACTTAATGTTCAATAATTGAAAAAGTAACTGAGATAGTAAATCTAAACTTTAGAGGTTTCTCGAAAGTATTATTGTTGTACATGTTTTTCCTTTTGTGAGTTGTGATTATATAAAATAACGTAAAAAATGAAATATAATTTAATATATAGAATGACTATAAAATTTAAACCAAATCCATAATATGGAATGATATAGAATTGGTATTGGGTATAGAATAATACATGAGAAAATAAGAAGAAAAAAAAGAGGCAATTTAGCATTAAAAAAAATTTTAATACTCTTGAAAGAATTAAGAAGAAAAACATGAAACACAAAAATGGGTATTGGGTTTGTGAATTATTTCAATTTACCATGAAAAATATATATATAAGAAATATATGTCAAATCAAATCCATATAAAATAAGTAAAGTTAATATAATTCAAATTAGATTTGGGTTTAGGTAAAGCTCTATATGTAATTAAAAAAAAAAAAATCATGCTAACGTAGCCCTTTTAGAAAAAAACATAAACCTTTATAATATATCACTTATGTATTGAAAAAATACTATTTTTAATAATATATATATGATTTTAAAATGTTATATCATATTGTTTTTATATTAGTATTTCAAATCAATTATGTAATGAAATATAAAAAAAAATTAAAGACAAGAAAATGATAAATTATTAATGTTTAGCAGATTGTTAGGAATGAGCTATTATTAATAAATCACCAATGATAATTATTTAGTCATATCATATCGTTTTTATATTAGTATTTCAAATCAATTATGTAATGACATTTTTTTATAGTGAAACATGTTAATTCAGATTTGTTAAATAATTAATAGGCATATAATAACAGGGTTCTTTTTAAGATCCACGTATTATGATTTTATAACATAAAATACACTCAATATTTTCATAATATCTAAGGTCCTCAACATCAATCCAAAGAAAATTCGATCCAGAATTTCTCTGGACATATTATAGAGAAAATTTCAAATTTCTCTGAGTTTTTGTGAATTTCTTTAGACTGTAAGGGAATTTTCACTGACTTTTTGTGAATTTCTCTGGGTTGGAAGGTAATTTCTCTAGACTGAGAGAATTTCTCTGGGGCAGTTTATCAGATCAATAGAATAGTAGATTCAACTTTACCTATTTTGTCATAGAGAAAATCTCAACAGAGAAATTCTGGAAAAAATTTCTCTGGATTTTTTAGGGAAATTTTGAAAATTTCTTTGACCTTTTCCTAACCTTCCCACTCTCCAGAGAAATTAAGATTCCGTTTGGTAGAGTTTTGTAATTATGATTTGATAATATGAGTTGTATTTTGAGTTTGTGAGGTTTGGAATTATGATTTGAGTGTGAAAAATTTGTTTGGTGAAAGAGTTTTGAAAATAGTTTGGAAAAGAATTTTGAATTGAGTGGTGAATTTTTGATATGACATTTGATATTTGATTCAAAAATTTACAACTCATAACTAAATATACAACTCAAAATTATTTTAAAACACATAAAAAATTTTAAAAATTTCAGAAAATATTTTTTTCAAATATATAAAAATTAACATATCAATTGTAAAAAAAATAAAAATAAAAAATTAGCTATTAGATCAACCTGGACGACATTAGGCTAAATTTCGGGAAAAAAAAAATTGAAAATCACGCTTTCTTTGACTGAGAAACAAAGCTTTGTGCAGAGTTGTGGAAAATTAATTCCACAACTCTATCCAAACATCATACTCAAACTACAAAGTGGAAAACTAGTTTGAAAACGGTTCCAAACAAAGCTTTAAAATTTCTCTGGCCTTTCCTCTCTCCAGAGAAATTTCCCCTGCTATTTACACAATAATCACATATACAAACCAGAGAGATTTAGTCCATTCCAGAGAAATTTATTCAAACAGTGAAACAGTTGTAGGGGAATTTGTCTCTCGTCTCTCAAACAAACGGAGCGTTGATGTTCCGAGTAGCTACATGTCACGACCCAAACCCGGCCCTATGGGTTTAGCAATGCGGCGATGTCAAGAGATTAGAGGCCCTCTTGAGCGATAAAAGCAGTTAAGCAATCTGGACCTTCGGAAGCCAATCTGATATATAACTAGTGTCCATTGAAATTTGTGAAAATCGTATGCCAAGAACATTTTCATCCATACATGCATTTATACAATTCAAAAGCAGTGCAGTCTGTACAATTATTCACAACATTGATCTGAGGACTTAATCCTGTGATCTGATAAGGTCGTATGATCTATCTGATGGTCCCAAAAGCGATACATAGAGACAGACGGAAACAAAACCCCAAAGCCAAAGCATGGCAAAATCGGAACCTCTCATTGGTATGCAATTTGTTGGACAAAAGCGGGGTGACCCACTCTTAGCTCGATGCAAGGCGAGAACCTACATATATATATATAAGCAGTGAGCTAAAGCCCGATGAATAACATAATGTGTAAAGAGGTTATGAATGAATGTCCTTCTGATAATGAAATCAATTCATTATCTGATGCTTCAATCTTTCGATATTTGATCAATCGATATTTCAATCAATCGGTCATATGTGGTACATCCATTAGCCTATAAGCGATGGGTCCAAAAGGACCGGCCATATGAACCCAACAATAATGATGACCATCAATCGATGCATGGTATGGTTCCACAAGAGGAACCGAAAGCTCTGTAACGATCAATAACGATGGGTACTAAGGATGCCTGTCTGATTAATCTGAGGACATACATTCATTCAATAAACAATATCAGTTCAATAAACAGTTCAGTTCAGTAATCAAAATATAACCATTTTGAACATATCTTTACACAATCTGTTACTCACAGTGATTGGGCTATCAGTAGCTAGAGCGCGTCCCCGTGAGCCAACCCTAAACAGTTAGCAAATAGAACACACACTAAGTTTACAGTTGGAAAGGATGATAATTAAATCCTTAAATTTCCTCGGTGTGGTTCTATGTCTAAATCCTCATTAAGATGCCTTAAACTAGGCCTAAGAATGCCTAGGATGGGATGAGGATGCAAAATTACAGTTGGAAGGCATTTTTCAAAAGTTGCTGGAAATAGGCACCTCGCTCGAGCGAGCCTTCCTTCGCTCGAGCGAGCTCCCAAAATCGAAGGCTTCGCTCGAGCGAACAATCTTTCGCTCGAGCGGTCTGATGAAACAGTAAAAGTACTGGTTGCTCGATTTTTACGCGCGATACCACGCTCGATGCTCGCTCGAGCGGAGCCTTGAATAAAGGTGCTCGCTCGAGCGAGGAAGCAAAATCTGGAATTTCCAGATTTGTCTCCCAAGTTCGAACCAAGTATTCAACCATCCAAAACTCAACCTCTTGGCCCCAAATTCTGGAAAAACACTTTAAACTCAATGTATAACAAGTTTCAAGAGCTAATTTGCACATGCAAGGGCCAAGGGTTGGTCAATTAAAGCCATTTTTCAAACCCATTTCAAGAAAAATCTTTAAACATGCAATGCATGGGTTTTAAACCAAACCAAGCTTCAAACCTTGCCCAATTGAGCTCCAAACTTTGAAAACAATGTGGAGACATGGACTATGGTAAAAACATGGACATGCATGTACAATTTTCCAAGAGTTCAACTTTAAAATGTATCAATTCAAGCATGCATGTAGCATTTGAGCTCCAATTCACCATTTATGAGCAAATTCATGTCTTAGCTCTACAATGATGCATGAAACATGCAAGATGGGACTCCAAGACAACAAGAAGATGATGCTATCCTTACCTAGGGTGTTGATTCAAGTCTAGCAAGCTCAATTATACCAAGTCTCTAGCAATTCAACAAGTTCTTTAGCAAATTCAACAATTGAACCCAATTTCTCCAATCTCCTACTCTCTCTCTCTCTCTAATTTCGGTGGGGACTAAGGGAATGGCTGAGGAAATGGTCTTGCTCAAGTGTAATTCAAACCCTTAGTTGTGTAGGATAGTGGTCCACTTAGTGGCACTATGATAATTAAGTCCAAGTTTACAATTAACTCATTTTTAATCTAATTTAATCAGTCCTAATCAATTTTCAGATAAATATACCATAAAATCGGAAATATTCTACTGAGTCTAAAACATCAAACGGTTTCTAAATCGTCGAAATAAGGCCTTCAATTAGCAGTTTAAACATACGAATTCAAACAGATAGTCATAAAATCAAACAGATGTAATATGTGATTCAATAAATAAACTCATTCGATTTCAGTATCAATTTCAATCAGTTAGTTCGGTATCTCATTCAGTTCACTTATCAGTCATAATCAGTTCAGTTTATCAGTGATCAGTAGCTAATTCAGTCGTTAATCGGTAATTAAAACGAGGATTGTTACACTACACAAACGCAAATTCAATACATCTACATGTTTTGCTTAAACAGGTGAGTTTTAGTCAAACCTTGAACACCAACAGAAGGAAGCAAGAGGTGGCGACTATATCTCTAGATCATCTCCAGCGACAATCCAAGTCTAACACTGGAGTACATGAACTAGTCGAATTGACCTTGCTCTCGTCATCCTTTTGACGAAACTGAGCTTCGAGAACTGAAATTCTGCGCTCAATTTTGATCTTCAAAGACTTCAAATTCTCGAGTTTGCGAAGAATTGTAGACACGTCGCCTCCGTTGGACTCCATTGATCTCTGTACATACAGTTTGAGAGCAGTTTGCAACAGTTTTTGATCGAAGTGAGTAAAGATGGCTATCTGAATAAACCCTAACGGAGGAGGAGTGGAAGAGAGCAGCGAGAGACACACACACAGCGTGAGATATATATCAAATTTCTCTGTGATAGATGGGAAGGACCTTAGATATCAAAAAATAATATTGTGGATCTCTTCCATTACTAAAAATAGAAGATGGACTTTAGACTAATTTTTCCTATAATAACCTACTTAATATATTATCTAAAGAATTACGTAATTAATGTCATTGAATATTTAATATTTTCATTTTTTCAATTTGAAAATACCGATGGGAACAAGATTTATCTTGTCCTTGCCTCCATTTTGATTATTATAATTAATAATATTTTTGTCTATATAATTTAATTTTTGAATAAAACAAGAACAAAACAACTCTTATTTTTCAAAGTTTTCAACCCACAACAGATATCAATCAACCCTAAAATATTAATTTCATTGTCTAAAAAAATATATTTAGCTGGAAAAAATCAAATTTAATTGACAAACTCATTTCTTGTTAACGAAAAGTCAAGAATGGGTTTTAGATGTAATTAACCATTGATGATTTTTAGGTGGGAGTGAGTTATGTGAAAATATAATTTTACCTTAAAAAAAGGGAAATCTAAAATATTAATAGCTATTGAGAATGAGGTTTGCATCATTATATAAAAAAATCACTTTTTTATTTTTTTATTTTTTTTTGAACTTTTATAATTTTTTCTTAAAAACTTTTCAAATCTGTCTTGTAAAACGATATACAAATTATTTTTTTAATTAAACAAATTACACTGAACACAAAAGTAACTAAGAAAAAAAATTCACAAAAAAATCAATTTCAGACATGGCACGAGTCTCAATTAAAATTGGTTAAATTTTAAATAATATAAAAAAGTTAAAATTCTAACACATATTATATAATATTTTAATATAAATTTTACACATATTAGAAATTGTTTGAAAAATGAAAAAATAATTATAAAAAATAAATTATTTCTTTTATTTTTTTACATGTCTTTATATAAAAAAAATTAAAAAAACTAATTCTCAAACCAATCCTTATAAGTAACGCCTCCTCCGTAAATCATAAGGGATGACTTTTTTAAAACAAAAAAATGAAAGTATAAAGTTAAAAATTATAACTAAAATAAAATAAAATAAAATCTCGCCAGAACTGGCCAATGGTAACCTAAAATTAAAGGGACAGAAAAAGAAACTCTACCTGAAAGAGGCAGTTAAACGGCATTAACGGCATCTCAAGCTTTCCTTTTTTTAATGTTCATTTTCATGATTTGATTTACACTTTTGATGGGATTTTGTGATTTTATCGAATTTTTTAATTTGACAGACCCAAAACCAAAAAGAGAATATAGAGACAGAGCTAATATGTATACCCTTCATCGATGAGAGAGTATTTACAAGAAAGATTGATATCAACAGAGGTGGTGGTTGGATTTGGATTTGGATTTGGATTTGGAAGAAGAAGAAGAAGAAGAAGACATGGCTGCTGAGACCAAAACTACTGTTGTGAAGGTCAAACCCAGCAGTCAAGATGGTTCTTCAAAGCCCAAGTTTGATTCATCTCTCACCAAAAAGAAGATTTCTGAGAGCTCAATCAAACGCCCTGTTGATTCAAAGTCTAAATCTACCACCACCGTTCCAAAAACTGAGGTACCCATCTGCTAATAATTCATTATTGCTTTTCATGATTCAGATTTGTTATTTTTTTATTTTTTTATTTTTTTGGGGGGGGGGGGGGGGGGGGCGTAGATTGTAATGTTTTGAGCACCAAATTATATGTTTTTCTTGATCAGCTCATTTGGGCAATTTGTGGGTTTCTAAATCGATTTCATTCGTTCCAATGAACTAGAAGATTTGGGTCTTTGATAATTGGTTAATTTAGGTGTTGTATTTTATATAATCTTAGCGAATTAATAGGTCTTGGGGGTACCCTTTTGTGTTCTTTGATGGAATCTGAAACTGGGCATCTGAAAATCCTTTATTTCTCAGCATCCATCTAGAAATATATACACTAGCAATTGTACATCTGAACTTTTGGGTTGTTTGTCGAATGGGGATTGAATTTGAAAACTGTTTAGCAGTTACGTGATGTGGAGTTGTAGCTGTTACCGATTTTATAGGTATTTTGGAAAAATATATATATATTTTTTGACAAAGCTTCTGAGTTGTGTGCTTTGTATAATAGATTTGATATGTATGTATAACTATAATATTTACATGTTGTTCAAGTGAAGGTAAAAGTGAAAACAGCCTCAAGTTCATCAAAAACAACATCGAGTTCATCGATGAAAACAACCACGGTTAAAATGAGGGAGAAGAAAGTTTACAGCTTGCCAGGGCAGAAGTATGATGTTCCTGAAGAGGTGCTGGACCCATTACATGCTTTCAGTTGTGTTCCTTTGCTTGAAATTCCATTTAGCTACAAAGTCCCATTGATTTTCTTATTTTGCTGCTTCTTGTTAACAGAGAGAACCCTGAGGATATTTTACGAGTCATTGTCGAAACAAATACCTTCAAGTGAAATGGCAGAGTTTTGGTGAGTTTTCCTCATAATATTCTTGGCGCTTCTTGTTTATTTAATCTTAGTCTGTCTTTTTCAAAGTTAACTCTCTTGAACTGTTCATTTTAAGGTTTGAATATGGCTTTAATTACTTAAAATTCCTTGATGCATGAACTGCAACAGAAAACTGGCATACAATGGCGGTGCAATACTTTTTACTTCCTGAAATGCCCTTAATTGCTTCCTACTTTCTATATCACCAATAGATAGGATTCAGGAAAAAGTAATTTTATTTCTTCCAAACTGTAATAGAAGCTAGTAGATTAAAACTTATCATCTTCTTTTATGGCTTCTTATCAAAATTCTATAATCTTTGGTAATTTAGAACTTCTAGAAGTAGGGAGAGTGGTACTGCTAAGTTTTTGATGTGTGTTTACACTCTTCCTTATCATGATTCCACAGCATTTGTTCTGTGGTTATCAGGAAATGAAATAAATGTATGATCTGAACTTATTTGAACTTCTAATATATGATAGACATGTTTCTTAAATTATGATACTGAGGTTTCTTAAATTGGTTTGACTTGGAGCTTGTTCTAGACAATAAATGTGTTGCTAGTCAATCTATGAAACTATAAAGTTCCTTAAATGATAATATATTTTAAAGAAAAGTTGAAGGAGAGAATGTATTATCACAGGTTGGCTGTCGGCAATCTCTTCAATAAAGATCACTTTTCGAAACCAGCAATGCTTCAAGGCTGGAGAGTTTTAGAAGAACCAAAATAGAGGAACTGTCATCTATTTATAACAATAAAAGAATTGCAACAACTTGGATATTTGCATCTATTTCAAGTTGACATCTCTCTAGAAGATGTGACGATTACTAATTGTCTATTTTCTTTAATTCTTCAATGTGGCCTAAATGCCAAATGCACCTATAAATTGTGGGCGTTGGAAGAAAATAGGAAAGGGATAACTGACCAACTTATGTCATTTCCTTTTCTTTTTTTCAAAAGATAATAAAAATATTGGACCAGGGTTAAATCAAATGGTTTTCAAATGCTAATTAGAAGACAATTCATTGCACTTTCATGAATTGAAAAGAGTTAGTACAATAACTGATTAGAGGTTATCATGTATTTTATTTTCCTTCTAGGCTAGAGAATTTTTTACTTACCTTTTGTGTTGATTAGTGATGAGCTCTGGCTGATTGATTCTTGTTTCCTTTCATCTGTATTGTTATCCCCTATCTTCTGATTTGGCAATTGTAGGTTTGTCTCTAGTATATTAGTGATAACAAGAATTGCTTTTCAAAGAGTCCCAATAGACCCTCCATAGTAATTTTTTTAAATGCAGGATTTCATAGTAAACAGTCTTGAGTAATGAAGGAAACAATACAAGTAGAACCTGAAGCCTAGTGAAAACAGTAGAGTACTTAAGAAGGGAAACACTGGAACTGGTTTGTTCCAAGATCATGTTCCTACAAATGAGGTGATGTGAGTCATGTGACCAAACCAAAGAAATAACAGATGAGGGTCAGAGAAGGTAAATCCTGAAGTTTTGAGCGTAGATGGTAACTTTCACCAGCATTTGACAAATGGAAGTTTGACATACTCACTTTGGAAGATGTTTGAAAGATTGTATGGAGAAAAGAGGCTTGCAAAGGAGGTTTTTCTTCAAAAATCTTTTAAAATTGAATTTGAGAAGAAGGCGTTAGTTGTGGAGATTTTCATCTGCTTAGTTCTTGTTTCTGAAGAAGACATTAGCAAAGAAAGAGAGAAAGAAAATGCTTAGTTCTTATTTCACTTCATGAGTACATTTTCTCTGCATCATACCTCTGATTACTGAATCATATCTTATTTCAAGCTGCAATACAAAGAGCAAATAACACATGCCAATCATCTTTTAGGTTAAGAGTTAGCCATGTTTGAATATGACTTATTTATGTAATCTGTGCTTCTATTGAAGTACATCTTATCAATTCAACATTGGTAGAAATTTGGCCTCTTAAGCTAGATTAAGTTCTCATAAGGTTTCAATTTATGGATTAAATAACAGTGATATGTGAGATATTCCCATCAATATATTTTTTCTTCAAGATGCTGATATATTTATAATAGCCTCAAAATTTATAATAATATAATTAATCACCCTATTTCCTTTGAAACAATTTCGATGTCTTGGGGTTTGTTCATCGATGTATCAGTGCCTTCAGGGTTGTGATGTGTCTATTCCATCAACATTTTGTTCTTTATTTTTCCTAGTTTTAGAATGAGGTGGAATGAACTAGAAACTATACCAAGTTAGGGTCTGGTCTATTTTTTTACCAAGTACCAACCTAATGGTTTTGGTTGAACAAACCTGCTTGAGGTTGGTGATAGCGATATAGCATGGAAGGAGTACATAGCTAGGCCTGATGGGCTCCTTGTTGGTATTTTTCCATAATAATTCAAGAAAAGTATACGAAATAAATTAAATAGAAATGACAAAATAATAATAATTATTTTTATTTATCAAAGAATGAAATATACAATAAACTATAGAACTAAAAAAAAAATACAAGAATGAACTAGATTATACCATGGAACTTATTACAAGGTGGATTCAAATGGACATATAAAATAATATACAAGAAATTATTTAAATTTAAAACTTTGAAGAAAAAAAGATAAAGGAAGCAAACCAAACACAGATAATACAACAGTTTCTTAAACAGATTCAACGTCTTTTGGTGGGTGTTGGAGGTAATGGCGTTTGTCTTCCAAGATACGACGGTCGAAACTAGCTAATGCAGAAGCACCTTTTGAATAACTTCGGCGAACTTAACAATGGCTACACTCTCTCTAACAAGAACCAAAAGAAGGGACTAGTAAAAGAAGATAGGAAAAATTTTCTTTAATGTAAAATAAACATCTCTAACTTTTATCTCAAAACACCATCTCCATTTTCTATCAAAAATCTTTCTAAAATTCTTCTTTCAAGTTGGAGGGAAAATGCCTCTATTTATACAAGTAGGGGAATCTCTAGCCATGAAGGCTATACATCAATAGGGCCATCAAGTGCCATTAACCAAGACCATCAACTCTAGTCATTAGGGCTAGAGTTACAAAGGTTGAAAACCTATAGCCACTAATATGGCTATTAACTCCATCATCAAAAGATGAGAGTTACAAAGGTCTAAACCTCCCATGTGCTTAATATATACAAATAAATATGTATATAATGATGGTTGAATAAACCAATTTGATGGGTCACAAAATGGATACTAATGTTGGGTAACTTGATCCAAGCCCAATTCTCAAACACATTCCCTATTCTCAAACACATGTACAAACTAAGCCCAACATAACATAGCTAAGCCCAATACAACATAGCTTAGCCCAAACTCAAGATTAAGTCCAAGTCCAAGTCCAAGTCCAAGACCAAGACTAAGACCAAGACCAAGACCAAACCCATCATATGCACAAGCATAAGCACAAGCCTAGGCCCAATCCAAACTAAGTCTAAGTGCAAATCTAAGCCCAACTTTATTGATGCCTACTTTATGAGACAATTCTCATTCACAACTCAATGGTTTCGGCTCATTTTTTTTGTATAGCAATCTTCTCACTTAATAGAATACAAAACTATTCAGACCCACCTCAATCGGCACTTGGGTCCCACTTTAATTTCGAATTAAAGTTACCGAAAAATCATTATTTTCCAACATTCCTTTGAATTGAGAACCCAAGACCAAAAGTTCGAAACTCACGAAGGGAAGCAAGTTGGCTTGGTTAAGAGGGAATATTTCAGTGCAAAGGAAGGAGAACTTGGTGGAAGAAAATTGAGGTGGCTTCGGTGATAGTGATAGTGGGTGAGCCTACTGTTGTGCTTATAAAGGGGAGGAAGGAAGAAGTGTGGGTTATGGAGAAGGTTGAAGGTTTGAGATTTTTCTTTTGGGGTTTCCTTTGATGGATTTTGAGCAAGAGATTTTTTTTTTTTGAATCTGGTAAAAAATATTAAAGCTAAACAGAGGCATGAAGTGGATGAAAATTCCATAAGGAGCAGGGGTGAGAAAAGCACCCGAAGGAGTGAAAGAAAGGTAAGAATGAGATTAGGAAGAGGTGAAAGTTAATTTTCCCTGTACCTCACGTCTCGGATGGTACACCCTTGACTAGGGCAACCTTGACGCATTATAAAAAATATATTTTTTTTACCTACAAACAAAAAAATTGGTGACAGCCAGCATGGAAAGAAGAAAAGGGTAAAATTAGATTTTTATATGGAGCACAGCTTGGGCATTACTCAATTATGTCTTGGCTGAATTTGAGTGTTAATTGTTTATGTATGTTATAGGTTAGGTCATGATAGACAGATTTAATGGCTTTTACTAGGTTTAGTAGTAAGGGTATTTTGTCAATTTCACCATTTGCTGGACATGAACTTAAAATTTTCATATTTTGTAATTTTCCTGTGTCTATTCTTTGTATCTGATTTTAGTCTCTGTAGAATATATGGCCTTGAACTAAACTTCCCCTGTTTGAAACCTTGGTTTGAAACCTCGAAAGTGCATTATTATGCCAAACGTGTAACAATCATGATTTATTTTGGAATTGCAGCTTAGTTTGAACTCTTATCAAATTTCAGTTTTTTTAGTTAATAATGACAATGATAGCATATCAAAATAAATAAATAAAAAAGCAAAAACATAAAAGAAAAGTCACTAATTTTAGAGATAACGCGTGCCAATGAGCAGGATGATGGAACACAGTATGTTGCCACTGGAAAGAGCAAAGAAGGCATATGAGAAGGAGCAGAGGAAGCAAAAGCAACTTCGGATGGGGACTCCTATAAAATCTCCACCACCACGGCCACCCAGCAGACCCGAGAGTTCAAAAAAACAACAGCTGGTGTCAAAGAATGGCGAAGTAAAAGCCAAGAAAAGAATCGTGGATAGTGATGACGACGACGATTTTATACTGAGCCCCAAGAGGAGAAAAGTGTAAAAAGGAAATGCCGTTTTTTTGCCCTTTTTGGTGGTGTATTTTTAGAGATTTGCTTTTAATTGAACCCTTCAAATTTAACTGCGAAACTGATGATATATTGAGACATTCTTTACATTGTCTGATGTTCAGAAATAATAAAAGGAAAAAAAAAATCATAATCCTTGTTTATTTCTCGTTCATCTATCTATATCTGAGTTGATGATGTGCTAAGTATATTCTTGCGGGACTTCAGTAGCATATATAACCATGACAGAATGCCCTAGAGCACAGCAAGAATTACATTATACATAAATATGACTCTCTTACATAGTAAGAGGAAGTTAGATATGAGAGTTTGATATATATATATATCCTTTTCACATCTAGTAGCAGTACTAAAACACACACCATACTCATTTCAATAAATCAATCTAGGTTAACAAAGTAGTTAATGAACTTACTTCATCACCTATGCAATTATCCGTTAGTTAGTAACTACATGGGTAGCCATATTAGGTTGGGTTTTGAGTTGAGAGTTATCAAATGGTTCAGATTAGCCCCTAGGCGTGGACTGTAGTAAATCCTGGATAATAAGACTGAAGTTTATTTGTCAGGCGATGAGCCATTGGGTGGTGGTGAGTCACACTGGCCATTCAGAGGGGGGGGTTTGAAAGCTGCCATAAATAACTGGTCTAACGATAGTAACAGCATCGAAAGAGAAGGAATCTTTGTTGTGATGATTATGAGGTTTTTGTTTTTGTTGATTCTGTCCATGTATGGCTATATGCTTTTTATGGGGACATGGTTGTTGAATTAGGGCGTCCCCAATTCTTAGGGCAAAAGCTTGGGAAGTTTTGAACACACTAGATATGTTTACGAGTTGTGTTTGGTTTGGTTTTTTCTTTGGTGACATGTAGCCATAGGAGGAGGATTCAAAAATTTGAGTTGCTTTGGTTCGTGAAACATTTTCCTGGAAAGTTTTTGGCAGCAGGCACATAAATGCCTCTAGAGCAGTGAAATTTAAGTTTCCAAATTAGAAATAGATATGATAATCTGAGTGTGAATAGTGTCCCCAATTGAGCATAGCCATAGCCTGTGACCTTAGCTTAACACATTCAATTAACAAACCTCAAAATGTGTTTTAGTTTGATTTGTTTACATAATAAGCTAATCTTAAATGAACTTTTAAGAAATTGAACATAAGTCAAACCGTTTTAGATTGGATCGTTTTACAGCTCTAACCACTGCCCTCTCTCAGCCTTTTGGTTTCAACCTGATGCTCCCTTGATAACATGAAGGCCCAATATCAAATCCTTAACACCAGCTGTGTTAAAGGACTATGGTCCTGTGCTATTCACTGCCTAGTGACCCAAATTCTTTTCTCACTACAAATTTATACAACCCAAAATCTTTTTTTAAAAAAATGGTATTGTAGAGGGGTGCAATGACTAATACCTTGTGGCCAAACCCAAAAGCTAACTTCTTCTTCGTGTTTTTATTTTTTTTTTTTTTTTTGCAAACCCCGAATATTTGCAATTAGTTATCCAAGTTATAGGTATCTTGTAAAGCCAACACACCTTTTGGGTTTATGATTGGACACAGTGATGTCTTTGAACCTCTAGGCTACCTCGGCTTGCTTTTGTTAAAACTTGGACCTAATTACGTAACTTTTCATAAGAAATAACACCCAACATATTATTATCAGAACTTTGTGAATCCGATTTTTGAACACTATCATGTGTGTTTTCATTGTTCCTGTTACAATTCCAGTTGTAAACACCTCTGTACTTAATGTTCCTGTTAATATGTATATATATGTGACCCATTTGTGCTGTGCCATTGACTGTGTACACATTATAGTAAAATCCATATCTGAAAATGAATGATTCTGCAGCAGTGGTGACTTGATATTCAATTATTGCGTCCAAAATATGTTTCTTACATCAACATCTCAACTCTGGCCTTGTTTGGGAAATTGACTATTTTAGTAGGTTATTTTAGTTTTTGGCTGTTTTAGTGGAGTAAAATTTTTGTGTTTGGGAAGATTGTTGAATTTTTTTTGTAGTTGGATGTGATATCTGTAAGAGAAAAAATGAAATGATTATGGATTTGATGTAACATTTTATCTTATTGTGGATTATAATTTAAAAAAAGGGCCCAAATTTAGCTTCCCAAACACTACAATTCAACTCCTTCTGAACTAGTAATTACACTATATGATTTCTTCAAAATACTTCGTTTTCATTTTGTGGTTTCATTTTCAGTAAATGCAAAAATACCTGTTTGAAATTCTTTCAGGAAACTTCATAAAGTTGTTTTGAATTTCCAAAAACTGTTTTCACACAAGAAGAAAAATGTTATGAATGTTTTCAAACTTTTTATTGTTGACGAAAACAAAAAAGGATTTTATCAGCAAAACAAACTTGTCATATTTATATTGAATAACTCAAACTTAGCTCACTGATCAGAGTGATTATTTGATAATTTTGGAGTATTACTCCTCATTATTTATCGCTTGACATATGTAAAGTTGTTTCCCAAAAATTTAACAAAAATACCGAATTTTACTGTTTTGACCAATGAATATCAAGTTGGAGCATCACGTAACAACAAAAATAATTTCTCCACGGTGACCAATTCATTTAGTGAAGCCAATTTGTTGTCATCATGTCGTGTCACCTAGGGTAGGGAATACTATCTCAAGACCATTGAATATTGATTTTGGTAGATGCATGACAAGACCATTGAATCTTATCTTCAACATAAGATTTGTACCATTGAAGTACATTAGTAGTTGCCATTGAAACACAAAATTATGTTATGATAATCTCACAAATCAACCTCTAACATTTTATTTTTGTGAGATTAAATTATTGATATTCATTTATGGCATTGTATTGCTTCATTAAAACACTTTCTATGTTAATTTTTTTTTACTAACTATTATGAGTGTGAAATGAATTTACATGTATAGTTTAGTAATAAAAAAAAACTTGTCTCACGATGAAATGTAAATCTTAATGTTCTAGATTAATCTCTTTTTGATGTTATGTTTGATTTTAATTGATACACGTAATTTATAAGTGAATGTGATTATTTAAAATTTACTTGGTAAATCAAAGATGTTAAGGTTCCTAATCAGTTTTAAAAAAAAAAAAAGTGAGTGAAATGTGAAATTCACTATGTCAACAAGTTGATATACAATAATTCAAGATACCATGAAAACTTAATCAAAATCTATCATGAAACTGAAGCGTAAATTTAAATTTAATGTGTTGTTAGTCATAGATAGAATGAATTTTGTTTACATATTGTAAATTTGAATGTACATCTTAAATAATTTTTGTGAGTATGTTTTTTTCTTTTTCTTTTTTTTAGCAAAAATAATTTTATTGATGAATGAAGAAAAATACAACATACATCAACAAAGAGGATGGATGCACAAGTGTCATCGCAAACAAAAACGATTCCAATTAAGTTGGCACTGATAAGTAATAAATTTTCTCAATATGTAACAAATTTTTTTTTATATATATAGTTTTTTTTTAGGTATATATATATATCGTTTAAATTGTAATAATGATAATGTGATTTTATCGAATACTTGTAGTGATACGGATATTAGGATTCTTAGGCAAAGGGGACACCTTGATTTGTCATTGAAAAGCCAATGCTTAAACATTGTAGGGTAAGATAATTTATTAGGGTTTTAAAAACAAAAGCCAAAGCATGAACAAATTTCTATGAGACTATATGGTGTCAAGGGTGATGAGAGAGAGGACATGGGTTGAGCCACACACGTAGGGAAGTGGGTGCAACACGAACTTGCTTACATTAAGGTTGGGACCCAACTAAGATAGTGACCAATGCTTGGTGGCTCAAAGTTAGGAAGATCAATACACACCTAACCACCCACGGACAATCACTCCATGGGCCCTTAATTGATTGAGGGAGAGAGAGATTTCTTCCTTCAAGAATGAAAAATAATTTACAAATAAAAAATTTATATAAATTTTTTTACAAGAATGATGTGATGGTAGTATTTTTGAATAATAACTGAGTTTAAAAGGTTTTTTTATATATATTATTTTATATATATTTAAAATGAATAAATAAAAATGTACAATTCAGTAGGGATAATGATATATATATGGACTGAGAATTATTCCAATGTGAATTCCTTCCTCCAAGATGTTCATCTGTACATGTATCACTCTGGTGATGAGATTCATTCACTTAAATTCCTGCTAGGATTACAAAAAGTGAAATGTAACCGTTCTTGTATATTTGGCTTTTGTCACTACAACAAAAACAAGCTACGGCAACGTTTTTTTTATGGCATTTTTATTAAAACACCATCATTGATCAATTAAAAATTAAAAACTACGGTGCTGTGTTAATTAAATTTCAAAACAGTGCTGTTGTGGGTGCATATTTGACGCCGTTACATATCCTATCTCACTCTCTCCCTCCCTCTCATTCTTGCTCGAATTCACTCTCACTCTCACTCTCACCCTCGCTCGAAGTCTCTCTCAGTCTCAGTCTCACTTTCGCTCTCGCTCAAATTCTCTCTTACTCTCGATTTCATTCTCACTCTCTGTACTCATCTCTTCATCAGATCTATGAAGTTTGTCAAAGATTTGAAGGTTGATTCTTGAAGATTCGAAGGTTGATTCTCCAGATTTGCAGTTGTTTCTCACTCTTGCTCTCATTCTCTTTGTCTTAGTCTCACTGTCGCTCTTGCTCGAATTCTCTCTCTCTCTCTCTCAGTCTCACTCTCACTCTCTGTACTCATCTCTTCATCAGATCTATGAAGTTTGTCGAAGATTTGAAGGTTGATTCTTGAAGATTCGAAGGTTGATTCTCCAGATTTGTAGTTTCTCTCACTCTCGCTCTTGCTTGAATTCTCTCTATCGCAGTCTCACTCTCGCTCTTGCTCGAATTCTCTCTCTCACTCTCTGTACTCATCTCTTCATCAAATTCGAAGGTTGATTCTTGAAGATTCGAAGGTTGATTCTCCAGATTTGTAGTTGTCTCTTTCGATTTTGTGAGTTTCAATTTGTTTAGGTTTTTTTATTTTTAATAGATTTTTTACATTCTAACTCAGATCTAGCTTCTCACTTCTGATTTTCTATTTTTATTAGATCGATCTCTCTCTCTCTCTCTCTCTCTTCTTTTTGTATACAGTTATATATATATATATATGCTGTTAGAATTGCAATATTACTTGGGATTTGCTCTTTATTTTCAATCATAAAAAGAAGGGACCTATTTGAATCTGTATTGTAAAAACTAATGGCAGAGTGGAAAATTTGAGACCTTAGTTTAGAATTTAATTTTGAATATAGATTTGAGAATTTCTTGATTTGGTAAATATTGGAGTAAAATTCAATTTGGTGTAAATTTATGTCTAGGAGTTTAGGGTGTTCTAAGTGGGGTTTTTTTTTTTTTTAAAAAAATCAAATTATTATTCAAGTTTATTTTATTTTAGTTTATTTTTGGTTTCAAAGGAATCGAAAATGATTGAAGTTTTTCTAATTGGAATGGTGTTGGGTTCATCATTGATTTGAAATATATGAATAATATGCTCTGGCTTCATCACTGTTGCCACTTCGATTGTTAAGGACAATCTTTGATACTTTAATTCTGAATAATTTGAGTGCTATCTTTCTCTTTATTCTCCATATGGGAGTTCTTCTTAGTGGGGAGAATTGATGAAGATTGATAAGGCAGCAATAATTGCGAGTTTGAGTTATTTAGGAGTTTAAATTTGTTCATGAGTTATTTTGAGTATATCTATTTATTTTTGTTAGGTCCCTTTATTGTCAAATCCGGGTACAAAACTTTGAGTTGATAAAGTTGTAATTTTTCTTGTATTTTTGTCTTTCCCGTTCGAGCGGGATCATTGGCGCTCGAGCGGAGTTTTGAATCTCTCAGTATTTTGTTAGGTCTGTAAAAGTACTGGAGTGTGTGATTTCGCGCTCGAGCGGGCTCTCAAACGCTCGAGCGGACCACTATTTTGTCACACGTATATTTTGCTGAAGCCGCTCGAGCAGGCTGTTGGGCGCTCGAGCGGAGATCGCGGACTCAATTGCCTATTTATATCTGTTTAGGATGTTTTTAGGATTTACTTTTCCAGATTTACTTTGAGGTTTTCTAAGGTGTTCTTGTGAAGAGATTTTTGTGAGTTTTCCTTGATGTTTTGAGAAGAGTTCTCACTCATGATCTAAGATACATACATCAAGGAGTTTGATACTTTAAATTCAAGAGAGAGTTATCTTCGGTGGATTCTGAAGATTCAAACGTATAGTTTCAAAAGGCGTTTGATTCTGTACGTAGTCGTTAATTCCACAATTAAAGATTGTGGATTCAACTTCAGGATTGATCAGTTCCGAGACGAAGGGGTGGTGAAAGAGTTACAGAAGATTCGAAGACAAATTGACTAAGTTAGGTAATTTGTGTATTATCTTTGTAATCTTTCTTTCTTCAGTAGTGGATTGATTAGTGGCGTTTCGCCCGTGATTTTTTTTATTACAATTGAAGGTTCTTCAATTGTGGTTTTTTCCACGTAAAAAATCGTTTGTGTCGATTTATTGTTTATTCCGAAAAACATATATACTAAATCACTTTCGTAAGTGCTTGTTGATTTAGATTGTGTGTTTTGGATTATTGGGATTTGGAATATTTTAATCTTGATCTAATCACAAATTACTTAGGATTTTCAATTGGTATCAGAGCGGGTCACTCTTTGTTTTTTTAATCAAAACTATAGGAGTGTGATTTTGTGTAACTAGTATTATGGATTCTATTCGTGAAGATAACTCGACTCATAGACCTCATTTACTCGACGGTACAAACTATTCTTATTGGAAAGCTCATATGAGAGCATTTTTAAAATCCATCGATGAGAAAGTTTGGCACTGCGTAATCTATATGTGGAGTGAACCTATTATCACCATTGATGGTGCTGATATTCCTAAACCCCTTGATGAATGGGACACAACTGATTATCAAAACTCGAGTTGGAAAAGTAAGGCTCTCAATTCCTTATTTTGCTCCGTCACACCTGAAGAGTTTCGTCGAATCTGCACGTGTGAGGTGGCAAAAGAGGCTTGAGACATTCTTGAAACGATTCACGAAGGTACTACTTCTGTCAAAAGGTCAAAACTTTAACGTCTCACCTCCGCTTTTGAAACCCTTTTTATGCGGGATGATGAGACGTTTGATGATTTCTATGCAAAACTTAGTGATATCGTGAATTCTGTTTCACACTCAGTGAAAAAATCCCAGAAGCTAAAGTTGTTGGAAAAATTTTGAGGTCCCTTCCTGAGAGGTTCCAATCAAAAGTGACAGCCATTGAGGAGGCTCAGAATGTTGATACCTTCAAGCTTGATCAATTGGTTGGAAACTTGCAAACTTATGAAGCCCAACAGATTTCAAAGAAAAAACAAAAAGATAGTGTGGCTTTCACTAGTGCTCATGCGACTGTAAAAACTCCGGAGACTGAATTTGATTTAGAGTCTGAGATGACAGCTATGCTTACAAAACAGTTTAAAAAATTTTTGAAGAAAAAGAAGCCTAATTTCAGAGACCCTATTTCAAAAGACAAGAGTAATGAAAAACCCAAAACTTTTCCATCAAAATTTGCTCAAAAAACTGAAAAGAAGATTGTACAGGGGCAAGGGGTAAAGTGCTATGAATGTCAAGGGTTTGGTCATATTGCCCTTGAATGCCTTTCGAAAAAGAATCGAAAGAAAGTTTACACTGTGACTTGGGATGTGTAGACACCCTATTTTTGACCGTCCTCAAGACCTGGACGTCACCGTTTGAACACCTGGTGATCATCCATGTTTGTGTTCCTTTGGAGTTCCCGGAGTTCTCGGCTACGCGCCTTGCCTCAGGATCTCCGAACTCGACTGTTTGTGTCTGGTTTTACACCAAACACTTGTGTTTTGCCTTGGAAAGGCAGAGGATGCCTTGTGAGACATCCCCTTGCACCACGGCGATGGTAGAGGCCCCCGGCTGGTTTTTCTTGCCACCAGCAATATATATTGCGGCCAAGCACTCTTTGTTACGGTCGGCGATCATTTTGTCAAAATGACATTTTTGCCCAACCGACCTCTTGTTCATTGCTTTTTGAGATATTTTAAGGCGTGTCTTGCATCTTCTTTCCCTCCATACACGTGTATGGAGGATGAGCTCTTGGTGGCTTAACTTGTAAGTTTGGTTGCCTATAAGAGAACCCTTCCTCCTCTTGGCTCAAGGGTTAGAGGGTTAGACATTTTGGAGAGAAAAGACCTCAGAGAAGCTCTGGTTTTAGGGTTTGAGTTCTATATCTATCCTATCTCTCTTTTTCTCTCTTGTTTGTACACTAGGTGCTTTAGTCCACATTATTGCACACAAGCACCTAGTGTTTCACCTTCCCTTGGCCACTGAGGTTCCAAGAGGTTGTTCTTGGTGTTCTTGGCTGGATTTGAGCCCAAGGAGGCAACAACATCAACACTTGTGAAGAAGGTCAACAAGGGTGAGAAACTTGCTTTATATACCCCATTCTTGCACTCCATTTTTACCTATCTTTGAACTGTTTTTGTGCTTGGTGTTTAATACAAAAAAGTTCTATTTTTTAGTCCTCTTGATAGTTTATTAAGGGTGCTTTGTGCTTTGGGGAAGTTTGGCCCCTCTTAGGCCTTGAAAGGCCTCATTTTTGTGCTATTTTGTTGAGCTCCGGGATTTTGGTGTTTGGGTCTCTTCACCACTGAAATTTTGAGAGATTTCAGTGGTGTAGATGATACCTTGAAGTCCCAAGAAGGAGAGGGCCACCCCCTCTCCTTGTTGTCCTTGAAAAGGACAAGTTTTGGCCTCTTGAGGAAGCCTTTGTTGGTGTGTGTGTTGAGCATGTCTAGGCTGCATTTTATGTTTATTATGCCATGATATAACATTGCTAAGAGTTGGTTTTGGTCCCTTATGCATGCTTAGCATAGTTGCCATGTAATGCCTTGTGATCCCTTAACATGTCTTAGGTTGTGTGCCTTTGTTTCTAGCATGTTTTAGGCTTACATTTGTGAAGCTCGTATGCTTATTTTGCCATGAATGAGGTCTGTCCATAATTATTTTGGTCGACCCTAGCTTGCATTGCATAGCCTCTTTGCATGCTTGGCTTGTTGGCCTTAAGTGCATAAATGTGTAACATACATTGTTTGCATTATTTTCAATGGTTTGGAACCATTTAGCATGCAATTTCAGTCTCTTAGACATGCTTGTTTGATTGCCTTGCATGCCTCTTTGAAGCTTTGAATGCATATGTTGTATGCCTCATGCATTGACCTTTGTGTATGCCTTGCTCTAGAGCCACTTAGATGCCATCTAGGAGGTCCCATTTGTATGGTCTAAGGCTGCCTTAGACCTATTTTAAGCCTTCTTGGCCTTGTGAGGCTTGGTTGGCTTAGTCATGGTTTAGGTCTCCTTTGGCTTGCCTTGGATGCTTGGGCCATTTGTTGCATGCTTACTCTATTTTGTTGCTTGGTTTGGCACCATGTTTTGCATAATTTTCAGAGCTTTCTATGTATGCTAATTGTCCATGTTTAGCTTCCTTTAAGTGTGTTTAAAGCTTGCCCACTTGATGCTTAAGTTGGTACCCTAACATGTGAATGTGTGCATACGTGATTAGCCTTCATTTTTGGGCACTTTGGCCACTGATTTTAGGCCTATTTAGAGTTGCCTAAGTCATGTTTAAGACCATCATTTGCTTGCTTGCATGCTTACCTCATGTTTGCTTGTATGCTTTGCATAAGTACATTGCATTGTTCATATTGCATGATAGCTAACATGACTAGGTTGCATTGCATCAACATGCATTCCTTGTCCTTTGATTTGGTGATAGGGATTGGGATTTTGGTTTGCTTGGTTTGCATGCATTTGAGATTGAAAGTGCACATTTGATCCTTTGGGCCATCATGCATGGGAATGCGTGATTGGTGGCCCGAGAATCGAGGCACATGCCCCTTTGAGTCACAAACATGATAAGGAATGTGTTTGGTGCATACATTGCTTGAATAACATTGCCATGCAAGATTTTGCCCTCTGCTGCTGTGAGTTGCGAGTTCTGAACATTCGGTCGATCGGCAACATTTAGTGCCGGGCGGCATTAAATTATCAGCCGATGAGTTCATTTTGTGCCGATGGCCACATACTTTAGCCGGTGGTGGTTCCCCTCAGCCGGTGGTATCCCCCAGTGCCTTGAAGTAGTTACGAGACTTTGTGATTTTGAAAAGGCGAGGAAAACAGAGGTAGTCTAGGCATGGCAGTGCAATTTCGAGCAAGACCCGAGCATGTGCTGTATTTGGCTCTCCTCCCGAGGCGGTCTACTGTTTTTCTTAGTTTAGTTAGTTTGTCAACTGATTAGGCTATTTGTAATATTTAATTAGCTAGCGTAGTTAATTAATCTGTATTATTATTTTGGTCCCTCCGAGCGAGGGCAAATTTGTAATAAGTGTGTGTGGGTGTGTGTATGTCTTCCAACCCCCATCTCTTTCTTCCCTTTTATTTACCTGCTTATGATGGTAGATTAGGGCATATTTAAATTAGCATACAGTATGATGGCATGCGTGCATCCATGCATTTGTTGACATGCACCGGGCTCGGTACATCATACAAACTGCAATGTATTTTCAATTCCAAATTGAATACGTGCATCGAATAAAGTGCATTTCACATGCCATTTTAGGGTTAGCTGAGCCTACTCTAAATTGCATCCTTGCCTGCGTTGCATTAGCCATTTAACATGAACTAGGGACATGCATGTTTGCTAACTAGTTTATTGTTTTGGCACGGAGTACAATGTAAGTATTTATGCTTTAGCATCTCGCACGCGTGTGAATGTTGACACGACAGTATGCTTACCATGCGGCTAAGTGCTTACATGAGATAAACTGCCTGAATGCCTGTGGGTGGAGGTTGGGTTGCTTGAGTTGGAAAACTCATTGAAATCTGTGTTTTAGCCTACTTGCGAGTAGCAAATTCCAAAACATTTTCAAAACGAACGGATATGCAATGTTTGTTTCCAAATTAGGCAATCTAGTCTATACTTGTTTGCTGTGCGCATAACATAGTAATTCTAGGCTAATAACCGGAACAAGAACACATAATGTTTTCAAAATCGGATATCACGGTTAGTAGAGGCCGGTCTTGAGCCAGGCGAAGTGCTCATAGCTGACCTTCCCCAATCGTACCCAAGCTCCCGAGCCAAGACAACTTTGGTAATGACGGACACGTGGCCTTCGGCACCGAGTCAGGGTTTCCTAAATTTCCCATTTTAAAATATTTAGGTGGCGACTCTGTATCTGGCAAAGCAGTCCATGTTTGGCACTACTTTTCAAAAAAAATCTGTTTTCTCAAACGATTTGCCAGATTTGGACTCTTTGGTTCAGATTTAGAACCGCAACAAACAAAAGGGAGTCCGAACTATAGCGAGGTCCCCCGCGGGCTTGTTACAAGATGATAAAAGCAGGTCGGTACAAGAACCCGAAGAACCTGAATCCGGTGAAGACGGGGATAGTGCTTTTATGGCATTCTGGTCCTTTTTTGCTCAACCTCTTCCAAAGCCATCGGAATTAGCTCGTGGTTAGAACCTGCATTATGCTCCCACCTTTGATGTGACTAGCTACCTGTATTGAAAAATCAGAATGAGGGCTTTTCTGAGAGTTTTTGAACTAGAAAGTTGGCAAGCCATTGAAGAAGATACAGAAAGTGCAGACAATTCGGGCAATCAAAGAGCCCTGATTACTATTCGTGGAGCAATTTCCTATGAAGAACAGCAATGAGTTGTTCACTGCACAAAGGCTAAAGATGCATGGGAAATCCTGAGCCAATTCCATGAAAGAGGAGATTCACCTACACCACCATCCAGCAACTTCCCTGCCTTGGTTGCTAGATTGGATGAGGTCAAGGAGAATGAAGAGCAAAAAGAGGATGATGAAACATCTAAAGACAATGATGAGGTCAATGGCGAAGAACTACAACAAGCTTACGAAAAGCTGTACGAGAAATCCCTGAATTTGTCCAAAATCAACGACAAACTCTCTCTCAAGCTCAAAACATGTGAGAGTGAGAATGTCAGGCTGAAAGAAGAACTTGTAGCAGCAAAGCAGAATATTATCACGATCTCGAGTGACAGGCAAGACTTATATAGAAAACTACTATCATGTGAAACTGAAAGGAATGAACTTCTGAAGGTGTATTCCACATATGAAGAAAAGCTTGAAAGTTTTGAGATGTCACAAGCTAAATTGGAAGAGATAGTCTGTCAAAAAGATGCAGAGCTTCATATTGCTAGAGCAACAATCTCCATGTGGAACAAAGGTTCCAAATCTCTAGAAGACATCCTCTGGTCTCAACAAATGGGTTGTGACAAAAGTGGGCTAGGCTATGGTGCAACAGCTCACAAGGGACAGGCCTCTACCTCACATAACCTGAAGACTCAAGCAAAAGGAAAGTTGAAGGTAGACCAGGATGATTCCTCTCTTCATCCACCAAAAGTAGGTAAGATCAACAAAAGGAAGGTAAAACCTGTTTTTATTTGTCATCATTGTGGTAGGTATGGCCACATTCGTCCTTATTGTTTTGAACTGTTTGGTAAGGGGTCTCAAAAGAGTAGAAATTCGAATACTTTTTGGGTTAGGAGATAACCTTACATGTCTAGGCGGAATACCAAGATTCATGAGGGTGTTTACAACACCAAGACATTAACCAAGACCAAAAGGATTTGGGTGAGGAAAAATGATTTGACTTGTTTAGTTGTTCACATTGCCTTAAAAGCACGTGACTCACACATGTGGTATCTTGATAGTGGCTGCTCTCGTCACATGTCCGGTAACAAATCCTACTTCACCTCTCTTGAAAAATATGAAGGAGGAATTGTTACCTTTGGAGATGACGGCACTTCTGGAGTCATTGGTAAGGGCTCTATAAGTGTTGCTGGTCTTTCCAAACTGGATAATGCTTTACTTGTTGATGGTCTTAAAGCAAATCTTTTAAGCATTATCCAAATGTGTGATTCCCATCATGAAGTGTTGTTTTCAAAAAATAAATGTGAAATTTTGGATAAAAAGGGAAATACTATTTTAAATAGGGTTCGCACATCTGATAATTGCTATGGGATTGTTACTACTGATGATCTCACTTGTCACTCTGCTATCATAAGTAACATTGATTTGTAGTATCAAAGATTAGGTCACATGAATTTCAAAGACCTAACTAAGATAGCCAACAAAGAGCTTGTGAGAGGAGTACCTAAACTGGGTAAGAATTTGAGCCATGTGTGTGGACCATGTCAACTTGGAAAGCAAACCCCTGCCCCTCATAAAAAGGTGAACAGCTTTACAACCAAACGTCCTTTTGAATTGGTTCGCATGGATTTAATGGGTCCTACTCGCACGAAAAGCATTGGAGGTAAAAGATACATTTTTTTAACTGTTGATGATTTTACTCGATTTTCATGGGTAAATTTTTTAAGGAAAAAATCTGATATGTTTGATGCTTTCCAGGTTTTAGTCCTTAAAATCTAAAATGAATAGGGTGTTTCCATTGGGCGTATCATAAGAATTCGAACTGATCATGGTCGTGAATTTAAAAATAGTTCGTTTTCGAATTTTTGTGATATGCATGGAATTAAGCATGAATTTTCTGCACCTATTACTCCACAACAAAATAGAGTGGTTGAGAGGAAGAACAGAGTTGTTCAAGAAATGGCTAGGGTCATGCTCCATAGTAAGAAACTTCCTCCAAAGTTTTGGGCTAAGCCCTAAATACTGCGGTTTATGTCATAAATCGCGTGTATTTAAGGCCCAGCACTTTACAAACCCCATATGAATTGTGGAAGGGATTGAAACCTAATGTAAAATACTTCAAAACTTTTGAGAGTAAATGTTACATCTTCAAAGATAGGGAGCCATTGGGCAAATTTGACTCCCGATGTGATGAAGGTATTTTTCTAAGGTATTCAACCAGCAGTAGGGCTTTTCGAGTCTATAACCTGCGAACTTCATCTTTAATGGAATCTATCAATGTGGTTATAGATGACACAGGTGCACCTACTCCAGCAACAAATGAGGATGACAATGGTTAGTCTCTAATCTTGGATACTAAACCACAAAATCAAGGAGAAGCTGCGGTCCAATCACAAGAAATTGTTACAGCACCATCCTCATAGGTAAGTTCAAGTCCAAAGAGTGCTCAAAGGGACATCACTCCTGTTGCTTTTGTCACCACAAGTCCTGAGCTTAAACCATCTGCAAGGGTGAAATTGAATCATCCAGCTCAATAGGTGATTGGAAGTGTTTCGGATCGTATGAAAACCCAAAGACAGATTCGAGATGAGGTATCACATATGTGTTATGTTTCATTAATTGATCCTAAGAATTTTAAAGAGGCCTTGCTAGATGATAGTTGGATCAATACTATGCATGAAGAATTAGGTCAATTTGAACTAAACAAAGTTTGGACTCTAGTTCCCAGACCTAGAGACATAAATATGATAGGTACCAAGTAGATCTTTAAAAATAAATCTGATGAGAATGGTACTGTTGTTAGGAATAAAGCTAGGTTGGTTGCTTAAGGTTACACACAAGTAGAGGGTGTTGACTATGATGAGATGTTTGCCCCAGTTGCATGACTCGAATCTATTCGTATTTTGCTTGGTGTTGCATGTTATCTTGGCTTTAAATTGTTTCAAATGGATGTGAAAAGTGCCTTTCTGAATGGGTACCTGAAAGAAGAGGCATATGTTGAACAACCAAAAGGGTTTGAGGACCCTAAATGTCCTAATCATATCTACAAATTAGACAAGACTTTGTATGTGTTGAAACAAGTCCCTCGGGCTTAGTATGATAGACTTACTACCTTTCTTCTTGATAATGATTTTCAAAGGGGTAGTGTGGATAAGACCTTATTTGTGAAACATACTAAGTCTCATATTCTTGTTGCTCAGATTTATGTTGATGATATTGTGTTTGGATCTACTGCTGAACATCTTGTGAAATATTTTTTGGATTGCATGACACATGAGTTTGAGATGAGCATGATGGGGGAGTTGTCGTATTTTTTGGGTCTTCAAATTAAACAATCTCCTTCGGGTGTGTTTGTTTCTCAGTCTAAGTATGCCAAAAATCTTGTGTCCAAGTTTGGTCTTGAGTCTGCCAAACATGCACGTACTCCTAATAGCACCAGTCTTCACCTCTCCAAAGATTCCTTTGGTATTGATGTTGATCCTACCCTTTATAGGAAGATGATAGGGAGTCTTTTGTATCTGACAGCCAGTCGTCATGATATTTCGTTTAGTATCGGTGTTTGTGCCCGTTACCAAGCCAGTCCTAAAGAGTCTCACCTTCTTACGGTCAAACACATCATTAAATATTTTAATGGGACCTTGGGGTATGGGGTTTGGTTTTCCACTGATACAACAGCTGAAATTACTGGTTTTTTTGATGCCAACTGGGCAGGGTGTGCTGATGATAGGAAAAGTACATTCGGGGGGTGTTTTTACCTTGGGAATAATCTGGTTTCCTGGCATAGTAAAAAGCAAAATGCCATCTCTCTTTCGACTGCTGAGGCTGAGTACATTGCTGTAGGGAGTTGTTGTGCACAAATGTTGTGGATGAAGAAAATGCTTCATGATTATGAGATAGAACAAAACACTCTCATTCTTTTTTGTGATAACACAAGTGCCATAAACATTTCAAAAAATCCTGTCCAACACTCTCGCACCAAACATATTGACATTCGTCATCATTTTATTCAAGAGTTAGTGGAAGAGGGCTTTGTTGTTCTTGAACATATACCTACTGAGCATCAAAAAGCTGATATTGCTACAGGGAGTTGTTGTGGACAAGTGTTGTGGATGAAACAAATGCTTCATGATTATGAGATAGAACAAAACACTCTCACTCTTTTTTGTGATAACACAAGTGCCATAAACATTTCAAAAAATCCTGTCCAACACTCTCGCACCAAACATATTGACATTCGTCATCATTTTATTCGAGAGTTAGTGGAAGAGGGCCTTATTGTTCTTGAACGTATACTCACTGAGCATCAAACAGCTGATATTTTTACAAAACCCCTTGATCTTCTTCTATTTGAGTTCCTTAGAAAGACCTTGGGTGTCATGCTCGATCACTAGAGTGTTACTTTTTCCTTGAGTAGGTGTAAGTGTTTTGCCTTATTTGTGCTTGGATGCCATAATCTCATTATCATTAATATCTGTTTTTCTTGCATCCAACTTTTTTATGTACACTACTCATGCTGCTTACAAGATCTCATTGTTCATTGTTCATAGCTCATTTTGAATGCCTATGCTCATTAACCTCATGATCTCATTCTGTACACATCCTTGAGATAAATTGCTGCAGGGGTTTCCGCACAAGTGATCAAAGTTTTCTATGGACCACTAACAGTGTTTCTTGTACTTTTACAGTGGAATTGACCGATACTAGTATATCATAGGTGATGTTGAGTCTCTTAACCATCCACCATCTGTTTTCACTTCTACGGTTTCTCCCTCAGTTCCTTGAAGTCCGGGCATTAGGAAAAGGCTACCTCAGAGGCACCAACCAGGCCATCATTTATGATTTCATTCTTCTCTGATTTGGTTTCCATACTCTTGAGCGTGAATGCCACTAGTGAGTGCCCACAAGAAAGAAAAAGTCAAATATATATATATATATATAAATAAAAAGGACTCATTGATTGAGGGGGAGCCTCCACATTTACTCAACAAATACCCCGTGATTCCTAGTGGTTTGACTTTTCTCTATGATGTTTAGTTACTCTTGCTGGAGGTCTAGCCATCCGATCACTACTAGGATTAACTCTAGCTCAGTGGACTCTCATGGATTGCACACACACACTTTATTTTGTGAGCTCTCATGTTGGATTTTGAGTTGTACATTCTCATGTAGTTTATGATCATTGATTATATTTTATCTGCTTTGCTCATGATTTCCAGTGTCATTGTTTTTTAAACTGTTAGAAATGGGCGCCCATGTGGCATGACCATTTAACATCTTGAACCTAATCCAAATGGGTTTTGAATTTGAATTCAAACCTATTTGGATAACTACTCTGGATATATATCTATCATATTCTAATATGGATAGATGATATAGATATATGATATTATCTCTAGTAACTTATATGGATAAGGGAGATAATTAGATTATATATCTGATATATGGGTTATGGGTGATTAAGAGATATACAACGTATCATCTCTGTTTTTCCCACATATAGTTTCTCCCATATACTGTCTCTCTCCCATAAACAATCAATAAGCTATTTGCACTGTGATTTGTGTGGGTGATATTCACCATTGTAATATCACCCCACTGCTGGGTTGATTGACTAGATTGAGGAAGCACTGATTTATCCACGAGATCCATCAGAGTTCAGAATATTTCAGAAATGTATAACCTTAAATATTTTATTCCGCTGCGTCATACTTTGTTAACATTGGTATCAGAGCCTCTAATGGATATTTTCGTGTTTCCATTAATCATGTGTATATTTGTTATATATATATGTATACATTATATACATGAATGTTAGTAAAGAAAAAAAATATCTATTTTATTAGATTAAGAGCATAAATATTTTTTTTATGTTCATTAATGCCTTTTTAAATACCATAAATGGTTTTATTTTAAAAAAGGGAGTCTGGAAGTACAAAAATCGGACCAAAAAACACCTTGGAAGGCGGCGTGTGGTGTGCACTCGCCACCCAACGCAGCTTCCCACGCTTCACGCTGCGGCGCACGCCAGACGCGCGCCGCGGCCGGAGCCGAAGGCCGAGCCGTCTGCAGGCAAGCTGGCCCGAGCCGCTGAGTCATGAAGCAGGATGAGCCGCGCGCCGTTTTCCCGGCGGCTTGGCTTACCGATGATGCCTAAGGCAATCGTTTGTCCTGCTTTTAATTACAGATTATGCTAAATGGTCATAATTAATTCATTACTTATTTTTTATGCGTGGTTTGTATCATAGACTCGTAATAAATTTTTCTATGTTCTGTAAAATTTTGAAAATTTTAAGAAAATAAAAAATATTTTTTCTGTGTTAATAATTCATTTTTTATGCTTTAAAATGATTCTGGTATTGCATAAATAATTTTCTGGGATTGAATTTTTTATTGTGGGCTTCTGAAATGTTTTACTATTTACTGGGAATATTTTTTCTGTTTATTAGTTTCTGGATTTTTTATTTCTAATTTTATGTGTGTTTATTACTTATTTAAAATTCCAGAATAGTTCAGAAAAAATTTCAGAAAATTTCAGAATGATGTACATTTTAAATTATGACATAATCTGAATATTGTCTCAGTTTATCAGTTTCTGGATTTTTTATTTCTAATTTTATTTGTGTTTATTAGTTATTTAAAATTCCAGAAAATTTCAGAAAATTCCAGAAAATTTCAAAATGATGTACACTTTAATTATGGCATAATCTGAATATTGTATACAGCATATTTTTTGGATTTATAATATGTTGTAATTAGAGAAGCATGATTAGTTATTTATTTATTTATTTATTTGAATTCCATTGTTAAATAAATATAGCATGAGTTGTTTGTAAATTTACAATGAGATGCTATTGTATGGATTTTATCATGCTTTGTATATGCCATAAGTAGTGGGAGATTGTTTGATTATTTTTTTTTGCGCATGGAATTAAATTAAATTTTTGATAATTATCACTAGAGGCGCAAGAGATGATTACGAGCATAGCAAATTTTCGATCTTGAGACATGTGTAAAATTATCATTATTTAATTTAGTTTTTTTTTGCTGCAAAATATTTTGTTTTGTGTTGCTATAATTAATATCCCCTAGATTTGTTTACTCAGATGTAGAAATGGTCGCTAAGACAATGGTAGCAGACTTAACTAAGGGAGAGAAATTGATGGCGACAATTATGATATATGGCGCCAGAAGATCCAATACCTCCTCAATGAGCAAGAAGTCTTGACCACACTTGAACAAGTGATGGTTGAGCCAGAGCAGGCAATACAACTCAACATCGTCGTGATCTTGAAGCCTTCGGACTTGGCGTAACAAAGATCGGTGTGCAGCTTTACTATGTTGAGCAAAGATGCACAACGACTTGATTAGTGAGTTTGAGCATTGCCCGATCGCATTTGAGATGTGGGAAGCTCTCAAGCAAAAGTTTGGTATTACCTCTTTGGCAAAGCTACGGGGTTAACTATGAAGTTTGACTCATATCGTAAAAGGGCGATCACTTTCGATGAAGCGAGATTTGAGAGTCATGTCACCATGATCGTGAGCTTGCGGTCTTGGGCACAATTTGACTCAAGAGCGGAAGTACAAGCCGCGGATACGCTCTTCGCCAAATTCTTGGGAGCAGATGAAGCGTAACATGATGCATAATGAGAGTGTGAAAACATTCAAGACATATCGCGTCATTTGGAACTAGAGGTGGCGCCTTTGAGGCGGCTAAGTCTCGATGGTTCTGCTATGGTGGTTGAGTCAAGCTCACGAGGACTTCGTTCAAACGTGAAAAGCAAAAGGTGCCCTAAGAAGCAAGCAACACCGCGCTTAAGCCTAATGGCGCTAGAAATTTCAAGCGTGGGGCAAGAGAGGTGGTAAGAAGGCAAAGGCTAAGTTGACATGCTTTAAGCGAATAAAGAAGGACACTTCGCCGGATTGCCCCGAGCGTAAGAAGACTCGAGCAAATGACCACATCGCGAGGGACGAGTAGGGTTCGTGAGTATCGCTTAGTACTGGGAGCAGAAAAGTTTACATGGGGAACGAGTCCAGTGTGGAGGTGCTTGGCATTGGCACATTCAAGCTGGAAATGCGACGAGGGCGCACCTTGTATCTTCATGATGTTCTTTATGCTCCGGATATTCGGCGAAACCTAGTTTCAGTTATTAGCATGATGAGCCTTGGTTTTAGCTTTTGTTTTGAGAATAATGGTGTTAGCATTTATTTGGGAACTATTTTTTATGGTTTTGGTTATCTTTCAGATGGTTTTTTAGTTTTGGATGTGGATGATTCTAGTCTTAATAAAAATGCCAATGGCTCTGTTTCTAATATTGCATCTTTTTGTGATAATGATTCTATGAGATGGCATGCTAGATTAGGCCACATAGGGCAAGACAGGATGACTAGATTGGCTAGAGAAGGTCTTTTAGGCCCACTCTAGAGTCACTTTGCCTACTTGTGAGCAATCGTCTTCTTTGGAAAGGCAACAAGGAAACCATTTGGGAAAGCCATAAGGGCATCTATCCCATTGCAACTTATTCATTCTCGATATATGTGGACCAATGAATGTGAGGCAAAGGCATGGAGCCCCTTATTTCATCACATTTATAGATGATTGCAGCGTTTTGGTCATGTCTATTTGATTTCTCACAAGTCGAAGCATTGGATTGCTTTAGGCGATATGTTAATGAGGTTGAGAATCAATTAGACAAGAGCATTAAGGCTCTAAGGACCCACCGAGGACGTGAGTATCTATCTCGAGCAATTTAAAGTGCTTTGTGAGGAAAAAGGAGTTATCGTGCAATTGACAATTCCTAGGACTCGCAACAAAATGGTGTAGCGGAGAGAAGGAATCGCACATTGCTTGACATGGTTAGATCAATGATGGCGCAAGCTAATCTTCCAATTTCTTATTGGGGAGATGCTTTGTTGATCGCCGCCTATGTCATAACCGTGTGCCTCCAAATCAGTTCCTTCCACCCCATATGAGATGTGGATGGCAAAAGCCTGATTTGGGCAATTTATGCCTTGGGGTTCGGCAGCTTACATATACAACGCTTCTCATAAGTTTGGGAAGTTGGGCCCTAGAGGAAAGAAGTGTATCTTCATTCGCTATAGTGAGCATTCTAAGGGCTATGTGTTTGTTGGGGAGCATCCGGATGGAAGTGTGACTGAAATTGAGTCACGAGATGTGGATTTCCTAGAGGAGGATTTCCCTAGCAGAGGTGAGGTAACTAGAGAAGTAGAACTCTATGAGATGGAGGATCTACTTGAAGGCGCACCTAGTAGCCTAGTAGAGAATGAGGAAATAATTCCTCAAGCTCCTAGGGACAGTGGGAGCGATCTACCTGCCCATGGATTAGATCCAATGGATGAGGATTCTCAGGATTCTCAACTACGTAGAAGCAAACGTGGAGCTATACCCCGTCGTCGTTTTGAGATTGAAGGGGAAGCATTCATGATTGCTCCGAGTGATGAGATGGAGCCTAAGAATCTCAAAGAGGCTCTCTCATCCCCTGCTAGTAAAGAATGGAGTACTGCAATGGATGAATAAATAAAGTCTATGAAGAAAAATCATGTCTGGGACTTGGTTGATTTGCCGCCAGGGCGCAAGACTATTGGAAACAAATGGGTTCTCAAAGTCAAGCGCAAGGCGGATGGTTCCATAGAAAGGTATAAGGCTCGTCTAGTGGCGAAAGGTTACACCCAACGAGAGGGTGTGGACTATGAGGAAACTTTTTCACCAGTTGTAAGGTTTGCCTCTATTCGCCTAATCCTGGCCATAGTAGCTCAGTTGGACTTAGAGCTGTATCAGATGGATGTTAAAACTGCATTTCTCAATAGAGAATTGGATGAAGAGATCTATATGGATCAACCAGAAGGCTTTGTGGCAGTAGGTCAGGAGCGCAAAGTTTGCAAGCTTCAACGATCTATTTATGGCTTAAAGCAATCATCCAGACAGTGGAATCTGAGATTTCATCGAGCCATTGTTTCTAATGGGTTTACGATGATTGATGAAGATCACTTGTAATGCGTTAAGCGGTCCAAGGACATTTTTCTGTTTTTGTCATTATATGTAGATGACATATTATTGGCGGGAAATGACAAGGAGATGATTGTCGCCACTAAAATGTGGTTGTCCTCTACATTTGAGATGAAGGACATGGGTGAGGCGAGCTATGTGCTCGGTGTTAAGATCCTTAGGGATCGCTCTAGGAGAGTTCTTGGTTTGTCTCAAGGGACTTACATTAAGACTATTCTAGAGCGGTTCGAGATGCAGAGTCAAAACCCATTGACACTCTGTTGCAAAAGGCGAGAGCCTAAGCCTTGATATGGGTCCTAAGACTCAAGAAGAAAATGAAAAGATGGCCCGTGTTCCCTATGCAAATCTTGTTGGAAGCTTGATGTATGCTATGATGTGTACACGTCGACATTTGTTATGATCAGATTGGTGAGTCGTTACCAATCCAACCCAGACCAGACTCATTGGAAAGCGATTAAGAGGATATTACGATATCTTAGAGGATGCAGATTACACACTTTGCTACCAGAGTTCGGATCTACATCTAGTTGGCTATTGTGATCTTTGGGGAGGAGACCTAGATGGCGTAAGTCTACTTGAGATATGCTTTCATGCTTAGCGATGGTGCTATTTCTTGGAAGCGATGAAGCAATCTGTATCGCCTTATCGACTATGGAGGCCGAAGTTTGTGGCTTGTTCATCTCGCCGTTCAGAAGCCGTGTGGTTGAGGAGATTCCTTGACATTTGGATGTTGTCACACACACTTGAGACCTGTGACTATCCATTGTGACAAAGATGGTGCACTAAACTACGCTAAGGATCCTAAATACCATGGCAGAACCAAACACATTGATGTGAGGTTCAACTTTATCAGAGACATTTTGGCGCAGAAAGAAGTGATCCTGGAGCACATCCCTACGAGTCGCATGGTTGTGGACCCTTTGACTAAGCCCATTGCTAGAGATGTTTATCTCACTCATGTTAGGGCTTTAGGACTACGTAGGTGGTGATTTTTTTTATGTGTATTCAGTTGAACTCTTATTTTTTTGGGGATATTTATGCCATTTGTATTCATATTTGTTTCTATTACACATTTATGTTTACTACTTTTTGCAATGGTTTGTGAATTAGCATACACAAAATAATTAAATTGATGTTAGCAGGCAAGATTGGCTCACTCACACGAGCAATCGCCCTTAGCGCTAGGAAGCGAGTAAGGATGAGACTAGTATTATCCACTAGCTATGTCGCCTTGGTTGGAGCCAAGATGAGGTCTTGATTGGAGACCGACCATGGATATGAAAGTACCCACTTTTCCATGATGTGCCTGTTATGGATAGCGGATCTGAGATCTCATTTGATGCCTGAGAGGCGAGCAAATAGAGAATTCGAGTTAGACGCTAGGAAGCGACTTGTGCGCTTAAGAGCGACTAGACTAAGATCTGTATGGTGTGTGAGTTTAACATCACTCTTTGGAAGAGTAACTCCACTATAACATGCATTTATACTGCATGTGCTTATCGACCCGTTAGCGAGGTGAAAGAATGGATCCCTGCTTCTTCACCGTGTGAGTCCTAAAAGTCATTTTTCCTTAAATGACTTCACTTTGTGCCTTTTGTGACCTTTGACTATGTCATAAGATGAGGAGTTGATGTTAGCTACTTTGGTATGTTGCTGCGGTCATGTATGATTCGCTTTAAGGGACATTCTTGGGAAGCGGTCAATTTCAAATTGAATGATATGAGGGTGAAGGGAAGATCATCTAGTTCTACATCTCGCTCTATATTCACCGTCGACAACTCACATCGCTCTTCAAAGGATCTTGATTGGGTGTGAATATAATGCGGGACCTAGGAGAGTCAAACATGCTCTTTGAGGATTAGAGATGTTTTTGGTGATGTAGCTAGATTGGTGCAGGTACATGAGACACTATTTCATTCTTTTGGGGTTGATGTCTTTATACTGACTCATATTGAGTTCTAGTATAGAGCTCCCACATGCAGTGTTCTCGTGATGCCGCAGTGCATTAGCTAGTATGAGATTGTTCTTTTTGGGAGATTGAGGTAAAGATGTGGCAGTGTCATGCCAACTCATGTGCGAGTGGGAGATGTTAGAAATGGGCGCCCATGTGGCATGACCATTTAACATCTTGAACCTGATCCAAATGGGTTTTGAATTTGAATTCAAACCTATTTGGATAACTACTCTGGATATATATCTATCATATTCTAATATGGATAGATGATATAGATATATGATATTATCTCTAGTAACTTATATGGATAAGGGAGATAATTAGATTATATATCTGATATATGGGTTATGGGTGATTAAGAGATATACAACGTATCATCTCTGTTTTTCCCACATATAGTTTCTCCCATATACTGTCTCTCTCCCATAAACAATCAATAAGCTATTTGCACTGTGATTTGTGTGGGTGATATTCACCATTGTAATATCACCCCACTGCTGGGTTGATTGACCAGATTGAGGAAGCACTGATTTATCCACGAGATCCATCAGAGTTCAGAATATTTCAGAAATGTATAACCTTAAATATTTTATTCCGCTGCGTCATACTTTGTGACATAAACATTGCAAGTTTACAGAATTCATGAATTGCGGATTATTTCATCTTGTATTCTTTTTGGCCCAATGTGATCATCTACTCTTGTTCCAGGTCTCTCTTCTAGATATTGAGTATCTTGTTTTTATTTAAAAAAAAAAAAAAAATTTCCCCGCTCGAGCGAATATTCCTACGCTCGAGCGTGATTTTGAGCCTTGCAGTAGTTTGCTCTTCACTTTACAGTTCTGAGAGGGGTGAATTTGTTTTTTTTTGTCTCGCTCGTCACATGTCCATAGATCTCACCACCCTGATTATTAAAAAGATGATAGGTGTTTTTGAGAATAAACAGTTAGGCCTTCCTTATGGTTGTATGATCAACCGTCTTTTGTCTTCTCTTGAGGTTCTGATGTTTGAGGATGATGAGTTTGCCTTCCCCTCCAGACCATTCACTAAAAAGACCGCGTCTCAAAGTCGGGCTCATGTTAAGGGTAGTCCTCTCGAGCAGGTACTTCTGCAAGTGTAGCCGCTGGACTAGCTGAGGAGGCCAAGTTTGATGCTGCCGCTGCAGATGGTGAGGAGACTGCTATTCCACCTCGAGCTCTTCATGATCAGCTTCAGTATTTCGAGGAGGCTATGACCCGGCGGTTAGACTTTCTGGATGTACGCTTCGATGCGTTTGATGGCCGTCTTGGTCAATTGGAGCAGACTGCCTTTCAAACTACCACTCAACTAGCACACATCATTTCCTTACTTCAGATTCAGCAGCCACCACCTCTTCCTGATGCATGATCTTTGTGTTTTCTTATTGCTTCCTGGCCAAAAAGGAGGAGAGTTTTTGTACAAAAACATTGGACATTGGACATTTTTGGTCATTGGTGGTACATCTTTTTGTCATTTTGATATTTTGGATATTTTGTTAATGTTTGGGTATTTTAGATATTTGGATAGCATGATACATTCTAGTTGCTTTGCTATTATTGTGGATATCATTGTATATTTTTCTATCTTCTTATGCTATTCCACAGTTTTGTTTGTTTTGGTGTGTTGGTTGTTATTACACAGGTGAATATTGAATGAAGTTGGATGGATGGATTGTTCATGGCAGGATTGTTTGATAATCAAGTTTTCTAGAGTTTTTTTTTTCTTTGTTATCAATCTTGTCTAGTGCGTTTGTTTAAGGAAATTTGTTTAGAACGGTTTTGTCCGGGAATTGACAAAGGGGGAGATTGTTAGGTCCCTTTATTGTCAAATCTGGGTACAAAACTTTGAGTTGTTAAAGTTATAATTTTTCTTGTATTTTTGTCTTTCCCGCTCGAGCGGGATCATTGGCGTTCGAGCGGAGTTTTGGATCTCTCAGTATTTTGTCAGGTCTTTAAAAGTACTGGAGTGTGTGATTTCGCGCTTGAGCGGACCACTGTTTTGTCATACGCATATTTTGCTGAAGCCGCGCGAGCGGGCTGTTGGGCCCTCGAGCGGAGATCACGGACTCAGTTGCCTATTTATATCTATTTAGGATGTTTTTAGGATTTACTTTTCCAAATCTACTTTGAGGTTTTCTAAGGTATTCTTGTGAAGAGATTTTTGTGAGTTTTCCTTGATGTTTTAAGAAGAGTTCTCACTCATGATCTAAGATACATACATCAAGGAGTTTGATACTTTAAATTCAAGAGAGAGTTATCTTCGGTGGATTCCGAAGATTCAAACGTATAGTTTCAAAAGGCGTTTGATTCTGTATGTAATCGTTAATTCGACAATTGAAGATTGTGAATTCAACTTCAGGATTGATCAGTTCCGAGACGAAGGCATAGTGAAAGAGTTACAGAAGATTCGAAGACAAATTGACTGAATTGGGTAATTTGTGTATTATCTTTGTAATCTTTCTTTCTTCAGTAGTGGATTGATTAGTGGCGTTTCGCCCGTGATTTTTTTTATTACAATTGAAGGTTCTTCAATTGTGGTTTTTTCCACGTAAAAAATCGTTTGTGTCGATTTATTGTTTATTCCGAAAAACAAACATACTAAATCACTTTCGTAAGTGCTTGTTGATTTAGATTGTGTGTTTTGGATTATTGGGATTTTGAATATTTTAATCTTGATCTAATCACGAATCACTTAGGATTTTCAATTTTTATTCGTTAGCCTTATATGTACGTAGTGTTGGTGTATGAATTTTATTAGATTGTGGCATAATTGAAGCTTAAAGCTTAAGTGGAACTTACTTTTATGTTGCTGCCAAGAGAATCGCATGTGTTAGAGCGAGTTTGTAAACCAAGGATTGTTTCAATGCTCTTACAGCATAGTTTTGAAACCAAGAATTATTTTTTTGATGATTGCAGTTGGCATTGTGATTATATATCTGTCATGCTAGATGTTAATGGACTATTTTATTCTTTAAGTTCTTTAAGTATAAGATTCAATTACGGACAGATGAGCCATCAGTGGTGGCTCTAGAAAATTTGGTTAGGGTATTCAAAAACTTGAACTTAAATTAGAATTTGTATAAAAAGAATACACTTATCAGTAGTTATTTCCCACTACCAATAAATCTTCCAATTTGAACTTCTCAAATCACAAGCAAAATACTATTGAATAAATTATTTTCAATGTAAGTAACTAAACAATCATTTTTTCATTAATATCCCATTTCGTTACGCAATCAATTCTTTACAAATTTTATGTCCTAATTTGACATAAGCTATATTTACTAAGAGAGCTATTTGTTTGATACCTTTATTTTATTTGAAAAATAAATAGGAACACAGATATCAAACATAGAATTGAACACAAAATGTATGAATGGATGAGATTTTACAAGATTGATTGGTGCACTTTTGAAAAATATTTTCTATTCATACATTTTTTGTGTTCGAGTTTATGTTTGGTTTCTATAGTATTAGGCTTTTTCTTTTTTGTTTGAGGATTGTTTTTTTATCTTGAATATTACTCAAGTGGAATGTGAGTTGGGTGTGCAAAAATTGGAATCAACAAATTAGGTTTTCAAGATCTAAGAATTGGGTATTGAAAATCTTGATTCATTACTGATAAACATATATGAAACCCCCCCCCCCAAAAAAAAAGAAAAAAAAATCGGAGTATTCTATTGAATACCCTTGAGTGTACATGCTCTGTCTTCCATGCGAGCAATGGATGGATTTGTATCATTACTAGTGATTATTGGATATTGATCGTGCTTTAACAGTCGTTTTCATTCTGTGAATTTGATCACTCTTTTGGTTGTGTTTATTGTTAATTTAGTCCATGAGGATGATGTAGATGCTACAGCGGACACCTCAAACTAGGAAATGCATAGTACTGCATTTTTTCTCAAAAGTGAAGCCTCCAGGTCCTCGTTGCTCCCTGAAAATAGACAGTTCAATCTTGAAGTTTCATCTTTAAATATTCTAGTTGATCAAATGAAAACGATTCAAAACATTAACACATTAATTTCCGAGGTAGCATGTGTTCCATCTTTATATAGATTTCAGTTCACTTGTTTCTTGCAGGATGAACCTTTTTTATTTCATTTTTGTAAGGTTCTAATATCTATATTTTTCCCTTTTTCATGTTTGATATTTTTAATTTCCTGATGAAATAATTGAAGTAATATTATTGAGTATACTTTTAGAATTACCGAGTTCTGGACTTTGTGTTTGCAGTTAGCATTGGAGAAGGAAGAATTGATGCAAGCATTGCTTGCTGAATCATCTGAAAGTTCCACGCTGAAGGTAATGTTGGTCTTAATATATAAATGGAGTGTAACTGTGGTGGTATTGAAATGTTAGAACTGATTTGGGTTAAGGATGGTAGTATTGAAATGTTAATAGTCTGTGGGTGTTTGTTTTATGTTGATTGTAGGAACACCTTATTGCATATTATTCTGAGAACCAGGATCCACCATTAAATAAGCCTCACTGAAAGACCAATATTATTAAAACTGAGATACTTCAGTGAAGGTTTACAACCCTTGATATAAAATAATAATCCTATTCCTAACAAGACATAGAATAATGAACAAAAGTACCAACAATTGCAAATTTCTATTAGATTCAAATTGAGATACTATAAAGTATAAGAAAAGTGTAAAAAAAAAATGAAAACTCCTAAATTAAGTCATAACTAAATTAAAAATTTCTAGAAATGGGAACAAATGTGAATTTGGGAGCCAAAATGAGAGACTTTGGTGGCTCAGGTCACGGTGAAGTAGTGAATTTTTGTTGTTGGGCTGTTTCAGATTGAACAAGGGTGGTTCTGGCCCAAATTTGCAACTTTGACTTGATGCCTAAACTAACTGACACCGCATGTTCTACATTAGAATCAAAAGACATGGTGTAACATTTTACTTAATGTAATTTATAGTCATGAAATACATTGTTGAAATCTGTGATTTCATTATTTTTGGGGTTTGACATACAGTAAGATTTTAAGCTGGAGATTTCTGTGCATTTGATTAATCAATGTGATGTAGTGAAATGAAATCTTAGATGTCAATATTGGTGCTAATCGGCATACACTTGCAAATTCTGAAAACCTTGGAGACAAGCCGACGACTCAAGTGGAAGTTTGGGTTGATGTGACCAGTTGTGAGAAGCAGCTTTTGGAACTGCTTGATGTAGTGAATTGCTATTTAGAGTATTGTGTATTGTTGTTAGATTTGCTACTAGTTAATTTGTATTGATGCTTAAAGCTATTAATTTGTATTGATACTTTGGATTGAATAGTATGTCATCTTTGCTTCATTGGTATGTGTTGTTGCAAAAGCAACTGATGGGAATTGAGTTGGTATGTTTTTTCAGTTTTATATGATAGCACACACCCAAAAATAAATAAATAAATAAATAATAGCGTTTTTGGTAAAAACACCACTAAATGACATTATTGTGACATCATCTGTTACTAACGGAAGTTCCAACAATGTCAAAGACTTTACGGCGTTTTTAAAAACGCCGTCTAATATTTTTAGCGACGTTTTTCAAACGTTGCAAAGCTATTATGGGTATCGGACGATTTAAAATATTAAATGTCGCTGTAACATTTGGTGGCGTTTTTGAGGCTTTTGGCGGCGTTTTTAAAACGCCGCTAAAACTCTAATTTCCTGTAGTGTGTTTAATAAGTACTGTCAAATGTTAGGAGTAAGGCTTTAAAAAGCGGTCGTAATCGTTACGTAATGTCATTATATAACGGTTGTAGTGGTTACCGCTATCCGTTACGATCGTTATAGCCGTGTTACAGAAATTTACATGTGTAACGGTTGTTTCAGTATTACATAATGGTTGTAGCGGTACCGTAATGGCCGTAACGGTCCATTAGACACTATTACACATTTTTACAATATTTTGAATAGCTTCCTTTTCTAAATAAATAAATAAAAGTCTACAAAAAAAAAAGAATAAATACTCAATTGATCCAAATTCAAAGAAAAAATCTTATATGAATTTTTTTCTTTATAACTTTTTTTTAAAAAAAAAAATTTATAGCACAATTTTTATTTTATAATCATTTCATTTAATAATGGTGAGCTTTCATTTGAGATGTGGGTTGGCTTTTGGGTTTTTTTGCTATTTTAGCTTGGGGCTAAAAAGTCTTATTTGGGATAGGCTTTTTAGTTTTTTTGACTTTTGTGAAAGAAAAAATAAAATGATTATGGATTAGATGTGACATTTTGTCCTATTTGGCTAAAATAGCCAATTTTGTCCTATATGGCTATTTTAACCCAAACTAATGTCCCAAACAAGCCCTGAATATTTTTTATTCAGTTAGTTCAGGTATTGGTAAAAAAATAATTTGTAGACATTTAAAATCAATTATTCTTTAAATCATTAACTATTGAAATAAAATGTAAAAAAACTCTTTTTATAGTGATTTGAAAATATGAAATATATTGTATCATACTTAAAATTAAGAAAAATTGATAAAAAAATTATTTTAAATTCCAATAAAATGTGATTTTGAAAGAAAAAAAAATACGTATTGGTAAGTTTTCTTCAAATTGTGAGGAAAAAAAAATCACGGTTTCAGTTATCGCAACCGTTACAATACGGCCTTTACACCTCGCAACTGCTATGGCGTCACCACAATCGTTACGACGACCATAACTGCTTTTCAAAACCTTGGTTAATAGTGATAATTTTTTTTTTCATTAGTGAAAAAAAAAAAAACTTTATTAATGAAAATATTAAAGTATATAACATGTATGTGATACGACAACAATAAAGATAGGCAAGTACAAAGAACATCAAAACAAAGGAATTGGGGATACTGCTACGCAACCCGCGCAGTAGTAACTGTTGTGCGGGGAAATGAGCCCATTTCGGAGCCTATTTTGATAATTTGAACTGTTAATATTTTAGAATACATCAAGTAGAGCATGCCTGCAAAAAATTAAGTTAATCGGATATCGTTTACCCATTCATCTGCTCACATTTGTATTCATTTTAATACTTTAAATCACAATTATTTATTTTTGTAGATATAAATGTGAGTGGATAAGCGGGTAAACAATATTCGATTAATTTGATTTTTTGCAAGCATGTTCTATTTGATGTATTTTAAAATGTGAACGGTTTAAATTATCAAAATGGGCCTTGAAATGGGCTCATTTTGCTGCACAACAGTTGTCCGCGTAGCAGCACCCCCAGTTTCCAAACAAAACATATCAATTTCAATTAAGTTGTATTTTTCGGAATAATTACCCGCCAAATATTTCTTTTAATGCCAAAAATACTAATTACTTTTCTAATGGCAATTGGAATGATATTAACTCCTATTTATTTATTATCTATGTCACGCCAGATGTTCTATGGATACAAGTTATTTAACATTCCAAACTATTTTTTTTGGATTTTGGACTGTGAGAGTTATTTGTTTTGATCTCTATTTTTTTACTTGTAGTAGATATTGGTATTTACCTCGATTTCTTTCTTTTATTATCAATTGACAAGGTTGAAGTTATTCTATCTAATTTTTTTTATAGATAGTTTTCATGAATAAAAAAAAAGGAATCAAAAAAGAATCCTATGATTTTTTTAAATTGTTCGTTGTACAATGCAAAAAAAAAAGTCTTTTTTTCTTATCTTAGTTTAAAAAAAAAATTCAAATTTAACCAGGTATGTTTGGTCTTTATGAGAACCATTTGAGTCAAGTGGTGTAGTGATTCGCATAGTTCTTGCCAGCTTACACGAATTTTTACGCTATATTTGGTTGATATTTGTCAGAGACTTTCTTGAATTCAATTAAGCGTTAATATGTAGTCCTCTTACTGACATAAAAAAGCAAGCCCAATCAATTGCCATCACCCACCCAAAAAAAAACCACAATAGTAAAAAAACAAAGGAAGAAAACAGGGAGAAAAGAACAAAAACCAAATACATGAACTCCCTCAAAATCTATGTCAAGAGTGATAATAATAATACTTGAGAGGGCAATTTATACGCAAATTGGGCCGAGCTGGGTATTGGGCCTTAGGGCCGAAATGAAGAAGGCCGAGAAGAAGGGCCATGTAGGATACTCCGGTTTGGAGAGGTAACTTAGAAGATAGACCGGTCGCGCGGCCGTGGTGGTTAGCTCGGTCTTGGAGGGACTTAGCTCTACTCCGGTTGAGTGGAGTAGCACGGGAGGTTTCGGTCTTCGATAGTTACTTCGGTTATAGCATGTGAGGAACCGAAGTAAGCTGTAGTCCTAAAGATAGCTCGGTTTTAACTCCCCCTTATGGGTAGCTCGGCCTTAGTATGGGAAAGCCGAGGTAAGGGAGAGTAAATGTAAGGGCCGAATTGGTGGTCACTTCGGTTCCAAGTAGTCCGGTCATAAGAAGAATCATCTCACTTGGTTTAGCGGTGAGGGGGTGTTGGAGGATAAGCATTATCTTCGGGAGTATGAATCCTAGGAGGACTCTGCATGGAGGAGTTAGAATCCTACTAGGATTGTGCCATGCGAAACCTATATAAGCTCACCAATATCACCTTTGGAGAGGTAATGCAACTTTTGCTCCCTGAATACATAGAGCTTTTGGCTTCTTGTCTTGCTTACTGACTTAGGCATCGGAGAGGTTTCCGGCACACACCCGCCGGCCAGCTCACGTTTGTGTTTTCAGGTGATAGAGCGACGTCGTACAGAGGAACGCAGACTTGATCAACAGGATTATACGAGAAGGTATATTTCTTTCCCGTACAATTGGCGCCGTCTGTGGGAAGTCAGACAAACAACCTCTTGATCAAGCTTTTTCTCTCAAAATTCGATGGCGAACAACGAAGAACTACCTCAGTCCGCCATTGACGGACAAACTCGAACGGAGGTGCAAAGCGCGAGGCCTACCTTTGGTCCCTCCATGGCGAACACGGAACCACATAGACAAGATTTCGGAAGGATGCGGGGTAGAAGGAGGAATAATGACCCTCATCCCTCTGTTCGCGAGCCCAGAAAAGACAAAGGCGCGGGTAGATCCTCAAGCTCTGGAGGATCGCGTTAGAACAAGACGCATTATCTGGCGGATGGCGGTGACATGGAATCCTTAAAGCGCCAGATGAAGGGTAAAGAAGTGGCGACAGGAGAGGGGCGCAACAATAAGACACCCCCTCGCCACTCAGAGGGTCGTAGTAGGAATTCTACACCCTCTCGACCAGAGAATAGAAGCCTCGGGGACAGCGACCGCGATCCGTATCTTCGGGACTCGTCCTCCAGTGCGAGAGGCGAGACCGAAGGTCCTATACGGAAGGAGCACTTATTGGCCTTCGCATACACGGACAAGGTCTAGACAGACGGAATTACCCAGATCATCCGACTGCGATCCATGCTAGAAAGCAAGATGGAAGGAGGGCGCCAGAGCCGCGATCCACACGGGGTTCTGCCTTACGGTTGGCTCCTCGGACGCATGGGCGTCGAGGTTGGAATGCCAATGTCGCGCCCGGCATGAACCAGCGGACAAGGCTTTTGCGAGGTCAGACCTCACAATTCGTCCGGAATAGAGAACGCGCTTCCGTCAGCCTTCCTCTGACCTAAATTCAATACATATGAGGAAGACGGACCCCTATCGCGCTTGAGCCACTTCGCGGTCATGGTATATCTGCGGAATGAGGCCTTGATGTGCATCCTATTTCCTTCAAGCCTTGGGGACCTTGGCTTGACTTGGTTTGAAAACTACGAAGGCGGCATAGCCTCTGGCGCCAAGCCCGGAGGCGTTTATATGATTGAGAACAAACACAAAAACCCGGTGGAGATCGACGATTACTCTCCATCGACATAGGCGACAAGGAGACCACGAGGTCATACAACGATCGCTCTTGGGAGACATTCAGCAGATTGGGGATCGCCGACTAACCTCGCCGGTCGCCAATACAAAGAGGCCTTCGATCGGAAGCATGAGGGACCCTATCACCATGACGCCACCCCTTACCATGGAGGCCCTGATGGAGAGAGTGCATCAGCACATCAGGGTAGAAGAGGATGGCGCTCGTGCCAAAGCAAAATCTGGCGCGACCCCTGCCCCAGAGAAGAAGACCTCGGCAAAGGTCAATGCGGTAGATCGCCAAAACCGAAACGGACGAGGCAGGCGAGACAATGGCGAGGACCAGGACAAGAGATGGTTAAGAGTCCGCACCGCCATAACCACGGTATTCAATAAGCCGATCTACCGTATACTTAGTGAGATTCGAGACGAGCCTTTAGTCAAGTGGCCCGATAAGCTAAAGCTCGGAAGGACTATGATGGATCTAGGTGCACCTTCCATAAAGAAAAAAGGGCACATGCGAGAAGCACACCCCATTGAGGCAGCACCTAGAGGAGTTGGTGGCGGCAGGCCACTTAGACAAATACATAGAGGGAGGGGCACAGCCAGCCCTCCAGGACCACAACAACCCCAATGGGATGCCAATCGACGCCCCGCCCCAAGGCGTCATCAACGTAATACATGGAATCTTTGAACTGGCGTGTATCACGAGCTCAAGGTTCAATCAAAAGCCGAGCACTTAAGAGAGGTGCTAAGTGCCCAACACGCTATCAAGAAGAGAGTAAGACAGAGGCAACAAATGTCATGTCTTTTTGGACAAAGACTTGGGCAGAATATATTGCCCTCATACGATGTCTTGGTCGTCACTCTCGAATCAAGGATTTTGACGTCAAACGTATTCTTATTGACCTGGGTAGTTCATGTGAAATCATGTACTATGAGACGTTCAAACAATTGAAGTGCAAGACATAGACTTAGCGCCCGTGATGTCACCTGATTGGATTTAACTCAATGCGAGTGGCGATCGGCAAAATCATCTTTCGGTCCAGGCGAGTGTGTGGCAAGCAAGTGGAGTTCGGGTATTGAAGGTCCCTCTACCTACAACATCATCTTAGGCGAGAACATGGTGCATGCCATGCGCTTCGGTGGCATCCTCCTACCACCAAGTGATGAGGTTCCCGACAACTGGAGTAATAGAGGAGGTTTATGGGGATCGGATCATGTCGAAACAATGCTTTGTGACGGTGAGCAGCGGCAGCCGCCAAAGGATATGTTCATTGATTGGAGGAACCGAAAGTAATGAACTATTCGCGGATGTTAACCAAGCGGCTAGTCGAGAAAGTCAGTAGAGGACTTGGTGGAAGTCGGGATAGATGAGAAGAACCGGATAAGTTCTTCTTACTTGGCTCGTCGTTGTCCGATCGAGAGATTAGAAGTCTTGGGATTCTCGACCTCCAACATCGAAGTGTTCGCTGGACCCCATACGACATGCAGTGTCGATCCCAACTTCATCGCCACCAACTCAATGTCCACCCTTGCGCGGGCCGGTCATTCAGCACCCATGATCGGCGCTCCACCACGCGAAATAGTGGCGAAGAAGTGGGAAACTTGTTGGAGGTAGGGCAATCGAGAGGTACACTACCCGGTGGATCTCAACCTTTGTTGTGGTGCCAAGAAGAACGACAAGTGGCGTGTATCGTCGACTACAAAGGCGGTCAATAAAGGCGTGCGAAGGATAGCTTTCCTCTACCAAGGATAGATCAAGCTGGTAGACTGACAGTGGCACAACCGACTTAAGCTACGGATGCATCAGAGGCTATCACCGGATCGCAATGCATGAACGGACCAGGTGACATCCTTCACCACGCCAAGAGGACTATACTGCTACAAGGTCATGCCCTTTGGCCTGAAGAACGCAGGGGCGACATTCCAGAGAATGGTCACAAAGATGTTCGAACCATTGTTAGGCAGAACAATGGAGGCTTACATCGATGACATGGTGGTCAAAAGCAAGGACTCGGATGACCATCTAAAGGACCTAGATGAGATGTTCCAGATCCTGAAGAAACACAAGCTGCGCCTTAACGCTTCTAAGTGCGCATTCGGTGTAGGGTCTGGCAAGTTTTTGGGTTTCCTGGTGACCAACCGGGGTATTGAGGCAGACCCCTCCCAAATCAAAGCAATTCAGGAGTTAGAAAGGCCTAACTCAGTGAAAGAAGTGCAGCATCTCACCGGCATGGCAGCAGCACTTAACCGATTCATCAGCCGGTCTTCAGACAGATTGCGTCCATTCTTTCAGTCATTAAAAGCTAAGTTTGAGTGGGACGAAGAATGCGACCGAGCTCTGGAGAGTCTGAAGGAATACATGACTTCTCCACCACTACTTGTCACCCCAATACCTGGAGAAGAACTCTTCCTCTACTTGGCAGTATCGCAACATGCAATTAGCGCAGTGTTGGTCCGCGCAGAAGGGATCCAACACTTGCCCATCTATTATGTCAGCAAGACGTTACTGGGCGCCGAAACAAGGTACTTGCCACTGGAGAAACTGGCATTGGCCTTGATGATGGCTTCAAGGAAGTTGTCGCATTACTTCTACGCCTACACGATAGTTGTTCTCACAGCCTTTCCTTTAAAAGCTTTATTTGAAAGGGCGAATTTCTCTGGGCGAATTCTGAAGTGGGCAGTAGAGTTAGGACAATACAACATCAAGTTCCAACCCCGAACCGCAATAAAGGCTCAATCACTAGCAGATTTTGTCGCAGAGTTCACCCCTGGAAGTCATCACATCTGCCCAGTCGACCTGACTGAAGCAGCCGAACTAGGGATGGAGGTTGATGTCGGAATAACGCAACCCCTAGTGCTGGTTGCTCAGTTAGGCCCCAAGACAGACCAGAATAAAGAAAGGGAGGAAAAAGTGAACCATGCTACACCAAGTCAGGACTCACCAACAAATAAAGACTTGGTGCAAACAGAGAGAACCGGGGCGACAAAGAAACATCGACTCAAGAAGCCACCAGCAATGTGGAAGATCCCAAGACGTCATCCGATCCCTCCACCTGCTGGAAGTTGTTCGTTGGAGAGATGTGGAAGCTCTTCGTGGATGGAGCATCCAATAGGCATGGAGCGAGGACTTGGCATAGTCCTCATCTCCAGACGGCCTAGTAATAGAGCGAGCAATCAACCTAGGCTTCCCAAAGATCAAATAATGAAGCAGTATGAAGCGTTTAATTTGGTCTCAAGTCGACATTCTACATGAAGGCCACCGAGCTAATGGTCTCTGACGACTCACGGTGGTGGTAAACCAAATATCGAGGCGACTCTGAGGCAAAAGATGATAGGATGGCCAAGTACCAAGACTGGTCGAACGAGATAAAGAAATTTGAAGTGGTGAGGATAGAGCAGTTAGCGAGAGGAAAACAATGAAGCGAGGCATTTAACTGAGCTTTGCCTCAATGGCGAACACCTCCATTCCCCATCCGCTCTTGATCGACTATCTGCCTAGACCAAGTATTGAAGACCCGTGGTCAAGAAGTATGTTGTGCAGAGTTAGGTCCTTCTTGGATGGATCCCATCATACTATTCCTAAAGGACGGCACCCTCCCAGAAGAGAAGAAAGAAGCCAATAGAATAAGAGCAAAGTCGCAGCGGTTCTGGCTCTCTCCATCTTTGGCATTGTACAAGAAGTCGTTCACAGGACCTTACTTAAAGTGTGTTCACCCCAGCAAAGTGGAGGCATTCTGTGAAATACATGAGGGGTATGTGGCGACCATCAAGGAGGAGATCATTGGCATACCGAGCTATTTCACAAGGATCTTGGTGGCCATACATGCAAGCGATTGAAGTATGTCAAAAAATGTGAAAAGTGTCAGAAGTTTGCGCACCAAATACACCAACCCGCTAGAGAACTCCTACCTTTGACTAGTCCATGGCCTTTCGCAATGTGGGGCTTAGACATAGTAGGTCCACTTCCAACAGCACCAGGCAACAAGAAGTTCTTTCTTGCGGCAACGGACTACTTCACAAAATGGGTGGAAGCAGAAGCCTTGGCGTCAATCAAGGAAAAAGATGTGAAGAAGTTTGTTTGGCAGAACATTATTACTCGCTTTGGCATACCAAAAGCACTGATCTCAGACAATGGTACTCAATTTGACGGTAGAATTTTCAGAGGCTTTTGCGAAGAATACAAGATAGAATTCTATAATTCTACACCGGCGTATCCCCAAGCAAACGGTCAAGCTGAGGCATCAAACAAGGTAGTTTTGGACGGATTGAAGAAAAGGTTGGAGAAAGCCAAAGGCAAGTGGGCAGAAGAGCTTCCTCATGTTTTATGGGCTTATCGCACCACACCACGGCGGTCAACAGGAGAAACTCCATTCTCCTTAGCCTATGGCATGGAAGCAGTCATCCCATTAGAAGTCGGACTCCCCACAATTCGGAGCGAAAATTTTGATCCAGACTAAAATGGCGAAGCTATAGCATTGGAACTTGACCTTGCGGAAGAAAGAAGAGATAGAGCATTGGTTCACATCGCCTCCTATCAACAAGAACTATCTAGGAAGTATAATAAAACAGTACATCCAAGACAGTTCAAGATCGGCGACTGATTACTTCGCAAAGTAATGGGAAACACGTTGATACCAGGAGATGGCAAGCTAGGGCCCAACTGGGAAGGTCCTTACAAAGTGATCGAATTAGCAGGCAAAGGGGCATACCACTTGGAAGATGAAGACGGCAAAGCAATTCCTAGGCCATGGAACACTGCCAATCTTAAGTTATTTTACTTTTAGCTTTTTCTTTTTTCCTTTTAAGTATATGTAAGTTTTCCTTTCATCAAATAAAACATATCGATTCTTTTTCAGCATATTTGTTTTTAGTAGAAAGTAACTTTTGTAAGTTAGTAGCATTGTAAACATAGTTGGCCGGATTAAACCAACTATAGCCCCTCCTAAGCCCAGGATAAGGATCCAGGCTGCAGGACGTTTGGTCGGAATAACCAAATACTGTATTCTAGGTTGGCTGAAAAAACCAACCTAAAGGTTGGCTGGATTAAACCAACTCTCTGTACTCTTCAGCCGAAGTAAGTGTATGGCTGAAGAGTGGTTGGCTGGATTAAACCAACTCTCTGTACTCTTCAGCCGAAGTAAGTGTATGGTTGAAGAGTGGTTGGCTGGATTAAACCAACTCTTTGTACTCTTCAGCCGAAATAAGTATATGGCTGAAGAGTGGTTGGCTGGATTAAACCAACTCTTTGTACTCCTCAGCCGAAGTAAGCTATATCGGCTGAAGAGTGGTTGGCTGGATTAAACCCTCTATACTCTTTAGCCGAAGTAAGTTATATCGGCTAAATAGTAGGTCGGCTAGTAAGTTAGAGAGCTAACCGAGATCACAGTTATACAAAAAAGTTCAAAATTCATAACAGATGCAAGCATACATACACAAAACCGGAATAAAAGTTGAAGGAAATTTTTCATTCAAAAAGCAGTACAATTTGAAATTTGCGGGAAAAAAAAAAAAATCAACGTAGGAGATCTTCAAATTCGGCGTCAAAGTCGTCGGCAGCATCCCTGCGGGGGCCGGTGTTGGTGGGGGACGATGCGAGTTAGAGTCGATTCTGACACATCGGCTCCGGTTGGCTGGTTAGTGAGACCCTCAACAACCGGCTCCGACCGGACTGGTTGCTCGTTCGGATGATCATTGACGGCCGGAGTATCCGTTGACTCGTCCTCATCGTCTTCTTCGTCATCAGATGACCCCAGAAATTGCTTCTGGATATCGTCAGCATAGTCTTGCAGTGAAGCCGGAATGAAGTACTCGGGAGCGTTGTAGACCTCGGTTTCAGGTCCACAACCGATCTTCTCCACTGCACTTCTCCAGCCACACTTGAAGAACAAATCTTTGGCTGCTTCGCATTGTTGGGTATAGCCAGCTTCAGCTTCTTTGAAACCTTCTTTAGAAGCGTCCTCAGCCTTCTTCTTCCACTCCGCTATTTCGGCCTGCCTTTTGGTCTCCAGCGCCATCTCCCACATCTTGGTCTTTCACCTCGGTCACGGCATTTGTTGTCACTCTCACCGAGGCAACTAGTCAGTCGGGCGACGCTACCTCGGCCTCCACGGCCGACCTCTGGAGATTGAGCTAGCTTCATTGTTTTGGTTTTGGCTTCCCTCATGGCTTGCCTTGTGTTTTTCGGAGTTCGGCACTTGCACATGGCGATGGTGTTCTTCTGAATGGCCTGCAAAAGAATACTAAGTTCCTTTTTTAGCCGAGTTGAGAGTTGGAAAAAATTAGACTAATCAAAAAAAAAAGGGACCGTGCTACTTACCAAGATCATGGATTTCGTGGATGACCGGATGGACTTAAGCTCGGTGTTGAGTTGCTTGCTGTGGTGCTCCATGTCTTTTGGAAGACAAACGCCCCTGGCTAGGTTGAAGGCCAGCAAGTGATCCTTCTCGGCCACGACCGAGTCACTGTCGTGGATATCTCGGTTTTGGAAGACAAAGGGTGGAGCCCATTTGTTGGTGTCAGCCCAGTCTGATTGCTCCGGCTGGGGGCTCGGTTGAATGCTAGGTGGGGGGCTTGGTGGCAGGATGAGCTCATCCTCATTAACAAGGCGTGGCTCGGTCTGGCTAGTCCGGGCGCGCTTGTTTCGGCGGGATGAGGATGGTTGTTGAGTTGGGAGTGCCACCACGGCTTCAGTTGTTTGGCCAGTTTGCGGCACCTCGGCCCTAGTTGTTGCGGTGAGCAGAGCCTTCAATTTGTTTTTCTTCGCCATCTCCTGTTCGGCGGTGAGTGGAACAAAGATGATCTCCGGCAAGGCTGGGTCCGGTTCTGGTGCTTCTTCAAGTAAAAAGTCGGTCACCCTCGCTTTTTACCGAGTAGCGGTATGTCGGTTCGAAGTCTAGCAATTTAGCCCAACTTCTTTCTCGAACCCGCAGTGCGGCGCGCAGAACGCCTAGGTTGGGGTAGTTGTAAAGGGAGTGAAGATAAGCTGAATCTGTAAAAAGAAAAACAAACCGTTAGTTCGGTTCAAGAGAGAAAAGCCGAGACAAAGAAAAGTGAGAAAGGCAACCGGAGTATATATATCGGGTTCTCCTTTATTCCAATTTATGGTTCGGCCAGGAATCTGGGCTTGCTGGTCTTCGAAGTTGCCAGACACCCGGAAAAAGTCATCGTCATTTAGGTCTTTGTCCGGTGTATCCTTAATTATTTTTTCTCGGCCTCGGCGTATTCTCAAGTAATAACACCAGCCTTCGTTTTTGGATCCTAATGAGTATTGATGGAGTATTTCGGCTAAGCCTAAGTTAAGACCGGTTTGGCGGTTTAGGGCGTCTATGCCCATTATTATACGGTATGTGTTGGTTGAGAGTTGGGTTGGGCATAGTCTGGTTTGCCTTAGAAACTCGCAGATTAAAGGCTGGACTGGGAATCGTAGTCCGGTCTCTATTATTGATTGAATGGTGAATGGGACAAAGCCTGGGTTGCCCCATGGATCTACATCTGGTTCGGCTAAAGTGAGATTTACATCGGCTGGAATATTGTAATCCTTCCTAAATTCGGCTAGGCCGCCTGGGGTTTCTACTAGGAATCTGTACTTCCCCATTTATCGGATAAATAAGAAATAAATTACTTCGGCTGGAGAAGTTGTGCTCAGTAGCTCGGTTGAGCCTTCAAAGAGAATGGCCTGGGCAACCTAAAGTCTGCAAAGTGGAAGAACAAAGTGGTCAAGCACAGATCATTGACCGTGCTACAAGAACAAAGCAAGAAAGGATGCCTTACTTCGGCTACATTTGGTACCACAGGATGTAGTTTGGTTTCAACAAGGTGCTTGTTATCTCGGTTTGGCATGACGTTTGGGTATCTCGGTTCCGCCTATGGTTTTAGTTACTTCGGCTAAGCATCAAGGGCGACTTCGAGTTCGGTTTAGGAACTGAGAAAGCTGGCTTAGCCCAGAGGCTTAGCTCGGTTGAGGACTAAGATTTTCTAGTTCGGTGCGTTCTTATTTCGGCTAATGTGAATCAGTTGGTGGCCCATTGAAACTACTGTTATGAGTACAAGTGCTAGTTCGGTTTCAGTTCACCTATATCTTTACATACCTCACAAACAGTATCCTATTTCGGTTGCTTCGTGATTTTGGATCAAAATTGATATTCTACAGGTTTATCATGTGCATTCATATGTTCTATGGCTAAGCTTTTCAAGTAAGAACGCATATGGAAGCAGAAAGGTGTTTTTCAAAAAATAGAAATAAGAAGCTATGGATTGAAGAGTATACAAATGCAAAAAAAAACAAAATAGATTTGAGATGCTTACCAGGTAGAAAGGAAGAAACTGGAGGTGAGAGCAACGAGCAGTAATGAAGATCACGAACTCAGAAAACTTAGAGGTTGGAGGATTCGAAGAGAGTGAGAGGGAAATGAATAGTTGGGTGAATGATTTGAAAAATGAAAGGGTTTGTTTTGTGTAAGTAGGAGGGAAAAAACGCGGGACTGTTCAAAAATTGCGAAGTACGAGGACGGCGCGACAGCTGTGAATGGCCAATAGGGGCTTGCCACGTGTCCTTGGGAGAAGAAATGCTTCAGTTGCTGTGACTGAAGAGACGTTTGACCGGACGTGCTTAGCTCGGCTTAATCTTAGCTCAGCTAGAAAAGCTAAAAAGGTTTTCAGTTCGGCTGGGGTAGCTAAAGGATTGTAGCTCGGCTGGATAAGTTAAAACTTTAGTTCGGTTCGTAGGCATGTAATCCCAATCATGCTTTGCAGATGGAATTAAGGGGCAATTGAGAGGGCAATTTATACGCAAATTGGGCCGAGCTGGGTATTGGGCCTTAGGGCCGAAATGAAGAAGGCTGAGAAGAAGGGCCATGTAGGATACTCCGGTTTGGAGAGGTAACTTAGAAGATAGACCGGTCGCGCGGCCGTGGTGGTTAGCTCGGTCTTGGAGGGACTTAGCTCTACTCCGGTTGAGTGGAGTAGCACGGGAGGTTTCGGTCTTCGATAGTTACTTCGGTTATAGCATGTGATGAACCGAAGTAAGCTGTGGTCCTAAAGATAGCTCGGTTTTAACTCCCCCTTATGGGTAGCTCGGTCTTAGTATGGGAAAGCCGAAGTAAGGGAAAGTAAATGTAAGGGCCGAATTGGTGGTCACTTCGGTTCCAAGTAGTCCGGTCATAAGAAGAATCATCTCACTTGGTTTAAGCAGTGAGGGGGGTGTTGGAGGATAAGCATTATCTTCCAGGAGTATGAATCCTAGGAGGACTCTGCATGGAGGAGTTAGAATCCTACTAGGATTGTGCCATGCGAAACCTATATAAGCTCACCAATATCACCTTTGGAGAGGTAATGCAACTTTTGCTCCCTGAATACATAGAGCTTTTGGCTTCTTGTCTTGCTTACTGACTTAGGCATCGGAGAGGTTTCCGGCACACACCGGCGACTCACGTTGTGTTTCGGTGATAGAAGCGGCGTCGTCTGAAGAGCATAAACTTGATCAACAGGATTATACGAGAAGGTATATTTCTTTCCCGTACAATACTAAAGGGCTTTGTATAACCAGTTGAAAACATGTGGTTTTGATATATTTTTTTCGTGTTCATGGACATATATATATATATATATATATTTTATCACTATTGTGATGGTCCCTAGACGATTACAAAGATAAAAACAAACCAATAGTCACCATTTGCCTCACTGTCCTTTCCTAGTATCTTGGACAATCATCGGTTCATAGTATTGATTTCTTCGAAAAACCATAAATCATGAAGCAATTATCAGATCAATTTTCTCATAAAACCAAGCCCTACATATGCCCCATCTTCTAGCTTCTTCACCATACTCTTCTCATTGTAACCTTGTGATCAAGTCCATCCATTTTGCTAATTTATGTTGGTTTCTCAATGGTGTGTTTGGTATGGTGAAAATTGGGTTTTCAGTGGTCGAATTTATTTATTTATTTTCAATGGGAAATGAGGGGGAGGGAAGAGAGGAGCGGAAAACATTTTCCTTTCGGCCAAGGAAAGAAAATCAGAAGTGGTTTCTTGTGTTTGGTGGGAAGGAGGGGGAAAGAAAGAGGAAGGGGGAATCATTTTCCTTTCGGGCTTCCAAATAACTTGGGGGGTGGGGGACAAGGAAAGGGAAATGGGGAGCTAATTTGTTTTAAAATGTAAATTTACATATTTGAACACAAAAATCTAAACACGTTTTTTATTTATTTATAATAATAATGAAGTTTAATATGACCTTTCCCCTTTATCAAATTAAAAGGAAGAAAATTCCAATTCAATCCCTTACCTATAATTCTTCATTGTGATAGCTCAATCCGTCGACCATGTTGGTGTCACAAGATAGATCACATGAATATGTTTATAATTTAGCCCATAAACATGATGTCTTGATTACCAACACTTTGTCAAGAATTCCCCCCTCCAACCAAAAAAAAAAAAACTTACTTTCACCTAAAGTCCAGCTAGAATTCTCTCCAATAAGGAAACATAATTTTGGATGCATAGGGGATGGAATAATCAAAAAAATCAAAAGATTACAATGCTTAACCAAATGTTGATGAGTTCTTTCTGTGTAAAGAACTAATTCCTCATTCAAAGGTATATATTTACATAGGCTCTTTAACTTAGGCATTGAATGTATCTTGACCGACATCGCACCAGTATCAAGTTATTACATATCTAATAATAAAGTATACATAATCATTAAAAAATAGCGAAATACAATTTATCTTATAAATCGAATATGTTAGATAATTTTTTTAGGTGAAAATAAAACAATTTAAAATTCACAATATTTTTTTGAAAATATACTTCTCAAGACAAAACATCTACCCATGCACTCAACACAATCGATTGAAATAATCACCACAAGGCATTACCTGCAAGTTTCTCCCCTAGAGGTCTGGACCCATTGTTGAAATCTTCAAGTAGTTCCCTCCCTTCCAAGTTGGGACCAAATCAACATAGGCCACAGGTTACAAGACATGGTGATATTGTATATACACCCTAGTTTAGTGCCTCAAGGGATATTAAATAACCACTATTTAATTAGAAAAAAAAATGTAGGTGGTGCCACATCATCGATTAATGTGTAATTACAAAGTTGAGTGTATAGTAGTTGCCTAATTCTATAAACTAAAAGATAAAAAATAAAAATTAATAATTAATAAATAAAAGGCTAAGTACACCAACCAAGCATGTATATTTTTAACTAGTCTATCATAAGTTGGAGCTCATAAAATTTTTTTGGGGCAAATTACATTAACAATGTCTATAGTTTGGGACTTATGTGATTGTAGTCCCTGACTTTTTAATTGTGACACATTTGACCTTGAATTTTAAATCTTGTTCCAAATAAGGATAATTGAACATACTATTGTTTAATTTCAAGGGCAAAATAGTCAATTTGATAAAATATAAACTAATTTGATAAAAATAAATGTCAAAAAATATTTTAAAATTTTTAAAAATTATTTGTACCCACAAAAAACAAAATTATGTAAAATTAATAAAAATTACATGATTAATTTTTAAAAATTAATTTTACATGATTATCATCCAAATACATAATAAAAATTAATTTGGTAAAAATAAATAAATAAATGTTTAAAAGATTTATCAATTTTATATAATTTTTATCTTTAGTAGGTAGAAATAATTTTTTAAAATTCAAAAATAATTTTTTGATATTTATTTTTGTCAAATTAATTTATATTTATCAAATTGACGATTTTGTCCTTGAAAAATCTAATAGTATTTTCAATTGTTCTCATTTAGAACAAGATTCAAAATTCAGGATCAAATGTATTACAATTGAAAAGTTAGGGACCAAAATGACACAAGCCCCAAATTATAGGAACCGTTAGTGTAATTCACTTTTTTTTTAAATTTTTTATGAACTTTCTTGGTTTATCTAGGCAAATAGAATATCACACACGTTACATTAACATTTTTATTTTAGTGATGAGATAATTTTTTTAATAAAAAAATAAAAACAAAATAAAATACACCATAAAAATTAAAATTTTAGAGACAAAATTACTTTTGAGGGACAAAATATATTTGTTGCTAAAAGTATTATTATTTTATTTTTAGCAACAAAATTAAACATTTTAGTGATGAATCACTAACTTTTTGGGACCAAAAGTTCTTTTTTTAAAAAATAAACCTTTTTGGCACCAAGTTATTTTGTCCATAAAATCTCATTTTTTGATTTTTTGAGACGATTTTTTAGCGACTAATCTCGTAACAACTAAAATTAATCCCTAAATATTTTTACAACAAATTTATACTTGTAGAGACAAAAAAATTTAATTTCTAAAACTCATTTATATTATTGTGATAGAATAAGCCTATATGCATCAATCGAACAATAAAAATGTGTGATTGATCAAACAAGACAATCAAATTGGTTAATGGGATCCAATGTATGATTAGATCATTGTAATATCTTATCTAATATATATATAGTCAGTGTTTCAATTTTAGAATTTTTTTTTTTTTTTCCCCATAAACTATTGTGCGTGTGGGCAATATATTTTATTAGTTATTAATGCATAGTTGCCCATATGGCAAATGATTCTAGATAACTTAAACGTGGTCCAAAAATATCATGTGGAACTTGAAATGTTGGTGATATAAGATTAAATTGAATATTATAATAAAAAAAAGTATTAAAAACCTTAAGAAAAATAATATAAAGCAATATATAACGTTATGTATAAATAGATTTTTTACTAAATTTTCTTACTACAAGATAAAAAGATAGTAAAGCCCATTGTATAGTAAGAAAATTCAATAAAAAATATATATATATATTTTATCAGAGTAAAAACTCTATTTATATATAGTATTTCCTAATATTTATCAAAATTATTAGAAAAATTATATATTAAAAATATGAGAAGCATGTCTCTTCAAAGAACAACAGTTTCCAAATGTTTTTAACAAGTTTACAAAACGTGTTGAAAATGTTACTTTCAAAATTTAAAGACAGTTTCGTACAAATCAATTTTTTATGAGCTATTTATAGTAGGTGCTTTAGTTTAATGATTTTGTTTACCTCTAACAATAACACACCTATTTTTAAAAGGAATATACATCTCGTATAAGAATACTGTGTGGAGAAAAATCTATCACATTAAAATAAAAATGATAATAATGAAAATTAATGTTTGTATATTTTCTTCTTTTAAATTTACAATCTCAAATAGTAAGTCTTTATTAACTGAGGTGATCAATTAAGAATATTATTTTATTGATTTAACTGTCTGATCTATAAAGTTAACTAAGTGACTAAATACATTATTTTAATAATTTAATTGTCTAATCGACAAAGTTAACGGGCGACCGGAGACATGGTGCTACTTGGTCGCCACTCAATTTGCTCAATTTGCTTAATTTGCTTAGTTAAATAGCATGATTATATAAAATTACTTTCCACTAATAGATATAATAAAAAAAAAAGATATAAATGTTTTCAACAAGTATGATAACTACGAATCCCCCGTCTCTTAAACCAATCCTCCAAAACAAAGGGATGAAAGAGATGGTCTCAATGGGTAAAGAGGTGGGAGTGAGTGGGGGGTTGCCAAGCCATGATAAGGGAGGGATAAAGGAACAGTGGATGAGGGGGGTGAAAACATATCATAAGAGTTGAATTTAATAGTGGGTTGATAAGGGTGTTTAACCCCATTGTAGCATAGGGTCCGAACCTAGCAATGTGACCCCATTTCTCTCGTACGATATAAGTGTTGTATGGACTCATTGGGAAATGATGGAAAAAGGCTTTATTGTTCAGTTGTAAATCTGAAGCTTTGGTGCCATTTCTCTTCCCCTTCTTTGCCAACACTTTCTTCATCTCTGTCTCTCTATCTCTATCTCAATCTCTATCTCTGATAAACAAACCTTGCACAAGTACCATCACTGTTGTTCTTAGTCCTCTCTCTGGTCTGTGCATTAATATACCTATATATATAAAGTACTCTGTTCTGTGTATATACCTCCTACCCACACTAGAAAATATGAGCTTTGAACTTCAAAATTCAGAACCAGAAAGCAGCTCCAACTCATTCTCATCATGTCCATCCTCACCTGGGTTAACTCAGTCACTCACAAAAAAACAACCCAAGTCACAAAACCCAGAAGCCAAGAAGATCAAGAGAATCAGAGACTCCGGTAAAAACCCGGTTTATCGGGGGGTCCGAATGAGAAACTGGGGCAAATGGGTATCCGAAATCCGCGAGCCACGCAAGAAATCGCGCATATGGCTCGGCACCTTCCCGACTCCTGAAATGGCGGCTCGAGCCCACGACGTAGCCGCGCTGAGCATCAAAGGCAGCTCAGCCGTCCTAAACTTCCCCGAACTCACCGGGTCTCTGCCCCGACCCGACTCTCTTTCGCCCCGAGACGTCCAAGCCGCTGCTGCCAAAGCCGCCGCGATGGACATGTTCGGCTCGCCGGCGTCGTCTTCGGTTTCGGCTATGGAGTCGTCGACGACTTCCGATAATGAACTGAGCGAAATCGTCGAGTTGCCGAGTCTGGGAACGAGTTACGAGTCGGCCGAGTTGAACAGTGATTTTGTGTACGTTGACTCGGTTGATGGGTGGTTTTATCCTCCGCCGTGGTTGCAGAGTGGTGGTAATGGTTGTGAGTGTTTTTCCGACCAGGTGGCGGCGACGCCGGAGGGAGTAATTCACAGTAGTTTTGATGAGTCTTTGTTGTGGAATTAAGGATTATTTTGGGTTGTGGATTAAAAATAACCTTTTTAATTTTTTAAATTATATTATCTTCTTTTTTTTTTTGTATTTTTTTTATAAAAAAAGTTTAAAAATATTAAAAAATTAATTTTTAATCTATTTCCCAAAATAATTTAATTATTAACTGTTGTGAATGTGTGCAATAGTTATTTTGTTATTTTGTTATTTTATTTTTCTTCTTCATTTTTAGCTCTTTTGCTTTTTCTTTGAAGGGCTAAAATCTCTCTCTCTCTCTCTGTCTCTCTCTCTCTCTCTCGCGTCCTTTTAACTTCTTGAATGAATCTAACTGTACGGTGGTGTAAGGAGGAGGGTAAGTGGAGATGACATAAATAACCTTCCTTGGTTGGTGTACAGTATATGCTACAGATTAATTTCCCATCTCTTTGTTTGTTTCATTGTTTGCGTGTGAGATAGAAAAATGTTAGAGGCTTCAAATTTTTTACCAAATGAATGATTAAATCTCTCACATAGGTGTGAGGTAAAAAATTTTGTATCTCTAGCATTACTCGTGTGAGATATTTTCAGTTGGAATTTCCAGTTTATTTATTTTTGCACATTTTGATGAAACTAATGAGCTGTTTTCAAAAATTGACTATTTTAATTATTTTTTATTGATTTTTTTAATAAAAAATATATAAAAAATTAGAGGAATTTTTTTTTTAAATTTTTAATACAATGATTTTTTTTAACTTTTAAACTATTTTAACTAAAATTGTCAAAACAAGCTTAAACTACAAGTTCCAAGAGTACAACTTCCATGGTAAGAATTTTGATAAAATAAAATAAGATATTTTTCTTAGGTGATTAATTGTTTAATTTTATATAACTATTTTATTATTTATGAATAATCTTGGACTAATTGATTAAAAAGAAAAAGAAAAAGAAAAGAAAGAATGTACTCAATTACTGGGTTTCAACACAAATCGTCATTGAATTTTGACTTCAAAACCAAACAATGGAATTGTTCTCTCTTTAATTTTTCTTATACATCGAAATAATCACATTTCTTCAAATGTTTCTTTTTCAATTTTTCCCTCTTTGTCCCCTTCTTCTTATTATATGAACATAACTTTTCCACAAATTCTGTACAAAATAATGTGACATTTTGTGAATTTATAATTATAAATTATCACTATCAATTTTATGAATTATTTTTCATCTGTAAAGTCCAAATCACAGTGGAAGTCTTTCTCAAAAACAAGGACACAGTCTTCATATCTGAATGGTGACATATAGCAACAAGCATTATTGAAGAGAAAAGAAATCAAAAGTTTACCCCTTGATGTTCCACTGGACTTGTATTATATATAAAATAATAAGCTTCGTGTCTGACATAAAATTATTTTTTTAAACAAATTGAAAAAAATTAATTATTTAAAAATTAAGAAAAGTATTGTTAAACTTTGAAAATGAATCGTACCAAATCAGTTCTTTGAGTGGCTTCTACATAACAACAAAACCGGTCCTTCTTTGTTTTCTTTTTTTTCTAAGAAGATTTTTATTTTATGTCTACAGCAATGGTAGAGGGTCTTAATTTTTGTGACTTAAATGGATCGAATTTGCCAAAATAACGTCATTTTGACAATTTTAAATCATTTGAGCCACAAAAATTAGGACCCCCAAACATTTTTCTTATGTCTGTGTGATTGACAGAGAGGGAGAGATGTGACAGTGAGAAAAAAAATTTCCCGTTGGGGGTAACGGTAACTATTTAGATCACGTTTAGAAATATGTTATTTTAGAATAATTTTTTTAATTTTTTATGAAAAAATATATAAAATAGAGAGAAAAAAGTATTTTAAATTTTTTAAATATAAATGGTTAGTTTTTTTTTTAATTTTTTAAATAATTTTTTGATTTTTAAATTAAAATATGGAGTTGCTGTTAGTGTGTTTTGTTTCCTCCACACTTTCTTTACTATATATGTGGAAACAATTTGATAGAAATGACTCTCTCTTGGATTTTAGTTCTTTTCCAGAGACTAAAAGGTGATGTATTGAGCAGTGATTATTTTGTAATTTTGAAATATTATTTCACATTACTTATTACTTGACATTTATCAAGTTGTTCCTCAAATTTCTAATAAAAAAATATTAAGCCTCACAATTTTAATTAAGGCTTCGTTTGGCATATAAGGTTTGGGTTAAAATAATTACAAATAGATAAAATAAACTTTTTAATTTAATAAGACAAAAAAATACATTCAAATCATAATCATTTCATTTTTTCTCTTACAAAAGTCAAAAAATCTATTTCAAATAAAATTTTTTAGCCCCAAACTAAAATAGTTAAACAAATCAAAAAAATAAAAAAATCAATTCATATTCCAAACAAAAGCGAATAAATATTAAGTTAGAGTATCACGTGACATTGCTTTCGGAACAAAAAATAATTTCTCAGTGTTGAGTGCCTTGTTGTGATGGCTGACCAATTAAAATTTACTATTAAATATTGAGTGTAATTAACCATAATGTTAGGTGATGATATTATCAAAAGTCCTATTAATATGTGTTCTTTTTAAAACTGACATTATTACACGTATTTTTTATGCAAAATATTAATATTTTAAAACTTTTTAACATTTTCTTTTAAGTTACCAATTAATAAAATTTCATGTTGCTGAATTACGGAAAGATAAACAATGTTCATATAATTTCATTTGCAGTATTTAACTGACGACAAGTATATATATAAATATATGTATTATCATTATTCTTAATATTTGTTAAAAGTATGAATCTAATATTTGACAAGTATAATATTTATTCTTAATATTATATGAACATTGTATATAAATATATATATATATAAATAGGGCTTTAATATTTTGAATCTAATATTTATTCTTAATATTTGACAAGTATATATATAAATATATATATTATTATTATTCTTTTTAACTAATTTAACTTAGGGCTAAAAAGCCTTATTTAGGTTGAATTTTTTGATTTTTTTTGACTTTTATGAGAGAAAAAATAAAATGATTATTGTTTAAATGTGATATTTTGTTTTATTAATTTTTTTTATTTATTTTATCATTTTATGACTATTTTAACCTAATAACCTAATTTCAAATGAAAACTTGGCAATATCCTAGTGCCATAATTATGTAGTTGAACTTGAATGCTCACCATTCTAAAGGCCCTTCCTTGTCCTTGACTTGTGTGTTGATGATTGATCACTATTTTAAAAGGCCTTTTAAACAAATTCAATAAAATAACAAAATCCTTACAAAGGCTTTCCTTTTTTTTTTTCCCCCCCTTGGAAAGAGGTTTTCCTTTCTTTTTTTTTTTTTTTATTTCTCCCTTTTTCTTTTCACCCTTATAAAGGTAACTTTAATGGGAATTAGATATTGGTATTGCCCAGTGGATCTTCTCATATTTTTTATTTTGGCTTTAAATCATTTTACAATTATGCCCTGCTTTGTATTTTTACTCGCTACTATGACAAGTTTTACAAAATAAATTTTTTTTTACTTGCTACCATGACATGTATTTATGAAATTTTCATATTTGAAATGGGATTACTTACAATAATATCAAGTGTCACATATATGAGTAAAAAAATTTTAAAATTTGACTAATATTACTTTTCGTTATAACAAAGTGAAAACATCGATAATAATAAAAAATGAAAAAAAAGATATACAACCACTAATGAAAATAAAGCAAACATTAACAAAAAACCCTCTTGACCCTGGATAACTTTCTTTCTCAATAAGAATGGGTTGATTTATTTTTTATTTATAAAAGTGGACAAATTATACTAATAATTTCTATACTTTCTTGCTTATGTTAATTTAGTCATTATAATTTTAATTAACTTGAACGATCTAATATTCCCAAAAAAAAAAAAAAATTTGTTGTAAGTTGTAACTACTTTTAGTTTTCAGCCAAACATATAATAAAATACTTTGACTTCTAAGCTTCTAAAATAGATTGCACGACCAAATAAAGCTCAAGTACAATATATACCTTCAATAATATTATATTTATCATATTTTATTTATAATATGATGTGATACATTCACAACAATTGATGTATTGTCTTAAGTTTCACTAAAAAATATTAATTACATCATTTAAATATGGTGATAATTGTAAGGTTCCGGTGTCCCACATCAGGAATAGAGAAGGAGTTCCTGGGTTATAAAAGTAAAAACTTGGATTCCTATATAGCATTGAGGTCTTTTCTCAGGTGGTGAAATCCCTAACAGAACTCCGCAGTTAAGCGTGTTTAGGCTGGAGTAGTTCTGATATATGGCTCAAAACGAATAATATCAATAACATGTGAAAAATTGGGGTGTTACAATAATACCACATGAAATCATGTCCAATGGGAAACAATTCACTTAATTCATGTTAGACATATTCATGTGCATTCATGTGCATTGCCAATTCCATTAGACATCTGCATCTTTATGAAAGAAAATGGGTAAATGATCATAATTGAGGATGTACAATGTGTGGTGGGATTAAGGCTTTGTTTGGATTGAGTGATTTGAAGAAAAAAGAAAAGAAATTGAGAGATACGTATTTCTCTTACTTGTTTGAATAATTTAAGTGGAGAGAAATAGGAAGAAATGAAAAGAAATTGAGAGAAACTCATTTCTCTTATAAACCTTATTTTCAATCTTTCCAAAAGTGGAGAGATTGGAAGAGAAAAGAAATCACTATTTTCATAATACCAATTGTGTCCCTATAAAAATAAAAGAAATAAAATGATTGAAAATATAAAAAGTTATTTTGATAATATAACATAAAATAATTTCTTTTCTTTTCTCTCAATGAAATCTAACCAAACAAGAATGAAAAAAATCACAATCATTTATTTTCTTTTATTTCTTCCTTAGCCAAACAAAAAAAAGAAAAATCACAATCATTTCTTTTCTCTTATAACTTAAGTAATCATTTCTTTTCTTTTCTCTCATAGGTTCCCAAACATAATGTAAATATCATGTAAATGCTTCATTCTTGTATAATATATTTGACACAAAATTCATAAATTAATAATGGATCTACTTTGAATTCATAAATTACAAACATGCCCTTTTGTTAACTCATACTTCGATATAAAATTCTTTTATTACTAATTCAATCAAGGGTAAATTAAATTTTTAACTTGAAATTTTCACATTAACTTTTGTAATTTCAATTGTAACATATTATTTTTTCAATTAAATATATTCTTCTACTCCTTGTCATGAATTTGGAGGACTTAAAAAAAAAAAAAAAAAAAAAAAAGAAGGAAATGTTAGCTTTGCATGAGCTCGACGTGGTTAAAGAAAGTCACATGGGATCCCTAATAACATGTTGAACAAATTGGAATAAGCATAAAGTTTAATAAATAATAATGCAAATTATAGTGACAAAAAGTAGAATTCACCTCAAACTATAAGCGTAAAAGATAATATAACGCCCTTAAATTTATTTTTAAAAAATGGCCAAATTGATGTATATTTGCAACACACTTATGTATAATTAATTTTCACAAGATCTTAGATTTAAAATCTCTTAGGTGTAAATAATTTTTGATTGCAGTGTATATAAGACTTTGGCCTAGCTTTAATTTGGACTTTCACAAGTGGACAGTGAGATATCTTAAGAGGTTGGCCTGGTGGGTGCAACTTGGGGCTTGGAGGTGTGCACCCTCCCCGTCACAAATTCAACTCTCATTAAGTGCTATTAACTCTTTGAGACCACGTACGTGGGTACTACTCGAGATTTACCCGATCCACGTAAAGGGGGTGCTTTACGTGGGTTCTAAGATTAGTTGAAATGCACGGAAATTAACCCGGACACCGGTCATAAAAAAAAACAAAAAAACAAACCATGGCCAAAAAAAAAAAAAAAAAAAAAAAAACTGAACAATAAAATTGGTCTCCCAAATTAATCAATCCAATGAGCTAAATACCAAGTTATCAAAAAAAACTTCTACAATCACCAAGGTCTTAACTCTATGACAATTATATATGTGTTAATTTACGGTGCATGAAGATTAATGTTAACTTGTTGAATGAGACACTATTTATATAAGACCTAATGTTGGATTTGAGTCTTATTGTTGTTAGGGTTGCAAATGAATAGAATTATTTGTAAACGGACTCGAACTCAGCTCGGTAAGGTCTTGTTTAAATTCGGTTCATTAAATTTTTATTGCGTTCGAGGTCGATCTCGTTAAAATTTTAATAAACAAGTTTAAATATACTAAATATCGACTCGTTAATTGGGCTCGTTTAATATTTATTTAGATAATGGAATAAATATATTATCTATATATTAAATAACGTAAAAATATGTATAAACAATAGAATTAATAAGTTATTTATAAATTTAAATAATGTAAATGTACACTACAAGAAAAAGCAATTTTAGCGACTAAAAATATAAATTTCGTCGTTGAAAGTAGGACAATTGGCGACTAAAATTGAATTAGTAGCCAAAAGTGAAGACTTTTGGCAACTAAAATAGTTTAGTAACCGAATATATAGTTATTGGCAACTAAAAATCAGTTTAGTCGTCAATTATATGGGTTTTAGCGACTGAAACAATTTTAGTAGCCAAAAGTGAAGGTTTTTGGCGACTAAAAAAATTTAGTAGCAAAAAGTATAGGTTTTGGCGACTAAAAAATAGTTTGGTCGCCGATTATAGGTGTTTTACCGACAAAAAAATTTTTTGTAGCCAAAAGTAAAGGTTTTTGGCTACTAAAAAAAAATTAGTAGCTAAAAGTGGACAATTGGCGACTAAAATTCGATTTAGTCGGCAAAAGTGGAGGTTTTGGCGACTAAATTAAGTTTAGTCGCCGAAAGTGGTTATTTTTAGGCGGAAATTAATTTTTTAAGCGACTAAATTATTGGTAGTAGCCGAAACTAAGGTTTTTGGCGACTAAAAAAAAATTTAGTCACCAAAAGTGGCTTCCTTTTTTTTTTTTAATAAATAATTTATTTTTTACATAAATTATATTGAATAAAAATAATTATGTTCTTATATATAGTTTTATATTAATACGGGTCAATATACTATATAAATAATATATTTTGCATATATATTCATGTGGTGCTATTGTGGCATAGTGGAAAGAGTGTGTTGGTAAAGGTTTAAAATGTGGTGGTTCAAAACTTGGGAAGAGCAGAGGATACTTTCTTTTGGTTTTTTTTTTTTTTTTTTTTTTTTTTTTTTCCTGAAATAAGCTTTTGGCGATTGAAATGGGTGGTCGCCAAAAGCTTCACCAGTGACCAAACCAGCGACTAAAAAATTTAGTCAGGGAAACTTAAAACCCGACTTTTGACGACTAAAAATTCACTTTTGGCGATTAAAAATTTAGTCGCCATATGTGTTTTTTCTTGTAGTGGTAGATAATGACTAAATTTATTTATATGTAAATAATAACTAATTATAGATAATACATTTATATACTAGTGGTGGTAGATATTATTATTTTGGTAAGATAATAACTTTTTCTTAGTATGTTTATATATATTATTGTAGCTGGTTTTTCGCGACCCTATGAGGGATTTAGTCTTCTAGGGTACCATAGCCTTGCAATTCGGACTCTCGTAGTTCTGAATTTGGTTTCACATGTGCAATGTGAATCAGAAAAATGAATGAGAGTCCATATCCGGCAAATCCTAGAAAATTCATTAATTATTAGAGATGCCAAAAATGGACTGCATTACCAAATTACAGAGTCGTCACTTAAATATTTTTTGAAAATTTAGGAAGCCCGTGACTCGTGCCAAAGGTCACTTGTCCGTCGTAACTAAAGTTGTCTCGGTTCGGGAACTTAGGTATGAGAGGGGAATGTCATGAATTGAGCACCTCTCTCACCTAATCAAAGATCGGTCTCTACTAATCATAATATGAATTTTATTAACATTATATACTCTTGTTTTGATTTTATTATGCTAACTTATTATGCGAGACACACAATTATAGATTGTTTCGTTTGCTTTAGAAATGACTTGGTTTTATATGGTTTTCAAAAGAGTTTTGAGTGCACATAACTCAAAAGGAAATAAATGAGCTCGTATATACATTTGATCAAAATCATCTCCAATGCAAATAAAATAACCTTTATCCACAAGCGTTCAAACAGTTCATTTCGAGTAACCACGTAGCCTCATGGTAAGATGCTAAGCGTAGCAACAATTACACATATGAATATGCTAAAGCAAAAAAAGTGCTCACCTAGTACTTCGAGGTAAGCCAAAGAAAAAGAAAGCAATTAGAAAAATGTATGAACCTAACAATGCACATGACTAATGTAACACATATAAGAATACAACTATTAGGTTTGGTTTATTAACATGTCATATGAATTAACTCACGGGACCCATGCATGTGTTGAATTTGCATTGTTCTTCATGTTCATGAAAACTTCTTTGAAATTGTATTTAATTGAACTACCTTTGGGCTTTGATTTCTCAAATTAATCTTTGAAACATGTAATATTATGGGTTTTGAAGTGTTTTCCAGAAAATTAGCCCAAGAGGATCGAAATTTATGCTTTAAAGTTGAGTTTTGAGCTTGAGGTTCAAATCTGGAAATTCCAGATTTTGAACTCACGTTCGAGCGGGGAACTTGACGCTCGAGCGTACAACCTGAGTTCATGCAGTCTGCTCGAGTGGGGAAAGTGACGCTCGAGCGTGAAATGCGTGTATCCAGTACTTTGCATTATTTTACAGTACGCTCGAGCAGGTTAATGCATGCTCGAGCAGGTATCGAGCGCTCATCGAGCGTAAATTTCGTGCATCCAGTACTTTTACTATAGTTTACAGTACGCTCGAGCGTCTGCATGTCCGCTCGAGCAGAGAAATTCACGCTCGAGCAGGACCCTTGTTTCAGCAAAATTTTAAAAAGTATTTTTAAGTGCATCTTTGTATCCTCATTTCATCCTAGGCATTCCTAGGCCTAGTTTAAGGCATTTTAATGAGGATATTGATGTAGAACCACACCGAGTCTAAGTAGGGACTAAGTCTTCGATTCCCAAGTATGTGACTTAGTGTGTGTTCATCTTGTAACTGTGTAGGGTTGGCATCCGAGGACGCGCACTAGCTTATCTGTAGCCAGAACTCTGTGAGTAACTATGTTGAAAAGATATGTTCAATCGACATTATTTTCTAAACAAATGACTGTACTGCTTAATGAAATGACACTGTTTACTGAATGAATGTTTGTCCTATTTGCAAACTGTATTCGTGGCATCCATAGCAATTTACTGTTACTGCTACTGTTACAGAGATCTCTATCGGTTTCCATGTTTGGAACCACTACTGTTTACTGATATGATGGCTATCAACTGACTGTTCGGTCTGTTAAGACCTACTGTACTGCTTTGCTATTGGATGTACCACTTATGACTGCTATGATCGAATAATTGATATACTGTTTAAATGACTGTTTTAGATACTAAAAGGACATTCATTCTTAACCTCTTTATGCATATGTTATTCACTGGGCTTTAGCTCACTGTTTATATATATATATATATATGTAGGTGTCCAGGTACCGGATCGGAGCTAGCAGCGTTGGGTTAAACTCCTTTTTTGTCAAGCTAACCACTGTGTCTCACTGCGAGGTTCCAAGCCTGACCGAGCCAAGGTTGTTTGGGGTGTTTTAGATTTCCCTTTTTTGTCTCTGTTTTGTGTTACTGTATAGACTAAATGATAATTGTACTGTACTGTTCCATTAGGGATTGGGTCTCTGTCCTGGATGATTGTATATACTGTTTTGTTCTGAACGTGAATATGTATGAAAAGTCTTTTTGCATGCAGACTGTCACAACTCATTGGACATCTTTTAATTACTGTTTTGGCTTCCGCCAGCCCTTGAACTCAGTCGTTTCTATTCTTTTTCAGCAGCCTTGAGAATCATCGATTCTTGGCGATTCTGATTACTAAACCTATAGGGGCGGGTTTGGGTCGTGACATTCCCCGTATAGAATAATGGCCGGCCGGGCACTATTTATGGAGAATACCCTGTTGTAGTAGAACTGGAATAGAGCAAAAAGAGGGTTCCCGAAAGCTGTTCATCTTTCCTGCTCCCTCCTATCATGAGGGTTTTCAAGGAAAGAGTAGGTTTGCTTCTCAAATCATCAATCATTGCAAATTTGTTGCATGATGATCTTTAAAAGCAAAAGGAAAAGACTTGGCTAAACACAAAACAAAGCTATTCTCTTTACCTCCTTCCTATGATGAAATGTATTCAAGGAAAATGTAGACATGTTTAACTTACAAATCATCAAGTCACAAGATAGTACGTGATAATCATAGAGCAACCAAAATGAACAAAAGTAACAACTCAAAAAGTGTTGTCAACTCATCTCCGTACTCATGGAATAAGGATGAAGCATCACTTTTCATGCCTCAAAGTGGAACTAGAAGAGAACTTTCGACACTTCTCAAGAAAGAGCTTTCTAGGAGTAACAAAACAAGTAAAGAAAAAAAAGACAAAAAACAAGTTATCTATCAAAGCTTAAGCACACAACTAGCCAAAGTTGTTGACAACTCATCTTTTTCATGGAACAAGGATGATACATCCATTTTCATATTTCGAAAATGATCGATAAAAGAGTTTTTTAACACTTTGATCACGGAAGTTACTACCTAACTTCAAGGTAGACAACAATAATATGAAAGTGATAAATTTATCACTAGTTAAGCAAACTTGTGGTGGGGTGGCTAAGCCTAAACTCTAATCCTCCCATGACCACAAGGTTCCAAGTTACATAAGGAAAACTATAACAAAGTAAAAACGATCAACTCAATAAATTGGCCGCTATATCCTAAACACGCCAAATCTGAGAGGACTTACAACAACACAAATATGATATTTAAAGTATAGGAAGTAAGAACACATGTAGCTGGGAAAACTAGGACCCTTTTATAAGCCCATATTCAAGTCATATCATGAAAAAAAAAAAAACCTAAAAACAATGCTAAAAAGGTACTAAAATTTAACCAATGCAGTGAAAAGAAAGCAAAAAAAAAAAAAAAAAAAAAAAAAAATGAAAGAAAACAAAAGGTTGCACAACTAGTGAGCTAGCCAATGGAAGGATGGCTAGCTTACTCATTTTTAATAAAGTTTTAATTACATTTTTAGCTTAAAAACAACTCTGAAATCAGTATAAAAGACAAAGAAAAGAGAGAGAAAAGATGCTGAAAAAGTTCAAAAATCACCTCTTGAAAGAGAATGTTCTTCTTAGTTTACAAACCACAATCCAAATACTCTCAAGCAACTGAAATTGTGTTCAAGAATGTCACCAAAAATTTTGAGTTTAAGCTTGTAAGGTGTATGCATTGTGTATCCATATTGCAAAAGGATAGAAAAGATGGTTGGGCAAGCTATAAGCTCTTGGCGAATTTTTTTAGCCCCAAACCACGAGGGGGGGTGTTGTATTTATAGAAAAATAGTTTCTCACGTCGGAAATATTTGTAAGGAAGACAACTAGTCCAAAGCATGTGCATGGGAGCAGCTGGCATTGTCAAAATATTTACTCGTTGAACATGGGAGGCCGGCCATGAGGACATATGGCCAGCCCAATGAAAATGGTCTACCGGCCATCTGCTAGCCAGCTATTAGCTGAGTGGTCGGGCTAGAAAAAATAAGATTTTGGTTCGAAGGTCGTACAGGTTTAGGTTTTAAAACTTGAAACCGAATACTTTTGCTGAAGATTTTGAATGATTGCATAGCGTAATATTTTATCATGAAGTGTTCAGAGTGAAGCGGCCAAGTTTTAAGGTCGGTCAAAATAGGGTGTCTACAATTATATATAAAATTGTATAATCAAAATTTCAATTGTAAATTTAGTTTCATACGCAAGTATAAATTTATAATTTCTTTGACTCATTAAGTCTCGTGAACAAACTCGAGTTTGATTCAAGTATAAGCTAACTCGATTCAAGTTCGGTTTGTTAAATTTTTATTTAGGTCAAACTCGTTAAAATCTTAATAAACAAATTCAAACATACTAAAATTCGACTCAACTCAAATCGTTTGCCGCCCTAATTAATTGCTCTGCGTTGCAGCTTTCTCTTAGGAAATTCTCCTCCTACCAATTAAAGAAAAAAAAAAAACACCTAATGGTACATTGGTACATGGGAGAGAAGACAAATTGGTGTTGTTGCATCCAAATCTTATATAATGAATTGTGCAAAACTGTGGCTTGAGCAAAGGACAAGCCAACCTCTACCGATTATTAATATTGATTTAAAACTAATACTTTGTCCTAATTTTATATACCCATATGAGCTCATACTTGGCATCTAGCAATAAAAAAGAAAATGGTGCAGAGTATCCACAAATGTTTGCCATTTGTAGTAAAAAATTATACAAATATTTTTCTTTTTTTGCACAATTTAAAAAAAGAAAGGCACGTGTTATAGTACCTAACACTTTTTTTTCTTTTTTTTTTTCAACAATTTATAAGTAACAGTTTTGGAATCTTGGTCCAACTAAATTAATGAAATGAAATGGAATATATTAAACAAGTGCTAGAGATAAATTAATTTAAAGAACTTCATTACATGTATTATGATCGATATTTATTAAGCATTATAACCACTTTATAACTTCTTGCGGTTGATAATTTTTTTTTATAATTTTATGTGCATGACTAAAATTACAGAGAATGTTTGGTATCAAAATTATTAAAATAAGTGGAGTGGATATCATGTTCTGCGTGTTTTTTGACCATACTGCTAACCAGGTACTCAACTGAAGAATACTGGTAGAATAGACTGCACCCGAATGACTTGCAACAAAAAGATGAGACTCTGATGGTGGTTCTTCCACCTGGAAGTATTCCGACGATCAAATCAGTTATCAATATCTTTCAAAGATAACCAATTGAGCTGTAATGACCCGGAACTGTATGATTTAATTATTGGTAATTAATGATGTGTTAGTATAATTTAATTGAAGAATACCTGTTTGATTTAGAAAATTATCTGTTAAGACCATGACTTCGGGATTGAAATTGAAGACCGTAATGGGTTCAGGAAATGAAATTGAACATGTCTATGTGATACCGGGAATTTTTAGAGGCTTTTGAGGAAATAAATTGAAGACTGAAATTTATCTGATTCGCTAAGTTCCGTTTGGCTCAAATGTTTTGGCATAAGTGTTTAGATATGCTATGGGAACAAGGGCCTTGTTTGGCTTTGGCACAAATATGATTATATGAATATATATGCTTTAAGATAAAGATGTTTGACCTCATTTGACTCAAAAACCAAAGAAGAAATATCTAAGAGAGAGAGAGGGAGAGAGAGTTCGAGAAAGAGAAGAAAAGGAGGAAGAAAGGAAAATCAAGGGAAACTTAAGTTGAATCTTCCACAAATTAAAGAATTAAGGTAAGAATTTCTCCTAATTTCTTGAATTAAAGTTGTATTCTTCATGATCTCATGACAAGTAAATGAAAAGGAAAGGGAGGTTATGTTGACTTTGAGCATATATGTTATGATTCATGCTATGTTTGGTATATTGGGGAGGTTCTTCCTCAAAACCCCCATGGAAGTTGAAAATGAAGCTTTCTTGTGCATGTCCATGGCTTTTCCAACTTAATTCATGGGTTTGATCTTGCTAATGTTCTATATGGGTTTCGAATTGAGGTTTTGATGTTGATTTAAGATGAGTTTCAAGTATTTTGGGATTTGGGTTTCATGTATTAGAAGTTGATTTTGTAAAGAAGAGATTGGAGTTTGAAAGAGTGAAGAAGAACCAGAAATTCGGAGTTTTGCTCTGTCGCTCGGCGGAGAGTCCGAGCACAGAAAACACCCTCCCAGCAGTTTTGGACATTTTCTTCAGTACGCTCGAGCGGCCAAAGTGGCGCTCGAGCGGGCAGGCCTTTTTCCAGAAAAATTTTGGAGAAGTTGCATTCTTGTTTTTACCACGTTAATTGTATCATTTAGCATCTTGAGCATGTAATGAACATGAAATGAAGTAAAGAACGAATGTAATGGCATGAATTAAAGTGAAGAAAAGGAAAGAGAAGCATGAATGGTTTAATGTATGATGATAATGAATGTTAAGGAATGTTTTATAATGTTAATTGCAGGACAAACCTCGAAGACCGTGCAACCGGTATTGGAAACCCACTGTGAGTAACGTTTCTGTAAAGTTATGTTATTATGAACTATGTTTAAAAGTGATATGATATGTTCTGAAAGGTGATTTTAAACTGTGAACGAATGTCCTAATTTGCAAATCTAGTATGGCATCCATAGATAGTTAGGTCATGGGTGCGACATGAACATGCAGGCCCAGGATGTGATCAGTCATGGGTTAGGGCATGAAGATGAAGGCCCATGGCCAGTCACGAGATCTCGTAGACTATTAGACTGTTTAATTGATAGACTGTTATGAAAGGTTATGAAAGGTTCTGTGGACTATGCCATTAATGACTGTTGACTGTTTATGACTGTAAATATGAAATGTTGGAATTCGTTCACTAACCCTTTACTTTAATGTTACTTGCTGAGCTTTAGCTCATTGTTTGTATTTATGTATTATAGGTGAGCATTCAGGTAGCCAAGCCTAGGCGGAGTCTCGAGCTGAACCGCCGTTTTGAAGCCTAACCAGAAGTTTTGAGTGCCTCCGAACTGGGGCTAGGCTTGGAAGGCCGTGAGAGAGTTTTGTCTTTTGTTCTTTGTGACTTGTACTTATGTAATGTTCTTGATCATGTTATGTAAATTAACATTTTTGGCATGTAAATACTTGTTCATATAAATACACAGCTCTTTGGACTATTAGTATTCTGTTTTCGCTTCCGCGAGCCCCGTTTATTTATGTTATGTACAGGAAGGCCTGTGGTAATCTAGGATTACTGGCCGGTCTCGTCACCAAACCTCTCGGGGCGGGTTTGGGGCGTGACATGAGCTATACTCACAAGCCAGAATATCAAAAGTGTACCTTAGATTCACGAGGGTGCCTTACTTTTATAGCCAACATTGACCTGATTTCTGTAGAAGCCTAGTTTCAATGGACTCTGGCTCAATACTTATCCTGAACTCTCTAATAGATAAAGATAAACTCTCTAAGAGTTTTATCTTTATTCAGGCTGAAACCCTCTCCCATTCTAACTTATCCGTTTATCTCGAATTCCGATATCTTTGTAGATAACCTCGGCCTAGCTGAGATTACCTCGGCGCCATAACCAAGACACGTGACACTTCAACTAGCACTTCGGTACTATCTTGACCACGTGTTGCCATTCAAGAAATATGTCCCCACATGTTCTATTATTGTTGTTTATAAAAAAATATAAAAAGGAAAAACACTTCATCGTGCTTGTTAGAGTGAGAAGGGAAAGTTAAAGAGATCTTAACCTTGTTTGGTGGAGTTTTTCTTAAGCTGATAATTAGAAAGTAAAATCTAAAAGTATCATTTTTTTAACTTTCAAATAATTAGTTTTTTTTTAATTTATTTAAGTTATTTCTGTTTAATAAACCATAAGTAAGAAGTACACTAAACAATCTAATACAAATTTTAAATTAAAATAAATTATAATTAACTTTTAAAAATTGTACCAAACAGGTCATTCTATCCGGATCTTTCTACTCCTCCGTCTCAAGGCTTTTTAAAAAAATTTAATAGATTTTTTTAAATCTGATCCTGTAGTGGAAATAAAGTTTTGGAATTCGGGAAATATGTTGCGTTGTGAGTGTCGAGTTAAGCAAGTTTTCACCCCACATATGCACATGACCGGTTCATCTGTGTGTAGCTTATTTACAAAAAACAATACGTAAATAAATAATAAAAAAATATAGATTTATTTGATAATAAAACAATGCAGTAGAAGAAAAATTAGTTAAATATTCATCTCTAGGTTTGTGCAGTAGAAGATGTTTAAGATATATATTTTTTAATTAGCTAAAGTCCTTAATATTTTCATAGAAAAATTCGACTTAGAGAAATTTTGTTAAACTCGGAGAAATTTCATCCAACTTAGAAAAATTTGGCGGACTCAAAAAATTTTAATTTTTACAAAGAAATTTTGATGATTTCAGAGAAATTTCAAAATTTTTCTTATATGATTCTGAGAAATTTTGAAATTTTTACGTAAAAATTGAAATTCTCGAAAGTCGAGTAAAATTTCTTTGAGTCGAATTTTTTTTGTAAAAATATTGAAGGACCATAACTACTATGAAAATATTGTATGTCCTTTATCTTATAAAATTTTAATATTAGAGACCTAAAAAAAAATTCCCCAAGAATAAATATGATAAAATCACACAAATACAATTATCAAATTAAATTAAATTTATTTCTAAATAATTTATATTACAAAAATTTATAAAATAAACTACTTAAATTATAAGAGTAGTCCCGTATGAATCGACAGTTCGGAAGTTTGGCATAAAAAAGCCAAAGGTTTTTTAGCTAAAATAGTCACAAAAAAATAAAATAGATTTTTTAATTCAATAAGATAAAACATCACATTCAACACATAATCATTTTATTTTTTCTTTTTTAAAAGTCAAAAAAATCAAAAAGTCTATCTCAAACGAGACATTTAACCCAAGGCTAAAAAAATAAAAAAACCAACCCACATCTTAAACTAACCCTAAATTGATATGCAGTACACTGGATAAATTTCCAACCCTAAGGCCTCGCTTGGAAAGTAATTTTTTTAGCTTAAAAGTTAAAAAGTCATTAAAAAAAATTAAAAAGCCAATAATTTATATCAGAAAGTCAAAAATTCTTTTTTCTCTTTACTTTTTACACATCTTTTCAAAAAAAATTAAAAAATCATTTCAAATATATTAATTTTTTTATATCATATTTTAGTTAAAAAATTAAAAAAATTACTAAAAAAAACTTATTTGCAAAACGAGGGCTAAATATAATGGTAAAAGTGGGGGGGGGGGGATTTCAAAAGGCAAAAACAATAATAAATTAAAAAATAATAATAATAAGGGTGTTGTAGGTGTTACAGTTCTGTCCGGTTGGCACTCGTGCGCTCCTCCTCGAGGGAGAGTTTGAGGGGTGAAGTTGGGTGTTGTTCTGTGGAGTTTGGCTGTGGGTGTTGTTCTGTGGAGTTTGGTAGCAGAGGCATAGGCGGGAGTTTTGGGTGTGAGCGAGAAGAAGGCCTGGTGGAAGATGCAGCAGGGGTGGGTTTCGGCAGTGGGTGTCTTCGACAGTGGGTGTTCCCGGGCAGTGGGTATTGCAGTAGGGGTGTTTTCTGTTGGCAGTGGGTGTATTCGGCAGTGGGTGGTGTTCCCGACGGTGGGTGTTGCAACAGGGGTGTTTTTCTGTCGGTGCATTTGGCAGTGGGTGGTGTTCCCGGCGGTGGCTATGGAGTTTCCTTGGCAGAGGCGTGCCTAGAGGTGGCGTGGGCAGCAGCTACGAGTAGGTGGCTGGAGTAGCAGAGGCGTGTATTGTTTCATGCAGAGGCGTCTTTGGGTCGAATCCTGATGAGAGGCGTGTTGGAAGTTGTAGCTGCAGAGGAGTGGCTCAGTGTTTTTAGTTTATTTTGGGTGATGGCTTAGTTCATTTAGTTAGTTTCGGGTGTTTTGGTGGATTGAGTATGTGGGGACTTTTGTATTTTAAATTCTCTAGTTAAGTTCTTCTTAGCTGTTTTGGTTATAAAAAAAAAAAAAAAATATCGAGAGGCTTAGGGGTTGATTGTATGAATGCGAGTAGCAGTAGTAGGGGTATTTTTATACTTCTGAATCTCTCTCAATGCATGTCATCTTCCTATACCTTTAATTTCATACTGTTTAATAAAATTTTTCTTTGCTGATAAAAAAATAAATAATAATAATAATAGTCAGACAAGTAAACTCATTTCAGGCCATTAAAAAAAATAATAATTACTTTGATTTTGGTTTCTAAAATTTACTTTTTAAAAAAATTTATTTTTTTATTTTTCATATATTTTTATTTTTACTGAATATTTTTAATATTTTAAGTAATTTTTAAAATTTTCAAATACACTTAACATAAATACACTTAAAAAGTATAATTTTTGTAAAAAAAGTGTTTAAAAAATTCACTAAATACCAAAAATTAAAAAAAATGCAAAATCAATATATTTTTCGTATTTTTATGTATTTATTAATTTTTTAAAATATTTTTTCACAAATATTTTACTTTTTAGATATATCTAAATAAGGTGCATCTAAAAAAATCTTAAAATTTTAAAAATAGTCACTAAAAAAAAAAAACCACGAAAAATAAAAAACTCAATTTTCAAAAAATTAAATTCAAAAAATTAAAATAAAAAACAATAAATAAATTTCGATGTTAGTACATGTTGCGTTTGATTTATCAATTTAAGTAGGGATTTAAAATGAAAAATAAAAAAATGAGTGAAATGTAGATAAAAAATAGGATAAATTATGAATAGGTCCTAGCGGACTTATTTGTAGGTCCTAATAGGTAAACTTATTGTCTAATAGGTCATGTGAGAATTTATATCGTTTTTCATCAAATAATATTAAAAAACGTTACTAACTGTTAATTTTCAGTGACAGTTTAAAAATTTTATTACAAAAAATGTCATTAACTAAAAGTTTTAACGATAGTTTAAAAAAATCGTCACAAAAAAACATTATTAATTTTCAATTTTTAGTAGGGCTAAGCAAGAAATCCGTGAAATCCGTAATCCGATCCAGTCTAGTCCAATCTGATAGGTTTGGATTGATTTTTTGAATCCGCGGTTCAGTTCTGGATTGAAGAATTAAAAATCCGTAGTCCACGAATTGGTTCCGGATTGAACCCCACGGTTCCGAATTGGAACTGATTCGGACCGTATACAAATAGTCTATATTTTTATTATACATCCTCCCTCATAGTATCTTCTCTTATTCTATATAAAATCTAATCTCAAACCTAAAACTGTATAATATTTTCTTTTATTACTTTGTTTGGGGTGTCCTAAATAAGTGCACTTTTTATCTTTTTGAACTAAAAAATTGAGGAAAAAAATATGGATGTTTGGGTTAACTTTTTGACTTTTTATGAAAAAATATGTATTAAAAAATTGTAAAAATTGGTTTATAGGGAAAAATTAGATTGGAAGTTGTGCAGCCGTAATTGTTGACTTTTGGTGAATAGTGTTAACTTTTTAACTTTTTGAGTAACTTTTTGACTTTTTGGCTTTTTCTTATCTTCCCAAACTTGGCCTTAATTTGTAATGGTTTAAATACTTATGGTGAAACCAGCTTTCTTATAATTGTTTAAATTCTAGAACAGTATGTCACTATTATAGAAAAACATATTGCTATTGTGGAACTGATATAGCGCTATATTTATATTTTTATGAAATTAAAGTGTTATATATATATATATATTTATTATTTAATTATGTGAATCCGTAGTCCTAAACCGATCCAATCCGTATCTAAATGGATTGGTTCAGATTGGTTCTATGATTTAAACGAATTGGATTGATTTCAATTTTTCAGGAATCATAGATAATGGATTGGTCCTAGTTTTACCTCAATCCGGTCCAATTCGGACCATGCTCACCCCTAATTTTTAGTGACAGTTTAAAAAATTCATTGTAGAAGAAAGTTACTAATCGTAAGTTTTAACGATAATTTATAAAAATATGACAAAAAAAAAGTCACTAATTGTCAATTTTTAGTGACATACAAAAAATCGTCACAAAAAATTAATTTTAGCAACGATTTTACTAAGACTTATTTTCAATAAGCTTTGATAAGAATTAAATCTAATTATTAAAACCTGTTTGGTAGTTTATTGTAAGTTCTAATAGTTTGACTTAATTTTCATCAAGTTCTAAGGAAAATAAGTCTTAACAAAATCATTATTAAAAATAATTTTTTGTGACAATTTTTTGCATGTCATTAAAAATTGACAATTAGTGATTTTTTGGTCACTATTTTTATAAATTGTCGCTAAAACTTACAATTAGTGACTTTTTTGTGACGAATTTTTCATACTGTCGCTGAAAGTTGAACATTAGTGATTTTTTTGTGACTATTTTGAAACTGGCGCTAAAACTTATAATTAGTGACATTTTTAGAGTAAAAATTTTAAATTGTTACTGAAAATTAACAATTAGTGACGTTTTTTTAATAGTGTTTGATGAAAAAAGTTATTAATGATCATAGAACTTATTAGACAATAAATTCACTCAATAAGATCTACACATAAGTCTCTCTAAAATATCAATTTATTTTACTCAATTTTTTTTTAAAATTTTTTTATTTAAATCTAGCATCAAAACACAATAAAGAAATCTTATACCATAATGAAAGTTTTAACTTTTGGGAGGTAAAGTTGTCTCTCCACTAGAGAAAGTGGGGTTGATTGGCACTCTCACGATGCAAAAAAACTTGTAAACATTGTTCAATTAATGTAATAATGTCTTCAAGTCCACTCATGCAATGAGGGTCAATGCAGCATATGTATACATAAATTACACTCTACCCTTTCAATTAAAGGTTTGTTATGGCTTACCCCTCAACAAAAAATTACTATATTTACCATTTATTTTTTAATTTATTTTAATCTCAATTTTATACTAACACTCAATAATGAAAGGGGACAAAAAAAATTGATATCTAAGCTCTTTGTACTAATTTTATATTCAAAATGCTCATTCAACCATTGATTTATATATATATATATATGTCAAAGATTTGTATTTAAAAGTTGATTTATTCATGTCTTTAATAAAGTTTTCCTTGTGAATCAAATATATGTATTTTGTTATAAAATTGGCTTCATTCTATTTTCATTGAAAAATGTTAACAGAAAGTAAAGATTAAAAGGTAAATTAGGAAACAAAATGTAACATTTTTTAATTGAAAAAAGTAAAGTAACAATTATCCATAATTAAGGAATAAAGTGTAATTTTTCCAAAATATATATCATATACATAGATAACACATAATGTTCATCAAAGACCAAATAAACACTTTTTAACGATCAAAGTCTTTTCTGTTTAAAGAAACCTAGCCATCGTCTTATTAGGGCTCCCAGCCCTAGCACATACATAAATGCATCTTTTTGAACATATATGTATATATTATCTTTCTAACCTTTACAAGGCCACCACTATTCTAGGGCTTTTTGTATATTTCTCTCACTCTCACTCTCACTCTCAAACACAAACACCCCACCACCCCCCCCCCCCCCCCCCCCCGCCAAACGCGCGCGCACACACACACAAATAATTGAGAAAGCTACACACACAAAAAAATAATTGAGAAAGCTATAGTTTAGTAACTTTCTAGTGAATCTTCTTTATCATCCAAAGGCACTTCCCATATCAGACACCAAAATCTTGAAGCCCATCTATGTCTCTCTCTCCCCCTCTCTCTCTCTCAAAATGTCCGAGAAATCAAATCACACACCATGCATTTCTTAATTGTGAGAGCCACTCAATGAAATATTTTTGTTATGAACACAAAATTAATCACAAAGCTTAATACAAAATACACATAAATTAATAAATTTTCATAAAATTTGTTAGTGAGGGTTTAAAAAATCTTATTCATCTAATATGTTTGTAATTGATTTTTGTGTTCGCAAATTTATCACTCAATGCATTTTCAAAATAAAATGAAATGAACCCATCTCAACTCTCTCCCTTTCATTTGCATTTTGGTGTCTTTGCATTATCAATTTACTATTGGTTTTTTCTCTTTTTCCTATCTACCTCTATTTAAATAATTTAAAGGTCTTTCTTTTTTAAGCAAGAAACAAATAGATAGAGATAGAATAGATATTATTTTCAACTAGAAGATCTATAACCTACCAACAAAAGCTTCATTGTGAAGTATGTGGGGTATTATCAATATTATTATAGAAGTTTCTGTCATCACAAGATAATTCCACCTTGGGTAACCTTCAATCTCTTTGTTCTTTTATGTTTAGAGTTCCAGATTTCATTTTCTTTCTTTTTTTTTATTTATATATAGAGTCAGTGTCACTGCTGTTTTTACTATGTGTGAAGCACATCAGTGATTATTGTGTGACCTGTGGAACTCATTTCGGGTTCTATTTTGATGATTCGAGTCATTTAAATTTTAGAAAATATCGAGAACAATATATTTGTAAAAAAATCAAATTAATCAGATATCAATAACCTGTTTATCAAATAACATCTTTATATATAAAAAAATGAATATGTATAAGTACAAATGTTTTTTGATGAGGAGGTTATTAATATCCGATCCATTTAATTTTTTATAGGTATAATTATTCTTAATATTTTCTAAATTTTCAATGATTCGGATCATTAAAATAGGACTTGAAATGAGTTTTGTCAAGACAATAGCATCAAGATGCTTCATGCACAGCATCGACATTGGATGCTATGCACAAAGCATGACAGTGACCATTATATGACCCGTGAAACTTATTTTAAGTCCTATTTTAATAATTAAAATTATTTAAATTTTAAAAAATATAAAAAATAATATACTTATAAAAAACCAAGTTAATCAATATCGCCATGTTATAGATTTCCTTTTCTACTCCAACATGTTATAGATTTCCTTTTCTACTCATTTGGGGTCCACATTTCCTTTTCTGCTCCAACATGTTATAAATTTTTGGGAAGGAGTTCTCCTCCTGTTCACTGTTGACTAAAGAGGTGTTGGGATCTGTTCATTTGGTAGGATTTTGTGTTTAAATCATTCACTAAAAAATTCAAATTGTTCTGATATTCAGAAATATGTAATTTTATTATATTTGTTTTTAAAATAAGTAATTCATTTTCAAAACTATACTTATCTCATATTTTTTAAAGGCTGGTGGCTGGAATGAGAGGGTTAAAAAAAGAGAATTTGTGTTTTGAATATTAGGATTTTTAAAATATTACGCGGACTGTCTTTAAGGATCACAAAATATAAAATATTTATAATCTTTATATATATCTTAAAAAAAAATTTATTTTTTATTTTTATATGCCTTTTATATATTTGCAAAACTAATTAGAGCACTTTTACATATGTTTTAACATTTTTGTGGCTTAGCTCAGCTGCTATAGGGGTGGGGTCATGTCATGTGGGGTAGGGGTGGTAGGTATGGAAGTGAAAACTTGCACATTGACAAGCAAAATTATTTTCGCCCTTATATATTTTTTAAGACATACATTTTTTTTTTTAATCTGTAATATATTCAATGAAAATTATAAGATAAATAAATCAGACCATCAAAATGAGCTCGAATCGAAGTGAGCCCAAAAGGCAAATTGAACGATGCAATCCACCAACTTATATAAAAAATATATATAATTAAAATTATCAAATTAATTTATAAATTAAAAAAATAAATCAATTAGAACATCCAACGATGGGTATAATTGATTCCACAAGGTGGACTTAACTGTCAACTTTACGATACTATTATATGACTACCGTACATGATGTTGAACAAATAAACATTTTTTAATAATGTAATAATTTTAATAAAAAAGTAATTAGTGGATGCCAGAATGATTAATTATTGTTAAATCTTTCTTACATGTGTTTTTTGGTCCAATTAGACTCAAATTATTAGCCAAGTTTGTATGGGAACAATTGGGAATTACAAGAGAATTAACGATTTATAAAATAAATAATTAAATAGACCAAAAAAAAAAAAAAAAAAGAACGAAAAGAAAAGGTGGACCACATGTTAAATTATATAATAAATAATTGATTAGTGCTGATTAATGAAATCTTGATTTACTAATTGTACGAGTACGAAATAATTTTCTTGTATAATTCTGTTGATTAAGTTTGCACTCCTCCAAATGTCGTCGCTTTACTTCCTGAAAACACAAACGTGAGCTAGCCGGCGAATGTGTGTCGGATACCTTTCCGATGCTTAAGTTAGCAAATAGACAATAGACAAAAAGCTCTGTATTTTTTAGAGTAGAAATTGTGATTCCTGTACATAGGTCCTGTTATGAGTTTTTATAGATTCTACATGGCACAATCCTAGTAGGACTTTAACTCTTCCAAGTAGAGTCCTCTTAGGAATCACACTTCTAAGGATAAATCTTATCCTGATAACTCCTTACTCATTACTTATCAGAATGAGATAACTTCAACTCTTACTTTGGTTGGCACAAAGCATAACCATGCTCACATAGCTCAGTGTTGAACAAGCCAATTTCAGTCAACTGAGTCTCTGGAGTTGCCTCTGCCGAGCTATCTTTAGCTCGGTTTGACTCAAGCAAGTACCTTAGCCGCGACCGCTAGACCAAACTCTGATAGCCAAGCTATGGACCGAACTACCATGACCTAAGCTTTCGAGATAATTACTTTGGTCCATGGCTCGGCCCATGACTACACCTATCTCGGCTCAATCCCATGGGCTTGCTTATCTCGACACAATTTATGCATAAATTACCCTCTCAATTGCCCCTTAATTCCATCTTATGAAGCAAGATTGAGATTATGAACCTCTGGCCGAGCTAACGATTTCTATCGGATTGGAATATGTTTCGGTTTCCTGATCTTGCGTCAGTCGCACGACCTGACGTTTCAGAAAAGCTTGTTACCATGTCCTTAAATAAACACATGTCACACACTGATAGCTGACTTGTACCATGCTAGCCGTTTTCACATTACCCAAAAAATTTTAAAAAGGCCCGCCATTTTGCCTCTCATATAAATATGCCCTACTTTATTTCGAACAGTCATCTATTCATCTTCGTTCTTTAGAGCATTTCTCTACTTCTGGACGCCATATCTTCGCCTCCTGTGCTTCAATCCATTCATCTTTACTTGCTTCTTTGTTGGCTGGATTGTTGCTCTCACTCTTTAACCCGTAAGTTGCTTTTATACTTCTTTGTATACATTTTTTTTTGTTTCATTTGGTCTCCATACATGCGTGCTTGAAAATGTTTGAACAAAACACCATGAACTAAAAAACATTACTCCCAAGCTTAAAGGCTCACCTTTATAATTTCAAAAACATGTTTTTTGATCCAAAGTCGTTCTGAGACCAAACTAGGTACTTGTTTGCGACTCCTAGGTTAATTCCTAACCGAGCCATAAACTTTTGAGTCGAAAACGACTTACAACCGAACTGTAAGCTAACCATAACCCAGATGTAGCCGAGTTAGGTTTATTTTACTCTACCACTTTTCATAGCCCGGTCTAGTTATCTGGGCATAACACTTTATTGTCACTTTGCAGACTCAATGAGGTTGGTCAAGCACACCTTTAGCACTTTGCCCCCGAGCGTTTTCTCTCAATCGAGCTATCAAAATCACTTCGGCGTCGAGCTAGGCTGTCGCTTCTAACTTAACAAAACCATTCTTTTAAGTCCCAATGGGTAAATACCAGCTTCTAGTGGACTCACCCAGAGCCATGGCTAAATTCCGCCGAGACTACAATATTCCTAATGACGTCCACCTCTCTCTAGCTGAGCTAGACACCACACATTGGGGCAAACCGAGCTTTGTTCCCTTCACCGTGATATCAATCATAGAAGCCGGGCTTCAGTTCCCCGTATAACACCTTGTATGCGAATTCCTTTACCAAACAGGACTTTGCCCAATCCAACTTTCCACAAACACTTATAGAATAATGAATGGCATCGCCGAACTAAACTGCCGGCTCGACCTCAACCTCGGATTGGCCAAGCTATTTCATCAATATTCGTTCGACGAAAATGATACTACCTTCGAGTAAGGAGAGGCCGAGAAAAATTGTAAAAAACACACCGGACAAAGATCTGAATGACGACGACTTCCTCTGGGTTTCTGGTAACTTTAAAGACCAGGAAGCGCAAATACCGGGATATAATATAAACTGGAATAAAGGCACTGCTGGTAAGAATACTCCGGTTCAATTTTACTTTGCTGTTTCAGCTTACTCACCGTGCTAACCCTTGTCTTTTTCTTTTGTAAATTTGAACCAACTAAAATCACACTGTGCTTACGCCAACTAGGACGCCCTTCGAGCCGCACTCCGGTACTGTCACCGTGACTGGGCCGAGCTTTTAAACTTTAAGCCGACCTACCGATATAGCAGTAGGAGGAAGACCAGAGTCACCGACTTCCTTCTGGAGCCTTCCCCAAAGTCGGATCCCACTCTTCCACAAATCAACTTGATCTCTCTAACCGAAGAACAAGAAATGGCGAAGAAGAGGACAGTGTGAGCACTTATCACCGAGCAGACCTCTGGGCAAGTGCAAATCGGGCTAGATTCGTCTCGCCAACACCACAAAGCCGTGGCAGCTCTTCCAACCGCAAGGGCCTTAACATCTCAGCCGAGTAAGCACGCACGTACTAATTCGACCGAACAACAACACCTGGTTGATAAGGAGGACACCGTGCTTCCTGAAACTATGATGCTGAGCCCTGAGCCCGTGCACTCTAACGGAGCAAGCCCTTCAGAATAGACACCAAAAATAACTTATAAGAACTGCGCTATCTCAAACACAAACTCGGTAGTTGCGGACAAGGACCACAAGCTTGCCTTTAACCTTGCCAAAAGCGTGTGTTTGCTAGCAGACATGGAGCACCACGACCACTTGACCGAGCTAAAAGCCATCCGTTCGGCCACTAAGTCAATGGTGCTTGTAAGTGCTCCACTCTATTTGTTTTCCATTTTACGCTTTTGTTTGCTCGATTTTAACATAATCTCGACCTTTCCTTCTGTAGGCCACGCAGAAGAACCACATTGCCCATTAGCGCGTGCTAGAGCTTCGCGAGATAGCTCGGCTAGCCGTGGTAGATGCCAGTGCTAAGACGGCCGAGTTGAACGAGGCTAAGCAAAGAATGACCGAGCTTGAATCCGAGAACGCAAAACTCACCAAGCTGGTCAATGCGGTGGAAGCGGAAAAGCAGAAGGCGCTTGTCGAAAGAAAAGACCACTATTTGCGCGAACTGGCCAAGCTTGAAAAGAAGAAAGATGCTGAGATCACCGAGCTAAAAAAGAACATGCAAGACGTTGAAAACCGTGGCTATAAAGAAGGGGAAGCCACCTATGTCTTGCAGTATGAAGCTGCGAAGGACATCTTCTTCAACTGTGGATGGAAGGCCGCTGTTACAAAGCTTGCTCTGGGGCAAGAAACTGAGATCTTCCAAAACCCTCCCCCTCACTTCATTCCAAGTTACATGGCGGACTACGCCAACGCCACACAACAGAAATTTCTCCAAGAGGGAGAAGAGAAAGAAGGATCCCCTGATCCAGACAATGCCCCATATGTCCTTAGTGATCACGGTCTCCAGACAGCTCGGGTGGAGCTACCGGTGTTACGTACGGCTGAGGAGGCACCTGTGACCGACCTACTTGCTGAAACTGGCCTACTGAGTAACCAAGCTCGGGTTGATCTGGATGCTAATTTGGATGATCTTTTCGCTTGATTTTTTTTCTTTTGATATTGTAACTGGGCTCAAGCCCTTCCCTTTGTAATGAACGTTTTGAAATGGAATAAAATCTGTTATTTTCATAACTATTTGTTCAGTTATTGTATTTCAATATTTTTGCACCATGCCAAGCCAGACTAATTTAGTGTCACGACTCAAACCCGTCCCTATGGGTTTAGCATCAGAATCGCCAAGAATCCGTGATTACCGAAGGCCCGCTAACAAGATAATGATGTACAGTATGTACATTTGGCGGAAGCCAAAACTGTAGTAAAAGATGTCTAATGAGCTGTGACAGCCTGTATGCAAAAAGACTTTTCATGACATAATCACATTCGGAACAAAAAGAGTATGTACATACATCATATATAGGCATTCAGGTTAGGGACCAAATCCCTAACATAACAGTACAGTAACAGTCTATACAGTCGTTACAAACAGAAATAGGGAGAGAGAATCTAAAACAACCCAAAGTAGCCTTGGCTTAGCAGCACTTAGAATGTCGCAGTGAGGCACATTGGTTGGCTTGACAAAAAGGGAGTTTAACCCAACGCTTCTAGCTCCGATCCGGTGCCTGGACACCTACATATATATATATATATATATAAACAGTGAGTTAAAACCCAGTGAATAACATATGCGTAAAGAGGTCAAGAATGAATGTCCTTTTAGTATTTAAATCAGTCAGTTATAACAGTATATCAGTCATTTAGTCATAGCAGTCATATGTGGTACATCCCATAGCAAAGCAGTATAGTGGGTCTTAATAGACGGAACAGTCAGTTGATGGCCATCATATCAGTAAACAGTAGTGGTTCCAATATGGGAACCGACAGAGATCTCTGTAACAGTAGCAGTGATAGTACAGTAACAGTGAAATGCTATGGATGCCACGAATACATTTCACAAATAGGACAAACATTCATTCAGTAAGAAATATCATTTCAGAAAGCAGTACAGTTGATCATTCAGAAAATATTCATAATTGAATATATCTTTACAACATTGTTACTCACAGAGTTTTGGGTTACAGATAGGCTAGTGAGCGTCCTCGGATGCCAACCCTACACAGTTACAGGATGAACATACACTAAGTTGTACGTTTGGGAAACAATAACTTAGTCCCTATCTTGACTCGGTGTGGTTCTATAGCATCATCCTCATTAAGATGCCTTAAACTAGGTCTAGGAATGCCTAGGATGGAATGAGGATGGAAAGATGCACTTTAAAACACGTTTCGAAATTTTGCTGAAATAGGGGTCTTGCTCGAGCGTGGATTTCTACACTCGAGCAGACATGCAGACAAAGGAAATATGCTTGAGCATGACTTTCCTCGCTCGAGCGGACTGCAAAAGTACTGGATGCATGAAATTCACGCTTGACGGGCGCTCGACCCCCGCTCGAACGTGAGACACAAGTCCTCGCTCGAGCATGCATTCCTTCGCTCGAGCGGACTGTAAACACATGCAAAGTACTGATTACACGCATTTCATGCTCAAGCGTGAATTTACCTGCTCGAGTGGACTGCATGAACTCAGAGTGTACGCTCGAGCGTGGAGTTCCCCACTCGAGCGTGGATCCAAAATCTGGAATTTTCAGATTTGCCTGCAAGCATGAAATTCAACATTTAAAGCATCAAATTCGATCCTTTTGGGATAATTTTCTGGAAAAACACTTTAAAACTCATAATATGACATGTTTCGAAGATCAATTTGCAAAATCATAGCCCAAAGGTAGTTTAATTGAACCCAATTTTAACTCAAAATTTAAGAACGTGAAGAACAATGCAAATTCAACACATGCATGGGTTCCTAGGAACTCCAATGTTCTAAAACAATATCAAATGCAAGATTTAACTTCAAAACATGGTGAGTTCATGGATCAAGACCCAAAATATGAACATGCAAGTATAAATTCTCATGAAACAACTTCAAAACTTCAATATTAGGACATGCATGCATGATCTAGCTCTCAATTCAACATTTTAAACCAAATCTTGACTCCAAACTCTAATTTGCCAAGAACTATGCAAGAAGTAACTCAAATTCACAATGGAGAAGATGAATGCTCTACCTTAGGTCCTCAATTTCAAGAATGGAAGCTCAATCATGCAATTCTTCTACAATTCAAGTCTCCAAGATAAATTTTGATAAACTCAAGTTCTTCCCTCTCACTCTCCTCTCACCCACGGTTTGGTCTTTAGAGGAAATGAGGATGATGCACCAAATGATATAAAATCAAGTCATGGCCTAGAATTGTTCACTAATGGCAACTTGGTAAATAACTCAAACTGATATAATTCAACACTATTTAATCCAATTTAATCATACCAAATCAAATTTCAACTAAATTTTCCATAAATTCACATTAATTCTAATTAACACAAAACACTAATCAGTTCTGGATTCGGCCGTCGATAAGGCCTTCAATTTGTAGTTTAACACATAAAACATGAACAGATCAATTAACAGTCAAACAGATAGAAATGCATTCAAACTAATACCCTCAATCAATCAGTTCAGAATGTTAGTCAAATTAGTCACTTAATCATGTTCAGTCATAGTTTAGCAGTAATTAGTGGTGAGGGTTGTCACATTTAACTAGGCCTTAGCTAATCCTGCCAACTTTTTTTGGCCGAGATAGTTATCCCGGTCTAAGAGCCTGGTATAATGTTGGTCATACCTGCCAACTGTCTTCAGCCTATATCTTTATCTCGGCTGAAGGGAGCTAAATGTTGGTCAAACCTGCCAACCTTCTTCAGCCTAGATCTTTATCTTGGCTAAAGAAAAGAAAATGTTGGTCATACTTGCCAACCTTCTTCAATCTAGATCCTTATCTCGACTGAAGAGAGCTAATTGTTGGTCAAACTCGAACCTTCTTTTCAAATTTAGATCCTTATCTCTACAAGAGAGCTAAATGTTGGTCAAACCTGCCAACCTTCTTCAGCCTAGATCTTTATCTCGGCTGAAGAAGAGAAATAAATGTTGGCCAATGCCGCCAAACTTCTTGATTGCCCCTAGCTAGCAATGACTAAGAACAACTTTTACAGTAGAAAGAATTATGCTGAAAAAACTACTTATTTTATTTGAAAAAGGAAAAAATTACAAGTATTTTAAGGAAAATTTAAAAATAAAATAGTTTGAGATTGACAGTGTTTCATGGCCTAGGAATAGCTTTGCTGTCTCCATCTTCCAAGTGATATGCCCATTTTCCTACTAAACCGACCACTTTGTATGGTCTTTCCCAGTTAGGTCCTCGCTTGTCATCTCCAAGTATCAAAGTGTTGCCTATTACTTTGCTCATCAAACAAAAGGACTTTTTACAAACAAAAGGACTTCTTACAAAACTATTTCACAAAGAGTTGGATGTCTCATCAACAAAAAATATCTATTGAACCTAATGCTTTATACCCTCCTTATAGATGGACTTTTCAACAATTATCTCCATCAGTTATATTGGTAGTTAGAATCAAATATATTTTTGAAATAAAACTTTATTTTTTAGAAAAAAGAAAAGGGTTTAACTACACTTTTAGTTTATGAACTATACATGTTGTAGGCAAATTAAACCAGTAGTTCCTATATTTTACTTCTTGCGTCATTTTGGTGATTATACTTTCAATCGATTCAATTTTGACTTTTAATTTTAGATTTTGCGTCAATTTAGTCAAATTGATAATATCGTTAGTAATTTTTAAGAAAAATTATTGCTAAATTGGTTGAGATTAACTAATTTTCTTAAGTAAATCTATAATTTTGTCTTTAAAAATATGACACAGGACACTTACATGTATATTTTTCATTAAAAGAAAAAAAAAACTAAAAGTTATAATCAATTGGACCAAATTAAGATAAAGTCATAAATTAAGGGTTAGAATTGAGTTAATTGAAATTAGAGGGACTAAAATGATACAAAAACCAAACTACATAGACTACCATCATAATTTTCCCAACAAAAATTTAGAACAGATTATATCGATAGTTCCTATATTTTGCTTTTTGTGTCATTTTAGTTTTGACACTTTCAATTGACTCAATTTTTAATTTAGTCCAATTGATAATATCGTTACTGTTTTTTAAGAAAAATTATTGTTAAATTGGTTGAGATTAACTGATTGAGTTAAGTAAATTTATATTTTTGTCCTTAAAAATATACATGATGTAACAACCCAGATTTTTAATTATGCTATAGAATTTATACTAATATTATTTAATCTCAGTTAAGAAAATATATGATTTATTATATATTATTATACGTAATTTTATAAAATAATACAATTATTAAAAGTTTAGGAGTTAAAATATAAATAATAATAATATAGATAATATTAATAATAATAATAATAAGTGTGATATTAAAATAAATAATTTATGTTCTGTTGGTATATGATAAAATATAATTTAATTAAGAATTAAATTATTTATATAATTATATTAAAATATTAGATAAAAAATAATTATTTTAAATATCCATCAAGAATAAAAACGAATCTGTAAAATGATTACCGCCACGTAATCGTCCCTCCCCCCATAAAAGGAGGAGGCTTCCGCTGGAAATGGAAGAATGAATGAAAAGAAGAAAGGAAGAAACAGAAAAGAAAAAGAGGGAAAGAGAAAAGAAAGAAGAAAAGAAAGGAAAAGAAGAGAGGAAAAGAAAGGAAAAGAATAGTGAAAGGTGAAAAAAATTTTGACAATTGAAAAAAAGAGTAAAGTATTAAAATTAAAGTGAGTTATATTATACATTGAGCCACCAAAATATATTTTACGTATGTTTTGACTTACCAAAATCAGTTTTATATAAGTTATGTTTTTAATAAAATTTATGTTTTATAAAGGTTTCAGTTACGTGATTTTATTTCTGAACCTTATTTGTTTAAAAGGAAATCCATGGATATGTTTGTTTATATTTTAAAGAATATTTGGCTATGACCTTATATATAATTATGTTTTGTAAGTACCACCACGGGAGTCCTACACCTTGGGGGACTTAAATAACCATTGGCCTCTGTTTAACTACTTTGTTGCCCTCTGTTTGTCATGGATCCATTGACCTCTGTTTTGTGCGGACCAAAGTGCTGTGCGGAACTAAGTGCTAGACTATTGTGGGAGCCACCTCTAGAATCCGTACGAGCCACCTCTTGAATCCGTACATCTGCTTGATCACTACTTCGGACCTCTGCTCGCTTTTTGTTCAGCATCTGTGGTTGTGGTTACATAACTTCAGATTTCATTAGCTACTTAAATGTTTTCTGCTACTCAAATGATCTGTATATATAAATGTTTTGGCCTAACTAACGATCCATGGTTATTTCGTGTCCCTTATACTCTTGGTATAATATTTCTCACTCTGCCATGTGCTTATAGTTATTTACCAATTTTCAGGAAATAGTTTTTGGAAAGTCTTAGATGCGGGGCTGCGGAAAGACACACACACACAATATTTTTATGATACTTTTATATGTAAATATCGGCCTTTTTGGTCAATATATTTTGTAATAAAAATAGAAGCTCCGATGATTATTTTGGTACCCTTATTTAAATATTACTTCCGCTTGCGTTTATTGATTTGTTTAGAATTGGCCGGAGGTAACCTTAGTTACTGGCCATCACGATACTTAACCCTTGGGTACGGGGAGCGGGTCGTGACACATGACACTTACATGCATATTTTTTACAAAAAAAAAAAAAAAAAACGAAAAAAACACTAAGACTTGTAATCAATTGAACTAAATTGAGATAAAGTCATAAATTCAGGGTTAAAATTGAGTTAATTAAAATTAGAGGGACTAAAGTAACACAAAAACCAAACCACAAAACCACCATCATAATTTTCCGAAAAAAAAAAATTTAGAACAAATTATATCGATAGTTTCTACATTTTGTTTTTTGTGTCATTTTGGTTCTGACACTTTCAATTGACTGAATTTTTACTCTTAATTTTAAAGTTTGTGTCAGTTTAATCCAATTGATAACGTTGTTAGTGTTTTTGACAGAAAATAATCATTGAATTGGTTCAGGTTAATTCATTGAGTTGAATATGTTTATAATTTTTTTTCTCTAAAATCATGACACACACCACTCATGTGTATTTTTATAAAAACATATATTAACAATTATAATAAATTAGATTAAATTAGGACAGAATCATAAATTCAGGATAAAAACTTAGTCAATTAAAATTACAATGACAAAAATGATATAATGACTAAAATACAAGAATTATCGAAGTAATTTACTCTTTTTTTTATATTTTTTTGAGGTATAATTTTTTTTTAATAATAAAAACACTCTTGATTTTGATGATTAATAGTGGTGACGCCAGGATTATTTTTAACAAACATAATATTTTGAAGATTAAATTGATATAATTACAAAGTTAGAAACTTAAATAACACAAAGTACCATACTTTAAAAATATATATATTTATATATATATTTTGAAGAAGGGTTGAAAAAAAAAAAAAAGAGGTGTTAAAATGGTATGTTATTAGATATCATTTAAATCAGAAAAAATTACTCTTCAGTGAATGTTTAGAAAAAATAATTATAAATAAATAGTAACTTTTATAAATATTAATAATTAAAATCATAAATTTTTTTCATAAATATATAATAATTTTATAAAAATATGATTGAAATATAATTTCTCCATTAAATTATTTCACTTTCACGCTCTTCATTTCTTTTGTTGTTCTCTATAATTTGGTAAGGGTTCAATCATGATATGCCATGTCACGGTGGTTGGATGATTTGATGGCACACGCATGGTAACCCCCAAGTAGGGGTGTTGGTCGGCCCAGGTCTATGTCGGGTCTAGCGGACTTTCGTCAGAAATTTAGATTTGGTCAGGCTAATTCACGAGAAAAAGAAAATTAAACCCAAGTCCTAATTCAAGTCCAGGAGTATTCAAGCCTTGGGTGGGCCAATAGACTAGGCTTGGCCATTTTTTTAAATTTTTAAATTTTTTTTTTTACTAAAAGTTAATTATTTTTTTACTAAAAAATACACTGGGCCTTGGCGCGGGCCGGGTTTCGGATCGGGTCCTAAGTAGGTCTTAAGCAGGTCGATGGGCTGAGCCAAGCGAGTCGGGCCGAGTTTCAAAACGATGGCCCAGGCCCTAGTCCAGAGGCTCGGGCTAGACTCGGGCCTGGGCTCAAGCAGGCTTAAACGGGCCAGGCTCATCTCGAGCCGCGAGCAGGTTTCAAACCACCCACGGGCTGTGGGGCATTTTTACACCCCTACCCCCAAGGGATTTGAACACCATATATTTATTAGATCTCAAAAAATATAATTTTACCACCCTCACTTATATGTGATTGATATAGGAAGGAAAGAAAAAAAAATGCATGATTGATTCACATTATTTTAGAGATCGCAAGAATTTCTGACTTTGAAATTCCAAGCATTTTGCATATTTATTTTTTGGTAAAATTTATAATTTCTCCGCAAAGCAGTGTCATTCCCTCCAATTCCCAAACCCAAAAAGGACATGTCGTTAAATGCAAGGGCTGTTGAGTTGTATGTGGACTTTATTGAGGTACAAATGGCAAGGAAGGTGACAATCATGGGTCTAGCTTTTTGGGGCAGCATAGAATTGAGGGTTGGTGCCTCTATCAAATTGCGCCCTCGCTATGAATTTTGTTGATAGGATATTTTCGGAAAGTCTTGTGAATTGGTCCCTTAGAGTATTCGTATCAATCTCAATAAATTTGAATTTAATTATAATTCAAAATTTATTTTTATATTTTAATTAGTCTCTTTTTTATATACACATTCTATCAAACTTTCTATTCTAAAATTCTATTTTATTAAAATATTATGAACAAGTAAATATAAATAAAGTCTAAGACAGTAACAGATCAATACTAGAACAACAGCAGAGCAGCACCAGCAGTAGCACAAGAGGGTCGAACCCAGTGAGGGGCGGTCGACCGGCTAGACAACCTAGTGGTCGACCGGTTAGGCCAAATTTAAGCATTTTCTTTCTTTGTTGCAGGGCACTCACGGAACATTCGGGAGACATTCGAATGGACGGCTAGCTATGACTTTTTGACCCAACTTTGTTCCAGAAAATATAATAAAAAATAAATTACCGTATGAATAGTGTCTCAACAAATTAGTTGAGGTACAGTAACATTCACAAAATGAATGAAGGTTATACAAAGTTTGATAGAGATGATATTTACAATTTTTGTTCTTTACAATAATTTCAAAATCATTGTAAAAAAGTTGATGCTGATGCTCTTAAGAATGAAAACGAGACAAATTTCGTACAAATGTCCCCTTAAATGCCTTGATTTGAAAACTTGATTTGGATGGAGATATGTTTTCTTTTTTATCTTATTTTATCAAGTAATGCTATTTGTTATTTTTATAAATAAATAAATTAGAATTAATCAATAACATAGAATAGTACAAATTTAATCTCAACATTACAAATTATCACCGAGCAAAACAATACAATAATCTAAGTATTAAAATATATAAAATACATATATGTGTTTTATAGCATATGTATTTTCTTTATTGTTTGAGGAAAAAAAGTGTGGTAGCTTGAATTGGAAGGGACTTGAATGGTTTGAATGGGTGTTGACCGATCGTTTGCCCAGAAGACTAGCTGGACATTTGTCTGAATAATCGGGTAAAAGATTGTCTATCGCAGTTGCTACCGTTGTCGATCGTAGCTATTAATCTTCTCGCAAGATGATTGACCAAACGCCTGCCGAGATAACTGATAAAGTAAATTTTGAACCATCCAATCCAACCTCATATTCGGATTACCCAACATTGCTCTTTGTAGGCCAGCCCCTAAACTTTAATGAGTACTGTTATGGTGTGCAACTTATACCTTATACTTATGCCTTTTCTATTTGCAGTCCTGTTTTTGTTTTCACCTTCCACTTACAGTTTTTGTATAAGTGACACATGGTGTGCAACCCTCAAGGATTGCACACTTAAGAAAAGTCCAACTTTAATTTGCATACTTCTAGACGATTGATGGGACATGCCAAATAATCATTCTAACTGTGAGACATATGTGGGTTCATCTAGTGGTGCTTGTCAGTGTTCCAAGTCTCACAAGCCACTCACAATCCATGGATCGCATTGTTTATTGATTCTACAAAAATGCTTAGGAGTTTTAATTCGAGCCATCATTAATAACGTGGTAATAGGTCTTATTTATTATCACAGTGTATGTTGTATCTTGTTTTTTTTTTTAATTTTTAATTTTCACCTTGCTAATGATAGATTTAGAACTCCTTATTTAAAGCTCTAAATTATTGTGGTTGATTTCAAAGATAAACTAAATTCATTTAGAAAAATGGTTTTGACATTTTTTTAGTTGATTCAACGGTCCAAAGCACTGTTCCTGGTGGATTATAAAGTGGATCCAACAAATCTACTAGGTGCAGTTTATGTGGTTATTTAAGAGGATTTAAATAAGTGTATTTTTTTATTTTTTATAAAAATATGTGTAAAAAAAAAAATAATAATGTGACTTAAAAAATAAAAAGATAAAAATATACTTATATAATACACTCCAAACAAGCTCTTAATTATCCTGGCTCGCTTAAGAATTTAATTCTAAAGAAAGGTTGGAGGTACAATTTTTTTAAGGTAAAATTGTATTAAAAAATAAGTATTTGATGTTTTACAATGGTAAGAAGACAAACTCTTAAAAAAAATAATTCAACAATATGTAAATAAAATTGAAAGTAAATAAAATTGAATTAAGAGATAAATACTTGATTTTTTAAGGATGAATCCATATTTTAAAGATGGATCCAACAACATAGGAGACGTACCTGTTATGATCACAAAAAAGGTCTCACTTGAGTGACAATTTACCTTTCACTGTTTCAGAAGAAAAATATGAAACTTTAAAATGGTAGCCTAAATATTAGGGTATTTTTTCAATAGGTCTTATTTTTTAAATTTATTATTTATTAAGTTTTATTAATAAATTTGTCATTTTTTTTAATTTTTATGAATAAATTTATAATGATAAATTTATTAATTAAAACCTATAAATAAATAAGTCTAATTAATAAGACTGTTCGGTAAGTATTCTTAAATACTATTTCTATACATTCCAAACTACAACTATCAGTTTATCACAAATCTAACTTCACATTCACCTTTATTTATTTATTTTTCTTTCTCTTCTATGTTTTCCATCCATGTCCTCGCCTAACCCTAACTTACATACCCAAAATTATTTAATTTCTCTTTTATTAATAACTCATAAATTGAAGTATTTATTTTTCTCATTTTTAAATAAAAATACATATAATCGAAACTTTCATATCATTCGACGCGGCCACTCACACATCAGCTTTGCATGGACAAATGCATCCACATATTAATTTGATAAGTAGTGGTATATAAATAGGAAATTTATACATAAAATTAATATAAATGATGTAGCATCTTTTGAATTTATTGTTTATTGTTTTAAAGAAGAAGAAAAAAAATCAAAATATTTTATATTTTAGCATATCTTAATTTTAAATTATGTATAAAATTTTTGTACAAATCTTTTTTTATTTGGTAAAACTTTCACGTAAGCATGGTTGGCCACGCAATGTTGGGAATTCTATTTTCACACACCACATAGTCTTTGTGTACACACTTAGAGCTTGTTTGATTCATGGGATTAGGGGGGGGACTATTTACTGTGCGGATTATAATCCGCACAGTAAAGCTAATCCGATGTTTGTTTTTTTTTTAGTCCGCCGGACTCCATGTCCGGCCGGACTCCTAATCCCCCATATGGGGGATAAAATAATCCGGGTGTGGGATAGAATTGGTGGGATTGTTTACTGTTTGGATTAGAGGGGTGAGATGACCATTTTGCCCTCATTTGTTGTGGCACATTTAATTCAAATTTAAATTTAATTATGTATTATATTTAATAAAAAATTAATTTAAATGTCTCAATTTAAAAATGATATAATTTTATTTGACTTTTTATTGATATTTTATTTATTTAATTTTTTGAAATAATTTTTTATGGATATTTTATTGATGTTTTATTTTAAAATTTTGTTTATGTTTTATTTAATTTCATTATTTAAACGTAATAGATGTTTTATTTAATTTCATTTTTTGATTATTATTTTTTTAAACAAATTTATTTAAAATCTTAATTAAAAAATAATATATATTTTTATTGATATTTTATTTATTTATTTTTAAAAATAAATTTATTTAATTGTGTAAAAAATAAAATAAAATAATTTTATATTTAATTTAGTTAAAAATAAATTAATTATTAAAGGTATGTTTTATATTGCTATTACTTTCAAAACTATTAAAAAGGGTTAAATTGTCATTTGATCATTTATTCTAACCTCTCAGTCCAACCAAACGTTGGATTCACTAAAAATAGTCCGGAGGATTCACAGTCCGGACATCTAATCCCATGAAAAAACAAACACAGGATACATATCCAATCCGACCAAATAGTCCGGGGGATTCACAGTCCCAAGACTCCAATCCGATGGATTCTAATCCCCCCTTATCCAGTCCGCCCAATCAAACACACCCTTAATGAACTTTATTTTTATTACAAATTTACACATTTGTTTCTTGTAAAAACTTTCTGTGTACATCCGCTGTCCATTGCCTATTATTCAGACTCATTCTTACACACTCCACTCTTTCTCACATTTTATTGCATACCTTCTTCCTTCATTCTTTCTCACACACTCCATTGCCTACCTTCTTCCTCCATTATTTCTCACACACTAGACTCCATTGCTAACATTCTTCCAATGTTCACTCATTAGGTTACCATTGTTTGTCAAACAAAACTTGATGGAAGATTTGCCAAACAATTCAAAAAGCCAGGAGGATATGCAAAACAACCAATGCAACGACAGAAAAAGTAACTTTTTTTGTTAAGAAATTATTTTACGTAATTTCTGTTCGTGATCACCATTCAAAGAAACCAAAGGTTTAATACATAAACAGTATACGAAAAACAACAATTGAATATGAATAATAGTTTCGGAAGTACAGTACTGAATTAAAACTTAAAATTCGAAAGTATAGTATTGAATAGTCTAAAGTAATTTGATTGTTGGTCGCTGAATGGGTTAAAATGTTCGGCAAACCAGTACCGAATGGTTGTTTTTCGTCTCTGTGTGTACCAACTACGAACGACTATCAAAGATGGAAAAAAAAAAAAAAAAAAAAAACTAACCTAGATTGCATGTTATTTTATATAATGATGGGCAATATTCACTCACCTTATAAGTAATTTACGGCAGGAGAATGGCTGTCGAAGATGCCTGTCGATCTTCTTCAATGCCGATCTTCAATAGAGGAGGCTGGAGGCAGCAAGCTACCGGAGAATACTTGTCGGAGATGGAGAGGCTGGACGATGATGGAAAGGCAGACCATGCACAGTGGAGGGTGGGATGTGCAAGTTGAAGGGAGGGCTATTTTGAGAATTTGTGTGGGCTAATATGAGTGTGTGCACACATTTTTTTTATTAAATAAGTATATTTGGAATGTGGGGTGTGTACACTAAGATAAATACCTAAAAATCAAATTAGTAAGTGTGTGGAGTGAGAAATGATGTGCACAAAGATAATGTGGTGTGTGAAAATAGAATTTCTCTGCAATGTTTGGTGTAAAATCCAATTAGTAAGGTGTCGTTTGGTAACACTTACGTTTTTAGTTTTCTGTTTATATTTACAAAAATTAAAAAAACTCAAATAGAAACTTGTTTGGTAAAATTTTTGATTTATAAATCAGTGGTCTCAGTTTATAAATTTGGCCAAAAAATAAAAACACAAAAAATATGTTTTCGCTTTGAGTTTTGAGTTTTTTTTTTTTTTTTACCACCCAACACTAACTACCACCCGCCACTATTTTCCACTACCGTCTTTCGCCATCACCACCCACCACCCACCCCCTACCACCACCTGCCACCACCACTCACCACCCACCTGCCACCACCACCCACCACCCGCCACCATCACCCACCACCACCACCCACCGCCACCCACTCACCACCACCCCCACCCTCACCACCACCACCACCACCACCCACTGCCATCAACCCGCCACTACCCGCCACTCGCCACTACCATCCACCGCCACCACCACTGCCACCCACTTGCCACCACCACCGATCACCACCGCCACCACCATCCACCAACACCCACCACCACCCACCCACCCACCCACCACCATCACCCACTACCACCCCCACCACCACCCACCCACCCACCACCACCACCACCACCACACCCACCACCACCACCACCACCCACTGCCACCACTTACCACCCGCCACTATCACCCACCCACCCACCACCACCACCACCCGCCACCACCCATCACCACTCACTATCCACCACCCACCGCCGGCCACCACCACCACCCACTCGCTACCACCCACCACCCGCCACCGTCACCCACCCACCCACCATCACCACCCACCCGCCACCACCCGCCATCCGCCACCCACTTGCCACCACCCACCACCACCACCACCACCCACTTGCTACTGCCCACCACCCGCTACCTACCCGCCACCATCACCCACCTGCTACCACCTACCATCTGCCACCCACTTGCCACCACAACCCACCACCTGCCACCATCACCACTACCACCCACTCGCTACCACCCATCACCCGCCACCGTCACCCACCCACCCGCCACCACCTACCGTCACCACTTTCCACCACCGTCTTCCGCTGCCACTTGCCACCACTTGCCATTTTTCACTCTTTTTTATATTTTTAAATTTTTTAAAGCATTTTGTCAATTACCAAACACATTTGTAGTTTATGTTTTTCTAAAAATAAACAAAAACCAGTTTATAAATTTTTTGTAAATATAAACTGAAAACGTAAACGTTACCAAACACAACCTAAGTGTGTGGATTAAGAAATGATGTGCACAAAGATAATGTGGTGTGTGAAAATAGAATTTTCCTACAATATTTGGTGTCACATTCACTTGGTACAATATACGGAAGAGAAGTACCGTTTGTCCTCAAATGAAAATGATTCTCTGTCCCTCAACCCAAAAAAATAAAATAAAATAAAAATATTGTCCGTATTTTTTATGAAAAATTATACCTAAGTGAGAATTTTGTAAAATATTTATAGATTAGTGGAATTTATAAACTTTATCATTAATTTGAATTTTTTTTTACAATTATTTTGGGAACTAACAATTTTAATTATCTTTTTGATTTTTTACGATATGCAAAAAATTAAAAAGAATATTTAACTTTTAATAGTAATTTTTTGACTTTTTTCTTTTGTTGACAATTTTAGGTGGTACACAAACTCTCCACTTTTTTTATAAAAAATAAAAATAAAAAATTTAAAAGTAAAAAAACGAGATTGGAAATTTTAATTGACGCTTATCTTGCGAAATTAGGTGTTTGAGCATATAAATGTCTAACTCTTTTAATTATCATACATCCATCAAGGAATGAAAAAAACAAAAACAAAAAAAAAATCATGTCAATTAAGTTGCATTGTCACGACCCAAACCCGGCCCTATGGGTTTAGCATCAGAATCGCCAAGAATCCGAGATTACCAAGGCTGAAACAAGAATACAGATTAAATAGAGTATGTAATCAAGGCTGAAGCCACAAGAAATAACTAGTGTCCATTGAGCTGTGAAAATCTGTATGCCAAAACATTTTTCATGCATTCATACAGTTCAGAACAGTATAGTCTATATACAGTTTATACAATCATATACAAACATTCAGTACGGGGACCTAATCCCTCGATAATGGTGCAAGAAACAAGAGATGCCTATACTGAGTACGTAATAAATGAGGAGACTGATAGGGGACACAAAAACACCCCAAGCCATAGCATGGCAACTCGAAACCTCGCAGTGAGGCACATAGGCTGGCTTGACAAAACTGGGGACCAACCCACACTCCTAGCTCCGGTCTGGCTGCTGAGAACCTACATATATATATATATATATATAAACAGTGAGCTAAAGCCCAGTGAATAACATAATGCATAAAGGGGTTATGAATGAATGTCCTTATAGTAATGAAATCAGTTCATTAAACAGTATTTCAGTCTTTCAGTATTTCAATCAATCAGTCATATGTGGTACATCCATTAGCCTATCACTGCAGTAAACAGTAGGTCTTAAAGACCAGGTCTTAATAGACCTAACGATAGTGATGGCCATCAATCAATCAACAGTATGGTTCCACTAGGGAACCGACAGAGATCTCTGTAACAGTAAACAGTAAGTGCTAAGGATGCCACAGTACAGTTTAGAATACAGGACATACATTCATTCAGTAAACAACATCAGTTCAATAAACAGTTCAGTTCAGTATTCAAAAGATAACCATATTGAACATATCTTTACACAATTGTTACTCACAGAGATTGGGCTAATGGCGGCTAGAGTGCGTCCCCGAGAGCTAACCCTAAGCAGTTAACAAATAGAACACACACTAAGTTTCACAGTCGGGAATGATGATAATTAAATCCCTAAATTTCCTCGGTGTGGTTCTATGTCTAAATCCTCATTAAGATGCCTTAAACTAGGCCTAAGGATGCCTAGGATGGGATAAGGATGTAAAAATACAGTTGGAAGGCATTTTTCAAAAGTTGCTAAAAACGGGGGTCTCGCTCGAGCGAGCCTTCCTTCGCTCGAGCGAGGTTGCAAAATCAAAGGCTTCACTCGAGCGAACAATCGTTCGCTCGAGCGGTCTGATGAAACAGTAAAAGTACTGGATGCTCGATTTTTACGCTCGAGCCACCAATCCTTCGCTCGAGCGTGCCTCAAAGGAAACGTTGGTCGCTCGAGCGAGGAATCCTTCGCTCGAGCGAAGAAGCCAAATCTGAAATTTCCAGATTTGCCTTCCAAGCTCAAACCAAGCATTCTCAACTCAATTCTTGACCTCTTGGGCCCAAATTCTGGAAAATACATCCCAAAACAATGTATAACAAGTTTCAAAAGCCAATTTATGAATTCAAGCCCCAAAGGTGAGTCAATTAAATTCAACATTCAAACCCATTTTTAAGAACAATTTCAAAACATGCAATGCATGCGCTTTAAACCAAAATTAAGGTTCAAATCTTGCTCTAATGAGCTCAATAGTTGGAAAACAAAATGAAAACATGGACCATAGCTTAAATATGGACATGCATGTACAATTCCAACATGAATTCAACTTCAAAATGCACCAAAATGGCCATGCATGCATGAATTCAAGCATAATTCAACCTCTTAGCACTAAATCATGGTTTGATTCTACAATGGAGCCTAGAACATGCAAGATGAAGCTCAAGACAACAAGAAGAAGATGGATTTTCTTACCTAAGTCTTGTATTCAAGGTTTAGGAGCTCAATTTTGCCAAGTTAGACTTCAATTCTTCAAGATTTCAAGCTAGATCAACAAGGACAATTCTCTCTCTCTAACTCTCTTCTTTGGTCTTCTATAGTCGGTTGAGGCAACACAAGGCTGATGAAATGTTGTTTTAATTAAGTGTATAAGGCTCAATCACAAGGTTAGACAAAGGTCCACTCAATGGCAATAGTGTAATTTCGACAAACTCTTCAATTGGCTTAAATTAATCTAGTTTAATCATTCCTAATGAATTTTCAGATAAATACACCATTAAATCACAAATATTCTACTGATCCCAAAACTCTAAACGGTTTCTAATTCGGCCGCCGATAAGGCCTTCGATTAGCAGTTTAAACACATAAACGCAAACAGATAATCAATCAATCAAACAGATAGAAATGTAATATAATAGATAACTTATTCAATTTCAGTTTCGATTTCAATCAGTCCATTCAGTACTTCTCTCAATCCAATTATCAGTCATTATCAATTCAGTTTAGCAGTAACTAGTAGCTAATTCAGTAGTTTATCGATAATCAGTACGAGGGTTGTTACATGCATGAACATGCAACAATGTTGAATATAAAAATTAGAATTAGAATATGAATTATTTTGGTTATAGAAATTTTATCTTGCGTGTATTGTTTCCTAATTTGTATCATGAATATATTATATATACATGAATTCTTCTCATTGATTAGTAAGGCCACGTTTGGGAACAGACTAATTTAGTAATTTTTTTGGCTATTTTGGCTAAAATATGAACTAAAAAAAACTAGTATGTTTGGGATGACTTTTTGGTTTTTTATGAAAAGATGTGCAAAAAGTATAGAGAAAAGAGAATCTTTGACTTTTTAGTATGGGTTGTTGGCTTTTTGATTTTTTTAGTAACTTTTTAGATTTTTGCCTAAATGGGTCGCTTCCCAAACGAGGCCTAAGTCAAATAATTTTTTTTTCATTCTTTTTGGTATCAGAGCCTGCCTAATCATCTCTCTCTCAACCACCCATCAGCACCGGTTGTCTTTTTTCTTCTCTCTAGCCTCCGATAGCCCTTTTCAACACCTTTTCTCAATTTTTATTCAGCTGCCTGTTTAGGTGGCCCGTGGCTATTTTTTTTGGGCAAATTACTTGGAAGTCCTATTTAAAAGAGGATAAGTCTATTTAGTTCCACAACCTTTTGAATACTCTAAATAATCCACTACATATTTTTCTTCATTCTTCTCTATACATTTGTTTTTCTTTACCTTTTTCTCTTCATGATTTCGTGACCTGACCATGCCTTGCTTCTTCTCTTTCTTTGTCTAATATATAATCAATGGTGACCGATGACCATCATTGCTTGGAGTTCACCGATAATCACCGATCATCGACTCCTTACTTCACCCTTACCAATGGCGAAAGAGACGAGTTTTCGGTGAAGAAAATGAGTAGATCTACTCAGATCTGAGACTTACATCAGATCTAAGTAAATCTACATGAGATCTGATTAGATCTAAATCAAAAATAGTTGCAGGAGTACAATATTCTCTCTATATCTGTTTCTCTCCTTTGATTTCTCAACTTTTTTACATTTTCTTTGCTACACACTTCTATTTTCCTGCTTCAATGGAGAAAATTCTCAAGTTCTAAACAAGTTGTTTTTAAGTTTTAGTTACAGGCGGTGAAAACTATAAAATTTCGCAGTTTCGATTTTTTTGATGCTAAAATGAATCATGCTTTAAAACTGTAAAATTTTACAGTTTCATAACATTATTTTAGAACTATAAAATTTTGTAGTTTCATGAAATATTTTCCTGTTTGATTAATACAGATAAATGTTTAATAGAATCATACTTTGAAACTAGGGGTGCTCGTGGTTCGATTTTGGATGGTTTGGTTTGCTGTTTGGACCCGTCCGTATATGTGCAGTTTGGGAAAAATACCGTCCGTAATGCGGGTTGCGGTTTGTGCGGATAGGGTTCGCGGATGTACGGGGGGTTTGCGGATTGAACTTTTTTCTTCACAAATTTATTTTTGGGCATTTTTTTCCTCCGTTTTGTAAATATGTATTTTAGGCCCTTTTCCCTCATTTTCTAAAATACTCAACATTAATAATTAATGAATTAAAATTTATAAAATTAAAAACACAACAAAATCAATACCTAACACTAGCAAATCATTCAAAATCCTGAACTTTTAAATAAAATCATAAATTAATACAAGCATAATCATCAAAATTATTTACTACCCAACAATACAATTAAAGTAAAATCATTCAAAATCCAAAAATATCTAAGATAGAATGAATGAAATCAATGCTCCAGGTTTTTTTTTTTTATTTTTTTTTATTTAAAAAAAAAAAGAAGTCTAAGTGCGGGCAACCCACAATAATGCCATATTTCAAACTGCATCCGTTCACATTGTGTCTGTGAAACCACCCATTTGTATGCGGATTGGTTTGGGTTGGGCGGTTCGGATAACCCTATGCCCAGCCCTATTTGAAACTCCAACATGTTACAAGTTCAAAACTCACTTTTCAGTTTGATCAATATTGGAGATTATTTGCTTTAACCCTACAAAAATTAAAAAATGATATATACTTTTTCCTATTGTTGTTTGTTATTATGTTTTTTTTTTCTTTTCAATTTATCAATATTTAACACATTTTGTTATGTTTTTTCACTATAATTTCTCAATTTATTCTTTTTTTTTTTTCCGGCAATATTCTGAACATTCCAGTGAGTCTCCGATAATGTTCTTGACATTCAATGAACATTCTAGACGTTCCAGAAACTTTCAATGGTGTTCAAAACACTCCAGTGAACTTCTGGCAATACTCTGATGATTTCCTGGGGATATTGAATATTTGGCCAAGAGTCTCCGATCGTTGTTTGAAGTCCGTGGTGGTATGAAGTAGCAACATTTTTAAAGTTATAAAAAAAGATTTTTTTGGTAACAATTAAAAATATATAGGACTAATTGGTGCAAGTGTTTTGTTTTGGGATTAGATGAATTTTGAACTTTGTGTATAGGACTTACTGGTAAGTGTCCCGTTTTTTCCTCCATTCTTAGGGTGATTGGAGTAATGAATTAAGCCCATTTGTTTATCTTTTTATTCTTTTGGGCTATCGGGTTTATTTGGTAGTATCTATTTAGATAAGTCGTTGAGATTTTTTTCTGGCTTTATATTTTTTCTTAGACTGTGTTGCTATCTTTGTGTGTTTTTCAACTCTTCTTCTCCCACTATGACTGATCTATCATTTGCTAATATACCCACCAAGCCTATTCTAATTAGTTTTGATTTTTCTCTTTCTCATCACACTCATGTTGATTGTATTACGAGTGTCGTGTTGAATAGGAAAATTTTACTGTCTTATCACACTTGTTTCGTGGTGGTGACACCCCTTGCACTACAGCTCTAGTGGATTCCGCTACTCTTGCTCTTGGGTCTTCTTATCTCCATAATTTACAGGAGTTACAGACTCAGATTGGTCAGCTTCAGGCTCAATTTGGAACTCTTCTTGCTAGTTCTCTTGGCCCATCATCTATCACTATTGCCACCCTTGCAATAGGAACTTCTACTACTTTTCATGTTCAATCTACTAGTCCCTCACGGGTTCTGGATTTTGGGGCTAATGATCATATGACAGTTGAGTTTTTTTTTTCTTTTTTTTCTTCGCCAATCCCTACTGTTAATCATATTATTTAATTTTGATGATGTCTAAAATATTATTTGTAACAATTTAGATTTTTTTAATATACATATGTATTTGACCCAAAATATTATCCTTTTAAAAAATATATATATTTGTTAAATATTAGTTAAATAAAAATATTTTTGAAAACTTTACTATTTACTTTTTGAAAATTGAGGCTGATCACTATTCACTTTTTGACCAAATTAAAAATTGATTAATTATATTATTTTGACAAAAATAATTGATTGGTTGTATTATTTTGACAAATTGATATTGATGGGTTGTCTTGTTTTGACAAAATTAATATGGAGTGGTAGAATATATTTAGTTTAAAATCTCTACAACATATACAATATTTTAAAGAGGGCATATATTTTCAGATCCATCATACATATTATTTAAAGAGATTTTTCTGTGTATGCAAATATTTGATCAGAACATATAAATGCATATAATAGCATACATCACGGAAGCAATCATATATATTAGTGTGTGGAAACATTAATTACTAGCATGTGAAAAAAATCATACATGATATAATACACAAAGAAATGGTTGCAAAATTGCAACATATTGAATTTTAATTCACATGTTAAAGTTACATCTTTATAATGTGGACTTTGTAGGATTATATACATATATATATATATATTTATACTATATATATTAGTCAAAACCCACATGTTTGTGAGTTTTATTCAAATTCGGCCACTTTGTTTGTCAAAAAGAAAAGATGCCTCATGATGACAAGTTGAAACAAAGGATGCTTCATGATGACGAGTTGAAACAAATAGATGTCATTCATGACGTCAGCAAGGAGTGTGCTTATGTAAGCCATGACATCAGCAAGGAGCGTCTAACGGGTATATTTTTGTGTATAAATAGAAGTGTTGTGTGTGGAGAAAAATCAAGAACTTTAAGAGAAAATTTTCTGTGAGCTCCAAAATTCTGAGTATATTGTATTCTGCTCTTTCACTTTCAGATCTAAGTCTAGCATTTGTTCTTACACTTTCATATCTACTATTTGTGAGAGAATTATTGTAAAAGAGGGTTTAAGTACTACTTATTCTTATTCCTTATTTTTGTGAGAGATTTCGTAAGGGTAAGGCTTTTATTGTTGAGTGAAACTCAATAGATAAGAGTAAATCCTGTGCCAAATCTACAAGCTTGGTGGTGTATTTATTCAATTGATAGTAAAGAAATTCTCAAGGAGGTTCCTTGGGGAGTGGACGTAGGCCTGGCGTGCCGAACCACTATAAATCGCAGTGTTTGATTTTCTCTCCCTATCTCTCTTACTTTTATATTGATAATTATTATTCTGTTTTTTTTTATTTATTAAAATTCTGAATATTATGTTAATTTTAATATTATGAAATTTTTAATAACCCAATTCACCCCCTCTCTTGGGTTGCCTATCTGGGATAACAACTATTGCCCAATCTGTGTCTTGTTGATGGTTCGTTATCCTCTGTTCATCATAAGGGTGTAGTGTCTTTATTCTCCACCATTCTTTTATAATATATTTTACATATCTCAAATTTTGCATATAATCTCTTATTTGTTAGTCATCTTGCTAAATAATTTAATATTGTTGTTATCTTCTTACCTTCCTTTGCCTTTTATAGGACCTAAGTTGAAAGAGGATTTTTTGGCAATGGCTATGAGCGCGATGGGCTCTACTACTTTGGGGATCCACCGAATAAACCTTCATTTTCTTCCTTAGCTAGTTTTCAAGTCTCTATTTTGCCTGCTTCCATGTCTTGTGTTTTTAATATTCAAACTTTAGCATTATGGCACGCCTGTATGGGTCATGTTAATTTTCAGTATTTATGTCAACTTTTTCCTTCATTTAATAAAGTTTGCAAAGATTATAAGTTTCATTGTGTGCTTTGTGAGTTGTCTAAGGTTTCAAATTTATAGTGATGGGTTTCAGATTTACAATGATGCCTCCTACAAAGGTTTGGATTGTGTGTTAATGCAGAATGGGAAGGTAATTGCTTATGCCTCTCGGCAGCTTCGCTCTCATGAAAAGAACTACCCGACTCATGATCTTAAATTGGCAACTGTGGTGTGTGCTTTGAAAATTTGGCGCCGTTCTCTATACAGAGTAACGTGTGAAGTGTATATTGACCATAAAGCTTGAAATATTTCTTCACCCAAAAAGAACTGAACATGAGACAGAGAAGATGGTTAGAGTTGATCAAAGACTATGATTTGCAGATTTTGTACCATCCAGGGAAAGCTAATATAGTGACAGATGCTTTGAGCCGAAGTCAATGAAAAATTTATCATGTTTGCTCACCGGTCAGAAAGAATTGCTATATGACTTGGAAAAAAATGAGATCAAAGTTGTATTGTGTGAACAAGGCGGAGTTTTAGCTACTATCTTTGCCCAACTTGCAATCATTGAAGAAATTAGAGAGAAACAACTGTAAGATGAATTCTTGAAAAAGATTGTGGGTGAATTTGACTCAAAACTAAGGCCCGGGTTTGTACTTGAGAACAATGTGTTGAATTTATATCGGATTGTTTTGACTTGAGGAAACGTATTATGACTGAGAATTTCTGGTAGCCGGAAATGAAAAAGTGTATTGCAGATTTTGTAACTAGATGTTTGCACTGCCAACAAGTTAAAGCAGAACATCAATGACTTGCCGGATAGCTACAGCCGCGTCCAATACCAGAATGGAAATGAGAACATGTCACGATGGACTTCATTGTGGGATTACCTCGCTCTCCTTGAGGTATGGACTCTATCTGGGTAATTGTTGATCATTTGACTAAATCCGCACATTTCTTATTTGTCAAATCTTTGTATAATGCGGATAAGTTGGCTAACTTGTATGTTAATGAGATTGTGAGATTACATAGTGTGCCAATATCTATTGTATCTAATAGAGACCCTAAGTTTACTTCAAGGTTCTAGCAGAGTCTACAACAAGCTCTGGGGACTAAATTGAGACTAAACACCCACAGACAGATGGCTAATCTGAACGGACCATTCAAACATTGGAAGACTTATTATGGATGTGTGCCTTAGATTTCCAAGGCAGTTGGGAAACCTACTTACCATTGACCGAATTTGTGTATAACAATAGCTACCATTTGAGTATCAGCATGGCTCCTTATGAAGCTTTGTATGGTAGAAATTGTTGATCTCCAATTTGCTAGACTGAGGTAGGTGATAGACCGTTGTTGGGACCAAACTTGTGCAAGAAACAACTGAGAAAGTGAAACTAATTCAACAACGTCTGAAAACTACACAGAGCTGTCAAAAGAGTTACGCGGATGTCAAGAGAAGGGATAGGGAATACGAAGTCGGTGACCACGTATTTATAAAAGTAACTCCAATGAAGGGTCATACGCGATTTTGGGTGAAAGGAAAGCTAGCACCAAGATACGTTGGCCCGTAAGAAGTTTTAGAGAAAATCAACTCAGTAACTTACCGAGTAGCCTTACCTCCGGTGATGGAAAATATGCATAGCATTTTTTATGTTTCAATGCTTCGGGATTACTTACAAGATCCATTCCATCTCATTGAACCAACACATGTGCTTTTGAAAGATGACTACACCTATGAGGAGAGGCCAATTCAGATTATGAATTGAAGAATCAAAAGATTGAGGAGCAAGGAAATTCCTTTACTAAAAGTGGATTGGCAAAACCACGGAGGGACTTATGCAACCTAGGAGACGGAAGAGGATATGATGAAGAGATACCCAGATTTGTTTCCGTTGGACCCAACGTTCTTCCGGAATGAAGGTAATTCAAGTTTGGAGGACCAAACTCTTTAAAGGAGGAAGAATGTAACAACCCTGACACATGATTAACGTGTAATCCATGATTAAGCATGCCTAATAAGTAATCAAGATGAAATCCTAAGTTAATTACATGTGCATTTGTAGACACCCCATTTTTGACAGCCCTTACGACTTGGACGTCATCGCTTGCATACCAAATGATGAGTCTAAATGCTTGTGAAGTGCTCGAAGCCCTTAGCGGAATGCCATAGCTTTAAGCCTTTCAAACCTTGCACCCATGTTGCCTTGTTTCTAATCCAAACCCAGTGATTTTCAAGCCTGTAACCTATGGTGACCTGCCGGTGTCACGACCCAAACCCGCCCTTATGGGTTTAGCACCGTAACCGGCCAGTAATCCGAGATTACCGAAGGCCTGCTTAACAGTAAGACAGTATAATAGAGTACAAGGAAATCACATCGACGGTAAATTCAATCTCCCTGTCAATCAAATCCCTTGGCAGATTATCTGGAAAAACATCTGGAAATTCTCTGACTATGGGAATATTGTTTACATTAGCATTATCATCAGTAGATACAGTCAATACAGAACACAGATACCCTTTACACCCCTTCCTAATCAGTTTAACAGCTTTCACAGAAGAAATCAAATACGGGGGAGGTACTACTACACTTCCATTAAATACAAATTCGGGTAAACCAGGTGGACGGAAAACAACTTGCTTGGTCACACAGTCAATGGTAGCATGATATTTTTGTAACCAGTCCATCCCCAATATTACATCAAAATGATCAATGTTCAATGGTAGTAGATCAATAAACAGATGCATATCCCCAACAATAGTCTCACAAGCAGGATACATATATGCACATGTCATGGATCCCCTAATAGGTGATGATACAGCTAACAGATAATTCATGGGTTCTAAGGGTCTATTCAATTTCCGTGAAAAAGCATGCGATACATATGAATGTGTAGATCTCGAGTCAATCAGTACATATGTATTTTGAGTACAAATAGAGAGGATACCTGACACAACGGTCTCAGTATTTAGTACATCTCTCTAAGATTAGGGCTTAACACTGCCCGCCTCATGGGCTCTTTCCCAGTAGCTTTGGGGTTCGGTTTTTGGTGCAGCTTGATGTCATACTTCATAGCCTTTTACTATTGCCCGGAGCAGTGGAAGGGCAATCTTTAACCATGTGGCCCACCTTGCCACACCTGTGACAAGCACCAGATAGTTTATAACACACTCCCTTATGGTTCTTACCACATTCGGAGCAGGGCGGTATGGAACCACTTCCTTAACTAGGGCTAGCTGTTGACCCCATATTTTGTTTCTTGTTCAGTGGGTTATGCTTTCCTTTCTTGAATTTAAAATTCTGCCTTTTACCACGCCATTCAGACGCTGGTATTTCAGTTTTTAGTGCTTCGATGTTCGCTTCAGCCATTAAGGATTGGTCAAGGACATTCACATAAGTCGGTAATTTCAGAACACTTATTCTATCGAGTATTGCAACATTTAGGCTGCCTTCAACCCTTCTGGCCTTTTTGTAATCAGTGTCCACCATGTGTGGTGCATATCTAGCAAGCCCGGTGAACTTTGTTTCATATTCAAAGAATGCACATTGTGCCCGTCTTTAGCTGCTCAAATTCGCCACCTTCCTATCCTTGACAATCGAGGAAGTACTTTTCAAAGAAGGCTACTTTGAATTGAGCCCAAGTCATAACAGTGTTGTCATCACGGGTAAACATCCACCACCTTCTAGCATTTTCTTGCAAAGTGAAGGTGGCCAACAATACTTTATGTGCCTCCGAGCACGGAAACACCTCAAACAATTTCTCTGTTTCAAGAACCCATGCTTCAGCTTTTAACGGCTCAAGGCCTCCCTGAAAAGATGACGGTTTCAGTTTGCTGAACTTCTGGGTAAGAGCAATTATGTCCCCATTATTAACATTCACATTCTGTCCTGCAAATTGAGAAGGAGGGGGGTAATTGGTTCATTGTTGATCTAATCTTTCAGTTATCAGTTCCATCATTCATTCCAGTCTTGCCATTCTTGCCTCAGAGGATGAGGATTCAGATTCATTTGTAGTTCTTGCATTATCCATTTCACTATAAGCAGTTATAACAGTTATCGACATAAGCGGTTGCATACTTAAACAGTTTAACACATTTGCATATATTCAGTCTTGTCCACACACACTTTTCATGCTCATGCGATGCCCTAATTGCTTTTCTAGGACACCCTATAGCTCATTTGGACACGTGTGTGCGGTATAACTCGTGGTAAGTATCGCTCTGATACCACTCTGTCACGACCCAAACCCGCCCCTATGGGTTTAGCACCGTAACCGGCCAGTAATCCGAGATTACCGAAGGCCTGCTTAACAGTAATACAGTATAACAGAGTACAGGGGCATGGCGGAAGCCAATACAGTAAATAAACAATGTCCAATGAGCTGTGACAGTCTGTATGCAAAAAGATTTTTCATACATACATAGATATATACACAGTACGGAACAGTATGCACAATATTTACAACCATTTAGAACAGGGACCTAATCCCTATTAAACAGTACAGTAACAGTCTATACAGTCATTACAAAAACAGAATAGAAGGGGGAAAACTAAAACACCCCATAGCCTTTGCTAAACAGGCTCGGAACCTCGCAGTGAGGCACAGTAGTTGGCTTGACAAAACTGGAGTTTACCCCGACGCTCCTAGCCACGGTCTGGTGCCTGTACACCTACATATATATATATGAGCAATGAGTTAAAGCCTAGTGAATAACATAATGCGTAAAGAGGTTTAGAATGAATGTCCTTACAAAGAGTGAAAAACAGCTTCATTTCAATCAAGATTTCATTTGTTCAAGACAAGAACAAATATATGTGGTACATCCATTAGCATAACAAGAAACAAGAGGGTCTTAAAAGACCGAATACCAATGATGGCGATCAATCAAGAAATGAGTGGTTCCAACAAGGAACTGACAGAGATCTCAGAATAAGAATAACAAGAATAAAGAGTTGCTAAGGATGCCACAATACAGTTCAGAATATAGGACATACATTCATTCAGTTAACAGTATCAGTTCAAAAAGTAGTACAGTTCAGTATTCAGAAGATAATCATTTGAACATATCTTTACATAATTGTTACTCACAGAGTTCTGGGCTACAGTAGGCTATAGCGTCTCCTTGGAAAGCCAACCCTACATAGTTACAGATTGAACACACACTAAGCTACACAGTTGGGAAAGATAATAACTTAATTCCTAATTGCCTCGGTGTGTTCTACATCTATATCCTCATTAAGATGTCTTAAACTAGGCCTAAGAATGCCTAGGATGGGATGAGGATGCAAAGATGTATTCAGAAAATATTTTCGAAATTTCTAGTGAAAGAGGGTCCCACTCGAGCGCAGATTTCCCCACTTGAGCAGACATGCAGACAACGGTTCCCGCTCGAGTGTAAGACAAAAGGTCCCGGTAGAGTGTCAATCCTTCCGCTCGAGTGGACTTCAACACAGTGCAAAGTACTGGGAGCACGAATTTCCCGCTCGAGTGCCACTTTCCCCGCTTGAGCGGGAGTCCAAAATCTGGAATTGCCAGATTTGAACTTCCAAGCTCAAATCAAGTTTAAATGCATCAAAATCGATTTCTTTGGGCCCATTTTCCAGAAAACACCTCAAAACTCATAGTACTACATGTTTTAAAGATCAATTTGATAAATCAAAGCCCAATGGTGTTTCAATTAAATCCATTTTCAAACCCAATTTCATGAATATGATCCAAACATGACGTGCATGAGTTTTAAATCAATTCAAAGCTTCAATACATGCTCTAATGAGCCAAATCATTCAAGAACATGATGGTATCATGAACCTTAGCTAGAACTTGTACATGCATGCAACAATTATCCATGAAATCAACTTAAAACTCAACACTACCGACATGCATGCATGGAATGAGCTCCAATTCAACATTATTTGACTCAATCTTGACCTAGATCGCTAGAGGCTCATGAATCATGCAAGAACAAGCTTAAACACAACAATGAGAGGTTGAATTTCTTACCTAAGTCTTCAATTAGAGGTGTAGGAGCTCAATTTACAATTACCTTCTAAAATCTCCAAGTCTTCAAGCAATTTACCCAAGAACAAGTCAATTCTCTCCCTCACTCTCCCTCTTGGTCGGCTATGACAAGAAAATGGTTGAAGAAAATGTTTTGAGCAATGCAAGACTAAGTCCCTCAACATTTGGTATAATGGCCCACTCAATGGTCTAATGGTAAATAAGTCCAATACTTGCAATCTATCAATGTTTAATCTAATTTAATCATCCCTAATCACTTTTCAATTAAATATACCATAAAATCACATAAATTATGGTGATCATGAATCACTAATCAATTTCTGGTTCGGCCGCCGATAAGGCCTTCAATTTGCAGTTTAAACACAAAGACATGAACAGATAATCAAACGATCAACAGATAGAATGCAATTCAAATAGGTACACTCAATCAATTCGGTTCCAGTTTTCAGTCAATCAGTTCAGTATTTCAATTACTTCAATTATCAGTCATAATGAGTCTCAGTTTAACAGTATTCGGTAATTTATCGATAAACAGTAGTGAGGGTTATTACAGCCGGCCACTACTTAGGGCTGCTCGCTATCACTCTTGGTTGCCGACCATTGATATGGCCTGTAGGCCACCAATATCTTTTGTAGATATTTTGTGACAGTTGTGCCAACTGTTTGCACAGATGCATGCATCTGCTTCCACATGTATAGCTGGATGTTTATGAGGGAGATTCATGTTTTTTATATATAGAAGGCCTCTCTCTCTACAATTCTCTCTCTCTTTTGCAAATTTCTTAGTTTTTGCCTATACACTCTTAACCAAACCTCTCCATCTTTGAGTTGAGGTATCTTTGAACCTTGTTTCAGCTCTTAAGGGTGTGTTTGTCTTGGCTTATTGCTTGAAATTGGTTCTTCTCTTCAAGAGGTATATGGCTTTGTCTCTTTAGTTGTTGTATTTACTCTTTTTCTTGCTGTTTTCCAACTTTTTTTGGGCTGTAAAAACTCTGTATTTTTTGGCTAAAACTTGGGTTTTAAGGCCAACAAAGGTTGAGGGGTGGTTCACCCTTCTTTACACCTTGCTTTCAAGGCCTTTATCCTTGTGTTTCCCACCATTGCATTATCTTTTTTTGAGCTTTTAAACACTAATTTTCAGAGTTATTTCAATAGCTAAAATCATGGTTTTAAGTCCAAAATTGGATAGGTTTGCCTCCCTTTCTTGTCTTGCTTACTAGTCTAGCATGATCTATGTTTTAGCTTATTAATCTAGCTATTTTTGTCTTAATTCCAGCATGTTTTAGGATTGTTTTTAGACTGTTCTAGGACTTTTTCTAAGTGTTTATTGCATTTAAGCTTTGTTTTGCATGTTTCTAGTGTAATTATCCTCATAAGTTTGGTGTTTTAGGCTTTAGACATCATCTTCTTTGAGTTGATTGCATTTATTTATGGCTTTCCATACTTGTGATCACTCTTAATTATCTTTGCAACCTCCCTCCTTTTTTGGCTTTTGATTTGCTATGAAAGTGGTTTCAAACTACTTGTTTGTTTAAGCATGAGATTTAGATGTCATGCTTAATGGTTTAATCCCTTTGGGGGTTCATTACCAAAGGTATGATGTCTCTTTCATGCTTAAAACAACTCTTGGTTTGAGTCCTCTTTCCATTAGAGGACTTAAATTTATCTTTTGGACTCAATTGATTAAAGAATGGTTAGTAATTTAAAATGGAGTAATTAAAATTTGGAATTAAAAGCGATGCAAGATAATAACTTGTTTGGGTCCAATCGGATGTTAATTGAACCCTTGAGTCTTGAGTCGTTTCATACTCATTAGTGATGAAAACGGTTCAAGATTCATTGTCAACTACTTCACTTGATCTTTCATGATAAGAAGGTGGTTTTTAGAGTCTTATTTTATTGCATTCATTGAACTTGCACACTTGGTTTCATAAGCCATCATGCAATGAAATTACATAGATTGATGGTTTGTGAACCAAGTTTATTACTCTTTTGAGCTGTTCAAATGATAAGGAGGGGTAAATTGTGCAAACAAACCCTTGAGAATACACTGTCTTTGCTTTATTTGCTCTCTGTTGTAGCAGGGAAGTTCTGTTAGCAGTGGCCGGTAGGCCCCTATTAGTAGCTGGCAGGCCGTCATCAGTGGACGGCAGGCCCTTTTCCGGCCACCAATGCAAAATCCAATAGTGTACTCCCCCAGCAGAATATAGTTGGTCTGTAGATAGAAATCAGTGCAAGTGTCCTACTATGCAACAAAGGCATCCAGCAGCAGAAATAGTAGCTTTTTCGGGTGGAAAAGTCTGTGCATGCATGAGCATTCCTCATTTCTTGAGGCGGAGTAATTAGAATAGCTAGATTAGCTCTCTTTGCATATTGTATTCATGTAACTAATTTTTTCAATTAATTAGTTAATTTGTTGTAATTATTTTAATTAGCTAGATTAGTTAATTAATTAGGTCATTCGATTTGTAATAATTAGTTAAGTAGTTCAGCTAATTTAATTTATTTTGTAATAATTAGCTTAGTTTTAATTAGTTACCTAGTTAGTTCATTCGGACTCTCCTTCGTGATAGCATAATGTTGTAATAACGTGTATGTCTTCCAACCCCACGTCTTTCTCCATTTTATTTACTAAGCTTACGATACTTAGATTAGGGCATCATGTTTTGTTTAGCATTTTCATGTTTGCATCCACCTGTATTGCATGCACCGAGGCTCGGTTCATCATGTTAACTTGCATTATTAGTTTAAAACTTCTTCGAATACGTGCTTAGACCACATGCTATTCACTTGATTCATATGCCATATTAGTAGCCGAGTCTAGTAATTACATATCGCATGTGTTGCATTAGTTAGGATCATGCATTTTTTTAACTCTTTTGTTTATTTTGGTATGGAGTACTAGATGAGCCTTTACTCGCTTTAGCATATCGCATGCGTATGATTGTTGCCATGTCTAGTCTAGCATGCTTGCCATGAGGCTAAGTACTTAAATTCATAAACTATTTGAATGCCTGTGGATGAAGGTTAATTGCTTGAATTAGACTAATTTGAGTAATGTTCATATGTGATCACTTTTTCAAGTGATACATATTTCGAAACAATTTTGCAAACAAACATGAATCGAAGTGTTCCAATTATTGTAAGTTAGTCTATACTTGTGTGTGTGCACATCACATAATAATGTTAGCCTAATAATTGGACAAGAGTATATAATATAAATAAGATTCATATCATGATTAGTAGAGGCCAAACTTTAATCGGGTGAGCGGGGGTGCTCAATTCATGACTTTCCCCTCTCGTACCTAAGTTCCCGAGCCGAGACAATCTTGGTGATGATGGACATGTGGCCTTTGGCACGAGTCATGGGTTTCCTAAATTTTTCAAAAACATTTAGGTGGTGACTCTATATTTGGCAAAGTAGTCCATTTTTGGCAATTTGATTCAAAATCGATTTTCTAAAAGATTTACTGGATTGGGACTCTTTGGTATTTATCTATTTCACATTGCACTTATGGAATCAGATTCATAATTACGGGAGTCCGATACTGTAGGACTTATTCGACTTCCAAAAAGGGGCGCGAAAAAGCCGAGCTACAATTTTTAGCGACTCTATTAGGGAAATTAGAGAACTTGACTTGAAATTCATGATATGACATTTTATCTACACACACACACACACACACACATATATATATATATATATATTTTACATTGCATTTGTATTGGTGCGTTTAAGTCATTGTGTTTGCTATTTGCTATTCCTGGACGGTTTGCCAGAGGCTTGCCTAAAAGCTTGCCTAAAAGCTTGCCAAAAGGCTGACCAGTCACGGGCTCTGCCATGATGGGAACACAACCCTTGGATCTGGACTATTGCTGTGCTGTTTGATCCTCCTTTCATCTCTCGATATTAGGTGTGAGAGGTATATTAGGTAGTCTTGCTGAGGTATCCTTCTGACCATTTGGCCTAGCTACATATCAAAAAGTCATAGAGACTGTTCCAAACTAGGATAGGATGCTCACCCGAATACAGGATTGCGTGAAAGCACTTTGTTTGAATAGTAAACCCTAGTTCCTAACGAAACTAGGACATGGTAACCTTGCCCCCTCATAGGGGTGTTTTGGCTCTCACTTGACTGGTATATGCTTTACAGTGAAACTGTAAAGGAATGTGCATATCAGTTGCAAGTTTGGTATCCGTTTTGAGGGACAAAATTCAGTGTTGAGTGTGGTCTTACAGCTTTGATTACATCTGTGTGTTGTTAACATTAGTAGCTGAGGTGTTATACGGTTTTTGATTACTGCTTTCTTTTTGCTTTATTTTCTTTTGCTAGGTAGTAGAACACCATAGCTTCAGAAAATTCGGATATCCTCCAAGTGCTCTGGGCTCGAGTTAGAAGGCTATGCAAAGCTGGGGATCTTGTTAAGAGATAGCCTGTGTTTACTTCACTCCCACCGGTTACAAGACGGAAGAGAGTCAGACAGAGTTCACCGGTCCAGTTTCTACGGCAGCCATCCCTCAATTCACCTGTATCCAGTCAGGCTCAAGGATAGTCTTCTTCTTTTCGTCCAGCACGAGAACACTCACCTATTCCGATGACACAGTATCCCCAGTTAGTATAGAGGAATTGATCCATCATCTTCGGCAAACAGTTGAAACCCTGTAGCAAGACGTTGCTCGTTAGGCCGAGGTCATAGCCCGTCAAGCTGAGGTAATAAACAAACTGCAACAACAACAACCACAGCCAGCCACGACTTCTGCATCCCGTGCACCTCCTATGGGTATCCCAGCACCCAGAGCCACTGCCCATACCAGTAATGCCTATGCTAAAAATCAGGGCAATTCGGCAGAGCCGATCCCACTACAAACTTCCAAAGCACCTGTGTATCAAACCGAGGCTCCGTTTGAGTTTGAGGTTGACCCAACTGTGCTTAAGGTCAACAAGCTGGAGAAGCTATTCAAGAGAGCATAAGGTGTTAATTCCATCATCGACATAGAAGATGGCTATACCAACTCTGCAGTGACATTGCCAGATCGAGTCAAAATGCCACACATCGATCGATTCGACGGCTCTAGAAATCCCATGGTTCATCTACGACTGTTTTCGGACATTTTGTGGCTAATGGGCTTGACTAGGTTGCAGAAGCTTTCTCTCTTTGGTCGTACCATGTTTGGTATAGCCGCTATATGGTATGCGAAGTTGGAGGATTCTGTGAAGTAGAATTGAAAGGAAATGGCCAAGGCCATTATTGCTCAGTACTCGTATAATACACAAATCGAGGTCACAACTCGTGATCTTGAGGCAACACGCCAAAAGCCGAAGGAGGGCTTTTCAAAATTTGTGACAAGGTGGAGGGCTAAGGCTTCAATGATGACCACAAGGCCTTCCGAGAAAGATCACATAAGGATGGTAGTCTGCAATCTGCACGGGAAGTTGCTGCAGAAAATGATTGTCTTACCTCTATTCACATTCACTGAGCTCCATAACATGAGGGTTCAAATTAAAGACACCATGAAACAGGGGTTGATTACTGATGAGAAAAAGCAGGCAAAGAGGCCTTTTATGTGCAGTTTTAATGCTACCACCAGTGGTAGCACAGTTGCGAGGCCGTCGGATGTGAGTGTTGCCACCACCACAACCAAAACTGCGAATCCCTTTGCCAACACAGCTCCACAAACTTCAACTAACTCTGCTCAATCCCAGAGGACCTTCACCCAACTCTACATAACCCTATCTCAAGCCATGAAGATGTTGATAAAAAAAGGGCATCTCAAACCATTAGAGCCTTGCCCATTACTTGATCCTCTTCCACCCAAACACAACCCAGCAAAGTATTGCGCATTTCACCAGCAACATGGTCACGATACCGACCAATGCTTCAGACATTGACAACAAGGTGATTGCACCACCCCAAAAATCAAATGTAACTACAAACCCTCTCCCAGCTCACAATCAAGTTCCTCCACCCCAAAATCTAAACCTAATCCATACACTGGCCATCCCCTACGACCCCAGCGTATACATTACCCTTTCCCACCTACCAAGATTAACGGCGTTCACTCCTGAAAGCACAGATTTGTGCATGATGGACACGTCCACACTTTAACCTAAGCTTGTGGTGGTGATAGTTGTAGTAGAAGGGAGGCTAGCCTTAGAGGAAAGTATGAGTCCATTGCTGGAGAGCCCTGAGGACTTACTTAAGGGGGTGTATGATCCAAGTTGCTACATTGTGCCGATTGATCAAGTCAAGCTGGAATTGGTGTTGCTAGCTGTAGCGGAGGTTAATGTAGTTAGGAGATGTGCAAATTGGCTGATCTGGCAGAATTAAAGGAGGATTTAGACAACTTGTAATTCTTTGACGAACAAGATCAAGGGGATGTGCAGATTGGCTGGTTCGACTTCAATGGATCAACCGACAACTCCAAGTGGCTTAGTGATGAGCCAGATAAGGAGGATGGAATTGAAATGAAACCCCAGGCAAGGGAAACATGAATTGCTATAGTGGCCGAAAGGGCTGATAAAAAGGGAAAACTGCCGGAGAACATTGGTATAGGAAATTCAAATTTCGAAAGCGGGAGCACTATGGACACGACTATGTGACCGCATCAAGTAGTTTGAACAAGAGATGGTCAAAGTCAACTAGAAAGCAGTACTGGCCCAACACCCTGTGGGGGATACATGTGATGTGAAAGTGATCCAAATGGAGCTAGACAACTATTTGTCGACTGTCGAAGGTGTATGGTGGGAGGATGACGATACATCTGGCTCACATCGACAAAGACTAGAGTGAGTGCCTTCCAGACAACACGTGGTACACGGAAGAGATAGATCACATGACAAGAAGTGGGCGGTATTTTATACCACCGCACTTAGATCAAGCTGAAGCATCTGGGAAAGACAGAGATGTTGAAACACAGAAAGAGAAGCAGTTGGAAGAAGAGGCGGTGTTGAAGCAACTTAAGAAAATACAAGCTGACATCTCAATTTGGGGTTTGCTTATGGCCTCCCGAGTACATCAACAAGCAGTATTGTCAGCAATGGACAAAGCTAAATTGTCCATTGAAACTACTCCTAAACAACTTGTGGGATTGGTCTTCCCAGGTGGCGCCGGACCAACACTAACCTTTTCTAACAAAGAACTGTCGCTGGAAGGGTTAACTCATAACAAATCCTTGCGCATATTTATTGAGTATAGAGAAAAATGGGTGCCAGTGGTGTTGATAGACACCGATTCGACTACCAATGTCTGTCTTTCTCGCACAGCTTATGCAGTTGGCCTTAGACCGGTAGACTTTGTTCCCGCGGCCCAAGTAATTCGGACATATGATAATACAAGCAGGAAGGTTATGGACACGGTGCAAATCAGAGTCCAGGTGGGCCCAGCTTAACAAGATGTCGAGTTCCATGTCCTAGATGTGCCGGCTACCTTCAATTTATTGCTAGGAAGGCCTGGTTGCGCCTTGTGAAAGCTGTCTCCTCCATTCTCTACCAAATGTTGAAATACCCTTACGGGAAATGAATGACGATTGTTTTTTGGAATTCATCCATCCATCCATCCATCCTCCGCCAGAGGTAACTACACCAGTGTTGGAAATCATTCATGGCGAGGAGGATGTATTCCTCTCAAGGTTCACTCTGGTTGAAACTTGGGTAGTGTAGACTATTTTGGCTGCTGATAAGGACATGTATGTTAGCGACCAATCTATCTATGTCATGAGCAAACTGCAACATATACCAGGAATGTGACTTGAAAGAAGTGGCTGGAAAGGTATCATAGCATTGGCAAACGTACCACACAATCCACATGCCTTTGGTTTGGGTTGTGTACCCACCAAAGAGGACTGGATCAAGAAATGAGAAGAAATCAGAGGTAGAGCCAAAGCCAAGCAAGCCGGGAAACATTATGAGCTTATTCATACGCCAATCTGAGGAATGCTAAATGGCCACTTTATTCGGGAGGGAGAAGATTTCCCTTTTTGCGATTTTCCCGAGCCCTGGATGGATTCCACAAAGCAACGTGTCCCCGGGTTTGAAATCTCTCTCGACTTGCAGTTGCAAGACAGTGATGCCGAAGAAAAGACTTAACCAAGTACTGAAGCTGAACAGAGCATGGAAAATGACTCAGACAACAACTAGCTTAGAGTAAGGGCAGCACTAGCATGTCTCCTTACAGATCTTGCGGCTGACTCAGAGAACTTGGGGGATAACCTTACCATCTCCATGATCGGGGAGGAACTGGGTGTGAACTTGTCCAGTAGCACTTTGAATGCATCAAAGGCACCGTCTCTTATCTGGCAGCTGGAGGAGGGCTACCTGTTTAGTTCTAAGTCGGGTGATGAGCTAGAATCTAATTCCACAGAGTCTGTGGAGTCAGAATCAGATTCTGGCTCTTCTGTGTCTGAGTCCGAGTCCGGTATTCCTGGGGGTGATAACTCGGATGCCAAGATCTTGTCCAGGTCCTCTTTTTCTTTTGCTTTTGAGTTGGTTGTAACCGAAAATCTGGATCTTATGAATGAGAACGCTGTCAATTTTGGATATTTCTTTGTGCCGCTTATTTATTGTATTGACCAAGATTTTCAGAATTTTAATGAAAACGAAGAGAAATGAATTCCTCTGGTTTTGAAAAACTTGATCAATTGAGAGGATGAGAGGTTTGTTAAACCCTGTTTTGATGAAATCATTGCTATTAATGTGGGTACTGAGAATGATCCGTGTTTGGTCCAGATCGGGTCCATGTTGTCTTCGGAGGAGCGCGAGCGCATAGTCGCTTTATTAAAAGATTTCAAAGATATTTTCACGTGGTCCTATAAAGACATGCCTGGAATCGTTCCTGAGATTATATAGCATCGGATCCCTCTTGACTCCGAGGCCCGACTTGTCAAGCAGAAGCTGCGTAGAGTCCGTTCGAAGTGGGCGTTGAAAATCAAGGAAGAGGTCACCAAGCAGATCAAGGCAGGTTCTTGTTAGTATCTGAATATCCAACTTAGTTGACCAAAATCGTCCCAGTGCCGAAAAAGAATGGTAGAATCCGGGTATGTGTAGACTTTTGAGATTTAAACAGAGCCAGTCCAAAGGACGACTTTCCTTTGTCGTACATTGATGAGTTAGTGGATTTCACCGCGGTCTATGCATTGCTATCCTTTATGGATGCGATTTCCAGGTATAACCACATTCTGATGGTGCCCGAGGACAGAGAGAAAACTACATTTACTACGCTATGGGGTACCTACTGCTATTGGGTTATATTGTTTAGGCTAAAGAATGCTGGGGCTACCTTCCAGAGGGCTGCAACCACTATTCCGTATGACATGATCCACAAAGAGGTCGAGGTGTATGTGGACGACATGATTGTCAAGTCCAAAGAAAGGGAGGGCCACTACACCACCTTGGAGAAATTCTTTCAACGGATCAGAGAATATAGGTTGAGGTTAAATTCGCAGAAATGGACTTTCGGCATGACAAGAGGCAAAATGCTGGGAATGCACAAGTTGTATGTCGAAGAGGAAGAATCAAAGCGCCTGATGGAGGCCATCCATGGAGGAGAGTGCGAAGCGCACATGAACGGTGTAATGCTAGCCTAGAAGATTCTTAAGCAATGTTACTACTGGTCTACTATGGAGGAGGATTGTATTGGTTTTGTTCAGCGATGCCACAAATGCCAAATTCATGCCAACCCTATGAATGTCCTGCTGTCAAAACTATGTAACATGACTTCGCCATGGCCTTTCTCAGTCTAGGGAATCAACGTCATCGGTGCAATCACACCAGAAGGCATCGTATATGGCCAAGTTCATTAGAAACAATATCATTTTCCGGTACAGAGTCCCAAACGAGATCATATCTGATAATGGCTCTCACTTCAAGAAAAAGGTGATAAACTTGTTGGAGAAATACAATGTGGCTTTCCATAAGTCATCTACATACAGGCCGCAAACTAATATAGCTATTGAGGCCGCCAACAAGAACATCAAGAATATCTTATAGAAGATGGTTGAGACCTACAGGAACTGGCCAGATAAATTGCCATTTGCACTCTGGGGCTATAGAACTTCAATCTGGACGTCTACAGGGGTAACTCCTTATTCTCTTGTCTATGGGATAGAGGTTGTTTTGCCAATTGAAATAGAAGTCCCGTCATTACGAGTTATGGTTGAGTGTCAGATAGCAAAGGCGGACTGGCAAGGCTGAAAGCAATGTATCACGTTCAAGGCCACCAGTGCAGAATTGCCAGGGCTTTTAACAAGAAAATTAAGTCTCGGAATCTCAAAAAGGGGATATGGTGCTGAAAGACAACCGGGCTCCCATTCATGACCCTAGGGGCAAGTTCAGACCCAATTGGACTGATCCTTACATCATCAAAGCTATCTGGTCAGGTGGAGCTGTTATTCTCATGGACTTAGATGGCCTGGAATTTTCACAACCGATCAACATAAACAAGTTAAAGAAATACTATCCCCTAGAGGCTCGTTAGGCTGAAAACCCCGAAGGACGACGTAGGCAAAAGTTAGAGCATGAAAAATTAGAAATAAATAAAAACAGAGCTTGCAAGGTTGAAAACCCTAAAAGGCGACTTTGGCAAAAGTTAGAGTGCAAAAGGAAAGAGTTAATACTCGAGTGAACCTGAATTGAACTACGTAAGGCCTGATTCCTATCTTTGGGGATATGTAGGCAACTTCATCTTGAAGTTCAGCCGCAATCACCTCCAACTCAACGATCCTATCCATGTGTTTGATCAGGTCATCTTTGTCTATCCATTATCTTAGAGTTCGGTTGGGATCTTCATTTTGGGAAGAAGAGCTGGTTACAATGCAGTGCAGTGGTGTTCAATCAGGGGCATTTCTAATCTTTCAATTCGGGGTTGTACATCTTGTGGATTGATTTTGTGCGTGTTAGGTGGTGATCCTTTTCGAAAATGGTTCTGAAAAGTTTTAATAAAAGTTGATTTTGTTCAAAATTTTACCTTTCACAACTTAGACTATTTTTGGATCAAAAGGAAAATTTTCAGTATTTACAACTTTAATTTCATTGATTTCAACATAAAGTTCTCCAACGCTCTGATACAAATCAAAGTTATTTTTATTACATTGAAAAAAACTTGAAAAAAAAGGTCAAAACAATAAACTAGGGGCATAGATGGGTCAAGTGCTCTTGCGTCCCCTACTCATGCTTGTGGAAACTTCTGAAGCTAAAGTGGGCCCTGTTTGTACGTCATTCTCGAGTCGAGCCAAGCCAAGCCAAGCCAAGCATTCGCCAGAAAGGGCATAACTGAAACTAGAGGCGAGGTCCAGAAGCTTTCTCGTCCTCCAAGTAGTGAGGTACCTAGCCAAGTGTGAACCACGGATGGGGAATGAAACCGAGTACTCTACCCCCTTCTCTAGGTAGGTCTGATCATGCCTAAACTGACGTCTGAATCGGAAAGAAAAATAGAACACATAGTGTGTGAGGTCGATAAATTATATACCAGGCTGCTGAGCCATGCTATAACTCATCTCGATCAGATTAAGCTAGGGACAACGCCAAGCTATGTCAGCAGTAGACCTGTTGCACATCCAGTTGCACCACCACCCCTCATTGGGAAAATCCACTAGTCGGTGGTAGAAGAAATAGCCTCGAGCTAAGTACCTAGGGCAAGACTCCACTACCTTCAGCTTATCCATAAGCCACACCTGGGAAGGAAGGAAATAAAAGAGAGACTAAAGAATAGAGAGATGTATATTGAGAGAAAAGTTAGAAAAGGGCTTTGAGAAAAATAGAGCATGAGTGCTGAACGATGTGAGAAACACATATAAGAAAAGGTAGGAAACAATACCTGAAGAAGTAGTGGACTCCCCGCGAATCTTGTAGTCTCTCACCAATAAAAGGCATCTAAACCTATCAAGGTCTCGGCCAGCGCCAAACCAATGCAACTCTTACCTTCTTTCAAACCTTGGGCCACTTCGATCAACCAAATGTTGGACCCGCCAAAACTAGGGGCAAGAAGGAAATGTGCAAGCATACTTAAGCAGAGGGTATGTTGCCAAAAATCTCGCCAGAGAAGGTTGCCTCTGTCACCGAGATCAGAAAATCGATGAATCAAACTGGGTATGTTTAGCTCTCTGTTATGGGCCAAAGATCAAGCCTCGTATAGAGTGAGCCCACACATCCGTACTAAAGCTTGGGGGTGGCCAAAACGGAGCAGAGGCAAAATTTCCTTGTCGCGCCGAGATTCCATTAGTACTTGAAATTCTTCAATTGTTGGGCATATTTCTTATCCCCCAAAGCGAAAGACGTGTATAATTGGGTCCCAGCATCGAGCCGCGGCATGGAGGAACAAAAAATAAAGTGGAATTTGGCTCAACGAAAAAAGTGCATTTATTTCGAAAACCCAAAAATTTACCTTTTCTGTTCTGTCTAAAGCAACAATCCAATTCGAGAGTTTTTCAGCAAAAAATAGCTCTCTTTGTGGAAGAAATTACAGCTGAAATGAAGTTCTGGAGAAGAAATCACAAAGCTGAATCTTTTATAGTAGATAAGGCTATGAGTGAAAGCCAACTGTCAACAATCTGGAAGTTACTCACACTAGTGACCGGTAGGCCACCCTCTCTGGCCGACAATCTCCTTCTTTGGCTGGCAGCCTTCTTTTATGCTCTGATGTCCACCTATTTGTTGGACAGTGTTAAAGCCTGTGTTTTGTTTTGATCTTTGTGTGTTTTAAGGTCTTGTTTGGAGTCTTTTTTGGTTTTATCAAGTTTGTTTATTTATATTTGAGTTGTTTTTGTTTTTGTTTATCGAGTTGTATGTTGTATTTTGTATTTTGGTTGTTGGTCGGCTTATTACCCGATTAAGAATGTTATTTCAATCAAGCATTATCTTGGCAACTTTAATTCCATGTCCATTTCAATGCGAATGTAGTGCTCATGATGCAAAAATAACAACACTTTTTTATAAAAACTGCGAGGTTTTATTCCAATAATGGTTTTTACAAAAGAGGAGTACAAGTTTCAAAACAAAAATAAAACCTATCGAAGCTATACATGTGCTAATGCTATTAAACAAAAGAAACTAAGCAAAAAGTACCCAAAAAAAAAAAAATCAGCTCCAGTCGCCTCAGGCCTGAGAGGCCCTCTTCGTCCTCTTCCTTGAAGGGGAGGACTTAGGGCCACTATCTCCATCGGCACCGTTATCGGAATCAGACTCTGGACTAAAGCTGGTGCCGTCTCCACTCTCTACCTCAAAGTCCTCTTTGGCGTCGTCTCCGCTCTCTACTCCAGAGTTCACCTCGGCGTCAGCTCCGCTCTTAGATCCCGAGCCAGCATCAACATCTCCACTCTTGGATGACTTAGAATGCCGACTCACTGCCTCCTCGGAGTCACTAGTCTCAGCATCGTCATCACTCAAGATAGGCTCTGAAGGGCTACTCTGGCCTCGGGTGCCCCTATCTTTACCTCGGCTGCATCTCGCATCTCGACTATGAATTGGGGCCTGTCTCTCTCTCCTCTCTGCTGTTGAGAGAGGTGCTACTGGTGATGGTGTTACTATTGTCGGTGCTGGTGCAGATGTAGATGGAATCCGGAAAAGACAGTTGTCAACATATCAGCTACAATGTGTGTGTATCAGATACAGGTATGGTATGTAGAAATCGATATGATGAGTACGATATATGAGTACAAAGGGGAGTAATGCAGTGCCAATGCAATGTATCAAGGTCTTGATGGAAAGACTACGGTTAAAATGCCAGTGTAGCAGTGGAAATATGATAGCATGAAGTGCAAATAGAGTTTAGTAATGAATTGAAAGAAATTACCTGGATACCGTGGAGACCAAGCACATCTCCCTCCTCTGCACCATACCCATCAAAGAAGCCACCAGCTCGAGGAGGCTCATCGTGTACTCTATAGATGCCAGCAATTGCATTTAGATGATCAATGTCTATAATAAACATATCTAAAATGGAAATGTGGGGTGTAAATGATAAAGTGTGGTCCATACCTGGGATGAGCCTCGAACTCCGACAAGCTCGTATCCAACCTCTGCCGGCTCAATTAGGATTCGATAAGCAGTCCTAGTAGGCCTTCAGCATATGAGTGTAGTGGGAAGCTCTAGCCAGCGAATGGTCTGCCCAACAGAGGGAGCTCCTTTAGTATGGGCCTTAGTCGCCCGAACCGCCTCGCTTGCCGTAGGAGCTCCTGCCCCCTCGCCTCCGTGAGTGCCTGTCAGAGGTGGCATGAGGTGGGTTTGATTAAAGTTCGCATAGTCACCCTCGTCTCTAAAGAAATCAGCATCTAAGCCCAATATAAATTGTGTGACTGCGTTAACAGATAGGCTATCTACTGACCTCATGGATTCTGGAGGTGGAATCAAAACAATTGGGTCCGGCCAGCCCACCATCTGGCGAATAAACCTCTCGCTTAAGAACCAGGCCAGGCAGACTGGGCCCTTCAGCAGGATCCAAAAGTACGACGTGCCCCATGTTCCCGCATACTGGTCCTGCACCCCGGCCGGCATTATGGCCCAAAGGATTCTGCAAACGTAGAGTCTGATTGTTAAATGTTGACAGTTGCTAAAGTGTAAATCAGAGCAGTGTGAAAGCAAAAATGACTGTGTTTTGGGTTATCTCGTGGGCGGCCATAGTGTCAAAGTAATGCTGGAAAAAGGCAAAGCTCTCATCACTCCTGCACTGACACCGGCTATTGTATCGCCTTGAGTAGGGAACCATCGGGGGAAGCTCCTCTATGGGCTCTGGAGCAAGGGCTGGAAAATACGCATAAACCATAGTTGCAAGAAAAGTGCTGTGATATGTTATTAACATCGTGAACAAATACAGAAAGTGCAAAGTAGAAAGCACAATGTATGAACAGATGCAGAAAGTGCAAAGCAGAAAGCACAATGTATGAACAGATACAGAAAGTCCAAAGCAGAAAGCATAATGTATGAACAGATACAGATAGTGCAAAGCAGAAAGCACAGGTGTTGAACAAATATAAAGTAGAAAATGTGAAGTAGAAAGTGTAAGGTACAAAGAGGGAATTGGAATGCTACCTCTTACGCTCGCTAGTAGCCTAAAATCCATTATCCCCTCATGTGGGAAGTAGAGCTCATATATCCGTATAGGCTGGTGAGGCCAACTCCGCTCCAGTCGTAGAAGCGTACCCGGGGAAGGGTCATCAAGGCATTCAACAGATATAAGCCCACGGTGTTCTACCTATTCGAAAATAAGGTGGCACTGAGGACAAACATTAGGAAGCCCCGAGCATACTGCTCTATGTTCTCCAGCGTCACGGGCTTGCTTCCTCAGAACTGTTCAGCAAACCAACTGTATCTCACCATGGTTGGTCGGTACAAAGGTGGGTGTGCTCCCAATAGCTTAATACAAGCAACCTCTCACTCTTCTATGTTAGTGTCAAAAGGGATCGGATCGCCCCCTACTCCTAAGCCTGTGTTCATGGTGAAGTCGTAGGGAGTCATCGTCATCTCCCTGGCAGTAGAGAAGTGAAAGGAGTTGGTGGTGTCCTACCACCTCTCTACTAGCGCTCTTAGAAAAGGACGGCTTGCAATGACGTACGTCAGGCCAGAGCAGAAAAAGCCGAAGCCGGTCTTGTCGATGATGTCGCGGACCCCAGCAGGGAGCTTGTCATACCAATCCCTAGCTGTCATCGCTCCGTACCCCCTATAGGCACGAGCATCTTTCTGTGGCAAAGAATAGATGAATCAGATGAAAGGCAGTGATAAAAGTACAATCAGATGAAAGGCAATGAAGAAAATACAGTCAGATGAAGAGCAGTGCACGAAATGCAGCTAAAAGAAAGGTAGGAATGCATAAAAATAGAATTCATACCTTAGAAGCACTCGATGAAAAGTGTGAGGCTGGTTTCCTCAGCAAGAGGTCTTCTGGTACACCATGAGCAAAGTCGCTGAAGTTCCTAATGCCTCCAGGCAGTAAGATGTGCGTGCGGGGATGATATCTTACCAGATCAAAAGGCAGCACTCTCAATGGTAATGGCGCTGGCTCAAACTTGGGCTCAAACTCCGCTTCGAGGTCAGCCTCAATGCCTAGAGCCACCTCGTTAGCCTCTGTAACTACCGGCTCCTCTACCCCGACAACAGGTGGGAATACATGTGGCACCTCTAGAGGAGCCCCGTTGTGTGGAATATCATCTGCCATCTGGAAAATGGGTGAAAAATAGGTGACAAGTGAAAAAAAATGAAGAAAATAGGATAAACTTGAAAAAAGTCAACCCTAGGAGAGAGAAAGTGGGAGAAAAAGTCAAAGCCTGAAAGAATTCAGGAAACCCGAGAGAAACTCGAGGGGAACAAGCCTAAAGTGATGGAAATCCAAGAAAAAGCGACAGAATCAAAATCTAGTCAGTTTAAAATGAAGAGAACTAGGAGGGTTTTACGAAAAAGTGTGTGTGGGGCATTGGAAAATGCGTATAAATTACAAATCTAGAGAGAAGGAGCACCTAGAGAGAGAGGGAGAGCAATTTCGGAAGTGTGGGTGTGTGGAAATGACGTGTTGTGACCTATACTTAAAGACCTGAAGCAAAAGGACCAAATTGCCCCAAATCTGCCATCGGTGGCTGGCAGGCCACATTGGTGGCCACCAAGGTGTTTTGATGGCCGGCAGGTGGCCGACAGCCTCTCATGGTGGCCGTGAGGTGGCCGATAGCTCTCATCTTAGTCCTGGTTCTATTTTATGCTTCTATTTCCCGAGTGATGTATGGAGAGTTCTGTATTGAAGGCTTGCAATTGCAGTTCGCCATGCAAACGGTCTCCATTTGTTAATATGAACGAGGCGTATCCTTTTTGAACATGTTGCGAGTCTCCGAGAGGTAATTGAAGCTTGCATCAAGTATTATTGTTCATTATGTTGAAATCGCATCTTTGTCGCCTTTGTTCTTTTCTATTGCATAGGATATGCATTTCACATATATGTACGATGTATACGTGTCTTGCATAATTTATGATTTGTGTGTAGAACACACTGTCAACTTCGCATAGAAAATACTCTTATTTCATGCATAGAATATCTTCTATAGAACATGTTTTCAATTAACATCATACGTCTTGAATAGAACGTGCGTTGTCACTGTACTAATTTATAATCACGTTCACTTTGTGCATCTATCGCACTTATCCACTTCGTCCATCTATCACACACCATCACTTTGTGCATCTATCGCACTTGTTCACTTTGTGCATCTATCGCACATGTTCATTTGTGCATCTATTGCATTTATTCATTTTGTGCATTTATCACACACCTTTCTATTGTATCTCAGGACGCGTGAAGCGCGAGCTCGAATGATTTTTCTTGTATCTCGGGACGCATGAAGCGTGAGCCTGAGCAGTTTCTTGTGTATCTCGGGATGCGTGAAGCGCGAGCCCTAGCAGTTTCTCTTGTATCTCGAGACGCGTGAAATGCGAGCCCCAGCAGTTTCTCTTATATCTCGAGACGTGTGAAGTGCAAGCTCGAGTAGTTTTTTTTTGTATGTCAAGATGCGTGACACGTGGTCCTGGGCATGTTTTATCTCGGGACGCGTGAAGCACAAGCTCGAGCAGTTTTTTTTGTATCTCAGGATGCATGACGTGTGGTCTTGGGCGTGTTGTATCTCAAGACGCATGAAGCGCGACCCCGAGTAGTTTTTCTTGTTTCTTAGGAAACGTGAAGTGCGACCTTGAGCGGTTTTTATCTTAGGATATGTAAAACACGACCCCAAGTGATTTTCATTCCTCTGTTTCTTAGGATGCGTAAAGTGCGACCTTGATTTATTTTTATCTCAGGACATGTGAAACACAACCTCGAACGACTTTCGTTTCTCAGTTTCTCAAGATGCGTGAAACGCAATCCTGAACGGTGTTTTCTTTCCTTGTCCCGTGTTTTGGCATGGTTAGAGTGTGTTTTAGATCTTTTTGCATGGAACCCGTGATGGTTTTAAGCTTGAAGTTGCTCATTCATATGTTATTGTCTTATTCTTGCTTATCATATTTGTTTTTCTTTATTGCATCATCTTGCATGATCATAAGTTTTCAAAATAGCCGACTTCGCGAAGCGTGTGGGTCCAGCTTTCAAAGTATGTTTTGTGCATATCATTTGCATTCTGCCCCAGAACTACGCTGGTTTGATTCCTTGCAAAGGGATACGTATGCAGCGTGCGGACGCAACCATTTATTTCTGTCTTGATTGTTTGTCCAAGTCTTACAGCCTTGTCAAAATGAGTCGTCTTCAGGGTTTGACATTCACTCACGTCATTTCATGACTCCGAGTTATGTCAAAGAGGGGCAACTGTAGACACTTCATTTTTTACGGCCCTTACGACTTGGACGTCATCGCTTGCACACCCAATGATGAGTCTATATGCTTGTCAAGTGCTCGAAGCTCTCAGCGGAATTCCACAACTTTGAGCCTTTAAAATCTTGCACCCATGTTGCCTTTTTTCTAAACCAAACCTAGTGATTTTCAAGCTTGCAACCCCTGGTGGCCTGCCAGCCACTGATATGGCCTATCGGCCACCAGTGATGGCCTGCCGGCCACTAATGTCTTTTGCAGATATTTTGTGACAGTTGTGCTAGCTGTTTGCACAATTACATGCATCTGCTCCCATGTGTATGGCTGGATGTTTATGAGGGAGATTTATGTTTTCTATATATAGAAGGCCTCCCTTTCATGTTTTAAGGTTAGAAAAATTTTGGAGAAAAATTTTTCCTCTCTTTCTACAATTTTCTCTCTCTCTTGCAAATTTCTTAGTCTTTGCCCATACACTCTTCACCTTTTCCTATACACTCTTAACCAAACCTCTCCATCTTTGAGTTGAGGTATCTTTAAGCCTTGTTTGAGCTCTTATGGGTGTGTTTGCCTTGGTTTATTGCTTGAAATTAGTTATTCTCTTCAAGAGGTATAAGGCTTTGTCTCTTTAGTTGTTGTGTTTACTCTTTTTCTTGTTGTTTTCCAACTATTTTTAGGCTGTAAAAACTCTGTATTTTTGGGCTGAAACTTGGGTTTTAAGGCCAATAAAGGTTGAGAGGTGGTTCACCCTTGTTTACACCTTGCTTTCAAGGCCTTTACCCTTGTGTTTTCCACCTTTGCATTATCTTTTTTTGAGCTTGTAAACACTAATTTTCAGAGTTATTTCAGTGGCTAAAATCATGGTTTGAAGTCCAAAATTGGAGGGGTTAGCCTCCCCTCCTTGTGTCTTGCTTACTAGTCTAGCATGATCTGTGTTTTAGTTTATTAATCTAGCTATTTTTGTCTTAATTTTAGCACGTTTTAGGACAATTTTTAGACTATTTTAGGATTGTTCCTAAGTGTTTGTTGCATTTGAGCTTTGTTTTGCATGCTTGTAGTGTATATGTCCTCATGAGTTTGGTGTTTTAGGCTTTAGACATCATCTTCTGTGAGTTGATTGCATTTATTTATGGCTTTCCATACTTGTGATCAGTCTTAATTATCTTTGCAACCTACCTGCTTTCTTGGCTTTTGATTTGCTTTGAAAGTGGTTTCAAACTACTTGTTTGTTTAAGCATGAGATTAAGATGTCATGCTTAATAGTTTAATCCCTTTGAAGGTTCATTACCAACAGTATGATGTCTTTTTCATGGTTAAAACAACTCTTGGTTTGAGTCATCTTTCTATTAAAGGACTTAAATTCATCTTTTGGACTCAATTGATTAAAGAATGGTTGGTAATTTAAAATGGAGTAATTAAAATTTGGAATTAAAAGTGAAGCAAGATAATAACTTGTTTGGATTCAATCGGACGTTAGTTGAATCCTTAAGTCTTCAGTCGTTTCATACTCATTAGTGATGAAAACGGTTCAAGATTCATTGTCAATTACTTCCCTTGATCTTTCATGATAGGGAGGTGGTTTTGAGAGTCTTATTTTGTTGCATTCATTAAACTCGTAAACTTGGTTCTATAAGCCATCATGGAGCTGTTCAAATGATAAGGAGGGGTAATTGTGCAAACAAACCTTGAGAACACACTGTCTCTACTCTATTTGCTCTCTTTTGCAGTAGGGAAGTTCTGTCAGCAGTGGCCGGTAGGCCATCTTCAGTGGCAGGCCATTCCATTATCAGTGGATGACAGGCCCTCTGTTGATCACCAATGCAAAATCCAACAATGTACTCCCCCAACAGAAGAGAGTTGGTCTGGAGGTGGAAATCAATACAAGTGTCCTACTGTGCAACAAAGGCATCCAACAACAGAAATAGTGGCTTTTTCGGGGTGGAAAAGTCCGTGCATGCATAAGCATTCCCCATTTCCCGAGGCAGAGTAATTAGAATAGCTAGATTAGCTCTCTATTCATATTGTATTCATGTAACTAATTAGTTCAATTAATTAGTTGATTTGTTGTAATTATTTTAATTAGCTAGATTAGTTAATTAATTAGTTCATTCGATTTGTAATAATTAGTTAAGTAGTTTAGCTAATTTAATTTGTTTTGTAATAATTATCTTAGCTTTAATTTGTTAGCTAGTTAATTCATTCGGACTCTTCTTCGTGAGAGCGCAATGTTGTAATAATGTGTATGTCTTCCAACCCCACGTTTTTCTCTCTTTTATTTACTAAGCTTACAATGCTTAGATTAGGGCATCATGTTTTGTTTACCATTCTCATGTTTGCATCCACTTGTATTGCATGCACCAAGGCTCGGTTCATCATGTTAACTTGCATTATTAGTTTAAAACTTTTTTGAATACGTGCTTAGACCGCATGCTATTCACTTGATTCATATGCCATATTAGTAGCCAAGTCTAGTAATTACATATCGCATGTGTTGCATTAGTCATATTGTATTAGTTAGGATCATGCATTTTTCTAACTCTTTTGTTTATTTTGGCTTGGAGTAGTAGGTGAGCCTTTACTCGCTTTAGCATATCGCATGCGTGTGATTGTTGCCATGTCTAGCATGCTTGCTATGAGGCTAAGTGCTTAAATTGATAAACTGTTTGAATGCCTGTGGATGAAGGCTAACTGCTTGAATTGGACTAATTTGAGTAATGTTCATATGTGATCACTTTTTCAAGTGATACATATTTCGAAACAATTTTGCAAACAAACATGAATCGAAGTGTTCCAATTATTGCAAGTTAGTCTATACTTGTGTGTGTGCGCATCACATAGTTATGATAGCCTAATAATCAGAACAAGAGCATATAATGTAGATAAGATTCATATAATGATTAGTAAAGACTGATCTTTTATCGGGCGAGCGGGGGTCCTCAATTCATGACCTTCCCCTCTCGTACCTAAGTTCCCGAGCCGAGACAATCTTGGTGATGACGGACACGTGGCCTTTGGCACGAGTCATGGGTTTTCTAAATTTTTCAAAAATATTTAGGTGGCGACTCTGTATCTGGCAAAGCAGTCCATTTTTTGCAATTTGATTCAAAATCGATTTTTCAAAAGATTTGTCAGATTGGGACTCTTTGGTATTTATCTATTTCACATTGCACTTGTGGAATCAGATTTAGAACTGCAGGAGTCCGATTCTGTAGGGCTTATTTCACTTCCGAAAGAGGGCGCGAAAAAGCCGAGCTACAGTATTGTATTATTTGAGTTTCTATCTGTCTCTCGTAGGAATATTTGTTTGCATTTCTGTTTCGTTTTGTGAATTGAAAGCCTTATCGGCTTCCGATCTCGAAATTGATTCGGTATATGTGTTATTTGAAATTTTTAGAATTTTCTGATAGGTTTAATTGAAATCCGATTCGGAGTGAATTAAATTAAATTAATTAATGCTCATTTGCTTAGTATAATTAATTAGCCACCACTAATGAAGCCTATATAAGGCTCCTTATGTGCCCCCACTCATTCCTTTCCTCATTTCAACACATCTTTGAGCTTATACACACACCAAACGTGACACAGAGAGAGAGAGAGAGAGTGAGAAGAGGTTGTGCTCAAGCTTGAGTTGGGAGAAGATTGAAAAGAAATCAAAGGGATTGAACTCATTTTCTTGAAGAATTTGAGTCTTAGGTAAGAATTCAACTCATTTATGTAACCTTGAACTCATTTTCTTGAAGAATCAAAGAGAATTAAGTTGTGTTAGTCAAGAATTGAACTAGAAGTGTAAGAATTGAGCCATACCATGCATGCATGCATATTTCATAGCATTTTGAAGTTGTTTTCCTAAGAATTTCCTCATGCATGTTACTAATTCACCTTAGTTTGGGGAATTCATCAAGTTTCATGTCATTTTGTGTCATTAGATCATGTTTTGGAAGTTTTGAAGTCAAGGCAATACATGCATGTTATGTTTTCTAGGAATTGAGTTTTGTTTTACACAATTGGCAAGTTTTTAGGCTTTGATTTTGCGAAGTGACTTAGAATTCCCAATGTTTTCCAAGTTCACATATGATTTTTCAAGTGTTTGGCCCAACAGGATGAGTTTTAATGTATTTGATTTGAGTTTGGAAGCTTGGAGATAAATCTGGAAATTCCAGAATTCGACATTTTAGCTCGAGCGGCCACTTTTGTTTTTGTATCTCCGCTCAAGCGACCAGAAGTCTGCTCGAGCATAAAATGCAAGCTCTCAAAAGATCACATGTTTTGCAAACAACTCGAGCGACAAGAGTTGCGCTCAAGCGAGGACCTGAGTCTCACGCTCGAGCAACTGTCGAGCGTGAAAATCATATAACCAGTACTTTTGCAGACCGCTCGAGTAAAAGAATATGCACTCGAGCAACCACTCACATTTTGCATGTCCACTCGAGCGAAGGAAGTTACGCTCGAGCGGGACCCCTGTTTTCAGCAAGTTTTGTTAAATGTTTTTAAGTATATTTTAGCATCCTAATTGCATCATAGGCATTCCTAGGCTAAGATTAAGACATAATAATGAGGATAAAGGCTAGAAACATACTACGAACGAAATGAGATGCGATCCAAACGTGAGTTTCAGTATATGTATATGTTATGTTTATGTAGGTCATGCACCGTAAGCTGTTAATCCATTGGTTAACTAGCGAGCTGTACAACAATCTGTGAGTAATAACTTAATAAAGCTATGTTTGATATGAAAATACCTTATGAATATTATGGTATGATGTGAAATGCTTCTGAAAAGGCTAGTTAGGATCATGACAGTGACTTTTATTGATAATCACACTAAGTGCACTTGGGTTTATCTAATTTGACATAAGTCTGACGTATTTCCCATTTTTGTCCAATTTTTGCTGATGGTTAAAATTCAGTTTCATGCAGTTGTTAGGACTATTCGTTCTGACAATGGTAGGGAATGTATTTCTAATTCATTTCGTTCACATCTTAATCAAATCGGTATTCTTCAACAACTTACTTGTCCTCGGACCCCTAAACAAAATGGTATTGATGAACATAAAAACCATTATATTATGTCTGTTGTTTGAGGTATCGGTGGTTCCAAGTCTTATTGGCATACGATTGTCCTTACTACTATTTACCTCAATAATAGAACCCTAGTCGTGTGTTGCATGGACTCACTCCATTTCATACCCTTATGCCCACTACTACTGTGACAACCCAAATGTTTAATTAATTTTAACACTACGTTATATATTTAATTTAATAATTATATGTGTTAAAATGTAATTTAATTTAAGTTAGCAGTCATTGTGTTTAACCAAAAAAAAGGGGGGGGGGATTAAATGATAAGGGAGCCTTAAGCAAAAGCTTGCAATTAAAGTAAAGGGCAACGTGGTTACTTGGGAAACAAATGAATTGAATCAAGGTGCTGGGAAGCACCTATAAAAGGGTGCTTGAAGCAAGAAAAAGGGGAACAATGGAGGTGTGGTCAGTTAGTAAAAGGAGGGAGTTTCGGTAAATGAAGAAGTAAACATAAAGGATTAATATTAAGGTGAGTAATATTATACATTGAGTCACCATAAAATATTTTACGTATATCTTGAGTTACCACAAAGTATTTTATGCAATTCATACTTATATCGCCTTGCATTACCACTTGAATTGTCCAATGTCCACAATGTGTTCCACATTTTGATGCTTTAATGATATCTTCGAGATTATGAACATATTGTCGATTATGAGAACCTAAAAGTTCAAGAAAATCTCTCTTATGAAGAACAACCAGTGCAGATTCTCGACCGTCGTGATCAGATTATCCGAAACAAGATCATTCCTCTTGTAAAGTCTTGTTGAGAAATCATCGAGCCAAAGAAGTAATATGGGAAGTTGAAAATCAAATGCAGGCCAAATACCCACACCTTTTCAAAAACCAAGGTACGTAAAGTTTGGGGACAAACTTTTATTTAGGAGGGGAGAAATGTGACTCCATAAATGTTTAATTGATTTTAACGCCACATTATATATTTAATTCAATAGTTATATGTGTTAAAATGTAATTTAATTTAAGTTAGCAGTCATTGTGTTTAACCCAAAAAAAAAAAGGAGATTAAGTGATGAGGGAGTCTTAAACAAAAGCATGCAATTAAAGTAAAGGGCCACGTGGTTACTTGGGGGACAAATAAATTGAATCAAGGTGTTGGGAAGCACTTATAAAAGGGCGCTTGGAGCAAGAAAGAGGGAAGCAAAGGAGGTGTGGTCAGTCAGTAAAATGAGAGAGTTTTGGTAAACGGAGAAGTAAACGTAAAGGATTAATATTAAGGTGAGTAATATTATACCATGAGTCACCATAAAAATATTTTACGTATATCTTGAGTTACCACAAAGTATTTTATGCAATTCATGTTTATAAATTATATTAATGTTTTAATTACATTAATTATTTATGAAACCCATGGATATAACCGTTTATTAAATATGTTTTTGAGCAAGTATTTTATAAGTAGCACCACGGAAGTCCCATGCCTTGGTGGACTTAAATAACCATTGGCCTCTGTATTATCACTTTAGTGACCCTCTGACAGTCCCAGACCATGAGGGACTTAAATAACTACAAGCCTCTGATTAGTCACTTTGTGACCCTCTAGGTGTCATGGATCCGTTGACTCTCTGTTTTGTTCTATTTTACTTTATTCTGTACCGTGGTTATGCTTATTTGCTATAATTCTACATTTTGTTTATGTTATTTAAACGATTTGCTCAAACCAAACTACTCTTTGTTTGGGCAAAATATTTTTTCATGGTAATTTTATACCCTTATGCTCTCGGTATAATATTTTTCACTCTGCCATATGCTTATAGCTGTTATCCCCTTTCAGGTGATGAAATGTAAGGAATAGTGGTAACCTTGTGTAATGGGACTAACATAGGACTTAATGTGGACTTTTTATATATATATTTTTAAATAATTGTATGATCACCATTAAAAAAAATAAAAGTCCGGAGAAATATTTTTTTTGTGTAATTTTATTAAGTATTTTGATTATTTATTTACCTATTTAATTCTTTATCTCGTCTCCATTTGCGCCATTTAATTGGTTAAACTTAGAATTATTTAGCTAGTTGCGATCCAGTCCTAAGCACTTAGGGTTGGGTCATGACAACCACTCTGTTTCCACTCTTACCTCGTGTTTTTGGGTATACCTGTTTTGTTTAAAATCGGAGTCCCACTCGCACAAAGTTAGATGACAAATCTATTTGTTGTATCTTTTTAGGATACTCTTCTATGTCCAAAGGGTAAAGGTGTTATGACCCTGTGTCTCATCACTCTCACCACACTTTGGATGTTACATTTTGTGAGGATCTTTCGTTCTTTGGTACTAACTCTTCTTTGCATATTTATCCTCCGGTTACTTTCACTGTTCGCCCGGTGACCATTTTGGACGAGGTTGAGAATGAGGTTGTCCCCCTTCCTCATTCTCAACCGTCACCTCCTCCTCTACTGTAAGCATACTCCCGTCACCCACGCACTCAGCCCTCTTACCGTCTCTCCGATCTCTGGGTCAGGTAACTCTTCTCCTTTAGCTTCTCTTCCATCTCCTCGACATAACCCGCATTAGGATTAACATCTTCTAAATTGTTTGAGTTATTTGAGTAGTACTTATCATCCTATTTCCCAGTATCTTTCTTACCGTTCTTTTCTTGGAAACCTTGAGTTAGAGTCCATTTCTCATTCTATATCTGAGGCCTTTCAGAATCTCAAAATGGGTAGCAACTATACAAACTGAGATGGCGACCTTAGAACAAAATCACACTTGAGATCTTGTACCTTTACATCCTGGGGAAAGCATAGTTGGTTACAAATGGGTGTTCACTATAAAGTACCTCGCTGATGGCTCAGTTGACCGTTACAAAGCCCGCTTGGTGGCCAAAGGTTTCACACAGATTCCTAGCAAGGATTTTGGTGCCAATTTTGCCCCTGTTGCCAAGCTTACTTCTGTACGTCTCCTTATCTCCTTCACAACATCTAATTCTTGGCCTCTTCATCAACTTGATGTCAAGAATGCATTTCTCCATGGAGATCTTCTTGAGACGATTTATATGGCTCCTCCACCCGATTTTCAGGCAGAGAGGGAGTATTCGGGGAAAGTGTTCCAGTTACGCAAATCCTTGTATGGTCTGAAACAGTCTCCACAAGCATGGTTTGGTCGCTTCAGTTCTATTACTATATCCATGGGCTTTATTTAGTGCCACTTTGATCACACTTGGTTCATTTGCTGAAATTCTACAAGTTAGTGTATAGTCTTGTTAGTTTATGTGAATGATATTATTCTCATAGGTGATGACTCTCTCGGCATTGGTCAAGTAAAGAAGGACTTAGCCCAAACTTTTGATATTAAGGATTTGGGATGTCTCATATATTTTCTGAAAATTGAGGTGGCTCGCTCAATGGAGGGGATCTCCTTATCTCAAAGAAAGTACATCCTTCACTTGCTTCAGAACCAACTTTGCTCCAATCTTCCATTGACAACCTACATTTGTTGAATATCTTCACGCTAGCTTGAAGGGGAGAATTGAATATAGAAATCAAAATATTATATATGGAAATTAGAATAGGAATTATGTTGATTATAGGAATCTTACTTTGTGTATATTTGTCACAACCCAAACCAGCCCCTAAAAGTTTGGCATCGTAACCGGCTAGTAATCTGTGATTACCAAAAGCCTAACTGTATAAATCAAACAAACAGGGCTAGCGGAAGCTAAGTATAAGAAACTAAAACATCCAATGAGTAGTGAACTTACATGAGACAAAATGTATTACTATAGATATATATATATACACATATGTACATCAAGGTAGCACAAGTTTATCAAAATACCACTAAAAGAGGGGAGACATTCCCATCAACCACAGACATAATGCCAGCAGGAATCGACCATAATATGTGAGTGATTTCAAAAAGGTGCTCATTGGACCACCTACGTGCTTCAACAGATAGGAACCTCGCCGTAAGGCACAAAAAGTAGCCTGACCAAAATGGAGGCAAGATTGCCGTCACTACGTCCCCTCCTGAACTGGATTACCTACATATATATTTATATATGTATATAAAAAAAAACGTACGCTAAAGCCCACTGAATAACAATTGTGTAAAGGGTTTTAAATGATGATCATGATGTAAGACACATCACAAACTGAACAGTTTTTTATCTTATACTGAAAGCATAAAAGTACACATGGTACATCCCATAGCAAGCTAATACAAACGGTCTAGAAGACCGAACAGGCGGTGTTAAAGACCGGAACATAGATATGATGGTCATCAACATAATAAGCAGGAGTTTCAAACATTGAAATTGACAGAGATCTCTGTAATCATGTAAACATGCGTTAAGGATGCCACGATATACAGTGTAAGGAAAATAGGATCATCATTCATACACATAAGAAAAAGCACGTCAGAACAGAGTATAATACAAAGCAGGAAAGAGATGCGTTAAGTTAAACATATCTTTACAATATTGTTATTCACTGTTGTCTCCGTGATGTACGTGACTGGGACGTGGCGATTGACCTTCTATGGTTGGCTTGGTATAGTTGCTTCAAGCTCCCTTTTTCTCCATTTCTTTCTTTCTTATCTTCTTCTCCTTGTTCTCTAGAATACTCTCTTCTCTCTCTCTCTCTCTCTCTCTCTCTCTCTCTCTCTCTTCTCACTTGAGTTCAATAATATAAAATATTTATTTTTAATTTATCTCAATCAATGTAAGAATTGTAAAACAACTTCACTTAAATTAATTTAATTCTCATTATAACCTATAAGCTCTTAAAGATGAATTAGGCTCTAATCCCCTAGGCCAACATTTACTTGGTAACCTTATAATTTAACGAATCAAACAGGTCTTTTTCATAATTTAACGTATTTGTTAAACAAAACAAGGTACACATAACATATAAATAAACATAAATTGCACGTATACATATAATTAAGATGAACCATAAAATTAACGGCTAATTAAGAGGCAAGCGTTACAGTCTCTCCCCCTTAGGATGTTAGTCCTCCAAACTCAAGTACCTTCTTCAGTGAAGAGTGCAGGTTCTAACGAAAAAATTCAGGGTTCTGCCAGTCCACCTTTACCAATGGAATTTCTTTATTTCTCAACTTCTTAATATGGCGGTTAACAATCCGAATGGGCCATTCTATATATGTATAGTCATCCCTCACAAGTGTCTGAATAGGTTCAATAACTTGTTGAGGATCTAGAAGGGATTCTCTTAACATGGAAATGTGGAAAGCATTATGCGTGTGCTCCATGTCCAGAGGTAGAGTTACTCGCACTAGATTCAGTTCTCAATAATCTCATACGGTCCGACATATCAAGGTGCTAACTTTCTTTTGGCTCTAAAACGAGTGTGTCCCTTCATTGGTGTAACTTTGATAACGACATGGTTGCCTACATCATATTCTCTTTCCCGTCTACGTACATCAGCAAAGCTTTTCTCTCAGCTTTGTGCTGTTTTCAACTGTTATTGGATCAACTTTACTTCTCAATGGTCTCTTGCACAAGTTCAGGTCCCAATAGCGGTCTATCTTCAACCTCAGCTCAACAAATTGGTGACCGACATTTCTTGCCATAGAGAGTCTCATATGGTGCCATGTCAAGACTCAAGTGATAATTGTTGTTGTATGCAAATTCAACCAAAGACAAATGTGTTTCCCATTTTCCTTGAAAATCTAGTACACACATACGTAGCATGTCCTCTAGCGTTTGGATTGTCCTTTCTGATTAGCGATCTGTTTGTGAATGGTATACACTGTTCAACCTCAATTCAGTTCCCATTGCCTTTTACAGACTTTGCCAAAATCTCGAAGTGAACTTCGGATCTCTATCAGATACAATTGATACAGGGACTCCATGAAATTTCACAATTTCATTCATATACAGAGTAGCTAATTTACCCACATTATATGTTGTTTTAATAGGTAAGAAATGAGCAGATTTTCTCAATCGGTCTACAATTACCCAAATAGAATCCATACCTCTACTGGAGCGAGGCAATCCAATCATGAAATCCATTGTAATATGTCCCCATTTCCACTCCAATATTGGTAATGGCTAAAGTAATCCTGCGGGTCATTGATGTTCTGCTTTAACTTGCTGACATTGCAAACATCTGGACACAAATTCTGTGATTTCCTTTTTCAGTCCTGGCCACCAAAAATTCTTCTTTAGGTCTTGATACATTTTTGTGTTTCTTGGATAGATAGAGAATTTGGAACTGTGGGCTTCTTGGAGGATTCATTTCTTTAAATCAGCATCACTTGGTACACATAACCTTCCTTGAAATTTGAGTATGTCATTCTCAAAACTGAACCCCGGTCTAGGTTTAAAATCTTGTTCATCAACTATTTTTTTTAGGAATTCATCTTGCAATTGTCTTTCTTTGATCTCTTCAAATATTATCGGTTCATGCAATACTGTTTTCTACCTGGTAAGTAAATAAGCTAAGTTTCCCATTGATTTCTAACTAAGAGCATCGGCTACCGTGTTAGCTATTGCAGAATGGTACATAATTTGCAGATCATAATCTTTAATTAGCTCTAGCCATCTATGCTGTCTCATATTTAGCTCTTTTTTAGGTAAAGAAGTATTTAAGACTTTTGTGATCTGTATACACCTCACATGTCACCTCATATAGGTAGTGGTGCCAAATTTTCAATACAAAAATCACTACAGCCAGTTCTAGATCGTGAGTTGGGTAACTCTTCTCATGCAGTCTTAGCTGACAGGAAGCATAGGTAATTACCTTTCTATTTTACATCAACACGTACCCCAAGCCTTTATAAGAGGCATTACTATAAATAGTAAAAGCATCCATGCCGGAGGATAAAGTGAGAATCGGTGCTGTCACAAGTTTTGTCTTCAATTCTTGAAAAGTTCCCTCTCTCTATTCAGTCCATTCAAATGGTACACCTTTCTGGGTTAACTGAGTAAGTGGCAAAGCAATTTTTGAGAAGTCTTCACAAATTTGCTATAGTATCCAGCCAGGTCTAAGAAAATGCGAACCTCTGTCACATTTGTTGGTCTTGGCCAATTTACAACAGCCTCTATCTTCTGTGGATCACTCGAGATATCACATGTCCCAGAAACATCACGCCATCTAACCAAAACTCACATTTTACAATTTAACATATAGTTTCATCTCCCTCAACGTTTGAAGAGTAAGTCTCAAGTGGCATTCATGTTCCTCCTTACTTTTGGAGTAAATCAGAATGTCATCGATAAAAACCACAATGAATTCATCAAGGAACGACTTAAAAACTCTGTTTATTAAATCCATAAAAGCATCTGGTGCGTTTGTAACTCCAAAAGGCATAACAAGGAACTCATAATGGCCGTGTCTAGTTTGAAAAGCAGTTTTCTCCACATCTTCAGCTTTAACTTTTAATTGATGATATCCGGACCATAGGTCAATTTTTGAAAATACCTGTGCTCCTTGTAGTTGGTCAAACAGATCGTCAATGCGTGGAACGGGTACTTGTTCTTTATTGTCACCTTGTTTAACTCTCGATAATCAATGCACAACCTTAGGATTCCATATTTCTTTTTGACAAATAACACTAGAGCATTCCATGGAGACGTACTAGGCCTAATAAATTTCTTGTTTAGTAATTCTTGTAATTGAGTTTTCAATTCTTTCAACTCGGTAGTCGACATTTGGTATGGGGTCTTAGAAATTGGTTGGTTACCTGATACTATCTCAATAGTAAACTCAATCTCTCTATCAAGTAGCTGCTCAGAAAATCATCTGGAAACACATCTAGAAAATCTCTCACCAGAGGAATGTTATCCGCTTTAGGTTTAGCAGTAGTTAGCACCGTTAGCACTGAACATAAAAATCCCTTACAACCCTTGTTAATCAATCTATTCACTTTCATAGAGGAAATCAAATATGGAGGAGATATGACACCATTCCTGTTAAATGTAAATTCAGGCACTTCAGGCAAACGAAACACAACTTGTTTAGTCACACAATCAATAGTAGCACAATATCTCGATAACCAATCCATTCCCAGAATTACATCAAAATGCATGATATATAAAGGCAATAGATCAACATATATAGTCATATCCCCAACATCAACATCACATGCAGTATACATATATGCGCAAGTCATAGACTCCCTAGTTGGAGAAGATACAACTAACAAATGAGGCATTGGTTCCAATTTTTGAATTAATTTTGAAGCAAATGCATAGGACACGAAAGAGTGTATAAACCCCGAATCAATCAAAACATATGCATCCTAAAAACAGATAAGAAGAATACCCGACACAACCGTCTCTGTTGTCTGCACATCACCCGATACCAATGCGAAAACTCGTCCTTGTTTTAGAGTTTCCTTTCCCGTAGCTGCTTTTGAATTTACCCTTGGTGTTGACACTGATGCAGTTGAGCTAGCCCTGGGCTGGCTTGTGCTTTGGGACACTAAAGGGAAATCCTTGATCATATGGCCCATTTTTTCACACCGAAAACATACGCCAGAAATTCTGCGACAAACTCCCTTATGTCTTTTCCCACACTCTGTGTAGATGGGTGTATCGTTCTCTTGGCTTGAGCTAGTAGATGATCCCGTATTCTGCCTCTTGTTCAGTGGAGTGTTGAAGTTGTTCCAACCCTTCTTGAAATTGGATCCCGGTCTCTTACCATTCCATTCAATCATCGGTGCCTTTGCTTATCTTAGTGCAGCAATATTTGTTTTAGCCATGATGGCTTTATCTAAGACATCAACATATTTTCTAACTTTAGTACATTAATTCGATCAAGAGCATCAACATCCATTTCGCCTTCAAACTTTCTAGCTTTCTTGTAATCGGCATCTACCGTATGTGGTGTATACTACGCAAGCTCTGTGAATTTGGCTTCATACTCCGCTTGACATGGTACCATGCTTCAACTGTTCAAATTCCATTACTTTCTAATCCCTTACACACTGTGGAAAATATTTTTCATAAAAGGCCTCTTTAAATTGTGCCCAAGTCATTGCAGTCTGTTGATCCCGAACAAGTATCCACCATATTCTTGCTTCCTCTTACAGGGTGAAGGTTGCTAGCAAAACCTTTTGCTCTTCAGTATATGGAAATACTTCAAATAACTTTTCAATCTCTAATATCCAGGCTTCAGCTTTCAATGGTTCAAGTCCTCCTGGAAAAGTAGACAGTTTCAGTTTGTTAAACTTCTGGGTCAAGTTAATAATGTCACCATTATTGGGTGGCTCCACTAGAATTGGTGGTGGATAAGGAGGTGGAAATGGTTGTCTTGATTGTTGTCTTAACGCTTTTGTCAATAGCTCTACCATTCGCTCTAACTGATCCATTCTTGCATCAGAAGACTCAGATGTCTCTGTAGGTCTTGTCTCTTCCATTGGACTATATATAAACAAAGTGATAATAAACATAGGACACATCGAGTTTACACTTGCATTTATCACATAGGTACATAAAGAACCCACACACACTCACACATGCAATTAAAATGCCCTAATTTCTTTTCTAGAATATCCTATAACTCAGTGAGACATGTGTATGTGGTATAACTCGTGCTCTGATACCACTCTGTTACAACCCAAACTCGCCCTTAAAAGTTTGGCATCGTAACCAGCCAGTAATCTGTGATTACCAAAGGCCTAACTGTATAAATCAAACAAACGGGGCTAACAGAAGCTAAGATATAAGAAAGTAAAACGTCCAACGAGCTGTGAACTCACATAAGACAAAATGCATTACTATAGATAAATATATATATATGTACATCGAGGTAGCACAAGTTTATCAAAATACCACTAAAAAATAGGAGACATTCCCATCAACCATGGACATAATACTAGTGGCAACCGACCACAACACGTGAGTGATTTCAAAAGGGTGCTCACTGGACCACCTACGTGTTTCAACAGATAAGAACCTTGCTGTGAGGCACAAAAGGTAGCTTGACCAAAACGGAGGCGAGATTGTCGTCACTATGTCCCCTCCTGAACTGGATCACCTACATATATATATATATATATATATAAACATGAGCTAAAACCCACTGAATAACAACTGTGTAAAGGGTTTTGAATGATGATCATGATGTAAGACAAATCACAAATTGAACAGTTTTTTATCTTATACAGAAAGCATAAAAGTACACGTGGTACATCCCATAGCAAGCTAATACAGGTAGTCTAGAAGAACGAACAGGCGGTCATAAAGACCGGAACGTAGATATGTTGGTCGTCAACATAATAAACAGGAGTTCCAAGCATTAGAAGTAACAGAGATCTTTGTAATCATATAAACAGATGCTAAGGATGCCACGTATACAATGTAAGGAAAATAGGATCATTATTCATACACATAAGAAAAAGCACGTCAGAACAAAGTATAATACAAAGCAGGAAAGAGACACGTTAAGTTAAACATATCTTTACAATATTGTTACTCACTGTTAGCTCCGTGATGTACATGACTAGGACGTGGCGATTGACCTTCTATGGTTGACTTGGTATGGTTGCTTCAAGCTCCCTTCTTCTCCCTTTCTTTCTTCTCCTTGTTCTCTAGAATACTCTCCTTCTCTCTCTCTCTCTCTCTCTCTCTCTCTCTCTCACACACACACACACACTCAGATATATCTGTCTCTTCTTATTTGCGTTCAATAATATAAAATATTAGTTTTTAATTTATCTCAATCAATGTAAGAATTGTAAAACAGCTTTACTTAAATTAATTTAATTCTCATTATAACCTATAAACTCTTAAAGGTGAATTAGGCTCTAATCCCCTAGGCTAACATTTACTTGGTAACCTTATAATTTAACGAATCAGACAGGCCTTTTTCACAATTTAACGTATTTGTCAAACAAAACATGGTACACATAACATATAAATAAACATAAATTGCACGCATACATACATAATTAAGATCAACCATAAAATTAACGGCTAATTAATAGGCGGGTGTTGCAATATTATTTCATAAATTGTATCATGAATATTATATATATATGGCATCTACCTTATTAATTTGTAAGCCAAATAATTTTTTTTATTCTTTTAAGAAGAGCTAGCTTAATTATGTGTTGGAAGAATAGATGAGTTAAGACTACTAGCTAGCATGGTCCCTTTGATATTGAATGGCATTTGCTTATGGGATTGTTGATACATGAGAACTGACATCGCTCATTGATATGGATTCAAACAAAGCATATTCTTGAGCTGGCACTCTAGGTAAGTGGCATGGGCATTCAAAGAACAGCATAGTTAAAAATCATGAAAATTTGTCAAGATTTTTTTTTCGAGAAGTGATGTATGATTTACATTCAATTATTATTTTGTTAGACTCATACTTGACAATCACGCATTATCTTTTCTAAACCTTTTTTTCTTTTTTAAATAAAAAAATTAAAGTTCATCTAGCATTACTATTAAACGAATGTTTACCAAGTTAGAACGCCACTCTCAATACCTCTCTCAATTTGCGACATTTTGACATATTTTAAAATTATCTTGAGCTAATTTTAACATATTGTTTGAGAGAATACAATATTGCCAAGTTTAGCTAAACTATTTTAGTCCATACTTTTTATCTTTTTTGGGTCACATCAATCAACATCTCCTCTCTACTTTTTCTACACATAATTCAATAAAAGTCAAAAAGTGCACTTATTTAGTCTTCCCAAACTTAAAGACTAAAATGTTTGATCCCCTAGCAAGTCACATGCATTTAGGAGTGTAAAAATGGCCTGTAACTCGTGGGCAGCTCGAAATTCGTCTGCAATTTGGGATGGGCCCGATCCGTTTAGACTCGAGCATGAGCCCAGCTTGGAACCCTAGGTCTGGGCCATCATTTTGAAACCCGGCTCGGCCTGTGGGCCCAACCTGAGACCTAGTGTTATTTTTGATAAAAAAATAAAATTTTGGTGAAAAGAATAGAAAAAATTTTAAAAAATTGTTCAAGCCCAAGCCCAGGTCTATCGGTCCGTCCAAGGCTCGAATATCCTCTAAGCCTAATTTTTTGGCCCATAGGCCAGTCCAGCCTGACTTAAATTTTGACGGGAGCTTGCAAAGCCCGACAACATAGGCCAGGCAAGGCCAAATTTACACCCCTACATACACTGTGTTACTATAAATATGTCTAAATTATTGATTAATGTAGAACTTATGCGACCCATACAGGTCAATAGCTTAAATCCTGTATGAGTAAGCTACCAATAGATCCTAATAGTTGAGCTTAATTCCTATCAAGTCTCATTAAAAATCAGACTTGATAAAATTGTCGCTAAGAATAATTTTTTTATGATAATTTTTTATATATATCGCTAAAATTTGACAATTAATGACTTTTTTTTATTATGATTTTTATAAATTATCACTAAAACTTACAAATAATGATCTTTTTTTATAATTTTTTTTTTTATAAAACTTATTAGATAATAAATCTACTTATTAAAATTTACGCGTAACTATTTCTAATGTATTTCTGACATGACCACGGCCATCAACACTACTAGTTACTTGCAAGTGGAATAAGGCTAATCATTTTACTACAAGTGTTGAGTGCATAATTAAGATAGGAACAAACGAAGAACTTAGTGCGTGCATTTCTTTTGGAATCTACTAGACTACATTTTGAATGGTCTCATTATTCAGCACTAGTTCACACAATAATGCAATCAAACACTGTGGAAACCAAAAATTAAAAAAATCCCCAAAGCATGCCTACAAAGTCTATCCATAGACAAATGATTTCACTATTAACAACAAACTATGCTCTGTTTAAAAATAGATTATTTTAATAATTTTTTAATTTTTTATAAAAAAATAATATAACAATTTATAATAATTTTTTAACTAAAATAAAATATTGTCAAAGGAGAGTTAGGTCCATGATGTGTTTTGAAAACATCTTCATGAAGCTACCTCCCACTAGCAACTTTTTTCTCTACTTATGGATCAATGCATGGTAACATCACATTGACTTTTGGATATTTCATTGGATCCATTCTACGTACCAATTATATATGACTTGAGAGGCACAGTGTTGAAATTATGTAATCTCAATTTCTTTAGTACATGTACACCTAAGATTTTAATTTATTCTAGAATTTGAAAGTCTAGAGTACTACCAAAGAAAAATATCCCAGCATATAAATAGTGAGTTGAGATTTAAATGGTATATTATTAGATTTACGTGTAAATTAAATTTGGATCACACATTTATAAACTTAAATAAAATTCTGGGTTATAGTGTGTTAGGATTAATAACATCAGCATTTCATCAATTATTAATTAATATCATCTTATTTCTCATTTATAAATTCGTATATTTCGACTTATTCAACTACTAAAAATTGTGCAAATGTCTCCCTTCTTATAAAAAATATATATATATATATAATAAGTAGAAAGTAAGGCTAGACAATCATCCATTCAAGCTGCCAAAACAGAATAGCCCAACCCAATCCACCACATAATGGACAATTTCAATCTTTCAAGCGGACGGATACATATACATTCTTTTCAATATGCCTAAATTCAGATGAATGGTGGAAAGGAGGTCACCCGGCCTAATCCGATCCGCCAATACCCCTAATAAAATGATGTTACATTTTTATGTTTTGTGTGTTAAAAAAAGTCTTTTTATTTAGTAATTATATTAGCTATTATGAAATATGAAAGTTTACTTTTTATTTTTATTATAAAAAATGAAGAATTAAAAATTTTGGGCCAAAACAGTAAAGAATGATTGAAAATTAGTTTTTAAAAATATCCAAAATAGTAAAATCTCAACCTGCCAAATCAATCCGCATCTGCTTACCAACAGCCTACTCAATTTACATTTGCTCACTAAGAAGACAGATGCAAATTATTTTTTTTCAATTTGCTTAAGTTCAAACCGATAACAGACGAAAGGTTACTCGACCCGACCCAATTTACGATCACCCCTAGTAGAAAGTTTGTGTTCTATATAAAGCCTTTTTTTAGTTATTTTTGCTTTTTAGATTTTTGTAATTTACCCCACTCTCTCTCTTTTTCTTTTTCTTTTGTTTATTTTTATTATTTAGCATTCTTTTTATTATTATTATTATTATTATTATTATTATTATTATTATTAACAAAAAAACTCTCCAAATCTGTCATCCCTCCACTTTGGAACCAACTACCTAATGTTGATTTAACCAGAATACGACGAGGGACAAACCTCGCGTATGTGCATTGACTCTACAACGTATACACTATTTAAGTCAAAAAGTATAACTGTTAAGAATTTGACTCTACATCTAAATCTTGAATACAGTTCGTCTAACACTTAAAGAACCGTGCTAGTACCACTGCATTAAGCCCCTAAGGATTAGCCCCAGAAAGTATAAAACGTGAAATCTCAGAACTTATACTCCAAAATCTAACTAGAGTATCACAACTCATTGAGTTAAATTTAGCATTCTAAAGCCTCTAGCTAGCTTGGTGACAAAGTCGCACTTGTTCTCCAACTCTGGTCAATTTCTTTCAAGACACACATTTTGGTCCACCTAAAGCAGAGCAAAAACAAAGACATCTAGGGTGTGTAACAACAAGATAATCATAACATTTTGTCTCCTAGCAACAGTATAATCCTGGTAAGTAACAACCTAATGCTTTAACATATATTTGTATGATTCTTGATTATGATTGATCAGTGTCTGCCACCCTTCAGAAATCCTTTAATGGTTGTGTTCCACTTCTACTAAAGACTATCATGCAATCAGTTTTATTTATTCTTACGATTATTTATGAGTTTTATCAAATTTTAATATATACAATTAAATCTTATTTTGTGATAAAAAAATTCTTAAAAAACTTATTACTCCATAATAGTGTGTCTTATCTCAATTTTATCCTTCCTATTTAATATGAACAATGACTTTATAAATAATTTTAACTTAATTAAAATTTAAAATTATAATTGTAAAAATTATTAATCTTATACTTGTAATTTTATTTATGAAAAACCATTTTGTTTGAACAATTAAAAATAATTTAATTATAAAATTTCTAATAAATTAAAATTATTTATGAATTTGTTTTTCATATTTTCATGAAAAAGATAAAATGAAAATAAAATATATTATTATGACCAATTGAATTTTTTTTATTACAATTTATAATTTAAAAAAAATAAGATTTATTGGTTAAGATTGAAATTTGATATAACTCAATAATAATTTTCAAAACAAAATAGAACTTATGATAATTTTTTCATTCTGATTTATGATTTTTTTAATACAATATCATAATTTTTACAATTAAAAAATATTATTTTACTTAGATTACAAATAAGTATTTATGAAATTGTTGTTCATATTAAATGAGGAGTAAAATTGAGATAACATCCACCATTATAGAGTAATGAACTTTTTGAAAATATGTTATGAAAAATAGAAATTAATTATTTATATTAAAACTTGATAGGACTTTATAGTGATCTTAAGAGTAAAATAGGACTTATTGGTTATTTTCTTTTTTCTTTTTTTTCTAGTGATAATGATAATGACTGCATTATAATTAGTTGCCATTTTTCAACAGTCTTTGTCTTTACTATTTAAATTTTTTTCTAAATTATGTCACTTTAAAAAAAATTTAAAAAAACTTCTGTCATCCGTCTAGATTAGAAAATATTGAAAATTAAACAAAAAGTTGACTTTTTTTGTCTTTACTTAATATTTTTCATTTTTGTTTAAAATTTTTTAAGACAATTTAGGATCTTTCAGTCTAGATGAACCTAAAATAGTAACATACTTTTATTCAAAAAAAAATTTACTAAAGAAAATATAAGCTTAAAAAATATCCTAACTTATAATTGCAACATATGTTTAAATATAACTAATATTTTTAAAAAGAATTAAAATCTCAAGATAATTTTTTACAGATTCTAAATTATGTTTATATATTTACAATATAATTTTAAATTTATATTAAAAATAAATTGATCAAGATTAAGAATAATTCTTTTAGATGATTATTAACATTTTCTTTCTTTTTCTTTTTGGTAAAAACATGATAATAATGCCAACCACCTTCTTGCACGCTCTGCATGTTTTATCAAAAGGTGCTCCAAATGAACCTCAGCCACAAACAAAATTTTATCCATCAATCACAAATCTGAACCAATGATAATTACATAACCCGCATGACTTCTTGTACAAAATTGGGATATAGTTTAGGTTTTGTTTTTTATCCTATAATTGTGTCAAAAAAAAAAATATCTAACTTTTGTCTTTTTCTGCGCTTCCATTTTCAGATATTTTTGGCATCAATTATTAGAAGATATTTTCAGAAGACTTGTCAACAAAGACGGATTGGATTTTAACTTCAGGAAGTGAACCTATATGTAGCAAAAAAAGATTTACTATTTTCAAAAGAGTTGTCCACAAAGGTGGATTGGATTTTAACTTCAGGAAGTGAACCTTTATGTACAACAAAAGATTTACCATTTGTGTAGTTAGTTAGAATAATTTCATTGTTAAAAATATATATGTTGTCGTTGTTAAAAAGAAGAAAAAATTTCACAAGCACTTTGGCACAACTCAAATACTGTTAACATATTTTGAAACTTGAAAATATCTAATTTTGTAATTAAAATTTCAAATACAAATTAAATTTATTACAAACTTATAAATATCTTCAATTTTGAAAAAATTATAATCATCCATAAGATCTAAATCATAACTAAGAACAAACAACTCCATCCTATCTTCTTTAAATTGGTATTTTAATTTTTGTAATTGAATATCATATGCAATTGTAAAAGTATCAACTCGAAAATTATGTTTAATGATAATGTGATCTCTTTATTGACGAGCACAACCTTCATCGAATATAAGATTTTAAAAAACAAAAAGAAATAACTAAAATAGCAAAATAAGAAGGGATAGAACTAAAAGTAAAAAAGAAGTTTTGAACTAGAAATGGTAAACTTTTAAAAAAGCCTTCACTAATTTTTTCTTTTTGGGTCTTTTCTGGACTTTTTTAGAATGTTTTAATTTTTTTTTTATTATTATTTTCTAGATTCGTTTACAAAAGACGGATCGAATTTGTTTTTTTTGGACATAATTTGACTTTTTTAGCCAATAAGCAAAGTTCTCATACTAGAATTCCCTCCGTTTCAAAATATTAATCCTTTATTCTATTTTTTATTATTCTAAAATATTAGTCACTTTTCAAAAATTAAGAAATAAAATAATATAAATTTACTATTTTTCCCTTCTTTCAAATTCATTAATAATACTGATAATACAGTGAGGGTCCTCGTGGATGGGTTGGACCGATCCAAGCTCTTCAAGCCCACTGGATAACCTGCAAGCAAGTCCAATCGGGGAACAGGGTAGTCCCCCGGCGGACCCTCCGGCGTATGAATTAGAGAAGGTGATAATACAGAAAAATGTAGAGAGAGAGAGAGAGAGAGAGGAGATGGAAAACTTAACCTTCTTCTTCACTTCGAGTTTAGCTTATATCCAACTGTAATCATTTCGCTGTCTCTGTCGTTCTGATTGTCCCCGCCGAAAGCTTGAGGCGTGGTTTGCCTTGTTCAGGGCGAGGGGGTGTCATTCCGGCTGAGAGGTGTTGTCGTAATAAATGCTGTGATGGACTGCATTAATGGTGATGTGCTGTGGCAATAACTTTGCAGATCTTTGTCTGCTGACGTGGTCTGCTCTGCGCCTGCCACTTGTCCGAGCATCATTGGTCTTTCCTGTCCAGTTGGACTCCAGCTGTGTTGGGTTTGGCTAACCGGGTTGTACAATGGGATTTGAATGGTGGGCCGTGGGCTCTATGGGCCTATCCCTGTCAATAGTCCCCCATTCCCGAGTGCAGCTTTAGTCCAACGAAGGGAATAATAATAGGAAGGAGGGTAAATCGTGGTCTTGGGTGGTCGAGCCGCATGAGGTGGTCGGCAAGTGAGGAGAGGAGGGTGGCCGAGTGGAGACCGACCGTGAGGGTGGCCGAATGCAGGTGGGGCCGACGTGAGGTGGCCGCGTGGGTGAGAGGCCGACTGAGGTGTGGCCGAGTGGGAGGGCAACCGTGAGGGTGTGGCCAGTGGGAGGGCCGTGAGGTGGGGGTGGCCGTGGGTGGGGCCGACCGTGAGGTGTGGCAGCGGGAGGCCGTGAGGTGGCCGAGCGGAGGCGACCGTGAGGGTGGCCGGCGGGAGGGGCCGTGAGGGTGGCCGAAGTGGGAGGCAGCGGCAAGTGAAGGTGGCCGAGTGGGAAGCGAGTGGGGTCGGGGCGGCGTGTCACGTGGCGATGTGAAGTGGAAAAGACAAGGTGAGGCGGTCGCATCTGGACCATATACGTGGCAAAATGTCGAGGAGGTGAAAGGTCAAGCGTTAGATTGGGAGTGAAAGCGTCGAGGGCATTATTAGGGGCATTGATGATACCATTTTGGCGGATGATTTGAAAAGTTTTCAAAGCTGGCGATAATTTGGATCCTTGGAATACGGCAACCGTGGGCTTTTGGTATCATACGATTCACCTACTTGTTTACAAAAACTCAAAATATCCGGTATCAATTCGCCGTTGCTCACGATACCCCATTAAAACACTTCGCGATTTTCTCGAACTCGCATCGAAGCTTTTCGCCAAATATAGTTTAGCAATGGCGAGGAAGGGACCGAAATGTGAGGATGGATCGCCGGGAGGGCGATCTTTGTGGATTGGCGCGATGGTATAGATCGATGAGGTGGAGGTGCCATCGGTGCGGAGCGATCGGCCAGTGGAACGGATCACGGCACTCGAGGTGATAGGTCCATTATACGGCGGCGGAGTTGGAGGCTATCCGCGAGAGGTACGGTCGGCGGAAGTGGAGTTAGTGGTGCCAAAGTCCTGACCCGCCATCGGACGTGAGGCGAGAGTTCTCCTCTCGAGGCCGAAGGGTGAAGGCTGCGATTGTCCGCCGCGGTTGTGGTGGATGATGTGCTTAACCGTTTAGACATGGCACCGGGGCTTGATGCCCAATTCATGGAAGATTTTGTTGTCGTGTGCAAGCGCTGGCGAAGGCAATGGAGGAGCCATGACGGCCAGAAATTCTTTCTTTGCTACAAAGCGTCGAGCGTGAGAGACTTGGGTAACCCTACGGTAAGTGGCGAAGGGCTTAGTGGCGGGGTTGCCAACCTCGATTAAAGGTTGGAGGCATAGGTGGTTCTATGTGTCCAACTCTGGAGTGGCTGGGGCACGCAAGTCGTGGAAGGTGCCGACCAAGTTTGTGGAGTCAAAGGGGAGTGCGGTGATGGAGGAGAGGGTAAAAAAGGTGAAGGAGTGGAGGGAGAGGGAAAAAGTTAGGTGGGTCGAGCTGGTGCAGCCATCTGCCCTGTTTGAGGCGGGGTTGGGACCACAACCGGTCGGGGGGGATCTCGACCAGCGGAGTTGGAGGCCAAGAGAAAGGCCTGAGGAGGAGGAGGATCAGGCTATGCTCTTGAGGGCTCGAGAGGTTGTGAGGCCCGCCGACCGACCGCCTCAATCGCTTCTTGAAGGAGAGGATTCGACCTCGTCCCAAGCCTGGGAGGGAAGGATCTTAGCACATTCGAGCATGGAGCTCCTGTGGATCTGTGAAGGAGAAAGCCGAAAGGAGGAGAGGGTGCGAAGAGGAAGAAGAAAGGGGTGCCCGGAGAAGCTGAGAGTCTAGGCCTAAGAAGATGAAGGAGGCCACAGTTGCAGAGGAGGCTGGAAGGGGTGATCGTCTCAGAGGTGGTGGATGTGTCTTCACAAGTTAGAGACGCAGCCAATGAGGGCTGCGATCAAGATAGGGGTGGGGAGCAGGATCCTGAGCAACGGAGGGAGCGACCAAGGGGTCTGAACAAGGGTGGAGGAGCGACCCGGGGTCTGAACAAAGGATAGAGGAGCGACCCTGAAGTCCTGCGCCTGTGAAGGGGTTAGTCTGGTGCCACAATATACCACGCGCTGGGTCAGGCTGGAGATCGGAGGGATGGAGGCCCAGCTAAGGCGTGAGGCATCGCTGGTCAAGATTGTGGACGAACGGATCTCAAGGCCTCTGGGTTCAACGAGGCCGAATTGCTCAGGGGTTATGCTCGCCCAAATAGAGGTAACTACCCTGGCAGGGGCTCACTTGAGGAAGGCCAGTCTTTGCTAAGGTGAAGACCGACAAAGCCAAGGCGGCTAAGTTGAAGAAGGAGAATGCAGAGTGGAAAACTTCCCATGCCGAAATAAACAACAAAGTGGACCTAGAAGACACACGCCGCTGTGGTGTCGCTGAATTCCAACTTGCCGGAGAGCGAAGAAGGAGGAGGCCCAAAGAGCGCAAGGCCACTGGCCGAGCGGCATGAGGAGGCCATGAGTGATAATGAAAAGCTCGTCAGGCAGAAGGATGAGGCAGATGCGAAGGCTGAGGCTCTGCAAAAGGAAGTGGAGGATGAGCGTGCTAGGGCGCTGGAGCAGAGGGAGAGCCTGCTGAAACAATTTGAAGAAGAGAGGGGAAAGTTGGCGGCGGAGGGGGAGGTCTGGAAGAGGGAGTTGGAGGCTGAGAAAGCCAAGGCTGCAGCTGAGAAGGAGGCCCTACAAAAAGAGTTGCACGAAGAGAAGGCGAGAGCAGCCTCGGAAAGGGCAGCCTACCCTGATCTTTGTGTTGCAGCGGTTACTCAATTCAAAGGGTCTCCAGAGTTCCAGATGGCCATTGATGCAGCGGTTGCCAGCAGCTTGGCCAGGGAAGAGTCTGGGGGGGCTGGCCCATCACGGACAACGGCTGAAGGGAGACCTGAGTCTGAAGTTATAGAGAGCTTCCAACGATCAGATTTTTATAAGCATGAAATGGCGAGTTCGGGGACGCCGGAGAATGTTCAAACGCAAGGTCAAGAGAGCTGCTCCCGAGCTTGACTTCAGCAGGTAGTGGTGGAGGAAGATGATGCCTGCACCCCCTAGGCGAGGGTAGAGGAAGCAGCACTGGTCTCAAGTGAGGAGGAGGCATGATCTGGGGATAATTTTGTATACATATATTGTTTTGTTTTGTTTTGTTTTGTTTTTTTTTTTTTTTTTTGCAAGGGCGTATGTAGCTTGTACACATTTTGAATAAATAAAAAGACTCTTATGGTTCTAATTGATGATGCCAAGATATCTTTCTTCTTGTGTTGATTTGGTCTCAGATATCTTTCTTGTAATTACTTTGTGCCTTTGAGATGTTCATGACTTAGTGGCGAATTACTGTAAAAAGGGGAGACTGGCATGTGAAGTTGAAGATGTAATTTGCCAATGAAATGTGGGCAGACCTCTTTAAAATATGACTAAGTGTCAAATTGCCTTGAAAAAGTAGGTTGAAATTCTCTTTAAAATATGACTAAGTGTCAAATTGCCTTGAAAAAAGTAGGTTGAAATGCAATGTTGAACATGTGATTTGCAAGTGAAATATGGGCAAACATCTTTAAAATATGACTGTCAAATTGCCTTGAAAAAGTAGGTTGAAATGCAATGTTGAACATGTGATTTGCAAGTGAAATATGGGCAAACATCTTTAAAATATGACTGTCAAATTGCCTTGAAAAAGTAGGTTGAAATGCAATGTTGAACATGTGATTTGGTGTCAGGCCATGGCTGAGTGTTTTGTTTGATGGGCCTTCACTCCTAGGTCTTACCGAGGCTTGTGAAAATGCTCAGGTTTGGCGGAGTCTTTGAGCGCTCGGTCTGGCCGAGGCTGTTGAGGGTGCTCAGGTCGGACTGAGGCTTTGAGAAGTGCTCAAGTCTGGCTGAGGCTTTTGAAGGTGCTCAGTCGGATGACCGAGGCTTTGAGTGCTCGGTCTGCCGAGGCTTTGAAAGTGCTCAGTCTGGTGAGGCTTTGAGTGCTCGGTCTGGCCGAGGCTTTGAAGGTGCTCAGTCGGATGAGGCTTTGAGTGCTCGGTCTGGGCCGAGGCTTTGAAGGTGCTCGGGGTCGGATGAGGCTTTGAGTCTCGGTCTGGCCGAGGCTTTGAAAGTGCCTCAGTCTGACCGAGGCTTTGAGTGCTTTCAGTCTGGCCGAGGCTTTTGAAAGTGCTCAGTCTGGTGAGGCTTTGAGTGCTCAGTCTGGCCGAGGCTTTGAAGGTCTCAGGTCGGTTGAGGCTTTGAGTGCTCAGTCTGCCGAGGCTTTGAAGGTGCTCAGTCTGGCCGAGGCTTTGAGTCTCCTGGTCTGCCGAGGCTTTGGAAGGTGCTCAGTCTGGCCGAGGCTTTGAGTGCTTTGGTCTGGCCGAGGCTTTTGAAGGTGCTCAGGTCGGACTGAGGCTTTGAGTGCTCGGTCTGGCCGAGGCTTTTGAAGGTGCTCAGGTCTGGCTGAGGCTTTGAGTGCTCGGTCTGGCCGAGGCTTTGGAAGGTGCTTAGGTCGGACTGAGGCTTTTGAAGGTGCTCAGTCCGCCGAGGCTTTTTGAAAGCTACACAGAAAGAAAACTTGCATCGAAGGTACATTGAGAGACTTGAATTATAGAAAGTGGGAACTCCAGTCGACATTTGCATTATGTATTGAAAAAGGAAAATACAACAATTTCGTCAATACAAAAGTGGGGATTCATTGATAGTAACGCCAGATGCTCGAGATTCCGAGGATGGGGAAGGTCTCGGCCATCCATATCTTGAAGTCGGTAAGTGCCTGGTCGCGGTCGGGCTTTCACTACATAGGGCCCCTCCCACTTGGCTGCCAGCTTGCCCTCAGTTGGATTCTTTGTGGCAAGAGTTGCTTCTCTCAAGACAAGGTCGCCAATGGAGAACTCCCGCGGTCGGACTCTGCGGTTGTAGTGTGCTCTCATTTTCTGCTGGTATGTGGCCAGTCTGACAGCAGCGGTCTCTCTGAGTTCCTCAATGAGATCCAGGTCTGCTCGACGGAGTTCTTCGGATGAGGCGAGGTCTGGATGTAGGACCTGGGGTGCGGACCGACTTCTCAGGATGACCGCCTCGGCCAGTATGTTAGGCGAAAAGGGTTTCAGAGGAGTCCCAGGCGTGGTTCGGTAGGCCCAGAGTACATGTGGCAGTTCCTCAGCCCAGAGGCCTTTAGCAGCTTCGAGCTTAGTTTTGATGATCTTCAGGAGAGAGCGGTTGGTGACCTCAACTTGGCCATTTGCTTGGGGGTGACCGGGGGAAGAGAAGCATGGTTGAATTTGGAGATCTGCACAAAATTTTCAGATTCTAGCATTGTCGAACTGCTTGCCGTTGTCGGAGATGATGGCTGAGGATGCCAAATCTGCGGACAATCGATTGCCGATAAACTTGGTGGTGTTGCGCCGGTGATTGTGGCAAGGGGTTCGCCGACCCACTTGGTGGAGTAATCAATGGCAACAATTGTGAATTTCGTCTGGCCTCGACCAATGGGAAGTGGACCTACCAGGTCGATACCCCATCTGGCGCACGGGTAAGGGCTGCAGAGTGATCAACTCGGGGAGCATGGGGATGTTGGTTACCGCACTTGTCGATTTCGTGATCTAAATCGAGAGGCATCTTCTTTGCCGAGGGTCGGCCGAATAGCTGTCGCGAGCACTTTGTGTGCGAGAGACCTGCCACCCGAATGATTACCGCAGATTCCTTCATGGATCTCTTGCATTACATAGGTTGCTTGGGCGGGATTGAGACATCGCAGGTATGGTCGTGAGAAACCGCGCTTGTAGAGAACACCGTCGACCAGGGTGTAGTTGGCCGATCGGGCTCTGACCTTGGCCGCCTGCTGTTGGTCATCTGGGAGTTCGCCAGTGGTCAAGAAGATGAGGATGTCGGATGCCCAAGGGATGGGTTCTGTCTGAAGGAATTGCACTTCTTGTAGGTCGGGTGAGATGGGGGTGAGTCGGTATTCGAGGCGACTCCATGGTCGAGGTCGGATTGGTCGGCGGAAGCCGGTGAGCCATCTCATTTGGAGTTTCCCGCCCTAGGTATGTGTCTGATTTGGAAGGTGTTGAAGAGACGAACAAGGGTGAGTGCCATGTCCCTGTAAGTCCGCATTGTGGTATCCTTCGCATCGAATTCACCCGTGATCTGGCCGACGATAAGTTGGGAGTCACTAAACACTCTGATGTGGCTAACACCAATGTCTTTGGCTAGACGAAGTCCGGCTATCAATGCTTCGTACTCGGCCTCGTTGTTGCTGGCCGCAAACAAGAGGCGGAGGGCACATTTGAAATATCCCCCTTCGGGGGATGTGAGGATGAGGCCAGCCCCGCTTCCCTCCCTGTGAGACGAGCCATCGACGTTGAGTGTCCAACAATGAGGATCTTCGGGCTCTGGTGGAGTTGGTGCGGGTGGAGGGTTAGTGGTTGAAATTTGGATTGGTAAATTCAAGATGAAGTCGGCCACCGCCTTGATTGTCTTGTCCGGCGATAAGAGATGTCGAATCGGCTTAGCTCTCCGACCAGTGCATTAGTCTTCCTGAGAGCTCGGGTTGCTGCATGACCTTCTTCAGAGGCTGGTCGGTGAGGACCACTATTGAATGGGCTTGGAAGTAGGGGCGGAGTCGTCTCGAGGCAGTGACTAAGGCCAGGGACAGCTTTTCTAACAAGGGGTAGTTCGCTCGCCTTTAGAGCCCTCCGATGTAATAAATCGCCGTTGGGACGGAGCCGTTTCTTCTCGATGAGTCTTTGCATCGATTGCGGTGCTCGATCTTCGCTAGGTAGAAAGAGGGCTCAGGCGATTACTGTGAGAGAAGGGGAGGGTTGGCCATGCACTGTTTCAACTGTTGAAAGGCTTCTTCTGATTCAATTGTCCATTCAAAAGTCTGCCGCAGGACTTTGAAGAATGGTAAGCATTTATCCGCTGGGGAGATGAAACGTTAAGGCCGCCACTCGCCGGTGAGCCTTTGGACCTCTTTAGCTTCGGTGATCGTGCATCTCGATCAAGGCCTTGATCTTCTCAGGGTTGGCCTCGATGCCGCGCTGACTGACCATGAAGCCTAGGAACTTACCAGATCCTACGCCAAAGGCGCACTTCTCTGGGTTGAGTTTCATCTGATATTTGCGGAGCGTGGCAAAAGTCTCACGCAGGTCGGTAAGGTGGTCAGCAGAGAGCTTGCTTTTAACTAGCATGTCATCCACATATACTTCCATGTTCCGTCCGATTTGATGGTGGAAGACTGCGTTGACCAAACGTTGGTAGGTGGCCCCAGCATTCTTTAGTCCGAACGGCATGACACGGTAGTGGTAGGTGCCCCGATCGGTGATGAAAGATGTGTGTTCCTGGTCAGATGAGTGCATCACGATTTGGTTGTACCCTGAAAAAGCATCCATGAAGCTGAGCATTTGATGACCGGCCGTGGCGTCGACCAGTAGATCAATGCGGGGGAGAGGATAGCTATCTTTGGGACAAGCTCGGTTCAAATCAGAGTAATCGACGCAGATACGCCACTTGCCATTGTTTTTATGACCAGACCACGTTGGATACCACTTGGGGTAATCCACATTCCGGATAAACCGGGCGTCGAGAAGTTTATCAACCTCGCAGCCTATGAGATTGTTATGCTCGATGGAAGATCGTTGCCTTTGTCGGTAAGGTCGGAAGTGAGGCTCGACATCGAGGCGGTGGGTTATAAAGATGGGTCGATGCGGCATGTCTGCATGAGTCCAGCGAAGACGTCGTGTTCAACAGAGAGCGGTGAGGTCGGCTTTGGCTTGGGGAGGCGTTGGTGCCGATTTTAGCGATTTTGAGTGGGTTAGTGGGATCAATGTTAACTTCCACGAAGTTCCTCCACAGTTCGCCTCTGATCGATTAAATCTCATCTCGGACGTCAAGTCCTTCAATGATCATTGCCTCCTTCGCTTTGACCTCTTTAAGTGAGGCCACATAACATTCTCTGGCGATGGTCTGTTTCTCCTCTCACCGTTCCGACCCCAAAATCAAGAGGGAACTTGAGGGCAAGGTGGTAGGTGGATGTAATGGCCCGAAGGCATTGAGGGCGGTGCGCCGAGGATGACATTGTAAGCGGAGGGCGATGACAACAAGGAAAGTAAGCAACTTCGTGGTCTGCGTGGGTACTCTCCAATGGTGATGGGGAGATCGATGGAGCCGATCGAGGTCACCGGCCACCCGTAAAACCAACCAGAGGAGTTTGGAGTGACAAGCCTTCTTCCCCGATCTTCACCGGCGGAAACAGTTTAGAAAATGATGTCCGACGAGCCGCCATTGTCAATGAGGACTCGTCGACTTTATAATTGGAGAGGACAAGGAGATGACAAGGGATCATCGTGAGGATAACGGATGCCTCGCATCGGCGTCCGTGAAGGTAATGGGCTCTGGCCCATCGCTAGGTTGCTTGGGGGGTCGATTCGGCCACTGCCTTGTCCGAGCCCCTGTCAGATCTTTCTAAGTTCTCGCCCTCGAGCCGAAGCGTGATGGTCCCCACAAGCAAGACCACCGAAATAACTCGATTTCACCAACCTGGCGAGGCGGATTTTGAGGCCGAGGTTGTTGGTGAGGTCGGTCATGCCTGGTCTGAGCTGGTCGCCGCGTGGGGTATGCCTGCGATCGCTCTGTGGGGCTCGGTCCTTGTCTTTGCCGAGGACGGTATCTCGGAACCGCTCAGCGCCCTGGCGAATGAGGGTCTCTACTTGGTCTTTGAGGCCGATGCGCTGCCGCTTGCAGCATGGCCATGATCTTGGTGGGAGCGTCAATACTTAGACTGGTCTTTACGGTGGGAGAGGTTCCCTGGTGGAAGCGGCCACTTGAGGGGTAGTCCTGGATCCGTGAAGAACTTGTTCCATGGGTGTATTGAGCGGGTATATTGCTCGAACCGAAGTCTGGTTGAGGCCGAGGCCGACGGCACGAGGTCGGTCGAAGATAGCGGGATGTTTGGTTATGAGGCCGATGTTCTTTGGGCTCTTGCTCTTTTGTTTTTTCTCAGGAGGTCAGATATTTAGTTGTGGATTCCTGCCGAGCGGCAAGAGAGTCCTCGGCGCTCATATACTTCTGGGCAATGGAGAGCAAGGTTGCCATGGATGTCGGGGGGTTCTTGGAGAGAGAGAAGATGAAATCGGATGATCGGCCATGAAGGTCGTGAGGATGACCTTATCGTCATTTTCAAAGAACTTGTAAGGCTTCGTGTTGAAGCGAGTGACAAAGCTGCGTAGTGACTCCCCCGGTGACGGATGTTGAGGAGTTGGGTCACGGACGTCATGGCGTTGGGCTCCAATGAAGTGGCTCAGAAAGAGTCACCGAGGTTTTGAAATGTAGAGACCGAATCTGAGGCAATCGGTTGAACCATAGCCGAGCCGATCCCTTTAGGGTCACGGGAAGGCTCGCACATGATTTCGCTGGGAAAGCATGGAGGATCATGAGTGTTCTAGGTTTCGGTGGTCGACGGGTCGGTTGTTCCGTCGAAGGGTCGATGGTAGGCATTTTGAACTTGGGGGTAGGGGTTTGTCGCGGATGGAGGCGAAGGGGAGTTCTTTGTGGTGGAGGGCTTGTGTTGGATGTTTTGCATGACCCCTTGAGCCGGAGTTTCATGGCTCGGAGTTCTGCGTCCCAAAGAGAATGTTGTCTCCAGAGGGGATAGATGTTGAACGCCTGCTTTCTCCTCGAGCCGGGGCTATGACCGAGAGGCGTGGGGGTGGAGGAGGAGGATGTATATGTGGGTGTGCAAGCCCCAGTTAGGGAGGATTGGGTTGCGGACAAGATGGCTCAGGACTTGTTCGATGGGAGGAATATCTGGAGGTGGTGGGGAATAGGGAGGTTCCATGGAGCAGGCGTTGATTAAGGCTGGTTTTGTTCACCATACGGTTGATCTTTGTTGGTGAGCTCGATGAAGTACTGTGGTGGGTTGTTCGGATTGGGAGGGTCGGTCTGGTGATCAGCAGCATTGTGGTGGGAAGCCATGGATCTGGTCGTTACCATGCACGTGACGGATGAGGTGAAAAAGGTTGTTGGAAAAGGGTCTCCATGGCAATGAACACAATCAAGACGGATAAAGCCACTTCCCACGCAGCGCCAATCGATGTCTGATGAGGGTCCTCGTGGATGGGTTGGACCGATCCAAGCTCTTCAAGCCCATGGATAACTCAAGCAAATCAATCGAGCAGGGTAGTCCCCCGGCGGACCCTCCGGCGTGTGAATTAGAGAAGGTGATAATACAGAAAAATGTAGAGAGAGAGAGAGAGAGAGAGAGGAGATGGAAAACTTAACCTTCTTCTTCACTTCGAGTTTAGCTTATATCCAACTGTAATCATTTCGCTGTCTCTGTCGTTCTGATTGTCCCCGCCGAAAGTTTGAGGCGTGGTTTGCCTTGTTCAGGGCGAGGGGGTGTCATTCCGGCTGAGAGGTGTTGTCGTAATAAATGCTGTGATGGACTGCATTAATGGTGATGTGCTGTGGCAATAACTTTGCAGATCTTTGTCTGCTGACGTGGTCTGCTCTGCGCCTGCCACTTGTCCGAGCATCATTGGTCTTTCCTGTCCAGTTGGACTCCAGCTGTGTTGGGTTTGGCTAACCGGGTTGTACAATGGGATTTGAATGGTGGGCCGTGGGCTCTATGGGCCTATCCCTGTCAAATACAAAAAAATATAATTATGATAATTGATATTCTTAAAAAAAAATATACTATCAAAGAATAATTTTAAAAAATTAATATTTTTAAAATGTAATAATTATATTATCAAAAAAATTAGATTCTCTAAAAAGGATTACTATTTTGGGACGGATGAATTATTATATAAAATTTTTACAATAGTACTATATTTACGTAATTTTTTTTTCACAAATTCCTCAAATCATATGGTAAGATTGGCTAAAAAATTTTGACAAAAAAGATAATTGTAAGAACGTAGGCCATTAATTTATCTTCTGCTTATTACGTCATTCGAAAAATTTGGAAGAGGAAATTTGTATGGAAGAATATTTTTTAAATTCTTAAAACAAATCTTTTTAGGTAATTTATAAATACACTCCTTGAGATTTAATTAAAATACGAATCGTCTCTTATAGTTTTGAAAATTACATTCCATCCCTTAAGATTTCTAATTTCATAACAAATCATTTTTTTATTAATAAATAATTAAGTCAATTAACAGTTTTTAATAATGTTATAAATATGTTTCAATTAATAATTTAGATAATTGTATTATTATATAGGAGAATAATTATGAATTTTATTTTTTTAATTAATTCTGTTAAATAAAAAATTCTAACAAAGGCGTATTTATAATTTTTCAAACTACAAGAAGCAATCTGTATTTTAAACAAACCTCAGGGGATGTATTTGTAATTTCCCTAATAGGTTTGCTTAAAATACAGATTGCTTTCTTGGGTAAATTACAAATACACTCCCAGAGATTTGCTTAAAATACGAATTACTCACAATGATTTAGAAAATTACAAATATATCCTTTCAGAATTTTTTATTTAATAGAATTAATTGAAAATATGAAATTTCTAACTGTTCATTTATACAATAACAAAATTATCTGAATTATTAATTGAAATAAAATTTTAACATTATTAAAAACTGTTAATTAATTTGATAATTTATTAATAAAAGAATCTATTTATTATAAAATTAGAAACATTATGAGTATAATGTAATTTTTAAAATTACAAAAAATAATTTATAATTTAAGTAAATTTTATTCGTAATTTACCTTCTTCTTTTTTTCCTTAGATATCTGGCATTTGTGATTTGTAGACCTGTTGGACAACGGATGTCGGCACCCATCGTTCAAAAAATAAAATAAAAAAGGGATGTCGGCACCCCATCTTCGCGCCACGTGTCGCTGAACTAGTCCGACATGAAAAGACATAACAAAACAAAATGCTAACCATTTTGCCATTTTGCATGGTAGATTTGTTAATATAACTATCACTCAATCACTTGATTTAAGATTTAAATAATGGACAATAATTCATCTATATAATTTTTTTTGTGATTGTATTTTCGACGGGTAAGAAAATTATTTTGATAGGTAAGAAATCATTTTATTACCAATCATAAACATACTCAGAAGAAATTTTTTTAAAAAAATTTGTGTGAATGTAATATTATTTTTTAAATAATATCAAAAAAAACAATTTTAATACATTTTTTAAAAAAATTTTGTTAAGGATTAACTACATTGATCTTTTTTGAAATTCGAAAACAACAAACAAAACATTCAAAATACAATAATATTTTAGAGCTCTAAATTGGGAGCACTAGAGCATCACTAATGATGTGGCACAGGAGGCCCCACCAAAGTGATGTGATGTTTTGGCTTGAGTTTGTTTGTTTTTTTTTTTTTTTTTTAGTTCATTAGTGCTATTAGTGATCTAAAAATTAGTGGGATGAATCATCACCCTTCAAAATACTGCCCCATTTGGAGTGTTGGTTATTTATCTATTTTTTTAAAGTTAAAATAGTCAAAAAAGTTAAAAGATTAATCATATTACTTTCTCTATTTTTTTTATACGTCTTTTCATAAAAAATTAAAAAGGAAATTAAAATACCACTACCACTGTCAGTTACGGATATCTCTTTTCAATATTTGCAAATAGTATTTTTAATTTTAAATGAGGAGGGAATTATTCAAACAGCAGTGATTTAGACTCTCTCAAGCTTCAACCCCCACCACCCCCACACACACGTGGCGGGTGGTGATTATAAAAAAAAAAAAAAAAAAAAAAAAAAAAAAAAGAAAGTGACTAATCAAAAAAGAAAGGAGGTTAAAAGGGATGAGGGGAAAGGAGATCCTAATCTTTATTCTTATTCAAAAACGCCCTTTTTTTATTTTTTATTTGCCGTAAAAAGGCATCTTAATGCAACAACCAAATAATCTTGTAGAATTTCAAAATAAAAATAAATATAATTCCAATAAAATACAAGTTTTAAATTTCAAATCTCACCTATCTAAGTGCTCCTCACAACCATTTGAATTACAACCCAAGTTAAAACTACGACAGATTAGACTTTAATATCATGTAATGATCCCAATAGAACCTGTTTCTTTCACTGATTCAAAATAGAATACAAGGAGTACCCCAAAAAAAAAAAAAAAAAAAAGAAAGTCTCCACTGAGGTGGAAAACCAGCTCACTCTCTCACATAGGGGAGAGAGAGAGAGAGAGTCTATACAAGTAGATACAAAATCAGTTGCTCTTAATTTAAACGTATAAAACAATCTTCAGAGTATAGAATGATTATAGGTGATTGTCACAAAGATTCTTTATCAGAAAAAATCTTAACAGATAACCCAATTATAGCAAGTTATCATTATGATAATCTTAATGCTATTCTACATCTTTGGCACAGCTCATTGACATTATTGTTATCAAAACACACACATCTTTACTGAATTGAATATGTAGTTGTAAAAATTAAAAAATAAAAACAAAAATAAAATAAATAAATAAATAAATAAAACCCATCTTTTTAATTATGTCATGAGAAGGTAGCTAAAGACAAGGTTCAACTTGCTAATTACGTATGCTAAGACCGAAAGAACAATGGTATGAGATTTTTTTTTCTTCTTAAACTTAATATCTTTATGTTTTAATATACACCTAATCTCAAAATTTTGAAATTCGCTCTATATTCTTAGAAACAGAAAAACGTATCTTTGATTTGATTTTCAAATTCTGTTTTTTTCAAAGAAACTAAACACTAGTTTGATGAGTAAAACGAAAAAATAAATAAATAAAACCATCATTTTATACAAATTTTCCTTTTCGGGAAAAAAATATTTTTTTGAAATTAAATTAAGTACAATGAATAATATTAAATTTTGGAGACAATGCTTTCATGAATATTTTTTTATTAATTAAGTACAATGCTTTCAGGGCCTAGGAAACAATAATGTTTGTATAATTCAAGTCAAATATTAAATATATATGTATATATAGTAAGAAAGAAAATAAAAGCAATTAACTATATATGCGGTGTGACATTGAGTGACCAATCACCATAGTGGGGTTACTCAAAAGATCTGTTTGAATTAACAAGGAATAAGAACAAGAGATCATAGGTGTATGCATGTACCTGTTATATTCCGTTCTCAAATATGGTCTTTTAAGATAATTTGAACTTGAGACTTTAAAATTATTGAATAAGTAATAAGGTTTGAACACAAAATTTATTACCTCTTTTGATATATATATGTTTTTTAAGGAGCCACTTGCATTGAGAATTTCTTCTCTCGATGATTGTGTTATCTTTATGTTTGGTTGGGAGATTTGAGAAGGGATTTAGAAAGAGAAAGGGAAAAAGTGTGTGAAACTAGGTGAAATATAGGTATGTTTTATTCACATTTCATCTACCTTTTTTATTTTTCTTTCCAAATAACTTCTCAAATCTCTTAACTAAACACAACATTAATGAGTCCTCAAAATAACTTTTTAAGACAGAACGTGAAAGACCCAAGTTGTAAGAAAACTATAAATTACTATTTTTATGGTTCCTTGTACAAATTGTAACTCTAGAAGTTTGAAATTTATGCTAGATATACACTATCAATTAGGACCACAACACCAACCTATATATCTTTTTGATCAACCTATATATCCACTTACACTTTTATTAGCATAGTTTAATACACACTACTCCTGAGACATGTTGATGGTGGGGAGTAGCTTTAATACTATGGAATGTGATCATAGACTTACCTCATGCTGCTGTAATACATGGCATTAGTTTTGCTGTAAAATTATTAGATACTCCTTGCTATTCATTTTATACATACTAAATGGATACTTTTTTGCCTAATAATTATTTATCAAGAGTGAATCGGCAAGTTATATTTGTAAAAATTTTCATTATGTAATTGATTTAAGTATGACATAAGCAATTTCATGTTCCACTATGACATAATTTCAAAGTCACATGTTGGATTTTTACTAGAGGCAAAAACACTCTGACATAACTAATATGTTTAATTTTGTGAGTTATTACATGTATTTAGAGTTTATTTATATTTTCATTCTAAATGACAGAGTGAAATGATAGAAGTTTTTCATCATAAGAAAGTAAAAATAGAAAGTGAGCAAAGAAAAAAAAAACAATAAACAACCATATAGAGCGGGTTGTGTAATACATCTTACATGAGCTATTTATAATTTTCTTTTTATTTTTCTTGGACGATTTGTACATCCTAATAGGTGAACTTATTATTCAATAGATCCTATGATAATTAATGCCGTTTTATCAAATATTATTGAAAAATGTCACTTATTGTTAATTTTCGACAATTTAAAAATTGTCACAAAAATGTCACTAATTAAAAGTTTTAATAATGGTTTAAAAATCGTCACAAAAAATCACTAATTTTTAACTTTCGGATGCTTTAAAAATTTGTCAAAAAAGGTCACTAATTGTAAATTTTGGTGATAATTAATAAAAATCATGACAAAAAAAAAACACTAATTGTCAATTTTTAGCAACATGCAAAAATTGTTACAAAAATTTATTTCCAGGTGTTTGGGAAGCATCATCCCAAATTTTTTATCTCATAAAAACCACTAAAAGACAAAAGTTTTGCAAAACCAAAAAAAACACATCCAAACAAAATATTACATCCAACCCCATAATTATTTCACTTTTTCTCTCACAAACATTACATCCAACCACATAAAAACCCAACTATCTTCCCAAACACTAAAAAATTTTTATCTCATAAAAACCTACATCTACTAAAATCTACATAAAAACTCACTTCCCAAACACCCACTGAGACTTATTTTCAATAGGTTTTGATGAGAATTAAGTTCAACCATTAAGAGTTATTGGTAGTTTACCTTCTTTTTTTTTTAATTTTTTATTTTAGGAGTGTATGTTAACATGTTTGGAGTAATTTTTGTTATAATTTATTAGATATAAATAACTTAAATAATTATTTTTTGAAAATTATTATTTAAAAATGGAGAGAATACTTTTGACTAATGTGTTTTGATTAACAACTTCTAAACATTAGCCGACTAACCGGACAAATTTGAGACAATTGCAACCCATACTTTTCCACCCATCATTATCGAATTGTCAATTTCACACAATTAAAAACAACAATTGCACAAGAAACAGTTGTTTGAGAAAAAAAAATGCCCACAGATAGGAAAAAATGTCACCTTATTATCTCCGAATTTTCGCTAAGTCATTCATGTTGCATCATTACCTACAATTCACAAGACAAAACAACCCAACATAGGGTTATGTATATGACGAAAGAAAGAAAAAAAATTGCATAAACTAATAATATAATCTTTTTTAACTAATACAATCTTTTTCGCATTTAATTAGGTTGAGTAAAAAAATTAAGGTTAAAATATTTAGTTTGTTATTTGTTTGGAATTTCTATTTTATTAGTTTATTAGAATTATTTTATTTACAAGAATTATAATTAATTTTTTAATATTTTATTTGTACTTTTAATTTTTTTTGTCTCAATCTTAACCAGATATCGGACTAGGGGTTTGGTTTATCATTGCTGGCCAACAAAGATGTCGTGCTACTAGGCTTGTAGACCTCATCCCGAGTGCTATGTCAATGGTTTGAGCTGTTGGATTTATAAGGTTGCTCGAATAAATTATTCTTGCAAAAACTTAACTTAATCAGGTATTGATAACTATCAATTTAAATTATGTTTATCTTACAAGAAATTGATGATCAACCTTGTCTTAAAAAATAGGGAAATTTTTTTAAGATTCTTAGTATTAAAATTTTATAACATAAAGGACATACAATATTCTCATAGTAGTGGGGTCCCTTAACATTTTTTCTGAGAAATTTTGATCCAAAGAAATTTTGATCCAAAAAATTTCAAAACACAAAAAAATTTAGACAAATTTCTATGTGTTTTGAAATTTCTCTAATTGCTCAATTTCTTTGATTTTCTATGTTTTGAAATTTCTCTAGAATTGAATTTTTTCTGATTTGCTAACAAATTTCTCCGTGATTTGCTCACAATTTTCTCTGTGTATTCGACTAATTTTCTCAAGCTTACTCATAATTTTCTTAATATTTTAACCAAACCAGAGAAAATTGTGTCTTTTCACAGAGAAATTTCAGACAACCTTCAACAAATACATACACAAAAAGATATTGAGGATTGAAAATATTTTTACTCAAATTTATTCTTGAATCTGAGTTTATCCACTAGAGTAGTCAAATTGAGTATAATACCAAACTCATATGAACAAATATATATATGACATAACTTTGGCGGTTATTATACATGTCTTGAAATTTTTTTCCAATGAGATTTCTCGACCAAATTAGACTCCTAAATTTATATGATAGTTAGAGAAATTTGTAAAAATGAAATTTCTCCAGCATGTTGATTTTCTCTGCAATTTCTTTCTTTGAGATATGAAATTTCTTTAGAATTTCCCTTATGCCTGTTAATTTTCTTTGAAATTTATTTACTACTTCCCCTGTGAGTTTCTTCTTCAAACTAGTTGTGTGTGTGTAAATTTCTCCAGTATATTGATTTTCTTTGTCATGGGATTTCTCTGCCTTTACAATGAACATTTTGAAATATTAGGATAAATTTTTATATAATGACTAAAGAAATTTGATTTTCTTCTCCTTATTATGTTGATTTTCTTTAGCCAAATCACACACTCTCACTTGTAATTTTCTCTGACCAAATCAACTCAAAATCAATAAATAACGAGCACATCTGTTACAAATCAACTTGAAATCGATATATATAATTTTCTCTAGTATGTTGTTTTTCTCTGTCATGGGATTTCTCTATCTTTACAGTGAACATTTTAAAAGATTGGAAAAGATTGGGTTAGATTTTTCTGGCTAAATCATATACTCCTCCTGTAATTTTCTCTTGCCAAATCAATTTGAAATCAATGAACAACGAACACGTCTATTGCAAATCAACTTGAAATTAACTCTACAATAAGAAATCAACTTGAAATCAACTCCTATAATGTTTCAAAAATAAATATCTCAACAAAATTACAAAAACGCAATCTCTAAATCATAAATTAAAATAAAAAAATCAAAAACCGAATGCGAAATCAGAATCCTTACACAAATCAATTCGAATTCAACAAACAAAGAACAAAGAATAACTTGAAATTAACTACACTAGAACAATGAACAACAAAATCACAAAAGGTTGACTATCTTACTTTCGGTCAGAGGTTTTGAACTGTTGTCTATTCATAGAGCCACTGTTGTTTTGATTTTGTTTTGATTTGTTTTGTTTTATTTTACTTTGCTATATAAAGGAGGGGGATGATGATGGGTTTAGAAAAAATTTAATGTTTATAATTACAGGCGATGAACTTGAGAATTTTATATTAAAAATATATATATTATAAACTTCTTTCACTAATAAAAGAGGGATATTAAATTAATTTTTTCAAAAAAAAATAATCGTTTATCTTTTTTTTCAAACAAATATTAATGTTAAATTATTATCTTTGGTCAAATCCAACGACTCTCGGACCATTGACATGTCGCTCTAAATGGGGTGCACAACAAAGCCCAACCAACATCAGAACTAGATATGATGTTTTGTGTGGCCAATCCATCGCGTCACACGTGTCGATTAGTTACCTGGTAGCCGTCAGATCTAATGGTCACATCATATACCGGCTTCTGGGTGATTTGATGTCCTTCCTATTCAGTGAACCGTACACATTTAGTAATAAAATTTGACTGCGCTCTCCTGTCACCCATCCAGCAGAGTGGGTGTTTGTCCCGATCTGTGAAGTTATCGTTTAGACGGGGGAAGCAGCTCGTGTTTCAGTGGAGGTTTTTCTTAATTTTTTTAAATAATTTGAAGTATTTATATTTTAAAATTTATTACTTAGATTATTTATATAAAAAATTAAATTGATTAAATATTTATAATTTTATAACAAAAGTATATATATTTTTTAAAAAATAATCATTTAATTTCATCTTTATAATTTTTTAAAAATAATTAGTAAGATTATAAATTTTGATTAACTTAAGTTTTTATATAAATAATATACTTGACAAATTTTATAATATATACGATACGAATTATAAAATAAGGCTTAAGAAAAACCTCCACCACAGCACCCACTACAGGAATTAACACTTTTGCCGATCAAAAAATTGGTCGCTAAAAGCCCATTTTTATTGGCAAAAATAATTTATGCATCAATTTTTTTGGTCGCTACTTTAGTCGTCAATTGAGGGTCGACAAAAGTAATTCGCGACCAAAATTTTGGTTGGTCGCGAATAGTCGGATTTGCCAACTAAATTTTTTGTCGCTAAATATATCATTACCGCGACTAATTCATTTAGTCGCTAAAACACTTTGGTCGCGAAAAGTGATATTTTCCCGACCAAATATCTTACTCGCCAATTGACACATTTCGTGACCAAAAAGTTTGGTCGCCAATTATTACATTCAACGATCAAAAAGTTTGGTCGCCAATTGTGACATTCCACGACCAAAAAATTTGGTCACCAATAGTCAAGGAATCGCCGACTAACAATTTAGTCGCCAAAAGGTAAGGAATTGCCGACCAATAATTTTAGTAGCAAAAATGTAGAATTTGCCGACCAATTTTTTAGTCGCCAAATCTCTATTTTTTTTTTTTTAGAATATTCAATTTTTCTTTTTAAACATTCAATCCAATATCGAACAAAATTCATTCAACCCAACCACAATTAAGGAACAATAACATGTAAAAAATTAAAAATTGCTCACAGTTTCGGTACCACAATTGAGGAACAAAATTCATGACACACAACCAAATAATTTAACTAAGAAGAAAACTTGAGAATTTAACTTGTATACAAGAGCAATAGTACGTACAATCTGTGATTTGGCAAAAACAATCACTAAAAATTCAATCTCAAACTACACTTTGCTCTCACCAAAAATTATAAGAACAAAGAAATCAAAGAAAATAACAAGGTATGAGACTATTGGAACAGCTTCTTCCTCGTAGTATGCTCATACCATAATGACATCCTATTGCAATTTCATCCAATCTGACGGGCATACTTAGGATTCAAGCCCAACAACTTGCGCCTTCATCACTTATACGGTTCAGACATTTAAAACCAGAAAATGTCATATAATGCTCGCTTTGTAAGTCTTGATCAGCTAGAAATTGACAAGAACAAAACATACACACACATAATTTGGGACAAAAAATGCATTCTGTTAGTTACCCAAGCAACACACTTCTTCTCCCAGCACCTTACCACAAAGTAGGCTAGGAGAAATATTTTAGCAGTCAGTGATTATGATTCTTTTATTCAATTGCATGAAGATCCTCCTTACAGAATGCTCCAATTCATAGATAATATATAATACCAACTGTCATGGACATAAGAAGAAGAATAAGAAGAAAAAGGTGTTGATAGAGGTCTAAGCGCATTCTTGTGACTATTAAGGAAGGGAGGCTGTAACAGATTCAAATAACCAGAAAGCATCTGATCCTTTCAAGTGGGCTCAATGTTTCATAAATCAAAACAAATTGGCTCACAGGAAGTTCACAAATTGACATCAATAAAATTTTAGCTGCCGTCTTTTGGCAATTAAGATTTGAGAAAATAAAAAATAATAATAATAATATTAACAAAAATTAGCTATCTATTTCTGATTGGGCATTATTACTTCATAACAAACAGCATTAATCTGGGATTACAATTATATTCGGAGTTGGATTCCATACCATACCCTTTACTTCTTTCCTACTCTTCTCCGAGTAAATACAAGAGCTTCACAAACAATACCCCTTATTATTAACAGAGTGCAATCATAGAACTAACTATAGGATCCGGAAGAACTTACATAGAAAGGAATATAAGTTTGTCTGCCATTAACAAGCCCACTTGTGTAGCCTGTGTACCCGGCCATAGCTCCATGAACAGTACTTTGAGCAATGAGTGTACAATACACATTGTCAGCTACATTGCTTGGAATAGCCCGGATCATGTATGTAGGATTTGTTAGAAAAATTGATCAGGTCCAAATCTTGTTATTTCCCTTCGCAGCACTCTGTTTGATAATTTCTCCAAGTTCGGTTCAAGAAGAAACATAAGACAAACAAGAACGGGAAGTGAGAGGTTATTGACCTATATATTTAAGAGTAAGAACCATCTTATTTCGTTTTGCAAAATGTTTCTACAAAACAGGAAAGAACCAAGAAGTACAAAGACGAACTCAAGTATATTACCACTTGGGAATGCTCATCTTATAGAAAACAAAGAGATCACAAAATATCATAAAACTAAATTCATCAATGAATTATCCATTTCCATTAGATAGCCATGTAATTTTACACTTGTGGTCATGAAGAACATCTGCATGTTTACAAACTGAGAATGTAAATTGAGAGGTATAAATTATAGTAAGATCACGGTTTAGGAAAAATAAAACAGGAATAGTTTTTTTCCCTTCTTTTGACTAGACAGATTCTCACCAAAGGATTAAAACTAGGAAAATTAAAGATCAACAAGTAGCATCACTAGTCTAGAAGAAGAAACTGGAGACTAGAAAAAGATAATACATTAATATACTTCCAAATAGCCTCTGCATAAAAGAAGACAGTTCCAAAAGAATACGTAATGAACTTAAAAAAGTTGCTTACATTATGCGGCCCAATAATGGTGCCTATCCATGAACGCATGTAGATGTCATCTCCATCATCCATTCCATAACTCACAGTACCATCTCCAATACCCTTTTCTCCACGTTCAAGTTCCTCAAGCAATCTAAAGTTTTGAGGGACTGAAAAGAAACATAAATATACTATGCTTATATTAAGGTTTAACTGGTAGTGTACCAAAGACATTTATCATGTTCAATACAACTCAATAAAATATATGTATATATATTCCTTACAATAAATTTATATATAAAATACGTAAATACTTCCCTAGATACATCCTCAACCTTAGACTCTTCCATGTGCCCTTGCTCCCTCACCCCCACATTGAGCAGCTAAGATCCTTCTAGCACAGGGCAATAGATTGAGCAGCTATTCTCTGATAGATTAACATTATAAAAACATCAAAATTACCTGATGACCAATAGGTTTAGTATTATGAAGTATAAAAGAGAGAGGATAACATAGAGTCTTCTTCTCTTCAAGTGTTTGCAAGATCTTAATTTGTAAAATTCTTCCACCTATACTTTTATGTGTCAATAGATGTTCACAGGCGCTTCAATCATCCACTGCTTTCCTCTAATCATTATTAATTAAATCACAGACGAGATAGGAAAATAAAATCAAGCTATTATGCCATTCCATCTAATTGGTTCTAGAGGAACTATTTAACCAAATGGATAAATAAATGAGAAAATCACATGCAAATTACCATGACTATTGCTCAGCTAATGAAGTTACATTTGACTCTTCAACTGATGGTTGTGTACTTTCATCTTCAACAGAATGTACAGTGAGTCCAAACTGGCGATAACCACAAGCAATGGGCTGAAAGCAAGCCAGATCAACATATACACCATAGGGACTTAAAGTAGGATTTGCATGTGTTTCAAGCCAGTTCATTATCAAACAAAAACTTGTTTTTAAATGTCCACGGCGAACTAAACGCAACTGAGCATTTAGACCAGCCACTAATCGATACCAGATAGTAGGAGGGACAGACTGCAATATGCAAAAATAACAGTCAACGTCACTTTACTAGAAGAGATTGGAATGAGATTGGAAAAAGAAGATGGAGTTGTTGTAGGAGGGGTTGGTGGAGGAGAGGAAGGCTGAGGTGGTGGAGGAGTGGACGCCGGTGGTGAGGCAGCAGTGGGTGGAGAATTTGGAGATGGTGAAGTACTCGCCATCTAATATGTAAGAATGTGTACCAAATAAAAATCAATTGCAATATAATATCACAAAAATCTCCAAGCATTCATCACAGTAACCCATTTCAATTTTTAGGCAAATCGAAATGTCTAGACAATCACCCAGCTAATTTCTCAACTACCACAAGTCACTACCCAAACACTAAGTTCACGTTAACACCCCACTCAAAATGTAAAAATAAACCACCATTCAGACTCATTAATCAACTGCCATAGAGCAACAAAGAAAAATTTCAAGCTTTTAACCAAGTGATTAACTTGGCTCATTTCCTAGAGCAGTACTCAATAATTAATTACAGTCTTGAGGCAAAACCAAGTAGCCCATACATCACCAAACTTCACCAAACAAAAACACAATTCATCGAACACTCCACTTGCAATCACAAAACCCTTTCCAGAGCAAAACGCAGATCAATAATAACCTTGAGATCAGAACCCAGATCACCAATCGCGTCGAGAGCAAAACACATCAACCCAGATCACTGAACGGAGTTTTTGCAAGAATCTAAATCAACAAACACCCAAAAATTCCAAAATGCAGCAAAAATATTGAAAAGAACTCAATTCTGTGTAACACTCAAAAAGTTCAAATACAGTAACCGACATTCGAAATGCAAACAATCTAATCATCATCTAAATAATGCACATAGAAGACAACCCAAATGTCAAAACTCTCTTAAAACCCTTACCTTTACCTTTCTCTCTCTAGAATTAGTAGTTCTTTGAAAGTCCGAAGAAGCTTCTCTCTCTCCTCGAAAGCTCCCAAACACACGTGGTCACTGGGGTCTCTCCCAAATCCAAAGACCAGTGAGAGCGACCTCAAGAACAGAATTTTCCATTAAAACATGCGGAGATAAATAATATACATTTGATTTTTTGGGCTGAACAACAGTATAAAACTGGAATCAATCCATCATAATCAATCAATCATGTTCTAGCAAAACCCACAAAACCCTTCATTCTCAACAATAATCAATCAATTCATCAGAGCTCAAATCCTTCTCTCCGTACTAAAATTCGCCGCATTATATATATATAGAGAAAGAGAGAAAGAGAAACCGATGGCAAAGGCTAGAGAGGGAGACAACGAGAAACAAAGAGAGAGACAGACAAACAGACGGAGAGTGAGAGAGAACCTATGAGGATGCGGCGGTGGCGCTAGCGGTGGCGGTGGTGCTAGTAATGGCGTGTGATGTTGGTCTGCGATGAGGTGAGATTGGGTAAGGATCCCCCAAAAATGAGGAGTCCCTTAGACAGAGGGCGATGGCGATTTGCAACGGTGGTGACGTGTGACCGACGTGAGCAATGGTGGTAAGGGACTTCGGTCAGCTAGAGAGAGTGGGCACCGATTGAGAGAGAGAACACAGAAAGAGGGAGGGACAGGCCAACATAGAGAGACACAAATTAGGGAAAATATTTTTTTTTTCTGAAATTAAATTCCCACCCCACATTTCAAATTTCCCCCCAAACTTTTGGCGATCAAAAGACCAAATTAGTCGCAGAAAAGGTTTCTTTGCCGACAAACTTTTTTAGTCGCCAAATCTCAATCAATGGCGACTAAAATATTAGTCGCTAAAAGTACTAATTTGGCGACTAATTTTTTTTGGTTGCTGAAAATAAGTTTTTCGCGACCAAATTTTTGGTTGCCAAAAAATATGTGACATTCCACAACCAAATTTATAGTTGGTCGGCAAAAGTATACCACTTTCTGCAACCAACTCATTTTTTGGTCGCCAAAATATAACCCTCTGCGACCAATAATATTTGGTCGCCAAAAATAATGATCATTCGCGACTAATTAATATTTGGTCGCCAAATGTCTTTTTTTTTTTGCGACCAAAATTTTTTTGGTCGGCAAATGTGTAAATTCTTGTAGTGATTTGCTCACAGTAACATCCCAAGTCCCTAGACAAGTGGGTGTTGTCTAGATCCGTAAATTATTAAGTTATTACGAGTTTGATTTTAATTATTCAAACGTTTGTTTTGTGGAGATTTTTATATATATCAATTTTTTTTTTTAAAAAAAATAGATCGATTCAATCATAGTATATTTAATTTATTATGTTTGTCATAATTTTTAAAATACATTAGTCATTTATTTTTTTTTATGAGATAAATTCCATAAATTAAATGTTACTATCATCAGATCGATCTAATTTTTTGTATGAATGATATAAACAAAGCACCTTACAAAATGAATTATTCAGATTATTAAAACCAAATCCATAATAGACTCTACGGGCTCCGACAACACTCTCTAGTCTAAATGGGTGACTAGAAGTGAGCCTAATACATAAAATTTAGAATAAATTACATTGATTTTATCTAATATTTGAAAAAATTATAATAAGTTCTGTGTGTGCTGTTTTTTGACCATACCGCCAAACAGGTACTTAGCTGAAGAATACCGGCAGAATAGATTGCGCCCGAACGACCTGTCACAGAAAGAAATGACTCCGGCAATGGTTCTTCCACCTGGGAGCACTCCAACAATCAAGTCAATAATCAATATCTCTCAAAGATAACTAATTGTGCTTAACTCACAATGCCAGAATATAAAAGCGTACCTTAGACTCACGAGGGTGCCCTCCCTTTATAGCCAACATTAAGCTGATCCTTGTAGAAGCCTAGCTCTTCTTGGACTCTGGCTCAATGCTTATCCTGGACTTTCCACTGGATAAAGATAAACTCCCTAAAAACTTTATCCTTATCTAGGCCAAAGTCCTTTCCCATCCTAAGACTCTTGTCCCTTATCCGTTCATCTCGGATTCCGGTATCTCCGCAGATAACCTCGGCTTAGCTAAGATCACCTCGGCGCCATGACCAAGACACGTGGCACCTCGGCTGGCACTTCGGTGCCACTTTGACCACGTGTTGTCATTCAAGAAATATGTCCCCACAAGTTCTATAAAACTGATATAATTATATTAAATTGTTTTATAAGATTTTAATTCACATAAAATTTAGTCCAATTTTCATCATAAATTCGTTACTCATATAAATAAAAAAAAAACAATATTGTCATGTTTTTACACCAAAATTAATATTTGATTCTATTTATTTTTGTATTTTTACACAATTTGCAATAGTCATATAAACCATATTAAAAGGGAGGACAGTATAATTATGTTAAAATTGTAAGTTTTGTTATTGTCATGTTTTTACACCAAAATTAATATTTGATTCTATTTATTTTTGTATTTTTACACAATTTGCAATAGTCATATAAACCATATTAAAAGGGAAGACAGTATAATTATGTTGAAATTGTAAGTTTTGTTGTATTTCTTTTAAACTTTAGGGGAAGTCATTGTAATTTATCCTAAAATTTGTAAACTCATCCACACAGTAAGGTATGTTTGGTTTATTTGAATGAAAATGGAATAGAAAATGATTATTATTTTGTTGAAATATTTATTGTTATATTTATTTGGATATAAATATTAATGAAATGTATTTATAAATGGAATTGCCATCAAGAAATTTAAAATAATAGTTATTCTATTGAGAGGAGAGGAGAGGATAGGATAGGAAATAATTATTTCATCCTAGCAAAAGTTATTTCAGTGAAATAAACAGCACTTCAATTCTACATTGATTAAGAGTAATGATAGAAATTTTAAAAATTTTACTAAGAGTTCTAATAAATATTTTATATGGATATAGGATCCACATAATATAAATTTTATATGAATTTTATATTTATGTAAGATATTTGATAAAATTTTTAACATTTTTAATTGATTAATGCTCAAACCTGTACAGTTATTTTGTGTGTCATAGTTGTCAGTCATGTTGGATGATATTTTTGCACGTTAATGTCAAACAGGAAGACTTCAGATGGAGTGGAGCATAGAATTTTTCCTTTTATGTTTTTATTTTTTATTACTGTATGTGGTGTCCTCTCTGTCTTTCTCATCTCACACATAAAAATAAAAAATAAAAAAATGGGACAGAATGCACCCATTTCATTTGTCTAGTACACTACACTTTCAGTTTCATTTGTCTTGCTTACCCCAAAAGCAGAAAGGAAAAAAATGCGAGAAGGACGGACTGATGATTAAACCACTCACATATATATCCAAAAGTAACTACTCAACTTCCAAATTCAAGCAATACCCAGTTAGTAGCTATTGGGGCTTTTAGCTGGAAGAAATGGGAATTGGGGTTCTTGCTCTGCAGCCCGCGCAGCACTAATTGTCCGAGATTCATTTTGATAATTTAAACCGTTCATATTTTAGAATACATCAAGTAGAACATATCTGTAAAAAATCAAGTTAATCGGACATCGTTTACCCATACATTTACTCACATTTGTATCTACAAAAATAAATAATAATTGTGATTTAAAGTATTAAATGAATATAAATGTGAGTGGATGAATAGGTAAACGATATTTGATTAACTTAATTTTTTACAGACATATTTTACTTGATATATTATAAAATGTGAACAGTTCAGATTATCGAAATAGACTCATTTCAATGCACAATAGTTGCTGCTGCACGGACTGCGCAGCAGTAACCCCAATTCCAAAAAAATGCTTTTGAATTTTTTTTGGTGGTTCTTAGGGCAGTTTGTTAAGTTGTTTTGGAAATCTCATTTAAAGTCAATTTTTTGAATTTTCAATTTTTTCAAGTGACATTATATTTTGTACTTTTTTATATGTTATTTTTAAAAAAAATTTAAAAAGTCAAAAAAATTAGTTTTTAACCTATTTTCCAAAAGGGTCCAGCTTGTCTCAAGTTGAGATCAAGACTGGACCCGTCCAGTCCAGTCCAGCCCATGGGGCCCTTTTTTGGGCCCGTTTTGATAATCCGAACCGTTAATATGTAGAATTCATCGAGTACTATATGCCTGTAAAAAATCACGTTGATCGGATATCAATAGCTATGTGATAAAATCAGTTTTGTATAAAAAAAATGGACGGTGAAAAAATTGACGGTTGATAAAAACCTGTTTTGTTCACATAGCTATTAATATCCGATCAACGTAATTTTTTACAGATATATAGTACTCGACGAGTTCTACACATTGAACGGTTTAGATTATCAAAACAGGATCCGTGGTGAACCCTTACGAGTCTAACAATACGGTCCAATCCGATCTTAAATTGGACCAAAGCCACTGCCTTTCCAAAAACAAGTCAGTGTTGAACCGACTTTGAAGATGATGGAAAAGTGAGAAGCTATTGTGTGTTTTTTAAGAATTTTTAAGAGGAGAATAGGGAAATGACATTGAAAGAAAGATGATGTATTAGGAAGCGACGAAACTTAAATTCACAAATCATATTTAATAAAAAGACGTCTCATTTATTAAGCCAATTTGATATAGCACTGTCTCATCTACACATTTCAATGCGTATGGGTGGTGGTGGATGTACCATAGGCTTACGAGGGGCATCTAATTTTCAAAAACTCTACTTTTGCCTATAGTTTTTTTTTTCCCCTTCAACTGTGTCCTTCCTAAATATTAACCAAGACCCAAACGCCCCAATCCCAAAAAAATGCTTTTGAATTTTTTTTGGTGGTTCTTAGGGCAGTTTGTTAAGTTGTTTTGGAAATCTCATTTAAAGTCAATTTTTTGAATTTTCAATTTTTTCAAGTGACATTATATTTTGTACTTTTTTATATGTTTTTTTTAAAAAAAAATTTAAAAAGTCAAAAAAATTAGTTTTTAACCTATTTTCCAAAAGGGTCCAGCTTGTCTCAAGTTGAGATCAAGACTGGACCCGTCGATCAAATCAAATTTATGGGGTCCTTTTTTGGGCCCGTTTTGATAATTCGAACCGTTAATGTGTAGAATTCGTCGAGTACTATATGTTTGTAAAAAATCACGTTGATCGGATATCAATAGATATGTGATAAAATCAATTTTGTATAAAAAAAATGGACGGTGAAAAAATTGACGGTTGATAAAAAACTGTTTTGTTCACATAGCTATTAATATGCGATCAATGTAATTTTTTACAGATATATAGTACTCGACGAGTTCTACACATTGAACGGTTTAAATTATCAAAACAGGACCCGTGGTGAACCCTTACGAATCTAACAATACGGTCCAATCCGATCTTAAATTGAACCAAAGCCACTGCCTTTCCAAAAACAAGTCAGTGTTGAACCGACTTTGAAGGTGATGGAAAAGTGAGAAGCTATTGTGTGTTTTTTAAGAATTTTTAAGAGGAGAATAGGGAAATGAGATTGAAAGAAAGATGATGTATTAGAAAGCGACGAAACTTAAATTCACAAATCATATTTAATAAAAAGACGTCTCATTTATTAAGCCAATTTGATATGGCACTGTCTCATCTACACATTTCAATGCGTATGGGTAGGGGTGGATGTACCATAGGCTTACGAGGGGCATCTAATTTTCAAAAACTCTACTTTTGCCTATAGTTTTTTTTTTCCCCTTCAACTGTGTCCATCCTAAATGTTAACCAAGACCCAAACGCCCCCCCCCCCCCCCCCCCCCCCTGCTCACTGTCTCTCTTAAACCCAACCTTATTTTTTTATTTTACTTTAACCATTTACAACTTCAAAACACTTTTTGTTTTTTTAAATTTTATTTATAATAGCTTGGTTGTTTACATGTAGAAAAATATTTTTAATTACATTGGTAATGATATTATCATACAAAACTTTCAAAAGATAAAAACTCATAGGAGTCAATTATAAAAGTTTATATTAGAAATTTTGTACTTTTGTGATTTTGTTAATGAAATATAAGTTTATATTATAAACTTTATATTAGCGCTTGTTGCTGAGGCAAAGTATTAAGTTTTTGTTTATGAATTTTTTTTTCTTGCTATTGTGATTAATATGCTTGCTCCTTCTAAAATTATATTTTAGTTCTGTCACTGTGAATAGGAGTGGAAAAAAATAGAGAAAGGAAATACAATAGGAGAAATATGGAAAGTGGCGAAACTAATTACAATTCTTAAATTACAACACAAGTAGGATGAAGAAAAATAACTAGAAAACGGATTTTTTTTTTTTTTTATATAGAATTAATCATGGTAATTCTCTATATACCCTCCTCAATATTTTTACATATTAGCAAGGTTTTTTTTTGTATTTGTTTTTTTTGTTTTTTTTTTTTTTTGAACTACATATTGACAAGGTTCTCTGCAATTTTTACGCCAAATGCATGAGAGGCTATGAAGCTATTGTCGTATTGGTGATAGTGAAACTTTCTCATACATTTCAGACAGAGACTCTGAAGCCGGCATGTGAGGCCAGTAATGGTCCCTATAGCAGAACCATCCCATTCCATGGTCCATTGGTTTTACCCATTTGAATTAGATGGTCCAAAATGAGCTGTACTCCTACTACTACTACAACACTCAAATCTATCAGTGTCAATTGCACATATGGACAATGCCTGCTTCGCTTGTTTTTTTCAAATCTTTTGATAATTATTGTAATAAAAAATAAAAGTCAATGAAAAAAAAAATCATAATCAATGAAAAATAAATCTATTTGAACAGAAAATGTCATCACCACGACACTATCATCGTCACCCCACCACTGTGTCACCACCTTCACATTCACCTTCGTTCCACCACTACCGCTACCAAATATTTTCAATGGAAAATATTTATTGAAAAAAAAACTCGTAAATAATATTCTTACTAAAAAAATATTTTTCACTTAAACAAACGAAGGTTAATTTTCTGACTTTGTCGTTTCCAAAAACTTTTTGAGATTTATCATATCACTTTCTATTTTTTGAAGGTTCAAGTATTGGAAAATTAGTACTTATTCTACGTACAGCACCACGCGGTGCTCTTAAACTATTTCAATTGATTAGGTGCCCAGAAGATTGGGTCGTGTTAGGGTATTATTAATTCGTCATAGAATTTACCAATTAAATATTGATTGAGTACCAATGGATATTATCCTTAGACCACCCAATAACTCAATTTCTACAAGTAATATTTGAAATCCCTAATAAAATATTCATAATTTCACCCACAATTACGTAAAATGATAAATGTCAATTTTTGATTTGTTACCTAATTAATTATGTGAGACTTGGCTTCTTTGTTATATCATTGAAGGTATATTTAGAGGTCAAAAATGTAAATATCTAGTATAACTTTGACTTCTACCAAACATAATGTTCTCTCTCTCTTTTATTTTTTATTTTTCTACTTGGGTTGGGGCAAACAAATGATACAATTGAAAAGCGAAGGCTGCAACAGCACCGAAAAGGGCCAATATATATATATATATATATATATGAAAGTATAAAAATGTCAATAATGCTTGAGACCACTAAAAGTGGTGCTCTAAAAGCACCACTAGTGCTGTGACAATGGACGGGACTTACTGCTTGTGTCTTGTTTTTTTTTTTTTTTTTTTTTTTGAAATACTTGTCAACTTATTAGTGGTGCTTTAGAGCACTACTTTTAGTGGGATGTATCATTACCCTAAAAATGTCCCTTGAAAACCAATGGGGAGCTTATTTATTTGGTCTTTTTATTACATTTTTTGTAAGACCATAAAAGAGAAAAAACAAAAAACCAAAGTGGTAGAATAATAATAGCAATATATATATGTAAGTTGAACGGTGCTAATCTAGTTGGGGATTGTTAAGGTAAGCGTTGATATTTTTTGCACTTCTTTCTTTGTTAATGTAAGTTTTTGCATATATTACTTTTTTTATCAATAAAGTTTCATTTTACTGATAATATATATATATATATTAGCTGAACAAAGTGAATGTGCATTTTTCTGACTCTCTTTCTGCCAGACATTTCATGGACCATAAAAATGTAGGATGGCTTAGCCCATTGCGATAATCAATTGGGCTTTAATTGTGTGACCAATTGGGCTTCTACGATAATATTTTGAAATACGAATTGGACGATATTATTTTCAAAGGGCTTGGTCCGATGGGCAAATGTCCAATTTGAATTGGACGATATTATTTTCAAAGGTAAATTACAACTACATCTTTGAATTTGTTTAAAATATGAATCACCTTTATAGTTTTGAAAATTACATTATATCCCTGAGATTTAAAATTTTATAACAAATGGACCATTTTATTAAGAATTATATTTTTTTCAATTAATTCTGTTAAATAAAAAATTATGACAAAAGAGTATTTGTAATTTTTCAAATCACATGAAACAATCTGTATTTTAAATAAATCTCCGAAGATGTATTTGTAATTTACTCTATTTTAAAAAATATTCCCTATGACATAAAATTATCCCAAAAATAAATTATTTATATATTTCGTGTCATTTATTTTAATGTGTCAACATGATTTAAAATGATCTTAGTTATAAATTAAAGTAGTATTGGTTAGAGGTGTTCGCGGTTTGGTTGCGGCCAAAGAACCTTTAATTCACCATCCGTTTACCTAATTGGGAGATTGAAAAAATTAATTCGCATCCGCTCACTAGATTGGCGGATGCGGATTGAATGGCGAATTGGCGAGATAGATGTAAATCAGTTTGGCAGTTTAAATTTTTACAAATTTTGAACATAATATAACAACTTGTCAAATTTTTTTTTTGGATAACAATCCAACTCAACATAACCAAAAGATTATCAAGTAAATTGTCAAATACAAATAATAAATACATATAAGAAAACCATGCATTATCAAAACTATTTCATTATTTTTTTAATTCAAAAATTATTTAATTTGATTTTTTTTATATAAAAAAAATAAAAAATTAAGCCTTATATTTTTTACACAAAATACCAAATATCAACATTTACCATTTGATAAAAGGATTTTCAAATTGAAAACAAATTGAAAATACAACAGAAAATTTAAACTCTTTTTCAATTGAAAATACAAACAGAATATCTAAATAAATTGAAAACACAAAGTCTTACAGATTGTTAGGGGTGCTCACAGTTTAGCGATTCGGTTACAGTTAAAGGAACCTCAAATCCGCCATCCGCTCAAAACTAGACGGATTGAAAAAAATTAATTCGCAACCGTCCACTCGTTATCACGCATCCGTCTAAAATGCAGCAGATCGATTCGGTTCGATCGATTTGGACGGATCAAAATATCTGCTATTCACCCCTAGAATTGGTTATCAATTGAAGTAATGGGGTTGTTTATGTCAAATCAAGGTAAGGTCTATGTCTATTACACAATCATATTTTAGTTATGAAGTAAATTAGGGTTGATTTTGAGGTAAAGTTGTGTTTTGATTATGACTCAAAGTAGCCTGAATTACTTAAAGTAAGGCCTAGTTTGGGAAGACTAAATAAGTACATTTTTTGACTTTTAATGAAATATGGATCGGGTTTGAAGTGATGTATTAGAGAGGTGATGTGACTTAAATAAGATGATGTGACTTAAATAGGATAGTGACTTTTTGACTTTTTATTTTTTTTCAATCATGCCAACCTTTGCCTAAATTCATGTTTTGTTTGTTCAAAGTTGGCTCCAGATTGATATGTTACATAAACAAGTCAAGGTAAAATTCATTTTGAATTGATTGATTTCTAAGTCGGATTCAAATTCAGCTTCATAAGTTTATTTGCATTATAAAATCAAGCTACTTGATTCCAACTTGATTAATTTCGTTAGGCTAAATCTGAATATTTTTTAACCTTGTCAAATTTTCAACTCAAGTTTCAACACCCTACAATTTGGTTTAACTTGGCTTATTTAAAACGCTATGTATCAGTTTTAGGGCAAAGTGGTATAGCTTATGAAATAAATAATATTTTAATTTAAGAAAAATGTCTCGTAGTTCAAATTTTGTGGCTCAAAAGTGGCTCAAATTTTGTTTCACAGACCACACCCTTGTGGATCATAACAAGGCATACAATACACACTTTAATTGTAGTTGACTAAAGTTTAATTTGTTAAAAATTTCTTAAATTTGTTTGTAAAATAAGATGATAAAATAATAATCATATGACGAAATTTTTTTTTATCGGCAATAAAGTGATGACATTTTAGTTAACTTTTTCAAACTAAAACATGTACTTATTTTAACATAAACTTTGGTAACTATACAATCGATGTCGTTGGTATCATTTTCAAAGATTTTTTTTATTTTGTTTTTAATTTTGTGCTTCAAAAGATGAAAACAATATGAAGATTGAAAGTGAAAATAACATCATTTCATATCATTCTTATATTTATATGAAAAAAATTCATTAAAAATTTTGTGTATATCTTTTTCTCGTAATTCTTGCTTGGGGTTTTTCTTATTTACTTCGATAATTTATATTGTATTTTATTTTTATTGTAATTTTTTTATTATACTTTATTTTATTGTGATAATTGTAATTGAAAAAGAAAAAAAAAAAGAAACCACGAGGCCTAGGATCAAATTCATGCTCACCTAACACCTGTGAAATGTTTAATTAAAAGGGAGGATGAATATTGGAATATCTGCCATATTGGTATTCTTAGGACTAGCATCTCCCACTTTCGGATTTTTAAACCATTTAGTGCTTTTTGTATGGTTTCATATATAATCTCGATTCTACCTCCACTTTGATTGAATTAAGGATTTCATTTTGCTGATATCTTGACATAATTAGTTGAAAATTAAGAACATTTCAAAGTCTTAATCAAAACAATGGCACCACTATCGAAATCGTTCGCAAAATGAACTCACTAAGCACAAATATTCTTTTCAATTTGATAAATTCAATCCCTATTTGAATTTTTTTTTCTCCCACCATGAGATTCCTTTGTATTATATTTTATCATTATTGTAATTGCAATTCATTAAATGTATACAACTATGTGTTTATGTTTGTGAACCAAGAAAAAAAGTTATGAATAACAAAAAAGTAGTGTAAAAAGTTATCTAAAATGCAAAATATGTGATGTAAATTCAAACTAATGTGATGTGTGGGTTACATTTAAAGGTCTTGCTAATGATAATTCTAAGAGTTATTAATAAAAAAAATATATTAAATGAAAAAAAAAATTATAATCTTAATACATTTTTCACATATCTCAAAATACTTGCACACATTTCAATATACTTTAAGTCTGTTTTTAACATTTAAAATAAATTTCTAGCACATATTTTATTGGGTTTTATTAACAGGTGATGCATTAAATCTCTGTAGTCTATTTTATGGTTGTATCCAATCTTTATAATAATAAAAAAAATCCACTATCATAAAAAATTAAAAGGTTTTAAACGTGTTTTGTCCTAGAGATTACCCTTTCTTCCATTCCCTTTATTTTAATATTTTTATATACTTTTGATAATGTTTTTTTAAACATAATTAACATAAAAATTAATATACTTTATTTTTAAATGATATTTCCTGATTTTTTAAATTTTTTTTTAAATGGTCTTTATTTTCAATCATAATTAAACTATATGGTGTAAAGAAAATGAATCTAAAAATTAAAATAAATATAAAAATAAAGAGCACTTGAAATTTGAAAAAACAAAAACAAAATGTCATTTAAAAATGAAGGGTATTCACTTTTATGGTAAAAAAATGTTTAAAAAGGGGGGAAATTACTACTCAGTGGTGATTTTAAAAATTATGTCACATTGGTTGAAAATTTATAAGTTTAATTATTAATATTTATCACTTGTTAATAATTATTATTTTTTATTTCCTCTGATATGTTATTTTTCCTAAAAAAATTTCATTATCAAAAGTATATAAAAATATTAAAATAAAAAGAATTGATGAAAGGGTAATTTGGTCTCTAAAAAATGTATTTAATACATTTTTAATTTCCTAAGATAGTGGTGTTGGTTGAGAGGATTTAATGTATATTTAATAACTGTGTTAAGGACATTTGTTAACAAAATCAATTTTATTTTGAAATAATACATTTGTTGAACTCCAAGAGCAAGCAATCGATAAGTTCAAGAAATTGTGAAGGTGACATCTGAGAATACGTCACGAGCACCGTCCCATAATAATCCTTGATCATGCATGGTTTTGGAACTTTCCTCCACATTAATTGCACTTAATTGAGGGATCAAAATTAATGCCAAACCCTAGTGGAGACCCTAATTTTGTCTGCCACACTATAAAGAATTCAGTTCTCTCAATCACTTGTTTGCTTAATATTTGTGGGAATCAACATAGACATTGAAAGACAAAGAAATTTAAATGAAAAATATTGTAGGTCTTAAATTTTCTATTAAATAAATGATTAAATGTTTCATATGAGTGTGGGGTCAGAATTGTATAATCCACATCTATGTGAAACATTTAATCATTTATTTGATAGAAAATTTGATATGTCTGACATTACTCAATTTAAATAGTCAAATTGAGTAGTCTTCCAATAACAAGCAAGAAATGACCTTTGAATGGAGGCACTTTGAGGGCAAGTTGGCTCCTCAACCATTCTCTTAATTTCCTTACTAAATGTTGGTTTTTCATTATTGCAAACAATGTTTGTTAAATGGCAATTCATACGGTATGATAATACAACTTAAATCGTATATAAAGTTAGACAGTAAAGATTGATTATTTTCTAAAACGAATAAAAATGTGACATTACCTGATAATATGAATATTATATGAATCAGGTCAGTATCAAACTTGCATAATACAAAATTTACCCACATAACTAATTTACACATTTTAATATTATTTTTATTAATTGTGCTTACAATGGTGTCCTGACATTTTTGAATATTTTAGGTACCCCCATCTAACTAAATAAAAATATATATAAATTAAAATTTTAAAGCAAATATAATATTTTAAAAAACTTAATGTCATTTAATGTAGTGTATTTTTTTAATACTATTTTAGAGTTATCTATTAAAAAAAGACAATAACAACCTATAGTTTTTGTAAATTGAGAAAATCAAACTGAGTTAAAATCAAACATTAACTATGAATGATTTCATCCCCTAATGATTAATTTTATGAAATTTAACTTGTGGGATAAGTTAGTGTTACAGTAACACAAAATAAAAATAAACATAAACTCGTTAAGTTAGTGTAAAAGTAATTCTAACACGAATACGATCAACCTAACACAATATATCCTTTGTGTTTGGGACTTCATCTCGATTAGTCTCTGAGTATTTTGTAGCTCTATCTACACATACAGGCTACATTTCCTGAAAGTGACCCCAAAGGCTCAATTGCTTCACGAAATTCAAACTCACATGAACTATAAAAAAAATTTAAGACTCCCGAGCTTGACGTCTACATGCCGGTATGTTTTTATCTTCAAAAACAAGCTAATAGTTGGACTATTTTCATAGTAGAATAACATGATCTCATTTAGGAGTGCAATATAGGTTGGTTTAACCCAAGCAATCCAAATTTAGTCCAAATTTTTTTAAGGTTTGGATAATATATTTTTAAATTCGGTACGGGTTTGGGTACAAATTTAAAAAACCGAATTGGGCTTGGCAAAGACATCAAATAATCTGAGCAACTCAAAACCCGAATTATACATATATAGATATATAAAAATATTAAATATATATAAATTATTAGCCATTACATGATATTAAGTAATTTAGATTATTAAATCATATTGAATATATATTATGTATACAAATAATACAAAATCTTACTTTTTTTTATTCTCACTCATAAATTGTAAAGACTGCTATAGCGGCATCTTTTTTATATTATATAAATTATTTGTTTTGATGTTATTAATAATTTTATAAACAAAATGTAAATAGAGTCAAATTTTAATAATTTAATAATGTAACTGCAAAAAAAAAAAAAAAAATCATTTATAGTTCAGGCAATTCGGGCAACTCAGGCAATTCGAGTTTAACTTGAGTCGGGCTTGGATAGGCAACCTCGGGCTACAATCCAGGCTTGGACGAATCTGAGTAGATCTCAAAACAACTTAGATTAGACTTGAATAACTCACAACCTTACCGAACCCACCCAAATTGCACCCTAATCTCATTACAGTTTTTGACTTATCAAGTTGGACTGTAATTGTTTACCCAAATGCCAAAGCCTATCTTTGTAATGTCAAAACCACTTCATTAAAAATTACATTTAAGATATTAATGTTGTGTTTGGTTGGAGAATTTAGGGAGGGATTTAGAAAGGGAAAAGAAAAGGGAAAATGTGTGTGAAACTATGTGAAATTTAGACATATTTTATTCTCATTTTACTTACCTTTTCTATTTCTCTTTCCAGATCCCTCCTTAAATCCCCCAATCAAACACAGCATACGAGAAAATAGCTCCAGGACAATTGCAAATGACCCTTACGTGACTATTCTTCTTCTTCTTCTTCTTATTATTATTATTATTATTAAATGGAGATTCAAGATTGGTCACAATCATAATTAGTGGAATCAAAATGAGAATTTCACGTAAAGTTTTAGGATGCTTAGGTTTATTTGTTTTTGGCCCAAAACACATCTCAATCTCTTACGTTTGATACGATAAAAAAAAAAAAAAAAAAAAGAATTAATGAAACATATTTTTATTGATCAACAAAAATATACTTATTCGAACAATTTTTTTGTTTTATTTTATAACTTTTGAAAGGACTAAAACGTTTTCTAAATTGAAGTTTTACTAATGTCACCACATTATCACTGTTTACACCATCTCACCACCAACATTTAGAGCACCGCTATTGCCACCACCATCTCCACCATTTCACTACCTCCACCTCCACCATCCCACCACCACCATTATTATAATCTAGGACATTAATATATGGTCGCAACCAAACATAAAAAGTAATTAAAAAAAAAAAAATTTGTTATAAACAGTCTCTATAAATGCTTTTTCAACAGAAAAAAGAAAAAAAAAAAATACTTCCCATAAAAAAAATGTTTTCGGTGTAAACAAATCGAGAGTGGTGAAAAAACTGGACAGTTTACTTAAAAATAAAACTAGAAAATTCTTGCAACTTATAATCTCACATCATTTTCTAACTAGCCGAGGATTTTCTTCACCGCTATAGAGAATAAAAGGATTCATATATTATTTCAGAACAAACCAAGGTCTTGATATTACTTCACGTAAACAAACAAACAAAAAAATATACATTCATCTTTTTTTTTTTCTTTTCTTTTTTTTAGTGTCAAGTTATTTAAACCGCAACAAAGCAAGAAAATATTAGTTTCCACCAATGGTTAATATTTAGCCATTACATCCTAACTACAAACTTAGATAAGTGTATTTTTTATTTGATAAAAATAAAACCAAATAAATTATATATGTATAATGCATGCACTAGTAATAGATGTGCATGTATAACATATAGGCATGTAAATATTATATTATTATATAATAGAAGCTAAAAACGCTGTCCCTTCTTTCAGACTGAAAATCTCAATCCAATTTTTTTTTTTTTTTTTTTTTTAATTTTATAATATATATACAAGTCATTTTGTGATTAGTCCAAAATTTAATTTACATAAATTAAGTTAATTTACCATAAAAATGCTCTAATTATCTATGATTTTGAATTTCAAAATTGAAACTAATATGGTAATTTACTTTCACCATTTCCGAAAATAATGTTGATCAAAATAGTTCAACTAATAATGTTGAATTTCAAAATTCAAAATAATATAGTAAGTGACCCTCATCCTTTCAAAAAATAATACTAATCAAAACAATAAGAGCAATATAAAATCCAAAACAATTCTCTTAAGGTGTACCTCATACTTAATCTTTTTCCCAAGCCAGCCAATTCTCTTCAGGTAATGGTGCAAATGTTAGTCTCTCTTCTCCCTTTGTTAATAGTTCAATTTTTTATTTTTTATTTTTTTGGTGGATTTTTGCTTCTGTGTGATTCAATTTTTCTCTATTTGATTTTTTGGGACCAACTCTCTCCAAATGTCATGGCACAAAGGTTACCTCTCACTCTCTCTTAGCCAACAATCCAAACTTATTTCAAATATTTTTTTTTTTGTAGATTTCTGTTTTCGTTGAGTATTTTTTTTCTATATCTGACTTCTTCTTCTTTTCACTGTGTATTATTTCTTACTATATTGATAATAAATATATAAATGTTTAGCTATCTTATTTTGGATTTGTGTACTTTTCTATGTTTGTAAGATTTTTTTTATTGTTCATATTGCTGTTATTATTTTTTTGATATATATAAATTGATAATACAACAAGTCTTTCACAAGATATAGCGTCTTACATTATTCATTGTGATTTGACCATTTCATAAGAGATTAATTGCAAATATAAAATAAATATATTAAACAACTATATATAATCCAATAACGCATATCCAAAAACCTAACAAACACCAATTACACAAATCCCTAATACAAGAAATAACCCAAAATAAAAAGAAATAAACAATTACATATAATCTTCATAGAAGAGGAAAAACAATCAACCTTCTGTCTTTGACACAAATTAATCACCTTACATTTCCCATTATACAAAAGTAATATCTCATAAGTTGAGCGCCTTGCATTGTTCTGAAGGCCAATGACTGTACCAATGTCCCATTTTTTGTTATTCTGATTTTCTTTTTCTTTTTTTAATAATTATTTTTAAATACAATCTTTCTCATATGGAAACATATTTATTTCTTTTCAATATTGTTTGCATAATCTACCTATACAAATAAATTTATAATAGCCAGATTGTTTCCATATTGATGTTTGTACTGAATATTGATTAGTCTAAAAAAATTATAAATTTTGAAATGCAACAAAAATTATTAAGTGATATTAGTATTGAACATTGATTGATTTTAGTCTTCAAATATATATGCTAATTATCGATATGATACACAAGGGAAAAAGATTGAGACACACAAAATAAATTTCACAATTTTACCAACAATGACTTGGTAAATTATGCATCAAATTTTGATATGTTAGTTATTGAACTACGTAGACCAAATTTTCTTACCATGTCATCGTAAATAAATTATGGAACTTAAAATTCTCAGTATATGTAAGTATAATTTCTTAATAAATAGAATGTTTACTGCTATTTGATGTCAATTGAGATTGTTTATACTCAAAGTTGTGTTTGAATATAAGATTTGTGAAGAAATTTATGGAGAAAAACGAAAAAGGGAGAAAATGTGAATGGAGCTCAGTTCCCCTTTCTTTACATTTTCCTCACATTTTTGTTTTTCTTGAAAAATTCTTACACAAATTTTAGATTAAAACACAATCTAAATAAATAATAGCTCATAGTTATTTATATATATATATAGAAAATATTGATTTAAAAAAAAAAAAAAAAAAAAACTGAGCATCTTTGTCCAGGAGGTTTCTTTCATTAGAGTTTGAATATAGTGACAAAAATCTACAAATGTGTATAAATTTGTTCGTGCATAGGACAAATATTATGCTAGTATAATATAAACAAAAATGTTATCGGGGTGTTTGAAGTTCAAAGCTTCAATACTTTTTTTTTCATGACTTTGAATTTTTTAAAGGAAAATAAATAAGATCTATTTTTTAAGATTTGGTAAATGAGATCTTTAAGGTCTTCAAATTTAGTTTTAATATATACATACATCATGTCACTTATATGAAAATATTTTAAAATTTTCAAACATAATCTAGAGTAATAAATGAAAAATAGATAATACATTCACGTTATAAAATCAAAAATCTATGTGCTACAAAATTAATAAATATTTCATATATCAAACACTAATCTTACTATTAAAAAAAGCACTAATCTTTGCACATCAAGTGTAGTAATTTTTTATTTTTTATTTTTATTTCCTAATTATACATTTGTCGTAAAATCTAAAATGCATTTATTACAAAATTAATAAATATTCCATATTTCATACATTAATCTTTACCCATCAAGTATAGTAATTTTTTTAAATTTTCTTCCAAAACTATATCTATATGTATCTATCCATCTATATATTTGTACTATATATTAAACAAAAAGACTTTTCACGAAGAGCCTTATGAAAATTACAACACTTCTAATTAAATTTGTCAATTTTTTTAATTAAAAAAAATTTAAAAAACACTATTGACCAACCCATTAAACCAATAATTATAAAACTAGTAATGATTCCAAATTTATGTTTTTCAAGAAGGAAATATAAAATAATCTTCTTCCTAATTTACCCAAATCTATTCTTTCTCATAAAATTCAAAAGGAAAAACTAAGAGATATCCAAAATATTAATTACAAATTTTTAAATATTGACTTATCTACCTCATTTAATTTAAAATCTATACCAATATTTTGAAAACCAAACTGGACATATAGGCTTGACCGTAGAACGGTCTATGGTCTAGTCCGAATATACTCTCTAACCCATTTCCTCTTGAAAATGGGTCATTTTAAGCTACATCAGTGCAAATTGGTCCAATTTGCTATGTTTGGTCCAATATTGAAAAAGTTGAACTAGTAATCCGTTCACCCGATCTCTTTTTTGGTTTACTCATCGGTCCGTGTGGCTCGGCTTTTTTCGCGCCCTCTCGAAGGTTTGAAATGAAGGCCTCATAGTTCGACTCGTGGTTCAATCTAATATCACAAGTGCAATGTATAACTGATAAACACCAAATAGTCCAAATCCAGCAAATCGTTTTGGAAAATTGATTTGAATCAAACAGTGCCAAAATTGGACTGCTTTGCCAGATACAAAGTCGCCACCTAAATATTTTATTTTGAAAAAATTTAAGAAACCCATGACTCGTGCCAAAAGCCACGTGTCTGTCATCACCAAAGTTGCATCGGTTCGGGAACTTAGGTACGAAAGAGGAAGGTCATGAATTGAGCACTCCCGCTCGCCCAATCAAAGATCGGCCTCTACTAATCATAATATGATTTTCTATAAACATTATGTATTCTTATTCCGGTTATTAAATTAGTTTTACTATGTGATGCACACAAGCAAATATAGACTAGTTTGCTCAAGTTTGAACAATTCAACTCGTGTTTGTTTGTTAAAATGGTTTGAATTTGTCATATCAAGTGGGCTTAAAAGTTTGCGAATTTGCCACCAAACATAGTGGGCTTAAAACATGATTTGCCACTCAACAAAATGGGCTTAAAACTTACATTCGTTGAATCTTTCCAATTCAAATAACAAGCCTTCATCCACAGGCACTCATGTAGTTTAGCATTTAAGCACATAGCCTCATGGCAAACATGCTAATCATGGCAATCACTCACATTCATGCAAGTATGCTAAAAGATAAAAACTCACCTAGTACTCCAAGCTACGAAAACACGAGTTAGTGAAACATGCATGATTCCTAACTATGCAAAATGATTAATGCAACACATGCAATATGCAATTTAATAGGCTCGGCTACTAATATGACATATGAATCGATTTGATAACATACGATTTAAACACGTATTCCAATAAGGTATCGAAATTGTAATACAGTTTGAATGATGCGCCGAGCCTCGGTGCATGCAATACAAATAAATAGATGCAAGCATAAGGTATGCTAATTTGAAATATGTCCCTAATCTAACTATTGAAAGTGATTAAATAAAAGGGAGAAAGACTTGGGGTTGGAAAACATACACACATGTACGCACACTTATTACAACATTACGCCCTCGCGAAGGAGGGTCCGAATGAATAAGAGCTAAGTTAATCTAAGCTAAGCTAATTAGACTAATTATTACAACAATTTAACTAACTAGCAAACTAATAAATCAAATTACAACACAAATGTACACGAACTAAGCAATTAAGACATTAAACTATGCTGCCACTGTTTCGCCTCGGGAAGTAAAAGGTGCATTTGCTCGATTTTGGACCGAAAAGACCTCCGTTTTGTTCTCGAAAGCCTTTGTTTGCAAGTTTGAGAATTTCCAGAATCTTTCTGCTCCATCTTACCAAATCTTTGCTGAGATTTACATCAAGGTCAGAGACGCGTTCAACATCCCGGCCCATGCAAATCGGTGCGAAATCCGGTTTGTTCATTAGACTACTATAGTTCGGACTCAATGTCAAGGTTCTGAATCTAATCTCGCAAAGTGCAATGCAAGATCGATAAATCACCAAAGAGTCCAAATCCGGCAAATCGTTTTAGAAAATTGATTTTAATAAAGAAGTGCCAAACATAGATTGTTTTGCTAGATACAGAGTCGCCACCTAAATGTTTTTGTTTTGGGAAATTTAGGAAACCCTGACTCATGCCTAAGGCCACGTGTCCGTTATCATCAAAGTTGCCTCAGCTCGGGAACTTGGGTACGAGAAGGGAAGGTCATGCAATGAGCACCCCCGCTTACCCGATCAAAGATCGACCTTTACTAACATGATATTTTGTTATTGAAAACACATGTGTTCTTATTCCAGTTTATTAGCTAGAATTACTATGTGATGCGCACAGCATACAAGTATAGACTAAATTGCCTAAGTTTGAACAAAATATCTCATGTTTGTTTGTTTGAAAATGGTTTGAGGGTACTACTCGCAAGTAGGCTAAGATGTGGATTTGCCACCCTTGAGTGGGCTTAGAAAACATGATTTTGCCACTCTCAAGTGGGCTTAAAACTCGCATTTCAATGAATTGTTCCAATTCAAGTAATCCAATCTTCACCCACAGACATTCATGCAATTAAACACTTAAGCAATTAGCCTCATGGCAAGCATGCTATCATGGCAGCAATAACACACATGCAAGATGCTAAAGCGTAAACACTTACAGTGTACTCCGAGCTAAAACAAGAGCTAGTTAGTAATCAATGCATGATCCTAGCTATGTTAAGATGGTTAATGCAACACATGCAAAAATGCAACTAAGATAGGCTCGGCTATTCTAAGATGGCATATGAATGCGACAATTGATACATGTATTCAAATTGGTATTGAGATACAATGCAATTAGTATGATGCTCCGAGCCCGGTGCATGCAATACAGATGAATGAATGCAAACATGCGAGCATAAGGATGCTAATCAAAATAACTAACCATCGTAAGCGGTTAAGTAAAAGGGAGAAAGATGTGAGATTGGAAGACATTCACACACTCACGCACACTTATTACAAAAGTTGGCCCTCTTGACAGAGGATCCGAATAAATAATACAAACCAACTAATTAACTAGCTATCCTAGCTAATTAATTATTACAAAACCTTAACTAATTAAGCAAATTAATTAAGTTATAAAACCAACTAAGTAAGAAAAGAAAGAAGCTAAATCAAGCTACCACAGCTCTGCCTCGAAATGATAAATTATGCATGCTCGGTCGAGTCCTCTTGGAAATCTGTTGCCATGCTTCATGTTGCCTCTGTTTGCACTGTTTTTGACTTCTGAAAACTGTGAAAATTTTTGTGATGCTTCTGAACCACTTCATGGGCACTCTGAGAGGCCATCGACCAAATGGTATGGTCATCGGCCAAAGGATAATGGTCATCGACCACTGATAAGGCTATCGGCCAAAAATTGTTAGCCAATCGGCACACCAGATAGCCGATCGGCCATCTCTTCTTGCAGACTGCTCCTTTTGCTGCAGCAGAGTATAAACAGAGGCATGGCAATACATTTGCAAAAAAATGTTGTGCAACTACACCCCTTATCATGTTTGAAACTCGAAGGAGTGTAGTGCTCGACTCTCGAGCCATCAATCACGCATTTCAATGCATGATGGCCAAAAAAACTGAGTCGCACAATTCAATGTCAATGAAATGCACAAAAACACATAATCCCTTGACCTCTATCATGCGTGATCAAGAGAGTCGGCGACCAAGAATTGAGGTACGTTTCATCACTTCAAGTATGAAACGTGCCTCGTTCCTCACGTTTGGCTTAACACCAAAACCAAACACAATGCAATGCATGCAACATAGAGATGCTATACAATGCAACATAAGCATGACAAATGCAATGCAACAAGCCTGCAAAATGCCATGCAACCTAAACATGCAAACATGCAGTGTAACTCAAGCATGCACACATGATGCAATGCAACAAGTATGGAACGATATCCAATGGAACTAGCATGCAACAACATGCAATGTACCAAGTATGCAACAAGCACGCGACAACATGTAAGACAAGCATGTAACAACATGCAAAGGCAAGCATGCCACAATATGCAAAGGCAAGCATGCAACAACATGCAAAGGCAAGCATGCAACAACATGCAAAGGTGGACTTAAACCAAAATGGACAGACCTCAACCATGCCCAAATCAGTGGCCAAAATGATGAAACAATGGCATGAAATGCACATACAAACATGCATACACTTTCATTTGCAAACAAGGTATGAAGACAACTGTTCTCATGCATGAGCAATGAATGAAAAGCATGGATGTATGAAAATACTATAGGCCTTGAAATCATGCATGGAATGATGCCAAACCACTCACATAACACAAGGATAGCAAGCAAGAAAGCTCAAAGTTTGAAACTAACAAAGGGACTTAAACCATGGCCATGCAAGGCAAGCCCCAAAGGGCCAAGGGCAATCAAAACAGTCCCAAGGCAGGTCAATACAAGATCAAAAGCACGCTCAAACCTAGCCAACGCCAGCTAGAACAAAAGTCCAAAAAGCATGAGGCATGCAAGGCTAACAAGGGATATTACACTACGCCTATTACAACCAAACATAGCATGACTTAACCAATAAAAATCAGAGTTATGGCACGTCAAAATAAGCCCAAAAACCCACTAAGATGGCATCCTAAAGACCTAAGCATAGAGGCATGCACAATGACCCACTCTTAAGGCATAAAACACCAACTCTCCTAAGCATTAAAAGAGTGACAAGCACAAGTGTATGACCATGAAATATGCACTGAAATATCGTTTCAAATGATGCCAAATCATGAGAATAGTCTAAGCAATGCATGCTGTTGGACTTGATACACAAAGCTAACGAGCTAGATTGAACCATGGCTATACAAAACTATGCATGCATGACCAAGAAAACACAAATTAGAGCTCAAGCATGGTAAAACATGGGGGAAAGCTTCTTTGAGTTGAGCTAAAACATGCAAGAATGATGGTCCAAACACATGATGCATGTTAAGGCAATAGAGAGAATTGCAAGACAAGTGCATGGTGCATGCAACAGGCTATTAAACCAACCTTAGACAGATGTATAACATGGAAAAATAACACCAAATACTTATTGAAATGGGGCCAAAACATGCTAAGAAAACATGCTACTATTGTGAGCCATTTATACTGGCATACAAGACACAAGGAGAGGGGGGTGTCCCTCTCCTATTTAAAACTCCAAAACCACCTTTCCACCATTGAAAATCCTCTGGATTTCAGTGGTAGGAAGGTCATGCAAATGCTAGAACAAGAGCCAAAAGGGATGGCTCAAAACAAGGCCAAACAAGGCCTAAGAGGGAGTAGACTACCTCCAACACAAAAGTGACCTTAAACAAACATCACAAGCATGAAAAATCAGAAATTTTTGTAGTTTAGAGTTAAGCTTAAAACAATATGCAAGTAGGTCTAAAACTTAAGTCAAAATAGGAGATTAAAAGCTAGAATCTCATCCTTGAAGAACACCTTCAAGAACACAACTCCAGCACTCTTTTCTGACCAAAACCAATCCAAGAACACTAAAACCAACTCCTCAGTACCTCAGCAACAAAAGGATGGTGTTCTAGTAGGTGTTTGTGTGCAATAGTGTGAAGGATTTACACTTTTGGTTACAAACAAGACCAAATGGAGAGAGAGAGAGAGAGGTAAAATATAGAGAGATATATGTTTTTGTGGGGAAGTGGTTTGGAAATACTCTTCAGATCCTGGAAGACGCCAACGATCCTCAGCTGGTCACCTGCAAAGATACAAATACTCCGGTCGGTGGTGCCGGAATTAGCACTCCGACGGACAAGTCAGTTCTTCTACTCAAGAAAGCTTGTTAGCTAAGTTTTTAGAAGTGATTCTTACCTATCTTTTCTAGTCCATTGCCATTATATTTATACTCGTTTCTTCTGATCCTCGGGGCCAGGGCCTACTTTTTCAATCATTATCTTTTCCACTATTCGGCTCTAGGGATCTTTCCCCATTCGGCCTATTTATCCTATTCGGCCCCGTATCCTTACGGGATATCTGCCGGCTAGCGTTTAGCTTCTGAAACATACCTCATTTATCTTCGCCAATTATTCGGCTACCACAATTGCCCTCCGAACTCCCTGTTGACGGCAGTTAATCGGCGTGTTCGGTTCAGAATTTGAGAAGTTTAGCGTCAGGTGGCTTCGCGTGCCCCAATATATGTCAGGAGGCGCGCACCTTTTTGCTCATCATTACGCTTTCCCGCTCTATTCGTGTGTATCTCAGCATTTATTGTGATTTGAAACTTCGGTCCTTTTGAATTCACATTTCGTCGATTTTCTAAGACTTTTGGATCGCCAGTGCATATCCCTCCGTGACTCGCGTTTTCTGCAACTTCTTCCCGTCTTCTCTTGTCTCATCTGCTCTTCGTAAGTTTCCTTATCCCTTCTTTGTAATCCTATTTTCTGTTTGCTATTTTAGCTTCGCGAATACTTAGTTTTTGCTAAGATGGCCAAACATTTGAAAGACCTCCTTCGAGGATCGTATCTTCTGCTTAAGAACATTTTTCTATTCCTGACGACGTCCATTTATCCCTTGTAACGGACAACGCTCTCGACATGGAGAGGGAAGATCAAAACACGATCGTATTCCCTCTTTTATCCATTGCGGAGGGTGGGGTTCGTTTCCCCCTATACCCACTTCTTAGGGCCGTTCTCCGCTATTGGGGTTTGATTCCCTCTCAACCCAATGTAAATTTCTTTCGAATCATCATGGGGGTTGTAGAGTTGAATCGACGCCTTAGGATTAACCTTGGGATTCCGGCCATTCGGCATTGTTACGCCTTAACCAAATCATCCCATTAGGCGATATTTTCTCAGTATTAAAGATCGACCATCACTTGGTGACTATGCTTGCCGCCTGTAAATGGGTTGACGACGTGATGGTCAACGTCCGAGGTAATTGGGAGTTCGGGAAGGAGGATCGCTCGACCCTATTCCTGCATATAAGGGTGACCCAGGTTGCCACGCAATGTCTTGTTTGTTGGACTATCTCTTATTCGGCTCTTTTCCCTAAATCGCTTTTTATCTTCTGCAGGTAATAGGTTGAAGAAAATTCTGACTTCGGTTGACGACGTGGTGCTTGGGGAAATCAAGACTGCACTCACATATTTCGGCCGCCCAAACGTACAACAGCAAGGGAGAGCCGCCCATATTCTCCTTCGGTACGAACCTACTTACACTACTTTCTCGACTGTAGATAACATTCCGATTCCAGCCGGCAATCAACAGCTCTCGGCCCTTATCTTCCCCAGCTTCAAAAACCTTAGGCAGATCGGTCTCGTAGCTTCTGATTCGGGAAAAGACGCCGAGCCGGTTGTAGAGGTGATTGCCGATCCGGCTGGGAAGTCTACTGAGGGGGTTGTAGAGGGCGATGAGGCCGTACGCTCGGCATTTGAGGCCACCGAGCCATTTGCCTCAGGACGAGCAGATTTCTCTTCCGAGGATATTTTTGCGAATTTGGGGGATCTACCCGGCGATTTGTTTGAGGGTATGGCGAAGGAGAGCTTAACGCAGATGGCACGTAGAAGAAATGCCGAGCGGATGGCCGCCCGAAAGAAGGCTGAATGCGCCGCATCAGATCCCAGCTTGATCAAGCCCTTCGTACCCGTTTCTGAGGGGACGGTTGAGGTTGCTGTGTCCGATACGGGAAAAGAGGGTGGAGAACAGGCCGATGGGGAACGGCTGATTCCGGAGCAAGGCCAAAAGCGTGGTGCCGAGGGAGAAGCGAGTTCAGAAGCTGGCCCTGGTAGCAAACGGCCTCGGCTTGAAGAACCGGACGTGGTCGCTCCGTTCGTTATTCAGCCAAAGATCAGGGATGTGCCGATTTTATCCGACGCTTCGGCCATCGAGGATCCAAACAGGCTCGAGCCCGGGCGGCTTCAATTTCTCTGCCGGCTGACAACAAAGCCTTCGGTCAGGTTCGATATTATGGCTGTTCTAATCGCTCAATCGGCACTCCTGGTAGGTCACCTTTATTTCGCTCTTGTTCGATAAAGGCGTCTAATCATACCGAATTGTTTTGCAGACGATCGGGAGGATCGCCGACTTGGGTCGCCGCCTACGTGATGCTCTCGGGAGAATTGACCATTTGCAATCGGAGGTGCAGGGTCAGAAAAGTAGGGCTGAGTTCGAAATTATGAGAGCTGAAATGGAGAGCACACGAGCCGAAGCGGAGAAAGAGAGGGCTCGCGTCGCTGAACAGCTTCGTGTCGATGCTGAGGGTAGGGCAAATGCGAGCGAGGAATCCCTCAAACTTTCCAAGGAAGCACTTGCTGGAGCGGAAGCTCAATTAGAGGAGCTTAAGGCGGCCTGCGAGAAAGCCAAATCGGAGGCCTTTGAGGCAAAGAGAGGCGCCGCTCTGATGGAATATGTTGAAGAAGTGTCCAAATTTGAGAATCGCGGGTTCAAACACGGGTGGCTCAAAGCCTTTGCTGCCGCTAAGGTTACATTGGATGTGCCAATTCCTTATGAGCAGGTGGATGTTGAGCCACTTGAATTCGATCCATTTAATGATCTAGGAGCCGCCATCGAAAGGCATCTTTTTTGTTTTTGTTTTTCTTCTTTTGGATAGTGCTTTGTTGGTTCAGGGTAGTTTTCATGTATAAATTGGTTAGCATTTGCGCGCAATTTATTAATAAAAATTTCCTTGTAATTTTTGCTATCACCGTACATTTTGTATGAAAGAGTTCTTGTAATTTTTGGTACCACCACACACTTTGTATGAAAGAGTTCTGTGGTTTAATTTTAATGAAAGAGTTCTGTGTTTGTCAATGCATTTGGTAAAATGGAATTGCATGTACTGTGGGGAAACCCTGATTTGTGAATCTGCCCTTGCCCCAGGGGGCTCATAAAAAGAATTCTAGCTCTGAATCAACTTGTGAGCTGGATGATTTTACTGTGGCACGAATGATTTTATCTAGAACTCTTCTAAACAAGCCGTACATAGAATATCGTTTGTCCAAACTTTAGTTTTTTCCTTACTTGAATCTGAAGTCGCTAACCACTAAGGGTAGAGAGGAAAAGATTGGTCAATATCCGGTTTTTTGATTTAATACATATCCCATCAAAATCACCATTTGCAATTTCACCGCCTTATCGATCTTGGACCCTTAGATTGATGAATCGCCTTGCCCTGTGGGGTTCATGATAAGAAGTCGCTCGAGGAATCAATTCGTGAGCCTACCGTAGTTTAGCGAATAGATTGATGAATCTGCTCTTGCCCGAATCAACTTGTGAGCCGGCTGGGTACTTGAGCCGAATAGAACCACTGAAGGTGGAGTGGAAAAGATTGGTCAATATCTGGGTTCCTGCAGATTTAATACATATCCTATCAAAATCACCATTTGCAATTCCACTGCCTACTGATCTTGGACCCTTAGATTGATGAATCTGCCCTTGCCCCAGGGAGTGCATGATAAGAAGTCTGTCCCTGAGGAATCAATTCGTGAGACGGCTGGGGTAGTTTAGCCGAATAGATTGATGAATCTGCCAAAGCTTGTCCGCCGCCAACTTAGTCGGCGCTGCGATTGGGTTTCGCGATTAATGAACTTGCCTCGATCGTACGCCTCCGCGAGTGTTAAATGATCAAAGGCACAACTTTTAAGAGTCCGGTAGGTATCCGATTCTGACTCGAGAGAAAATCTATTGTGCGAATGTCGAACAAACTCTTCTTTAAAGAAAGGAAGCCAAGACATTGGCCGAGCTTGGAGGTGATATGAATCGGTGAACACCGGTGCGCCTTTGCGTCGGGAGTAAGAGTTCTATGGGTCGAGAGAGACGCCAATCCTCGACGTCAGAATAGGTTGCCCAGACGGATAGGAAGTCAGGAGATCGCCACACGCCCAAGTCGAAAGGAGATCAGACGCGAATCCGTGCCCGTTAAGTTTTGCAGTATTTGTGAAGAATAAGCCCATGACGGAAGCGGACTCGATCGTTCGAGATCCAGACGTGGCGGTCGAGGTTACTCGACAAATATTTCCTCCAAGTTCAAGAATAATGGTTGGTCATCGACTACGGCGTTTCGTGAGGGCATTCATGGGGCGGTGAAAGGGCTCTATATAGCTTATGAAGTCGGCATGCGATTGTGCACCGCCCGCCAAGAAATGGAGAAAAAGGATGAGCATATCCGCAGTTTGGAGGCTCGCGTGGAGGCGGCCGAACATGAGTTAAGAAAGATCAAAGCGGCTCAAGTACAACCAGCAGGGCAGGTGAATCCAATCGTGGAAGAGAGGGTTACCAGTCGGCTTATAAGCGCTGCCATTGCCGATCGTGAAACGGCGAGCATGTTCGCATTGGAGTCTGCCAAGGGAAGGTCTTATGAAAAAGGTTTTCACGAAGGGCGCTTGGTTGGAATCCAAAAGACCAAGGAGAAGCTTGCCGAAGAGGTTTGCCGATGTGAAAATCGTGGGTTCAGGCATGGTTGGATCAAGGCATCTCAAGTCGCCGAATCTCTTTGCTTGTCAGGCATCGATTCGAGGTCACCTCTCTACCGCAGTGAGGACTTTTCGTTTTCTGCTTTCGAGGTCGAGAAGAGTGAGGATGAGGGCGACGCCGTATGACTTTAATTATTGTAAGGTCCGAACGCTGGTCGCGTTCGCAATTATGTAATTTCTTAGTTTTTTGAATAAAAGAAGCTTTATTGAAAATATCAAATTGTCTCCCGCATTCGGCGTGTGCGTGTTTAATTTGATTGCATAAATATTTGGATAGACGTAAATACATCAATCGGTCTCAGCATGTTGAATCGATGCGCCGATTCACAGCGTGATCGGCCTACATGTAATAGCCGTTTACTTTTGAATAAAGCCATTGCGGCGTGTGTAGTTGAAATTTGAAGAAGCCATGAGCTAGGGATCGAAGGAGCTACGGCATTTTGACTTGGCTCGAATGCTAGATGTCTAGCCGATTGGGCTAGGTAATTTTTGCCCTTGCGCAGCCTATGCGCGCGCGTTTTAGCCAACCGTTGGGTTAACTAGGTCGTGGAGAATGTTGACCGATGCCTGTCTTCGTGGGGTTTAGTGTTGATAAAATTACTTCGGGATTTGGGCCTCGAGATCGCGGCCATTATTGAGAATAAAAGCGGCAGGCGCCTCATGCAATCAAATATATTTGGCTCTCCAGCATCTATTGCGTGGGATGATCAAGAGTTCTCACCATCAGATGGTGATGATAGTTGAAGGAGCTCAAATTCCGGCCGGACTTGGCGCTCAGATGGTTTGCGACGGAGGATTCTCTTGTGTAGGAGGTGGACCGCTGAAAGGAGAAACTGGAAACACGTCAGCCTCCAAGTCGTTGAAGCAGATCGCCCCGAAAGGAGACACAACGACCGCTGCCCCTAACCTCCCTTGTCTTGGATCTTGGCCTTGACATTGTCGATGGTGTCAGAGGCCCGGCGACATGCCGATTCGCACCAAGTAGATCGATGCGTTTTGAGGCGCGATGGTTGTTCAAATGACAAGAGTTGGGTCGATGGGTTGATTTATCTTAGAAGTTAGAGATAGATATTGTAATGTTCGAACACGGATTGCGTCTATGTAACAACCTTTTAATCAAATAAAAGTGTTATTTCATATAGTTGAGTCTTACTCTGAAAATCTTTTGTTTAGCTATCTCGGATGAATGTTCCTGATCCCAACTTTTAATGGTTAAGCACGCCATTTCGTATGGTTTAATAATTTGCTATTAGTTTGCTATCGGAACTTTTATGTAGCTTAAATATTTTAGCTTAAATATTTTTCCTGTATTCAGAGATCGGCCCTTGCCTTAGGCGGGATGCGAGTTTAACCGGAATGGGTCGTACTCGTGGGCCGGCTAAGGCACGCCTTGTCCGGCGAACCATATTAGTGATTACGGCCTAATTAGTTGATTAAAACGGGCTCTGGATCCGGAGACTTAAACGGCCTTAAGGTGTCATGCACCAACGGGGGCTCCGAATCCGGAGGCCTAATTTGGCCAATCGTGATATCCACGAAAGGCGCTCCGAGTCTGGAGACTTATTCGGCCCTACGGTGAGCTGCACCAAAGGGCGCTCCGAATCCGGAGGCTTATTCGGCCCTAAGGTGTCATGCACCAAAGGGGGCTCCGAATCCGGAGGCTTAATTTCGCTAATCGTGACATCCACGAAAGGCGCTCCGAGTCTGGAGACTTATTCGGCCCTAAGGTGTCATGCACCAAAGGGGGCTCCGAATCCGGAGGCTTAATTTAGCCAATCGTGACATCCACGAAAGGCGCTCCGAGTCCGGAGACTTATTCGGCCCTAAGGTGTCATGCACCAAAGGGGGCTCCGAATCCGGAGACTTGATTTGGCCAATCGTGATATCCACGAAGGGCGCTCCGAATCCGGAAACTTATTCGACCCTAAGGTGTCATGCACCAAAGGGGGCTCCGAATCCGGAGACTTATTTGGCCCTAAGGTGTCATGCACCAAAGGGGGCTCCGAATCCAGAGACTTAATTTAGCCAATCGTGACATCCACGAAAGGCGCTCTGAGTCCGGAGACTTATTCGGCCCTAAGGTGTCATGCACCAAAGGGGGCTCCGAATCCGGAGACTTGATTTGGCCAATCGTGATATCCACGAAGGGCACTCCGAATCCGGAGACTTATTCGGCCCTAAGGTGTCATGCACCAAAGGGAGCTCCGAATCCGGAGACTTGATTTGGCCAATCGTGATATCCACGAAGGGCGCTCCGAATCCGGAGACTTATTCGGCCCTAAGGTGTCATGCACCAAAGGGGGCTCCGAATCCGGAGACTTATTCGGCCCTAAGGTGTCATGCATCAAAGGGGGCTCCGAATCCGGAGACTTGATTTGGCCAATCGTGATATCCACGAAGGGTGCTCCGAATCCAGAGACTTATTCGGCCCTAAGGTGTCATGCACCAAAGGGGGCTCTGAATCCGGAGACTTGATTTGGCCAATCGTGATATCCACGAAGGGCGCTCCGAATCCGGAGACTTATTCGGCCCTAAGGTGTCATGCACCAAAGGGGGCTCCGAATCCGGAGACTTGATTTGGCCAATCGTGATATCCACGAAGGGCTCTCCGAATCCGGAGACTTATTCGGCCCTAAGGTGTCATGCACCAAAGGGGGCTCCGAATCCGGAGACTTGATTTGGCCAAATGTGATATCCACGAAGGGCGCTCCGAATCCGGAGACTTATTCGGCCCTAAGGTGTCATGCACCAAAGGGGGCTTCGAATCCGGAGACTTGATTTGGCCCAAGAGGCTTGAAAGAGAGTGACAAAGAAAATCGATTTTCATTAAAACGTGGTGCGAGTACAAGCATCAGATCCCACAAGTCGGGTCTGTAAATGGATCTTCATAAAGTCTACGTTCGCGCGGATTGCGGTGAGCCACGGATCTCCTTAATGCCGTGGTCTGTTGGGAAGCGCATAAGCTGATGGTAGGTGCTTGGGACAACCTTCATGACATGCAACCAGGGGCGCCCTATGATGGCATTATATGGCGACGGAAGCTTGACAACCAAGAATTCCACGTCAATCGCTTTTTGAGCTCGCGAACAGTAGCACGATCGTCCAACGGATACTGGATTCGTGTTGAAGCCGAACGCTGGCCGAGACGACGGTGATAGGTCCGACTCGCTGAGGCCGAAGTTCAACAAAAGTTCAGAGTACAAGATCTCCGGCGCTTCCGGGTCTATGAGAATGCGCTCAACGCCGAATCGTCAGACGCGTAATTTGACGCACCAAAGGATCGATGTGGTCGGGCCCGTTCCGACGAGGTCGGAGTCATCGAACTTAATTGTCGGAGCTTCTCTGGGCCTGCCGGTTGACATGTTATATTTTTGGGGAATTAGGTGAGATTGGATCGTATGTACGGTCGGGGATGCCGGCAGACCATAGATTATGTGGATCACACCAAGCAGAGGTGAATCCTGTCTCAAGGCTAATGCTTTGGTTGGCCTTCCCTTGCTCACGTATTGTCAAGAATCGACCATCTTGCACCGCTTCCTCCAGATGATCCTTAGTGCATAACAGCCTCGGTTTCGGGCCGTGATCTTTGTGGTATTCGTGATCGCCCCTGTCCTCCTCCGTGTGTCGAGGCCCCACCATCTTCGACGCCACTTGAAAAATGGAAGGTGCCGGACTTTGGTCATTATTGTCGCGACGGCTCTATCAACTCAGATACTTTTGTCGGTTCGCTTTGAGCGCTCATTGCCGACTTGTAGTTGTTCATTCATTCGGGGCATCGACATTTGATCGTGAGTCCCGCCTTTTATCTCGCTTGGTTTGTTGTCGGGCTCGTGGCTTGGTGGCGTACGTAGCTAATTGGTCGAGCGATTTCGGAGGGCCGCTTTGGAGATTTGTCCGCTTTTATCCTCGTGGCATCATCTTCGACTTTACAATATTCTTCAACTTTCTTCATCAACGCCTGCATCGCTTTTGGGGGCCTTCGTCGTGAACCGCGCCGAGCACCGTGATGTAAACCCATTTTGAAGGCGGTGATGGCTATGGAGTCATTGCAAGCGCCGTCAACAAGGTTGAAGCACTCCCAATATCGTGCCGAGTACGCTCTGAGCGTCTCCCCCGACTGGATCTGCATAGCCCAGAGGGAGTCGGCTTGTTTCGATTGTACCTCGTTGGTGATGAACTTGGCCCCGGCGATTTCTCGCAATTGCCGGAAGCTTTTAATCGGTGGCTCCAACTTGTAATACCACCGACGGCTAGTGGACCTAGGTCGCTAGGGAATATTCGCACATGAGGGCTTCATTGTTCAAGCAGCAATCATGGCTCGCTTTGTAATGACGGATATGATCAGTGGGGTCTGATTTTCCGTCGTAAAGAGTGAACGATAGAGCTTTGAATTTCTTGGGCAGGGACGCCCTTGCGATCCGTCAAACGAAAGGATTGTGCTGGTCTTCCTCGTTTGAGCTGCTTCTCCTGCGCTTGTTCCTTGTTCGCAGATCCTTTTCGGAGGAGCTGGAGGTCTCGGATCATCCCCTTGCGTCGAGCTCCGTGGATGATGAGTTGGAGTTGCTATCGGTATCCTTTGGCCGAGCCCGAGGTCTTTGCCCGTCTGCCCTCTGGTCGCCTCGTTCTCGGCGATGGCCTCTCTAGATTTTGCTACCTCAGGCCAAATCTTGACGAGTCGCTTTGTTCTCGCCGATCATGTTCTCGAGCCTTTGTTCGCTCGCTTTGCTTGTTCTATGATAGCCCGCATTGTTTCTTGCCGGTTGTTGGCGAATCGAAGTTCAAGACGCCGTCGTGCTGATGGTTTCTTTTTTCGAGCATATTAGCCGGGTGAGGTCGCCTTCCGTGTGATCTCGCGGTGGCTATCGGAGGATCTTCGGTCACGCCTTCCATGGATGTATTTGAGTATTCCCACAGACGGCGCCAATTGTGGGGAAGTGGTTTGGAAATACTCTTCAGATCTTGAAAGACGCCAACGATCCTCAGCTGGTCACCTGCAAAGATACAAATACTCCGGTCGGTGGTGCCGGAATTAGCACTTCGACGGACAAGTCAGTTCTTCTACTCAAGAAAGCTTGTTAGCTAAGTTTTTAGAAGTGATTCTTACCTACCTTTTCTAGTCCATTGCCATTATATTTATACTGCTTTTCCCGATTCTCTGGCCAGACCTACTTTTTCAATCATTATCTTTTCCACTATTCAAATTTAGGATCTTTCCCCATTCGCCTATTTATCCTATTCGCCCCGATCATTACGGATATCTCGCCGCTAGCGTCTAGCTTCTGAAATATACCTCCTTTATCTTCGCCAATTATTTGGCTACCACAATTTTGTATCTCAAGATTTCAGAACCTCTGGAAATGGAGAGGGCCCTCCCTTCTTATAGAATTTCAATTCTCAAGCTTGTTAAACAAGCTTGAGTCTTGATGCAATCCCTCCATACACGTGTATGGAGGATGAGAATTGTGCTCACCAGCTGTCACAACTGGCACAAAAATATCTGCAAAAGCAGGTGGAAAGGTCTCGGCCAAGAAATATGGCCGATCGACCAAAAAGAGTGCGGATCGACCAAAGAGAATGCCGATCGGCCACCACTTATGGCCAGTGGCAAGAAAACATGGCCGATGGCACAAAGCCTTGGTCGATAGGTTGTAGGGATGGCCAACAAGCCACCCCCTTCTCTCAGAAGCGAAAACACAAGTCCTTGGTCCACAACCAAGCACAAAACAGACAAGTTGAGAGATTCTAAGGCAAGGCGCGCAGCCGAGACCTCCAGGAACTCAAAACGAACACGAGCATGGATGATCATCGAGTGTTCAAACGATGACGTCCAAGTCTTGAGGACGGTCAAAAATGGAATGTCTACAGTTGCCCCTCTTTGACAGAACTCGAAAGTCATAAGATGACGGGAGTGAATTCAAAGCCCAGAGACGACCCATTTTTGACGAGGTCGAAAACTTAGACAAGCATACAAGATAATCAAAGAGATATGCCCGCAGGCAAGGGCAAGATGCAAATGACATGCACAATGCCGAACATAACTTATGATCATGCAAAGAGAACTGTAATGAAGCATAACATACAAAGTACATGTGACATTTTAAGCAAGCGAATAAGAAATAACAGTCCTACACATTCTAACAGAAAGGATATAAGAAAATTATGCAATTCTTACTGCGTCTCACGCAGAGAAAACTAAAAGCAACTACAGAGAATACCCGAAGTCTCAAACATAACATCTCTCAGCGTGTCACACGCAGGAGAGGAAAGGACTATGCAAGAAAGTGCAGTCATCCAGACGCGTGCCAAATACGAGAGGAGAGAGATACGTCGAAACGCATGCCAAATGCGAGTGGAGAGGGGGGAGCAGTCAAGCTGAACCGGAACTACTCTTGAATGACCCGTACATACAATATCGTGCCTACAAAAGAAAGAAATTCAATGGTACAATATAGCAGAAACACATGTTCAATCGTTAGATGAAGAAATCATTTCAATATGAGATAAACACGAGCATAACAATGTAAGTAGAGCATGCGCGACAACACAAATAAAGAGTGCATAACAATGCAACTGAAACAAGCATGATAATGCGAGTAAACATGCGTGACAACGCAAGTAAGGGGATGCACAACAATGCAACCTAAGTGTGCGCATAACAATGTGATGGAGGGGTGCATGACAATGTAACCTAAGTGTGTGCATAACAATGCGATAGAGGGGTGCATGACAATGCAACCTAAGTGTGCGCATAACAATGCGATAGAGGGGTGCATGACAATGCAAGGAAAAGCATAAACACATGTAAGTAAAGCATGCGCCACAATGCAAGCAACGTGTAACAATGCGAGGAAAAGCATAAACACATGTAAGTAAAGCATGTGCGACAACACAAACAATGCGTAACAATGCGAGGAAAAGCGTAAACACATATAAGTAAAGCATGCGCGACAACGCAAGCAATGTGTATAACAATGCGAGGAAAAGCATAAACACATGTAAGTAAAGCATGCGCGACAACGCAAGCAATGTGTATAATAATGCGAGGAAAAGCATAAACACATGCAAGTAAAGCATGCGTGACAACGTAAGCAATGTGTAAAGCAAGGAAGGCATAAACACATGTAAGTAAAGAATATGCGACAACGCAAGCAATGTGTAAAGCAAAGAAGGCATAAACACATGTAAGTGAGCATGCGCGACAACGCAAGCAATGTGTAAAGCAAGGAAAGCATAAACACATGTAAGTAAAGCATGCGCGACACCGTAAGCAATGTGTATCAATGCGACAACAAACAGAGGCATATGTTCAACGGAAGCATGGTAAAAGCATGTTATTCGCGATGTTGAGATGCAACTTTAAAACGAGATGAACTATGCTCAATGCAAGAGCGAAAAGATGTATAACAAGCGCGTGCTTTACCAACATGACGAAACATCGTAATGCAACATATTCAAAGCAATTCTCGAATCTCGCAATATACAAAAGGATATGAAAAAGGATACACCTTGCGCGTATCAAGTGCCGCACAAGGAAGACGCGGTTCGAGGTCAACACGAAGACCGCTTAAGCTTCAAAAGTGTACTTTCTTGCACTGTCTTGAAAGATGAGGGTACCAATCAGCAGAAATGACGCAAACAAGGGCATTGGAGGTGCATCGACCACAAGGGGAGGCCATCGGCCATCTATCGGCCATAAAATGAGATTATTGGCCAAATATTTAGCCGATCGGCTAACAATTTGGCCGATCGGCTAAAAACGGCAGATTCGGGGGTAGTTTTGACATTTTGCCTCAGGTCTTTAAATATAGGGTTCCAAACCCTATATTCTCAATTCTCCTTTGCCGAAAATCTTTGCTCTCTCTCTCTAGGTCATTTTCCGCCCTTAGATCCGAGCTTTTCCTTTGTTTTCGAGCCTTCCGCAACTTTCAATTCGTGAAAACCTCTTCGTTCCAAACACTTTGAACTGAACGAAACACGATTTTGGTGCCCCATTGTCGATTTCCACCACTTGGGGTTTGTTTCCCCCAAGTTTACCTTGATTCCCATGCCCTCTTCCGAGCCTTGTCATTTTCCTTCGTTTTTCACCCCTCGGGGTTGACTTTCGGTTGACATTTTGCATTTTCACCCCGTTTTCCATACCCTCGACCACTTTTGCACCCTTCTCGAGATGGCAGACGATATTCCACGGGGTGGGACTCCCCTAGAGATTGATACGGATCTCGATGCCGAGCTCTTGCTGCTGAGTGTTCGACCGTTTGACCCGGCGACATACCGACTTGCGATACACGTACTGCCTCTGTAGACACCCCATTTTTGACCGACCTTAAGACTCAGACGTCACCAATTGAGCGCTTGGTGATGTTGCATCAAGGCTGCTCAAGTCTCAGAGTCGCGGTCGCCGCCTGCCTCCGGACTTCAACTCTCTTCAGGCCTTGCCTCGGTTTGCGAACTGCACTTGATTTTCTCTGCTTTCTTCCTCGAGGGGAGAGGTCCCAGAGACCATCTCTCAAGGGCTATGGGCTACATTTCGTCTGTAGGCCATTTTGCCCATTTCGGAGTCTCCGGCTTTGAGCCGTCAAAGCCGTGTGCCTCTTGGGACCACCCAACCATCTCCGATTCCGCCGGTTTCGCATGCATCTCATTTACTCCCTTTCAAGGGACACCGGGTCTTAGATACCCACTGCAGCCTAAACACCACTTTGCTTAACTACGGCTTTCGGATCCCAAACTGCGTGTTTTGGCCCCCGAGCATTCGTTTTGCATCGGTTTTTGTTCATTTTTGGCAGGTACCTCTGTTTTATCATAAGGAAGGTCACCGGAGGGTGGGAGGACAGCAATTGTCTTAGCAACCAGTTATGCTCCTCCGGCGCGCCCCGGCGCCCGTTTTTCTCACTTCCGGGCTAATGTTGAACACCCTAGGGCCATTTTCTTCGAGCCAAAACCACATATTTGTGTTGTACACACATAGGAGGACCCTAAAAACACATGGCCGGACAGTAATTCCTCTTTTCATTTTTGAACCTCTTCTAAAGGTGGCATGTTGTCTCTCTTGTTTCAGAGTTGCCAAATTCCAACCACAGGGCCTTGTTGTACACACTTGGGAGGACACCAACCTTTGGTGGCCGGACAGAAATTCTCACTTTCCATTTTTGCCCTTGGCCATGGGGGTGGCCGCCACCTCCAAGAAAGCACATGGCCGGCCAAGATCCTCGCTTGAGTTCATTACACCAGATAGTCAAGCTTTCTGCAAAATATCTTTGCATCCAGGGGATATTTTGGGAGGGAAAGCTTGGGTGCATTTTCCTCCTCTTTTACACCCCCTTCTTAGCCTTTATAAGTGGCTGGCCAGCTCCTTTATTAGGGTTAGAAAAACTCCCCTTAAGAGCTCATATACATTGGCTTACATCTCCCTCTCCAAAAACCTCCAAAATCCTTAAGTTTTGGCCTCATTTGTTCATCAACACCTAGCACTACCTTCACCACTTCCATTCCAGCAGCAAGGGAAGGTTTTTCAGAGGCTAAGAAGCAACAAACTCAAGCCAAGAAGCAACCAAAGTGTAGTCTTCAAGGGTAAGTCACTATTTCCCCTTTTCTAGTACTTTTTTGCATCATTTTTCTACCCTATTTGATTATTGTTTTGAGCTCCGACCTTAACTGAAACTAGGTCTATTTTGAGCTATTCTCCATGTTTGTTCAAGGGCTCAACCCTGTTTGAGCCCTCTGTGATGCACTTGCTTCAATATCATCTTGTATGTCAATATTTTGCATGCTTTTTCTAGCCTATGAGTGATCTGTTTTCGAGCATGATGTAAACTGTGAGTGGGACTATTTTGAGCCCCTCTTCAACATTGAAGAAGGGCTCAACCCTGTTTGGCCTCTCTATCATGCACTTTCTTCATAATTCCTCATATTTACCATAAATTTGCATGATTTGTTTGGCTTATGTGAAATTTGTTTTAGAGCTTGTCATGAACTGTGAGTAAGCTTATTTTGTGTCCCTCTACAACATTGTGGAAGGGATCAACCTTGTTGGGGGTCTCCATGTTATACTTGCCATTATATTCCTCTTTGACCCCCATTTTTGCATGCTTTTTAGGCCTATCTAGCTTCTGTTTTCGACCATCATCAGTACTGAAAATATCCATATTTTGGCCTTCTTGCCATGTTTTGTTAAGGGTCCAAGGTTGTTTGATGAATGTAAGGCATACTCCATGTTTTAGCCCTTGTTGGCTTCATTCTTGCATGACATTTTTAGTATGTTTACATACTGATTTGGGGGATGTTGTCTACTGTAAATGTGCATATTTTTGTCCTCTCATCAGTGTTGTAGAAGGGTATTTTGCTGTTTGGGCATTGCATGTATCACTTGTTTCAATACCCCTCTCTTGGCTCCCATTTTTGTATGCCATTGTTGTCCTATCTATGCTCACTATTTCGCCATGTCTTGTACTGTAAAAAATGCTATTTTGGGGCTGTCTTGCTACTGTTTTGCATGTCATGTACCAATTGTGCATATTTAGTATGGCTATAGGCCATTTCGGGTGCTTAATATCGCATTTCGGGACCATTCCGCGCGTTTGGTGTCATTTCCCCACCTTTCGGGACTGTTTTGCATCATTTGTGAGTGCTGAAAATCCATTGGCATGTTTTCATATCATTCTCTATATCATTTCATGCTTTGATACATTTTTCTGCTTATGCGTCGGTGCACGATCTCGAGGCATCTCATTTTTCATCCATCGGCCTCTCACGTGAGTGTGGCTGAGGCCTTCTCATGTTAATGTAAGCCCAACTTGCATTGTGTATGCCATTTCATTCCGTATGTCATTGTTTCTATAGCGTCTGCAGCACGATTTCGAGGCACTTCATTTTCATCCTCACTTATGTGAGTGTGGCCGAGGCTCACCCATGTTAGTATAAGTCCATTTCGCATCCTCGTATGCCATTTTAGCATCATTGCATTCAGATACCATCGCTTTGCGTGTCTGCAGCACGATTTCGAGACACCTCTTTTTTTTTTATTTTATCCGATGGCCTCCTGTGTGAGTGTGGCTAAGGCCCTCTCATGTAGGTGTAAGCCCATGTTGCATCGCATATGCCATTTTAGTCCCATTGCATTCTCAGATGCCATTTTTCGCTTATGCGTGTCTGGGCACGATTTCGAGACATCTCATTTAGGCTCATTATATATCATATTTTAGGCCGTTTATGCCTTTATGCCATCGCTCGCTTATGCGTCTGCAGCACGATTTCGAGGCACCTTTTTTATCCGATGCCTCTTATGTGAGTGTGGCCGAGGTCCACTGTTAGTGTAAGTCCAATCGCATTGCGTATGCCATTTTATGCCTTAGGATCATTTCCTCGCTTATGCGTGCCTGTACACGATTTCGAGACATCTCATTTTCATATCGCTGTGTATGTTAGATTGCATATTAGCTACATTTCATGCATATCATACATATTGCATTGTGTTCGGATAGGAGTTAGCCCTGCACGGAACGAGGCGCTGCTCCAGACTCGAAAGTGACGGAACGGGTCTCAATTCCCAAGTCACCGGCACCCGGATTACCCATGATGGAGTTAAGTTTTGTTGTAGCATTCATCCGCATTCACCCCATATTGAGTTGTGCTATTCGACTCTACCATCATGCATCGAGATGCGTGATTGGTGGCACGAGGATCGAGGCATGCATATATTTGTGAAATACATTGCTATGCCCTCTCCCCGCCTCTCTGCAAAGAAAATGAAGAATCAAGAACTTTTCGAGTCCGCACGATTTCGAGAAACATCGCAAACAGAGGCTAATTGGGGCATCAAAGGATTTCAGAAAGCGTTTCAAACATGCATCATTCCATCATCCTGAGTGTAATCAAGGCGCCGCTTGCATGCCAGTTTACAATTTTTCTTCCTTAATTTGTTAATTAATTAGGAATCTGTATATTTATTATTCGGACTGTATTATTCTTTTATTCGGACTGTACTATTCTTTCATTTGGGATCAGATATTTATTCAACCTTCATGAGGGCATAATTGTAATGGCATAATTGTAATAAGTGTGGGTGAGTGTGATGTATGTCTTCCAACCCCACGCCTTTTCTTCCCTTTTTATTTACCCGCTACGATGGTTAGATATAGGCATATTTCAATTAGCATACAAAGATGATAGCATGTTTGCATCATTCATCTGCTCTGCTTTGCACGCACTGCTCTACGATCATACAAACTGCATTTGTATTTCAATCTCAAATTGAATACGTGTTAGTCGTAGCATTTCACATGCCATGCTTAGGACAGCCGAGCTTGCTATAGTTTGCATCTTTGCATGTGTCGCATTAGGCATTACAGTATATTTAGGATCATGCATGATTTCTAACGAGCTTCTATTTTGGCGTGGAGTACTCGGTGAGTTTTATGCTTTAGCATCCTTGCATGCGTGCGAGTGACTGCCATGAATAGCATGCTTACCATGTGGCTAAATGCTTATGTGACATAACTGCCTTGAATGCCTGTGGGTGGAGGTTGAGTTACTTGAATTGGGACAATTCATCAAATGTTTGTTTTAAGCCCACTAGATAGTGGCAAAATCATGTTTTCTAAGCCCACCCGAGGGTGGCAAATCCACGTCTTAGCCTACTCAAGGGTAGCACCATCAAACCATTTTCAAACTAACAAACATGAAATGTTTAGTTCCAATTCAGCGACTCATTTATACTTGTATGTCAGGCGCATCACATAGTAACCTAGGCTAATAACCTAATAAGAACATACAATGTTTTCGTAAACAGATATCATGGTTAGTAGAGGCCGCCTTTGATCGGGCGAAGGGTGCTCACGGCGACCTTTCCTAATCGTATCTAAGTTCCCAAGCCGAGGCAACTTTGGTGATGACGAACACGCGGCCTTTGGCACCGAGTCGTGGTTTCCTAAATTTCCCATTTTAAAATATTTAGGTGGCGACTCAGATCCGGAAGCGTACCATGTTTGGTACTTCTTTCAAAAATCTGCTTTCAAAAACGATTTGGATTTGGACTCTTCGTTCAAGATTAAGAATCGTGACATTTGAGTCCTTCGAATCAGTGACCCAATATCGAACTGTAACGGGAGGACTCAGACTCCCTTTCCCGGGATGCTCGGGATGTCTACAGCTTCGCGACTCCGGGGACTTAGAGCATGTTTGTTTTGAGGATAAGAGGTGGATTGGACTATTAGTCCCACCCGACTAATAGTCCATTGTTTGTTTGAAAAATTTTGTTCGACTAATAGTCCCGACTATTAGTCCCACAAACATGGGACTATCCTATCCCATGGCGGGGTGTGGATAGAAACCATGGGATTGGTATCCCATGGGATTATTTTGTGAAATGTCCAATCCAGACATCTAATCCCATGACTAAACAAACATAGGATACAAATCCAATCCAACCAAATAGTCCCTGACATCAGATCCCCGACTAACAATCCGATGGATTACAATCCCCTTATCCAAATCATTCAAACAAACACACCCTTAGAGAACTTGACTCAACTCGTGATATCTGGTTTTGACTACACTTGTGTGTTTCTTTGCCTAGCATTTCCACTGGTGTGCCTAGGACACCGTGGTTTGCCATATGCCATTCTAACGATTTGCGAGGCTTGTCTTGTCAAGTCATGTCCGTAAGGCCGACGGCTTGGGCTCGACAAAGATGGAACACAAACCCGGTTTTACCAGGCACCCTTTTTGACCATTCGACCTAGTGCATATTCGATCCATAGTGACCATTCCAAACTAGGACAGTTGCTTACCCGCTTATAGGTTGTTTGAAGCCGCGCGTAGTGAAACCCTAGTTCTGACAAAATAGGACAGGGAAACCCTACCCCAACATAGGGGTGTTTTCAGCCTCACTTATCTCTGCTATGTGCTTGTTAGAGTGTGCCTCACAGGAATGCATGTATCGCTTGAGTTTGGACATCAAAGTTCGGGCATCACTGGTATCGAGAATCGCTTGTCTCATGGATATCCGATTCAGCTTTTGGGAAACAAAGGATACAGAATGTTGATCGCTTATTGAGGATGCAGTATTTTCAAATTTTATCAACTGCGTGTTGTATGCCCGACTGTGTGTTGTGTGTATTTAATTTAAGCTGTTATGCTGCCTGTTTTTCTGGTTATTTATTTCCTTTTCGCTTTATTATCTTTTTGCTAGGGCAGTTTTTAGCACGATTGCTTCCGAACCAATAGATACCCCCCAAGCACTTTGGACACGAGGTCGCCGACTCAACCGATCCGAGGATCTCGTTGACGACATTCTTGTTCCACTCTTTACCCCGCTATCCGAAGAAGGCGAGAAGGCGCAGGTGTCGAACAGGACAACCGGAGGGTCGCTGACAAGAAGCAATCAGCCGAGATTTCGTGGTCAGCCGTAGAGGTACATTTACCGGCCATTCAGATGGAACAACAGAATACATTAGGAATGGAGGCGATGATACGCCAGATGCATGAGAGCATGAGATAGATGCAAGATGATGCCATCCGCCAAGCAGAATTTTCCAAACAACAAGTTACGCTATGGCCCAAAGAAAGCCGAAGCCGACATTAGGTCAGCAATGCGAACGCAACGCCTCGCTTCACATCAAAGCTCCTCCTCCACTGGGCCGCTCCACCTCGAAAGCAGCATCCACTAGTCAGAATATCTTGCCAAATCCTCAAAATATCCTCCCAAACACCCAGAATACCTTACCCGATGTCCGGAACACTCAAGAGGACATAGGTCTTCCAATCTGGCCGCCCCCTCTCCCCGCCAAGAATCGCCCAAGAATCTTACACCTAACCACCCGGACTCTCCATTTGAGTTCGAGGTTGATCATACAGCCCTGAAGCTGAGTAAGTTGGAAAAGCTCTTCAAGAAATCACAGGGGGTGAAGGCCATCCTAGATATTGAAGATGGCTACACTGACGTGGCCGTGACACTGCCGGACAGATTCAAGATGCCACAGATTGATCGTTTTGACGGATCAGGGGATCCTATGGTCCATCTCTGGCTATTTTCAGACATCTTGAGGCCAATGGGCCTAACCCAACCACAAAAGCTTTCTTTATTTGGCAGAACTTTGTCGGGGGTGGCGGCCATCTGGTACACAAAGTTGGAAGATGATGTGAAGAGAAATTGGGATGAGTTGGCTGAGGCCTTCGTTGCACAGTATTCGTATAATACGCAGATCGAGATTACAACACGTGATCTCGAAACCACGAGGCAGGAACAAAAAGAGACTTTCTCTGATTTTGTAACTCGGTGGAGAGCAAAGGCATCGATGATGACCTTAAGGCCAACAGATAAAGATCAAATTCGGATGATTGTACGCAATCTCCAACCCAAGTTGATGCCGAAAATGATCGTACTCCCTTTCCCCACCTTCTCAGATTTACACGAGATGGGGGTACAGATCGAGGATGCGATGAAGCAAGGTTTAATCGACCAGGACCGCCAACAGCCCCGAAGGACATTCAACCGCAATAACAACGCAGGCCCGAGTGGCGCTGCCAACACAAGGACTTCGGAGGTCGGCATGGTCACCACCACTCCCCCTTCTCAACCAAGGCCCGCAGCGGCCACACCCTTTTCCAGTACCTCCGGGAGTAGTAACCAAGCCCCGAGATATCAATCCAGAGGCCAAAGAACCTTCACTCCACTATATATGCCCCTGTCCAAGGCTTTGGGGGTGTTAATCAGGAAGAAGCATTTGACGCCCCTAGAACCGAGGCCACCATCAATCCACTTCTTCCCACAACCCAGCTGGCATCAGGCGTACACACCAAAGAAGATGGCCATGACACGTATCAATGTTTTCCATACACGAGATTCAAGACCTCGCTGACAAAAATATCATCGCATTCTCCCGAAAGGCCCAACGTCACAACTAACCCACTCAAGACATAACCAAGATCCACCACCCAAAAGAGTCAACCTCATCCAAACTGGGTCGCTTTCACGATCCTAGTATCTATATTACTCCTCTCACCTACCCAAGCCGGAGGTGATCCTTCCCGACAGACCGACTTGTGCATGTTGACACCTTCTCAACCTAATCAACCAGAGGTGGTGACCTCCAAGATGGAACAAGGTGTTTCGAAGAGAACAGAATTGGTGAGTCTGGGATGGGACAGCCCGGGAATTGTGCTGGAAGAGCTTATGATCCAAGCGGATATATCTTATCAGTGAGCCAGTCTGAGCTGAGTGTAAGGTTGCCAGAAAAAGCTGAATTGTGCATGATTCGGGGGAACGGACTAGAACAAGGGGCCAATGATCTAACGACGGTGGAAGAAGATTTTGCTAACCTCCAGTTCTTCAACGACCAAGAAGCAGGGGATGCAACGATCAATTGGTTTGAATACGAAGAGTCGGCAAAAATTACCGGGTGGTTAGATGACCAGCCAGATGTTGTGGAAAGTCACCAGAAAGATCATGCAAGGGGTATCAATGATGGCCGAAGGGCCGAGAGTCGTAATGAATTACCGGAGAGCCCAGACAAAGAATTTCGCCAGATCAAGATATTGTAAAACCAACAACAAACCCTACTAACACAGAGGAGCAAGAAAGAAGTGGAATTCGAGAGAATTCAAAAGCCAAGAATCATGAAGAGGTTGAAAGTCGCGAGCATTAAGAGCAGGACATGCTGTGAGCATGTGGGATGAAAATACCGAGAATACGAACTTGCCAGAACCAGATAGGTGTCTGTTGAACGTTAGTGGGATGTGGTGGGAAGACGATGACTTATGTCTTGCCCACATGGATGAAGATTGGGCAGATACTCAACCAGATGATACTTGGTACCTCGATGAGGTAGATCATATGACCAGGAGTGGGCGGTATTTCAAGCCCCCACCCCTTGACCAACCCGAGACATCTGGGAAAGATAAAGAGGCAGAGAAACAGAGAGAGAAGCAAATTGAAGAAGAAGTTGTACTGAGACAGTTAAAGAAGATACAAGCAGACATCTTCATCTGGGGACTGCTTATGGCATCAAGGGTACATAGACAGGTTGTCCTATCTGCTATGGACAAAGCCAAACTCTCCATCGAAACTACACCAGAGCAGCTGGTTGGGCTGGTTTTTCCGGGAGGAGGTTCCCCGGCATTAACCTTTCGCATTAAAGAGTTGTCACCGAGGGCGTGAATCATAATAAACCTCTCTACATCTCCGTGGAGTGTAGAGATATGGATACCGGTGGTACTTGTTGATACCGGTTTATATCAATGTTCCGCCAAAAATCGGCATATGCAATCGGATTAAAACCCGCAGACTTCATACCAACCACCCGTGTGATCGAGCTTATGATAATACCAAGAGGGAAGTGATGGGGATCACAAGGTTCAGACCAGTTGGTCCAGACAACACAACATTGAATTTCATGTCTTGGACGCTCGCAACCTTCAACTTGCTCTTGGGCGGCCGTGGTTGCACCAAGTGAAAGCGCCTTCCACTCGCACCAGATGTTGAAATACCCTCACGGAAGGGGTTGCAATTGTTTTCGAAATTCATCCATCCATCCGCCGCCGTAAGTGTTCACGCCAGCTGGAAATCGAGCACGACGGAGGATGTGTTTTTGTCGTGGTTCACTTTGGCGAAGGCCCGTAGTGCGTAATATTATGGTCAGGAATGAAGGTGTGTACGTCAGTGCTCAATCCGTCTACCTCATGAACAAGCTACAACATATTCCCGGAATGGGATTAGGAAGAAGCGGCAGGAAAGGAGTCGCAGCATTGGCCGAAGTGCTACACAACCCGCATACCTTTGGGCTGGGTTATCTGCCCACCAAAGAAGACTAGGTGAGGAAAGGAAAGGAAATGGCCGGCAGAGCCAAAGCGAAGCAGGCTGGGAAGCCTTTTGACTTAATACAAAGGCCCATCCAGTAGTACTCGAACGGACGCTTCCGGAGGGGAGGACTTTTCCATTTTGCGCTTCCCAGAGCCATGGTTAAACGCGAGAAGAAGTGCGCATCGTGTTTCAAATCTTCTTCGACCGAACTACCCCGGATGACGCGTTACAGAGCGCATGCACTCCAACAACCGAGGTTGAGTCAATAAAGCAAAGGATACCGAGGGCACAAAGCTAGAAATGGGGTAGCACTGCATGTTCTCTCTCGATCCTCCGACGACCAAGAGTGCTTGGGGGATAACTTCGTGGTTTCCATGATTGGGGATGAAACGGCGAGCCAACCAAATAGCCTATCTTGATGATCAATCGCACTCTCTCACTTGGCAAGACGAGGAGGGATTTTTGTCCAAAGAAGACCGGTCGTAGTGAGCCGAATCATTCCACCGAGTCCGTGAGTCTAATCAGTTCCACTGACCGAAGTCTCGAGTCCGGTACTCGGGATGTTAACCCGATGCCACAACCTGTTTAGGTCGTTTTTTTCCTTTTCATTTGAGTCTGCTGTAACCGGCGAATTGGACGATTTGGATGTACCTAATGAGAATGAACTATGTGGTTTCCGAGTACTTTTCTCAGGCCCCTAATTTATTGCATCAATTCAGACTTTCAAAATTTTGATCAAAACGACGAGGACGGTTCCTCCTGCTTTTACAACGCTTAATTGAGCAAGAGCAAGAGAGATTTGTTAAACCATTAATAGATGAAATTATTATCGTTAACGCTATACCGGAAGGACCCGCTGCTAGTCCAGATCAGTCCACATTGTCTTCGAGGAACGCGAGCGCTTAGTCGCTTATTAAAAGATTTCAAAGATGTTTTCGCTGGTCCCACGAAGACATGCCCGAATCGATCCCGAGATTGTACAAGATCGGATCCCCTTGACCCCGAGGTCCGACTCGCAAGCGTAAACTTAGAAGGATCCACCCGATTGGGCTCTCAAGATTAAGGAAGAGGTCACTACAAATCGACGCAGTTTCCTCGCTAGTATCCGAATATCCGACTTGGTTGGCCAACATTGTTCCGTGCCAAGAAAGATGGCAGATTCGTGTGTAGACTTCGTGGATTTGAACAGAGCTAGTCCGGCGACTCTTTCCTTACCGCACATCGATGAGTTGGTAGATTTCACAGGGCATCCATTGCTCTCATTCATGGATGGCTTCTCGATACAACCAGATAGTGATGGCACCAGATGTGGAAAAGATCAGATTCACCACCCTGGGGACATATCGCTACCGTAATGCCGCTTTGGGTTGAAGAACGCCGAGCTACTTATCAATGGGCCGCCACCACAATACTACATGATATGATCCACAAAGAGGTTGAGGTGTATGTAGACGACATGATTGTCAAGTCCAAAGAAAGAGAGGGCCACTACACCGCCTTTGCACAAATTTTTTCAAGGATCAGAAATTCTGCCATGCTAAACCCTCGTAAATGTACGCTTGGTGTTACAATGGAAAATGCGGGTTTCGACACACAAAGGCATCGAGGTCGATTCTTCCAAGATCAAGGCCATCCTAGAAATGCCACCACCAAGGACCTAAAAGGAGGTGCGAGGCTTTCGGGTAAAGTGCAATTCATAAGACGGTTTATTTCAAAACTAACCTTGACTTAGAACCACTTTTTGGCCTCCTCAAGAAAGGAAAGAAGTTCCAATGGGACGGCCGATGCCAAGTCGACGGAACAGATTAAAGAATATCTACGTAAGCCACCCGCTTTATCGCCACCGTAACCGGAAACCTATGATTTTGTATCCGTCAAGAATCAAACTACAATGGGCCGCATGCTTGCACAAGAATCGAAGACAAGGCGTAAAGAGCTATCTACTATCTCAAAGAAGAAGATGTCGGAGTATGAGACCCAGATACACCACCGAAAAGGCTTGCTTGGTTTCGTATGGGCTACCAGAAGTCATGCACTACCTGTTAGCTCACTCTGTAATGTTGGTTTCGCGACTTGATCCCATCAAATATCTCTTCGAGAAACCAGCGCTTAAGGGTAGGCTAGCTCGTTGGTTGCTTTTGCTCTCCGAATTTGATCTCACGTACGTGATACGCAAGTCAGTAAAAGGAAGAGCAGTGGCAGAGTTCCTTGCTGACCACCCGGTTAAGGGGGATGAAGCGGTCGAGTACCTATTCCCGGATGAATCAATTTTGCATATCGACGAAGAAACTTGGACGATGTACTTTGACGGAGCGTCAAATCAACATGGGTATGGGATAGGAGTGTTGCTGATAGCACCCGATGATTCTCAGATCCTCTCGCCTTCAAACTCCTAAGGCTCAAAGTCTCAACAACGGCGTAATACGAGGCGGTATCACCGGTCTAGAAGCTGCTTTAGAACTAGGGGCATTACGACTGGACGACATTGGGGATTCGAACCTTGTCGTGGCTCAAGCTAAAGGAGACCGGAAAGTAAAAGAGGAAAAGATGATGATGTATCACCAAACCTTGATTTGCTAATTCTGCTTTGAGAAGCTAAGTTTTACTCATCTACTAAGAGAGAACAACAGTTCGCAGATTCGCTAGCAACTCTATCATCTATGATAGACATCCCGTGGAGTCCGAATGCGTCCCATCATCATTGACCGTAAATTTGCACCGCTTATGAGTCGATTGCGTACCATAGATGAAGTTCAGATTTAACACCCCGGTATTACGACATCCGAACTTCTTGGAGAAAGAAGCATACTCGCCAGGTAAATGCCAAAGACAAGAGGGCAATCAAGAATCGCAATTACCATCATCTCATGGGTAAATCAGATAAACGGGTCATTCGGGAATGCATAAATGCGGCGTTGATGTCAAGAGTCGAGGCGCTCGATGGAAGCCATCCACGGGTGAATGTGGTGCACACATGAATGGGGTAATGTTGGCACGAAGATCCTTAGACAAGGTTATTACGGTCCACCATGGAGGAGGATTGTATTGGCTTCCCCATGATGTCACAGTGTCAAATTCATGCAAATCGATGAATATCCCGCCATCAAAGTCAGACAACATGACTTCGCCATGGCCGTCTGGGGAATTGATGTAATCGAGCTGTACGCCAAAAGGGTCGAATGGGCATGAGTTCATCTTGGTAGCGAGTAGATTATTTCACAAAGTGGGTTGAGGCCCAATCTTATGCAAGGTTGAAGGCTTCAGATGTAGCAAAATTTATCGTAAACAACATTATCCGTCGCTACGGGTCCCAAATGAAATTGTTTCGCATAATGGTTCCCACTTCAAAAGGAGGTGATCAATTTGTTGGAGAAATACAATGTGGCTTTTCATAAGTCGCCTACTTACCGTCAAGAAACCAACGGAGCAATTGAGGCCGCCAACAAGAACATCAAGCGATACTACGTAAGATGGTGGAAACTCATCGATCGCCGATAAGCCGCTTTTCGCTTACGGGCTACAGGACTTCGATCGTAACCCCATCGGGCGACCAGACTATTGGTTTATGGATGGAAGCCGCTTTTGCCTATTGAGATTGAGGTCCCGCTATTACGAGTATTGGCCGAAAGTGCCGATAGCCAAGCAGACAAGAAACAGATTTAAGGAACTCATGCTTTTCGATGAAAGAAGGCCAAAGCACTGCATCACATCCAAGGTTATCAACGCAGAATCGCCGGGCTTTTAACAAGAAGGTTAAGTCCAGAATTTGAAAGAAGGAGATTTGGTACTAAAGACAACCGAAGCTCCCATCCACGCACTCCAAGGGCAAGTTCGCACTCCAATTGACTAGTCCCTATATTATCAAGTCAATCTCGTGGAGCTGTGGTTCTGGCGGACTTAGATGGCTTAGAGTTTTCCCAACCGATCAACATGGACAAGTTGAAGAAATATTACCTCGAGAGGCTCGCTAGGGCCGAAAACCCGAAGGGCTTACCTAGGCAATCCAGAGCATAGAAAATTTGAAATTATAAAACCGAGCTCGAAGGTTGAAAACCCGCAAAGGGCGGCCTTGGCGTATTAGAGCGCAAAAGGAGAGTAAAATACTGAGCGAACCCAAGCCCGAACTACGAAGGCTTGATTCCCATCTATGGATACGAAGCATGAAGTTCAAATTTCATTCTTTTCCCCGATTAACTTTGTCCATTTGATCATCTCTACCATCTCTATTCATCAAGATTTATCGTGATCTCCTGACATGTTGTTATCTGCACTAGGGGCAACTTTCCGCTGCAATGAAGTGTTGCGCACCATCCGCATTAGGGGCAACTTTCCGCTGCTTTGAATCGCCGAGGCACTTTTCAAACTAGGGGCAACTTTCCAGCTAGATCCGGGTTATGATCTCAAAGACAGATCTCAGCGTGTCCAGCTCGATCCATATCGAAAATAGTTTTGAAAAGTTTTAATAAAAGTTGACTTTGTTCAAATTAATCTTTTCATTAACTAAGACCATTTTTGGACCAAAACGGAGAATTTTCAAGACCACAACCCTCAATTTCATTGATTTCACAACAGTTCTCTTTCTTGCATACAATTGAAGTTGCTTTTTATTACACTCATAAAGAAAACTTGAAAGTACTAATAAAGCAATAAACTGGGGCATAGTCAAGTCAGTGTCCTCGCTACTCTTCCAGAGTCGGTTGAAGCCTCGATGCCAACCTAGGCCCAACTCAGGTTCTTCATTGAGCCAATCCCAAAGATTCATCGACAAAGTGCAACTAAAAGTGGAGCAGGAGCCAAGAGTTCTCTAATTCTCCATGTCGCGCTTGTCGAGCCAAGGCTACCGAATCGAATGTAGCCGATACTCAATCCTCCGTGGGCAAGTCCGATCATGGCCGAACCGGGCGCAGATACGTAATGGAAAATAGAATACAAAGTGAGTCAAGCCGATCAATAATCCCGACCGCCGGACATGTCAGAGCTCATTACGGAGATTGAGCCACGGACAACGCCACGCAATGCGATCCGCCGACAAGTTGCACATCCATTCAAACCACCATCCTCATCAGGCATCGACTAGACGTGGTCGAAAGAAGTAACCGCTGGCCGAGTAAGGTGGCAAGAGTCCACAACTTGCAATTTATCCATCAACCATATCCGGGAGGGATGAAAATGAGAGAATAAAGAATAGAGAGATGTGCGATGAGAGAAAAGTAAGATAAGGGTTTTGTGAGAAAACCGAGCCCAAGGCCGAGTGATGTGAGCAAATACATATGTGAGCTTGGGTGGGAAACATTACCGCAGCAGAGTGGACTCTCAAGAACCTCGTTGTCTCGACAAGGAAAGCATCCAAGCCCATCGTCTCGCCAGAGTCATGGCAATGCAACTCTTTCCCTCTTTCAAGCCTTGAGCAACTTCAATCGACGGGCGCCGACCAAGCTTGAGGCAAACAGAAGTGAGATAACAGCACAAACAGAGGGCATGTTGTCAAGCCTTGCTAATGATGGTCGCCGCGTCACCAAAGACCGAGAATCGAATCAGTTCTGGATATCCAACATTCCGTCACAGATCGTGATCGAGCATCATGCGTGTTGAGTCCGCACATCCGCCTAAGGTTTGGGCATAGCCAAAATTGAGTTGGGGCAAGATCTCCTCACTCGCCCGATTCTATCAAAACTTTAAAGTCTTCAAAAGTGGACATACCTCTTGCCCTCCGGTCAAGACGCGGCCACGGGTTCCAAAATCTCATCGCGCATGGAGGAAAGGAAGGTGCAAGAAGTCCGCCTAGCGTGAATAGTGCATTCAAGCCGAAACCCCAAAGTTCAACTTCCGAGCCATCTAGAGAAGAGATCCAAGATGTGAGATTTTCATGAGAAATGCCTCCATTTTTGTGAGAAACGGTGATGAAATGAATAAGTTCCAAGGTTGGGGCTTTTATAGGGTAAAACACTATTCAAAGGACACGGTCAAAATGGGGTTGCAGGAGAGGTGGCCGGCCACCACCTATCCTAGTAGGCCGCCACCCTCTAATCTCCAAATGCAAAATGTGTTCGCCATGCATTGGTCCTGCTCGCCTCCCAAGGAAGTGTAAGGCATTTCTAGGCATCGAACGCCGGGCCTCCATTTTCTTCGCTGATGCTCCATCATCCGCATCGTCCGTCCGGCACGCTTAGTTGTATTTTTGCTTATCGAAGTTGTTGTTTTGCTTATCGAGTTGTTGTTTTGTTTATCGAGTTGTAAGTTTTGCTTCACGCCGTGATTTTGTATTTTGAGTTGTTACCTTTTTGTTTACACAATTTTGTTAAGTCTTGTTTATCGAAGTTAGTAACATTGTTGTACTTTTGCTTATCGAGTTGTAAACTTGCTAAGATTCTCATATTTCTAGTAAGTTGAGTTGTTCGATTTGTTGCGCGGTTCATTACTCGACCCTTGCAAATAAACAAGGCACATTTTCATTCAATTCCATTTTGTGCAAAATGATGCGTTGCGATGCTAAGAATTTCAAATACAAACATCTTTTCAAAAGCTGTTTCATTCCATCATGTTTTTCAACAAAATAAAGGTACAAGTTTTACAGGAAATAAGACTGCCTAACAATATGCAAGGTGCTATAAACTACTAGCAAAAAGTAAAATAAAGCAGGAAACAGCATCAATATCCTCTGGAACGGGAATGAGGAGGCCCTCTCATCCTCTTCTGCGGGATAACCTCTGCACCATCATCACCATCCGGGTCAGAGCTATCATCCTCCGGATCCTCACCTCGCTCCACTCCCTAACCAAGACCGAGCCTCCTCCCCCGATGTCTTCGACTCACGGCTCATGACCTCCTCCTCCTCCTCCTCAATAATGGGTGCCTCAAGGCTCATGAGACGATCCCTACTCCTCGAGCTCCTCGAAAGGCCTAGATGGCCCACCCCCGAGAAGGCCCGATGGCCCGCTTCCTCGAAAGGCCCAGATGGCCCAAGACCATGAACAGTCCAAGACTGACCTCCTCGAGAAGGCCCGGTGGTCTCTACCATGGTGCATATACAAGAGGCATCCGAAGTGAAGAGTTCAATACATCGCTCAAATATGAAAAGCAGATGAAAGTACAATATGCGAGTGGGTGTGTGTCGATGTGCTCTACACAAATTATCAATACAAAGCTAGAATGTTCAAAACCAAGATGTCATCGAGTATGCTAAATACAGAAAGGTGAACAAGACTCTACACGCCCATAATGGCCACAGGCCTCTCCTCAGAGGATCATGCCTCGAATGTGGCTAGCATCCCAAGTATCTCTTCCGTACTCAACCGAGGTCGCAAATACAAATGCCAAAACTATCGCGAGGGAATGAATGTCCAAGTAACTGATTGATAAATCAAAGTCAGAAACATACCGGGTGAATCAGATCCCGCATATATCTATGGTCGAAGAGGAGGCTCTAGCGTGATTGGTAAGGAGTCCCGAATCGCTAACTCGCCAACTCGGCCGGCATGTCCGCCACCCAGATGATGATGAAGAGACGGAGGGATCGGAGGAATCGAACTACCTTTACCCCTAGATGCACCAAATTTCGCTAGAGGAGGATACCCGTACCGGCACGACTCGAAGATGGTACATCAGTAGACCTCCGTGACGGAGCACGCACTTCCGTCAAGGAGGGCATCAAATATATACGACGATAGGTGGCGTAGTCCCCCTCCATAAGATGTAACAAAGCATCGGTGCCCTGCATAGGACTAACGACCTCCCGAAGATAGTCTATCTAAGCAATTCGCATAGTGGCCGGAGGTACAGCAGAGGGTCCCGAGAATCGCACCCCACACCGACGAGAAGCGTTCCTCAGAACTATGCCCTACCAATAGGTCCTTGAGCAGAACCTATATCGAAGTGCCCGATCCTCCGGATACGAATGACGGAGACCATCGCTAAAGACCGCCCAGGCTACTAAGTAATCATGATAACCAAAGGCATAAATCAATCAAATCAGAATATACAGGCGATCAAAGATGAAAATGAAAGGACTCGAGAGTTCGAATACTTTGCCCCGTGACAAGATCAAAATATCTGCCGCAGTAGAAGAGAGTCTCTCGAGATCTCGCCGTGCTCACCCTCAAATACTAGTGAAAACGGAGTCATAAGAAGTCCCGCCACCTCCATCTCCGGCTAATGGGAAAGTATACGACACCCATAATGAGAAAAGCAAAGGCGGAATGTGAATACAAAGTGCTAAAGGCGTAATACAGAGTGCAAAGTGCTGTGTGCAATGAACAAGTAATAAGGAGCAGAATATAAATCAAGAGGACAGAATCGCATTCTCCTGTGCCTCCAATAGCCGCCAAGTAAGTCTCTCCGCCATGAGAAGTCAGACTCATGTAACAATAGAGGGTAGCTAGGCCAGCCACCTCAGCCATATCGACCGACCAGGATAGGTCCACCAGGCACTCAAGATACAACCCGACAAGAATTCCCTCTATCGGCAAAACAGAGTGGTGCCAAAGAGGAACATAAGGAAGCCACGGGCGCATCGCCAACCTCCTGAGACTCAGTCCATCTCCGCCTCAAAACGGAAGAGAACTGTGTACCTGACTCTCCTAAGCTTTGTCTACAGTGTGGGCGAGCTCCCAATAGATGTGTCCAAGCGCCTCCCACTCTCCCATATCCTCGCTATAAGGTATGGGTCAACCGCCTATGTCTAGGCTTGAGTACAAAGAAAGTCCAAATGAGTCATGGTCATATCCCTGGGCGTAAAAGTGGAAGGAATTGGTGGTGTCCCCCATCTCTCCACCAAAGCAGTTTAACAAAGTCCTCGGCAGACAACGTGATAATCCCACGCACGTTCAACCCCGCTAGATCGACCAGATCTGGACAAATGAAGCTCAAGATACCACCTCAAGGCGTAGAGCTGCATCAAGACGCTATGAGAGCCACCTCGCATTCGTAATGAATACATGTGTTCAGTACACAATGAAATGAAATAGCTGTGTGCAATTGAAATGAAATAGCTGTGTGCAAATGAAATGAAATAGTTGTGTGCAAATGAAGTAAAATAGTCAGGTGCTAATGAAACCAATCAAGGTCATGGTTCACTTCCAACTGGTCATGGTTCAAGAACTGGTTTTGGGTCATGGTTCAAATCTTAATCAACTGGGTCATGGTTCATTTCAACTGGGTCATGGTTCAAGAAATCTGTTTTGGATCGCGGTTCAAATCTTAATCAAGGTCATGGTTCACTTCAAATCTGGGTCATGGTTCAATAACTGTGTTTTGGGTCATGGTTCAAATCTTAATCAAGGTCATGGTTCACTTCAAATCTGGTCAGGTTCAAGAATTTGGTATTTGGGTCATGGTTCAAATTTCGTAAAAATTAGTGGGTCATGGTTCACATCAAGTCTGGGTCATGGTTCAAGAAATTTGGTATTTGGGCCGCGGTTCACATCAAACTGGGTCATGGTTCAAGAATTCGTATTTGGGTCATGGTTCAAATTTCGTAAAAATAGTGGTGTTTTCAAAAATCTGAGTTCAGATCGTGGTTCTACTCTTAGTCAAGGGGGCGTGTGTTCACCATCAACTTGGACCGGTGTTCGTAAAATCGAGTTTGGGATCTGGTGTTCTACTCTTAATCGTGGACTGTGTTCACCATCGACTTGGACCGTGTGTTCGTAAAATCGAGTTTGGGACGTGGTGTTCTACTTTAATCAAGCAGGTGCGGTGTGCTCACCTTCAAATTCGGCGGTGTTCGACAAATCAGTGTTTGAGCCGTATGTTTAATTCTTAACTAATGTGTACCGTGCGTTCACAATCAATCAGTCAATGAGCCGTGTGTTCAGCAATTCAAGTGTTTAAGTTACATGTTCAGAATGCAAGTAAAGTACTGTGTCATAAGCTAAAACTGTGTGTTCAAGCATGGCAAAGCTACAGAATGCGCGAAAAATGCAGAAAATAGAGTAAAATACCTCTCATGCGTCATGAGAGAGGTGCTGCTCCGGCTCTCGCAGAAGTAAATCCCCGGGTGCCCGATTGTTGAACCCAGTGAAACGACGAAAACTACCACTAAGCACATGTACCGGCATGATTCCCGAATGAAAGGGCGGACTCTCGGGGGCAGTGTCATAACATCAAGATCATCCCCGGCACCTGGAGGACCTTCGCCATGAGGGTAATCGCCCGCCATTTCAAGAGACCTGCAAAAATGAGCAAAATGAGCCAAAATTGGAAAAAGTCAACAAAAGTCAACTCCCGAAAAAATCTTCCAAATATTGAGACAAACTTACCTCAAGTGGTGAAAATGAGAAGAGAAGCCCCGAAATCAAAATTTAATCGACTCAAAGTGCTTAAAACCGAAGATTTCATGAAACAACTTGTGGAAGGCCAAAAGTGCGATAAAATGCAGATCTCAAGGAAAAATGGTTTGGGGAGCAAGAGAAGGAGTTTTTGCAGCTATGGGATTGATTTCGAATGAATGGAGGTGGATATATATAGAAATGAGAAAATGACCAAAATGCCCCTCGCTTAGTGTGGCCGGCCACCTTTTCTCGGGCCGCCATTTGCTTTTTTCTTCCTAGCCGGTGGCCTCTCCAAGGGCAACCACCTAGCCGGGTGGTGTTCCCCACACCCCTCTAGCTCTCGCAAATTTTGAGGAAGATCGAGTTCCTGACCTCGAAAAGTTCAAGAAAAGTGCACTTTCGGGCGAAATTGTTCACGAACTTCACCGCAATTTTGACATGTGTCTCATCATTACTCATCAAAATCAAGGTGTATCCTTTTTGAACATGTTGTAACCTCTCCAGGAGGTGAATCAGAGGCCGCGATCAAGTTGCCTTCGCCGAAATGCGCTGCTTCCCAAACCGTTGTTTCAAGAACAAACGCACCCCGATTCGTGCTCATTTTGCATTGTTATGCACATAACTTGCATTCTCATCAATATTTTGCATTGTCATGCATGATTTCTTGATGTACCATACCTTTATGCTTTGAGCATGCGTTGTCAAGACGCTCCTTTCGCATTATGATGCATTCACTCACGACACTACGGTGTCAAACTTTCGAACCACAGGATCACATTGAATATATGTTGTTAGCATATTGTTCTTGTTGATTTCTCTCTTTGCGTGCACGATATTGTATGTACGGTTCATTTGAGGTCAAGCACTGCATTTAATCGCAAGTGTATCGATCTTCTCCAGGAGACGCGACGAGAATCGAATGATTCTCCGCATTCCTAATTGCATGAAATGTAGTTGTTGCTTTGCATTCTTGCTTAAAATCATAGCATCTATTTGCGAATACTTGTTTTATTACACTTTTGTCGCATTTGCATGATCATTCTCAGGCATGTCACTTTGCATTTGTTCTCCGCTCATGGCACGCTCACAAGCACATATCTCTGCTCATCTTGTATGATTGTCTAAGTCTTCGCCTTGTCAAAATGGGTCGCTCTAGGCTTTGACATTCACTCCCGCCACTTTGACTTCCGAAGTTCACAAAGAGGGGCAATCAGAGACACCCCATTTTTGACCGACCTTAAGACTCGACACCGATTGAGCGCTTGGTGATGTTGCATATCGGCTGCTCAAGTCTCAGAGTCGCGGCCGCGCCGCCTCCCAGACTTCCGAACTTCTTCAGGTTTTGCCTTGCTTATAACCGCACTTTTCTCTGCTTTTTTCCCGAGGGAGGGAGAGGTCCCAGAGACCATCTCTCAAGGTCAGGCTACATTTCGTGTCAGAGGCCATTTTGCCCATTTCGGAGCTCCTGCCCTGCTGAGCCATCAGCCGTGTGCCACGGTTCGGGACCACCCAACCATCTCCGATTCCTCCTGCTTCGCATGCATCTCATTTACTCCTTTCGAGGGACACTGGGTCTTAGATACCCACTTCTGCAGCCAAACACCACTTTCTTGCTTCACGGTTTTGATCCCAAATCGCGGTCTTGGCCCCCGAGCATTCGCTTTGCATCTGCTTTTGTTCATTTTTTGTGTACCTCGCTTTTATCATAAGGAAGGTCACCGGAGGGTGGAGGACAGCAATTGTCTCAAAGAACTGCTTATGCTCCTCGGCTACTTCGCTTTTTCTCACTTCCTGCTAATGTTGAACACCCTAGGGCCATTTTCTTCGAGCTAAAACCACATATTTGTGTTGTACACACATAGGAGGACCCTAAAACTCATGGCCGGACAGTAATTCCTCTTTCCATTTTTTAACCTCTCCTAAAGGTGGCATGTTGTCTCTCCTGTTTCAGAGTTGCCAGATTCCAACCACAGGGCCTTGTTGTACACACTTGGGAGGACCCCAACCTTTGGTGGCCGGACCGAAATTCTGACTTTCCATTTTTGCCCTTGGCCGGCCATGGGGGTGGCCGGCCACCTCCAAGAAAGCACATGGCCTACCAAGATCCTCGCTTTGAGTTCATTACAAATGATAGTCAAGCTTTCTCCAAAATATCTTTGCATCCGGGGGATATTTTGGGAGGGAAAGCTTGGGTGCATTTTCCTCCTCTTTTACACCCCCTTCTTAGCCTATTTCGAGCCCCTCTTCAACATTGAAGAAGGGCTCAACCATGTTTGGCCTCTCTATCATGCACTTGCTTCATAATTCCTCATATTTACCGTAAATTTGCATGATTTGTTTGGCTTATGTGAAATTTGTTTTAGAGCATGTCATGAACTGTGAGTAAGATTATTTTGTGTCCCTCTACAACATTGTAGAAGGGATCAACCTTGTTGGGGGTCTCCATGTTATACTTGCCATTATATTCCTCTTTGACCCCCATTTTTGCATGCTTTTTAGGCCTATCTAGCTTCTGTTTTCGGCCATCATCAAGATCAAAATATCCATATTTTGGCCTTCTTGCCATGTTTTGTTAAGGGTCCAAGGTTGTTTGATGAATGTAAGGCATACTCCATGTTTTAGCCCTTGTTGGCTTCATTCTTGCATGATATTTTTAGTATGTTTACATACTGATTTGGGGGATGTCGTCTACTGTAAATGTGCATATTTTTGGCCTCTCATCAGTGTTGTAGAAGGGTATTTTGCTGTTTGGGCATTGCATGTATCACTTGTTTCAATACCCCTCTCTTGGCTCCCATTTTTGTATGCCATTGTTGTCCTATCTATGCTCACTATTTCGCCATGTCTTGTCAGAAAAATGCTATTTTGGGGCTGCCTTGCTACTATTTTGCATGTCATGTACCAATTGTGCATATTTAGTATGGCTATAGGCCATTTCAGGTGCTTAATATTGCATTTCGGGACCATTCCGCGCGTTTGGTGTCATTTCCCACCTTTCGGACTGTTTTGCATCATTTGTGAGTGCTGAAAATCCATTGGCATGTTTTCATATCATTCTCTATATCATTTCATGCTTTGATACATTGTTTCTGGCTTATGCGTCTGCAGCGATTTCGAGGCATCTCATTTTTCATCCATCTACCTCTCACGGAGTGTGGTCAGGCCTTCTCATGTTAGTGTAAGCCCAACTTGCATTGTGTATGCCATTTCATTCAGATGTCATTGTTTCGCTTATGCGTCTGCAGCACGATTTCGAGGCACTTCATTTTCATTCCCATTTATGCGAGTGGCCGAGGCTCACCCATGTTAGTATAAGTCCATTTCAGATCCTCAGTATGCCATTTTAGCATCATTGCATTCCAGATACCATTGTTTCGGTTTATGCGTCCATGTGCACGCATTTCGAGACACCTCTTTTTTTTTTTTTTTATCCGATGGCCTCCTGTGTGTGTGTGGCTAAGGCCCTCTCATGTACGAGCAAGTCCATAATGCACTGCATATGCCATTTTAGTCCCATTGCATTCTGTATGCCATTTTTTCGCTTATGCGTCTGTAAGCACGATTTCGAGACATCTCATTTAGGCTCATTATATATCATATTTTAGGCCGTTTCATGCCTTTATGCCATCGCTTCGCTTATGCGTCTGCAGCACGATTTCGAGGCACCTTTTTTATCCGACCTCTTATGTGAGTGTGGCCGAGGTCCACTCGTGTTAGTGTAAGTCCAATCGCATTATGTATGCCATTTTATGCCTTAGGATCATTTTCTCGCTTATGCGTCTGCAGGTACGATTTCGAGACATCTCATTTTCATAGCGCTGTGTATGTTAGGATTGCATATTAGCTACATTTCATGCATATCATGCATATTGCATTGTGTTCGGATAGGAGTTAGCCCGCACGGAAACGAGGCGCTGCCTGCAAGTGACGGACTAACGGGTCTCAATTCCCAAGTCACCGACACTCCGGATTACCCATGATGGAGTTAGGTTTTGTTGTAGCATTCATCTCGCATTCACCCCATATTGAGTTGTGCAATCCGACTCTACCATCATGCATCGAGATGCGTGATTGGTGGCACGAGGATCGAGGCATGCATATATTTGTGAAATACATTGCTATGCTTCTCCGCCTCGCTTGCAAAGAAAATGAAGAATCAAGAACTTTCCTGAGTCCGCACGATTTCGAGAAACATCGCAAACAGAGGCTAATTGGGGCATCCCAAAGAGATTTCAAAGCAGCAAATAAACATGCGCCATTCCATCATCCGTAGCGTAATCATATAGGCCCGGCTTGCATGCCGCTTACAATTTTTCTTCCTTAATTTGTTAATTAATTAGGAATCAGATATTTATTATTCCTGATCAGATATTCTTTTATTCTGACTGCATTATTCTTTCATTTGGGATCAGATATTTATTCTGACCATCATGAGGGCATAATTGTAATAAGTATGGGTGAGTGTGATGTATGTCTTCCAACCCCACGTCTGTCTTCCCTTTTATTTACCTGCTTATGATGGTTAGATATAAGGCATATTTCAATTAGCATACAAGATGACAAAGATGTTTGCATCATTCATCTGCTTTTGCACGATCGTTTCCTCAAGATCATACAAACGCATTTGTATTTCAATCTCAAATTGAATACGCAGTTAGTCGAGCATTTCACATGCCATGTTTAGGACATGAGCTTGCTATAGTTTGCATCTTTGCATGTGTCGCATTAGGCATTACAAAGATATTTAGGATCATGCATGATTTCTAACGAGCTTTTATTTTGGCGTGGAGTACTCGGTGAGTTTTATGCTTTAGCACCCTTGCATGCGTGTGAGTGACTGCCAAGAATAGCATGCTTACCATGAGGCTAAATCCTTATGTGACATAACTGCCTTGAATGCCTGTGGATGGAGGTTGAGTTACTTGAATTGGGACAATTCATCAAATGTTTGTTTTAAACCCACTAGATAGTGGCAAAATCATGTTTTCTAAGCCCACCCGAGGGTGGCAAATCCATCGCCTCACTTACTCATGTAGCACCATCAAACCGCTTTCAAACGAACAAACATGAAATGTTTAGTTCCAATTCAGCGACTCATTTATACTTGTATGTCAGGCGATCACATAGTAACCTAGGCTAATAACCTAATAAGAACATACAATGTTTTCAAAAAGATATCATGGTTAGTAGAGGCCTTTTTGACCGGCGAAGTGGTGCTCACGGCGACCTTTCCTAATCGTATCTAAGTTCCCGAGCCGAGGCAACTTTGGTGATGCGGACATGGCCTTTGGCACCGAGTCGTGGTTTCCTAAATTTCCCATTTCAAAATATTTAGGTGGCGACTCAGATTCAGCTTAAGCATTCATGTTTGGCACTTCTTTCAAAAAATCTGTTTTCAAAAACGAGTTGCCAGATTTGGACTCTTCGGTTTAAGATTAAGAACCGTGACATTTGAGTCCTTCGAACTGTAGTGACCCAATATCGAACCAGAACCGGGGGAGGGGGGGGACTCGCACTCCCTTTCCCCCGGGATGCGTTCGGGGACGTCTACAGCCTCCTAATAGCATCCGCCAGTTTAGGAGCTTTGTACGAGGCACTCCAGAGGACCTCCTGCTGCGTGAGTCGGAGTCGCATCTTTCTTACGGCGCCGCTGAGGTATACCCATCCTCTTTACTTTCTGCAATATAGATCATATGCCTTGAGTAGCCAACACTATTCTTTAACTGAATAACCCAAACACACTGATACATCACGTGTCTAGTTCACCTTGGGCATAATCATACATGACATCTGTGTCAACTCAAACACATGCATATACACACTGCATTTTTATCAATTATGAATGTTTTCAAACATTGCATTTCTGACAATGCTTCATATTTGTTTGTCTTTGAACACAGGGAGATTCTCATGCCTTCCGAGGGTATGGGAACACCATTGCCCCAGGTTGGTATATGGAGTTGCCTGACGAGGTTCGCCACATTGTTGATGAGGCTGGCTTCGGCATTTTTTGCATGGGACTCTCGTGCCTTACTGGAAGTAGGCCTCTCCTTGGCGCACTGGTGGAGAGGTGGTGGGACACCATCGATTCCTTCCACCTTTCCATAGCGGGGGAGATGACAATGACTTCCTTTGACTTCTCTATGCTCACTGGCATCGGAGTAGAGGGTGATCTGATCCCTTTCGACGCTGATATGGACGAGTGGGACACTGCCCAAATGTTCTTGTTTGGCGCTCGGCCACCTCTTTCCCGGCCAGGGTTCGTGAGGTATTCTTGGTTCGAGGACCACTTCGGGGTACAGGCGTCTACGACCCGCGAGGAGGTGGAGCAGTACGCTCGAGGATTCATCATGTTCTTGCTGGGCACCACCTTATTTTCTGACTGGGCGAACACCGCGTTCTATATCTATCGAAACATTGGTGGACGTGACCAGATCCGCTGCCACGACCGGGTGGTGCAAGCCTAACCACGCCTACTTGATACATGAGCTCTTCATCTCGCCGTAGTGGACATCATCGGGAGGCTATCAAGCAGCCTGGAGGTATATTTTCCCTTTCATTTTACAATTTTGCCTTACACTATCTGTATACCACACACACTGCATATACGCAATTTGCTTTCCATCGGTCATAATCGCACATACCGCACAATACACTTCACAATCGCACAATACATCGCATATCATTCTTCGATTTTCGCATTATCTGATACTACCTTATCGATAAGCATACTTATTCTCATCCTGCTTCACTCAGAAGTTGTGGATGTATGCCTACTTTCCAAGGCTTGCTCCAGTGTCGGATGTAGAGATGTCCCTTGTTGTCCCCTACTCTCACCGATTCGATGTAAGGTGCGAGTGGAGGCTGCATGAGTCTTTTCTGTTCTTCCGTAGATACTTCGACACCATTACCACAGTTGAGGTATTTCAAACATTACAGTTTATTTACGCTTCGCTTTACATTGTACTTTCAATAGCAGATAACAAACTGCATATCCTGTCATTTGCAGATCACTTGGCAGCCTTGGGCCGCATTGCCGGAGGCAGTGAGAGAGCAGTACATGGGTGCTTGGGAGATCGCCTGCTTAGGATTTTGCCGAGGGTCCCGCTTGCCGCATGGTATTCGGAGAGCGCTCGCGGGATCCTGGGCTACTGTGAGCAGAGATAGTCCCGATGCTGCCTCCTTCGCATATGAGGCATATAGTGAGATACACCCTGTAGGAGATGATCAATTACATGATCGGTTGGGATTCTGACTTCTTCAGAAAGGAGGACGACTATATCGACTTTATTCAGACAGCTCATCGAGTCGAGAGGGAGAGGCCTACAGCGCCTGTGGGAGGAGCCAGAGTGACGAGGGCGGCTCAGGCCCGTGACAGAAGTGTGTCCCGGAGGGGACGCGGAGCGGAGTGGCCAGAGTTGCCCACCACCATGACATACCGAGGACATGGTGGGGAGACTTACCAGATACCCATCGTTGCTCTTCCGGCTGATCATGAGCTCGTCGGAGTTCGTGGCTCGACCCCGATATGTACTATACTTTGCATTCTGTACAGTCATTTCATTTCTTTTGATATCCCGCAGAATACTAAATGCTTTAACACTTTTGCAGGCTTCGATTGAGTACACTGGGCAAGCGCTGGAGCTGACAGCCTCGGTGATTGGGATGCTACAGAGGAGCATTGACCTGTTGACCATCTACGGTATCTCGGTAAGTTCTTTCAACCTGAGTCCCGAAACTTTGCATAATCTGTTCCATACATGATCTGATGCATCACATTGTCAATACGGCACTTGATACATTGCACTCACACATTGTTCACTGCATTCGTACATTGTAATCATACACTGCTCACGGCATCCATACACTGCTCACGGCATTCATACACTGCTCATAGCATTGCCAACGGCATTCATACACTGTACTCATACATTGCTCACGGCATTCATACACTGCTTACAGCATTCATACATTGTACTCATACACTGTATTCGGCATTCATATGGCGACTTTTCATAGCATAACTGATGCGTTTGCCAACTGTTCTTTTCAGGCCCCATTCCAGATACCGGCCATAGGGGGTACTCCAGCAGGACCATTTGTACCTGCTTGAGAAGCAAGGAGAGCAGGGCGAGGGATCTTAGTACGCCATCGTAGCAAAGCCCGACGTACTCACTTTGGGAGTAGCTCGCGAGCGCCTATTCCAGATGACGACGAGTCCGATGCAGAGGCGGAGTCGTCTGAGGATGAGACTAGAGATGACTCAGGCTCAGACTCTAACGACGGAGCTAGTGATGATGATCCTGGACCTTCGTCCAAGAAGAGGACCAAGACGGACTCCCGCACTTGAGACTACTGGTCCCAATCCAAACACTTTGCTGCTTTTCTTTTCTTTTTTTGCTTTATTTTTCTTTTTACTGGTAGTTTTGCACATTGTGCTGCCTCAAGCAGGTTTTGCTTTCTTCAAAACTATGTACTTTTGCAAAAGAAATATGATGGAATGAAACAGCTCTTTGTCGAAAAAGTGTTACATTCTATGCACCGCATCGCATCACATAACAATGTAAATGAGATTGAACTTTGTTTTGAAAACTAAACACTCGAATTGCATTAATCAGGTAGTGAACCAACTAACAACAAAACAACTCGATAAGCAAAACAAAGAATTTGACAAGCTAACCAAATGTAAATACAACTCGATAAGCAAAACAAAGACTAATGAACACAAAATACAACTCGATAAACAAAAGTACAACAACTCGATAAGAAAATTGAAGTAACACAGGCGCGACTTCGCAAAATCATCACCGGAAGGCATTTGAAGTGGAACCAATCACAAGTTCTCCACATCTTCAACACATATACAACTTAGAGAACAAAGGGAGAGGCCATCGGCCTAAGTGAGAGGCCATCGGCCACAAGAAATGGCCATCGGCCGACATTACTAGCCAATCGGCCAAAAAAGATGGTCGGTCGGCACTCTTTTTGGCCGATCGGCCAAAAATGGCAAGCATCTCCAGAATGCTGACACCTATCTTCCACTCAACACCTTATCTTCTACAAAAGCCTCAACTTCGTAGTTTTCTCCATTTCAGCTCAGTTTTTTGCACCAAATGGAAGCATTTCTTGTCCAAAACCTCACAAATTGGATTGCCAACATGGATGGCTCGGAAAAGCTAAATTTTCGAGATTTCGGGATTAATGCACTATTCACGTTGAGTCGCACCACGCTGCGTGTTCCGTTCCTTCATGCCGCGGCAAGGTTTTGGAATCCGGTAACACACGTCTTTAGTTTTGGCGGACAAGAGATGTGTCCCACTTTCGAGGATTTCCAAGCTTTAATGGAATCCAAGCGCGATGAAGAGATCTTGCCTTAATTCCGCTTTGGCTACGTCCAAGCCCTAAGACGGATGTGTGGCCTTACTTTGCATGACGCTTGGTCATTGATTCACGACAGAGAGTTGGATATTCCAAGCTTGATTCGTCGGTTTTCTGATGCTGGTGACCGTGGCGATCATCATTGGTATGGTTATCGGCGAGATGCGCTTTGTTTGTGCATGTTGTCTTATTTCTTGCTTGCCCCAAGCTCCAGTGGGTTTAGCACTCGTTTGATTGAGGTTACCGAGGGCTTGAAAAAGAGCAAGAGCTACATCGCCATGACACTAGTTGAGACATTGATGGGTTTGGACGCTTTTCATCGCTGGGAGACGACTAGATTTGCGAAGAGTCCACTACTACTGCAGGTAATGTTTCCCACCCCATCTCACATATATTTCTCACATCACTCGGCTCTCGGGCTCGGTTTTGCTCTCAAAACCCTTTTCTCACTTTTTCTCTCAACGTACATCTCTCTATTTTTTAATCTCTCATTTTTCATCCCTCCCCAGGTATGGTTGATGGATAAGTTGAAAGTTGTGGACTCATGCCTAGCATATTCAGCTCGTAGCTATTTCTTCCGGCGACGTGTAGTCGATGCCCCGGATGAGGGATGCTGGTGCAACTGGATGTGTAGTTTGTCTGCTCTCGACATTGCTTGGCGCTGCCCCTGGCTTAATTTACTAGCAATGAGCTACAGCATGACTCACCAGCCCAAGATTCAGTTGATTGGCCTGACACACTATATCCTTTACTTCCCGTTCCGATTCCGACGCCAGTTTGGACATGATCAGACTTGTCCGAAAGAAGGGATAGAGTACCCTGTTGCATTTTCGGTCCGAGGTGCACAGCTAGCTCGGTATGCCACAACATGAAGGACGAGATAGCTTCTAGCCCCCGCTCCCATTTTCAGTTGCACCCTCTCTGATGAGTGCATAGCTTGGCTTGATGAGGAGGCGATCAGGCCCACTTTGGCATCAGAGACTTCCACAAGCTCTGGGAGGGGACGCAGGAACACCTGACTGTGCCCCGAATTTATTTGCTTTAATCAGTACTTTCAAGTTTTCTTTATGAATGTGATAAAAAACAACTTCAATTTGTATTCAAGAGTAGGAGAACTCTGTATTGAAATCAATGTAATTGAAGGTTGTGGATACTGAAAATTTTCTGTTTGGTCCAAAAATGGTCTAAGTTGTAAAAAGATTAATTTGAGCAAAATCAACTTTTATTAAAACTTTTCAAAACCATTTTCGATATGGATCACAACTGGACACACCCAAGATCTATCACTGAGATGTACAACCCTGGATCCCAGCAATTGGGAAGTTGCCCCTAGTCTGAATAGCACTGCACTGGAGATCACAACCGAGCTCTTGAATGAAGAATAGACGAAGATGACCAAACATGATCACATGGACAAAGTTGATCGGGGAAGTGTTTATGGTTGGACTTCAGGATGAAGTTGCCTACGTATCCCAAAGATGGGAATCAAGCCTTACATAGTTCGGCTTGGGTTCACTCATGTATTAACTCTCTCCTTTTGCGCTCTAACTTTTTCCAAGGCCGCCCTTTCTGGGTTTTCAACCTTGCAAGCTTAGTTTTTATTATTTCAAATTTTCTGTGCTCTAACTTTTGCCTAGGTTGCCCTTTCGGGTTTTCGGCCTAGCGAGCCACTCAGGGAAAGTATTTCTTCAACTTGTCCATGTTGATCGGTTGGGAGAACTCTAGGCCATCTAGGTCCATCAAAACGACAGCTCCACCCGATCAGATAGACTTGATGATGTAAGGGCTAGTCCAGTGGGGTCTGAACGTTCCCCTAGGGTCGTGGATGGGAGCTCAGTTGTCTTTGAGCACCAAATCTCCTTCTTTCAAATTCCTGGACTTAACCTTCTTGTTGAAAGCCCTGGCAATTCTCCGTTGATAACCCTAAACATGGTACAGTGCTTTCAGCCTTCTCTCGTCAAAGAGCATAAGTTCTTCAAACCTGCTTTGTTGCCAATCTGCCTCAGCTATCTGACATTCAGCCAATACCCGTAATGACGGAACCTCAATTTTAATAGGCAAAACAACCTTCATCCCATAAACCAAGGAATACGGAGTTGTCCTAGTAGAAGTTTGAATTGAAGTCCAGTAGCCCCACAAGGCAAATGGCAGCTTATTTGGCCACCCAGAGGTTTCCACCATTTTCTGCAGAATGTGCTTGATGTTCTTGTTGGCGTCTCCATCCTCCGCTGGTTTGCGGCCGATATGTAGATGACTTATGAAAAGCCACGCTGTACTTGTCCACCAAGTCGTTTCCTTCTTGAAGTGGGAACCATTATCTGAAATAATCTCGTTCGGGACCCCGTAGTGACAGATGATGTTGTTCCTGATGAACTTAGCAACATGCGACACCTTCAACATCGCATAAGACTGGGCCTCAACCCACTTTGTGAAATAGTCTATCGTGACCAGAATGAACTCATGCCCATTGGACCCCTTCGGAGTGACAGCCCCGATTACATCAATCCCCCAGACTGAAAACGGCCATGGCGAAGTCATGTTGTGCAGCTTCGACGGTGGAATGTTCATGCGGTTTGAATGGATCTGATATTTGTGGCATCACCGGACAAAGCCAATACAATCCTCCTCCTTGGTGGACTAGTAATAACCTTGTCTAAGGATCTTCCGGGCTAGCATCACTCCGTTCATGTGTGCTCCGCACTCTCCTCCATAGATGGCCTCCATCAAGCATTTCGATTCTTCGGCATCAACACACAACTTATGCATCCCAAGATGACCTCTCTTATACAGTTTACCCCCGCAGACGATGAATTGAGCAACCATTCTTCGAATTACCCTCTTATCTTTGGCATTTGCCCGTGGTGGATATGCGTCTTTTTCCAAGAAGTTCCAGACATCGTAAAACCAGGGGTTCTCATCTTGTACGTCATCTATGGCAAGAATCACCGTAAGCAAGAATTTCGCTTGATAATGATCGACGATCCGGACCAAAGGGATGTCTATCATAGAAGATAGAGTTCTTAATGAATTTGCGAACCTGTTGTTCTTTCTTAACAGATGAGCGAAATTCAATTTCTCAAACCGAGGAATCAGCATGTCCAAGGTCTGGTGGTAGATTCTCATCTTTTTTTCTTTGACTTTCTAATCTCATTTAGCTTGAGATACAACAAGGTTCGAGTCCCCGATGACGTCCAACCGTTTTGCCCCTAGTTCCAGAGCTGCTTCTAGTCCAACAATACACACCTCATACTCTGCCTTATTGTTCGAGACTTTGAACCGGAGTTTGAATGCTAGGGGTATGTGGGAATTGTCGGGCGCTATCAGCAACACCCCTATCCCATACTCGTATTGGTTTGATGCTCCGTCAAAGTACATCGTCCAAGTTTCTTCTTCGACGTGCAGAGTGGCCTCGTCTGGGAATAGGTACTCAACTGCTTCATCCCCTTCAATTGGTTGATCGGCTAGGAACTCCGCTATCGCCTCCCTTATCGACTTGCGCATGCATCAGATCGAATTCAAAAGTAGAAGCAACCAACAAGTTAGCCTACTTGTAAGTGCGGTTTCAAGAGATATTTAATGGGATCTAATCTCAAAACCAGCATTACAGAGTGAGCTAACAGGTAGTGCCGCAACTTCTGGGTAGCCCATACCAAGGCCAGACAAGCCTTCTCCAGCAGAGTGTAGCGGGTCTCATAATCTAGTATTTTCTTGCTCGTAGTAGATAGCTCTTCCACTTTGTCCTCAGACTCTTGTGCAAGCATGCAGCCCATTGTAGTTTTAGTCACTGAAAGATACAGAATCAACGATTTTCCCGATTCAGACGATGACAACACAGGTAGGTTTTGTAAATATTGTTTGATTTGTTCAAAAGCAGCTTGGCATCGGTCCCATTGAACTTCTTTCCTTTCTTCAGGAGACCAAAGAGTGGTTCACAAGTCAAGGTTAATTTTGCAATAAATCGCCTTATGAATTGCACTTTACCCAGAAAGCCTCGCACCTCCTTTTCAGTCCTTCGTGGTGGCATTTCTAAGATGGCCTTGATTTTAGAAGGATCGACCTTAATACCTCTCTGTATGATCAAGAACCCCAACATTTTCCCTACTGTAACACCAAACGTACATTTCTGAGGATTTAGCCGCAACCGATACTCTCTGATCCGTTGAAAGAATTTCTGCAAGGCGGTGTAGTGGCCCTCTCTTTTCTTGGACTTGACAATCATGTCGTCCACGTACACCTCAACCTCCTTATGGATCATATCATGCAAAATCATGGTTGTAGCCCGTTGATATGTAGCTCCATCATTCTTCAGCCCAAACGGCATCACCCTATAACAATAGGTCTCTACGGGTGGTAAAAGCAATCTTCTCTGCCTTTCTGCCATCAATATCCGACATAGCCAAAATCCATCCATGAATGAGAGCAAAGCATGCCCAGCTGTAAAATCCACTAACTCGTCGATATGCAGCAAAGGAAAGTTGTCCTTCATACTAGCTTTGTTCAAATCCCTGAAGTCCACACATACTTGAATTCTGCCGTCCTTCTTCGGTACTAGAACTATATTGGCCAACCAAGTTAGGTATTCTGATACCAGCAAGCAAGAACCCTGCGTCAATTTGCTTAGTGACCTCTTTTTTGATCTTGATAGCCCAATGTGGATCCTTCGAAGCTTCGCTAATGTGTTGGGCCTCTGGTCAAGAAGGATTCGTCAGATAATCTCAGATCGATTCTGCATGTCTTCGTAGGACCACGCCGAAACATCTTTGAAATCTTTTAATAAAGCGACTAAGCGCTTGCCTCCGAAGACAACGCGGACCCGATTCAACCAAGGGTCCTTCTCAGTACCAACATCAATTTGGGTGATTTCATCAACCAGTGGTTTTACAAACTTTTCCTGCTCTTCATCTAGCAAATATTTCAAAACCGGAGGAATTCTTCCTCATCGTTTTCATCGAAATTTTGAAAGTCCTGATTAATGCAATAAATCAAAGGCATAGAAAAGTACTCGAAGGCCACAGCCATTTCATTCTCATTAATCACTTCCAAGTTGCCTGATTCCTCTATTACAACAGACTCAAAGGAAAAAGAAAAAGTCAACCGAGACAGGACTGTGGCATCTGGGTTGTCACCCCCAGGAATGCCGGACTCAGACTCAGACAAGCTGGAACCTGATTCCGACTCCACAAACTTGGTGGAATCAGATTCCGGCTCACTACCTGACTTGGTGTTGCTTGATAAGAATCCCTCCTTGTACTGCCACACGAGGGAGGGTGCGATGGACGCGTCCAGAATATTTGCAGATGGGCTTGCAGTCGTTTCATTCCCAATCATGGACACTGAGTTATCTCCTAAGCACTCATGTACGATCGGAGGATCTGAAAGTAGACAAGCCAGTGCTATCCCCATTTCAATCTCGGTGCTCTCGGAATCTTCTTCCTTACACTGCTCAGCCTCAGCTGATGGGTCTGTCTGCTCTTCGACAACATCATCCCCGAACAACTGCAAGTCGAAGAAGATCTCAAATCTTGGCAGGCACCTCTTCTCTGCGTTTAACCATGGCTCTGGAAAGCTGCATAACGGAAAGTCTTCCCCCTCCCGGACAAAGAGTCCGTTTAGGGTACCCTGGATAGGCCGATGCATCAACTCATAATGCTTCCTGGTCTACTTGACTCTGGCTCTTCCAGCCATTTCTTTGCCTTTCCTCACCCAGTCCTCTTTAGTAGGAAGATAACCTAAACCAAAGGTATGCGGGTTGTACAGCACTTCGGCCGATGCTGTAATGCCCTTCCGGCCACTTTTTCCTAGTCTCATCCCAGGGATGTGCTGGAGCTTGTTCATGAGGTACACAGACTGATCATACGACATATAACCCTCATCAATGTACCAAAATGTTCAGACGACCCGCCTCGGCTAGGGTAAATCCGATAGAACACATCCTCCGTGCTATGCTCGATTTCTAGAATCATGAGACACCTCTCGTGGCGGATGGATTGAAGAATTCCCCAAAACTATAGCCACCTCTTCCCGTGGGGGTATTTCAACATTTGGTGCAGTGGAAGAGACCGCTTTTCTTGGTGCAACCACGCCCTAGGAGTAGATTGAAGGTCATGGAAATGTCCAAGACATGAAAGTCAATATTGTGTTTTCTCGACCAACCTCGAGTTTGAATCTTCACGGCCGCCATCACCTCTCGCTAGTATTGTCATAGGCCCTTATTACCGGCGCTGGCACAAAATCATGAAGCTTCAACTCGATTGCATATGCTGTCCTCGACGGGCACACATTGATAGCGGATCCTATATCGACAAGAACTACTGGTATCCATTTTTCTCTACACTCGACAGAGATATAGAGAGGTTTGTTATGGTTTGCGCCCTTAGGCGGCAGCTCCTTGTCAGTGAAGGGTAACGTCGGGGAAGCTCCTCCTGGAAAAACCAAATCCTACCAAACCGCCGTGTGGTATCTATTGAAAGTTTGGCTTTGTCCATTACAGAAAAGACAGCCTGTCTATGAACTCTTGAGGCCATAAGCAGTCCCCAGATGGAGATGTCTGCTTGTATCTTCTTACGCTATTTCAGTACAGCCTCCTCTTCGAGCAGTTTTTCTTTCTGCTTGTCCACCTCCTTGTCCTTTCCAGACGCCTCTGGTTGATCTAAGTGCGGGGGCTTGAAATACCGCCCACTCCTAGTCATGTGGTCAACCTCGCTAATATACCAAGTATCATCTGGCTAGCTTTGCCCTCAGTCTTCATCTGTGTGGGCAAGACATAGGTCGTCATCTTCCCACCACATGCCATCGGCACCGATGCACACCTATCCGGGTCACATAACTATTCCGTGTCCACAAGACCTTCCGCCTCGTGCTTGCAACACGCCCGCCTCGCACACAACACATTCTGTCCCCGCGGGGGCTTTGGCTTTCTAGCATTTTCCAAATCTTCGATCTTTTCCTGTTCAAACCGTTTTAGTGCAGCCTGCTGTTCAATATCTCCTGCATTCAAATTTCCCAGATCTCGAGCAAAATTCTTAACACCAGTGCTCTCCGGCGGTGCATCTTGATTCCTGGCCCTTCTGGCCACTGTTAATGTCCCTGTTCCTGACGGACCTTGTTCTAGCTGAGGTTGTTCAACAACATCCCCCTGGTCGTCATGCCACCCAGTAGACTCTACTGACCCATCCAAATCAAACCAGTTGACTGTCACGTCTCCCGAATCTTATTTGTTGAAAAACTGAAGGTTAGCAATGTCCTCTTCCAGATTCGCTAGGTCATCTAGCCCCTGATTAGGTCCATCCTCCCGTACTACACAAATCTTTGCCTCCACTGGCAATTCCATATTCGGCCTAGCCTGGCCTACTGATGTAATGTAACTGCTCGGGTTGTACATGAAGCTTGCACTCTCAGCTCAGATAATCATTATCATCTGCCCCATAGTTAACCCACTTCTATCTTCGATAGCCACCACCACCATTTCAAAGTTGGGTTTGGGAAATGTCCAACATGCACAAGTCTCAGGCTGCCGAAATGAACACCTCCGCTTGGGTAGGTGAGAAGAGGTGATATATATGCTAGGGTCGTATGACACAACCCCAGTTTGGATCAGATTGATGCGTTTGGGAGGTGGAGCTTGGTTATGTGGTGGGAGAGGGTTGGTTGTGACATTCGGTTTCTCCGGAGGCACGATTACCCTGTTGTCAACGAGATCCTGAATCTCGTGACGCAATCTATAGTACTGGTCAGTGTCGCGACCATGCTATTGGTGAAACGCACAGTATTTAGCTGGGTTGTGGGAGGGAGGAAGTTTTTCTAGCAATGGCCGCGGCTCTAGGGGCTTCAAGTGCCCTTTCGATCAAAACCCCAAAGCCTTGGACAGAGGCATATATAGTGGGATGAAGGTTATTTGGCCTCGCCGAAAACTTGGTTGTTTGTGTTACTTCCTGATGCACAGGAATGGTGTAGTCAGAAGGATTCTTGGGGTAGTGGTGGTGACCATACCCACATCTAAAGCTCGCAAATACAAAGATCGCTTATGCCCAAGATTCGCATCAGGTTGAATGCCCTCTGGTCGCTTCTCTCATGATCAATGAGGCCATGTTTCATGGCGTCCTCGATTTGCACCCCTATCTCATGTAGATCTACAAAGGTGGGAACAGAGAGGACGATCATCTTCTGCATGGGCTTGGGCTGGAGGTTGCGCACAACCATCTGAATTTGGTCCTTGTCAACAGGCCTGATGGTCATCATCGAGGCTTTAGCCCTCTAGCGGTCACAAAATCGAGAAGCTCTCCTTCGGCTCTTGCTTAGTCGCCTCAAGATCACTTGTGATCTCGATCTGTATTGTAGGAGTATTGAGCTACAAAGGCCTCAGCCATCTCCTCCCAATTCCTTTTAACTGAGTCCTCCAGTTTTGCATACCAAATAGCCACTACACCCGACAGGGTCCGGCCAAACAAGGAAAGCTTCTGCAATCTGGAGAGGCCTATCGGCCTTAGTATATCTGAAAACAGCCACAAATGCACCATAGGATCTCCAGACCCGTCAAAACGGTTTATGTGTGGCATTTTAAACCAGTCTGGCAGAGTCACGGCCGAGTCAGTGTACCCGTCCTCTATATTTGGGATGGATTTCACGCCCTGAGACTTTTTGAATAGCTTTTCTAGCTTGCTCACTTTTAGCACTGTGAGATCTACCAAAGGGTGTGTCCTCTAGGTTGTTAGGCGTTTTAGATAGATGGGGTAGGATTGAGGGCGGAGCTGGCCCCGTTGGAACGTCTATATTGTCCTGGACATGTGCTATCTCTCCAAGTATTGGAACTCTTGGTGGGCGAAGAGCTGGGTGCAAAGCAGATGCTCCGGCTTGCTGTGGTGGTTGTTGTTGCTGAAGTGTAGCAATCAACTCTTCTTGTTGGGCCATAACCTCGCCCGGCGCGGCGCAAATTGTTGATTCGGCAAGATCCTCGCAAGATGGCTTTCATACTCTCCTAGAGCTGACACATCATCTCCTCTATACCTACCATATTATGCTGATCTAGCTAAATAACCGGTATATCTATCCCTGTTATAGAAACTGAGACCTCAGCCTGACTGTTCACTGGTGGGGTGGACTACTGATCTGGCGACCGCTGTACTGATACATTGCGCCTCTTTGACCTCCGTCTGGTAACCGGGGGTAAAGAAAGAAACACTGCTTGTCCATCTATCAGATCCCTGGATCGATTAAGTCTACGACCTCTAACCCAGAGTGCTCGGGGAATATCTGCCTGGTCGGATGTAAAGGTGCTAAACTACCTTGCAAAAAGATAAATAAAGCATAATGAGGAAACAATGAACAAAAAAATAAACAGCATAACAGCTTAAATAAAGACAACACGCAGTTAGCAAACACAAGCCGAAGAACGTTTCAACCATCGATCATCGCTCCCAAACCATCGCCTAATCAATCGATACCCGCAGGTAAAACCAATTCCCAAATACTGATGCCCATAGGCCTGAGACCCAGACTTGCAAATTGATACATGCATTCCTGTAGAGGCCAACTCTAAAAGCACATAATCAAGCAAGTAAGAGCCAAAACACCCCTATGGAGGGGTAGGGTTTCCCTATCCTATTGTCAGGAGCTAGGGTTTCACTACGTACACAGCGGTTCAAACAACCTATAATCGGGTAAGCAACCTGTCCTAGCTTGGAATGGTCACTACAGTTTCCGATATGCACTAGGTCGAATGGTCAAAGAGGGTGCCCCGGTAAAAATCGGGGTTTGTGTTCCCGTCTGGCAGAAGTTCAAGAATCGGTCATTTTATGGCATGCTTCTCAAAGCAAGCCTCCGGCAAACCGTTCAGGAATAGCATACGGCAAACGCGGTATCCTAGGCGCACCAATGCAAATGCAATGCAAAGAGACACATAAGTGTAATCAAAACAAGATATCATGAGTTCGAGTCAAGTTCTCTAAATCCCCAACAGAGTCACCAGAATATATAGACGTGCCTGAACGTCCCAGCTCCGCGTGCGAATCAGTGAGAAATCCGGTTTGTTCATTAGACTATTGTAATTCAGACTCAATGTCACGGTTCTAAATCTAATCTCGCAAAGTGCAATGCAAGACCGATAAATCACCAAAGAGTCCAAATCCGGCAAATCGTTTTGGAAAACTGATTTTAATAAAGAAGTGCCAAATATGGACTGCTTTGTCAGATACAGAGTCGCCACCTAAATGTTTTTGTTTTAGGAAATTTAGGAAATCCTGACTCGTGCCTAAGGCCACGTATCCCTCATCACCAAAGTCGCCTTGGCTCGGGAACTTGGGTACGACAGGGGAAGGTCATGCAATTAGCACCCCCGCTCGCTCGATCAAAGATCGGCCTTTACTAACATGATATTTTGTTTTTGAAAACACATGTGTTCTTATTCCAGTTTATTAGCTAGAATTACTATGTGATGCGCACAACATACAAGTATAGACTAGATCGCCTAAGTTGGAACAAAGCATCTCATGTTTGTTTGTTTGAAAATGGTTTGAGGGTGCTACTCGCAAGTAGGTTAAGACGTGGATTTGCCACCCTCGAGTGGGCGTAGAAAACATGATTTTGCCACTCTCAAGTGGGCTTAAAACTCGCATTTCAATGAATTGTTCCAATTCAAGTAATCCAACCTTCACCCACAGGCATTTATGTAATTAAACACTTAAGCAATTAGCCTTATGGCAAGCATGTTATCATGGCAGCAATAACACACATGCAAGATGCTAAAGCGTAAACACTTATAGTGTACTCTGAGCCAAAACAAGAGCTAGTTAGTAATCAATGCATGATCCTAGCTATGTTAAGATGGCTAATGCAACACATGCAAAAATGCAACTAAGATAGGCTCGGCTATTCTAAGATGGCATATGAATGCGACAATTGATACATGTATTCAAATTGGTATTGAGATACAATGCAGTTAGTATGATGCGCCGAGCCCGGTGCATGCAGTACAGATGAATGAATGCAAACATGCGAGCATAAGGATGCTAATCAAAATATAACCTACAACTAACCATCGTAAGCAGTTAAGTAAAAGGGAGAAAGACGTGAGATTGGAAGACATTCACACACTTACGCACACTTATTACAAAAGTTGGCCCTCTCGATGGAGGGTCCGAATAAATAATACAAACCAACTAATTAACTAGCTATCCTAGCTAATTAATTATTACAAAACCTTAACTAATTAAGCAAATTAATTAAGTTACAAAACCAACCAAGTAAGAAAAGAAAGAAGCTGAATCAAGATGCCACAACTCTACCTCGAAATGATAAATTATGCATGCTCGGTCGCGTCCCCCCGAAAATCCATTGCCATGCCTCATGTTGCCTCTGTTTGCACTGTTTTTGACTTCTGAAAATTGTGAAAATTTATGTGATGCTTCTGAACCACCTCATGGGCACTCTGAGAGGCCATTGGCCAAATGGTATGGCCATCGGCCAAAGGATAAGGGTCATCGACCACTTATGAGGCTATCGGCCAAAAATTATTAGCCGATCAGCCATCTCTTTTTACAGACTGCTCCTTTTGCTGCAACAGAGTACAAACAGAGGCATGGCAATACATTTGCAAGAAAATGTTGTGCAACTACACCCCTTATCATGTTTGAAACTCAAAGGAGTGTAGTGCTCAACTCTCGAGCCATCAATCATGCATTTCGATGCATGATGGCCAAAGAGGCCGAGTCGCACAATTCAATGTAAATGAAATGCACAAAAGCACATAATGCCTTGACCTCTATCATGCGTGATCAAGAGGGTCGGCGACCAAGAATTGAGGTACGTTTCATCACTTCAAGTATGAAACGTGCCTCGTTCCTTACGTTTGGCTTAACACCCAAACCAAACACAATGCAATGCATGCAACATGGAGATGCTATACAATGCAACATAAGCATGCCAAATGCAATGCGATAAGCATGCAAAATGCCATGCAACCTAAACATGCGAACATGCAGTGTAACTCAAGCATGCACACATGATGCAATGCAACAAGCATGGAACAATATGCAATGGAACTAGCATCAAACAACATGCAATGTACCAAGTATGCAACAAGCATGCGACAACATGCAAGACAAGCATGCAAAGGCAAGCATGCCACAACATGCAAAGGTGGACTTAAACCAAAATGGATAGACCTCACCATGCCCAAATCAAGGCCAAAATGATGAAACAATGGCATAAAATGCACATTAAAACATGCACACACTTTGGTTTGCAAACAAGGTATGAAGACAACTATTCTCATGCATGAGCAATGAATGAAAAGCATGGATGTATGAAAATACTATAGGCCCCAAATTATGCATGGAATGATGCCAAACCACTCACATAACACAAGGATAGCATGCAAGAAAACTCAAAGTTTGAAACTAATAAAGGACTTAAACCATGGCTATGCAAGGCAAGCCCTAAAGGGCCAAGGGCAACCAAAACATTCCCAAGGCAAGTCAATACAAGATCAAAAGCATGCTCAAACCTAGCCAATGTGAGCTAGAACAAAAGTCCAAAAACATGAGGCATGCAAGGCTAACAAGTGGTATTACACTACACCTATTACAACCAAATATAGCATGACTTAACCAATAAAAATCAGAGTTATGGCACGTCAAAATAAGCCCAAAAACCAACTGAGATGGCATCCTAAAGACCTAAGCATAGAGGCATGCACAATGACCCACTCTTAAGGCATAAAACACCAACTCTCCTAAGCATTAAAAGAGTGACAAGCATTAAAATAGTCTAAGCAATGCATGCTAGTGGACTTGATACACAAAGCTAACGAGCTAGATTGAACCATGGCTATACAAAACAATGCATGCATGACCAAGAAAACACAAATCAGAGCTTAAGCATGGTAAAACATGAGGGAAAGCTTCTTTGAGTTGCGCCAAAACATGCAAGAATGATGGTCCAAACACATGATGCATGTTAAGGCAATAGAGAGAATTGCAAGACAAGTGCATGGTGCATGCAACAGGCTATTAAACCAACCTTAGGCAGAGGTATAACATGGCAAAATAACACCAAATACTTATTGAAATGGGGCCAAAACATGCTAAGCAAACATGCTACTATTGTGAGCCATTTATACTAGCATACAAGACACAAGGAGAGGGGGGTGTCCCTCTCCTATTTAAAACTCCAAAACCACCTTTCCACCATTGAAAATCCTCTGGATTTCAGTGGTAGGAAGGTCATGCAAATGCTAGAACAAGAGCAAAAAGGGATGGCTTAAAACAAGGCCAAACAAGGCCTAAGAGGGGATAGACTACCCCCAACACAAAAGTGACCTTAAACAAACATCACAAGCATGAAAAATCATAAATTTTTGTAGTTTAGAGTTGCTTAAAACAATATGCAAGTAGGTCTAAAAGCTTAAGTCAAAATAGGGATTAAAAGCTAGAATCTCACCCTTGAAGAACACCTTCAAGAACACAACTCCAAAGACTCTTTTCCCGACCAAAACCAATCCAAGAATACTAAAACCAACTCCTCAGTACCTCAGCAACAAAAGGATGGTGTTCTAGTAGGTGTTTGTGTGCAATAGTGTGAAGGATTTACACTTTTGGTTACAAACAAGAGCAAATGGAGAGAGAGAGATAGAGAGAGGTAAAATATATAAAGAGAGAGAGAGATATATATATATATGTTTTGTATCTCAAGATTTCAGAACCTCTGGAAAGGGAGAGGGGCCTCCCTTCTTATAGAATTTCAATTCTCAAGCTTGTTAAACAAGCTTGAGTCTTGATACAATCTCTCCATACACGTGTATGGAGGATGAGAATTGTGCTCACCAGCTGTCACAACTGGCACAAAAATATCTGCAAAAGCAGGTGGAAAGGTCTCGGCAAAGAAATATGGCCGATCGACCAAAAAGAGTGCCAATCAACCAAAGAGAGTGCCGATCGGCCACCACTTATGGCCGATGGCAAGAAAACATGGCCGATGGCACAAAGCCTTGGCCGATGGGTTGTAGGGATGGCCAACAAGCCACCCCCTTCCCTCGTATAAAACACAAGTCCTTGGTCCACAACCAAGTACAAAACAGACAAGTTGAGAGATCCTAAGGCAAGGCACACAGCCGAGACCTCCGAGAACTCAAAACGAACACGAGCATGGATGATCATCGAGTGTTCAAACGATAACGTCCAAGTCTTGAGGATGGTCAAAAATGGGGTGTCTACAGTGGCCTGCCGACCATGGAGGGATGCTGTCGGCCATCTGCCAGCCAATGAGGTGTCTTACCGGCTAGAAATGTTGCATTACCGGCCACTGATGCATTGGATCACCATGTTGTAACAGAGCCCAAACAGAGCAAAAAGAAGGTTTTTTCGAGGGTTGTCTGCACAATTCACCTCTCCTTGTCATGGACAAATCCAAAGAATTGTGAACTTAAATCACAAACCACCAATTAAAGCAATTTCATTGCATAATGGCTTGTGCTTCAAGGTATGCAAGCTTAACAATGCTAAGCCAAACACTCAAGAACCATCACCCTGTCATGCATGATCAAGGGCACTGTAGATCTAGGGAAATGGCACATTTCATCACTTTTGAGTATGAAATGTCCCATTTTCCTTGTGCTCAAACTAACATCCGATTTGAGCATATACAATGCAACACAAAGATATGCTTATCTTGTATCTTTTTCTTGTCAACTTTGTTTACACATTTTAATTACCAAATCATTTTTTAATCAATTTGTCAATTGGTGAGTATCCTTTAAGGTAAAGGAAGTGTCAACCAAGGGATAGTGTAAGGCAAGAAAGAGATCATGCCTTTGATAATGAACCCTCAAAGAGGATTAAACTATTGAGCATGACCTCAATCTCAAGCTTAAAGGATCCCAAGTTTGAAACAACCCTCAAAAGCAAATGAAAGAGTAAAGCAAAGAGAGAGGTTGCAGAGATTTAGATGTTGAAATTGAGTGATAAAAGCACTAAAAACATGCAGCCAAGTCACACCAATGATGTTTAAAGCCTTAAAACAACAAGCTAGTGCAAGGATTTACACTACAACTACACAAAACAAAGTTCAAATGAACCAAACAGCCCCAAACAGAGCTAAAGCATGTTATTTCAAAGGCTAAAATATGTTGGATTTAAGCTAAGTTAAGCTAGAAAAACATGCTAATATGTAAGGCTAACTAAGCGTGCAAACAAGACACAAGGAGGGGAGGCTAGCCCTTCCAATTTTGGACTTCAAAATGAGATTTTTGCCACTGAAAAACCTCTGAAATTTAGTGGTTAAAAGGCCCAAAAGGTTGGTTTGAAAGTGATGGATAAAGGCACAAAAGCTTTATAAACTAAGAAACAAGAAGGGTGAACCAACCCCTAACCAAAAAAAGGCTCAAACCATCATTTTTAAGCCACAAAAACAGAGCTTTTTATAGTTCAAAACCAGCCCCAAAAACAATTGAAAAAGATAGAAAAACAAGTATTGAAAACAAGATAACAAAACTAGTATTCTACCTCTTGAAGCAAAGAACACTTTAGGCACAAGTTCAAGTCAAAACCACCTTCAAGAGCTCCAAGAATGCCCCAAGGAACCTTAGCTCAAAGGTGAGAGGATTTGGTTTAGGAGAAGTAGGCAAAAGTATAGAAAAACTAGGCAAATACACACAATTTTGCAAGAGAGAGAGAGAGAGAGAGAAAATTTTTATGTCTCAAATTTTTCTAACCTCCACACATGAGAAAAAGGGGTCTTATATATAGAAAACAAAAATTTCCCTCACAAACATCCAGCCACACATGTGTAGGAAGATACATGAATCTATGCAAACAGCTAGCACAAAATATTACAAAATATCTGCAACATACAATGTTGGCCGATCGGCCATCAGTGGTAGCCGGTAAGGCTTCATTGATGGTAGGCAATGCACATCAATGATCGGCAAAGGAGAAGTGGTGGCCGGCAGCCTCCAAGGATAGCTGGTAGGCCATCAGGAACTTCAAGATGAAAAGACCCAGGCATGGTCCGAAGATAAGATAAAATGGATGTAGGGTTTGAAATGCTCAAAGTTGTGGCATTCTGCTAGAGACTTCGAGCGTTCAGCAATCAAACAGACTCAACATCGGATGTACCTGCAAAAATATCCAAGTTTTAAAGGGCCGTCAAAAATGGGATGTCTACAGTTGCCCTTCTTTGACAAAACTTGGAGTCATGAGATGACGCGAGTAAATGTCAAAGCCCAGAGACGACCCATTTTGACAAGATCGTAAGACTTGGACAAACAATCAAGACATAAAACAAATGGTTGCGTCCGCAGGCTGCCTATGTATCCCTTTCCAAGGAATCAAACCAGTGTAGTTCTAGGGCAAGATGCAAATAATATGCATGATGCAAGAACAAAACTTATGATCATGCAATGAGACTGTACAATGAAACATTTAAATGAAAATGCAATGTAATAAGAATGCCACAGTTAAACAGATTGAAATAGGGCACAACAATCTCAATCATAAGAAGGAGTAAGCAAACAAGCCACGCATAAGAATTACGAGCCAAATCACATTTCATGCAGAAAGGATGTAAGAAAATTATGCAAGCTTAACTACGCGATGCGCAGGAAAGACCAAGAGCAACAAAATTATCGGGCATACCTAAGCTATCAAACAAGATCCTAACGCATTGCACGCCGAAGAAAACAAAGATGGTGTGAACACCGGGACGCACCCAAATGTGTTTAACCAAAGGATGGTATGAACATCAGGACGCACTAAAATGTTTTTAACCAAAGGACAGTAACTGAAGGATGGTATGAACATCAGGATGCACTCAAACGTTTTTAACCAAATGATCGTATGTACATCAAGACGCACTCAAATGTTATTAACCGAAGGGAGGTTACCGAAGAATGGTATGAACATCAGGACGCACTCTAATGTTTTTAACCGAAGGATGATAACCGAAGGATGGTATGAACATCAGGACGCACTCAAATATTTTTAACCGAAGGGGGGTAACCGAAGGATGGTATGAACATCAGGATGCACTCAAATGTTTTTAACCGAATGAAGGTAACCGAAGGATGGTATGAACATTAGGAACTTAAGGGCGATAACCGAAGGATGGTATGAACATCAGGACACACTCAAATATTTTTAACCGAAGGACGGTAATCAAAGAATGGTATGAACATCAGGACGCACTCAAATGTTTTTAACCGAAGGGAGGTAACCGAAGGATGGTATGAACATTAGGACGCACTCAAATGTTTTTAACTGAAGGAAGGTAACTGAAGGATGGTATGAACATCAGGACGCACTCAAATGTTTTTAATCGAAGGGCGATAATCGAAGGATGGTATGAACATCAGGACGCACTCAAATGTTTTTAACCGAAGGGCGGTAACTGAAGGATCGTATGAACATCAGGACACACTCAAATGTTTTTAACCGAAAGAAGGTAACCAAAGGATGGTATGAACATCAGGACGTACTCAAATGTTTTTAACCGAATGACGGTAACCGAAGGATGGTATGAACATCAGGACGCACTCAAATGTTTTTAACCGAAGGAGTTATCCTAACATGTTGCACACGAGAGGAAGGAGAGTACAAGGATATGATTCAAAGGGCACGAATGATTTTACCTGGAACTCCTCTGAATGTACTGTACATACAATATCGTTTATCTGTGCTAGCTCCACTGAATGAACCGTACATACAATATTGTGCCTATGTACAAAAGTGTGTTATGTAACGACAAAGGCATTTTCTATGCATGAAACAAGAATGAAAGCATATTCTATACAACAATAGAAAATGCATATTCTATGCAATAATAATGGAGAAGCGCATATTCTATGCACGTGTAACGAATAGGAAACGCATATTTTTTATACAAGACAACAACTGAGATATAATGGCATGTTCTATGCAAACCAAACAATTTGAGAGCATATTCTATGCATGATTGGTAATGGGAGCATATTCTACGCATGATTCAAAGACAAATGCATATATTCCATGCATAATTCAAGAGCGAAAGCAATAAGCATGTTTTATGCATAATGTAAGAGCGGAAGCACATTCTATGCAGCTAGAGTAAGAGCATGTTTTACGCGACAGTATAAGTGAAATGCACGTTCCATACAGTAACAAAGAAACACATATTCTATGCAACAACAAAAGCATATTTGTCAAAATCAATTCAAGAACAACTTCCGATTTACCTCTCGGAAAAGTTGCAATATGTTCAAAAGGATACATCTTGCTTACGTTAATAAGTGACGAACATCGTGCATTGGAAATACAATTCTGAGCTTCCATAGAGGCATTTTGAACTCAATAATGAACAATCCCTTTGATTTTGAAATCCAATGACACAAAACAAAACCAAGGACACAGAGGAGACCCTTGGAAATCCACCGGCCACAAGAGGGGGCTGCCGACCACCTGCTGGCCACTAGTGTGCCTTGCCGGCCACCAGTGTGCCTTGCCGGCCATTGATGGTGCCTTGTCGGCCATCAATGACAGTTCGGGGCAAAGCTATCTTTTCATGCATGGGCCTTTAAATGCAAGCCACTATGGCTCATTTCCTCACACCTTCTTGACCGAAAATACTCTTTCTCTCTTTCTCTAGGTGTTTTTCCTTTCTAGATCTGAGCCTTTTACGCATTTTCCAACGCCCCACACAAACTTTATTCGCTAAATCCCCCTAGTTCTCTTCGCTTTGAACTGATTGGAATTTGATTTCGACGCTTCTTTTCTTATTTCCACCATTCTAGGCTCATTCCCCTCAAGTTTCTCTCGAGTTCTGTGCACTTTTCTGCTTTTTTTTCTTTCTTCATTTTCTCTCTCTTAGGGTTGACTTTTTCCAAGTTTACCCATTTTCTTCACTTTTCTTCACTTTTCACCCATCTCACACCTATTTTCAGACGGCGGACGATTTTCCTCATGATGGGGCTCCTCCTGAGCTTCCCCCAGTAGACTTTGAGGTAGACATCAAGGCCGAGCCAGAGCCGTTACCGTTGAGTGTACGGCATTTTGATCCAACGAGGTATCATCCTCAGACACACATATTGCCCACTACCGGAGGCATAAGATGTTTTACTGATTTCGCTAATGACGCGCTAGAGGACCTCCTGTTGAGGGAGCTAGAGTCTCATTTATTAGTCATTGCCATTAAGGTACGAACTCTGTTTCTATGCATTTCTGCCTTTAATTACTTGCATTTCTTGCATTGCTTTCATCTGACTGTGTCTCATACACTGTTTTGACCTGGTTGCATCTCATGCACTGCCTTGATCTGATTATATCTCATGTACTACCACAGCGTGAGTCTCGCGCCTTTAAGGGCTATGGTGCGATGACTGCCCGAGATTGGTATGACGAGCTCCCAGCTGGAGTTCGTGACATTGTTGACGAGGCAGGCTTCATCCTCTTCTGCTCCAACTTAACTCGGGTTACCGTGAGTCGTCCTCTCATAGGAGCACTGGTGAAGACATGGTGGGACACCACCAACTCCTTCCACTTTTCCACCACAGAGGAGATAATGATGACTCCTTACGACTTTGCCATGATCACCGGCTTAGGGGTAGGGGGTGATCCGATCCCTCTTGACCCAGATATGGAGGAGTGAGAGGCAGCTTAGCTCGAGTTGCTTGGGGCACATCCACCGATATACCAGACGGGCATGGTGCGACACGCCTGGTTCGAGGAGCAGTTCAAGGGGACCGAGCCTGAGACGATAGAGGAGATAGAGCAGTATGCCAGGGATTTCCTAATGTTCATCTTCGGTACCACCTTGTTTTCAAACAGGTAGAACACCGTGGGCTTGTATTTGCTGAGTGCCTTGGTGACTCTTCCTCGAGTTCAGTTTTATGATTGAGGCGGAGCCGGCCTCACCACATTATACGGATATATGAGCTCTTCCTCCCGTCTGTAAGGGAACTTGGTTGGAGGCTACTGGCGAGCCTAAGAGGTACATTTCTCAGTTCCCTCTTTACACTTTACATTTTCGCCAAAGATTTCTTGCTTTACATCCGTTCAACACATGTGCTTTCTGCTTTGCACTTTCTGCATCTATTCATATTGTAAGCTTTCTGCTTTGCGCTTTCTGCATTTGTTTATACTATGTGCTTTCTGCTTTTCACTTTCTACATCTGTTCATACTGTGTTACTTACATACTTCTGTATTCTCCCTGCAGCTATGGATGTACGCATACTTCTTGACTCTTACCCTAGAGCCTGTAGATAAGATTCCATTGACGGTCCTCTTTTCTCGGGTATACGACGGCCAACTTTGCCGTAGGACTTGTGAGCCTTTCATGTTTTTCCGTCATACTTCAACACGGTAGCGGTGCACGAGGTAACTTGAAACACAGTCATTTTTGTTTTACAGCTGTTTCGATTCATACATTAGCAACTGACAGTAACTAATAACTTGTACACTTTTCCGTTTCACATCACATGGCAGCCCTGGGCCACGATAACGACAGAGCTTCGAGCCCAGTACAATGTAGCTTGGGGCATTTCCCGCTATCATATTCTACTTGAGGGCTTGATTTACCGAGCCTGGTTCCTAGGTGAGCGCTTCATAAGCCAGACCATGGGCCTGCCTACTCCGTTTATACCAATGGCACCGCCAGTGTCTATGAGAGCGACAGACAAGCTATCTGTTAAAGAAATGATCCAGTTCATGGTAGGCTTGGAGGCAGAGTATTCTTGTGTAGAGGATGACTACGCGGCCTTTATCCAGACACACTTGATGCCACTTCTGACTGGTGTTTGCGAGGATAAGAGCTCTTGCCGTGAGAGCGAGACGCAGAGCAACCCGGGTGAACAAAGCCCATAGCAGAGGGGCTTCCTAGGCAAGGCAGGGGACCGGGTGGCCAAAGCTGCCTCCTATACTTATATGTTGGCGGTATACTGGGAAGGCCTATCAGATCCCGATTGAGCCCACAGCAGTCGGGCATCGATACACCAGAGCCTATGATGCACCTCCGGTATGTACCACATTTTTAGTTTTTCCATCTCTTTCTAATATTTGTATGTTCTGGACATTAATCATTCCCAATGCATTTACAGGAACCTCCAGGATATACCGAGGATCTGCTTGAGCTACTAGCCTCATTTGAGGGCATGATGTTGAAGAAAGAGGCACTGCTCGGCTTCCATGGCATTCAGGTAATTTCTTCAGTTTTTTTACATACCAGTCATCAAATTTCCACTGACACACTGAAACTAACATGAGAACTTCCCCACACTGAATTGATATCATCCAAATATCGCACTTCCATATCAGATTCATACTCAGACTGACTTCACCATATACTCACTCTGCCCCATACTTGCATCTGATATGCATACTGTGGCTGACATATGACAACTGTCTTTTCAGGTCCTATCCATACCGGGTGCGCCAGCAGGAGCAGCACCAGGACCAGCAGTGCCTCATCCGGCAGCAGAAAGAGAGAGACATGCTCCAGTACGCAGCCAAGGCCGAGCTAGGGGCGCCCGAGCTGAGAGTGGTCCTTTAGAGCCTATTCTAGACAATAGCGACATTGAGACTAGAGAGGCTGAGGAGGCAACGAGTCAGCATTCAGAGTCATCAGAGAGTGGAGATGATGACGCTGGCTCGGGTTCTGAGAGTGGAGATGCTGATGCTAAGGAGGGCTCCGAGGCGGAGAATGGAGATGACTTTGGTTCAAACTCTAATTCTGATCTAGACAGTGGCGTCGATGGAGACAGTGCCCCAGAGTCCTTTCCTTCGAGAAAGATGACGAAGGGGGCCTCTAGATCCTGAGATGACTGGCACTGATCTTTGTATTTTTGCTTAGTTTCTTTTGGTTTATAGTGTTAACACATTGTACAGCTTCGGACAGGTTTTATTTTCTTTAAAAATTTGTACAGCACCTTTTGTACAAACAACCATGATAAAAATGAAAACCAAGTTTTTTTTTTTTTTCTCCTAAAAGAGTGTTGTATTTTGCATCATGAGCACTGCATTGCATGAAAAATGAGATTGAATTTGATAACGAAAATCGAATACTTGTGTTGTCACAATAGTCTAAATCAAGTAACGAACCGACCAACAACTGACAAAGAAACAAAGCACTATATAACTCGATAAGCAAAATAACTTAATAAATAAAAAATACAACTCAATAAACTAGTTAAAAAAAAAAAGAAACAAAAAGGACTCAACACAAGACCTCAAGACACACAAACAGCAGAGCAAAACACATGCATCCAACATTATTCTTCACAAAGGAGGATAGTAGGTATGAGAGGAAGGCTGCCAGCCATAAGTGGTGAATGCCGGCCACATGCCAGCCATCTATACCTCTTGTCAGCCATCAATGATGCCTTGACGGCCATCAATGATGCAGGACCTCCACATTGTTGACACCTGACTTCCACTCACTGCCTTATCTTCCACAAAAGGCTGAGGTTCGTGATTTCTTCATTTCAACTGCAAATTCTTCACAAATGGAGCTATTTTTCATCGAAAAACTCTCCGATTGGATTACAACTTTAGATGGCTCGGAAAAGCTGAATTTTTGAAGTTTTGGCATAAATGCACTATTCCTGCTGAGTCGTTCTCCACTTTGTTTTCAATTCTTTCATACCGCTGCTAGATGCTGGAACCCGATCACGCTTGTGTTTAGCTTCGGGGGACAAGAGATATGCCCAATAGTCGAAGAATTTCTAGCGCTAATAGAATTCTGACGTAATGAGAAAATTCTGCCTCAGCCCCGTTTTGGTCACATCCAAGCTTTGGGAAGGATGTGTGGGCTCACTTTACATGATGCTCGATCCTTGGTTCACAACGGAGAGCTGGATATCCCCAGTTTGATTCATCGATTTTCTGATACCGGTGACCATGGTGATCTTCTTTGGTGGGGTTTTCGATAACACACCCTTTGTTTGTGCATGCTAGCACATTTCCTTCTTGCTCCTAGTTTCGGCGGGTCTAACATTCGACTAATCGAAGTAACCTAAGGTTTGAAAGAGGGCAAGAGTTGCATTGGCTTGACATTAGTCGAGACTTTGATGGGTCTAGACGCCTTTCATCGGCGAGAGACAACCAAATTTGTGGGAAGTCCACTACTTCTCCAGGTAATGTTTCCCACTCTTTCTCATATGTGTTTCTTACATCACTCAGCACTTATGCTCTGCTTTTCTCTCAAAGTCTATTTCTCACTTTTTCTCTCAGCGCACATCTCTCTTTTCTTTCATCCCTCCCCAGATATGGCTTATGGACAAGTCAAGGTAGTGGACTCTTGCCTGCATACTCAGCGAATTTAGCATACTTCTTCCGCTAACGGCTAGTGGATTTTAACAAGGGTGGTGGTGCCATTAGATGTGCAACAGTTTGCTATTGACATTGCTTAGCTGTTCTCGGTTTGATCTCGCCGAGATAAGCTACAAAGATGACTAGGTGTGGACGCCCGAGAACTCCCAAGAAAATCTCGTTTTGTTCTCTAGCTACTACAGTTCGAACTCAATGTCACGGTTCTGAATCTAATCTTGCAAAGTGCGATGCAAGACCGATAAATCACCAAAGAGTCCAAATCCGGTAAATCGTTTTGGAAAACTGATTTTAATCAAAAAGCGCCAAACATGGATTGCTTTGCCAGATACAGAGTCACCACCTAAATATTTTGTTTTTGGAGAAATTTAGGAAACCCTGACTCGTTGCCTAAGGCCACGTATCCGTCATCACCAAAGTTGCCTCACCGAACTTGGGTACGATTGGGAAAGGTCATCTATGAGCACCCCACTCGCCGATCAAAGATCGCCTGCATTAAACATGACATCTTGTTTTTGAAAACACATGTGTTCTTATTCTGATTAATTAGCTAATCTTACTACGTGATGCGCACAGCAAACAAGTATAGACTAGATCCCTAATTTGGAACAAAGCATCGCATATTTGTTTGTTTGGAAATGGTTTGAAGTTTGCTACTCGCAAGTAGGCTAAAACATGGATTTCAATCAATCGTTCCAATTCACGTAATCCAACCTTCACCCACAGGCATTCAGGCAGTTATATCACATAAGCAATTAGCCTCATGGCAAGCATGCTGTCTTGTTAACACTCACATACATGCAAGATGCTAAAGCATAAACACTTACAATGTATTCCGAGCCAAAACAAGAAACTAGTTAGTAATCATGCATGATCCTAGTTCATGTTGAGATGGCTAATGCAACACATGCAAAATGCAACTAGAATAGGCTCGGCTATTCTAAGATGGCATATGAGGTATGACAACTCGATACATGTATTCAAGTAGGAATTGAAACATGATGTAGTTAGTATGATGCGCTAAGCCTGGTGCATACAATACAAATGGATGGATCCAAACATGCATAGCATAAGGATGCTAAATGAAATATGCCCTAAAACTAACCATCGTAAGTGGTTAAGTAAAAGGGAGAAAGAAGTGGGGTTGGAAGACATGCATCACACACGCACGCACAATTGGCCCTCTCGATGGTGGGTCCGAAAGAATAACACAAATTAACTAATTAACTAACTAACAAGCTAATTAATTATTACACAACACTTAACTAATTAAACAAATTAATTGAGCTATGAAAACAGTAAAGCAGCCTCGGGAAGAGGAACAAATGCATGCTTGGTCGGCTTCGCTTATAAATCCGTTGCCATGCCTCATGTTGTCTCTATTTGCACTTCTTTGTACCTCTGCAAAGTGTGAAAATTCCCAACACATTTTTTATTCACCCCATGGGCACTGTGGGAGGTCATTGGCCAAAAATCATGGTCATCGATGAAGAAATAGGGGTCATCGACCACATGTGAAACCATCGGCCAAACACTTGTAGCCGATCGGCACTGAAGATGGCCGATCGGCCATCCCTTCCTACAAAATGCTCTTTTTGCCTTGAAGAACCTCTTCAAGAACACCACTCCAGCAACTTTCTCTGATCAAAATCACCTCAAGAACCCTAACACCAACTCCCTAGCACTTCAGTAACCAATGATGGTGTATTGCTAGGTGTTTGTGTGCAATGGTGTGAACAAAACACCCTTTAGAGCACAAAAACACACACAAAGATGTAAAGAGAGGGAAATATAGAGATAGATAGATACAACTTCTCTAACCCTATTTTTCAGAACCTCTGAGACGGGAGAAGGAGCTCCCTTCATATAGAAATCCAATTCCAAGGCTTCCTAAGCAAGCTAGTAGGAAAATCCCTCCATACACGTGTATGGAGGGTGTGAATTGTGCATGCCAGCTGTGACAGCTGGCATAAAATATCTACATAAAGCAAATGAATAGGGCTCAGCCAGAAAACAAGGCCGATCAACCAATACAAGGGCCGATCGACTAAAAAGAGTGCCGATCGGCCAACACTTTTGGCCGATGGCAAGAAAACAAGGTCGATGGCTTCATGCCTTGGCCTATGGGTTGAGAGGATGGCCAACAAGCCACCCTCTTCCCTCAAAAGCAAAAATCGTCCACAACCAAGCACAAAACAGACAAGTTAAGAGATCTTGAGGCAAGGCGCGCGACCGAGGCCTCCGGGAACTCAAAACGAACACAGGCATGAATGATCATCGAGTGTTCAAACGATAACGTCCAAGTCTTGAGGACGGTCAAACATGAGGTGTCTACACTAGGCAACCTGGCATTCAGCTGATTGGCTTGACACACTGTGTATTCTACTTTTCGTTTCGGTTCAGGCGTCAGTTCGGACACGCCTAGACTTGCCAGAAGAGAGGGTAGAGTACCCGGCTTCATTCTCAATCCGAGGTTCACAATTTGCTCGATATCCCACTACGTGGAGGACGAGAGAGCTTCTGGCTCCTGCCCCTAGTTTCAACTACGCACTTTCTGGTGAGTGCCTAACTTGGCTCAAAGATGAGGCACAAACCGGGCCCAGTTTAGCATCAGCAGCTTCCATAAGCACAAGCGGGGAACGCAAAAACACCTGACTCATCTATGCTCCAAGTTATTGCTTTGATCTTACTTTTCAAGTTTTCTTTTTGAATGTAATAAAAGCAACTTTAATTTGTATCGAGAGTTGGAGAACTTTTATCGAAATCAATGAAATTGAAGTTGTGGGCATTGAAAAATTTCCTTTTGGTCTAAAAATGCTCTAAGTTGTAAAAGATAAAATTTGAGCAAAAATCAACTTTTATTAAAACTTTTCAAAACCATTTTTGATAAGGATCACAACTTAACACACACAGAATCTATCCTTGAGATGTACAACCCCAAATCCAAAGATGGAAAATTGCGCCTTGTCTGAATAATACTGCCTAGCATTGCAACTAGTTCTTAGAGAGGATCACAACCGAACACTCAGATAAAGAACAGACAAGGATAACATAATCAATGTATGGACAGGATAGTTGAGTTTGAGGTATTTACTACTTAACTTCAAAATGAAGTTGCCTATGTATCCCAAATATAGGAATCAGCCTTACGAGTTTGGTTCGAGTTCACTTAAGTATTAACGCCTCCTTTTGCGCCTAACTTTTGCCAAGGTCGCCTCTTTCTCGATTTTCAACCTTGCGAGCTCAATTTTTCCTTATTTCCAATTTTTTTGTGCTCTAACTTTTGCCTAGGTCACCCTTCCGAGTTTTTGGCCTAGCGAGCCTCTCAAGGGTAATATCTCTTCAACTTGTCCAAGTTGATTGGTTGGGAAAATTCTAGGCCATCCAGGTCCATGAGAATAATAGCTCCACCCGACCAAATAGTTTTGATAATGTAAGGACCAGTCCAATTGGTTCTAAACTTCCCCTAGGGTCATGAATGGGAGCTCAATTGTCTTTCAATACCAAATCCCCTTCCTTAAGATTCTGAGACTTAACTTTCTTGTTAAAAGCCCTGGCAATCCTGCATTGATATCCTTGAACATGGTACAATGCTATCAGTCTTCTCTCATCAAACAACATCAGTTCTTCGAACTTGCTCATTGCCGACTTCTACTATCCGCACTCACCATAACCCAAGGATTTTAACCTCTATTTCAATCGGCAAAACAGCTTCTATCCCATAAACAAAAGAGTACAAAGTTGCCCCCATAGATGTCCGAATTGAAGTTCTGTAGCCCCAGAGAGCAAATGGCACTTTGTCTAGCCAGTCCCTATAGGTCTTAACCATTTTCTGCAAAATGTGCTTGATGTTCTTGTTGGTGGCCTCAATAGCTCCATTGGTTTGCGGCCGATATATAGATGACTTATAAAAAGCCACGTTGTATTTCTCCAACAAGTCGATCACTTCTTTCTTGAAATGGGAGCCATTATCTGAAATGATCTCATTCGGGACTCCATAACGGCAAATGATGTTGTTTCGGATGAACTTAGCCACATGCGCTACTTTCAGCACTGCATAAGACTGAGCTTCCACCCACTTCGTAAAATAATCAATTACCACCAGAATGTATTCGTGCCCATTTGATCCTTTCGGTGTAACTACCCCAATGATGTCAATTCGCCAAACCGAGAAAGGCCATGGTGAAGTCATGTTGTACCTTCAACGACGGATATTCATGCGATTTGTATGGATTTGGCATTTGTGACATCGCCAAACAAAACCAATACAATCCTCCTCCATGGTAGACCAAGAGTAACCTCAGAGACACCCCATTTTTGACCATCCTCAAGACTTGATGTCATCGCTTAAACACTCGATGATCATCCATGCTCGTGTTCGCTTTTGAGTTCGAAGGTCTCGCTGCGCCTTTGCCTTAGGATCTCTCGACTTGTTTGTTTTGTGCTTGGTTGTGGACCAAGGACTTGTGGTTTTGCTCCTGAGGGAAGAGGGTGGCTTGTTGGCCATCCCTACAACCCATCGGCTAAGGCCTTGTGCCATCGGCCTTGTTTTCTTGCTATCGGCCATAAGTGTTGGCCGATCGACACTCTTTTTGGTCGATCGGCCATATTTCTTGGCCGAGACCTTTCCACCTGCTTTTGTAGATATTTTTGTGCCAGCTGTGACAGCTGGTGAGCGCAATTCTCATCCTCTATACACGTGTATGGAGGGATTGAATCAAGACTCAAGCTTGTTCAACAAGCATGAGAATTGATTTTCAATAAGAAGGGAGGCTCCTCTCCCTTTCCAGAGGTTCTAAAAAGTGGAGATACAAAACATATATCACTCTCTCTCTATATTTTACCTCTCTCTCCATATTTTCCCTTGTTTGTGCTCAAAAGTGTAATTTCTTCACACTATTGCACACAAACACCTACTAGAACACCATCCTTTTGTTGCTAAGGCTTCTTAAAGTTGGTTTTAGAGTTCTTGGGTTGGTTTAAGCTCAGAAAAGTTGCTGGAGTTGTGATTTTGAAGGTGTTCTTCAAGGGTGAGAAACTAACCTTTTGATCCCTTATTTTTGCTTAAGCTTTTGGCCCTACTTGCATGTGGTTTTAAGCTTAACTTTCCACTACAAAAAGTTCTAATTTTTCATGCTTGTAATGTTTGTTTAAGGTCACTTTTGTGTTGGGGGTAGTCTACCCCCTCTTAGGCCTTGTTTGGCCTTGTTCTGTGCCTTCCTTTTTAAGCTATTGGGACCACCTTGTTTGGCCTTCTCACCACTGAAACTTAGAGGATTTTCAGTGGTGGAAAGGTGGTTTTGAGGTGCCAAATAGCAGAGGGTCATCCCCTCTCCTTGTGTCTTGTATGCTTGCTTTAAATGCCTTATGATTGATCATGTTTGTCTAGCATGTTTTGGTTCCATTTCAGCATGTGTTAGACCTTATTTCAGCATGTTATACCTTTTTCTAAGGTTGGTTTGATGGCCCCTTGCACGCTCCATGCACTTGTAATGCAATCCTCTCTATTGCCTTAACATGCATCTTGTGTCTAGATCATCATTCTTGCATGTTTTGGCTCAACTCAAAGAAGCTTTTAGCCTTGTTTTACCATGCTTAAGCTCTGATTTGTGTTGTTTTGATCATGCATGCCATGCTTTGTATAGCCATAGTGCATTCTAGCTTGTTAGCTTTGAGTTTCCAAGCCACTAGCATGCATTGCTTGGGCTACTTTCATGATTTGGCATCATTTGTTATGTAATTTCAGAGCATATTTCATGGTCATACACTTGTGCTTATCACTCTTTTAATGCCTAGGAGGTTTGGCTCTTTATGCCTCAAGAATGGATCATTGTGTATGCCTCTATGCTTAGGCCTTTGGGCTATCATTTTAGTGCATTTTTGGTCTTGTTTTACCATGATATAACTTTGATTTTTGTGGTTAAAGTCATGCCATGTTTGGTTTTGATAGGTGTAGTGTAACACCCCTTGTTAGCCTTGCATGCTTCATGCTTTTGGTCTTTTGTTCTAGCTTGTGTTGGCTAGGTTCAAGCATATTTTTTGTCTTATTTCGACCTGCCTTGGGACTGTTTTGGTTGCCCTTGGCCCTTTGGGGCTTGCTTTGCATGGCCATGGTGTAAGTCCCTTTGCTAACCTTGAGCTTCGAGCCTCTTAATATGCTATACTTGTTTTGTTTGGTTGATTTGGCATCATTCCATGCATGATTTCAGAGCTTATAGTGTGGTCATACACTTGTATTTGTCGCTCTTCAAGCACATTTGAGAGTTGTGTTCTTATGCTTAATTGATAGGCCAATTGGCATACATGCTTGTCTTGCATTTCATGCCATCATTTCATAGCATTTTGGTCACTGATTTGGGCATGATTGAGGTCTGTCCATTTTGGTATAAGTCCATCTTGCATGTTGTTGCATGCTTGTCCCATTTTGTCGTTGTTGCATGCTTGTCGCATTGCATGTTGTCGCATGCTTGTCGCATTGCATGATTTTTGCATGTTGTTGCATGCTTGGTACATTGCATGTTTGCATGTTTAGGTTGCATTGCATTTTGCATGCTTGTTACATTGCATTTGGCATGCTTATGTTGCATTGCATAGCATCTCCATGTTGCATGCATTGCATTGTGTTTGGTTTGGGGTGTTAAATCAAACACGAGGAACGAGGGACGTTTCATACGTGAAGTGATGAAACATGCCTCAATTCTCGGTCGCCGACCCTCTTGATCATGCATGATAGAGGTTAAGGCATTTATGTGTTTTTGTGCATTCATGTGATATTGATTTGTGCAACTTGGCCTCTTTGGCCATCATGCATTGGAATGCATGATTGATGGCTTGAGAGTCGAGCACTGCACTCCTTTGAGTTTCAAACATGATAAGGGGTGTGGTTGCACAACATTTTCTTGCAAATGTATTGCCATGCCTCTGTAGACGTCCCCGAACGTCCCGGAAGGGAATCCCGTTTTGTTCATATGGGCTTACAAATACCATGGCTCAATGTCACGGTCCTCAGATCTAATCTCGCAGAGTGGAATGCAAGACCGATGAATCATCAAAGAGTTCAAATCCGCAAATCATTTTGGAAACAGATTTTTGAAAGAAGTGACAAACATGGATCTGCTGCCGGAATCAGAGTCGCCACCTAAATATTTATTTTGGGGAATTTAGAAACCTGCACTCGCTGCCTAAGGCCACGTGTCACATCACCAAAGTTGTCTCGCCTCTAGAACTTGGGTACAATTAGGGAAGGTCACTTCGTGAGCACCCCCGCTCGCCCGATCAAAGATCGGCCTCTACTAACCATGATATTGAGTTTTGAAAACATTATGTGCTCTTATTTCGGTTATTAGCCTAGATTTACTACGTGATGTGCACAGCATACAAGTATAGACTGGATCGCCTAAATTGGAACAACACATCTCATGTTTGTTTATTTGAAAATGGTTTGCTACTCGCAAGTAGGCTAAAATGTGGATTTGCCACCCTCGGGTGGGCTTTAGAAAACACGATGATTTGCTACTCTCAAGTAGGCTTAAAACTCACAGTCAATGCATTATTCCAATTCAAATAATCCAACCTTCACCCACAGGTATTCAGGCAAATATATCACACAAGCACATAGCCTCATGGTAAGCATGCTATCATGGCAGTCACTCACACACATGCAAGGATGCTAAAACATAAACATTTACCGAGTACTCCAAGCCAAAACAGAAGCTATGTTAAAAATTCATGCATGATCCTAATTATGCCGAGATGCCTAATGCAACACATACAGGTATGCAATTAAGATAGGCTCGGCTATTCTAAGAATGGCATATGAGATACTACAGCTAACACGTATTCAACTTGTAATTGAAATACGATGCAGTTAGTATGATGCGCTGAGCCCGGTGCATGCAAGATAGATGAATGGATGCAAACATGCGAGCATAAGTATGCTAATTGAAACATGCCCTAAACTAACCATCATAAGCTGGAAAATAAAAGGGAGAACGACGTGGGTTGGAAGACATACATCACACACACGCACACTTATTACAACATTGCCCTCTCTCGGAGGGTCCGAATAAATAATACAGTCCAAATAAATAATTACAATCTGAATAAATAATTAAATATTACAAAACCCTAATTAATTAACAAATTAACTAGGAAAGCAAAATAAACTAATATGCAAATCCATGGACCGCCTCAGCTCTGTTCCGAATGATGAAAGATGCATGCATGTTCGCGTCGCCTCGTCGGAAAATTCCTCGCGATGCCCCGATTGGTCTCTGTTTGCAATTAATCCTAGAATGTTGTGCAAAGTTTTAGAAGGCTGCTGATTTTTGGTTTGCTGCAACAGAGAGCAAAAAAGGGGCATGGCAAAGTATTTTCACATATGTATGCACACCTCGATCCTCATGCCACCAATCACGCATCTCGATGCATGATGGCCGAGGAGTCGAATTGCACGACTCGATGTGAAATGAATGCACTTGACAACACAACAAGGCCTAGACTCCATCATGAGTAATCCAGAGTGTCGGCGACCAGGAATTGAGACACGTTTCATCACTTGGAGTACGAAACGTCCCTCGTTTCCCATGTTTGGGCTAACTCCTATCCCAAACACAATGCAATAAGATGGCATACACAATGCAACTAACATGCAACCTAGTATACGCAATGCTATGGACTGAAATGGCATACACAATGCACGTGACATAACATGACATACATAATGCACTTATGAAGACTATCATGCGCACGTGAACTAAATGGCATATACAAATGCACGATGGACTTACACCAATATGAGTGGACCTCAGCCACACTCATATCAATGGCCATACATAAAAATGAGACAACCGAAATACATGCAAACATGCACGAATACAAAGGACCGATCCTAAGGCACAACATGCAACTCTAACAAGGCATGGCAAGGAATGAAATATGGCATAGGATGGCACATGATACAGCTCAAATGGCATAAAAGATGGTCCCAAACATGCAAGTATGTCACACAATGCAAGCTAGATGGCCCTAATAAAAACTAGTGAAGTCGCCACACTAGAGGTACACAAAGCAATGCACCAGAGGCAAAACCAACCCCAAACAGACCATAGGTAGGTCTAAAACAATGGGAAAATGGCCTAAAATGGTGGCTCAACATGCAAGGAAATGGAGCTCACTCAATGGTCTGAAAACAAGGCATTCATGGACAACTCTCAAGCACACTTAAGGAGTATAAAACATGGCAATATGGCATTGATACAAGCTCTGAAATATGATGTATGATGGACCCAAAATATGAACACACCTCAGTATATGCATGGAATGAGCCTCAAAACTCAAAGTTAAGCATGGGTATTGAACTACAAGCATGCAAAACAAACATCATTCGACCATGGGAGCCAAAAACAGAGCTAAGGAAATCCAAAATATGCACAAAATCAGTTTAAGGCATGGCCAAAAAATGCTAAAATCAAGGGTCAACAAAGCATGCAAAGAAAGCTAGTGAACCATGAGTTGCACTACAACTATATGAAGCACATGAGGGCTCACCAAACCAGCCAAAAACAGAAGTATGCCATGCCAAAATATGCCCAAATAACCACTGGAACTCAGTCAATGCATGCAAGAATGATAGGCACCTTTGATGGACTAATAAGAGGGTTATTCTATACATATATGATGGACATACAAAATGGTAAATGTAATAACCTCGCCATCGCTAACCGATTAACTACGGATATCGCTAAACCGAGACCGATTATGATAAGTAATGAGGCTAATCAAATCTTGAACTAACCGATCAAATCAAACCGATTGATTGATCAGTATCTGCTTAAATGCATTTCTATGTTTTTTACCGTTTAATTATCTGCTTATGTTTTTACGCTTAAATTGCAAATTGAAGGCCTTATCGACGGCGAATCGGATATCGATTGATGTTTTATGATCATCATAATTTATGTGATTTTATGACATATTTATCCGAAATGTGATTTAGTATGATCAAATTGGATTAAAATAAGCTAGATTGCATTGTTGGACTTATTCACCAAATTGCCATCCTAGTGGCCCACTATCTTGAACTTATTGAAACCTTATAACATTACAACAAAACACATTTCATCAGCCCTTTTGTTGAGCTCAACCGAACTAGAGAGAGAGAGAGCTAGAAGAGTGTGATTTCATCTCTAATTGGCTTGGAAACTTGGTAGAAGTGAAGGAATTGAAGAGTAAATTGCAAACTTGAGCTTGTATTCTCATAATTTGAGACTTAAGGTAGAAACTCATCTTCTCATTCTTGTGTTTATATTGATTCTTCCATGGTTTAGAGCAAAGTTGAGGATTAGAGCCAATTTATGGCTCAAATTGTTGTGTTGAAGCTCATTTCTTGCATGCATGTTGCCATAATTGAGTTTTGAGGATTTTTGTCCATGGAATTGTACATGCATGTGCATATTATAGTTCTAGCCCATGAATTCCTCATGATTTTAGAAGAATTGGCTCATTTGAGCAAGCATTGAAGCTTTAAAATGATTTAAAATCATGCATGTTTACATGTTCTTCATGTCCATGAAAATTGGTTTGAAATTGGATTTAATTGAGCTACCCTTGGGCCTCGATTTTACAAATTGAGCTTTGAATCATGTTGTTCTATGTATTTACAAACGTTTTCCAGAAAATTAGCCCAAAAGGATCGAATTTGATGCATTTGAACTTGATTTGAGCTTGGAAGTTCAAATCTGGAAATTCCAAATTTTGGACTCCCGCTCGAGCGGGGAAAGTGGCGCTCGTGCGGGAAATTCGTGCTCCTAGTGCCTTTGCAGTTTGAAGTCCGCTGGAGCGGAGGAATTGACGCTCGAGCGGGACCTTATGTCTTACGCTCGAGCGCCCATCGAGCGTGATTTTTGAGCATCCAGTACTTTTGCCATGTTTTGCAGTACTCTCAAGCGTGGGAAGTGATGCTCGGCGAAACCTTTACGCATGTCAACTCGGCGGGAAAGACACGCCGAGCAAGACCTCTATTTTCAAAATTAAAATGTTTCCTAAGTGCATCTTTGCATCTTCATTTCATCCTAGGCATTCTTAGGCTGGTTTAAGGCATCTTAATAAGGATATAGATGTAGTACACACCGAGGCAAATTAGGGATTAAGTTGTTATCTTCCCAACTATGTAGCTTAGTGTGTGTTCATCGGTAACTATGTAGGGTTGGTGGCGGGGACGCTCTAGCTTCTTGTAGCCAGAACTCTATGAGTAACAAATGTAAAGATATGTTCAAAAATGATTATCTTCTAAACAATTGAACTGCATCTTGTTTCGACATCTTAATCGAATGAATGTATGTCCTATATTCAGCGTATTGTGGCATCCTTAGCAACCATCATTCTTGACTATTATTATTCTGAGATCTCTATCGGTTCCCTCGTTGGAACCACTCATTTCTTGATTGATGGCCATCATTGACTGCTTGGTCTTTCGAGACCCTCTTGTTTCTTTATCTTGTTATGCTAATGGATGTACCACATATGATTTTCTTGTAGTGAATAAGCGATACATCGATTGAAATGAAGCTTATTTCATTCTTTGTAAGGACATTCATTCTAAACCCCTTTACGCTTTATGTTATTCACTGGGCTTTAGCTCATTGCTCATATATATATGTAGGTGTACAGGCACCAGACCGCGGCTAGGAGCGTCGGGGTAAACTCCGGTTTTGTCAAGCCAACCTTGTGCCTCCTTTGTGAGGTTCCGAACTGTCTAGCAAAGGCTATGGGGTGTTTTAGTTTTTCCCCATTATGTTCTATTTTGTGAAGACTGTAAAGTATTACCATACTATTAATAGGATTAAGTCCCTGCTCAATGTTTGTAAATCAGTACATACTTGCTTTTGTCACTGAATGCAAATGTGTATGAAAAATTCTTTTGCATACAAACTGTCACAGCTCATTAGACATTGTTTATTTACTGTATTGGCTTCTGCCAAGCCCCTGTACTCTGTTTTGCTGTACTACTGTTAAGCAGGCCTTTGGTAATCTCGGATTACTGGCCGGTTACGGTGCTAAACCCATAGGGGCGGGTTTGGGTCGTGACATAAAACCACCTTTGGAAAGAGGTTATGATAGCCCTAAAACCCACCAAAAAGGCCCTAAAATTAGTCTAGGAAGCATGCAAGTGAAAGCCCCTTGGAAAGGCCTCGAATAGGATTGCTCTACACATACATAATAGACATTCAAAATGACCAAAAAGGCTCTGGACAGAGCTTATGCAGACCTTAAACCTCACCAAATAGGGCCTAAAACGTGACTTCAAAACATGCAAAATGAAGCTCCTTTGGAAGGCCAACAAAGCTAGTAAAGAGAACAAGGGGTGAGAGGGTCACCCCTCTCTGATTTTAGGGCTCAAAAACATATATTGGCCCTTGAAAATCCATGGATTTCGATGGCCAAAAAAAACCAAGGCCAATACAAATGCTCTAATGCAAAGCCCTAAACATGAGGAAATGAAGCATGCAAAGGGGAAGATGACCCCAAACAGAAAAATGACCTTGATCAAACTTAAAGAGGAGCTCAAAAAAAAAACTTTTTTCAGTTTATGTCAAAGTCCAAAAATGCTTGCAAATAGGGCTAAGATATGAAGCAAAATAATGCAGGAAAAAGAGAAATAGAGGCTTACCCTTGTAGAGCCGACCCTCAGCAACTTCTGGACCAAGGTAATGAGCCTTCAACCTTTGTAAATCAGTTCCGAGGTGCTTGGATGGATGGTGGAGGTGTTGTGCTAGGAGGTGTAGTGTAAATGGTGCAAGAACAAGAGGGGTTTTGGAGCTTGGAATGGAGAGATATAAGGAAGGGTGTATGTATGCCTTAACCAAAGTTTTCAACCCTTGCAATCGAAGATCAGTCCCTCCTTTATAGAGAAGAGGCTCTAAAGCTTCTTCAAGAAGCTTAAAACCAACTTTGAAGATCCTCCATACACGTGTATAGAGGATAGTCCAAATGTCTCCACCGCACAATTTGGATTGCATTAGAGAGAGCAAAAGGCATATGGCCAACCGTTAAGGTGGTCACCACCAGGTCAAAATTTTAAGCAAGAAAAGTGGTCGGCCACCCCAGATTGGTGGCCTTCCAGATGAATGAAGCTCAGTGGTATGGTGGGAGACCAGAATTGTGACCCAGGAGAAAGAAAAATCAGCTTTCTAGCAAGGTTCAAAAGGGTCAGGAAGAAAAGCTGGTCGGCCTACCCATATTGGTGGCCTCCCAGATGAGTATAACACAATGGTGGTATGTGAGACCCGAAATTGTGGCTCAAAAGTGAGGGAGACACCTACCTGCCAAGAAAACTGGGCGGCGAAGAGAAAGGTGATCTCCAAGAAGAATTGCTGGTCTCCCACCCCCGTACCACCTTCCTAACAATGAAAATAAGGTCCATGCCAAAAATAAACCCAAAACGGATGCAAAACGAGGGTTCGGCGGCCAAAACGCGTAGCCGGGGCCCCCGAAAACAGGTTGTTTAGCACCGGAGGTGGCGTACGACGACGAAGGTGGTCTCCCTGGCCACAGTGTCCCTCTAAGGAGAGGAAACAAGGTGTGTGCCAAAAATCGGACCAAACGGAGGTAGTTAAGCGGTCCCGAACCGAGGCACACGGCCGACGGCTCTAAAAATCAGAAACTGGTCTCCGAACGGGAAAAATGGCCTATGACCACGAAACGTAGCCTACGGCCACTGAGAGATGGTCTACGAGACCTCTCCCTCCCTTCGGGAAGAGAAAACAGAGAAAACAAGACCTGATTCGCAAACCGAAGCAAAGCGCAAAAGAGTCTCGAAGTCCGAAGGCAAGGCTCGTAGCCGAGACTCTGAAACCTCAGAACGAGCACAATATGCACTATCACCAAGCGCTCAATCGGTGACGTCTGAGTTTTAAGGTTAGTCAAAAATGGGGTGTCTACAGTTGCCCCTCTTTGACAGAACTCGAAAGTCATAAGTGACGGGAGTGAATGTCAAAACCCAGAGACGACCCATTTTGACAAGGTCAAGACTTAGACAAGCAGCAAGATAAAAGAGATGCTAGTAGGCATGCCCACAAAGAGGGCAAAATGCAAAATGATATGCACAAAGCGAATGTAACTCATGACCATGCAAAGCGACAAGCTATAATGAAGCAAATACTCACAATAGATGCAGCTTTTGAAGCAAGAATGCAAAGCGGTAACTACATTTCATGCAAGAAGAATGTAAGAGAATCACAATTCTCACTCGTCTCACACGGAGAAGATATAATACTGCATGCGGTCCGTGCAGTGCACTGATTCAAATGAACCGTACATACAATATCGCACTGTAAAGAGAGAAACTTAACAAGCACAACATAGTTAGCAACACATGTTCAACACTACATCGAATGCAGACAAACATGGTGCCGATGGGAAAGTGCATCGCAATGCGCGAAGAAACGTGCGTGACAACGCAAGTTAAGCGGAGGCATGACAATACCAATGAAACGTGCACAACAATGCAAGCAATGTGCATGAGAATGCAAGTGACGTGCATAGCAAAGCAAGATAAGTGCAACCTCGAATGCATATTTGACACAAAACAACGAGCAAAGGAATGTGCATGAGAATGCAAGTGACGTGCATAGCAAAGCAGGATAAGTGTAACCTCGAATGCATATTTGAAACAAAACAACGAGCAAAGGAATGTGCATGAGAATGCAAGTGACGTGCATAGTAAAGCAGGATAAGTGCAACCTCGAATGCATATTTGACCCAAAACAACGAGCAAAGGAATGCAAGTTTTGACGAGGGCGACTCAAATCGCAACCTTCGGTTTACCTCCCGAAAGGGTCACAACGTATTTAAAAAGGATACACCTCGCTCTCAGCGAGTGACGATGAAACACGCATCGAAATTTGGAGTTGAAGTTCCCGCGGAAGGATTTCGCGCTGAAAAGTGCACTTTCCTTGTACTTTCTCGGGTGCCAGGGACTCCGATGACTACCAAAATTTGTAGGGAGCTCAAAGGGCATAGGAGACCACCTTGGGAACACCACCGACTAGGTTTGGAGGCCACCGACCAGGGTTAGGTGCAGGGGGTGGTCGGCCTACCAAAAAAGGTGGTCGGCCGACCACCTAGCCCAAAATAGGGGCAGTTTGGTACTTTCACCCTTGTTTCTTTAAATACATATGTCCAAAGCTCTTTTCCTCATAACTTCAGATCTGAAATTGTCTCCTCCTCCTTCCTAGACCATTTTCTCCCTCAGATCTACGCTCTATACGCATTTTCCAATGTCCCATGCAAAGTTGTTTCGCGAAATCTTTCAATTTTCTTCACTTTGGACCGATTAAAATTTGATTTTGGTGCTTCTTTCTCCATTTTCACCACTTGGGGTAAGTTTGTCTCAATATTTGGAACATTTTCTCGGGAGTTGACTTTTGTTGACTTTTTTCAATTTTGGCTTATTTTGCTCATTTTTGCTCCTTTTTGCAGATTTCTCGAAATGGCAGGTCATTTTCCTCAGGGCGAAGGTCCTCCAGGTGCCGGAGGTGATCCAGACATCATGTCTTTACCTCCAAGGGTTCGGCCATTCATTCTCGAGAGGTATGAGCCTCCGACGCACACCCTCCCTCGGGCAGTTTTCTATCATTTTACCGATTTTGATGATCGAGCACCGGTGGATCTGCTATTGCGAGAGCCAGAGTCCCACCTCTCGTATCAGGCACGAGAGGTATGTACTTCACTTTTACATTTTCTGCAATGTATTCTGCATTTTCCGTGCATTTCCTACTTTTGCTATGCATGCTTATACGCTCGTTCTGAACACATTCGCATGCCATACTTCTGCTCATTCTAGCACACAGCTTGTTCTGAACACTTAGTCTATAATGCAATATTCTGTTTGCATCTTGAACACACATCTCAAACACTTGAATTTCTGAACGCGTAGCCCATATATTGATTGTGAACACACAGCACACACTTGTTGAGAGTTGAACATGCAGCCCAAACTTTAAATTTCTGAACACGCAACCCATATTTTGATTGTGAACACGTGGCACACACTATTTCTGAAATCTGAATACCGCCCAAACTTGTTGATTATGAACCTGACACACACACTATTTACGAAATCTAAACACACCCAAACTTGTTGATTATGAACCATGACCCACTATTTACGAAGTCTGAACACCTTGACCCAAACACTTGATGTTGAACACACAGCTCGAACTTTTGAGATGAACACAGAGCCCACTGATTTTGAAATTTGAACACACAGCTCAAATACTTGACGTTGAACACACAGCTCGAACTTTGAGATGAACACACAGCCCACTGATTTTGAAATCTGAACACACAACTCAAATACTTGACGTTGAACACACAGCTCGAACTTTGAGATGAACACACAGCCCACACTTGTGTTTGCACTCAGCTCATACACTTCATTTGCACGCAGCTCATATACTTCATGTTGAACACACAGCTCACAGCATTGTATTTGATTTGGTTTGCACGCAACTCATTCATTTCATTCTGAAACTGAATACATGTGTTCATTATGAATGCAGGTGTCTTCCCGTGTTACACGAGGATATGGCTCCATCGTTGCGAGGGAGTGGTACACGGAGCTCCCGGAGGCCGTTTGTGATTGGGTTGACCAGGTAGGGTTTGGACCCTTCTACACAAGGATATCACGCTATCCTGCTAGCAGGACATTAATGGGCGCCCTTGTAGAGAGATGGTGAGACACCACCAACTCCTTCCATTTCTCAGCTACCGGGGATATGACTATGACCCCGTTCGACTTTGCTGTGCTGACAGGCCTTGACGTGGGAGGCTAGGCGATCCCTTATGATGAGGATATAGGCGAGTGGGAAGCCGCCTGGATTTATCTGTTGGGCTTCGCCCTTGGTTGTGATCCTCAGCGAGTCTGGTATACTGGTTTGCCTCACATTTCGAGAGAGGGTGCGAGACTCAGGAGATAGCCTTGATACACCTGAGGGTTTTTGATGTTCCTCTTCAGGACCACTCTGTTCTCCGATAGGGGAACACCGTTGGGCTATATCTGCTGAGTGCCCTGGTGGACCTATCGCGGGTCAGCCAGTATGACTAGGGTGGCGCCGGCTTGGCTACCCTCTATTGCTATATGAGCACAACCTCCCGCAGATGGGGGAACATAGTCGGCGGCTATTGGAGAGCCTGGGAGGTACTTTCTGCTCTCTTGATTTACATTTCTGCTTTTCATTATCTGTATATTCTACACACGGCACACTTTACATTCTGTACTTTGCATTCCGCTCTTAGCATTCTGCATTCTCTGTATATTCTGTAATCACATTCTGTACTCAGCATTCTGTATTGTGATGGCTTTTGCCATGTTTTCGACAGCTATGGGTTTTCGCGTACTTCCCGATGCTAGCCCCGGAGCTTGAGGTGGAGGTGCTTCTCACGATTCCGTATTCGCTCGTTTTTTAGGACCAGTACTGGCCGAGAGCTCGAGAGACTCTTCCCTACCTACGACAGTTTTTTGACACAGTCTGACCGGCGAGAGGTAATTGAACTCTCAGTACTTCATGTTTTCATCTTTGATTTATCTTGCACATTTACGATTTCTAATTGGCTTATGCATTGGTTATCCGCAGATCATATGGCTGCCCTAGGCACCTTTGGGTGGAGACATCCGATTTTAGTTTGCTGGAGGATGGGCTGCTTCTCGGTACAGGATCCTGTTTGAGGGGCCCGTTGGTAGGTCCTAGTTTCTGGGGGACTGCTTCTTGTGCCAGACTATGGGCTTCCGGCGAGTGTTCCTCAGCACCTCCGAACGATATGCGATCCGCTGATAGGCTCACTCCTCAGGATGTCACTAGCGCCATATTGGGTACCGACGTATTGCTACATTTGGAGGACGGGGAGTACGCGACCTACCATCATACATACTTGATGCCTCCATTAACAGGTGTCCGTACTCTCACGAGGAGGTCTGCTGGCATGCCATCCTCGAGTCGCGCCCGAGCTAGAGACATTCCTTCGACCCGATGGCGGCACATCGAGGGTGAAATGGACTGGTCCCCCCGATTCCCCCGACTTATTATCACCCTGGATGGCCAGATATTCCGACTGAGTTGACAGGATGGCGATACGGGACTTCCTACCTGATTCTGATAGAGCCTCCTATGCCTGGTCACCCATACGTCAGTGATCCTGACTCACCACTGGTATGTTCCACTGTTTTTCATTTATCACTCAGATACTTAGGCATTATTTATTCATTGATGATTTGAGCTTGTATCTGTAGCCACCCAGAGAGTACATTGAAGGGATTCTCGGATTGGTGGCCTCACTTAAGGGCATGGTCTTGCGGAGAGAGGCGCAGCTGTCTATCATCGGTGTCCCGGTACTCTTTAGTTTTCTTACATTTATCATACTTCTGATGACATGCTGATCTTGAACATTTCACTACATTGATTTGACTGTATGTGTAGAGCACATCTGACACACATCACATTCATGTATTGTATCTGCATACACCCACTCTATGTAGTTTTCTTGCATCTACATCTGATATACATACTTTGGCTGATGCATTCAAATTGCACTCTTTCTTTTTAGATGCCCCCGCTATATACTGAGCCACAGACTGGGCCATCTAGGCGTTCCCGAGAAGCTAGGAGAGGAGAGTCGTCTCGCAGACGAGGTGGACGTAGAGTGCATGTGATAGAGAAGGAGTCCAGCGAGGAAGAGGAGTCTGCGCCTCCTCAGTCAGAGACATCTGCAGGTAGAGAGGATGACTCTGAGTCGGGCTCTGAGGACGGAGGTGATGCCGAGGAGGATTCCGAGGACAGCAACTCCGATTCAGATGGTGGTGCTGGTGGAGATGGTGTAGGGACTTCTCAGCCGAAGAGGACGAAGAAGGCCTCTTATTCTTGCACTTGAGAGCACAGATGCAAATGTTCCTGCTTTATTTGCCTTTTTTTACTAGTAGTTGTAGCACATTGTACATTATTAGGCAGTTTTATTTTCTGTAAAACTTGTACCCTTGTTGTAAAATGTTGTAACAAAGGAAGCATGATGGAATGAAACAACTTTTGTTCAAAAAGTGTTGTATTTTATGTTCTTAGCATCGCATCGCATCATTTTGCACAAAAATGAGATTGAATGGAATTGTGCATTGAAAATTGCCAAGTCAGGTAGTGAACCGACACAACAAACTAAACAACCTAACTTACTAAGAAACAACAGAACCTTAGCAAGTTCACAGCTGGATAAGCAAGAGACAACAACATTGAGTAAACAAAGAGTAACAACTCGATATACAAAGCTCGACAACCTGATAAAACTTAATGACTTGATAAGCAAAACAACTCGGTAAGCAAAACAATAACTCGATAAGCAAAAACAACAACTCGATAAACAAATGCATTTCAAACGATCGGGGTGACGGAACGCATCCGAAACAGAGGAAAGCTCTTACCTTCAACACCCCCAATGCATGGAAATGCTGGGGACTTTCTTCCAGAGGCTAGGGCAAGACCAAACCTCCACTTCTCTTCATGGCCGACCATCACAGGGAGCTGGCCGACCAACTTTTTTGCATTGGACACCAAGGGGTGGTCGGCCTACCAAAAAAGGTGGTCGATCGACCACGGTTTAGCAACCACCAATTTTTAAACCGTGTCCCCGAGCAGTGCCTTATCCTCTTTAAAAGTTCCAGCCTCGTGGTTCTTTCATTTCATCTTAGCTTTGCATCAAAATGGAAGCATTTCTCACCCAAAATCTCACAGCTTGGATTGCTTCTCTAGATGGCTCGGAAAAGTAGAACTTAGGGGCTTGACGAATGCACTATTCACGCTGGGCCGTACTCCACTGCATCTTCCTTTCCTCCATGCCGCGGCAAGGTTTTGGAATCCGGTAACACACGTTTTTAGCTTTAGCGGGCAAGAGATGTGCCCTAGTTTTGAGGACTTCCAAGCTTTGATGGAGTCTGAGCGTAATGAGGAAATCTTGCCTCAACTCAATTTGGCCACTTCAAGCCCTAGGACAAATGTGCGGCCTTACTTTGCATGGCCTTTCGATCATTGATTCGCGATGGGGGCTGGACATCCCAAGCTTGGTTTCTTTGGTTTTCGATCTTTGGTAACATGGCGACCATCATTAGCGAGGCTATCGGTGACACGCGCTTTGCCTATGCTTGCTATCTCATTTCTTGTTTGCCCCGGGCTCCAATGGATTCAGTGTTTGGTTAATCGAGGTTGCCCAAAGCTTGAAGGAGGGCAAGAGCTGAATTGCCATGACATTGGCTGAGACATTGATGGGCTTAGACGCTTTCCATCGCCGAGAGACGGCTAGGCTTGTGGGGAGTCCACTACTATTGCAGGTAATGTTTCCCACCCAATCTCACATATGTATTGCTCACATCACTCGGTCCTCAGGCTCGATTTTTCTCACAAAACCCTTTTCTTACTTTTCTCTCATCATACATCTCTCTATTCTTTATTCTCTCATTTTTCATCCCTCCCCAGGTGTGGTGATGGACAAGTTACAGATTGTGGAGTCTTGCCCAGCATACTTAGCTCGCAGCTACTTTTTTTGACAACGCCTGGTTGATGCCCTGGATGAGGGGTGGTGGTACAACTGGATGTGCAGTTTGTTTGCAAACCGCATCACTTGGCGTTTCCCTTGGCTCAATCTGCCGGCAATGAGTTACAACATGACCCGTCAACCTGGGATTCAATTGATTGGCATGACACACTGTGTCTTTTATTTTCCGTTTCGGTTCCGGTGCCAATTCGGACATGATCAGACTTGCCCGCCAGAGGGGATAGATTACCCTGCTGCATTCCCAGCCCGAGGCACACAGCTTGCCCCGCATGCCACAGCATGGAGGACTAAAGAGCTCCTGGCCCCCGCTCCCACTTTTAGTTGCACTTTGTCTGATGAGTGCTTGGATTGGCTCAATGAAGAGGCACAAGAAGGGCCCACTTTGGCGTCGGAGGCTTCGACCAGCTCTGGAAGGGGGCGCAGGAATACCTGACTTATCTATGTCCTAGATTTATTGCTTTATTAGTACTTTCAAGTTTTCTTTGTGATTGTAACCAAACGCAACTTTAATTTATATGCAAGAGCAGGAGAACTCTGTATTGAAATCAATGAAATTGAAGATTGTGGGTACTGAAAATTTTCCGCTTTGGTCTAAAAATGGTCTAAGTTGTAAAAAGATTAATTTTGAACAAAGTCAACTTTTATTAAAACTTTTCAAAACCATTTTCGATATGGATCAGAACTGGACACGCCTGAAATCTGTCACTAAGGTGCACAACCTCGGATCCCCAGCAACTGGAAAGTTGCCCCTAGTCTGAATAGTACCTCACACTGCACAGAAACGGAAAGTTGCCCCTAGTTTGAAAAGCACTGCACCGGAGATCATAACCGAACTCTTGAATCTTTGAATAGACAAAGATGGCGAGATGATCAAATGGACAAAGTTGATCGGGGAAAAGTTTATGGCTGAACTTCAGGATGAAGTTGCCTACGTATCCCAAAGATGGCAATCAAGCCTTACGTAGTTCAGGCTCGGGTTCACTCGAGTATTTTCACTCTCCTTTTATGCCCTAACTTTTGCCAAGGCCGCCCTTTGCAAGTTTTCAACCTTGCGAGCTCAGTTTTTATCATTTCAAATTTTTTGTGCTCTAACTTTTGCCTAGGTCGCCCTTTCGGGTTTTCGGCCTAGCGAGCCTCTCAGGGGTAATATTTCTTCAACTTGTCCATGTTGATCGGTTGGGAGAACTCTAGGCCATCTAGGTCCATCGAACCATGACTCCACTGACGAGATAGACTTAATGATGTAAAGGCGGTCAATTGGAGTGCGAACTTGCCCCTAGGGTCATGGATGGGAGTTCGATTGTCTTTGAGCACCAAATCTCCTTCCTTTAGATTCCTGGACTTAACTTTCTGGTTGAAAGCCCTGGCAATTCTACGCTGATAACTTTGAACATGGTACAGTGCTTTCAGTCTGCACTCGTCAAAGAGCATGAGTTCTTCAATCTGCTCTATTGCCAATCTGCTTCGGCTATCTGACACTCAGCTAGTACAAGCAAAGACGGAACCTCAATTTCAATAGGTAGAATGGCCTCCATCCCATAAACTAATGAATACGGAGTCGCCCCAGTAAAAGTCCTAATTGAAGTCCGGTAGCCCCACAGAGCAAACGACAGCTTATTTGGCCAATCCCGATAGGTTTCCACCATTTTCTGCATTATGTGTTTGATATTCTTGTTGGCGGCCTCGACCGCTCCATTGGTCTACGGCCGATATGTGGATGACTTATGAAAAGCCACGTTGTATTTCTCTAACAAGTCAATCACTTCCTTCTTGAAGTAGGAACCGTTATCTGAAATAACCTCGTTTGGGACCCCATAACGACAGATGATGTTGTTTCTGATAAACTTTGCAGTGTGCGACGCTTTCAACACCGCATAAGATTGGGCCTCAACCCACTTCGTGAAATAGTCTATCGCAACCAGGATGAACTCATGCCCATTCGACCCCTTGAATTGGCGACCCGATCACATCGATTCCCCAAGCGAAAATGGCCATGGCGAAGTCATATTGTAGAGCTTGACGGCGGAATGTTCATCTGGTTTGCATGGATCGACACTTGTGGCATTGCCACAAAGCCAATACAATCTTCCTCCATGGTGGACCAATAATAACCTTGCCTAAGGATCTTTCGCTAGCATTACCCGTTCATATCGCGCATTCCCTCCATGGATGGCCTCCATCGAGCGTTTTGATTCTTGACTTCAACGCCTGACTTGTGTATTCCCGGATGACCTCTCTTATACAATTTACCTCCGAGAGGATGAGCGAACGACCATTCTTGATTGCCCTTTTATCCTTGGCATTTACCCTGGTGGATATGCTTCCTTCTCCATGAAATTCCAAATATCGTAATACTAGGGTTCTCATCTTGAACCTCACCTATAGCGACAATCGACTAAATGGCCGGCACAAATTTTTGGTCAATCATGGTGGGCGCATCCGGACTTTAAATGGGATGTCTATCATGGAAGATAGAGTTCTTTGGTGAATCTGCGAACTGTTGTTCTCTCTTAACGAGATGAGCAAAGTTTAACTTCTCAAAGCGAGGAATTAACAAGTCCAAGATGCGGTGATACATAATCATCTTTTCTTCTTTGACTTTCCAATCTCCTTTAAGCGAGATACAACAAGGTTGAGTCCCGATGGCGTCAACGTTTTGCCCTAATTCGAGCGCTTCTAGGCAAGCAATGCATGCCTCATAATACGCTTCGTTGTCTGAGACTTTGATCCAGAGTTTGAAGGCTAGAGGGAGACGAGAATTGTCGGGTGCTATCAGCACCACACTTATCCCATACCCATACTGGTTTGACGCTTCGCCAAAGTACATCGTCCAAAACTTGTCGTCGATATGTAAAATGGCCTCATCTAGGAATAAGTACTCAAGCCTTCACCTCCTTCCTTTGGATGATCGGCTAAGAATTCTACTCTTGCTCTTCCTTGGTGATTTCGCGTCACATATTTGATTGAATTCGGAAAGCAACGACAACCAGCGAGCTAGCCTACGTAAGTGCGGTTTCTCGAATAAATATTTGATGGGATCTAATCTTGAAACCAACATTACAAAGTGAGCTAACAGGTAGTGCCGCAGCTTCCTGGTAGCCCATACCAAGGCTAAGCAAGCCTTTTCCAACGGTGTGTAGCGAGTCTCATACTCCAGCATCTTCTTGCTCAGGTAGTAGATCGCTCTCTCCACTTTGTCCTCTGATTCTTGCGCGAGCATGTAGCCCATTGTAGTCTCAGTTACTGAAAGATACAAATCAACGGTCTCTCTGGCTCTGGCGGTGACAACACGGGCGGGTTCTGTAAGTATTCCTTGATCTGTTCAAAAGCAGCTTGGCATCGGCCGTCCCACTGGAATTTCTTTCCTTTCTTCAGGAGGCCAAAAAGTGGTTCACAAGTCAAGGTTAATTTTGAGATAAACCGTCTTATGAATTGCACTTTACCCAGAAAGCCTCGCACCTCCTTTTCAGTCCTTGGTGGTGGCATTTCTAAGATGGCCTTGATTTTGGAAGGGTCGACTTCGATAACTCTCGTATGTCGAAACCCGGCATTTTCTTCTTTGTAACACCGAGCGTACGCCGAGGATTGAGCCTTGCGAAATTCTCTAATCCTTTGAAAGAACTTTAGCAAGGCGGTGTAGTGGCCCTCTTTTCCTTTAGACTTGATAATCATGTCGTCCATGTACACCTCAACCTCTTTATGGATCATATCATGTAATATTGTGGTCGCGGCTTGTTGATATGTAGCTCCAGCATTCTTCAACCCAAACGGCATCACTTTATAGTAGTAGGTCCCCCACGGGATGGTGAAAGCAGTCTTCTCCCGGTCCTCGGGTGCCATTACAATCTGATTATAGCCTGAGAAGCCATCCATGAACGAAAGCAAAGCATGCCCCGCTGTGAAGTCCACTAACTCATCAATATGCGGCAAGGGAAAGTCGTCTTTTGGACTAGCTTTATTCAAATCCCTGAAATCCATGCATACCCGGATCCTGCCATCCTTCTTCGGCACCAGAACAATGTTGGCCAACCAAGTCGGGTATTTGGATACCAGGGCGGATCCTTCTGAGTTTTTGTTTAACGGGTCGGGCCTTGGGGTCAAGAGGGATCCGGTGCTGTACAATCTCAGGATTGATCCCAGGCATGTCTTCGTAGGATCACGCGAAAACATCTTTGAAATCTTTTAATAAAGCGACTAAGCGCTCGCGTTCCTTCGAAGGCAACGTGGACCCGATCTGGACCAGCCGCAAGTCCTCCTCAGTATCAATATTCACGGTAGTGATATCATCCATTAAAGGTTTAACAAATCTTTCTTGCTCTTGTTCAATTAAGCGTTGCAAAACCGAAGGAATTTCTTCCTCGTTGTTTTCATCAAAATTTTGAAAGTCTGAGTTAATGCAATAAATCAAGGGCACAGAAAAGTACTCAGAAACCACAGCCACATCATTCTCATTAATTGCTTCCAAATCGTTCGATTCTTCGGTTACAATAGACTTAAAAGAGAAAAAAAGCGACACAGGGCGGGCTGTGGTATTCGGGTTATCACCTGGAATACCGGACTTCAGACTTCGGTCAGTGAAACACGATTTCTGACTCAACAGATTCGGTGGAATCAGATTCCGGCTCACTAACTGACCTGGTGCTGCTTGACAAAAATCCCTTTTCATACTGCCAAATGAGAGAGGGTGCGATAGATGCATCCAAAATGTTTGCTGGTAGGCCCACAGCCGTTTCGTTCCCGATCACGCATACCAAGAAGTTATCCCCCAAGCACTTCTGTTCGATTAGAGGATCTGAAAGTAGACACGCCAACGCTACCCCCATTTCACTTTCGACGTCCTCAGACTCCACTTTCTTGCTCTGCTCAGCCTCAGCTAATGGGTCTGTCTGCTCTTCGACAACGTCATCCCCGGATAACTACAGATCGAAGAAGATCTCGAAACCTGGCACGCGCTTCCTCTCCGTGTTCAGCCATGGCTCTAGGAAGCCACAAAACGAAAAGTCCTCCCCCTCCCGGACGAAGCGTCTGTTTAGGGTACCCTGAATGGGTCTATGCATCAGCTCAAAAGGCTTCCCCGCCTGCTTCGCTTTGGCTTTCCTAGCCATCTCCTTACCTTTCCTTACCCAATCCTCTTTGGTGGGTAGATAACCCAAGCCAAAGGTGTGTGGGTTGTGTGGCACTTCGGCCAACGCTACAACGCCCTCCTGGCCGCTCTTTCCCAATCCCATCCCGGGGATGTGTTGAAGCTTGCTCATGAGGTATACTGATTGTACGCTAACATACACCCCCTCATTAACAGCTAAGATGTCCTGCATGACCCGGGCCTCAGCCAGGGTAAAACCCGACATGAACACATCCTCCATACCGTGCTCAATTTCCAAAACCGACGTAAATACTTCTGGCGGTGGATGGATCGACGAATTTCCAAAAACGATGGCTACTTCCTTCCCATGGAGGTATTTCACCATTTGATGCAAGGTAGACGAAACTGCCTTTACTTGGTCCAACCACGGTCAGCCCAAAAGTAGATTGAAGGTTGCAGGAACTTCCAAGACGTGAAAGTCTACCTCATGCTGTCTCGGCCCAACCTTGGTCTAAATTTTCACTGTCCCCATTACTTCTCTGTTTGTGTTATCATATGCCCGAATCACCTGGGCTGTCGGCATAAAGTCTGCGGTCTTTAAACCGATTGCATACGCTGTCCTTGTCGGGCAGACATTGATGACGGATTCGGTATCAACAAGAACCACCGAAATCCATTTGTTTCTACACTCCACAGAGATGTAGAGTGGCTTGTTGTGATTCGCACCCTTATGTGGCAATTCCTTATCGGAGAAGGTCAACATCGAGGTAGCCCCTCTCGGAAAAACTAAGCCCACCAGCTGTTCGGGCGTGGTGTCTATTGAGAGCTTGGCTTTGTCTATGGCCGATAAGACAGCTTGTCGATGCACTCGCGATGCCATAAGCAGTCCCCAGATGGAGATGTCTACCTGTATCTTTTTCAACTACTTCAGTACAGCTTCTTCTTCGAGTTACTTCTCTTTCTGTTTCTCCACCTTCTTATCTTTCCCAGATGCCTCTGGCTGATCTAGATGTGGTGGCTTGAAATACCGCCCACTTCTAGTCATATGATCGACTTTGCCGATGTACCATGTATCGTCTGGCTGGCTGCTTCCCCAATCCTCATCCGTGTGGGCAAGACATAGATCATCGTCTTCCCACCACATTTCGTCAGTAGCCAATAGACACCTGTCCGGCTCTGGTACAATTGTACTCACAGTACTTTCCGTCCACATGCTCGCAGCATTCTCTATCCTCATGCACACAGCACTTTCAGTCCCCTCAGGGGCCTTAGCTTTCCTAATTCTCTCAAAATCCCCAAACTTTTCTTGTTCCAACTGCGTCAGTACAACCGGCTATTCAACACTTCCTGCATTCACAATGCCTAAGTCCTGAGCAAAATTCTTAGCACCGGCGCTCTCTGGCGATTCATTCTGATTTCCGGCCCTTAGGCCTGGCCCGATGTTCTTGCCCTGCCCGGTCTGTTCCAAGCGAGTTTAAATCGACAACATCTGGTAGGTCATCAAGCCATTCGGTGACCTCTGCTGACTCCTCAAAATCTAACCAATTGACTACCATGCCCTCTGGATCTTGTTCATTGAAAAATCGGAGGTTAGCAAAGTCCCCTTCCACAGCTGCCAAGTCATCTATCCTCTGACCAAATTCATCCCCATGTATCACACACAGCTCTGCCCATGCCGGCAATTCCACATTTGGTCCAACCTGGCCTACTGATAGAATGTAGTCACTTAGACTGTATGCCTCTCCAGCAAAACTCCCAGATTCCTCGGATTCTGGCTCCACAATCCCATTCTCCCCTAAAATCTGCCTTGAAATCTCCCCTGTTCTGTCTTCGATAGTCACCACTAATGGTTCGGGTTGGGTTCTAGAGATGTCCAACATGCACAAGTCAGTGCAGTCAGGAAGGAGCACCTCCGGCTTGGGTAGGTGGGTTGGAGTGATATAGATGCTAGGATCGTAAGACATGACCCCAGTCTAGATAAAGTTGATACGTTTGGGAGGTGGAGCTTGGTTGTCTTGGTGGAAGAGGGTTTGTTGTGACATTAGGTTTTTGGAGGCACAATCACTTGCTTGTCAGCGAGATCTTAAATCTCATGGCCAATCTAAAACATTAGTCGATTAATCGTGACCATGTTGTTGGTGATATCTTGTGATATTTTATTGGGTTATGAGAGGGAGGGAGTGGATTTGTCAATGGCCTCGGCTCCAGGGGCTTTAAGTGCCCTTTCCTGATGAATACCCCCAGAGCCTTGGACAGGGGCATATATAAAGGCGTGAAGGTTCTTTGGCCTCGAGGTTGGTATTTAGGGGTTTGTGTGTTGCTTCCGGACGCGCCGGAGAAAGGTGTAGCTACCATGGGTCTTGGAGGGGGAATGGTGGTGACCATGCTTACTTCCGAAGCTCTAGCATTTGCAGCATTGCTGGTGCCTGTATTGTTGTTGCGGTTGAAGGTTCTTCTAGGTTGCTCTCTGTCTTGGTCAATTAGACCTTGTTTCATAGCATCCTCAATTTGTACCCCCATCTTGTGCAAATCTAAAAAGGTAAGAAAGGGAAGCACAATCATTTTCTGCATCAATTTAGGCTGGAGATTGCGCACAATCATCCGGATTTGATCTTTATCAGTAGGTCTTAGGGTCATCATTGAGGCCTTGGCCCTCTACCGGGCTACAAACTTCGAAAAGCTCTCCTTAGGCTCTTGCCTTGTCGTCTCAAGATCACGGGTTGTAATCTCGATTTGAGTGTTATAGGAGTACTGTGCAATGAAAGCCTTTGCCATCTCATCCCAGTTCCGCTTAACCTCATCTTCTAACTTTGCATACCAGATAGCGGCCACACCTGACAAGTGGCCGAATAGTGAAAGCCTCTGCAGTCTGGTGAGGCCCATCGGCCGTAGTATATCTGAGAACAAACAGAGATACACCATGGGATCCCCGGATCCGCCGAAGTGGTCGATTTGTGGCATTTTGAACCTATCTGGCTACATTACAGCCACGTCAGTATACCTGTCCTCAATGTCTGGGATGGACTTTACCCCTTGGGATTTCTTGAACAACTTCTCAAGCTTGCTCAACTTTAACGCTGTATGGTCCACCTCGAACTCAAAGGGAGAGTCTGGTTGATTGACAGGCATAGGTGCCTTAGATAGTTGGGGTAGAATCGGGGGTGGAGCCGGCCTTGTCAGAATATCCGTATCTCCCTGGACATTTGGAGCCTCCCCAGGTGTCGGAATTCCTGGTGGGGGAGAGGCTTGGTGTGAAGTAGATGCCCCGACTTGTTGTTGCAGCCTGGCAATTAGCTCTGCCTGCTGGGCCCTGATCTCGGCCTGTTATTTGGCAAACTCGTCTCGACGAACAGCGTCCTGCTACATGGCTCTCATGGTCTCCTACATCTGACGCATCATTTCCTCAACTCCTGTCGTTCCTGCCATACTACCCTAATCTATCTGAACTACTGGTAGGTCTATCTCTATGGCAACAATTGAGACCTCAGTCCGATTGTCCACTGATGGAGTAAACCACTGCTCTGGCAGCCTCTGCTCGGATATACTACATCTTCTTGACCTCCGTCTAATAACCGGGGGTAGAGAATGATACACTGGTTGTCCGTCGACCAGATCCTCAGATCGACTGAGTCAACAAGCACTTGTCTAGAGTACTTGGGGAATATCTGCTTGGTCTGAAGCAATTGTGCTAAACTACCTAGCAAAAAGATAAATAAAGCAATAATAAGGAAATAAACAACCAGACAAACGGACAGCATAACAGCGTAAAATAAACACACAACACATAGTTGGGCATCACAACACACATTGATAAGCTAAAATACACTGTTCTCAAAGACTGATCATTGTTCCCAAATCACTTTCCCTAAAACTGAATCCGATACCCGTAGATAACTGATTCCCAAAATACTAAACTGGTGCCCACAGGCCTGATACCCAAACTTGTAAACTGATACATGCATTCTTGTAGAGACACACTCTAAAAGCACATAGCAAACAAATGAGAGCCAAAACACCCCTATGTTGGGGTAGGGTTTCCCTGTCCTATTTTGTCAGAAGCTAGGGTTTCACTATGCACGTAGCGGTTTTCAAACAACCTATGATCGGGTAAGTAACCTGTTCTAGCTTGGAATGGTCACTATGGATTCTGAATATGCACTAGGTCGAATGGTCAAAAAAGGTGTCCCGGTAAAAACTGGGGTTTGTGTTTCCGTCGTGGCAGAGCCCGCAACCGGTCAGTCTTATGGCACGCTTCTTGAAGTGAGCCTCCGGCAAACCGTTCAGGAATAGCATATGGTAAACACGGTGTCCTAGGCGCACCAATGCAAATGCAATGCAAAGAAACACACAAGTGTAATCAAAACCAGATATCATGAGTTCGAGTCAAGTTCTCTAACTCCCCAACTGAGTTGCTAGAAACTGTAGACGTCCCCGAACGTCCCTTGAGGGAATCCCGTTTTGTTCATGTGGGCTTACTAAAGTTCAGGACTCAATGTCACGGTCCTGTATCTAATCTCGAAGAGTACAATGCAAGACCGATGAATCATCAAAGAGTCCAAATTTGACAAATCGTTTTTGAAAACAGATTTTTTGAAAGAAGTGCCAAACATGAACTGCTTTGCCAGATATAGAGTCGCCACCTAAATATTTATTTTGGGAGAATTTAGGAAACCCTGACTCATTGCCCAAGGCCACGTGTCCGTCATCACCAAAGTTGCCTCGGCTTGGAAACTTGGGTACGATTAGGGAAGATCACTTCGTGAGCACCCCCGCTCGCCCGATCAAAGATCGGCCTCTACTAACCATGATATCGAGTTTTGAAAACATTATGTGCTCTTCTTCCGGTTATTAGCCTAGATTTACTACGTGATGCGCATAGCATATAAGTATAGACTAGATCGCCCGAATTGGAACAACACATCTCATGTTTGTTTATTTGAAAATGGTTTGCTACTCGCAAGTAGGCTAAAATGTGGATTTGCCACCCTCAGGTGGGCTTTAGAAAACACGATGATTTGCTACTCTCAAGTGGGCTTAAAACTCACAGTCAATGCATTATTCCAATTCAGATAATCCAACCTTCACCCATAGGCATTCAGGCAGGTATATCACATAAGCACATAGCCTCATGGTAAGCATGCTATCATGGCAGTCACTCACACATATGCAAGGATGCTAAAGCATAAACACTTACTGAGTACTCCAAGCCAAAGCAGAAGCTATGTTAGAAATCCATGCATGATCCTAACTATGCCGAGATGCCTAATGCAACACAAACAGGTATGGAACTAAGATAGGCTTAGCTATTCTAAGAATGCATATGAGATGCTACAGCTAACACGTATTCAACTTGGAATTGAAATACGATCTGATTAGTATGATGTGCGAGCAGGTGCATGCAAGACAGATGAATGGATGCAAACATGCGAGCATAAGTATGCTAATTGAAACATGCCCTAAACTAACCATCATAAGCTGGTAAATAAAAGGGAGAAAGACGTGGGGTTTGAAGACATACATCACACACACGCACACTTATTACAACATTGCCCTCTCTCAGAGGGTCCAAATAAATAATACAGTCCAAATAAATAATTATAGTCCAAATAAATAATTAAATATTACAAAATCCTAATTAATTAACAAATTAACTAGGAAAGCAAAATAAACTAATATGCAAATCCATGGACCACCTCAGCTCTATTCTGAATGATGAAAGATGCATGCATGTTCGCGTCGCCTCGTCGGAAAATTCCTCGCAATGCCCCGATTTGTCTCTGTTTGCAATTAATCCTAGAATGCTGTGCAAAGCTCTAGAAAATTTCGATTTACGGTTTCTTAGCAGAGAGCAAGAAAGGGGCATGGCAAAGTATTTTCACATATGTATGCACACCTCGATCCTCATGCCACCAATCACGCATCTCGATGCATGATGGCCGAGGAGTCGAATTGCATGACTCGATGTGAAATGAATACATATGACAACACAACAAGGCCTAGACTCCATCATGAGTAATCTGGAGTGTCGACAACCGAGAATTGAGACACGTTTCGTCACTTGGAGTACGAAACATCCCTCGTTTCCTGTGTTTGGGCTAACTCCTATCCCAAACACAATGCAATGAGATGGCATACACAATGCGACTAACATGCAACCTAGCATACGCAATGCTATGGACTGAAATGGCATACACAATGCACGTGACATAACATGACATACACAATGCACTTACAAAGACTATCATGCGCACATGAACTAAATGGCATATACAAATGCACGATGGACTTACACCAATATGAGTGGACCTCAGCCACACTCACATCAATGGCCATACATGAAAATGAGACAACCGAAATACATGCAAACATGCACGAATACAAAGGACCGATCCTAAGGCACAACATGCAACTCTAACAAGGCATGGCAAGGAATGAAATATGGCATAGGATGGCACATGATCTGACTACGAAATGGCATAAAAGATGGTCCCAAAACATGCAAGTATGTCACACGATGCAAGCTAGATGGCCCTAATACCGAAACTAGTGAAGTGCGTCACACTAGAGGTACACAAAGCAATGCACCAGAGGCAAAACCAAACCCAAACAGACCCTAGGAAGGTCTGAAACAGTGGGAAAATGGCCTAAAATGGTGGCTCAACATGCAAGGAAATGGAGCTCACTCAATGGTCTGAAAACAAGGCATTCATGGACAACTCTCAAGCACACTTAAGGAGTATAAAACATGGCAATATGGCATTGATACAAGCTCTGAAATATGATGTATGATGGACCCAAAATATGAACACACCTCAGTATATGCATGGAATGAGCCTCAAAACTCAAAGTTAAGCATGGGTATTGAACTACAAGCATGCAAAACAAACATCATTCAACCATGAGAGCCAAAAACAGAGCTAAGGCAGTCCAAAATATGCACAAAATCAGTTTAAGGCATGGCCAAAAAATGCTAAAATCAAGGGTCAACAAAGCATGCAAAGAAAGCTAGTGAACCATGAATTGCACTACAACTATATGAAGCACATGAGGGCTCACCAAACCAGCCAAAAACAGAAGTTTGCCATGCCAAAATATGCCCAAATAACCACTAGAACTCAGTCAATGCATGCAAGAATGATAGGCACCTTTGATGGGCTAATAAGAGGGTTATTCTACACATATATGATGGACATACAAAATGGAAAAACCACCTCTGGAAAGAGGTTATGAAAGCCCTAAAACCCACCAAAAAGGCCTTGAAATTAGTCTAGAAAGCATGCAAGTGAAAGCCCCTTGGAAAGGCCTCGAATAGGATTGCTCTACACATACATAATAGACATTCAAAATGACCAAAAGGGCTCTGGAAAGGGCTAATGCAGACCTTAAAACTCACCAAATAGGGCCTAAAACATGACTTCAAAACATGCAAAATGGAGCTCCTTTGGAAGGCCAACAAAGCTAGTAAAGAGAACAAGGGGTGAGAGGGTCACCCCTCTCTGATTTTAGGGCTCAAAAACACATATTGGCCACTGAAAATCCATTGGATTTCAGTGGCCAAAAGGCCAAACCAAGGCCAATACAAATGCTCTAATGCAAAGCCCTAAACATGAGGAAATGAAGCATGCAAAGGGGAAGATGACCCCAAACAGAAAAATGACCTTGATCAAACTTAACGAGGAGCTCAAAAAAAAAAAAATTTTACGGTTTATGTCAAAGTCCAAAAATGCTTGCAAATAGGGCTAAGATATGAAGCAAAATAATGCAGGAAAAAGGGAAATAGAGGCTTACCCTTGTAAAGCTGACCCTCAGCAACTTCTGGACCAAGGTAATGAGCCTTCAACCTCTGCAAATCAGTTCCCAGGTGCTTGGATGGATGGTGGAGGTGTTGTGCTAGGAGGTGTAGTGTAAATGGTGCAAGAATAAGGGGGTTTTGGAGCTTGGAATGGAGAGATATAGGGAAGGGTGTATGTATGCCTTAACCAAAGTCTTCAACCCTTGCAATCGAAGATCAGCCCCTCCTTTATAGAGGAGAGGCTCTAAAGCTTCTTCAAGAAGCTTAAAACCCACTTTGAAGATCCTCCATACACGTGTATGGAGGATGGTCCAAATGTCTCCCAGCTGGCACAGCTGGATTGCATTCAGAGAGAGCAAAAAGAAAAAGGCTGGCTGACCAGTTAAGGTGGTCAGTCGGCCACTCCCCCTAGTCGGCCGACCAAGGGTCAAAAAGTTCAAGCAAGAAAAGTGGTCGGCCACCCTAGATTGGTGGCCTCCTAGATGAATGTAGCTCAGTGGTATGGTGGGAGACCAAAATTGTGACCCAGGAGAGAGAAAAACCAGCTTTCTAGCAAGGTTCAAAAGGGTCAGGAAGAAAAGCAGTTCGGCCTACCTATATTGGTGGCCTCCTAGATGAGTACAACACAATGGTGGTATGGGACACCCGAAATTGTGGCTCAAAAGTGAGGGAGACCACCTACCTGCCAAGAAAACCAGGCGGCGAAGAGAAAGGTGGTCTCCAAGAAGAATTGCTGGTCTTCCACCCCCGTACCACCTTCCTAACAATGAAAATAGGGTCCATGCCAAAAATGAACCCAAAACGGATGCAAAACGAGGGTTCGGGGGCCAAAACGCGCAGCCGGGGCCCCCGAAAACAGGCTATAAAGCACCGGAGGTGGCGTACGACCACGAAGGTGGTCTCCTTGACCACAGTGTCCCTCTAAGGAGAGGAAACAAGGTGTGTGCCAAAAATCAGAGCAAATGGAGGTAGTTAAGCGGTCCCAAACCGAGGCACACGGCCGATGGCTCCGAAAATCAGCGGTCTCGAGCAGGAAAAATGGCCTCGACCACGAAGCGTAGCCTCACGGTTCTTTGAGAGATGGTCTCTGAGACCTCTCTCTCCCTTTAGGAAGAAAATAGAGAAAGCAGGACTGGTTATGGCAAAGCAAAGCGCAAAAGAGTCCTGAAGTCCGGAGGTAAGGCTCGTAGTCGAGACTCTGAAACCTCAGAACGAGCACAATATGCACTATCACCAAGCGCTCAATCAGTGACGTCTGAGTCTTAAAGTCGGTCTAAAATGGGGTGTCTACACTCTGTTTGTACTCTGCTGCAGCAAAAGGAGCAGTTTGCAGGAAGAGATGGCCGATCGGCTATCTAGTGTGCCGATCGGCTATCAATATTTGGCCGATGGACTCAAAAGTGGTCGATGACCCTTATCCTTTGGCCGATGACCATACAATTTGGCCGATGGCCTCTCAGCATGTCCATAAGGTGGATCAGAAGTGTTTTGGAGATTTGTACAGTTTTCAGAAGTCTAAAAGCAAGCAGAGCAACATGAGGCATAACAGATTTCCAAGTGAGGCGATCGAGCATGCATCATTCATCATTTTGAGGCAGAGCTGTGGCAGCTCAATTCAGCTTCTTTCCTTTCTTACTTAGTTGGTTTTGTAACTTAATTAATTTGCTTAATTAGTTGAACGTGTTGTAATAATTAGCTTAGTGTTAGCTAGTTATTCATTTTGATTATATAATAATTAGTCTAATTAGATTATTAGATTAGTTAAAATAGCTTAGTGTAACTAGCTTGTATTATTCATTCGGACCCTCCGTCGAGAGGGCAAACTGTTGTAATAAGTTTGCGTGAGTGTGTGAATGTCTTCCAACCCTACGTCTTTCTCTCTTTTACTTAACCGCTTACGATGGTTAGTTCTAGGTCATATTTTAATTAGCATCCTTATGCTATGCATGCTTGCATCATTCATCTGTATTGCATGCACCGGGCTCGGCGCATCATACTAACTGCATTATGTTTCAATACCGACTTGAATGCATGATTATCAAGTTGCATTTCAAATAACATCTTAGAATAGCCAAGCCTATTTATGGTTGCATTTTGCATGTGTTGCATTAGCCATCTTAACATAAACTAGGATCATGCATGATTTCTAATTAGTTTTTATTTTGGCTTGGAGTACTAGGTAAGCTTTCACACTTTAGCATACTTGCCATGAGGCTATCTGCTTAAGTGTTTAATTGCATGAATGCTGGTGGATGAAGGTCGGATTGCTTGGATTGGAACAATTCATTGATTGCGAGTTTTAAGCCCACTTGAAGTAGCAAATCATCTTGTTTTCTATGCCCACTTGAGGGTAGCAAATCCACGTCTTAGCCTACTTGCGAGTAGCAACTTCAAACCATTTTCAAACAAACAAACATGAGATGTTTTGTTCCAATTTAGGTGACCTAGTCTATACTTGTATGCTGTGCGCATCACGTAGTAAAGCTAGCTAATGAATCGGAATAAGAACACATGTGTTTTCAAAAACAATATATCATGTTAGTAAAGGCCGATCCTTTGATTGGGTGAGCGGGGGTGCTCATTGCATGACCTTCCCCTCTCGTACCTAAGTTCCCGAGCCGAGGCAACTTTGGTGATGACGGACACGTGGCCTTAGGCACGAGTCAGGATTTCCTAAATTTTCCAAAATAAAATATTTAGGTAACGACTCTGTATCTGACAAAGTAGTCCATGTTTGGCACTTCTTTCTTAAAATCAGTTTTCCAAAACGATTTGCTGGATTTGGACTCTTTGGTGATTTATCAGTCTTGCATTTCACTTTGCGAGATTAGATTCAGAACTATGACATTGAGTCCGAACTGTAGTAGCTAATGAACAAAACGGATTTCGCACCATTCACCTTGGCGGGCCGAGGCGTTGAACGTCTACATAACCTTGCCTGAGAATCTTTCGAGGCTAACATTACTCCACTTATGTGTGCTCTACACACTCCTCCATGGATGGCCTCCATTAGGCGCTTTGATTCATTTGTGTAGACACATAACTTGTGCATTCCCAAATGACCCCTCTTATACAACTTACCCCCATAAATGATAAATTGAATGGCCATCCGCCGTATTGCCCTTTTATCTTTCTCATTTGCCCCTACTGGATAAACCTCCTTTTCCAAGAAGTTCCAAATATCATAATACCAAGAGTTTTGATCTTGCACTTCATCTATTACGGCGATAGTCTCGTAGGCTGGCGTATATCTCTATTCAATGATGATCGGACGCATCCAAACTCCAAACGGGATGTCTATCATAGAAGATGGAGTTGATAAAGCGTCAGCGAACCTGTTGTTCTCTCTTAGTAGATGAGTGAAAGTTAGCTTCTCAAACCTAGGAATTATAACATCCAGGGTTTGGTGATAGATCTTCATCTTTTCTTCTTTGACCTTCCAGTCTCCATTTGCTTAAGACACAACTAGATTCGAGTCCCCGATGATGTCCAACCTTTTTGTCCCTAGTTCTAGGGCAGCTTCCAAACCAGCGATACACGCCTCGTATTCTGCTTCGTTGTTGGATATCTTGAACTGGAGTTTGAAGGCTACGGGTATATGGGAATTGTCGGGTGCTATCAGCAACACCCCTATCCCATGACCGTATTAATTAGATGCTCCATCAAATTACATTGTCCAAATCTCTTCCTCGACTTGCAGAATAGCTTCATCTAGGAACAGGTATTCTACCACTTCATTCCCTTCTACTGGGTGATCTACCAGGAACTCTGCTACTGCGCTCCCCTTGACCGACTTACGAATGACATACTTTAGATCAAATTCGGAGAGGAGAAGCAACCAACGAGCTAGCCTATCCGTAAACGTTGGTTTCTCAAGGAGATATTTGACAGGATCTAATCTTGAAACCAGAATTACGAAGTGAGCTAACAAGTAGTGCCCAAACTTCCTGGTAGCCCATACCAAGGCTAAGCAAGCTTTTTCCAACAGGGTGTAACGAGTCTCGTAATCCAGCATTTTCTTGCTCAGATAATAGATGGCTTTCTCCACCCTATCCTCAAATTCCTAAGCAAACATGTATCCCATTGTTGTGTCCGTTACTAATAGATACAAAATCAAAGGCTTCCCTGGGTATGGCGGTGACAACATAGGCAGGTTCTAAAGGTACTCTTGATCTGCTCAAAAGCGAATTGACATCTATCATCCCTTCGGAACTTCTTTCCTTTCTTCAAAAGACCAAAAAGTGGTTCACAAGTCAAGGTTAATTTAGAAATAAACCCTCTTATGAATTGTACTTTACCCAGAAAGCCTTGCAACTCCTTTTCAGTCATTGGTGGTGGCATTTCTAGAATAACCTTGATTTTAGAAGGATCTACCTCGATGCCCCTCTGTGTGATCAAGAAACCCATGATTTTCCCTGCTATTCTGCCGAAAGTACACTTTTGTGGATTCAACCTCAGTCTATATTCTCTGATCCGTTGAAAGAATTTCTTTAAGACAGTGTAGTGGCCCTCTCTTTTTTTGAACTTGACACTCATGTCGTCCACATACACCTCGACCTCTTTGTGGATCATATCATGTAGAATCGTGGTTGCAGCCCGTTGATAGATGGCCCCAGCATTCTTCAGCCCAAACGGCATCACCTTATAGCAGTAGGCTTCCTACGGCATGGTGAAAGCAATTTTCTCTCTGTCTTCGGATGCCATCAGAATCTGGTTATACCCGAAAAATCCATCCATGAAGGAGAGCAACGCATGGTTTGCAGTGAAGTCCATCAGTTCATCGGTGTACGGCAAAGGAAAGTCGTCCTTTGGACTGGCTCTGTTCAGATCTTTGAAATCCACGCACACTCGAATTCTACCATCTTTCTTTGGCATTGGAACGATGTTGGCCAACCAAGTTAGATACTCAGATACTAGCAAGAACCCTGCGTCTATCTGCTTGGTGACCTCCTCCTTAATCTTCAAAGCCCAATCCAGGCATATTCTCCACAGCTTCTACTTGATGGGTCGGGCCTCAGGATCAAGAGGGATCCAATGCTGTACAATCTCAAGATCGATTACAGGCATGTCTTCATAGGACCACGCGAAAACATCTTTGAAATCTTTTAATAAAGTGACTAAGCGCTCGCGCTCCTCTGAAGACAACGTGGACCCGATCTGGACCAGACGCAGATCCTTCTTAGTACCCACATTAATTGCAATGATTTCATTAATGAGGGGTTTTACAAACCTCTCCTCCTCTTGATCAATCAAATGTTTCAAAACCAGAGGAATTCTTTCCTCATCATTTTCATCGAAATTTTGAAAATTATGATCAATGCAATAAACAAGAGGCACAGAGAAATACTCAAAACCTACAATGGTATTCACATTCACAAAGTCCAGCTTATCCAGTTCCTCGATTACAACCGACTCAAAAGAAAAGGAAAAAGACGACCTAAACAAAACCTCGATATCCGGGTTATCAACCCCAGGAATACCGGACTTCGACTCAGAGGAACTAGAATCTAATTCCGACTCCACAGACTCTATGGAATCAGATTTTGGCTCACTACCCAACTTAGAACTACTGGACAAGAAGCCCTCCTCCAGCTGCCAAGCGAGGGACGGTGCGTCAGATGCATCCAAGATACCACTGGAAGGGTTCGCACCCGGTTGGTCTCCAATCATGAAAACGGTCAGGTTATCCCCCAAGCTTTATGAGTTAATCTGAGGATCCGAAAGGAGACATGCTAATGATGCTCTTACTTCAAGTTCACTGCTGTTGGAATCACTTTCTGTGCTCTTTGCAGCCTTAGCGGTTAGTTCAGTCTGTTCCTCTGTATCACTGTCTTGCAGCTGCAAAGTCAAAGAAAATTTCAAAGTCAGGAACCCACTGCTTCTCAGAGTTGAACCAGGGTTCGGGGAAATCACAAAATGGGAAGTCTTCTCCCTCCTGAACAAAATAGCCATTTAGGGTTCCCCGGATAGGTCGATGCACAAGTTCATAGCGCTTCTCACTTTGCTTTGCTCTGGCTCTCCCGACCATTTCTTTCCCTTTCCTCACCCAATCCTCTTTGGTGGGCGTATAGCCAAGACCAAAGGCATGCAAGTTATATGGCACGTCGGCCAATGCAGTAACGCCCTTCTAGCCACTTCTTCCTAATCCCATTCCGGGCATGTGTTGTAGCTTATTCATGAGATATACAAATTGGGCGCTGACATATAGGCTCTCATCAAAAGCCAAGATATTCTGCAGTACCCAGGCCTCAGCCACAGTAAACCCCGAAATGAAAACATCCTCTTCGCCATGTACAATCTCCAGCACAGGTGTAGTGACCTCTGGTGAAGGATGTATAGATGAATTCCCGAAGACTATAACCACCCCTTTTACATAGGGGTACTTCAGTATTTGGTGGAGGGTGGAAGAGACAGCTTTTACTTGGTGCAGCCAGGGTCACCCAAGTAGTAAGTTGAAAGTGGCCGGAACATCTAGGACATTGAACTCAATGTCCTGTTCAGCTGGGCCAACCTGTACTCTAATCTGCACTGTTCCTATCGCTTCTTTGCTTGTATTGTTATACACCTAGATCACCTGGGCTATAGGCACAAAATCGGTCGATTTCAGACCAATAACATAAGTCGTACGACAAGGAAAGACGTAGATTGCCGACCCGGTGTCGACCAATACCACTAGTATCCACTTTTCTCAACACTCTACGGATATGTATAGAGGCTTGTTGTATACAGAGTCTTCTGGTGGTAATTCCTTGTCTGAAAAGGTCAAAGTCAGCGCAGCGCCTCCTAGGAAGACTAATCCCACTAGCTGTTCCAGGGTAGTCTCAATGGATAACTTGGCTTTATTCATCGCCAGATGACTGTCACGTGCACTTGAAGCCATAAGTAGCCCCGGATAGATATATAAACTTCAATCTTCTTCAAGCGCTTGGCTAACCTCTTCATCCAACTGTTTTTCTTTTTCTTTCTCAGTTTCCTTATCCTTCCCGGATGCGTCAGGTTGGTCCAAATGCGGTGGTTTGAAATATCGGCCACTTCTTGTCATGTAGTCGACTTCTTCCACATACCAAGTGTTGTCAGGAAGGTCTTCGCCCCAATCCTCGTCAGTGTGGGCAAGATGCAAATCATCATCTTTCCACCACATACCTCTGGCAACTGATAAGCAATTGTCCGGTTCCGGTCTAAGTGTTCTCTCAGCAGAAACATTTCCCATGGGACATTGAGCTATTCCAGCTTTCTAATCACTTCCACTCATCTCTTGCCCAAACCGCTCCAATGTGGCTTCTTGTTTTGTATATACAGTGCTAACAATGCCCAGTTCTTGAGCCAATTGTTCTTTATCGGTGTTTTTCGGAAGTTTACCCTCTTATTGGCTATTCCGGCCATTGCAACAGTTCTCACTTTCTGTTCGTCTAGCTTCAATTCAGTTCCCTCATCTATATCGGGTTCGTCACTTAGCCACCCTAAATTGTCGATCGACCTGTTCAAATCAAACCAATCAATATGCACATCTCCTTAATCTTGCTCATCAAAGAACTACAAATTGTCTATATCCTCCTCCAGGTCGGCTGAATCATCTAATCCCTGACTTGGTCCATCTTCATGAACTACATTAACCTCTATCCCAGTCGGCAACACCACTTTCGGCTTAGTTTGATTGATTGGTACAATATAGCAGCTCGAGTTGTACACCCCATCAGATAAGTTCTCAAAGCCTTCGGGCAACAGACTGATATGTTCCACCGAGGCCAACCTGCCTTCCTCTACCATCGTCACCACCACAGGGTTCAGTTTGGATTGTTGACGTGTTCATCATGCACAAGTCTGTGCTCTCGGGGATGAACAATGTCGGTTTAGGTAGGTGGGAAAGGGTGATATATATACTGGGGTCGTAAGGGACGGCCAGTGTATGAACGAGGTTTATATGCTGAGGTGGAGGGACTTGATTATGTGGTGGGAAAGGGTTTGTAGTAGCGTTGGGTTTTGAGGAGGTGCTATCATCTTATTGTCAATTAGATCTTGAATCTCATGGCCAGTCTATAGCACTCATCAGTGTCATGACCATGCTACTGATGAAAAGTACAGTATTTGGCCGGGTTGTGTTTAGGTAGGAGAGGATCGGGCAGTGGGCATTGTTCTAATGGCTTAAGATGCCCTTTTCTGATCAGGACCCCTAAGGCTTTGGATAAGGACATGTAAAGCGAGGTGAAGACCCTCTGGCCTCAGGCCTGATGGCTTGAGGTTTGTGAAGTTGTGTTGGATGTACCAGCAAAAGAGTTGGCAGTCTTGGGTGTGGTGGTGACCATGTTTATATCCGAAGGCCGTGCAGAGGTGCCACAAATCGTGGCTGCATTAGAGCTCCGTGTAAACGGCCTTTTGGGTTGTGCCTTCTCATAGTCTATCAACCCCTACTTCATCGCATCCTCAATTTGGACCCCTATTTCGTGGAACTCAACAAATGTAGACAAAGGCAAGACTATCATCTTTTGTAACAGTCTCCCTTGCAAATTACGGACCACCATTCGGATCTGATCCTTCTCGAATGGCCTAATAGTCATCATAGAGGCCTTGGCCCTCTACTGGGTCACAAAATCCAAGAAGCCCTCCTTTGGCTCCTAGCGAGTTGCTTCGAGATCACAAGTAGTGACCTCGATCTGAGTATTGTAGAAGTACTGCGCTATGAAGGCCTCAGCCATTTCCTCCTAATTTCTTTTCACAGAGTCTTCAAGTTTGGCATACCAGATGGCCGCTATACCCGATAGGGTCCAGCCAAAAAGTGATAGCATCTGCAGTCTAGTGAGACCCATTAGTCGTAGGATATCTGAAAATAACCGGAGATGGGCCATAGGATCCCCGGAGCTGTCAAACCGGTCTATGTGCGAAATTTTGAATCTATCAGGCAGAGTCACTGCCGAGTCAGTGTATCCATCCTCAATATCAGGGATTGAATTCGTGCCCTGCGCTCGTTTGAAGGGTTTTTCTAGCTTGCTAACCTTCAATGCAGTAGGGTCAACCTCAAATTCAAACGGCGCCTCCATTTGGTAAACTAGTGCCTTGGAGGTCTGAGGTGGGATTGGATCTGCCAGAATGCCCATATTCTCTTGGACATTGATTGTGACCCTGGGTGCCAGAACTCCCGCTGGGGGTGCATGGGATGTAGAGGCTATTGCCGGTTGTGGTTGTTGTTGTTGAAGCCTTTTTATCACTTCTGTTTGTTGGGCTATGACCTTGGCTTGGCGGGTTGTGACTTCAGCTTGATGGGCAGCATCTAGCTGCATGGTCTCAATGGTCTGCTTTGGGTAATGACATATCTTCCATCTTGGTGAGGATGTTAAGGTATCAGAGCTAGTGAATACTCTCTTTCTGGAGTAGAAGTGGCGGGCTTGGCGGGACGCAGTAGTAAGTGGTATTCTTGAATTCAAAGGCTAGCCGGTGAGTTATGCATGATCCTCCTTCGTTTAGTAACCAGTGGGAGCGAAGCAATCACTGGCTGTCCCTTGACAAGATCCCCGAATCTATAGAGTCTCCTTACACGAGTCGAGAGTACTTGGGGGGTAACTGAATCGTCAGAAACAATGGTGAAAAACTACTTTGCAAAAAGAAAATAAAGCAAAAAGAAACAGAAATCAGAAACCGCACAGCACCTCGGCTCAGACACAAACAACACATAGTTGCAATCATAAGCTGGGGAACTATACTCAACACTGATTTCTGCCTCAAAACTAATATCCAAACTTGTAACTAATACATACATTTCTGTAGAGTTTCACTCTAAAAGCACATATCAAGCAAGTGAGAGCCAAAACACCCCTCTGGGGTAGGATTACCTGTCCTAGTTTAAATCGAGAGCTAGGGTTTCACTATGCAAAACAAGCGGTTTCATATAATTCCTACATTCAGGTAAGCAACCTGTCCAAATTTGGGATAGTCTCTATGGTTTCTGATATGCAACTAGGTCGATTGGTCAAAAGGGTACCTCAACAAGACTACCTAATATACCTCTCACACCTAATCTGAGGCTGAAAGGAGGATTAAGCGATGCAATGGTAGTCGAGATCAAGGTTGTGTTCCCCATCGTGGCGAGCCATGATCGGTCAGCCTTTTGGTAAGCTTTTCCAAGCAAGCATCCGACAAACCATTCAAGAATAGCAGATGGCAAACACTGTGACTTAGGCGCACCGATACAAATGCAAGTGCAAAGAAATAATAAGTGTAGATAAAACAACATACCATTAGTTCGAGTCAAGTTCTCTAAATCCCCAGCAGAGTCACCAAAAACTGTGGCTCTACTTTTTTCGCGCCCCCTTTTCGGAAGGTTTGAAATGAAGGCCTCACAGTTCGGACTCCCGCGGTTCTGAATCTAATCTCACAAGTACAATGTGAAACTGATAAACACCAAAGAGTCCAAATCCGACAAATCGTTTTGGAAAATTGATTTTGAATCAAAAAGTGCTAAAATTGGACTGCTTTGCCAGATATAGAGTCGCCACCTAAATATTTTAATTTAGGAAACCCATGACTCGTGCCAAAGGCCAGGTGTCCGTCATCACCAAAGTTACCTCAGCTTAGGAACTTAGGTACAAGAGGAGAAGGTCATGAATTGAGCACCCCCGCTCGATCGATCAAAGATCAACCTCTACTAATCATGATATGATTTTTTATAAACATTATGTGTTCTTATTTCGATTATTAAACTAGCTTTACTATGTGATGCGCACAAGCAAATATAGACTAATTTGCTCAAGTTGGAAAAATTCAACTCGTGTTTGTTTGTGAAAATAGTTTGAATTTCCCACCTCAAGTGGACTTAAAAGTTTGCGAATTTGCCACCAAACATAGTGGGCTTAAAACATGATTTGCCACTCAACAAAGTGGGCTTAAAACTTACATTCGTTGAATTTTTTCAATTCAAACAACAAGCCTTCATCCACCGGCATTCATGCAATTTAGCATTTAAGCACATAACCTCATGGCAAGCATGCTAATCATGACAATCACTCACACTCATGCAAGTATGCTAAAACATAAAAACTCACCTAGTATTCCAAGCTACGAAAACACGAGTTAGTGAAACATGCATGATTCCTAACTACGCAAAATGACTAACGCAACACATGCAATATGCAATTTAATAGACTCGGCTACTAATATGGCATATGAATCGATTTGATAACATGCGATTTAAATATGTATTCAAATAAGGTATTGAAATTGCAATGCAGTTTGAATGATGCGCCAAGCCTCGGTGCATGCAATACAAATAAATTGATGCAAGCATAAGGTATGCTAATTTGAAATATGTCCCTAATCTAACCATCGAAAGCGATTAAATAAAAGGGAGAAAGACATGGGGTTGGACAACATACATATACGCACGCCCGCACACTTATTACAACATTACGTCCTCGAGAAGGAGGGTCTGAATGAATAAGAGCTAAGCTAATATAAGCTAAGCTAATTAGACTAATTATTACAAATCAAATAAATAACCAGTTAAACTAATTACTCATTATTACAACACTTTAACTAACTAGCAAACTAATTAATCAAATTACAACACAAATGTACATGAACTAAGCAATTAAGACATTAAACTATGCTGCCACTGCCCCGCCTCGGGAAGTGAAAGGTGCATATGCTCGGTTTTGGCCCGAAAAGACCTCCGTTTTGCTCTCGAAAGCCTCTATTTGCAGGTTTGAGAATTTCCAAAATCTTTCTACTCCATCTTACCAAATCTTTGCTAAGATTTACATCGAACTTTGCTTGAACCATGGAGGGATAATCTGAAGCCATCTGCGGCCGGTGAGAATGTCTGTAGGCGAAATGTTGCCTTCTTGCCAGCGATGCATTGGATCACCATCTTTGTGAGCACAAACAGAGCAAAAGGAAGGTTTTTCCAAGGGTTGTCTACACAATTCACCTCTCATTTTCATCAACAAATCCAAGGAATTGTGAACTTAAATCACAAACCACCAATCAAAGCAATTTCATTACATGATGGCTTGTGCTTCAAGGTGTGCAAACTGAATAAATGCAAAGCCAAACACTCAAGAACCATCACCCTATCATGCATGATCAAGGGCAATGGAGACCTAGGAAAATGGCACATTTCATCACTTTTGAGTATGAAATATCCCATTTTCCTTGTGCTCAAACTAACGTCCGATTTGAGCATATGCAATGCAACACAAAGAGATTCTTATCTTGCCTTTTTTACTTGTCAACTTTGTTTACACATTTTAATTACCAAATCATTCTTTAATCAATTTGTCCATTGGTGAGTATCTTCTAAGGTGAAGGAAGTGTCAACCAAGGGATAGTGTAAGGCAAGAGAGATCATGCCTTTGATAATGAACCCTCAAAGAGGATTAAACCATTGAGCATGACCTCAATCTCAAGATTAAAGGATCCCAAGTTTGAAACAACCCTCAAAACCAAATGAAAAAGTGAAGCAAAGAGGGAGGTTGCAGAGATTTAGGTGCTAAAATTGAGTGATAAAAGCACTAAAAACATGCAGCCAAGTCACACCAATGATGTTTAAAGCATTAAAACAACAAGCTAGTGCAAGGATTTACACTATAACTACACAAAACAAAGTTCAAATGAATCAAATAGCCCAAAACAGAGCTAAAGCATGTTATTTTAGGAGCTAAAACATGCTGGACTTAAGTTAAGTTAAGCTAGAAAAACATGCTAGCATGTAAGACTAACTAAGCATGCAAACAAGACACAAGGAGTGAAGGCTAACCCTTCCAATTTTGGAATTCAAAATGAGATTTTTGCCACTGAAAAACCTCTGAAATTCAGTGGTTAAAAGGCTCAAAAAGGTTGGTTTGAAAGTGATGGATAAAGGTACAAAAGCTTCATAAACTAAGAAACAAAAAGGGTGAACCACCCCCTAACTAAAAAAAGGCTCAAACCACCATTTTTAAGCCACAAAAATAGAGCTTTTTACAGTTCAAAATCAACCCCAAAAACAATTAAAAAAGATAGAAAAACAAGTATTGAAAACAAGATAACAAGACTAGTATTCTACCTCTTGAAGCAAAGAACACTTTAGGCACAAGTTCAAGCCAAAACCACCTTCAAGAGCTCCAAGAAGTCCCCAAGAAACCTCAGCTCAAAGGTGAGAGGATTTGGTTTAGGAAAAGTAGGCAAAAGTGTAGAAAAACTAGGCAAACACACAATTTTGCAAGAGAGAGAGAGAAATCCAGAGAGAGAGAGAGAAAAAAAAAATGTCTCAAATTTTTCTAACCTCCACACATGAGAGAAGGGGGTCCTATATATAGAAAACACAAATTTCCCTCACAAACATCCAGCCACACACGTGTGGGAAGATGCATGAATCTGTGCAAACAGCTGGCACAAAATATCACAAAATATCTGCAGCATAAAATGGTGGCCGGCAAGGCTTCATTGATGGCAGGCAATGCACATCAATGGCCGACAAAAGAGAAGTGGTGGCCGGCAGCCTCCAAGGATGGCTGGCAGGTCATCAGGAACTTCAAGCTGAAAAGACCCAAGCATGGTACAAAGATGAGACAAAATGGATGTAGGGTTTGAAATGCTCAAAGCTGTGGCATTTTGCTAAAGATTTCGAGCGTTCGGCAATCAAACTGACTCATCATCAGATGTACCTGCAAGAACATCCAAGTCTTAAAGTAGTCAAAAATGGGGTGTCTCTGATCCGATTTTTAAAACATTGATCTATACTATTATATAAGCAAAAACATTGTTAAGTATTTGAGTTTTAAGTATCAATGTAATTTTTTCAATTTTAAAAATACAAAATACACATGTCATGAAATTATTGGACAATTAATCTTACCTCTTTTAAAACGCTGTTAATTTGATCAATAAGGTAGTATTATAATTGATATTTTATCTTAACTCTTTTAAAATATTTTATATATATAGCAGTTAAGTTAAATATTTTAACTGTTCAAAATTCCCCCCCCCCCCCCCCAACCAAAAAAAAAGTCATTATTAAGTCATTCATTAGTATAATAATATTTTAAAATTTTCTTAACTCCTAATTTTTTTTAAAATATTTTTAATTTTAAAATTTGTATATATCTATATTAAATTTAGCCGATAAAGATAAGCTTGATTAAGATATAATTTTAAAAAATTAGTTAATATAATCTGAGAACATCTACTCGTGTCTTAGACAAAATTTATCATGTCATGTGATAATTATCATCTAAACACCAAAATATCTTTCATTAAAAAAAATATGAATTATTATAATTAAATTTATCCCACAAAGTTTTTTTTTTTTTTTTTTTTATCTAAGAGACTCTAGGGGTTAAAATTTTAAATTTGGAAAAATTAGTGAAACATTCCTCTCCAACTTTAGGTAGGAGAGGTCCAATATGTGTTTTTTTATTAGCTAAAGTCCCTCAATGAAATTTCTGTGTGATCATACTAGATTTTTTTTTGTGAAATTTCCCTGTAAAATCAGAGAAATTTTTTTGTAAAAATTAAAATTTTTCTGTGTTAGGGTGAAATTTCTTTGTGTCGAATTTTCCCTATGAAAATGTTGAGGGGCCGCAACTACTATGAAAATATTGTATGTCATTTATCATATAAAACCTTAATATTAGGGATCTTAAAAAAAATTCTCTTTAAATTTCCCAAAACTTTTACTTCTCAAAAATTAAGAAATACACATGTTACAAAACTATGGGTATATCTAACCCTATCTAATTTAAAATTTTAAAAACTTTTACATAGAAAGTTCAAAATAAAATCTTTTAGTCATATTTAAGTCAAATCACATTTGAATTCAAAATATTTTAGATAAAAAGTTTAAAATAAAATTAATCTCAAATAAAATTTTAATAATACTATGGTGATTGAAGTAACTCATAACACTAACAACGTACACAGAAACCCATCAACTACCTAATTGTCATATAAAACGTCGCATCATATAATGTCTAAATATAATATTAAAATATAGTCATCTTAAAATTATGCATAACTTATTAAAAATAAATATATTTCATTTTTAATTCTAACGACAACTTTAATAATATGTCCAATTTAAATATCTATTTATTTATTTTGTGGGTTCATTTTTTGTTTTAAATTATAGCACTTTTAAATAAAAATATTATGATTAAGAGTGACTTTAGTGTAACTTGGATTTTAATATCCAACAAAATCAAAATCACATAGGTATTTTTGATTTTTAATATCTTTTCCTTATATATTTTAATTTCATCTCAAATCTTCTTTTTTTATTTTATTTTAAAGTAATATATTCCAAATGAAAAGATATGGAAAGAGAGAAATGTGAAAATAAGAGTTGGCTTGGGAATTAAATTTTTTAGTAATTTTTTAATTTTTTATAAAAAAAAATGTGAAATTTATAGTGATTCATTGACTTTTTAGTTAAATATATCATTCCTAAATAAGACCTAGATATACTGATTTTAGTAGTAAAAACAAGATTTATAATAAAATATAATATTTTTACAAAGAGGTATCAACTAAGGTGAAAATAGCTAAGTTTTGAGTTAAAATTTGATTGGATAGGAGAAGTTGACGGGCAGATGAGTGAGAATAACTAGGAAATGTGTTGAATTTGGTTAATATGTGACACCGTTAATAAAAGAAAAAAATAATAATAAAAATAAAAAATGCAAACTTGATAAAAATAGTAAAATTACTTTATTCAAAACCATTATAATTACTATTTAATTCTAAATTAATTTTTATGTATTTATTAAAGACTATGCATAGCACGAATACCATTCTAACATAATTATATAAACTGTGGAGAAGTATTTTGAGAACACAGTTATGTGGCCAAGGTGCCTTCAAGATGTTGGCCAAGGTGCCACATGGGCGGGTCATGCTTGCCGAGATGATTGTGGTGTTGCCAATGTTCGGTATGATAATACCGGAATCTGAAATATTTGGATAGATGACAAGAGTCCTAGATAAAAGAAGACACTTAGTCTGGATAAAGATAAGACTTTTAAGGAGTTTATCTCTATCTAGATAAGGGCTCGAGGAAAGCATTGTGCTTAAGTCCTCTGAGTGAGATTTCTCTGGTCTAAGGCATTATGGCTATAAAAAGTGAGGTAACCGTGGGTCTAAGGGCGCTTTATTGTGAGTTTAGTATTTATATGATATCTTTGAGAGATTGTTTGGTGACTTGATCGGTCTTATTTCGAATTGGTGACTACCACGATATTCTCATCTTTCTATTCTGTCACGTACTCTCCAATTAAATTTCCTATTTAATTATGTAGTCGAAAATCAACACCCACATAAACAATCAAATTACGTCCAACTCCAAGATATATCCCTTAATTCGATATATTTAATAAACCGATCTAAAATTCATCTCGACCAATCCTATAAAACTAGATGGTATTGAACCGATGCCCACAATCCCCCCAACTAGCAAAGAAGTGGAAACTCATATGATTGGACCCACACTAGGAGTCCCCATTGCCCTCTCTTGTGAACACTTTCTTTCCATGGAAGCAATAAAAATGATTAAAAGTCTATTGTTCATATGAAAAAAAGCAATTTGAATGAAGAACTTTTGTTTGCCATTTGGGAATTTTGGATTTATTTAGGAGCTTTGACAAGGTAAAGGAGACTTAGGTGGCAGACACATGGACCCACGTTTGCACTTTGACAGCAATTAATATATTACGTCCACTACAAATAGCACTGTTTTTTTATGACAAAATGAGAAAATTTGGGGAACCACTTTCCCAAAGGAGTATGGACTAGGAAATGAAACTCAAAATAATGGGAAATGGGTGTGTATTATATTTATTCATGGAAAACATTATGATTGCTTTGTGCATTGCCAAATGGCCCAACAAGAATGGTTTGCTTGCCTCACCACCACTTTGAACGGGTCTGATTTCCCTCACTTTTTAAACAAATAAAAATTATATATAGATATTTTAATATATAAAAAATAAAATAAATAAAAGCTAATTATTCTATGTTAATGAAAGGAAAAGTAGTGAATTTCGTGCTATTGAAATCCACTTGTATTAGGAGTGGATATGGATTTGATCGCCTACAAACTTGCTCAACCCTACCCATGATTTATGAAGTTTCAGATAATTAGGTTCTAAAATCAAGCGCATTGAATAAATTTTCAGGTCTAATTATAATATGGTCCAACCTTAAGAAGAGTATTGTGTTTGGTTGTAAATTGTTTAACTATATTTTTATAAACAAATATGTATTTTTAGGTTTGTAAAAAGTTGTTTGAAAATTTGAACCGTTTGGTTCATATTTATAACTAATTGTCATTCAGTTAGTGATCCTCCATATTATACTTTTTTTTGGAGGAAAAAGAATATTTGCAATAATAATATCATAAAAGTAATTCAAACATATCTAACAATGGCCTCATTTGGTGTAACTGTTAAAACAGTTATAAATTATAACTTAACAGTTATAAATTATAACTTTAATCAAAAAGCTGTTAATCTGTTTAGTTTAGCTAGTGGATTATAGATTTAAGTTCTTTGAGTAGTATTTATTAAATAAAATTGTGAAGTAGCTTTTTCAATTAAATTTTATTTTTGTTATTCATTACTTGTCTTCATTTCTCATGAAAAATAATAATAACAATCTATAGTCCATTTGGGTCTTTTTCTATTTTTAAAAAATAAAAAAATAAAAAATCTAAGAGTATAACCATAAATTAACATACCCACAATGAAACTAATAATCGAAGTAAGAGGTGAGTAACTTCTCAGAATCAGCTTTTTTAAATTAAAATAAATTGTTAGAATCAGAAACTATTTGAAATAAGTTTAAACAAACAGCCTAAAATAACTTTTTCAAAATTAAAAATTATAAATTGGTTCAAAAAAGTCCAAACAAACACCCCAAATATGTACAGCGAAATTGAGGAACATTAATACACTAGTGAGCGACCCTGTGCAATTTTTTTTATCAATCAAATAGAGAGTGGAATAGACAAAACGTGTCTTCTTGAAAAGAAAAGAAAAGAAAAAAAGAAAAAAACTTGTAAACACTCAAGAATTTGCTTTAAAATATATGACTCTCAATTAAATTATAGAGAAATTTAGCTAAAACTCCCTATGCCCAACATGTTAGTATGTAAAAGACATCTCAAAATGTTTTACTTCATAAATTTCTTGAGCAAAAAGCGTGTTCTTCATAAAGGACAAACAAATATGTTTTCATATTTCTTTGGACAATTTTGCCCTACCATGAGAAGTTTAAATTTCTTCATCAATCTCTCTCTTTCTCTCTGATAAACGCAAAGCAGATTAACGAAGAGAGAAAAGAATGAAAGAGCGACAATTGAGGAGAGAAAGAACACATGAAGAGCTATTATGAAAGACCCATGACCCGGAGCCATCCACCGTTCATCGTTTGTGGCGGTGCGGTCCGCCGAAGCCCTCAATAGGATCCCTCATCGCTCTGAATATATTATCATTTTCAGATTTCTCATAGACATTAATAGTGGTTGGAGAGAAAAATATGCAAACTTTATTGTATCAATTGACTACGTAAATTGATATTCTACAATGTGCCATTTTCAATTAGTACAAAAGGGTTTTTGAAGATGCGATTGAGTATTCTCTGAGTATGTATGAGTTTTAATTTCTAGAAATATCTGAGTTCATATCTGAGGAGAGTCATACTACTGCTATTGTTGTTAATGTTACATTGAGCAGATAGTAAAATATTACCTTCAATTAGAGTAATATATTCTTGTCAAGCGAGAATAATATATTCTTGTTTACATCAATTTCGATAGTAATTGTTTTATTTAAATTTCATGGTCAATCTTGATTTTGTTTAATAGATCTTGATGAGAGGATTTTAAAAATACTAATTTTATTAAAACTAACATCTAAATCAAAAATTATATCATTTTAAAATTTAAAATATTAAATGAGTCACTAAGGATATTTTGGTAATAGTAATATGTGTTGAATTTTTTGAGGAAAACTTTTTGTGCTTGTTTTTAATGCATTAAAGTTTTATTATGAGGAATTTTTGACCAAATCTCCCAAATAGAGAAAAAAAAATATATAAAAAAAAATATAACACCATCATGTTTATTTTGTTTGGAAGGATTAGAGAGGAGATTGGACTCCATATCCAATTTACCATAGAGTCCATTGTTTGGTTGAGAATTTGTAGGCCGGATTAAGAGTATCACCAGACTATAAATTCTATATATGTGAGATTATTGTATCCCAGGGGAATATGTGATAGAAAAGTTATAAAATGACACATTTGCCCTCCAAGTATTTGATTTCATTATGTATTGTATTTAGTAAAATAAAATAAAATATAAAAATCTCAATTAAAAAAATAAAATAAATATATTTAATTTTTATTCATGATTATTTATTTAAGTTTTTTTAATAAATTTTTATACATGTTTTATTGATGTTTTATTTTAAATTTTTGTTGATATTTATTTAATTTTATTATTTTTTAAAATAAATTTATTTAAAATTTTATTTTAAAAATAACATAATTTTTTATTGATATTTTATTTATTTATTTTTTAAAAAATAAAATAAAATAAATTTTTATTTATTCTAGCCAAAAATTTAAAATATTAAAGACATATTTAGTATTGTTATGACTTAGTAAATAATTAAAAATGATAAAATAATCTATTAAACATTTATCATTCTTCATAATATTTCAATCAAACATTATATTCAATAGAATATTCATTTCTAGACATTTAATCTTATGAGAAAATAAATATAAAATACACATCATTTCTAACTTAATAATTCAGAGATTATATATTTCAAGATTAATAATTTAATAAATTACAATTTTCTCTTGTCTAATCCGTCCAAATAAATATGAACTTACTTCATTTTTGTACAATGCCTTGCTTGCCATTTGATATCCAACATCCACAATGGTTTGTTGTAGTGGATTTCACTTGATTTAACAATTAATAGTTATGATGGATAGTACATGGTATAAAATACTGTTGTGTTCTTAAATTATTTTTTAAAAATTCAATGAATTGACACGAACTTACTTCTTTTTAACTGCGTCCCTCGACTGCATTACATCTTAATAGCATCTTTAATGGTGGAATTAAAAAATAGATTAAAGTGTGTTATATAATAAAAAATGTAAAATATAAAACTTAATTATGTGTTAAGTATTTGTTAATTTAAAGAGTAAGGAATGTTTCGGAAAATAGATTAAAAATTTATTTTTTTATTTTTTAAAAAAAAATATATAAAAAAATAAAAAGATAATATGACTCAAAAGAGATTAAAAGTTAAAATTAACTTTTAATCCCTTTCTAAAAGAGGCCTAGGTGATCCAATAATATAGTTAAGGTATATTTTAAGTGAATAATATGTACTTATATATATATGGCTCACATTTTCCATATTCTCTCTCACATTTGTAGGGATGTAAATTTAGCTGCACTTTTGCCCATGTCGAACCTCGTGGCTTCGGCAAAATTCGGGTTGGTGCAGCGTTGCGGATCAAAAATTAGGCTTAGGCTTAGGCCTGGGTTAGTGTGATCGGGCATTAGGCGGTCGGTGAGCGAGGCTCGGGCGAACTGAACAATTTTTTTTTTTTTCTACTAAAATTTTATTATTTTTCACTAAAAAAGACATTAGACCTCCGTGGGGCAGACATGGCGGACCAATGGACTAGGCCAAACTTCAAAATGATGGCGTGGGCCGAGTGCGAAGTTGAGCTTGGGCAGAGCCTAAGCAGGTCGGACCCACCTCGGCGCCCACGAGCATAAGTCATTTTTACACTTCTACCCATCTGCCACCTTTGCCGCATTGCAGAGATTTCTATGTCTTTCTCTCGGACTTTTTGTCTCTCTTGTTAGTCAATAGTTATAGTTCGAGAATGTGGAGTATTGGAAATGTGATTTGAAATATATGTGTGTGTGTGTGTGTGAAATTAGATATAATATATGTATATTTTATTTTTATTTTTTTTCCTTTTTCTTTCTAAATCTCTTCTTAAATTTACCAACTAAACACAACAAATGTCCGATCACTTTAACAAGGCCACTAGAAAGACCATTGGCGAATATTTGTAATTTGTTAGTTTTGTAAATTTTCTAAGAGTATCTCTAACGGTGCATCAATTTTTTTTTTTTATCAAATTTGAGTAAAAGTTTCCTTTGATATTAAGTGTTGCAACGGAAGATTTTGGAGTTTCATTAGAACACTAGTTGACCTGGCACACGATCAGGAAGATGTCCAGGCGATCAACTGGCCAGTGTAAAATATATATATATTTTTTTGCCTTGAGTGGTCGACCGAGCGGTCAACCAGCTAATGCAATTTTTTCACAAATTTTTTATTTGAGGTGGTCATCCGAGAGGACATCTGGGGGACATCTGGCAATGACTATGAATAGTGATTTCATAAAAGGCACAACGGTCCTCAATTTGATGAAAGAAAAGTAAAATTCTAGATTTGATACCTTTGATAAAATTGTTGGAGCAGAAAAATGAGTCTATTTTCACCAAATTCAAATTTAATGATAAATCTGAGTAACCATTGAAAATGGTCCAATACTTACTAGTTGATCAGCAAACTCACTTCACTGGAAAGTGCTCTAATACGGACTGAAACATAAAAAATAGTTACGACAATTTGAGAATTAATTTTTTTGAATAAAGATAAGTCATGATAAGGTTTGTTTTGGCAACTTGATTAAGTTTTTTCTTTTCTTTTTCTTTTTCTTTTTTGATTTTTTAAATCACGTCAATTCTTTATTTTTTTACATATTTTTAAATAAAAAAAACAAAACAAAACAAAACAAAACAAAAAATTAACTTTTAACATACTTTTCAAAATAGTGATACTTACCCCCACCAATTTCAACGCTCACAAATGGTTTGGTCCAATATTAAAATGTCCTAAGTAATCACAGGTAACCCATCGCAGTGAGGACAAAGAAACAAAAATGAGTATCTTCTTAAAAATTAAAAGAGCATAAACCAACCAAACAAAGCGAATTAATGGTAGTTTAAGTTGTTCTAACAACAAATAAATGACCTGTTTATTTGTCATATTTTGAAAGCTGCACGTGTCATATTTTACCACAATTGTTTGCTTCTCTTTGACTAAAAATTGCATCATATTTTTTATACTAACCCTTTTTGTACTTCTACACAATATACTAAAAATAAAAATAAATTATACTGACCCTTTTTATAATTTTAAGAAAGTATAATAAATTTTATAAATTTGACATAATTATGTTGGCAATGGTTGCTTATAGTGGTGATGTGGTGGCGGCGGCGGCAGCAGCGATTACTATTAGTCTGAATTGAGAAATTGTATTTTAGAATTATGTCTAAAATGATAATTTGAATAGAGGGCTAAATCTAAATGTGGGAACTGAGTATTTGTGATGTGTAGAAATTGAAGTATGTGTGTTTTTTTTTTTTTGGATCGGAAACTACACATATAATTCAATATTTCTAAATTTGATGTCAACATATTGGAATGGGAAATGTTTGAGGTTTGCAATGAAGTTTTCATGGAAGTGGTAGTGGGAGTTTTGCAAAACTGCATCATTTTTCAAAAAAGTCATTTTCTCAAGGTCAAAAAAAATATGAGAAAAGTCACAAACAAATAAAACCAAATCTCATTTGAGCTTTTTATTTTCTTTTTGATCAGCAAAAGTTAGTGGTTAGATTAATATTTCGGGGAGACAAAACTCAAACTTGTACACTTTGCAATAAAATCTTATCTTCCCATTCCACTCCTAAGTATGGAACCAAAACCTCCCCATAAGAGAAACCAAAGGACTAATCAGTTAGGATAGAACCCCTTAATTAAACCTCATTTGAGCTATGGCTTGAAGCAAAAAAGAGGTTATTTGATTTATACATTTTAAATTCAAACACAGCAAGAAGTAGAAAACAATTTTATTTTATTTTATTTTGTTTTTTTGTCAAAGATAATATTATTATGTTAGTATAATTATGTTATTATTTAAATAGACCGTCACTGGTTCATTAACTTGAACCTCAACCTTCCCACTTACCAACTACTTGCCACTTCGTCACAAGTTTAGCTGATTGTAAAACCTTCGAATTTCGTACTAACAAAGAAAGCAAAGGTTGCTTTAGGGATGTTTGAGAATATGATAAAAAGTTACTTTTTACTTTTTTCTTTCTTTTTTTTGTGAAAAAAGTAGGTTAAAAGTTAGAAAGTGACTTTTAACCCACTTCCAAAATGAGCCTTATTATATTTAAGATCTTTTATGAGTAACGATAAAAAATAGTGAATTACACTTTCTCCCTGAATGTTGGGTCATTTTTTTTTTTATTTTGCCACTTAAAATTTATTTTTCTTTTTTTACTTTAACCCTTTATATTTTAAGTTTTTTTTCTAATTTGTTCCAAAAGCTAATATATGTTTAAAATTAGATTAAAAAAATGAGAGATCGACAAGTCATATAGCATTAAAAAAAATATTATATATAACTCACACTTCTACCACAAACACAAATCTCAATACAAAAATATATTTTTTATATTATATGATAGTTAACGTGGCATTTTCTATTTAATTTTGTACATAAGTTATTTTTAGAATTAAATTGAGAAAAACTTGAAATATAAAGGGCTAAAGTATGAAAAAAAATTCAAGGGCCAAAGTAAAAAAATGACCAAACATAAACAGTGTAAAGTGTAATTTATCCCGGTAAAAATATACCTAGATTTTTAAAAAAAAAAATTAGCTAAAAATTAATTTTTATGGGTATATATGATATTAGGTCCCATGATTGATTTGTTTTGTGTTTTAAATATATGATTAATGAAATATATTGGTGAGAAATACAAATTATTATTTTAATTTTTTTTTTTTTTTCATTGTACCCTCATAGTGTTTGGGACAGTTGTTTCAAAAGTTTCAAATTTAGATTTTTGGCCCAAGGGAGTACCCTATATTTTTTTGGTGGCCGAAAGGTTTTTTTTTTTTTTTTTTTTGAGACACGTGATGCTAAATATCAAAATGAAATGTTATCATATTCGGCTATTAAAAAATTAAGACCTTGGCCAACAAAATATTTTTAAATTTTCTTGATCAAGCTTGACTAGGGTGGCAAACCACCTTAGGTTTTTGGGTGTTTGAGCTTGGGTAGCTAAGCAATAATTGAGCTTGAGTTCAGTTTCAGTCAACTCAATTGTGTAACTAGTTGAGTTCAACTTCGAGTTCGAACATGGAAGAAAAAATCAAACTAAAATTAATTTGTATAATAAAAGAAAAAAGAAATTTAATAGCATTAGAATTTTTATAAAAACATAAAATTGGAGTTTACACTTCCAAAAAAATTGAAACAAAAAATGAAAACACATCCAAATTTTCATAATCCAGGATATAAAGATCTAAGGTTAATTTTAGATGTAAATACTTCTGGGAGCCGAATAAAAATAATCAATTGCGAACACGACCTGTCAATTGGGCCATATGAGTCCAAAGCCAATTGGGCTATGGATCGTTGTCAAGTAAGCATTGAGAATTACATTAAATGCCGAATTAGAGATATTCATGCCGTATGGCGAAACTGAGTAGTTCAGGGTAGTTGAAAGGGTCTCGTTGGACAAAACTATGTTGTCCCATCCCAAAAAAGCATGATAAAAAGATGGGACCAGAGAAAGACTCTATAAAGGAGGGAATGAGGCTAAGAAATAACTTATGCTCTAAGAAAGAAAGAATATCAATAATCTAGACATAGAACTAACTGGATCGTCGGAGTGCTAATTCCGACACCACCGACCGAAGTTGTTTATCTGTTTTAGATGACATTGTTGGGATCTTTCAGGCCCATCTGGATTCGAGAAGTATTTCCGAATTTACTTCCCAACAATACTAATTTGGGCTATTTTTGATAATTAAAACACACAAGAAGCATGTGTTAGCTAGCTTACAAAATATTGGTAAAATGTCTTTTAAGTAGGGTTAAATCATTTTAAGAACTCATAATAAGGTATAATTTAAATTTATTAAATTGTGATATTACTAACTGATTTTTAAAAGTATTTGTTAATTTTTAAGAAGATCTATAAATATTAAAATGAATCATGCCACGTGTACTTACATTATCATGACATACGTTTACTCATGTTTAATTTATTATTGATTCGGTGGCCACTCACAAGTTTTGGTCATATTAAGTGGTTATTTGCATAATTGTTGTTACCGTATAATGTAAGTTGTATTCTAGTGTACCAGAATTCCATCAATGAAGATTCGAATTTTTTTTTTTTTTATATGTATTCAAAACAATATGTTCTGAAAAATATTTCAAAATTTAAATAATGACATTAAATTTAAATATGATACAATATGAGACACATTCAAAATAAATCTAGTCATCACATTTTATTTTTTACATACTTTTTCTAGGTACATAATATGGTTGTCTTCCAGTGTACCAGGATTCCATCAATGAAGATTCTCAATTTTTTTAAAAAAAAAATTTTATGTATTCAAAAGTAATATTTTAAAAAATATTTGAAAATTTAAATAATGGCATAAATTTAAATTTGATACGGTATGAGACACATTCAGAATAAATCTAATCATTACATTAATTCATTTTTAGTATACTTTTTCTAGATACATATAATAATTTTTTCTTTTTCTTTTTATTATTTGATCAATAATGCTACATACCTATAAAAAAATATTTAAAATACGCCCAAAATTTAAAAATGTGACTAATACCATACCAAATTCTAAGGAGAAATTGCAAATGAGTGGTATTTCTACAAAATTTTTATAAATTAATAAAAAAAAAATTAATTTTAATTTTTAAAATTGATAAACTTTTTCACTTATTTATAAATTATTTTAGAAACTTGCACTGAAATGCAATTTCTCCAAATTCTAAGCCTTTTTATGTCCATTTTTTATGCATACATAGTATTTTTGTTATTTGATAAGCCATTTTTTAATTTTTGACAAAAAATAAGATGTTAAACAAAAGGGTCACAGTCGTTTCATCGACTTAAATTTTGAACCGCTGAACTTCATACTGTCCTAAGGGAATAACTACATATGAACCACTAGGTCAACTGACCTATCCATATTTAATAAGCTATTCAAATGCATAGTTCTTAAGTGCTATAAATATTTCTATATATTCAAAGAATATTACTACATCCATCGAATTTGGACTCGTCTGAATTGTCTAAATTTATGCATATCGGTCGTCCAGCCGGTCATTCGATAAGATGTTAGTCACCAAATCGGATGTCGATTGACACATCGATAGACAAGGGTGACAGTCGCGATTGACAAGGGTGATGCTAGTCGTCTGGGTAGTTGTTAGCCTGGCTATCCAGCCAAACGCCGGGAAGTTCAAATTCGGTGGATAAATTATTTTTTATATTCAAATTCTGAACAATTTTTTTTTAAAAAAAATCCTTTTCACATTCCTAGAAACAAAATAATAGAATTTATGTTAATCATACAACCTTCTCATTTTTATTATAAATTAGGATACATGTTAAGTAGACTTGAAAAAATGAGAAAATTACATATAAATGGAAGAAGAGGAAAAGAATTACCAACACATGAGGAATACAGTCTTTCATTTGGATCCTACAGTATATACACTTGCATCCCTCATATGTTGGTAATTTTTTTCTCCTCTTGCCTGCATGTAGTTTCTCCTAAAAAAAAATTATACATTCTTTATTACACTAACTTGCATGCATAATTTAAAAAAAAAAAAAAAAAAAAAAAAAATTCATTTCTTAACATGTACCAAACTACATGTAACAGTTCTCAAAAAACATGTACCCAACTTTCAGAGATTACAAAAATCCAAACTAAAAAATTACAATAACAAATCAGATTATAGATTCCATTTACCTATTTGACAAGCCATTTTATTATATGCGTAGTTGTCAAAGTGCTATAAATATGTCATTAATCACCTAGTTTAATTACCCAAGTCTCTCTCTCTCTCTCTCTCTCTCTCTCTCTCTCTCTCTCTCTCTCATGGCTTCTCTAGCATTCTCCACCACCGGAACTAGAATTTCGCCACCATACACGGCGCTTTCCGACAAGTTCATGCATGTTAGAGATGGGTCTTTCTGTGGGAAATCCGTTTTCTCTAAGAAACACAGCACTAGGGACTTAACAATCACCAATGTCGCCAGCAAATTGCCTGCAACTATTCCACCGCCGGAGAAGAAAATTTCCACCAGTGACCGGAAGCTTGTGGCATGGACAAGCGTCCGGCAGGAGAGGTGGGAAGGAGAGCTCGTGGTCGAAGGCGAGATTCCACTCTGGCTGGTATGTTTTGGCTACGAATTCCTCTTTTGTCGTTATTTAGACATATAAAACACGTAACCAGTGTCTTGAACTACCAAGTAATACTATGAAAGTTATTATAGAACAGAGGTCAAGTGTGAAACATGTTTATATATAGAGTTAGCATATGATTTAGTTAATTAGTTAACTTTTCACAATAATCCAGAACCAAACGCACAACGGATTTTCTTCTCTTTTTTTCTTCATCTTTTTTCATCATAATCACTGTTATTATTATTTTCATTGGATTCGTCACTTATTAATAGCCTCAATGACATTTCAAATTCAACTTTTTTTCTTTCTCATTAACTTTTGTATCATTCAACTTATATACTTAGAAGGTGTTTAAAATGATATAAATAATATTTTTTGACTTTTCATGAAAAAATATATAAAAATTCAAAAAAAAAGAAGAAATAATCTGATTCAAAAAAAAATAAAAAGATAAAAAAAAATGTGCTAATATAAGGGATGACAAATAGTATCTTAATTTCACCGAAACGGATGACCGATAGACACGGAAGGATGTGGGCCCAATGTTTTATCTCTCTTATGTGATCGTTTCTACTATCAAATGCTTATGTCTACGTAAACTTTTTGTTATTTTCCCACCGAGATGTTTACAAAGATAGATTGTTGATAAAACATTACCAAACACAGATTTTTCTTTCTTTTTTTTTTTTTTTTTGTCATCTTAAAATAATATTAGTAGTCGATATCCAGATTTAATTGTATATTTATTATATTCCTTTACTAGAATAAATTTTATAATATAATTTACCATTTTTATTTATTTCTTTTTTATTATTTTGGTGGCATTGATGTTGCATTTGACCAAAGCCTAAAGTGAATACATGCATATCCCATTCCAAATTCAAATTTTCAATTTTGTATCATATCAATGTCACGAATAAAAATATAATTTATCAAATTAAAATAAGTGAATTGATTAATTTAGTTTCTTAATGTAATTTTCATGCAGAAAGGGACGTACCTAAGAAATGGCCCGGGCCTATGGCACATAGGGGATTACAATTTCCGCCACCTCTTCGACGGCTACGCCACCCTCGTCCGCCTTCACTTTGAGAACGGCCGCCTAATAATGGGTCACCGTCAAATTGAATCCGAGGCCTACAAGGCGGCGAAAAAACATAACAAACTTTGTTACCGTGAATTTTCCGAGGCCCCTAAGCCGGACAACTTCCTGGCCTACATCGGCGACTTAGCCAACCTTTTTTCCGGTGCATCATTAACGGATAATGCCAACACCGGTGTTGTTAGGCTAGGTGATGGCCGCGTGGTTTGCCTCACCGAGACAATTAAGGGGTCGATAGTGGTCGACCCCGACACATTGGACACATTGGGGAAATTTGAGTATAGTGACACATTAGGGGGATTAATACACTCTGCTCATCCGATAGTGACCGATACGGAGTTTTTGACGCTGTTGCCGGATTTGGTGAGCCCCGGGTACTTGGTGGTGAGGATGGAACCGGGGACGAACAAGAGAAAGGTGATCGGGCGGGTGAATTGTCGGGGTGGTCCGGCACCAGGTTGGGTGCACTCTTTCCCTGTGACTGAACACTATGTGGTTGTGCCTGAAATGCCATTGAGGTATTGTGCCCAAAATTTACTAAAGGCTGAGCCCACACCACTTTACAAGTTTGAGTGGCACCCTGACTCCAAAGGGTTCATGCATATTATGTGCAAAGCTAGTGGCAAGATTGTGAGTTCTCTCTCTCTCTCTCTCTCTCTCTCTCTCTCTCTCTCTCTCTCTCTCTAAAGTTATTAAATACTATTATTGGTCATTTCTCTATATTAGGCAATGATGCCCACACAGTAGTTGATCGAGGTGGTTGGCTCTGATCGATTCACATGTCATATGCATTCACACACAACCAATAAGGATCATCCATTTCGATCAGCTATAAAGAAAAATTATGGACTTAAAAAAAGTATTTGAAAATGAATAGTATAGTATAAATTTAGAGTGAGTCTCACTCAAATAGAGCAGAACATTAAACTTGTTGATATTTATTTTTTAATTAAAATTTAAACAAAATATAGTTTTGTTTAATATTGGCCTAGGAAAAGATCTAGGTTTTTCAAGCAAATAGACAAAAAAATGATGTGGTAGTATTAGCGCAAGTACCAACATTGTAAACACTATGATGTGCATATTTTTGTATCGGCATGTGTAGCCGGCTTAATGGAATCCAAGATAGAATTGATATCATATGTCGTTGTCTTATAATACGATGTTCCTTCGTTTATTCATTTGTTTTTTGTTAGGTGGCGAGCGTGGAAGTACCACTGTACGTGACGTTCCACTTTATAAATGCATATGAAGAGAAAGACGAAGATGGGAGAGTAACGGCTATCATCGCCGACTGTTGCGAGCACCACGCCGACACCACCATCCTTGAGAAGCTCCGCCTCCAGAACCTCCGATCCTCTGCCGGCAAAGATGTCTTGCCTGATGCTAGGTATCATTTTCATGATCCTTAACATTTCTCTATATATATATTATTATTCAAATGAAATTTACTGTTTATTATTGGTTTTATTTACTACTATTTTGTTTTACCTCATAGATTTATTCGTACAATAAAAATTCTGTGCAAATGTATTACACATCACATTTAAAAAATCGTCAAGACTTTAACGTTATATGGCAAACAAAATAGGATTAAGAGATTCAGTAAACTATTTAAGTCAATATATATATTCCCTTCGTTTTAAAATATTAATTTCTTATTGTTGCTTTTTCAAAAATATAGATATATATATTAATTTCTTATTTCATTTTTTATTATTAATCTCTTTTCAAAAATCAAAGAATAGTATAATATGAATTTATTATTTTGACCTTTTAAATTTATTAATAACACAAAAAATACAATTATAATAATTGATATTTCTAAAAAAATGTAATATCAAAGGGTTATTTTAAAAAATTAATATTTTTTAAATATAATAATTATACTATCAAAAAAAATTAAATTTCCCAAAAAAGATCATTATTTTAAAACGGATGGAGTATATATAATGGTCCTTATTCAATAGGTAGATATGTTATGTGATAAATGTTTTGGGATGTATAGAATAAATTTAAAACTATATATATATATATGAAAATTTTATAATAACCATGTCACTTTTTTATCATATTTCCATATCATTGCACCCAAGTTCAACTTCTATGACATTTTTGTGCAGTCTGGTTGTAAGCCTTATCATGGTTCCATTCCTACGATTTGATATAAGCTCATTCATAAATAAATAAATTAATTAATTAATTAATAATAATAATAGAATCAAATAAAAATCAAATTGATTTTATCATAACATATGATTTTTTCAAATTTATTTTTAAAATATATATCCAACAATTGTTGAGCAAGGCGGGCAGTGTCCTAGTGGTTGGTTAGGGACTATGTATCCCGTGCTCATGGCTAAGGTTTGAACTCTGGAATCCCCATGCCCCCTCCCCATAGGTAGGTAATGATATTGATGCTCTTAGATTGTGTTTGATTGGAGGATTTGGGGGGAAATTTAGAAAGGAAAAAAAAAAAAAAAAAAAAGGAAAAAAATATGTAAAATTAAGTGAAATACAAATATTTTATTTACATTTGACTTACCTTTCCCTTTCCCTTTCGAAATATTTTCTCAGATCTTCCAACCAAACACAACCTTAATGTACTCAAAAAAAAAAAAAAAAACCAATTGTTAGAGCCCTGAAGTAGTCAAAAATGGTTAGTTCCAAAAATCAATAGGGTAGGTGACTTGTCCTCCTCTCCATGCATGAGCTCTGTCAATTACAAACATATAAATCCATAATACCTTGATTTGTCAAAGAAACCTAGGGTTGAAACTCACACACACGTGTGTATATATGCATGAATCATTAGACTATGTTTGCAAAAGATTAATGAAGCAGTGAATATATATTTTTATATATATGTAGGGTTGGTCGATTCAGAATACCCTTGGATGGGACTCCAACTGGGAAGTTAGAGGCAGCATTAAACCCAGATGAACATGGAAAGGGCATGGACATGTGCAGCATCAACCCTGCCTTCTTGGGCAAGAAATACAGATATGCTTATGCTTGTGGTGCCCAACGCCCTTGCAACTTCCCCAACACCCTCACCAAGGTATAATAAATCAACTTTATGAAAACAAAAACAACAAACAATAATACATTTCTAAACATTGATCGTTGACATACTAAAGCTTTTTGTTTTCTTTTCAAATGGTGGATTAATGGTTTTCATTGTATTGCAGATTGATTTATTTGAGAAGGTGGCAAAGAACTGGTTCGATGAGGGTTCCGTGCCCTCAGAACCGTTATTTGTGCCACGTCCTGGTGCTACAGAGGAAGATGATGGTGAGTACTATATCAGTACCAATAATGTTATGTACACAAAAATTAATGTAGGACTCTAATTCATTCTAAGTGTATGTGTGCATGCTTTCTAACTTGCATCTGGTCTCGATGTAGGAGTGGTGATCTCCATGATTAGCGACAAAAATGGGGAGGGATATGCGTTGGTACTAGACGGATCGACATTTGAAGAAATTGCCAGGGCAAAGTTCCCTTACGGTCTTCCATATGGACTCCATGGATGCTGGGTTCCAAAGAAGTAGAATGGCATACATTGTGTAGTTCAAAAAAAAAAAAAAAAAAAAAAAAGACATACATAATGAAGAAAAGCTTGGAGGATTATATATATACCTTCATCACAACAGCACACGAGTGTCATAGGTGGTGTTACAGAATTATAGTTTAATAGATGTGTTTGCTTTTTGTGATCATTTGTCGACAATGATGTTAGATGATCAAATTTGGATATCAATTTTGATATAATCGATGCATGTACCGATGTTATCAATGACATCTCGGATTGTATTCAAATTTTAGGATCCAAATTTAGTCAACTAACATTACTGCATTTGTGTGGGGAGTAAAAAAAAAAAGAGCAGCATTACCGTATTTGTATGATATGTTTAGGAATGAGTGGCCATGTTATGGGGGATTAGGAGTTCTTTCCCTAGTCATTTCTAGTAATGTAAATTTCAATTCATCTGTGTAATATATGAAGTTTCAATACTATATATATGTATAAACTTAAACATGTTGTGCTAAATATTCTCAATGCGAATGAATCATGTCCAGAAACACGACCGCGATGTAATTTTACAAGGAACCAGCTTCTCTTTAATTGGAGAGAGGCTAATTTTGTTCAGTTGGGCTCGAGAGTCTCATCACGAGTTTTACTTTAATAATTTGAATCGTTCATCTTGTAAATCTTTGTATGTAGATCGATAAATAAAAATCAAATTAATCCAATAATCGTAATTATATAATTTCATCATATTTATCTTTTAAAAATTTAGACGATAAGTATATTTTTGAAAACAATTGTTCATTTTTTTTTTTGCATAGCCACCAACCTAACTGGACAGAATTGGACTTCTCTCCAAGTGGACAGAGGCCAAATCCTTCTGCAATCCCTTCACCCTTGATGAGAAGATAACATAACACGCATATACAATTAAGGAAAAGGAATAGGTGCATGAGAGTAGTGGAAGGAGAGTAAGAGAAAGGCTTGGGGTTCTTCATATGGAGTGAGGGTCTAGCAGAGTAAGAATATAAGGTCAGCTGACCCATCAAATTGAAGGTTGGGGTTATTTTACCAAAAGGTGATAATCTTTTTGGGGTGCAATTTTTGTTGTGTATTTTTACACAAGAAAGAGTTGTACCACATATTTTTGTAAATATTTTTTTATCAAATAGACTGATCAGTAGTTTCCCATGTATATATAATGTCTTTAAGTCATTTTTATTTGGCGGAATTGTGTATCCTATCTCATGTTTGGATTGACTTGCGATTATGGGAGGAATTGATAAAATTCTATCAATTTTGCAATTTAACTAATTAGTCCGAACCTCTCCTTAATCCTCTATTATCAATAGTCCCTTCTTATGGGTGATACCATGTCCAGATGGATTATTAGTCGAGACCTAAATTTTCTTAGTCAAACATTGGATTATGTAATTTGTTAGATTATTAACCCAATCCTAAGGTCATCTCGACCCAAACAAACATGCCTTATTGATTTTAGGGTGAGATTTTTTCATGTGATCCCATCAAGCCGAACGAAAAAAGCATGTAATCTAATATTTTGTTTACCATTTGAAATCAATCTAATATTTATTTGTTACTAGTTTGGAGTCAATCTAGTAAATGAACTAAAAATAAAATAAAAATTAAGATTTATTTTTTAAAATTAGGAACATCTTAATTGAGTTGAAATTATGAATAATTTCATTCACAATAGAGATTGGTTTGATATAATTCAACTTGTGGGGAAGCTTTGCATTATATTTTAAAGAGTGGCGGACCTAAAAAAGGGTCAATTCCATATAATGGCATCATTTACATCCAGTCAATGTGTTGATGTTTCCATTTAATACATAGAAATCTCAACAGAGGCTTCGTATGATTATGCATGCAAGGTACAACTTGATGTATTTTTTCTCTCTCTGTCTTTCCTTTTTTAGAAAAGATTTGCAGTGAGATGCAATGATTACCTATTATGCTTCCGATGAGGGAGGAGACTAGGCTACGTTGGAGGATCCTCTTTCTAGGGGGCTGGTCCTTCGAGATTAAGGAGACGGTAGCAAGGCAATGGGGTCATCCGTGCCTGACTATAGTGGAGCGAGGGCAGGGCTTGCGCAGGGAAGTAAGATTGGTTGGGTACGAAGTGGGATGGATTGATGCGAAGTTGCATATGGCGTTGCGGAATCAAGGCTGCCATGTGTCTGTGGGTCGCTTAGAAAGGAAGCGACATAGTGTGGCAATTTGGACTTGTGCTGAGGAGAATGGCGGCTCTTCGTTTCAGGTAGTGGTAACGTCGGAGGGTAAAAGAAGTCAGGTGTTCCTTTCCCAATCGGAGTTTGGGGATGGCTGGGAGGGGGTGGCATTGGTTATGGAAGGTTTTGCCAAAGGGGATGGTTGGGTGACCAAGATTGATGAGGCGAAGAGGAAGACAACCGTGAGAAGAGTTGTTATGTCGTCTGTGGGGTTTGGTGAGTCAGTAGAGAGAGGCGCTAAGATGGTGCAAGGTGTGGCGGAAGAGGGTGGTTTGGCTTGTTGGAGAGGCGCTAGTAGGAAGAGTCGGAGGAGGAGCAAAGGAGTGGGCTTCTCAGCAATGACGGAGTGGGTCAGGCGGTGGTGGAAGATGGTAAGGAAAGTGGAAATAAGGCTGATCGAGTCAAGACTTCTTGTTTGTTTTACCATCACGTTAAGAGGCAGAGGAGGTGATCTCGGCGCGGTAGGCAATCGATGGGGTGATCTATAACCTAAACTAGTGGATAATGGTGATGGGACTATCGTTACATCTTCATGGGCAGGCGACATATCTAGCAATTGGCGACAGGTGTGGGGGCTTTGTGGAAGTTGATGAACAATCAGTAGATCTAAGAATAATGCGATTGCAGGTCAGAACTGACAGGCGCATCCAGTAGGGTTTCACTCCGATGGAAGACATAGCTGTACTCGATCCTGTTTGAGTGCGAGGTGGGGCGATGATTAAAGCTGGCCCACCGTCGGTAAAGACACGGTGAATCTCAATTTGATAAGGAAAAGCGATGATGGAGGCTTGAAGATCGGAGGATTTTGGACTGGAAGATTTGGGGAAAATCAAAGATATAGGAGGGAGGATTCTAGAAATAGGTCTTAGGGCGGACCATACCAGCCTAGGGCGGAGGTCAACCCATTTGTTCAAGTTGTGGGCCTAACGGTTACTAAGGCTAAGGAATTGGGCCAGCGAGATATGGGCCCTAGGTCTAGGGCACCTGTGCAAGTGGGCCCAACAACTTATAGCGGTAAGGGTAATGAGGGCCCAACCTTTAAGTCAAAAGCCCCAGGTCCTGGACACAGGCAGGTAGCCCAACAATGAGTTAGGTAAACACTTGAATCAATTGTCGATCGGGTTTTGGGTCGCTGCATAGTGGCGTTCAGTTGATACAGTGCAACATAGGAGGTAAGGTGTTGACGTCAAATATAGAGGTGCAACGAGCTGCAGATGGATTTGACCTATCCGGCGTAAACTTGTACACCATGAGCAACATCTGTCGGATGGTGGGTCGGCGTCGCAAGGTCTGTCAAACGTGCCGACAAGGGAGGAACTGGGTGGGGAAGAACAGGAATGGCCGGGGGATCGAGAGGCATAGGAGGAAGAGATGGAGGGTTGTTAGGCAAATTTGGGTGATGGAATGGCTCTAGTACTTCAGCCACTGGCCATGAAAGTGGAGGATGTGACTTTGGCAAATATGGAACCAATTACAAAGGTGGATATGGAGATGAATTTCCAAACAGGTCATCCACGGACTTCGGAAGAGATTTCTGATTGGGTGCTGAATTGGATTATTGAGGTTAGTAAATTTTTGGGAGTTTCTTTTGAGGGGCATGAAGAAGAGGCATTGAAGTTGTTTTCTACTATTGAGTTATCATAGAGAGGGAGTGTGTTGGGTGGTCAGGAGATGCAGCATGTAGGCCAGAAGAACAAAGGAGAACAGGAACAATGCAGACTGGAGTGCTCCATAAATTATGATCATACCACAAATGGGGGTGATCGGAGAATGAGGAAGGGGCATGGAGAGCTATTGTTGTTGCCATGCAGTTGAAAATTTTGATTTGGAACGTGCGGGGTTTAAATGATAGGGAGAAGAGGACAGTAGTTAGATCTCTATTGAAAAGTGTTAAGGTGGATGTGGTGTGCCTCCAAGAAACCAAAATGGAATGTGTGGGAGTAGAGGTAGTGCGGGAGATATGGGGTGGTTGACATGTCGAATGGGCTTTCCAACCAGCTATAGGGGGCGGCTGGTGGTGAAGGAAGAGGAAGAGGTGGAAGGGTTTTCTTTATCTGGCTTCTTAAGATGTGTTAGGGATGGTTTCGATGGATGTGTAGTGGGGCGTCTGGACGGGTAAGGAGAGCGGAGTGAGTTGTCTTTTGGAAGGAATTACAAGTTATTGATTTTCGAGGGGGGATGCCATGGTGTGTTGGTAGAGACTTCAATGTTGCGAGAAGCCCAATGAGAAGTTTGGGGCAAGTCGGGTGACAAGACACATGAGGGCTTTCTTTTCTTTCATTGTGAGATGGGGTTGATCGATATCTTTCTTGCAAGGAGCCGATTGTACACTGGTTTGGAGGTGGGCGATGTCGGATCTATAGATTCTTGGTCACTTAGGATTGAGAGAAGCACTTCTCCTAGATGGTTCAACTTAGACTACAGCACCTGACTTCTAATCATTGGCCTGTTCTTTCGGATAGTGGGGGAGTTCGGCGAGGTCCGACACCATTTTGCTTTGAGAACATATAGTTACAAGCAGAAGGTTTTGCTGAGAAAGTGAAGGAGTGGTGGGAGGGTTATAGGGTGGTAGGCATGCCTAGATATCGATTAGCTCAAAAGCTAAACTCCTTAAATCTTATTTGAAGAGGTGGAATCAGGAGGTATTTGGTCGCCTAGAGGCAAGGAAGGCAAATATTTTGTTAGTTTTGCAAGGCCTAGATGAGAAAGAAGTGGCAAAGGGTTTATTTGAAAAAGATATGGCCCGCCGGGATTGGGTTTGGAAGGAATATGGGCAAATTGCTCGGATGGAGGAGATTAGCTTTCGCCAAAGATCCAGGTGCTTGTGGTTGAAAGATGGGGACCGTAATGCCAAATTCTTCCATAGGATGGCTAATAAGGCTAGGCATAAGGTTATCCGATCTGCGAAAACTGCCAAACCCAAACAAACTACGCCTATTTGGGCGGTTTTGCAGAATTATTAGGATTGGATACAGTTTAGAATTTTCCTATTTTGCGCATTGCGGACGAGTAATGGGTTTTACCCGCACCCACACTCACCCGCGCCACGTCTGTATCCCTTTTTCTTTTTTTTCTTTCTTTTTAAATATGTACCATCAGATTTTCTTATAAATTTTGTAAGTGTGTAACCCTAATCTTCTCTTCTCACTCACTTTAATCTGATTATCAAACCTGTAGGCTCTAACATTATAATAATATCAAACACTGCCTTATTTAAAATACTTATTATTCAATTGAAATTTTTAAAATTTTTTGCAAATCTAGTTATTTGAAATTTTTTTTTTTTTTTAATGTTTTTATTTAACTTTCATTCTAATTTTTTGTAATCCAGCTTTAATAGAGGATAGTGTTGAACCTCCCGCAATCAAAACTATTTAAAAAATAAGAAAAAAACAAGTCGAAAAATAAATTTTCAAAGGAAAAAGCAATCCACAAACTACCATAGCTGCTGCACATCCAAACCCTATCCGCACAAACCGCAACTTTGCATTGCGGTTCTGAGTTCAATTTTTTCCAAACCGCAGACATGTAAACGGGTCCCTGCAAACCGAACAGTCAAAAACTGATCCGTAAGCACCCCTAATGGCTAATGCTCACAGGCGGGTGAATCAGATAGGGAGACTGCGAGTGAATGAGGTGACACTCTCATCAGAAGAGGATATCCGAGATAGTATTGTGGGATTCTATCAGCACCTATTTCGGGATGATGGGGAGGTGTGGAGGCCGAGTTTAGATGGAGTAGCTCTTGCCACTATTTCAAAAGCAGAGGCTTTGATGCTAGAGCGTTTCTCAGAGAAGAGGGTTTTGGATGCACTGAAGAGTATGCCCAGGGATAAAACTCCTAAATTTGGATGGTTTTCTATGGCTCTCTTTCAGCAGTGTTGGGGAGTGGTGAAGGTAGAGGTGATGGCTATGTTTGAGCAGTTTTATCAAACATGGCAGTTTGAGAAGAGTCTTAATGCAACTTTTATAGCCTTGATCCCCAAAAAATGAGGGGCTAAGAATATTAGAGACTTTCGACCCATTAGTCTTTTAGGAAGTGTCTATAAGTTATTGGCTAAAGTTCTGGCTAATAGACTTCGAGAAGTTCTAAAAAGGGCGGTATCTGAGTCTCAAAATGCTTTTGTAGGAGGTCGTTAGATTTTAGATGTTGTGCTTGTGGCTAATGAATGTGTGGATTTGCGGGTTCGATAAAGGAATGAGGGGTTAATATGCAAGTTGGATATTGAGAAGACCTATGATAATGTGAATTAGAATTTTCTGTTGTATGTGCTTCAAAGGATTGGCTTTGAGTAGAGGTGGAGGCGTGGGGTTCAATTTTGCATTTCCACGATGCGGATGTCAGTGTTGGTTAATGGGACGTCAGCGGGCTTCTTTTCCACACGGAGAGGTTTGCGGCAAGGGAATCCATTGTCCCCATTACTGTTTATTTTAGTTATTGAGGCGTTTAGTCAGTTGTTATCTAGAGCAGTCCGAGTGGTTTGTTGTCAGGATTAGAGGTAGGGACGGGATCCACTCCTCTGGTGGTATCACATCTCTTCTATGCTGACGATGCACTCATTTTTTGTGATACGGATGCGGCTCAGATTAGTCATTTATGATGTGTGTTGTTGTGCTTTGAGGCGATATAAGGGCTTCATGTTAATTTGACAAAGTCAGAATTGATTCCTTTGGGTGAGGTGGTGCGACTTCTGGAGTTGGCAACTATTCTAGGTTGCAAGGTGGCTGTGTTACCAATATCTTATTTGGGACTTCCTTTAGGGGGCTACCTTTGAAGCGAAAGGGGTGTGAGGCAATTGGTAAAGAGAGTGCAACGGCGATTGGCTGGGTGGAAGCGGCAATACTTATCTAAAAGGGGGCGGATTACGTTGTTTAAGAGTGTTCTGTCTGGTATCCCGACGTATTTTATGTCATTGCATGTGATACTTGTGATGGTTGCTAGGCGGTTAGAGAAATTGCAATAGGATTTTTTGTGGGATAGTGGAAGGAAAGGTTTTCACTATCATCTGGTGGCGTGGGAGAGGATTTGTATTCCAAAGGAGAGGGGGCTTGGGTGTTCAGCAGTTGATGGTGTTTAATCGGGCTCTCTTGGGAAAATGGTTGTGACAGTTTGCGGAGAAAAAGGACAGGTTGTGGCAAAGGCTGGTGGTGGCTAAGTATGGGGCAGAGAGGGGGGTGGTGTTTGAAGGAAGTGGGCCAATCTCATGGTCGAGGTTTATGGAAGAGAATTTGGGGTGGAAGGAGTTTTGGGATAGGATCCGAATCAAAGTGGGGATGGGAGATATAACTTCGTTTTGGTAGGACCGGTGGTGTAGTAAGGTGTCTTTGGCACATATGTTCCCTCTGATTTATGCTATTGTTGCTGATAAGGAGGAGGTGGTGGCTTTAGTTAGAGGTCGGCAGAGGCAGTCGGTTATTTGGAATGTTCATCTTAAAAGATGTGCGAAATTGGGAGGTAAATCAATTGGTGGACCTACTAGAGCTTCTATATAATGTGAATGGGGCGAATTCCTTGATGTGGGATTGTCAGGGTCTCGAGGATTTTTCGATATCTTCTTTCTATGGTGGGCTTGAGGCGATAGTCTGTTGTGTTTCCATAAAAAGTGTATGGGTAAGAGCTTCCCGTCTAAAGTTACTTCGTTTGGACAAGCGCTTTGGGGCATATTTTGACAATTGACAATTTAATCCGCGGAGGCATGTCTTTGGTTAGCGGTGTTGTATGTGTTATAGGGATCGGAAATAGTGGATCATTTGCTTCTTCATTGTCTAGTGGCATCGCGACTATGGAATTTCATCGTTGCATTGTTTGGCTAGGTGTGGGTGTAGCCGAGGTCTATGCTCGGTGTTCTGAGTTGAAGTAGGGCTAGGGTGGGGAAGAGGCGTCAGAAGGGATGGGTTTGCTTCCCATTGTTTGCTTTGGTTGGTGTTGTTGGAGCGGAATAGGGGTGTTTTTCAAGATGAGTATCATTACGTCTCATGGCTAGAGAGTAGATTGTTGATGGTGTTGCATAGCTTTGGGTTCTGGCGATAGATCCAAATGTTTTAGTTTTTGTAGACTTTGTGAATGATTTGATTAGTTAGTTTTGCTTGGCCCTTTGCGGGCTGTATTTTTGTATTCCTTGCATCGTCTTAATGTCTTTCTTATAAAGTTTGATTATTTATCAACAAAAAAAATGTTTCCATTTAATACAATAGGAATGGACTTACATAAACATAGACTACTTGGAGGAAGATGCAAATATGCACAACTCAAACATAAACAAGATTGATGAAGATTTGTGGGTCTCAATTTAAAACCACAATTAGGAATTATTTTAAAAAATTATGCAAAGCATAAAAAAATGACAGAAAGATCATAGAAAGAATTGTTATGAGGAATCTTTTCTGCAATTGCACCAATAAAATGATCTTCTCCATTGATTGGAGTTATACAAAATCAAGTATATTTAGAGATTCATGGAGTATACTACTAGAATAAAAAAAAAAAAAGCACTAAAATTGGAGGCAAGAAAGATAAGAACTTCAATTTTTATTGTCGTATCAATTAGACAAACTCAGGAGGCAAAAAGCACTTTCTTTATAAGATATGATACTCGGACAATAAAGATCTTACCGGAACTTTAATCTTCTTTGCAGAGAAGCAATGCTTCCATTACGTAGATGCCCAACCAAGCGCTCTACTTCATTTGCATAACAAAGATACAACGAAGGAGTCCAGCAGCAGCAGAACCTCAATTTAGATGCTGAGTTGACCGGAACCTAACTTTACTCACTGCTGGTCTGTATACACAGCATCTACATCATCAAGTTCAAGTAACTTGGACATAAGTTCCTTGTTCAAGTCCATAGCTTCATCATCCACCTGAGACCCACCAACGCAAAAATGTCAGTTTTTTCCCTGAAAATGGGTCCAAAAAACTAATGTTTGGTTGTATTTTCATTTTCTTTGGTTTTCTTTACAGAGATTACTGCCTAGTAGAACACATTATGATAGTTAATGTCAATCTAAAGTGATCTAAGATGCACAAACACTTCTAGAATGAAAAAACATATCAATGTAACTAAGCAAATAATTTGAAGTTCACTGCTCATAGCTGGGACAACGTTGGACCAACAGTTGAGGTAACTAACTTAAGTAATTTTGTACAAGCATAAGGTAAATTTAGTGTCCATATTATGTCAATGAGTGATAAGACAATGAGTTCAACTGTTAATATAACAACTAAATTCATGATACAAATAATTCTGATATTAGAAGCTTATGATAAAATTTCAAGAATTTGAACTATTAAGTTAAGCAAATCCATTTGTGGTGAAAGAGAAGTGCCATGGGCATCCAGTTTGTGCTAGCAACATACCTCGATAGGGGTTATTGGAAGTAACTCAAATCCATTATTAGGTTCAAAAGTTATTCCTTCATCGCGTAGCTTTGATAATATTGCTGCGTTGTTCTCTGCTGAACTCACAATTTTATAATATCTACCAACAAAACCAACCAGACCAATTATTATAATTTTTTTTTTGTTAGAGAAGATTTATTACGAGAAAACTAAGAAATTATGTAAATCATATTATTGTCATCAAATTTCAAGAGGTTGTCACCTGACAACATCAACAATAATTCTTTGAAGCTTAGAAGCTTCAAGTCGTTTTAATTTAAGCCTCACCTTGGGGACAGCATTCTGCATATTTGCATCTAGTTTTGCAGCAATTCATTAGTACTTGACTACCTACCTATATTACATAGGCTCTTCCAAATGTGTAAGTATGCATGTTGCATGTTCAACACTGTATGTGTCCGACATGTGTGGTTGGACATTTACATAGCAAGCATATTTAGTAATTTGAGATAACTACAAAACTATGCATAAAATGCTCTATGGCACCTGTGAACAACATTTTACCAAACTAAAAGAAATATATTAAGAAATATGAATGTTTTTTTATGTCCCGTGTCCTAGGACATGGGAATTAGATGGATCGGACACTTAGATCCCCAACTGACACCCATACCCATCCATGCAACTTTGCTACCTACTCTTCCTCAATTATGCATCCTAGTCAATGATATTACTCTTTGGACCATAAGTAACACCTGTGACAAGCCATCCCATAAGCCTATGTACGATTCACCCACAAATGACAAACCAAGGAGAAAAACACCAGCAGGGAATGTAACAGAATTTTACAATGAGAACTACTGGCATATAACAATAATGAGCAATGAAAATAGTGAATGTAAGAGAATTTCACACCAACAGGGAATGTAACAGAATTTCACAATGAGAACTACTAGCATATAACAATAAATAAGCAATGAAAACAGCTAAGTGAAATATAATCTGCACAAAGGAGTAGTTGGCTGGTACCTTTCAGACCTATCTTCTTGATTGTCATCCTCATATATTGGAGGTTCAATGACATCATCAGCACCAACATCTAAAGCAATGGCAAGGAGCTGGTCTCTGTCGGCATCCGTGACTTTTATATTTACAACCCGAGCACGGCTGAACTTAAACATAATGGATCCTGGATCTGCCATTTTCCCACCACAGTCCTTTACCACCTCTCTAACAGCTGCCACCGATCTGTTTATTTTATCCGTTAAGACCTCAACTATTATACCCACTCCACCAAAACCATAGACCTGAATATACAAGTGCTTGTTATAAGATCTAAAATGATTTCCACAAGTTCACGGTGTCAAATTGGATGTGATTGATGAGAATGACACTACCTCGTAGAATTTCTCAATGTAAGCTTCCTGACCCTTCTCAGAAGCTCTTTTTATGTTGCGCTCTAAGATTTCCTTGGGCACGTCTAGCTCCTTAGCTTTCTCAAGTACAGCTGCAAGAGCCGTATTTGATACTGGACTGGAACCACCTTTCTTGACACTGCATTATTGAAAAAGTAAAATTCCTCAACATCAGTGATCAGATATGCAGTCACAGGATACTGGTTAAAAGCATTTGCTACTAACAGACAACATTCAAAAAAAAAGTTCAGATGCAAAAGTGCTTCAGAACAGGACTTGTTCTCAAGTACTTTGATGTCAGGGTAAGTATATAGTTTCAGCTCTAACAAGAAATGAGGGGGGTTAATAACAACTTACGCTGATACAACTTCTTTCCCAATTTTTGCATACAGCTTTGCCTTCTTTGCATCCTGAGCACCCTGCATTTAAGACACACTTATAAAAAATGAAAACTTAAAAGTAGAAGATGACAAGAAATTCTTCTCATCTCTCTGTCTTAACTCTTACACCATATGAAAAATTGGATCAAAATTACTCTAACCACAAAAGAAAGAAAAAGACATACAGTAATTTCCAACCAAGCCAATATAATATTTAACATTCATACATTATTATTTTCAGTCTTTTTCTCAGAGAAGAACGGTCATCATAACTCAAGGCATCCCCATTGATACTAATTCCAAATATGTCATTTACAATAATCTATGTTTTGTTTTTTATATTACAAAATTGGAAAAGCATACTGAAATAACCAATTTGTAGAACATTACACAATGCAGTTTCACCATTGCTGATTTATAAAGCAATGCGCCAATATATTAGGCCTCGTTTGGGAACAGGCTATTTTAATAATTTTTTGACTTTTTACGAAAAGATGTGCAAAAAAGTAGAAAGAGTGATGTAACAACTTATAATGACTTTTTGACTTTTTAACTAAAATATATAATTGACAAACGAGACCTAATTACATGCTTAAAATATTCCATACATGATCACTCCATCTTCATAACAATAAAGCCAATGGTAAAGACAACAAACCAAGGCCATTCCATCTACAATAACCACCAGAATTTCTCTCAGGCATTTCATCAAACACGTAGGGTTCACAATATTGAAGTACCAATCCTACATCTTCCACAAAAATACCAGCAAGCCGGTAGCTTTATACAACTCTCCCATTGCCAAAACTAGTCAACAAATGAGCATAATTACAACAACCACTCTTTGTTTCAAGAATCTCTGATTCTACGTTCAAGTAAAATCTATGTAACCAAGAACCGCACATTGTATATGCTGATAGTCCTTCACAAACAAATTTCTTGATAAAAAATCACCTTTTGTGTCATCTTACACAAATATATATATATATATATAGAGAGAGAGAGAGAGAGAGTGATACCTTTCTGCCAGCAATCTTGCAGGAACGCCTGCCCATACAGAGAGGAGAGAAAGTCGAAATCTTTCTTACTGATTTGAGAGAATGGAGTGCAAATGAATGGACCCATGATGAAGAAGGTGAATACAATGATGATGAAGACGATATGTTCTTAATTAGCAAACCCTTACCTGCACCCATAAGTTCAATAATCACATTTCAACTTTTTTTTTTTTGGCTGAATGAACAATGAACGAATGGAGAAGGAAATCATCATCTTAAAGAAACAGAATGATAAAAAGTAAATGCATAAATGTATGTGTGTGTGCGCGCGCGCTGGTGTAGAGTAGAGAGAGAGCATGTCACAGTGAAGAGGAATGGAGTTGGGGTGTTTGAAGGAGAACCCATTGGAGAATCTGTAGAGAAATGCTCCGAAAGCTCTAATGGAGGAAGATGAACCCATATTTCAATTCAATTTGGTTCTTCTTTTTGGGTCTCTATCTTTCTCTCTCTCTCTCTTCCTTAAAATTGACAGATTTGTAGTACACTACAGCCTACAGAGTACGAAAGATTGAAGATCGAGGAGTGTTCGGTTTCTTTTATACTACTAAATCCCAGACACGTGCGATTTGTAAAAAGCTACGCAGTCTTCGTTTTGTAAATTACATTCACCTCCCTAAAATTTATATTAATACTAAATACACTTTGATGTTACTGTTAAAATTATAATAAACACCCTTACTAGTATTTCCCTCTGAATAAATGAAAATTTAAAATTACCTTAATACCCTCAAGTGGTTCGTCCATCGCCTACCGTTTTCACCCCCATTCAACCGTTTTTTATTGTTCTTCCTTTTTCTTTTCACAATCAACTACCATCCCATTGTTATTCTATTTTTTCTCTTTCTTTTACTTATTTTCACAACAATTTTCTCATTTTATATTTTATCTCTACTTTTATTACCCAAACCACTATAGAACTCCCACCATTCCTAACCATTGCCGAAGCACCCAAATGATCATAGTAACACTCAATCACTATTGATCCTTTCAATTACTATATATCTCTGATAGATATAAATTAATTAAGTTAGAAAGGCATTCAGGTTTGACTAAGTTAAATACATCGACACACCACATGGGGTCTATCGTGGCTAAGTGACACATATTAGAGACTATAAAAAACCAAGATAGAACAAGACCAAAGAAGGTCATACTCTAAACCATAAATCTCTCATATTTCAATATCTCTCTAAATTTTATTCTATTATAAAAGAACTAATTTATTTATCAAAGGGATTTTTTCAATGTTATCAGAGATTCATCTGTTCCTTACAAGTTCATCATATTAGCTTAGGATCATATAGATTTGATCTTCATCAATTTGTATTTTATTTTTAATTTATCTTGTATTTTTGTAAATTTTAAAAATGAACAATTTAATTTTTTAAGCAAAAAAATAATAATCTAAAAAGATAAATTACGCTTACCACCTTAATTTCTCAAAATTCTAAGCACCATCTTAAGTTTGTAAAATGATATCAAAGTTTCCTCATTTGATTATTGGTTGCAAAATTTTCTATCTATTGTTGAGTGAAAATGATGAAAAAATATAAAGTCTACATATTGATTTATTAAATTTTTCTCATAAAATATGTGCAGATATAAATCTCACAATTTATAATAATAGATTTATCGAAGAAGTACAAACTTTAACAAGGGGTGGGGTTAAAAGTTTCTCAAAACAACTTTGATTGGTAACTCGAATTCCCCTCTCCCGAATCCCCCTAATTTCCATTTTAAGTAAACTATTTTTTTTTTTTTTCACTTGCCTTGCATTTTTTTTTTTTACCCAAAATAGTATTTTCGGGGGATTCGGGCTCCCCCGTTTCGAGCTCCCCCGCTTTTCCCTTCTCAAAATGATGTCTAGAATTAGCACATTATCCTCAAATCAAAGAGAAAAATAAAGAAAGAAAAACATATTTTCTTTTAATTAGATTTTAAAAACTTTAAAACACCACATTAGGTGACAGAGCATGTGGCATTTTGTCTTCTTATATTTGGTACATTTTTCCAATATTAAACAAAGCAAAATCGATTGCCAAATTATTGGGCTAAATTTTCATTGTAAGAGCCAGCATGTAATAACAATGATTATTATCATATAAAATTATAATAACCAAATGGGTGATTATTCAGTACTCCCTGAGTATGGACACATAGTACTCCATAAAGTTTTAATTGGTGAAGAGATACAAGGGCCCATGATTTATATTGGAGATGGGGAGACAATATAAGGCTAACTAATTAGTGATTGGTTTGGAGTATGGACACGTGGTGCTCCGGGAGTATTGAATAATTTCCCAAATTAGACAAAAGTTCAAATCCCCTAAAGACAGAAAAATTATTGGTTAGTCTTGGGATACTACATGGTCATGCCATATATCAATCACAATTTATTATGTCCCTTCATGTTCTCTAATCACTCAAAATAAATTCGTGGATCTCACTCATCCACCAATCACAACATAATTGGAATAACACATGGTGGTACCTCAAAACCAATCAATAACTTCTCCTAAAAATATGTTCATACAAAATCCATACAACTTGAGAGGGTAATTTATGTGAAAATTGAGCCGAGCTGAGTATATTGGGCCAAGCTAAGTAGTCGGTCATTTTGGGCCGCGCTTCTGAAAAACCGTATAAGTTTACTCGATGCGAGAAATAGCCTCTGAGTTAAACCGGCCGCAACCGTGGAAGTTAGTCCGGTCACATAAAGTTTGTGTCCACTTCGGTTATGAGGATGAGTTGAGAGGAATTCGGTCTTCAGTAATTAGTTTGGCTTTACTCTTATGGACAGCTCGGTTTTAGCATGGGAAAGCCGATATAAGAGAAATTAAGGTAGGAGCCGAGCTAGCGGTAACTTCGGTTATGTTGGAGAGTCGGACTAAGTATAGTCCGGTTGCGGATCACATGTACTTTACTTCGGTCGTAAGGTAGTTCGGCTATGGTAAAACCATCTCACTTGGTTTAAGTAGTGAGGGGGGTGTTGGAGGATAAGCATTATCTTCCAGGAGTATGAATCCTAGGAGGACTCTACATGGAGGAGTAAGAGTCCTACCAGGATTGTGCCACGCGAAACTTATAAGCTCACCAATTTCACCTGTGGATAGGTAATGCAATTTTGGTTTCTGAATACACAGAGCTTTTGCCTATTTGTCTTGCTTACTGACTTAGGCATCGGAGAGGTTTCCGGCACACATCCGCCGGCTAGCTCACGTTTGTGCTTTCAGGTGACAAAGCAACGTCGTACGAAAGAACGCAGACTTGATCAACAGGATTATACGATAAGGTATATTTCTTTCCCGTACACAACTTATTTAAATTAAAATTTGAGAGTTTGTTTGGGATGTATTATATAAGCACACTTTTTATCTTTTTATTTTTTTAGAGTGACATTACCTTTCTATTTTTTTACACGTCTTTTCGTAAAAAATTAAAAAATTTACTTATTTAGATCACCTCTGTTTAAATTCTCATATAAACAATTATATTTTAAAAAGTTAAGGCCTTTATTTGGTTTTTTGAACTTAAAAAGTTCAAAACAAACTAAAAACCTAAATTTTGTCAAACAATCTTTTTTGACATGTCCAAATTATAGCCAATCAAGTTTGAGTGTATGGAAAGCTTATGGTGTCCATGACCATGTGTGATCAGAGCACTCCAAGTGCTTCAACAATGATATTTTGTTTGGGAATAAACCAAATGATCTACCAGTTATAATGACCATGCCAAGATTTTCTGCCACTGTCACTCATTATATTTTTAATTATTTTCTTGTCTCATTCTACCAGATTAGAATTTCTCTCTCCTCTGTCTCGTCTATACTATTACATATGTATAACTGGTCCAACCATCAAATGATCAACAGGTCACATTCCAACCTATCTCTTTACTATTCCAGCTTTGTTTCCCACCTTTGGTTTCTTTCTAACAACTGCCCCCATACTGATCTTTGTTGTGAAACTTATCAACTAAGCTTTAAAAATATGGGAAATAGATTAATTAGTCATATTTTTTGAAAAAAAAATATTATATAGTTTCAAGAATATTATGTGCTATGATTAATATTATATCCAAAAATTTTATTTAAAGATATTATTTTTTGGTTCAGAATTTTAGTATGAAGCTCACAGTATTAATTGAATCTCAATCATTATTTTCAATTTTGAATAATTTTCCCGACTCATTTTTTGGGTACTTAACATTTTACTTGAAACATTATCTACATGATTCTTCTAATAATGTGAAAAACAAAATGCACAAAGTGAATTATTTTATTGTCTTTGAATATCTAAATTCTTCTACTATATTTATATTGATTATTTAAGAGAATAATGTGAATAATGTCAAATAAATTTTAGAAACTAGTCAATAACTACCCTATATTTTTATATCATAAAAGAGTCTCAATCATTCAATATTAACATGCAATTTTTTCATGTAAACTTTCTAAGAAGTTCATGATATTAACAAAACTTTCAAAGCTATCCAAAGAAGTTCTAGACACCTTCAAAGTTGAATAAAATTTGGTAGAAATAGCCAACACCAACAATAAAAGTATGCTCACACCTTTCTCTTTAGTTTTTCTGCATTTCACACTCAAAAATTATATTTTATGGAGTTATATGCCAGTTTTACAAAATTTATTAGGTAAAATATATTTTTCACCATTTAATTTTTATCCAAATTTTATTTTGATCCATCATCTTTTAATTATACTTTAACTCGTATTCAATGTAATTCTTTTTTCACCTCATTGAAAACAAAAAAATTAAATAAAAACTGAAACATAAAATTAAAAGTAAAATATATATATTTTAAATAATTTTCAATATGAATACATTTTATTTAAATTTTGAATGACAATGATAAGAGAATCACAAAAATACATAAATTAAAATTATTCAAAAATAATAGTCAAAATGTGGAAAAACATAATTTATCTATTTAAAATTTGAAGTTTATATTAATTATATATTTTTAAAAACTTAAGATGCATGATAAAAAAATTTCACAACTTACTTCTTTCTTCATCATCTAACAAATAAAAAATTCTCTACAATTAAAATTTTGCTTTCAAAATCAAAACCCAAAAAAAATACAAGCATCCTCTCTCTCTCTCTCCCCCCGATTGTCTCTACTTTCTCTCTCAACAATGGCTTCTCTGTTCCGGGACAGGTCACTCGGCCAATCCAAGAGAGAGACCATGACCACCGCCACCACCACCACCGCCACCGCCGCAGCCTCCCTCCCGTCCCCATTCGGCGACCTCACGCCGACTCTCTCCGCCGCCGACATCCGTGACACCGCCTACGAGATCTTCGTTGCCGCTTGCCGGACCTCCTCCGGCAAGTCCCTCACTTACATTTCCAGCAATTCCTCCAACTACGACCGATCTCCGTCCCCTTCGCCAAGCTCGCCGTCGATGCAGAGATCTCTCACTTCCACTGCGGCTAGCAAGATGAAGAAGGCGCTGGGGATCCAATCTAGTTCGAATAGGAGCGAGGGAAGTCCGTCTTCGGGCTGGAAGACGAAGAAGCCAGTGACTGTGGGAGAGCTAATGAGGGTTCAGATGAGGGTTTCCGAGACTACGGACTCTAGAATTCGGAGAGCTCTGCTAAGAATTGCTGCTGGCCAGGTATTCATGAGTATAGGTTTAGTGATCTGCTTTTTTAGCTGCTAAATTGACGAATTATAGTTTTTTTTTTTTTTTTTGCCCTTAATTTTTTTATTGGTTTTACATGAATTTGACAAGAAATGGTGCTGATTATTTTGTTGTGATCCAGATCATGGTTGATGTTGCTACTCTTTGTTTGTAGTTTTCATAATTTTTTTTTTTTAAAAATTTTCGGTAGTTTAAGTTCGTGTATTGGTTAAAAAAAATTTGCATTGTTTAATGGCTTTTTTTTTCTTCTTTAAATTGGAGTAGTTGTAAATTTTCTGTGTATGAATTCAACAATATGCTGGTAATGCATTTTCATTTTAGATTTTCAAGCTAAACTGGTTAGGAAGGCCTAAAATTTTAATTTTTTTTTTTTCTATATATTTAGTGGATTTTAAAATTATTAACCTGCCAAGGTGGCCCCAATTGTTTAAGGTGGGGCTTCGGACGAAACCATGAATTCGGAAGTCTTGAGTTTGTTGTATTATTGGCAACACTTTGTCTTACCATCACGACACCTTGTGGCTTATGGTATCTAAGATTTACTCTATCATCCCTTAGGGGCATGAATAATAAAAAATGGGATGAGTTGCAGCTTTTCTTAACTGAATTTTTCAGATTTTTTTCTTATATGTAAGGTTGAATTTTACTGAGTTCTTCTACTAATTCAACTCATATTGTGTCTGGATTTGTATTTGGCTGCTTTTTTATCTATCTAATCAATTCAGTACTAATGGTTCATATTGTATTGTATTCAACAATAATTTTGTTTGTTTCCAGTTTGCTAACATAATGGGAATATATTGCTGAACTAAAACATGTCTCCCTTGGAATAAACACGTTCTTTTAACTCTTTGGCCTTGTTTGATTAACAGGATTAATAGTAGTAAAAGGATTAATAATTCCATGAATTAGTGTAGGATTAGTTATCCAACTAAATTAGTGAAATAACCATTTATTATCTATTAATTTTGTTTGTCTTCTTTCATACTTGAAATTATGATTCCTAGCCTCTCTCAATATTAAATGTTCGTCAATTTGGTCCGATTAAATGTCCGCCCTACATATAATCCAGTTAATAAAATTTGCAATCAAACATGGAATTGTGAGTCCATGGGCTAACAATCTCAATTCTATGCTATAATCCTACTAATCAAACATGCCCTTTGTGTATTGTTGGTTTGTGAAAATTTTAAAATTTGGGCTCTTTCTCATTATGAATAGACTGGCCAATCTCTCTCTTACCCGCCAGTCAAAAGTGGATCAAATTTCTGATATTTCATGACTTGAATTGCATATTTCTGGAATTGAAATAGCAGCTTAGGGAAAATTTCATATTTAATTCATTTTTTAAGGAATCTTGCTCTCGACAGGATTATGTGGTTTAGATTAGTGTATCTTGAGCTTTATTATTATTATTATTGCTTGTATAGGTTGGAAAGCGAGTCGAATCAATGGTTCTTCCACTAGAGCTACTGCAGCAGTACAAATCGTCAGATTTTACTGATCAAGTAGAATATGAAGCATGGCAGAAGAGAAACCTGAGACTTCTTGAGGCTGGACTCCTGTTACATCCTCATCTACCACTAGACAAGTCCAATACTGCTTCACAACGGCTTCGGCAAATCATTCATGGAGCCTTAGATAGACCAATCGAAACTGGGAGGAACAGTGAGTCTATGCAAGTCCTTCGTAGTGCTGTAATGTCTCTTGCTTCCAGATCAATTGATGGATCTCTCGCAGAATCATGCCATTGGGCAGATGGGTCCCCACTGAATCTCCGACTCTATGAAATTCTTTTAGAGGCTTGCTTTGATGCTAATGATCAAATTTCTATTGTAGAGGAAGTCGATGAGCTTATGGAACTCATAAAGAAAACTTGGGGAATCCTTGGAATTAATCAAATGCTTCATAACATTTGCTTATCGTGGGTTCTATTTAATAGTTTTGTAGTAACTGGCCAAGTTGAAAATGACCTGCTATATGCTGCCGATAGTCAGCTAGCAGAAGTTGCGAAAGATGCAAAGACAACAAAAGATCCCGCATACTCTAAGATCTTGAGTTCTACATTGAGTTCAATGTTGGGTTGGGCAGAGCAAAGGCTCCTTGCATATCACGACACTTTTGATAGTGGAAATATCAATTCAATGCAAAGCATTGTATCTCTGGGTGTATCAGCAGCCAAAATCTTAGTCGAAGACATATCTAATGAATATCGCAGGAGGAGGAAAGGTGAAGTTGATGTGGCTCGTAACAGGATTGACACTTATATCAGATCATCGATTCGTACTGCTTTTGCTCAGGCAAGTCCATACTATCTGATGCGGCCTCTCTTTCTTTCTCTCTCGTTAAGAAGAGGCAAAATATGATGTTGATGTTTTAGCCAGTTTCTCTATTATGCATCTTGTATGCCAGAAAATGCAGGCTGTGTACTGTGAAATCATATGGGAACTTGGAGGGTGACATATGATGAAAGATGTTGGATTGCATTCAACAAACCACAAAATTTGGACTCAGCCAAGTTGCCTTCATTTTTTAAATTTTGTTATTTCATATAGATTTAGATTTTCACTTTGCATACGAAGTGTTTAGTGCTTGTGTTATAGAGAAAGGTCTAAAATAAACAAAACTATTCAAGTATAATGTATATTCATAAACATGAACGATTTTTTCTGTTCAATATTGTATGAAAAAGGACTTTTTGCCTTTCTTAATCCACCTTCATGAATAAGATAACTAACTTGACTCCAGTCTCAATTAGCAAAAGAGAATAGATGAACTAAAGGAACAGCATTGCTTCCTGCTAACCTTGGTAATCTTGCAAAAATCTACTAGGTCAACCAAATCCAAAATATCTAGCAAAATAGGTTGTTCTTTAAAAGAAAAGAGCATAGATGGTTGTTTGATTTGCAATACTTGAATGTGAGATTTCGAATTAAAATAAATTAGTTGTGTCCTTTAAATATTTTCTGTTGTCTGTATCTAATACTTCAGGTTTCAGCTTAGTCAAAGCTCAAGTAAACCTCACAATTTTGTCCCTTGTGCTGCCCATTATGCCCATACCTCAGGTCTAAGAAGTATGGATACTTCTAAGAAGGTGGGTGAACGCTTTGTACACTTGAGACACACATGTCCCTCCATTACACATATGAAACACATTAGAAGTTTGAACAAAAGAGGATATAATGATAAAACAAAGGCCATATATAGTTATACCTATTAATCCCTCCCCCTTTAAACTTTAAGAATTAGTGTTATGTTGCATTTTTTATTGTCTTTGAGAAAATGTTCATATATGACATATAATAAATATATAAAATCATATATTTTGTATGTGTCTTCCACATGTCATGTCCTGTACTTTTTTTTAAAATTGGTGTGTCAGTATGTCTGTGCTTCTTAGCCTCGGGTGGAATGAGAAATCGTTGCACCAGCCCAGCTAATTGGCATTGTGTAGCTTGCAAGCTTGTCATCTTTGACTGATTATTGGTAGACCACCTATTTGACTGATGAGAAAGTTTTGTATCTACAGTTGACCCACTTCGAATCGTTATTTTAAAACTCAATTTTTTCTATTGGTTAATAGTATTTTGAGGAACCAACTTTGTTCCATAGTGTATAATTGATAATTTTTTTTCTAATTAACTAACTTTTGGAAAAAAATCCTCTTATATCAATTATTAGAGTAGATAAGCACACGTGAATAGGCATATCTATTGTATAGAAATTATTAAATTCCTATAAATTAGTAACAGAAAAGGGGTTTTGGAGTTATGTATTGTCTGTGACAAAAGTTCATTGCCTTTAAAAATATGCATGCATGTCCTATTTTTGTTCCTTTTTTTATTTTTTATTTTTTATTTTATCAGTTCCCATTACATATGAGTAATCAAAAAGTTCCAGTCTAAATTATTGTTGTTCTTAGTAAAAAAGAGTTTGATCTGTCGAATTGCAGAGAATGGAGAAGGCAGATTCAAGTAGGAGAGCATCAAGAAACCAGCGAAATTCTCTCCCTGTCCTTGCCATCCTTGCAAAGGATGTTGGTGAGCTGTCAATTAATGAGAAGGACATATTCAGTCCCATACTGAAGAGATGGCATCCATTTGCAGCAGGTGTGGCTGTTGCCACCCTTCATGTTTGTTATGGGAATGAGCTGAAGCAATTCATTTCCGGTATAACGGAGTTGACACCAGATGTTGTACAAGTGTTGAGAGCTGCAGATAAGTTGGAGAAAGATCTTGTTCAAATTGCAGTTGAAGATTCAGTGGACAGCGATGATGGAGGCAAGGCAATAATTCGTGAGATGCCTCCTTTCGAAACTGAAGCTGCAATAGCCAATCTGGTTAAAGTTTGGATTAAGGTTGGAGTGGACAGACTGAAGGAGTGGGTTGACCGGAATCTCCAACAAGAGGTATGTCTACGCATTTGATGGAGGATTGTCTATGCAGTAATGCCTTTGTTTTTGTCAATTAATTGGATTTGTTCTAAATCCCAGTTGTTAAGGAAGCGTAAAAAATAACACCCAACTGTGTTTGGGAGGGAAAAGATTGAGTACACACCTAATTTTTGGCATAATACACAAAGTGATGGTCTCAAGACTTGAACCCATAACCTCAAGATTATTAAGCCAAGTCTTAACCATCCTGAGTGAGGATTATTTATTTTCATCTTTAAAAATTTAAATGCATGGTTTTTCTTTTCCTTTTTACCCCCTCGACAAGCTTAATTGGTTTTAACTCAACTGGGAAGGTGAGGTAGTTCAGACTTTGACGGAATGTTATAGTGTTTTCTTGGTAAAGTCATTTGGTAGAGGTTTGTTTGGCTAAAGGCAGTTTGTTTGCTAAAGCTAATCTCTAGTACTGCCTTTGGCCTCTGCAATTTTATAGGTCTGGAATCCACAAGCAAATCAAGAAGGATATGCTCCATCAGCCGTTGAAGTCTTACGAATGATAGATGAAACCTTGGATGCGTATTTTCAGCTGCCAATCCCAATGCATCCAGCATTGCTTCCTGATTTGATGGCTGGCCTCGACAGAAGTCTTCAATATTACGTAGCCAAGGCAAAATCTGGCTGCGGTAAATATTTTCAATCTCACAAAAAGATCTTTATAGGCCTCAAGGTTTCAGTTCTTCATCTATGATTTAACCGATATTTATTTTGTTTGATTTGATATGTAGGATCAAGGAACACATTTGTTCCAACTATGCCAGCATTAACCAGATGTACAATAGGAACAAAATTTCAGGGTGTATGGAAGAAGAAAGAAAAGGCTCAGAACTCTCAGAAGAGGAATTCTCAGGTTGCAACAATGAACGGGGACACTTCCTTTGGGATACCACAGCTATGCGTTCGTATAAACACTTTGCACCGAATCCGTACAGAGTTAGAAGTTGTAGAGAAGAGAATGATCACCCATTTGAGGAACTCTGAATCTGCTCATACTGAAGACTTTTCAAATGGATTGGCGAAAAAATTCGAGCTAGCACCAGCTGCCTGTTTAGAAGGGGTCCAACAACTCTCCGAGGCTGTGGGTTACAAAGTCATATTTCGTGATCTGAGTCATGTGCTTTGGGATGGTCTGTATGTTGGTGAGCCATCATCTTCTAGGATTGAACCTTTTCTTCAAGAGCTTGAGCAGAATTTGACGAGCATATCAGACACAGTGCACGAAAGAGTTCATACTAGGGTTATTGCTGACATAATGAAAGCTTCCTTCGAAGGATTCTTGTTGGTTTTGCTTACGGGAGGCCCATCTCGAGCATTTACCCAACAAGACTCCCAAATAATAGAGGATGATTTTAAGTCCCTTAAAGATATATTCTATGCAAATGGGGATGGACTGCCAGCTGATTTGATTAACAAGTTCTCGACAACAGCAAGGGATGTCCTTCCACTTTTCCGAACTGATACAGACAGCCTTATTGAGCGATTTAGGCGCTTGACGTTGGAAACTTATGGCTCGTCAGCCAAATCCCGACTTCCACTACCACCAACCTCGGGGCAGTGGGACCCAACTGAACCAAACACGCTCCTTCGCGTACTGTGTCACCGAAACGATGAAGCTGCTTCAAAATTCCTCAAGAAAACTTACAACTTGCCTAAGAAACTGTAACGCGCCTTCCTGTTCTGCCTGTATTTTAGTTCATTTGGCCAATACACTGCTGCTCGTGGAGGTGGCATGTTCTTGTATAGCATATTTTCGAGTTTCTGTCTCTCACTCGGTTTGTCAATTCTTGGCTGCAGTTCACAGAAGGTTCGAAATTGATTCATTACTATTCATTTTTGTCGTTAATATTAGAGAGTATTAGTAGATTCCAGGTGAATGATATTCTTGTATGTTCATTTATTTATTTGACCTTCTCAGGCGCATATTTTTCCGTATGTATGTAGGTCCGTATGTAGTGTGATAATGTTCCTTGCATTCATTATTATCATGTATTATAGGTTGCCTTTTTTTTCATTTAATTGACGTTTAAATTTTTATTTTTATTTTTAAAAATTTTTGTCACACCTTATCTGATATTTGAGAAAAACTAATGGGGGTGTATCATATACATCTTATAATTAAAGAAAAAAATGTTATAATTTCATACCTTTTGATTCAATTAAAAAAAATATATTATTATTATTATAACCAAATATTACATGAGATATAATCAAAGGTTTCATGATTTATAATTAAAGAAGAAAATAGTATAACTAATAATGTATAAGATATATTTCTTTTAAAGAGACTGTATGGTAAAATTTTCCTCAATATTTGTAGGGTAGGTTGGTGCCTTTAAACATTCTTTTTCATTTCTGTTTTATTTACTTTCTAAGGTTTTGTTTCGGGGATGCTAAAAGCTAAAGCTAAACATTATTTTTAAAGTATGGTCGGTTCTATATGTACAAATACTATATATATATATATATATTGGTGAATTGGGAAGGTGGAAGCCTAGAAACAAAAAATAAGCTCTTAAACCCGCACACGAACTAGCCAGGCGTGTAAACAATTTCATGTCTTGATACCTATATATTTTCTGAGTTCTTAAAATAATAATAATAATAATAAATAAATAAATAAAAACTGTTTTGCAATTCAACTGAAATCATAATCATGACCAATACAACTATTAAAAAAAAAATTTAAAAAAGTATTTCTTTATTATTTCTATAAAAATGGCAATGAGATTGTTACAAAACAATAATACATCTACTTAAACTCTCACTAGAAATATCTTTTATATTTAGTCAAGTTGTTAGTATGTGTGAAATTATTCATTGTTAGAAGGTAGCTTAAATGAGTAATGAATACATTAGAAGTAAAAAGATCCGAACCACATGATTGACATCCAAATTGGGATCTTTTTTGCTCCCTAAAAGATAGATTTTTTTTTCCTCGCAAAAAAATAATTTAAAAGAAAAACTTGAAATTTTCAAGTACATTTTTTTTTTGAAGGATTTGGGGTGGTTACTATGCGGTTGTTGTGCAATTAAATGGGTCCATTTCAAAACACATTTCAATAATTCGAACCGTTCACATTTTAAAATACATCAAGTAGAACATACTTGCAAAAAATCAAATTAGTCGAATATCGTTTACCTTTTCATCCATTCACATTTATATTCATTTTAATACTTTAAATTACAACTGTTATTTATTTTTGTAGTTACAAGTGTGAGTGAATGAAAGGGTAAATGATATCTGATTAACTTGATTTTTTGCAAGTATGTTCTACTTGATATATTCTAAATTATAAATGGTCCGGATGATCGAAATGTGCTTTGAAATGGATCCATTTAGCTACATAATAATGGTTGTTGTGCACCCCGCACAATAGTCACCCCAAATTCTTTTTTCAGTAGGGTTTGGTCCGCGATTGGTGATGATGAGTCAGTTTGATGGGGGATTCTATTTACACCAAAAAAATCATTAAGTACTCCAAATTTCTAAGTAAACCCTATTTAATTATTTAAAATTTTATTTTACTTTCATTACACCCTATTATTTTTCCCAAATTACCCTCAAGGTAAACCCAAATAATAAATAATAAACAAACTAAAAAAATCAAATTATTTCAAAAACTTTTCAATACAGAAAATAATTTTCAAATACTAAAAAAAAAATTCAAACTTATAAGCACATAAGCATTATAAATACAGAAAAAACCAAACATTTACATAAGCATTATAAAACTTTTTAATATAGAAAAAAAAAACTTTTACATTATAAATTATCCATAAGAATGCTCATGGAAAAGTAAAACCAAACTTATAAGCACATAAGTATCAGACACTAACAAGAAAAAGTAATTCTCAAATAATATACTATTTAAATGACAAAATAAGAACAACTCCAATAATATGCTATTGTTAATCTAACTATTGGGTCCTTTAATTTTTGTCAAAAAAACGATATGGAAAATAATTGACGGTGTTCTACAAAAATTGTGAAGCCCCTTTATATGAATGTGTGAGAGGGGTTAACTTAAACCTATTAAATTAATTGGGACCAATCGAAACCCAATCAGAAAGCCCAAAACATTGGTGAGCTTGAAAAAATTATTGCCAAATGGGCCCAAGTGAATTCCATTGAACGGGCCTATGAGAAAGCCAACAAATTAGGCTGAGAAAGACCCATCAAGCAGTTATCTCTAAAGAGAGTCCAACAAGCCCATTCGAGAAGGCCCAGATCATACGGACGTCCGAGGAGGTTAACCGTTAAACTCCCGAAGGAGATCTATTCTCCGAGGTATTGGCTTAATCTTGAAAGGATTCAGAACCACAAACCTAGAGACCTATTTGAGCTCAGACTCGAAAGGGTTCAGATCCACAAACCTAGAGATCCAAAGCACTTGGCTTCGAACGAATTCAAATGCAATCTAGAAGTCGCTCCATTATTGATTCCCAGAACACTAGCGAGCTCGAAGCTTTCCGGGATCTACGTACTAGAACCATAGGCGTGACAGAAACCGAACAAAGGGCCCGATTTCAAGGATGATAAGTAGAGATAAATTCACTCTTCGCTTAAACTAGCCTATACTCAGGTCGAGGTGGCACGATCTACAAGGTCCCTGAGACTTGGCAATATTTGCGGCAGGGCATTCTCTTGAACTAACCCTGACCCTTCTGCGGTAGGACGTCCTCTTAGACTACCCCTGACCCTTTGGAATGATTGGGGATCATTGGTTAAGTGTGACTAAGAAGAAGGGTTCGCCAAGAGGTTGATCTTCTCTTTGGGGTTTTCCTTATCCTCAAAGAAATCACTTCATCGGACAAGGTAGTTAGAGAGAATATTCCCTATGTGCCTTGCACATGGGCTCCATCCTACATCATGAGATGTCTATAAATAGCACTCACCCATAGCTTTACAAGTTATGGATTTTGGAGAGACAACTCTTGGGAAAGAAATAATTTCACTTCTCCATTATCTTCCTTGAGAGTGAACATCAACATCCCTCAGTCTTAGGAGATCGGGATTAAGACTAGTTATAAAACTAGCTTCAAATTATCCCAAGGACCTTCTGTCACTGCGGCTTTCGCGTCTTCTACCCGAAAGTCGCAAGGGGGGATTCAGAGGGCAGAAGAGGAAGACCTACGAAGATGACACTCATTTTCCAAATAGTATTGAGAAGGTGAAGACCTTAGTCAAAGAATGAATGGAAGACGGGGAATTGAAGTTACCTCATATCGAAGAGTTTTTATCGAAGAAAGATCGCGAGGGCCCTAATTATTGTGTTTTCCACCAATCACTAGGACATCCTACAGAAAAGTGTTGGACACTTAAGAAGATCTTTAGAAAGAAAGTCAAAGCAGATGAGCTAAAGTTCAAAGAACAGGGGCTCCAGGATGTTATCTCAGGTAGGCAATTCAAGAGGGAAGTGAATTGAGTTATTAAAAAAAAAATTACAATGTTAAAATTTATAAACACAATATTCAGAATTTTAACAAATAAAAAACAGAATAATAATTATCAATACAAAAGTAAGAGAGATAGGGACAGAAAATCAAACATTGAGATTTATAATGGTTCGGTACGTCAGGCCTACATCCACTCTCCAAGGAACCTCCTTGAGAATTTTTTTACTATCAAACTGAATTAATACACCACCAAGTCTTCACCAAGCTTGCAGATTTTACACATGACTTACTCTTATCTATTGAGCCTCATTCAACAATAAATGTCTTACCTTTACAAAAATCTCTTAGAAAAGTAATGAATAAAAATAAGTGGTAGTTAAACCCTTTTTTACAATAATTATCTCACAAAGAGTAGATACGAAAGTGTAAAAACAAATGCTACACTTAGATCTAAAAGTGAAAGAGTAGAATACAATATACTCAAAATTTTGGAGCACACATAAATTTTTTCTTTTCAAGTTCTATATTTTTCTCCACACACAACACTTCTATTTATACTAAAAAATATACCCGTTGGAAGTAGGACGCTCCTTGCTGACGTCATGAATTACATGGTCACGCTCCTTGATTTCAAATAGACAGCAAATGATAATATTTGAAAAAATGATAAAAGTAAAACTAACTTTTTTCTTTTTTTCAAACATAGAGCCACTGTTTTTCTCTTGTAGGCAATGTTACCAAAATAATATGATACAATATTCACAACTTTAAATTCAAACAAGTAAATGATTTGCTTCATCTTTTTCTTCTTGTTTTATTATAATAATATAATACAATATTTACAACTTTGAATTCAAACAAGAAAAAGCAAATGATTTGCTCCATCTTTTTCTTGTTTATTATAATAATAAATATATATATATATATATATGCATATATGTGTGTGACATGATATACTCAATGTAGTGTAAAAATCTGATTGCTCACGTGATGTATCTTATTTATATTATATGCATTATATATAATATTTGTGACAACCCTCACCACTGATTAGTGCTAATCTATGATTAAGCATGTTAAATGACTGATTGACTGAAATTCTAAACTGATTGATTTAGTGTATTAGTAAATGCATTTCTATCTATTGACCGTTAAATGATCTGTTCATATTTTATGTTTTAAACTGCAAATTGAAGGTCTTATCGACGGCCAAATCTAAAATTGATTAATGTTTTATGCTAGTTAGAATTTATGTGATTTTATGGTATATTTAATTGAAATATGTTTTGGTATGATTAAATTAGGTTATTTATTGATAAAATTACAGAAGTTGGACTTATCTACAAATTTGCCATCTAGTGGATTAACCTAGGCCAACCTCTCTCCACTTCATACACTTTTGATACAACATTTCTTCAGCCTTTTGAGAGCAAAACCGTTTAAGAGAGAGAGAGAGAGGTAGGAGGAACTTGTTTTCATTAAAAAAAATTGACTTTGAGGCTTAGGAGATTGAGGGATTCCTTGCATATTGAGCTTCTACATTTGAAATTGGAGACTTAAGGTAGAGAATTTACCTTCTTGTTCATATTTTGGGTTGGTTCTTGCATGGTTTAGAGGATTGTTGGAGTTTAGAGCCAAGTTATGGCTTAAATTGTTGAATTGAAGCTTGTACCATGCATGCATGTACATATTCTTGCATTTTGAAGTTGTTTCATGGAAATTCTTACATGCGTGTCCACATTTCTGTTATAGTCCATGAGTTCATCTTGGTTTTGAGTTTAATCTTGCTTTGGATCATGTTTTGAGGCATTAGAATTCACTAGAATTCATGCATGTCATATGTTCTTCATGTTCATGAAAACTTCTTTAAAATTGTGTTTAATTGAACTACCTTTGGGCTTTGATTTCTCAAATTGATCTTTGAAACATGTTATATTATGAGTTTACAAGTGTTTTCTAGAAAATTAGCCCAAAATGATCGAATTTGATGCTTTAAAGTTGAGTTTTGAGCTTAAGGTTCAAATCTGGAAATTCCAGATTTTGGACCCACGCTCAAGCGTAGGACTTCACACTCGAGCGTACACTCTGGGTTCATGCAGTCCGCTCGAGCGGGAAAAGTAACGCTCGAGCGTGAAATGCGTATATCCAGTGCTTTGCATGTGTTTACAGTCCGCTCGAGCGAGGGAATGCATGCTCGAGTGAGGACTTGTGTCTCACGCTCGAGCGGGTGTCGAGCGCCCGCCGAGCATGAATTTCATACATCCAGTACTTTTGCAGTCCACTTGAGCGAGAAAAGTCACGCTCGAGCGGGGAAAGTCACGCTCGAGCGGAGCTCCTTTGTCTGCATGTCCACTCGAGCGTAAAAACCCATGCTCGAGCGAGACCTCTATTTTCTGAAAATTTTGAAAAGTGTTTTAAAGTACATCTTTGCATCATCATTTTATCCTAGGCATTCCTAGGCCTAGTTTAAGGCATCTTAATGAGGATATTGATGTAGAACCGCACCAAGTCAAGTTAGGGGTTAAGTTATTAAACCCAAGTGTATAACTTAGTGTGTGTTCATTCTGTAACTGTGTAGGGTTGGCATTCGGTGACGCGCACTAGCTTATTTGTAGCCTAGAACTCTGTGAGTAACAATATTGTAAAGATATATTCAATGATGAATATTTTATGAATGATTAACCGTACTGCTTTTCGAAATGATATTTCTTACTGAATGAATGTTTGTCCTATTTACAAAATGTATTCGTGGCATCCATAGCATTTTATTGTTATTGTACTGTTACTGCTACTGTTACAGAGATCTATGTTGGTTCCCATGTTTGAAACCACTACTGTTTACTGATATGATGGCCATCAAGTGACTGTTCGGTCTATTAAGACCTATTGTCCTGTTTTACTATTGGATGTACCACATATGACTATTATAGTTTCTGAATGACTGCTATGGCATGAAATATGAGCCACAAACTGAATGACTGATATACTGATAAACGATCGCTTCAATCTTGCAGGACATTCATTCTTAACCTCTTTGCGCATATGTTATTCACTGGGTTTTAGCTCACTGCTCATATATATTTGTAGGTGTTCAGGCACCGGACCGTTGCTAAGAGCGTCAGGCTAAGCTCCCGTTTTGTCAAAGCCAACCTTTGTGCCTCACTTCGAGGTTCCAGATCTGTTCAAGCCAAAGCTATTTTTGGGTGTTTTAGATTTCCCCTTTTTGTCTCTGTTTTGTAATACTATATAGACTTGTACTGTACTGTTATGGTAGGGATTCGGTCCCTAACCTGATGTCTGTATATAATGCATGTACTATACTGTTTTGGTTCTGAATGTGCATATGTATGAAAAGTCTTTTTGCATACAGACTGTCACAGCTCATTGGGCATCTTCTATTACTGTTTTGGCTTCCGCCAGCCCCTGTAATCTGTATTACTGTCTTTATTGTTAAGCAGGCCTTCGGTAATCACGGATTACTGGCCGGTTACGGTGCTAAACCCATAGGGGCGGGTTTGGGTCGTGACAATATTCTAATCAAATATTTGCATACACAGTAAAATCTCTTTAAATAATATTTATGATAGATCTTGAACATATATACCTATTTTAAATTTCTATATATGTTGTAGAGATTTTAAAATAAATATAACTTACTACTCCATGTGAATATATCACTTTTTGTCAAAAGAAGACAGCTCATTAATATCAAATTTATTAAAATAAGACAACCAATCCATATCAAATTTGTCAAAAAATAAATAGTGATCAGCTTAAATTTTCAAAAAGTGAATAGTGAAGTTTTTTAAAATATTTTTTATTTAAATAATATTTAACAAATGTATCATACAATATATATTTTAAACAAATAATATTTTGTATCAAATAATATGTATATTAAAAAATTCAAAATTTTCAAATAATATTTTAGACATCATCAAAATTAAACAATATGATTAACAATCTCCTCCTTTTTGATGATGGCAGTATTTGTATGGATTTAACACAAAATAAAATTAACAAAATATTTGATAACTCTCAGACAAAATTAAAATCAATCAAAATATTTGATAACTTTGATAACTCTGCAACATATAATTTTCAAAATCATATTTGTTCTCTCCCTTTGACATCATCAAAATAAAATATGAAAAGAGGAAACAAACACATTTAATAAAATAATCCGAGAGGCCAAAAATATAATAATGGTCTTTCTATCTTGTTGGAATCATTGTGGGGATTTTGGAGCATCTCGGGTGCACAAAATGTTGACAATCAAAAGATTTGAGCAGATATGCATCGAGTATTGGATCGATGGAATGTATAAAAAGTGACAAGGATGATAGGCAAAGAGACGAAATTATCAAGTGTTTGAGAGAAAAATTTGTTTTAACTTCTTGTGTAATCATGCCATTCATTACCTTAGCCATCAATGGTTCGAACATGCATAAGGTGCCCATAATTCAAGCAAATGAGAGGTTACCAGTGATGAAGGCACACGCTATTCCTGTATGTAACGCCCTCAAAATAATACATAATCCCATCATCTAACAGTTCTATATACATGATAGATAAATCACATTTCCATACATACATCAGAGTTAATATTACAAAAGGGTATTTCATATAAGTTCCAAATTGTTTACAATATAATAAAATGTCCTACGGGCTTATATCTTCCCAAGTACTAACTTGATTATAAAAAGAAGAGTACCAACTCTTTTACAAGTAAATCCCTTGGCTTGCATTTACATGTAATCAACAAAACAAATAATAAAAGCAGAGTCTTCAACTCCTAAACCTCCCAAGCTAAGATCTTGGAGGCGGTATGTCACCTATACCTAAAAATGGTGTCCCCAGAAGGGTGAGCCAAAGCCCAGTAGAGATATGCTAAACCAAATATGAGAAATAACTAAAACATTAGCATTCGGCAAATGGTTAACACTTGTAAACCAACTCACACCCTTTCCACAGTCCAACAACAATTACATCCCTATTTCAATCCACATCCATTCATTTACCCAAATCAATTCATAGACATGGTTCATTATCTATCCAAACAATTTAAATGAGACTACAACTCATTTTATTAACATTTCAATTATCAACAATTCATAATGAGACTACGACTCATATTATTAACACTTCAATTATCAACTTTTCAAAATGAGACTACAACTCATATTATCCATACTTCAATCATCAACGTTATTCAAACGTATATAAGATTTCGGGACTTTCACCCTGGACACTCCGGCCAACTTAATTATCAATGGAGTCCATCCCCTATCTCCTTCCAAACAATGGAGTACATCCCCTATCTCCTCCCAAACAAGAATACATATGCAATGTATTTAAATACGTTATTATATACAATGATCAATTAAAGCAAATATTCAATGTGTTAATCCAACCGTCATATTCAATGACATAATTTAGTTGATTAGTTTCAATTTACCTAATCATCATGCAGTTCTACAACAATCATGGCTATTCTCCACCGATAGCCCAAAACAGTTATCTCTAAACAGATAAATAAATTTATCAAACAGATAGTTTATCAACTTTTCCATGGGTGAGTGATTTATCAATCCGACTACACCATTACATCACCATTTTTCCCAATTTCATAATTACCAAACCAATTTCATATTTCCACTAAATAACTTATTTAATCCCAATTAGGGCAAATCTTCACATTTCCTCAAATATTGCACTCAAGGCCAAATTTCACCCATAATACACTATTAACCCATTGTCAAGGTCTCATAGGCATATGGAGCCACAAAATATAAAACCCCTCCTTTATAATTTCAAATCAAACCCTAACTTTGCCCAAAACTTCCAAACACTTCCATCTATACAAAATGACCAACATTTATGTCAAAACCCATAGTAAAGAGTAGATTATCCCTACCTCAAATGGAGAGACTCAAAGGAGAAGAAGGAGAAACTCAAGATGCTCCAAACCCATACTTTTTCGGATCAAAATGTAACTTACGCGATACTCTACCTTTCTTACAAATGGACTAGGGTAGAGAGACCCAAGAACAAGATGTATTTGTAGAGAGAGAGAGAGAGAGAGAGCCGGATTTAGGGTTTGGAGAGAAATGGGGATGAAAAAGTGATGTTGAATCACACTGCTGCGAATTGCTATATACAGGGCTCGCTCAAGCAAAAGAATGGTCGCTCGAGCGACCAGACACAAAAGAAACTTGCTCGAGCGCAAGAAGCCTCGCTCGAGCGAAGAATGCAAAGCTTCAGGTCTGCAACCCAGAAGCACGCTCGAGCGCAAGAGTTCTCGCTCGAGGGAAGAAACACAAAACATTGGGCTCGCAAGAAAGCTCGCTCGAGCGAAGAATACCAACCTTCAGATCCAATCTAGACACAAACGCATGCTTGAGTGCAAGAGTGCTCGCTCGAGCGAAAAGACACATCACAGAAAGCTTGCTCGAGTGCAAGAACCTTCACTCGAGCAAAGAAACAAAAACCCAAGGCTCGCTCGAGTGAAGATACCAAATTCTGGACAGCAACCATTTGTTCCAACACCCAACCAACCTATTCCAAACTTACTCAACACATCCCACAACTCATATACAACGAATTAAAGGACGGAAGTGAGATATAGACAACAACAACCACCACCCACGTAACCGAGTCCGGAATACAATAAACAATAGAGGAAAACCGGGATCGCTATACTATAAATGAGGGTCCTAGTGTTATTGGTAATTGGAATGGTATCGATGCTATTAATAACACTATGGCTTTTAGTACACAGGCAATGACTGCAGTTTCCAATATGGCTCGACGATTACAAGCAAGAATACAAAAAAATCAACAATAGAGAGATGAGGTGTGCTTGTTAAAACAACAATTGGCTAATATTCGTAAGAAGAAGAGAGAGCTAGAAAGGAAAAATGTACAGTTAGATAATGCGGTGTAACATCATGTAACGGTCATAATTCCAAGAATCACAAAAATAGAAAATAGAGAGAGGCATGTAAAGGAGGCTCATGAAAAGTTGTTGAGAGAAGTGAAACGAAAAAAATCTGTGAAGCCTTCTGAAAACTTACATGTAATCGAGTAATATTTTCTCCTTCTGAAATAAAATTGCAAGTATTCTCTCCCTTTTTTTAAAAAAATAAATAAATAAAACTAAAAAAATTTTGTCTTTGCAAAAAAAAATTGTTGGCGTGAATAAGGAGTAAAAAAGAGTATATATACTTCCCCTAAAATTAAGTACAGAATATACACACGCCCCCCCTTTATTTATATATATATATATATATTTATAATAATTGTTTTAATCTCAAAATATATGAGTCTCCCCCTAAATTAATGAACTAAAAATTACATAATTTGGAAGAAACAGATTACCAATCTATAATACTAAGGGCCATTAAGATTTGGCCATAAACAACTATACCAAGTGCACTAGCATAAAAAGAGAAAATAAAAATAAAAACAATTTCTTTAGACAAGGTAAAAGCAATCATTATTAAATCTAAGAGAGTTTGGAGCACATACAACAAGAAAAAAATATAACACAGTGGAAAAATAATTTTAACATATTGATCGGTGATAACCTTGATGATCGAAAGGAATGGAAAAGATTGTGTAGATCGGTGACGAATTTTTGTAGATTGGTGATGGATCTTGGTGGATCAGTAACTGATCTTGACGGATTGGTAATTGATCTTGATGAATCGAAAACGATGTTGAAGATCGGTGATGAAGGTAGAGTCGTGATGGATCTTGGTAAGTCAGTGAGGAATTTGAGTGGATGGTGGTAGTGATGAAGGTGATGGATGATGTTGTGGATGGTGGAGCTGGTTGTGGATGATGGTGAGAATGAAGACGGTGTCGTCTGAGGATGAGAGGAAGAAAAGGAGAGTGAGAAAACAAAGAGTGAGGGAGAAAGCGGGTAAGAGTTAGAGACAGAGTAGGTGAGAGAGAGAGAATATATATATATATATGTATATAATTTATTATTTATTATTTATTTATAAAAAATTATTTTTAATATAAACATTATATTGGAGTATTCATCATACCAAGTTCAATTCTAATATAATAAAATTGTTCTTCATTTAGAGACTCAGTAAATATGTTAGCTAATTGACAATTTGGAGGCACAAATTCGAGTTCAATGTCACATTTGAGTATATTATCTCTTAGAAAATGATGTCTTATTTCAATGTGTTTAGTGCGTGAGTGCTAAATAGGATTTTTTGAAAGGTTAATGGCACTTATGTTGTCACATTTTATAGGAATATGATCAAAGTGAAGTCTAAAATCTTGAACTTATTGTTTCATCCAAAGTAATTGTGCACAACACCCGGCGCGGCAATGTATTCTGCTTCAGTAGTTGACAAAGCCAATGAGTTTTGTTTTTGGCAAAACAAGAAGTGAGAGAGTGTCCAAGAAAATGACAAGTTCCACTAGTGTTTTTCAGTCAAGTCGGCATCTGAGTAACTAAATAGTTCAAAAGTGGTTCCCTTGGGATACCATAATCCCAAATTTGGAGTGCCAACAAGATATCTAAAAATACGTTTGACTGCGGTGATGTGTGACTCTTTCGGTGCAGATTGAAAACGTGCACACATACAAACACCAAATATTATATCGGGTCTACTTGGAGTAAAATAAAGTAGGGAACCAATCATACCTCGATATTTTTTTTCAATTAGAGGATTACCTTGCTCATCTTTGTCGATTTTTATGAATGTGCTCGTTGGAGTTGCTGCAGGCTTTGATGATTCCATTTCAAACCTTTTGAGTAGATCCTTGATATATTTCGTTTGATTTAAATGGATTCCATCATTAGTTTGTTTAATTTATAGACCAAGGAAGTAATTTAACTCTCCCATCATACTCATTTCAAATTCACCCTACATATCTTTAGTAAATTCTTTGCACAAATTTTCATTAGTAGCACCAAAAATGATATCATCAACATAAATTTGAACAATTAGCATATCTTCCTTTTTGATTTTTATAAAAAGTGTTGTATCAATTTTTCCTTTAGAAAAACCTTTGTCAAGTAAAAAATTACTCAATCTTTCATACCAAGCTCTAGGAGCTTGTTTTAAGCCGTATAAGGCTTTTAAAAGTTTGAAAACATGATCCGAATATTTATGATTTTCAAAACCGGGAGGTTGTTCAACATAAACTTCCTTCGAAATGTACCCATTTAAAAAAGCATTTTTGACATCCATTTGATATAATTCAAAATCTTTAAAACATGCAAAAGCAAGTAACAATTTAATAGCTTCAAGTCTAGTAACTGGTGCAAAAGTTTCATCAAAATCAATGCCCTCTTCTTAATTATAACCTTAAGCTATTAATCTAGCTTTGTTTCTAGTAACAACTCCAGATTCATCCATTTTATTTCGAAAAACCCATTTTGTACCAATAACGGGATGATCTTTAGGTTGAGGAGTTAAAAAACCAAACTTCATTCCTTTCAAATTGATTTAATTCTTCTTGCATTACTAAAATCCAGTTTTCATCATTTTCAGCTTCTAAAAACGATTTTGGTTCAATTTGTGAAACAAACACTAAGTTACCACAAATATTTTTAACAGAGGAACGAGTTTTTATACCTTCTGCTGCATCACCTATGATGAGGTCTTTGAGGTGGCCATGAGCATACTTCCATTCTTCTAGTAGATTTGAGTCGTTTTCTAGAAGAGCATATATTTCTTGAAGTTTCTCCATTGTCATTTCTTCTTCATGTTCGCGTAATGGATTTTATTCATTTTCTTTTATGTAAATGCTCTCCATGCTTTGTTGATTTTCTACAATATCATTATTTATAAGATTCTTGGAAATAATATTGTTAGATTCATCAAAAATAACATGCACAGATTCTTCAACAAGTAGAGTTCTTTTATTGAATACTCTATAAGGTTTACTGGAAATTGAATAACTAAGAAATATAGCTTCATCCGATTTAGTATCAAATTTTCCCAAGTTATCTTTATTGTTATTCAATACAAAGCATTTACAGCTAAATGCACACAAATGACTAAACCTTTTCAAATTTCATAAGGGGTTTTCTTAAGAATAGGTCTAATCATAGCTCGGTTTACAACATAGCATGCAGTGTTAACGGCTTCCGCCCAAAAATATTTAGGCAAATTATTTTCACAAAGCATAGTACGGACCATTTCTTCAAGAGTTCTAGTTTTTATTTCAACTACACCATTTTGTTGAGGAGTTCTAGGGGCAGAAAAATTATGATCAATTCCAAACTCATCACAAGACATGATAAAATCACCATTTTCAAATTCTCTACCATGATCACTTCTAATACTACAAATATTAAGATTTTTTTCATTTTGAATTCTTTTACAAAGTCTTGAGAAATTATAAAAAGCTTCATTTTTGTGTATTAAAAATAATACCCATGTATATCTAGTATAATCATCAATACAAATAAGAGCATACAATTTTCCTCCTAAACTTAATATTCTAGATGGTCCGAATAAATCAATATGCAAGAGTTGAAGCGGTTTAGTAGTTGAAACGATATTTTTGGATTTAAAAGAAATTCTAGTCTGTTGTCCAAATTGACATGCATCACAAAGTTTGTCTTTTTCAAAAATAATTTTTGATAAACTAATGACTAACTCATTTTTTGAAAGTTTGGAAATTAAATCAAAATGAGCATGTCCTAATCTTCTATGCCAAAGCCAACCATACCTACAAAAATTTGATTTTTCTATTGGTACCTATGGGGACGTATTTTGTGAATAAAAACACGTGGCCAAGGTGACGCCGAAGTGTCAGCCGAGATGCCACGTGGTCTGGTCTTGATGCCGAGGTGATCTCGGTTAGGCCGAGGTTGTTTGCGGAGATACCAGAATCCGAGATGAGCGGATAAAAGACAAGAGTCCTAGAATAAGGGAGGATCTCAGTCTGGATAAAGATAGAGCTCTTAGAGAGTTTATTCTTATCTAGCTGAGAGTCCAAGATGATCATTGAGCCTGAGTCCATTGAAATTAGGCTTTTATAGGGATCAAGTCAGTGTTAGTCATAAAAGCAAGGCACCCCCGTGGGTCTCAGGTATGTGTGATATACTATGAACAATAAGTGTTTTCTTGTGAGTTAAGTACAATTTGCTATCTTTGAGAAATATTTGATTACTAACTTAAGGGTCGGAGTGCCCCTGGGTGGACAAACCACCATCGGATTCTTATCTTTCTGTGACAAGTTGTTCGAGCTTAATCTATTTTGCCGGTGCTCTCTAGCTAAGTTCCCCATTTGGTTGTGTGGTCAGAAATCAACACCCACAATTTGGCGCCGTCTGTGGGAACTTAGTAAGGATAGATGGCTAACAACGAGCATAAAGAAAAGATCAGGGACGACATCCCTAGTGGGAGTGGTAAGCATGCCGATCCAAACATGGAGGAAGAAAACCATAATGAAGGAACACGAGATCAGAATCCCGAGGAGAAAAACGTTGGCCAAGAGGAAGATGCACCGAAGAAATCAGGCAGAGATAAGTATTACAACGAAAGCGACCTCCAGGTATGGAAAAATAGATGCCTAAGAAGAGACGGCGAGATGAAGGGAATGGAAAACAAGTTGGCAAACCTGTAATCGGTTGTCAACTTCATGATGCAGAACAATGTCATGCAGCCACCATTTCCATTGAAGGACATGCCGATTCCAGCAGCCAAGAATGATGCCCAGAAAGGAGGGCAGAAATGAATCCCAGCAGTTCCTCAACATGACAAGGTGAAGGAACGCTCACACTAGCCTTCATGGGACACTAGGCGACCAGAGTCAATGAGAGGAGAGTCTCAGAGGATGCCTCGTACCAAGGGAACTTATGTTAAGGAACATCGGCATGTTCAAGGGAAGGAACTTTGTTTTGACACGGTGAATGAAGAGAAGTCTAAGAGGACTCATAACGACACCGGAAGCAGCGCACCCAAGAGGCTGAAGTTCGTTGATAGCTGAGCTCTTAGACGAACTAAGGAGGATTTGAGGGACTACCTCTAGCAGAGTTGGATAGGTACAGAATGCCGAGGTCACATTACCCGTCATGCCGAGAACGCCATTCTCAGTAGAGTTGGATAGGTTTGAGGCCTCAAAAAAGTTCCATATGTTGAGGTTCTAGATATATAACGGTAATTCAGATCCGAACTTTCACGTCGGCTTATACCTAAATTCAATGGCATTGTATACCAGGAAAGAACCGTTGCTCTGCAAGGTGTTCCTCTCATCCTTTGGGGAAATAGCATTAGATAGGGTTCACAAGTTGCCGAAAGGGACTGTGAAGAGTTGGGAAGGCCTGGTTGAGATGTTTGTGGCCAGATTTATTACAAACAAATTGCAACCATTGAGGGTAGACACCCTGATGGCTCTAAAAATTGGCGAAAGTGAAAGCCTCAGGGCTTATGCCAAAAGGTATTATGAGGTGTTCAATCGAATACTAGGATGTAACCAGGAGTTGGCGGTCGTGTATTTTAAGAATGACTTGGAGGACGACTTCATGCTTCGAAAGTCACTAGCAAAGACTCTACCAAAGAGTATGGAGAAGCTCATAGCAAGGATCGAGAAGTATGCTAGAGTAAAAGAGGATACACCAGGAGCAAAAGCACCGAAGCAGGAAAAGGGAAATGGCTTGCCGAAGCAAGGCTGAGGTAATACTGGATTTAATAGACAAGAAACAAGACTAAGGGTTGCACAGGCAGTCACCACTGTGTTCCGGATCCTAGTTTATAATGTACTTGAAAGGATTAGGAACCAACTGTACTACAGAGCACCGGAGAGGATCCTTGGCGAATTTATGAGGAGAAGTCTAGGGAAGCACTGTGCTTACCACAATGAAGATGGACACCTGACGCAGGGTTGTAGAGCCCTAAAGGCGCATTTGGAAGATCTGGTCAGACAAGGTCACTTAAGGGACCTAATAGATAAGGCCAGAATGAGGGAAGAGGAGGAAAGGCTGCCCCAGGCACCGGCAGCACCACTTCCACCAGCACCACAATAGCAAGCAGACGGACCTCAAGTGATCAATGTGATTCACTCGAGGGTCAATAAGAACGAGGTACGTCGGGAGACTTAAAGGGTAAAGCATTTACAGCATGTGTATCAGGTCCAACAAAAAAGGCCTAGGACAGACGAGTGCCAGGGGCCAACGATGTCCTTTACTAAAGCAGACCTAGACATAGTGCAGCATCCGCACAACGATGCACTGGTAATAAACTTCAAAATTGGAAAATGCTAGGTGAGGCGCATTCTGATTGACCAAGGCAACTCTTATGACATCATGTATGTTAGATGTTACAAGGAGCTCGACTTTCACCAAGATGATTTGGAGCAGTCTAACATCTCAATGCTCGGGTTCAATGAAACGCCGACATGGTCCCTAGAAGCAATGAATTTGGAGGTACAGGCAGGCACCAAGAAGGTAAGTACAGAGTTCATAGTAATTGATACTCCCTCTCCTTACAATGTTATCTTAGGGAGGCCATGGTTGCCCGCAATGAGGGCAGTTCCCTCAACACTACACCAGCTGTTGCGGTTCCCAATAGAGCATGGAATTGAGGAGGTCAGAGGGGATCAGGTGTAGGCAAATAATTGCTCCATGGCAACAATGAAATCCACTTGCAACATGCGAGAGGCAGAAACAGTAGAAATTGAGGACGAGGACATGGAGGTCCTGGATGATGTCGGCAAAGAGCCGGCCGACAAAAACGAAAAAGCCTTAAAGAAAATTCTGGTCCAACAAGGTGATAAAGAGCGCTTCTTCCTTTTCAGCTTAGGACTGACTAAGGAGGAGGAAAGGGAGTTAGAGTCATTCTTGCAAGCAAACATAAAGGTGTTTGCCTAGAATCCATAAAAGATGCCTGGCATTGATCCCGAGGTCACTTGCCATAGACTAAATGTGGACATGTTAGCTAAACCTATCATTCAGTGAGCAAGGAGGCCGACGTTGGTTCATGTAGAGGCAATAGAGGAGGAAGTGGACAAATTGTTGGAGGCCAGAGCCATTCGGAAGGTAAACTACCCAACTTGGTTGTCAAACACAGTTGTTGTGAAAAAGAAGAATGGAAAGTGAAGGGTCTGTGTAAACTTCACCAGCCTGAATAAGGCTAATTAGTAGATGCCACTCAGGGCATGGAAGGATGAGTTTCCTGGACGCTTGCAGGAGATACCATCAGATAGCAATGTATCCCCCCGACGTGGAGAAGGCTGCACTTATCACCCTAAAAGGGTTGTATTGCTACAAAGTGATTCCTTTCGAGTTAAAAAATGTAGGAGCAACCTACCAGAGGTTGGTAACTAAGATGTTCAGACATCTAATTAGCAAAACAGTGGAAGTGTACATTGATGACATGATCGTGAAGACCAAAGAACCTGAGAATCACCTGGCCGACTTAAAAGTAGTTTTTCATATCCTTAGAACATATCGGCTTCGACTCAATGCTTCGAAATGCGCATTTGGAGTTGGGTCTGGTATGTTCCTAGAATACTTGGTTACCAGAAAGGGCATTGAGGCATGCCCAAATCAAATCAAGGCTATCCTGGAATTGAAAAGTCCAACATCAGCAAAACAACTGCAAATGTTGACTGGAAGGGCCGCAGCCCTGAATAGATTTATAAGCAGAAGTTCAGATAAATGTAAACCATTTTTCAGTTTGTTGAAAAAGGCCACAGATTTTTTGTGGACAGAGAAATGCGAAGTCGCCTTGGCCGACTTGAAAAAGTACCTGACAACAGCTCTAGTTCTGTCAAATCCAGTACCCAGAGAAAAACTATTCTTATACTTGGCCGTTTCAGAGTACGCAGTGAGTGCAGTGATAATCAGATGAGAGAAGGGAGAACAAAGGGCAGTGTACTATGTGAGTAAAACCTTAGTGAGTATAGAGACCAGGTACTTACCCCTGGAAAAATTGACATTAGCACTGGTAATGGCTTCGAAGAAACTGAATCATTACTTCCAAGCCCACAAGATTGTGGTACTAACGTATCATCCTTTGAAGTCCCTATTATAGTAAGGAGATCTGACAGGAAGGGTAGCCAGATGGGCAATAGTGTTGGGCCAATATGACTTAGAATTTGGGCCCTGAACAGCAATTAAGGGCCAGGTGCTGGTCGACTTTGTGGTCGAGTTCACACTTGGTGCCATTTCACGTCAAACTCCGATGAGCCGCGGTTTGGGGTGCCCAAGAGAGTAAGAAGAAACCCAACTGGGGCTAGAGAACCCCACTCAAGCGAAATAGAAGAAAGAAGAAAAACCAAAGCCTGCAATATCTACATCGACGACTCCTTCCGCCTGTTTGTTGATGGAAGTTCAAACCGTTAGGGAGAGGGGGTAGGGGTGGTGTTGGTATCACCAGATGGACGAATGTTAGAACAATCTATTCGTTTGGGGTTCAAAGCATAAAACAATAAAGCAGAATATGAACTAATCATAGGGTTGAAGTTAGTCGCAGCAATGAAAGCCGAAGAGGTGGTAGTCTTCTATGACTCCTAACTTATAGTGAACCGGGCAACATGTGAGTAAACAGCTCAAGATGAAAGAATGATAGCCTGTGTCAAGGAAGTTATTAGACTGCTAGCATTGCTCCAGGATTGTCAGCTACAGCAGGTTAGCCGAGATGATAACTGTCATGCCGATGCCTTGGCTAACCTGACTAGTGCAATGAAATCAGAAGAGACAAGGACAATAATGGTTGATTATTTGTCAGGCCCAAGTGTGGAACCACTAATCACAGAGCACGAAGCAATATGTGTGGAGATGGGACCAAGTTGGATGGATACAACAGTGGTATTCCTTAGGGATGGCAAGCTGCCAGACGACTGAAGAGAAGTACATAAAATCATGTTGAAATCGGCCAGGTTCAGCCTAACAGCATATGGCCACCTTTACAAGAGGTCCTTCACTGGTCCCCTTTTGAGGTGTCTGCATCCCTCCTAGGTTGAAGACTTTCTGTATAAAATACCTGAAGGGGTATGTGGAAGCCATGCTGGTGGTAGATCACTTGCTCATAGGGCCATTACTCAGGGGTATTGGTGGCCTTACATGCAGAAGGATGCTAAAGCCTACGTCAGAAAGTGCGAGAAGTGTCAAAGGTTTATACCTTTGATACATCAACCAGCAACAGATTTGAACCCAGTATCCAGCCATTAGCCATTTGCTCAGTGGGGCATGGATTTTGTTGGACAACTACCCCAAGCAACTAGGCAAAGGAAGTTTCTGCTGGTAGCAACTGACTACTTTACCAAGTGGCAACAGGCTGAACCCCTTGCAAAAATTCGAGACATTGACATAAAGAACTTTATATGGAAGAACATCATCACCAGGTTTGGGATCCCAAGGGCAATAATAGCAGACAATGGCACACGGTTTGACAGTAAGCTAATCAAAAGCTTCCGTGTAAAGTACAAAATCAAGAACTACTACTCTACTCCGAATTTCCCTCAAACCAATGGTCAAGCAAAGGTATCCAATAAAACTATCTTGGATGGAATCAAGAAGAGGTTGGAAGTAGCAAAAGGAAAGTAAATGGAAAAGTTGCCCAATGTGCTTTGGCATATAGAACTACGCTGAAAAGATCAACTGGGGAGTCTCCTTTTGCCATGGCTTATGGCACTGAAGCAATTTTCCCACTAGAAGTTGACATCCCTGGGATCAGGACCTAAGGAGTAGAGAATGGGACTAATGAGGCATTCCTAACCCGAGATTTAGACCTACTAAAGGAGAAAAGAGAGAGAGCATCAATTCGGCTGGGGGCATATCAACAGTAGCTTGTTAGGGTTTACAACAAGAAGGTCAACCCAAGAGAATTCGAAGTTGGGGACCTTGTGCTGAGGAAAGTAGTCGGCAATAAGAAGGACCCTAGGGAAGGCAAGCTAGGCCCAAATTGGGATGAGCCTTATAGAATCATCTTGGTCGCAGGCAATGGAGCATATCGGCTTGAGGACAGTGATGGCAAAAAGTTGCCAAGACCTTAGAACACTTGCAATTTGAAGTTTTTCTATCATTAGATTTTTTTCGAAGTTTATGTCATTGGCCGAAGTAATAATAAAATTTTAGTTTGATTTTTATGATTTTGATATTTGTGCGATAGGACTAACTAATCCTATGACAATGTTTCCGAATGAAACATGACAAATAACTTAGACTTATTATATGGCAGAGTTGAATTATACTTGCATATAATATAATTGAACTAAGTTGGCGATATTTCTGAATGAAATATGATGAATAATTTAGACTTATTATATAGCAGAGTTGAATTATTCTTGCATATAATAGAGTTGAATTAAGTTAGCCATGTTTTTGAATAACTTAGACTCATTATATGGTAGAGTTGAATTATACTTGCATATAATGGAGCTGAACTAAATTGAATTAACCTGGACTTGCCATATTAACAGAGTCAAACTCAGAATGGAACTAAGTTCATTAACAGAGAAACCGAGGTTGAAACACCTCGAGAAGTCTTTGTTTGAATCTGACTTCGGCGAAGGACCATAGACACATGCTTAATGTGAACTTAAGTGAAACTTAGGTTCACATTAGGGGGTAGGGAGTAGGAACTTGGGACTGGTTGAAATTTTCAAAAGAATTTACAAGTTAAAATGGGCTTAACACTTGTTAAAAATTCGAAAAAATTTACAAGTTAAAGTTAGCCGAGGTAATTATGAATAAAGCATCCGAGATACATATTACCCGAGATGACCAACCAGGTGGTCCAAGATTGGAAAGGGTGAAATCTTAATAGAAGATAGCATATGGAGGTAAAAAAGCAATACTGAATAACACTTGTAAAAATATTTTGATATTTTTAAAGTGTTAGCTGAGGTATGCCAATGGTTGGCCGAGGAAAATAGTTAAGGTTTATATTCGAGATATTATATTCCAGAGTTATTATACAGTTAAGGAATACTTTGAAGAAATACAAAAATATTCTAAGTATAGAAGCATGAAAGGCATGAAAGAAAGCAGTAAACAAGCATAGAAGAAAAGAAGGCATATATTCAACACTTGGAAGAAAACAGAAGACATGCATTAAGAAAGAGACAACTTGTTCAAGTACATAAATAGGCACATTGGCCCGACAAAAACAAACACTGTTCAAAACAAAGGAAAAAGTACAAAGAAGAGATTCCAAACAGACTGTTTTGCATTGGCGGTTGGTTGTGTTTTGGCCTCAACAAACAGTTGGGAGAGCTTTTCGGTAGCCTTCTCGGCCTCGATCTCTAGAAGAGTCTTGTCAAGGCTCTTCTCGCGCTTTCAACCTCGGCTTCAAGTGTGTTCTTGGAGACCTCGTCCTTGTCCTCTTGAGTCAAGTCCAGGACTTGCTCATTCAGAGTTGGGGACTTGGCCCCAGCAACATCAGTCCTTTTAGCCTCATCCTTATCAGCCTCAATTTCTTCATCCCCTTTGGTCTCATCCTCAGATTAGCTTGGGCTGGGAGGGAATGGCATGACAAGTCGGCTCTTGTCCTAGAGGGACGAGTCATCAGGGACAGCCAACTCCTTCAAAGCAACCATCCAACCAAGGGTGTAACCTCTGTTGCATGCCTGCTTGACTTGCTTTTTGTATTCATCACGAACGTCAGCTGCTCCCTCGGCATAGGTCTTCTTATCCGTCTCCTTTATCTTGGCCGCCTTGGTAACAAGCGTTGCTTGCAGCTTGGTCTGGGCTTGAGACTCCTTATCTTTGGCCTCTTTTGCCAAGGTTGCTCAATTTTGGCGCGGTCTTCGGCTTTCTTCAGGGCCGACTCAGTAGCCTTAGCCTGATCCAGAAGACCTCAGACACGAGCCTCGGCTTTGTTTAGCGAAGTAAGAAGTTTGGCTACCTCATTTGTTTTTTGGGCTAGTTCTTTCTTGAACTCATCAGTCTTAACTGCAGGGGAGTAACCCTGCTGGATAACCTGCAAGAGTGCAAAGGAAATTCGTTAAGTATGAAAACCAGAGTTAAAAATTCGACCAAAAATTACAAGTGTTAAGACTTACCAAGACACAATGCTGCATCATCATCGTATAATTTTCATAGTCTGAAAGCTCGGCCATCCGATTGATGACGACTGGGAGTAGAACTGCGGTGGACATGACGGCACCGACTTCCAGATTGTCGAGCGCGCTGTCCCCAACTAGAAGAGGTTGGTCTCCGGCCATGATAGATGGAGTCCAAGGAGCATCAACGCAGAAACTAGAGGGATTAGAAGACCTATCGGACCTCAGCCTTTTGGATTGCGGTGGGTCAGACGCCTTGGCCTCGGCTAGCCTCTTGTCAGCAGTAGGAGTACTCTTTTCAGACTCGGCCAGTTTTAAGATCAGTACAGTGTCCTCAGAATCAATCTGAGTCACTATAGCCTTGGCTTTAGCCTTTTTTACTCTCTTAGGCTTTGGCTTGGGTTGAGTGGAAGAAGAAGAGGATTGAACAGTCACTACCCCAGGGATATCAGCTAGTAGGTCCTCGATGATGGCTAGTTTGCGGCTCATTTCGTCGGCAGCAACAACAAGTGTAACATTGGTGCTGAAGTGAATGGCGGGAAAGGCAATGGGAGGATTGGTCGGATCGTAGGCCAGCACCTCAAAATCCTGTCATTTGCGGCTACGAGTTCTGATTGGTATGTTTGGTATGTTTGGTAGAGCACGACGTCGGCGTCGGCACTGAGATTGTGGGATTAGTTGAGCTGGAGCAGAGGTGGAGGGTTGCTCTACTGGGTTTGAGAAAGAGGCCTGATCTGGCCTTGACGATGAAGTAAATGTGGGAGTTGTTACTGATGGGGTAGTCTTGCTTCGGCGTGGGACGTCGGGTAACGTGGACTTATAGGTCGAGATATAATTAAGTAATAAAGGGGCTTTGCGCTTATTAATATCCAAACCCAAAAGCCTTTTTAGATTGGGGCTAGGGAAGAAGGTCTGCTGAAAATCCTTTGCTGGCTAGGGAAGTGCTGCAAAAAGAAGTGAGAAAAAGAACATTACAAAAAACAGATATATACTGACAAATCCTACCTAAAATATGATTAAAAAGGTAACTCAGCTCTTACCATCACCTTCTTTAAACACCGATCGGCACAGAGGATAGAGATGAAGGTCATCGTTGGGTGCAAATTCCCAGTTGCCTGAGACGATAAAGTAATCATCTCCAGCACTCTTGTTAGAGTCTATGAGGTCAGCTATTAATTTGTAGGCAGTGGACCTGGGCTTAAGGTAGTATGTGTAGCCTTTTTCAGACTTAAGGTCACACATGGTATAGCAGAATTGGATGTCGACTAAAGTGATCCTAGCTTTTTCTCGGTGTGCTAGTTCAATTATGCCATTGATGACCCGATATGAGTTTATGGCAAGTTACATAGGGTTAAGTTTGTAATAATGGACGATTTCATGAAAGAGAGTATCAAAGGGAAACCGAAGTCCACATTTGATAACGGCAACCACTGGGAAGGGCATGGAATCCCCATCCGGCATAATAGAGTCCTCCTCCCCAGCTAACCTAAGCTGGACGTCGATTGGGATAGAAAACTCTCTCCTAAAGTGCTCAAGTTTTTTCTGAGGAATCTACCCTCCACATAAACATACCCATTATCTCGGCTTAGAGTGTTTTCGGAGAAATATTAGAGGAGAAAATGATAGGGATTGGGAACCTCGGCTAAAACCGAAGCTGGAGCTGGGGCGAGGGTTTTTTAAGATCTAGGAGGAACTTGTTTCAATTTTCCTAGAGAATGTGATTTCTATCAAATCCCAAAACCTGAATCTAGACAGAAACAAGAATCAAAGGCTAGAATTTGGAAGCAAGTCAAAGAAAAACAAAAAAGAACATGATTCAAAATCAAGAAAGCAACATTTTTCAAGAAACATTGAATAAGTGTGTGCGGATGTGCAAAAGCCAAGAACAGTGGAAAAATTGTTAAAACTTCAAATTTATGAGCACTATGTGTGTGTGGGAATCACGAACAATGTGAATAGACACAAGGATATATTATGCAGTGAAGATTCAAGAACAAAAACTGATTTGCAATGGCAACGAACAATATGTAAACACGTAACAGATACACAACAAATCAAAAATAAAGGACAGAGATTACAAGACAAGAAATCACGAACTTACCAAATAAAGGCTGGAAGGAAGTTTGCCGAAGTCCAACGTTGGCATTGTCTAGAGCCCAATGGTAAAAAGTCGCCGAAAGCAGAAGTCAGATAAACGCAGAAAGCTTGAAAGGACGGTAATGGAGGTTTGATGGAAATTTCGTAGATAGAGAAAACTTTGAGAGAGAGTGCGAGAATGCGAAGTGAAAAGACAGAGAATGAAAAAGTGTTTTTGTTAAAATGCGAAAAGGCAGCAAAACATAATTAAACACGTTGGACGACGTGCTTGTCAGGCGGCGTGCGCAGAAGCGACGTGACCTGATAGCGCGTGTCAGGTACGAATTGATAAGGAAAGAACGCGTGGCAGAAACGGATGAGAAAAATCGTACGTGACAGCTCATGAGCAGATAAAACTCTTGGAGTTCTTGATTTAATGAGGCAGAAACCTCGACTAGAGTGATTTTGGTTGAAAAAACTTAAAGAACATGGTTTTTGGTTCTTCGTTTGTGACAAGTGGACAGTTGAGTCCTGGTTACATGAAGTCAATAAGTAATGATCTCAGACGTGGAAAAAAGAACGAACTTCAGCCGACGTGGTAAATGAACTAGCGATGTAGGTTCTATCACCTCAGATTGTCGAGGTAATAGAACCTAGGGGCAGTTATGGGGATATATTTTGTGAATAAAAGCATGTGGCCAAGGTGACGCCGAAGTGTCAGCCGAGGTGCCACGTGATCTGGTCTTGATGCTAAGGTGATCTCAGTTAGGTTGAGGTTATCTGTGGTGATATCAGATTCCGAGATGAGCGGATAAGGGATAAGAGTTCTAGAATAGGAGAAGATCTCAGGGAGTTTATAGGGAGTTTATCTCTATCTAGCTGAGAGTCCAAGATGAGCATTGAGCTTGAGTCTATTGAAGTTAGGCTTCTACAAGGATCAAGTCAGTGTTGGCTATAAAAGTAGGGCACCCCCATGGGTCTTAGGTATGTGTGATATACTGTAAGCAGCAAGTGTTTTTTTTTGTGAGTTAAGCACAATTTGCTATCTTTGAGAAATATTTGATTACTGACTTGAGCGTCGGAGTGCCCCCGGGTGGACAAACCACCGTTGGATTCTTATCTTTCTATGATAGGTTGTTCGGACTTAATCTATTATGCTGGTACTTTCCAGCTAAGTTCCCTGTTTGGGTGTGTGGTCGGAAATCAACACCCACAGTACCCATATTTTCTTAGGTCCATAAAAGTTAGAATTTGACACTCTTGAAATGTCTTTGGGATCCACATCTTTTTTATTTTAGCAAAATGATTTCTTTTAACAGGACATGAAGATGAAATATGACCTTTTGTACCACAAAAATGACATGTGAGATAAGAGTGACTAGAAGATGCATGCACAAAACCATTTTTTGTAGTTTTTACTTTTGAAAAAGGTTTATATCCAATTCCGGCTCTATCAAAAGTACGATTTTGATTTTTAAGAATTTTATCTAAATGTCTCTCTACCTTGAGTGAATTTTGAAAGAGTATTTTTCAAGTCTTCAATATTTTCTTTCAAAACAATGTGCTCCTTTTTTAAAGACTCATTTTCTTCTTGTAATACAACTAATTTTTTCTCAGAAATTGAAAACTCTTTTCGAGTTAAAATCTTATTTTCCTTTTTCTTTTTCATGGCTTCATTTTCTAAAGTATTTGTTTTGGAAGTTAAGGATTTATTTTTCTTTTGATAAACTTGAAATCACTTTCTTTTGACAGTTACTTTTCAAACTAAGTTTCATAAATTCAACATGTAATTCATCAAAAGCCGATTGTAATTCATCAAACGTAAAATATTCGTTATTTACCTCATCTTCGTTTCCAAGTGCAATTAAGCATAGGTTAGCAACCTCATTTTTGCAAACTTCGGTTTCTGAGTCACTTTCATCGCTATCTTCTCCCCATGCTGCAATCATGGATTTCTTCTTGTCTTTCTTGAATTGTTTCTTAAGTTCCAAACATTCTGATTTGTAGTATTTGGGTTTGTTGCATTCGTAGTAGATAACTTCAGATTTTTTGTGATTTTCTCCCTTTTGAAAATCCCTATTGTTGAAATCTTTTCTGAAATTTTTTTGTACACCTTGTTTCTTTTTCACAAACCTTTTGAACTTCCTAGTGATGAATGTCATTTCCTCATCATCATCCGAATCATCTTCCTCATCCTCTTGATGTTTCAAGGTAGATTTGAAGGTTATTCCTTTCTTCTTGTTATTGCCCTCCTCTTCTTTTCCTTCTTGCATTATGAGCTCATGAGTTAAGAGAGATCTCATTAACTCATCTAGACTTAGCTTTGATAAATCCTTGGCTTTGGTAATGGCAATGACTTTTGTCTCTCAATTTTTTGGCAATAACCTAAGAACTTTTCTTACAATTTCAGCATTAATATATATTTTTCCAAGAGAAGTTAAACCATTAATAATATCAGTAAAGTGAGTAAACATTTGAAGAATAGTTTCATCAGGCTTCATTTTAAAAAGTCAATAATTATTGACTAGCAAACTGACTCTAGATTCTTTAACTCGTTTGGTTCCCTCATAAGTCACTATAAGCTTATCCCAAATTTCTTTTGCGATTTTACATGTGGAAATTTTATTGAATTCATTGGCATCTTGGGCGCAATACAACATGTTTGTGGCTTTGACATTAATTTAGGCCATTCTAGTGTCTGATTCATTCCACTCATCTTTAGGTTTTGGTACCTTAAGGCTATCTACGATTTTGGTAGGAATTGTTAGACCATTGCAAATAATTTTCTAACATTCATAATCATTAGATTAAACATGTATGGTCATCATAGTTTTCCAATAGCTAAAATTTGTGCCGCTAAACAGTGGTGGCCTATTGGATGCTTGTCCCTTAGGTAAGGAATAACTAGGGGTTTCCATGATCTACTCTAAGACGGTTAAGTCACACAAACTAGAGTTTAGGCTTTGATACCAATTGTTATCGCAGGTAGGCAACCTAAGAGGGGGGTGAATTAGGTTATTAAAATTTTTTTTACAATATTAAAATTTATAAACACAATATTCAGAATTTTAACAAATAAAAAACAGAATAATAATTATCAATATAAAAGTAAGAGGGATAGGGAGAGAAAATCAAACACTGAGATTTATAATGATTCAACACGCTAGGCCTACGTCCACTTCCCAAGGAACCTCCTTGAGAATTTCTTTACTATCAAATTGAATTAATACACCACCAAGTCTTCACCAAGCTTGTAGATTTTGCACAAGACTTACTCTTATCTATTGAGCCTCACTCAACAATAAATGCCTTACCCTTACAAAAATCTCTCACAAAAATAATGAATAAAAATAAGTGGTACTTAAACCCTCTTTTACAATAATTTTCTCACAAAGATAAATATGAAAGTGTAAGAACAAATGCTACACTTAGATTTGAAAGTGAAAGAGCAGAATACAATATACTCAAAATTTTGGAGTACGTAGAAATTTTTTCTCTTCAAGTTCTATATTTTTCTCCACACACAACACTTCTATTTATACTAAAAAATATACCCGTTGGAAATAGGATGCTCCTTTCTAACGTCATGAATTACATGGGCACGCTCATTGATTTCAAATAGATAGCAAATGATAATGTTTAAAAAAATGATAACAGTAAAACAAACTTTTTCTTTTTTTTTCAAACATAGAGCCACCGTTTTTCTCTTGTAGGCAATGTTACCAAAATAATATAATACAATATTCACAACTTTAAATTCAAACAAGCAAATGATTTCCTCCATCTTTTTCTTCTTATTTTATTATAATAATATAATACAATATTTACAACTTTGAATTCAAACAAACAAATAATTTGCTCCATCTTTTTCTTGTTTTATTATAATACATGTGTGTGTGTGTGTGTGTGTGTGTGTGTGTGTGTGTGCGAGAGAGAGAGAGAGAGAGAGAGAGAGAGACATGATATACTCAATGTAGTGTAAAAAATCTAATTGCTCACGTGATGTATTTTATTTATATTATATGCATTATAATATTCTAATCAAATATTTGCATACATAGTAAAATTTCTTTAAATAATATTTATAATAGATCTGAACATATATACCCTTTTTAAATTTCTATATATGTTGTAAAGATTTTCAAATAATATAACCTAAAATTCCATGTGGATATATCATTTTTGTCAAAAGAAGGCAACTCATTAATATCAAATTTATCAAAATAAGACAACCAATCAATATCAAATTTGTCAAAAGATGAATAGTGATCAACCTAAATTTTCAAAAAGTGAATAGTAAAGTTTTCAAAAATATTTTTTATTTAAATAATATTTAACAAATGTATCATACAATATATATTTTAAACAGATAATATTTTGTGTCAAATAATATGTATATTAAAAAATCTAAATTTTTCAAATAATATTTTAGACATCATCAAAATTAAACAATATGATTAACACAGGATATCCTAGAAAACGTGGTTATGATGGCATATGACAAGCCAATGATTGAAACAATTGAAAACTCGGAGGATGATGACCACTCCCTCAAAGATGCCCTCGAGCCAGAGGATGAAGATCACTCCTTCGAAGACTCCTTTGAGCCAAAAGGCGAGGAAGTTTCTTATAGTGAACCTTTCAATCTACAAGGAAGAGTTGGTTACAAAGCATCCCTTAATCCAAGAAGAAAGCATCTTATTTGTATGCCATCCTACTTCAATGAAACTAAGGAGTTTGTTAACTATGAGCCGCCGAGGATAGAAAAAGATCCAGATCACTATGCAAAGACTCTCTAGGATAACATCAAGTTCAAACAGTTCTTTGATCAGCTTGGGCTTTCTGAGGATACGAGAACTAAAATTACCAAGTCTATTATCAACATTGCTGAGGCACACCATGAGGGAGGTGTGACAGTTGAGGGATTTATTTTGAGAAAAGCAAGGGAGCATACTAGTGCTATAATCTTTTCTGAGACAGACCGAAAGTACATTTTTTCACATAACCAACCACTCTATGTGACCGCTTACATTAATAAAGTTGAGTTCAAGAGGCCTTTGCTTGGTAACGGAGCTTCCATCAATATCATGACCCAAGCAACTTTAGAGAAGGCCAAGATTTTCAAAAACCACATCGTGAAACAACCATTAGTCATCATAGGTTTCAGAGGAGAAGAAAGAGTTACTTTGGGGCAAGTGATAGTTAATTTGGCCATGGGGGTGATTCGCTCAGCCACTTGGTTTTATATCATTGACTCTGACACAAACTATTATATTATCTTGCAGAGGACTTGGATGCACATGTATGGGGCTATGCCTTCAAGTTATTATCAATGTGTCAAAGCTAAGTAGGGAAATGAGACAGTGACTATAGAGGCTTCAGAAAGACTTTTTGATACATGCGAGCCTTGTTATTTGGATGACAAACCAAAGGTCGAGTCAAGTAAATGGCTGTTGTCCCAGCTTTCCTCTTTGACCAAAAGCTCTATTGTCCCTCAAACGATAATAAAGGTCTGAGAGAGAGGCAAGATGTATTACCTATGATGGTGTGGGGGGTTAGTTTCTCCCATAGCTGGCCCCAAGTTGAAAGAATAACCTCCCGATGAGGGCATAGTGTTAAAGCTTGAAATGGCTCCAGAAATATATGCAAGATGGACCGAAGTCGCAACTTGAGCAACTAGTGAAAGCTTTCCAAATGACCTTGCAACTCTAAGGGCAAGTGCCAACATTCCATAGAAGAAGTTTATCTATGACATTTACAATTTGTATTTACTGCATTGTCCAAGAAATTTTTATCTTTCTTTCTGATGTTATGAAGAAATTTATTTTCTCCACATTGTGTATCTCTATTAGAAGTTTATTTTCTCTATATTGTGTATCTTTATTGTATTATGTTGCTTGAGACCGTTTTCAATTTTTTGTCACCTCTCGAAGAAGAAAGAGGAATAGTAGACTCGGTTACTAACCTGAAGGGACCTTTCTTGACGAAGTAGAAGTGTACTTCCACTCGGATTTCCAAAGGACAGCCTTTGCTTCCATTAGTTGCCGAAGTAGAGTGTACTCCCACTTAGACTGTCAAGAGACAGCCTCCATTAGTTGTCGAAATAGTGTGTGCTCCCAGTTGGACCTCCGAATAGCAACCATTGCTTTCATCAATGCTTCGAGGGTCTTTCTTGCTGAAGTAGAGTGTGTGCACCCACTTGAACTTTCGAAGAAAAGCCTTTGCCTCCATTAGTGTGAGTTTCAAGGGCCTCAAGGTTGTAGACTTCTTACAAGAAGCGAGTTTCAAGAGATCTTTCTTGCCAAAGTAGGGTGTACGCTACTACTCGAACTTTCGAGTGACAACCCTTGCTTCTATTTAGACTTCCGAAGGATAACCCTTGTTTTCATTAGTGCGGGTTTCAAGGGCCCTAGGGTCGTGAAGTTCTTACAAGAATTCATTCGCCTGAAATAGCATTTCTTTTCTCTCAATGGCCAAGCATTTAACAAGGGTTTAACAGAGCCTTATTTTCTTTCTCAAAGAAAAGCAATGAGTAACAATCAGAAACTCAAGACCCATAAAAAAAAAAAAAAAAAAAAAAAAATAGTATTTAAAGATCCATAGCAAGAAGTTCATAAATGTGTTTTCTAAAGTACAAACAGATCCAAAAATATAAGAAGAAGGAAAAAAGGGTTTCGGTAGAAATAGCTTACAGATCTAAATCAATGTAGAAGACATGAAAGAAATTGACAGAGTAAGCACTATGGAAGCAAGAAAGAGACCAAAGCAATATCGCAAGTGCAGAATGGGTAGAGACAGTTAGAACAGGTCAGCGGCAGCACAGGTAGATTGCACAAGCAGTGAGTGAGAAAGGTGTTGGGCGGACCGATGACGCGTTGTGTGGGCGATGTGGTCTGCGTTGGTCAGTCGCGGTTGATAGCGGCAGCGATGTCGCAAGTGCTGGAACCTGTGGCGGTTGTCTTTAGTGAGAGCACAAGATGCGGTGGCTGCGGTGTACACAAGGGCAGCGTGAGAGCAGCTGTGGGTGAGTTGTCGAACCTGAGTGGTTGCATCCCAAGGCCAAGATGCCAACAGAGAGTGGATTGGTGGTGATGTCAACAGTCACCAGTGCTAGCTCACAAGTATCAGTGGTAATTTTGATGACCATGGGTTAGGGGAAAAAAAAAAAAAAGCCAAGAAATTGGTTTACGCTACTAGAGAAAGAAAACGTGTTTTGGGTGTCTGTGGGAAAATAACACCTGGAGTGAAGATAGAAAAAGCTGAAAGGTTTTCAAACGTTCTAGAAGGAGAAGAAAAAAATGGGTCCTTGCTAAGCTTTAAGCTTTTGTTGTTTCCAGTGGCTAAAGAATTGATTATAAAAAAAATAAAAAATAAAAAGTCAAGACCGTTGGGATTTGTTTGTTTTCAAGAGAAAAAAAATAATTAATCCTTGGTTGGTTTGGTGGAAGCATTAAAATATTTAAGTTTTAATTTTTCTTGAGAAAACAAAAATTAAAGGTGCAAAAGTATGTTTGTCAAACATGGCATAAGAATAAAAGATTCATTCTTATCTTTATTAGTTGTTAATCTTATCCATAAATTATGATGAGTTATCAATTTTATCCAAAAGTCACATAAAGACAAAATATTCCCAAGCGAGGAAAGTGAAGTATGACCGAAGAAGTGAAAATATGCATGTCCAAGAAATTTAAAATTACCCATACATGCAAAGGGAAAAATGTAAGAGAGGTTAACTTGAACCTATTAAATTAATTGGGCCTAATCGAAGCCCAATCGGAAAGTTCAAAAAATTGGTGAACTTGAAAAAATTATTGCCAAATGAGCCCAAGTGAATTCCATGGAATGGGCCCACGAGAAAGCCGACAAATTGGGCCGAGGAAGACGTATAAAGCAGTTATCTCTAAAAAGAGTCCAACAAGCCCATCCGAGGACACCAAATCATATAGGCGTCCAAAGAGGTTAACCATTGCTTTCAAAAGAGATGAAACCCTCGAAGGAGATCCATTCTCCGAGGTACTGGCTTAGTCTTGAAAGGATTCGGAACCACAAACCTAGAGACCTATTTGAGCTCGGACTCAAAAAGGTTCGGATCCGTGAACCTAGAGATCCGAAACACTTGGCTTTGAACGGATTTGAATGCAATCTAGAAGTCGATCCGTTAATAAGTCCTGGAACACTTATAGGCTTGGAGCTTTCCGGGATCTACGAACTAGAACCATGGGCGTGACGGAGTCCAAACAAAGGACCCGATCCTGAGGATGGTGAGTAGAGATAAATTCACTCTTCGGTTAAACTAGCTTATTCCCGGGTTGAGGTGGTACGATCTAGGGGGTCCTTAAGACTCGGCAATATTTGCAACAAGGTGTTCTCTTGAACTAATCTTGACCCTCCTGTGACAAGACGTCCTCTTGGACCACCCCTGACCCTTTGAGATAATTGGGGATCATTGGTTAGTTGTGGCTAAGAAAAAGGGTTCAGCAAGAGGTTGATCTCATCTTCGGAGTTTTCCTCATCCTCGAAGAGGTCACTTATTCGGACAAGATAGTTAGAGGGAATATTCCCTATATGCCTTACACATGGACTCCATCTTACATCATGAGGTGCCTATAAATAGCACTCACCCATATCTTTACAAGAGATGGATTTTTGAGAGATAACTCTTTGGAAAGAACTAATTTCCCTTCTCCATTATCCACATTGAGAGTGAAAGTGGGAGAGCCTTGCCATTATTCTCTTTCTAACTACTTTGCCTTCTTCTTCACCCAATCTTTATCTTCATCATCTCTTTGTATTCTTAGTTGTGACTGTTAAAGAATTTAAGCCTCCCATCATTTTTAGAAAATTCGAGTTTTCTTTAAAGATCTTTGAAGATCTTCGAAGTTTCCGACAACATTCTTAAACCCTCTCATACAGAATACTTACCTTATTTTTGATGGGTTGCTTCAAAAAAATTATTTTGATTATTACTCTCATCCAATATTTGATTTTGTTAAAACTTTTTTCTAGGATTTAGAGTTTCAAAATAATCAAAAAAAAAAAAAAAAAAACAATGATGTTGATGATGATGGTGAATTTTGGTAGGGTGGAATGGAGTTTTGGAGGGAGGATGAAAAAGAAGAAGAAGAAAAAGAAATAACGTTGACGTCTTGGGAAAGAAGATACAGAGAATTGAATAGGAATAACTGATTAGGGCTGTAGCTCAGCTTTTTCGTGCCCCCTTTCAGAAGCTCGAAATGAAGCCCTACGGTTTTGGACTCCCATGGTTCTGAATCTAATCTCACAAGTGCAATGTGAAATTGATAAACACCAAAGAGTCCAAATCCGGCAAATCGTTTTGAAAATTTGATTTTGAATCAAAAAGTGCTAAATTTGGACTGCTTTGCCAGATATAGAGTCGTCACCTAAATATTTTATTTTGGGAGAATTTAGGAAACACATAACTCATGCCAAAGGCCACGTGTCCATCATTTCCAAAGTTGCCTCAGCTTAGAAACTTAGGTACGAGATAGGAAGGTCGTGAATTGAGCACCCCCGCTCGCCCAATCAAAGATCTGCCTCTACTAATTATGATATAATTTTTTATCAACATTATGTGCTCTTGTTTCGGTTATTAGACTAGCTTTACTATGTGATGCGCGCATATAAGTATAGACTAGTTTGCTCAATTTGGAACAATTTAACTCATGTTTGTTTGTGAAAATGGTTTGAATTTGCCACCTCAACTGGGCTTAAAATTTGCAGATTTGCCACCAAACATAGTGGGCTTAAAGCGGATTTGCCACTCAACAAAGTGAGCTTAAAACATACATTCGTTGAATCGTTTCAATTCAAACAACAACTCTTCATCCACAGGCATTCAAGCAGTTTAACACTTAAGCATTTAGCCCCATGGCAAGCATGCTAGACACGGCAAAATTCACACTCATGCAAATATGCTAAAACATTAAAAACTCACATAGTACTCCAAGCTAAGAAGACATGAGTTAGGAAAATATGCATGATTCCTAACTATACGATATGCCTAATGCAACACATGCAATATGCAATTAATAGGCTCGGCTACTGATATGGCACATGGATCGATTTGATAACATGTGGTTAAAAACGTATTCAAAGAAAGTATTGAAATGACAATGCAGTTTGAATGATGCGCCGAGTCTCGGTGGATGCAAGACAAGATGAATGTATGTAAACATAAAATATGCTAATTGAAACATGTCCCTAATCTAACCATCAAAAGCGATTAAATAAAAAGGAAAAAGACGTGGGGTTGGAAGATATACACATTATTACAATTTGCTCTCACAAAAGAGAGTCCGAATGAATAAAGCTAAGCTAACTAGCAACTAATTAGGGCTAAGCTAATTAAGCTAATTAGACTAATTATTACAAACCAAATGAAATAAATAGCTAAACTAATTAACTAATTATTACAATACTTGAATGAATCAACTAGTAAACTAACTAACTAATATACAACACAAATGTAAGTAAACTAAGCAATAAAACTGCGCTACCACTACTCCACCTCGGGAAGCGGAGGATGCACATGCTCGGTTTTTGCCCGAAAAGACATCCATTTTGCTCTCAGAAGCCTCTGTTTGCAGAGTTGAACATTTTCAGAACCTTTCTGCTCCACTTTGCCAAAATCTACTGAAGCTTACATCAGTGGCCTACCGGCCATGGATGAAAGATGTCGGCCCTCTGTTGGCCAAGAAGGTGGCCTACCGGCCATTAATAGTGCACTACCGGCCATGGATGGTGGCCCGCTGGCCACTGATGCACTGGATCACCATGCTACAACAGAGTACAAACAGAGCAAAAAGAGAGTTTTTCCAAGGATTGTTTGCACAATTCACCTCTCATTTTCATGGACAAATCCAAGGAATTGTGAACTTAAACCACAAACCACCAATCTAAGCAATTTCATTGCATGATGGCTTGTGCTTCAAGCTATGCAAGCTCAATGAATGCAAAACAAAACACTCAAGAACCATCACCCTATCACGCATGATCAAGGGCAACGAAGACCTAGGAAAGTGGCACATTTCATCACTTTTGAGTATGAAATGTCCCATTTTCCTTGTGTTCAAATTAACGTCCAATTTGAACACATGCAATGTAACACAAAGAAATGCTTATCTTGCCACTTTTACTTGCCAATTTTGTTTACACATTTTAATTACCAAATCACTCTTTAATCAATTTGTCCATTGGTGAGTGTCCTCTAAGATGAAAGAAGTGTCAACCAAGGGATGATTTAAGGCAAGAGAGAGATTATGTCATTGATAATGAACCCTTAAAGAGAGTTAAACCATTAAACATGACCTCAATCTCAAGCTTAAAGGATCCCAAGTTTGAAACAACCCTTAAAAGAAAATGAAAGAGTGAAGCAAAGAGAGGTTGCTTGAGTTTATAATCTTTGAAATGGAGTGAAAAACAACACCAAAAGATGCTACCAACTCAAACAAGAGGTGTCTAAGACCCTAAAACACCAACTTGTGAAGACTATTACACTACAACCATGCAAAACAAGACTCAAATGAACTAACTAGCCCAAAACAGAGCTAAAGCAGGCTATTTCAGAGGCTAAAACATGTTGGGCTTGAGCTAAGTTAATCTAGAAAAACATGCTAACATATGGAGTTAACTAGGCTAGCAAACAAGACACAAGGAGGGGAGGCTAACCCCTCCAATTTTGAACTTCAAAACAAGTTTTTTGTCACTGAAAATACTTTGAAATTCAATGGTTAAAGGCCCAAAAAAAGACGGTTTCAAAATGGGAAACAAAGGTGCAAAGGCCTTAACAACAAGGAATAAAGAGGGAAGAACCACCCCCTAACCTTTAATGGCCCAAAACACCAATTTCAGCCCATGAAAACAAAGTTTTTTATAGCTCAAAATCAGCCCACAACAGTACGAAAAAGATGGAAAAACAAGTAAGCAAAGTAAGCTTAAAAGGCTAGTATTATACCTCTTGAAGCCAAACACCACTTTAAGCACAAAAGCAAGCCAAAACCACCTTCAAGAGCTCAAACTAGACCTTAAAGGTGATCACTTTAGGTTAAGGATCGATATGCAAAAGTATAGTGTAAGTAGGCAAAGGTGTAGAGAAATACAAGAGAGAAAGAGAAATCTAGAGAGAGAAAAAATTTTGAGTCTTAAATCTTCCAATCTTAAAACATAAGAGAGGGCCTCCCTATGTATAGAAAACACAAATTCTATACAAGGAGATCCAGCCCTCCACGTGTGGACAGATGTAAGCACTTGTGCAACCAACTGGCACAAAATATCTGCAGAAAACACTGGTGGCTAGCTGGCCATCAATGATGGCCAGCAAGTCATCATTGATGGCCGGCAAGGCACATCAGTGGCTGGCAGAAGAGAAGCTCTAGTCGGTAGCCTCCATAGATGGACGGCAGACCACCAGAGACTGCAGGAGGGAAAGACCAAGGCATGGTCCAAAAATGAGACAAAATGGATGCAAGGTTTGAAAGGCTCAAACCTGTGGCATTCCGCTGAGGACTTTAAGCGCTTGACGAGTAATCAGACTCATCACCGGGTGTACCTGCAAGAACATCCAAGTATTGAAGGGCCGTCAAAAATGGGGTGTCTATAGTTGCCTCTCTTTGACAGAACTCAGAGTCATGAAATGACGTGAGTGAATGTCAAAGCCTAGAGACGGCCCATTTTGATAAGGCCATAAGACTTGGACAAACAATCAAGAAAAAAATAAATGGTTACGCTCGCGGGTTGCCTACGTATCCCTTTGCAAGGAATCAATCCAACATAGTTCTGGGGCAAAATGCAAATGATATGTGTAGACACCCCATTTTTGACCATCCTCAAGACTTGGACGTCATCGTTTGTGCACACGATGATTGTGATTGCATGTGTTCATTTCGAGTGTTCGAAGTCCTCGGTGGAGTGCCCTACTTTTGAGCCCTAAAACTGTGTTCGTTTTGTGCCTTGTTTTGGACCAAAACCTTAGTTTTTCACACCCAAAACTTCAGTTCTTCAAACATGAACATCTTGGGACTAGCAGGCCACCTCTGGTGCCTTGTCGGCCTTCTTGTGTGCCTTGCCGGCCACCACTGTGCCTTGTCGGCCAGTGGTGTGGCCTGCCGACCACTGGTGCCTTTTTTTAGCTATTTTCTTGACAGCTATTCCAGCTGTTGGCACAATGGGCTTAATCACCATACACATGTATGGATTGATATAACTCAGCTGAAAGCTTGGTTTTCTATAAATATGGGACCTTCTCCCCCATTGTAAGGGTTAGAAATTTTTAGTGCAAAATTCTCTTTCTCTCTTGAAATTTTGTGCTTAGTTGCTTAGTGTCTCTACACTTTTGTCTATCAACCCTTGACCAAAGTTGCTTCTCTTTTGGCTGAGGTTACTTGAGACCCTCTTTGAGCTTTAGAAGGTAGTTGTGGCTTGCTTTGTTGCCTAATTTGTGCCTTGGCTTGAAGAGGTATAACACTTACTTTGTTAGCTAGTTTTACATACTTGCTTTGCCATCTTCTTCTATTGTTTTTGGGCTGATTTTGAACTATAAAAAAACTCTGCTTTTGTGGCCTAAAGGTGGTGGTTTGAGGCCATTTTTAGTTAGTAGGTGGTTCACCCTTATTACTTCTTTGTTTGTAAAGCTTTTGTACTTTTGTTCACCACTTTCAAACCAACTTTTTTGGCCCTTTTAACCACTGAATTTTAGAGGTTTTTCAATGGCAAAAAACTCATTTTGAAGCCCAAATTTTAAGGGGTTAGCCTCCCTTCCTTGTGTCTTGTTTGCATGCTTAGTTAGCTTTATATGTTAGCATGTTTTTCTACCTTAACTTAGCTCAAGTCCAGCATATTTTAGCCTCTAAGATAGCCTGCTTTAGCTCTGTTTTGGGCTGGTTAGTTTATTTGAGTCTTGTTTTGCATGGTTGTAGTGTAATAGTCTTCATAAGTTGGTGTTTTAGGGTCTTAGACACCTCTTGTTTGAGTTGATAGCATCTTTTTGTGTTGTTTTTCACTCTATTTCAGCACTATAAAATCTGCAACCTCCCTCTTTGCTTCACTCTTTCATTTGCTTTTGAGGGTTGTTTCAAGCTTGGGATCATTTAAGCTTGAGATTGAGGTCATGTTTAATGGTTTAATCCTCTTTGAGGATTCATTATCAATGGCATGATCTCTCTGTTGCCTTATATTATCCCTTGGTTGACACTTCCTTCATCTTAGAGGAAACTTACCAATTGACAAGTAAAAGTGGCAAGATAAACATTTCTTTGTGTTGCATTGCATGTGTTCAAATCGGACGTTAATTTGAACACAAGGAAAATGGGACATTTCATACTCAAAAGTGATGAAATGTGTCACTTTCTTAGGTCTCCGTTGCCCTTGATTATGCATGATAGGGTAATGGCATTTGAGTCTTGTTTTGCATTCGTTGAACTTGTACAAATTGGTCCCTTAGCCATCATGCATGAAATTGCTTGATTGATGGTTTGAGGGCCAAATGTATCACTCCTTTGAGCTTGTGTTGATGATAAGGGGTGATACATGGTACAAACAACCTGTGAGACCACCCCTTTCTTGCTCTGTTTTGTCCTCTGTTGCGATGGGAAAGACTTGGCTTCAGTGGCCAGCAAACCCTCAGTAGTGACCGGCAACCCCTCAGTGTTGGCAGGCAAACCCTCATCTGTGGCCGGCCGGCCACAAGTGAAAAATTAAGTATTGTGCTTCTGAAGTAGGGCAGTGTTGATCTGGAGAAGGAAAACAGTGTGAGTGTTGTGCAACAGAGGCAATTAGTGGCAAACAGTGGATGTTCTTCCGGTGATAAACCGAGCATGCATGCATTCCTTGTTTCTAAAGGCCATTTAGTTAATTTGCTTAGTTAATTAGTTATAGCTAATTCATGCAAATGTTGTAACTATTTAACTAAATTAGTTAATTAATTCATGTTGTAATTAATTAGTTAAGTATTTAGCTAATTAGTTTTGTAATATTTAATTAGCTTAGATAGTTAATTAGTTCATGTTGTGTAATTAATTAATTAAATAGCTTAGTCTAATTGATTAATTAGTTAAGTGTTTTGTAATAATTAATTAGCTTAGAGTAAGCTTTTTTTTATTTATTCAAAGTGTTGTAATAATTAGTTAAGCAGTGTAGCTTAGCTAGTTTCATTCAGACCCTCATTCGCGAGGGCGTAATGTTGTAATAAGTGTGCGTGCGTGCGTACATGTATGTCTTCCAACCCCACGTCTTTCTCTCTTTTATTTATCTACTTTTGATGGTTAGATTAGGGATATCATGTTTTAATTAACATACCTTATGCTTGCATCCATTCATTTTGTATTGCATGCACCGAAGCTCGGTGCATCATTCAAACTACATTGCCATTTCAATAATTCTTTGAAAATGTGTTTAATCTCATGTTATTTAAATTGCTTCATATGCCATAATTAGTAGCCGAGCCTATTAATTACATATTGCATGTGTTGCATTAAGCATCTTGTATAGTTAAGAATCATGCATTTTTTTTTCTAACTCATATCTTCTTAGCTTGGAGTACTAGGTGAGTTTTTATGCTTTAACATACTTGCATGAATGCGAATGTTGCCATGTCTAGCGTGCTTGCCATGAGGCTAAATGCTTACTTGCTAAACTGCTTCAATGCATGTGGATGAAGGCTTGTTGCTTAAATTGGAATGATTCAACAAATGTAAGTTTTAAACCCACTTTGTTAAGTGGCAAATCAGTTTTAAGCCCACTATATTTGGTGGCAACTCCGCAAACTTTAAGCCCACTTAAAGTGGCAAATTCAAACCCTTTTCCAAAACAAACATGAGTTGAATTGTTCTGACTTGAGCAAACTAATCTATACTTGGTTGTGTGCATCACATAGTAAAGCTAGTTTAATAACCAGAACAAGAGCACATAATGTACTTAAAAATCATATCATGATTAGTAGAGGCCGATATTTGATCGGGTGAGCGGGGGTGCTCAGTTCGTAACCTTCTCCTCTCGTACCTAAGTTTCCGAGCCGAGACAACTTTGGTGATGACGAACATGTGGCCTTTGGCACGAGTCATGGGTTTCCTAAATTTCCTCAAAAATAAAATATTTAGGTGGCAACTCTGTATCTGGCAAAGAAGTCTAATTTTGTCATTTTTGATTCAAAATCAATTTTTCAAAACGATTTGCCGGATTTGGACTCTTTGGTGTTTATCAATTTCACATTGCACTAGTGAGATTAGATTCAGAACCACGGGAGTCCAAGCTGTAGGGTTTCTCTTTTTGAGTTTCCGAAAAGGGGCACGAAAAAGCCGAGTTACAATATGCACTGTGACGCCCCAAATTTTTGGAACATCAAGGGAAATTAAATAAACAAAATGACTTAATAAACTAAAAAGTTGACATCTTAATAGAGCATTCCAACTCTCATACACAACCAAAGGTTCAAATAATATTAAATAAAAAAAAAAACTTAAAATTATCCAAACACAACATCAAATGATATTATAAGGTTATTAATAGCTAATATATAAGATAATAAAATTATTCGACTTTAGTCATGATTTTAAGTCAGCCAAGGCTCTATGTTAGCTTCAACTCCATTTCAACTTCAATTATTTCCTCGCCAAAACCTGGCATAAAACATTAAGGCAAAAAAAATATATGCCATGAGTTTTGCAACACAGTAAAAAAACATAACCAACCTACCATTCTTTTTAAGAGAAAAATAATGAGATTATAAACATGAGATAACAGTATAATTGTAAACATAAATTACAACCATTAAAATAATTTCAATAATTTAATAAATTAGGTGACACTCGAAATCTCACCAAAGAGATTTAACTTACCAACCACTAAGCATGGCAACGGCTAATTTGAAACCCCCCCTTGGTCAAATATTTAAGTGTTACCAACCGTAACTACCAAGGATGCCCACGTCCAGAGTTATATACCCAAGTAGTGGCATCCAGGTAGTGCGCCCAAGGAAGCGATGCGCCAGGTAAGTAACCTCCCTATGTGCCACCTGCACATCCACCCTTATTCCAAAACCGAATATCGAAAAGGGTTCAAATAAGTCTCGTGCCATCTTAGAGTTTCACAACACAATTTACGTGAGAATTCTCAAAACCAGGGCTTACCCTAAACAACCGGTATTGACCATCAACCCTTAATTTCGTACACTCTTTAAAATCAATACTCACCCTGAACAACTAGTATTAACCGTCAATTGTTAACTTTGTATATGCTGTTAATCATTTCAATTAATTTTGATATTAATCACCAATAATTCCAATTTTTAATCACAAATAATGGTTTAACAACTCATTAAAATTCCCAACATAAAATATTACACATGTCACACGATAGTAAACAATGTACAAAATTTAAATAAACAATTTATTTAAACCATGGTATAAAATAATGATGTAGATACCAAAAAGAAGAAATAAATCATAATCACACACGTGCATGGATTTTTTATCTACAAGATTAGATTATCACCATATTAAATTTTAGTCCAAAAGAAACAATTGAAGAGATTTTATTTATTTATTTATTTATTTATGATTCCTCCTTAATCTGCTAAAATTTTCAGAATGTATATCTTGCAAATGAAATTATAAATAAATTACTTATACAACTCTAAAATTCATATAACTCTACAAAATACTCAATAAACAAGTTTGGGTCGTTTTTCATAAAGAAGTTTCCAAAAATAATTTATAAATAATTCTTAAAAATTCCAAGAATGTTCATGACACATATTTATCACATTTTCTTAAATTAATTCCATACTTAAATTTATAAATAAACTACATAATCTAAAAATTTATTATGAAAATAGACTTCTCAAATTTCATTTTTTGCTTAGAAATTATCAGATTTGGTTTAATATAAAATTTTTTATGATTTTTCAAACACATAATAAAATCTGTCTATAGCTCCAGACATGGTTAAAAATCTGTATAAATTCGTACAAAACTCAATAATTTTTGAAAAATGTTGGGAATAAACTAGACATCATTATCAACAACTTTGTAGAAGAAATCATCTTCAAATTTTGAGCATAAAATTGTCTACAAATTCGTACAACTTTCTGGCAGATTTAAAGGGCCAAATAACATCTTCAATAATCTTTTTAATGGCATAAACTACACATGCAGGTCCAAACTCCACAATATTATCATGATTTTCAGATTACCAATATTTGATATACTATCATAAATTTTCATACTATTATAAATAAAATTCTATCTGCAAGTTTAAACATTTTATCATATGTATATAATCTGAAATTTCAAATATAAAAAAAATGAGAGGGTTGAGAGGGTTTTCTTACTGTGTTAGGTTGTTAACGATTTATCGTCCGAATTTGATTTATGATTCTGATCGTAAGATATGACCGTACTAGCTCCATGATCGTTTTGCTAAAATTTCACATTAATCGGACGCGATCTCACCGTTGATCTTCCATCGGATTCTCTTAGAACTTTTAGTTGTTGATCATCATCTTAGACTTAGAATTTGCAAGATCTAACCCCAAAAATGGATTCTACACATCGAAAAACCTAAGGGTGGTCATCCCCAAAGTCACAGGACCACTCGATTAACCTAAAGGTACTAGGATGCACCGTAGCACCATGGGCCGAGAAACGCTGGATAAAATTCAATTCATCTTCTCCAACAGCCGTAGCATGCATGAACAGAAGACCTAGAATTTTAGTTTCAATGGCACCAATTCAAATGCTTGTATCTTCTTCATCGTAACTCCGTTTATCTTATTTTTCTATCATTGGATTCACCTCACAGCCTAGTTTTTGGTTCACTACTCACACGCCTCGTTCCATCTCTTTTTGCATGCCGTCGGATCTCCAAAATTTGACGAAAAATAAGATTATTTTCCTACCGTCTTGAACATTTCTTTCGAACCCTCTTTCGGATTCCATAACTTTCTTAATTCTTAACGGTTTTACTTCATTCTTTCGTCAATCTCTTCAATTTACTTCGTACTTCATCTTACATGGCCTATTTTTCTCACTTCTTCCCGGAATGGATGGTTTTGGCATGCCGAAAATAAGCCAAAAACCAACTTTCAAAATAAACTTCTCTTTGTTTCTTTCTCCTTCATCTTCCTTCTTCTTCTCTTTCTTCACTTACAACATTTTGTGAATGGTGGTTCTAGATGATAATGGAATAGGTGACGGTGGTGGTGGTGGTGGTGGCGGTCCGACGGTGCGCCAATGGTGGTGAAGTTCGCTGGTTGGTTGTTCGGATGGTGATCGTATAGGTTGAGGCCATGGCTATGGAGGTCGGGGAGAGGAGTAAAAACATAGATATGAAAGGAGGAAGAAAGTTTTGAGAATGAGAGGTGGAGGGAGAGGGAGAACCGACGGAGAGGGAGAGAAAGATGAAGCTGGAAGTGAAGGAAAATATGAAGAAATGTGAAGAAAAGTTTGGTTCAATTTATGGGAAAAAAAATGATGAAGAGTAAAAGAAGATAAAAGAAAATGAAAAGATATTTTTTTTTTTTTTTTTTTTTAAAAAGGAAAGAAAAAGGAATTGAACACTGTATGAAGTTGAACACCTGGTGGTATGCCATCAGCATGTCCACCACGTTTTATTTATTTATTTTTTTTTTTTTTACATACATAAGATGATTACACGTTGAAGGTGGAAAGCGAGAAAACTCAAGGAGGAAACACATGGTTTTTGATTGGGTTTTAGTACAGTAAATATTAAGTTCCAGTGTAATTTGATTACAAAAATATAGAGAAAAATATAATAAAAATAGCATAAATTTCAAAAATTAATATTGAGCAATAATATAAAGTCAAAAATAATATATTTTATTTTATTTTAAAAACATGTTCAGTATAAAAATATACAGACTATTAAATTTAAAATATTGTGAATAATTATTTAAGAAAATTAAGAATATATATTATTTTTATTATATAAAAATACGGGGTTTGACAATCTATCCCCCTTAAAAGATTTCGTCCTCAAAATTTAAGTTGTCCTTGGGTTTTGAAAAGTTGTGGGTAATAAATGGGCGAACTCTACTATTATGTTATTAGTTTCTAGTCTTAACTCGTTCACATCATCTCTCATCTTCCTTTCAATGCTTTTGTCTCATGTTTAGGTCCTATGTGTGTCAAAATAAATATCCAAAATTTGTCACTGAGTAAAGAAATTGCGACTGTTTACAAAATTCTAGTACTAGATAGGATAATCAAGGCTAAAAGGTTGTCAATTTAACAATGGTGGAATTGGAAAAAAAAAGGGTAATGACTTATTCTTAAAGATGAACAACATCAAGCAAAGGTTATATATATGAGATAGGAGAATGATGATCAACACAAAACTCGTAAGAATAATAGTGACCCTCCCTTTATATATATATATATATATATAAGTATATATATCTAATGTGCAATACTTCTCATTCAGGATTAAACCCACTCCCCTACGTAGGTGATCGTTAAATCGTTTGGAGTTGAAACGCATGACGCAATGATTATGAATCTGAAACATGTTCTCCCAAGTCAATGTTATTATGTCGGAAATTCGAATAACGTCCTAAGGTTGGTGAAGAAAAGTTCATTTTTGACGTCTTTTAATTAGCAAAACAGATAGTATTATCATAATATAACCTAGTCGAGGCAAAGTTATTTCTAACCGTAGGTCGAAACACGTGGATAATGTAGATCACATAAGTCTATTCTCTTAAGCGTGATGCTTCACTCAAATTTAGATTAATCCTCTTCAAATAATCCTTAAGGATTCTATACTAATGCTCTCGGGTGCGAAAAAGTTGCAGTGACTACACCAATCATCACTTTTGCAACAGACTCCTCAAAACTTTATTTTTATTTATTTATTTATTTTGGTAAGGAAAATTTGAACTAACAGTCTTAGATCATCTAGAGTCGCAAACAAGTTAAACGCAAACTAGAGACTCATAGTTCACATGATTTGCATACGAGATCTACTCGAGTTTGACCTTCTAGCAGTGAAGCTACACTCATAGGTGTTTCTAATCGTTCAAGCTCTAATCCCAAGATTCACATAGTTATAGTAGAGAAGAAAGAGTATGACATGGCTACGGCAATAGCATAACTAGCATAAGAATTCAAATGGAATTTGAACAAACGGTACAATCGGATGACATAATGGTTTTGAACTTTTAATAGGGTTAAGATTATGGAGCTAGTGACTAAACTAGATATTTGAATTGAAATTGTGTTTGGCCATACACATTTCAAACCAAACACCTAAGATTCTTCACCCTGAAGGATTAAAAGAGTGCAATCGGTTTTCAAGAGAACAACATACAAGATACAATAAACATGACTCAAAAATTACCAATTGATCATCTTAAGGCAATACTTTGTCGAATTGGAAAGGTTCAATGAAGATAGAGAAGTGATGATTTTACATCCGACAAATTTGGCGTCAACCTAGTTAGGATCAAACAATGATAGTTACTATGATTAGCATAAAGCTCTCATAAACTATGGGTTACATAATTCTACTCCTTCTAATACATGATACTACTCCTCAATTGAGATTAAACCTCTTCCCACCGTCCCTAGGTATTCTAACCTAGAGCAATGATACCATGTTGTGACGCCCCAAATTTTTGGAACATCAAGGGAAATTAAATAAACAAAATGACTTAATAAACTAAAAAGTTGACATCTTAATAGAGCATTCCAACTCTCGTACATAACCAAAGGTTCAAATAATATTAAATAAAAAAAAGCTTAAAATTATCCAAACAAAACATCAAATGATATTATAAGGTCCTTAATAGCTAATAGATAAGATAATAAAGTTATTCGACTTTAGTCATGATTTCAAGTCAGCCAAGGCTCTACGTTAGCTTCAACTCCATTTCAGTTTCAATTATTTCCTCGCCAAAACCTGGCATAAAACGCCAGGGCAAAAAAAATATATGCCATGAGTTTTGCAACACAGTAAGAAAACATAACCAACCTACCATTCTTTTTAAGAGAAAAATAATGAGATTATAAATATGAGATAACAATATAATTGTAAACATAAATTACAACCATTAAAATAATTTTAATAATTTAATAAATTAGGTAACACTCGAAATCTCACTAAAGAGATTTAACTTACCAACCACTAAGCATGGCAACGGCTAATTTGAAACCCCCCTTTGGTCAAATATTTAAGTGTTACCAACCGTAACTACCAGGGATGCCCACGTCCGGAGTTATATACCCAAGTAGTGGCATCCGTGGTCTGCCCCAAAGAAACGGTCTGCCAGGGGTAAGTAACCTCCCTATGTGCCACCTGCACATCCACCCTTATTCTAAAAGCGAATACTGAAAAGGGTTCAAATAAGTCTCGTGCCATCTTAGAGTTTCGCAACACAATTTACGTGAGAATTCTCAAAACCAGGGCTCATCCTGAACAACCGGTATTGACCGTCAACCCTTAATTTTGTACACTCTTTAAAATCAATACTCACCCTGAACAACTAGTATTAACCGTCAATTGTTAACTTTGTATATGTTGTTAATCATTTCAGTTAATTTTGATATTAATCACCAATAATTCCAATTTTTAATCACAAATAATGGTTTACCAACTCATTAAATTTCTCAACATAAAATATTACACATGTCACACGATAGTAAACAATGTACAAAATTTAAATAAACAATTTATTTAAACCATGGTATAAAATAATGATGTAGATACCAAAAAGAAGAAATAAATCATAATCACACACGTGCATGGATTTTTTATCTACAAGATTATATTAGCACCATATTAAATTTTAGTCCAAAAGAAACAATTGAAGAGATTTTATTTATTTATTTATTTATTTTTATTCCTCCTTAATCTGCCAAAATTTTCAGAATGTATATCTTGCAAATGAAATTATAAATAAATTACTTATACAACTCTAAAATTCATATAACTCTACAGAATACTCAATAAACAGGTTAGGGTCGTTTTTCATAAAGCAGTTTCCAAAAATAAATTATAAATAATTCTTAAAAATTCCAAGAATGTTCATGACACAGATTTATCACATTTTCTTAAATTAATTCCATACTTATATTTATAAATAAATTACATAATCTAAAAATTTATTATGAAAATAGACTTCTCAAATTTCATTTTTTGCTTAGAAATTATCAGATTTGGTTTAATATAAAAAAATTTTTATGATTTTTTGAACACATAATAAAATCTCTCTATAGCTCCAGACTTGATTAAAAATCTGTATAAATTCGTACAAAACTCAATAATCTTTATGAATGAACTAGACATCATTATCAACAACTTTGTAGAAGAAATCATCTTCACATTTTGAGTATAAAATTGTCTAAAAATTCGTACAACTTTATGACAGATTTAAACGGCCAAATAACATCTTCAATAATCTTTTTAATGGCATAAACTACACATGCAGGTCCAAACTCCACAATATTATCATGATTTTCAGACTACCAATATTTGATATACCATCATAAATTTTCATACAATTATAAATAAAATTCTATCTACAAGTTTAAACATTTTATCATATGTATATAATCTAAAATTTCAAATATAAAAAAAAAATGAGGGTTGAGAGGGTTTTCTTACTATGTTAGGTTGTTAACGATTTATCGTTCGAATTTGATTTATGATTCTGATCGTAAGATATGACCGTACTAGCTCCGTGATCGTCTTGCTAAAATTTCACATTAATCGGACGCGATCTCACCGTTGATCTTCCATTGGATTCTCTTAGAACTTTTAGTTGTTGATCATCATCTTAGACTTAGAATTTGCAAGATCTAACCCCAAAAATGGATTCTACACAACGAAAAACCTAAGGATGGTCATCCCCAAAGTCATAGGACCACTCGATTAACCTAAAGGTACTAGGATGCATCGTAGCACCATGGGCTGAGAAACGCTGGATAAAATTCAATTCATCTTCTCTAACAGCCGTAGCATGCATGAACAGAAGACCCAGGATTTTAGTTTCAATGTCACCAGTTCAAATGCTTGTATCTTCTTCATCGTAACTCCGTTTTATCTTATTTTTCTGTCATTAGATTCACCTCACGGCCTAGTTTTTGGTTCACTACTCACACGCCTCGTTCCATCTCTTTTTGCATGCCGTCGGATCTCCAAAATTTGACGACAAATAAGATTATTTTCCTACCGTCTCGAACATTTCTTTCGAACCCTCTTTCGGATTCCATAACTTTCTTAATTCTTAACGGTTTCACTTCATTCTTTCATCAATCTCTTCAATTTACTTCGTACTTCATCTTACATGGCCTATTTTTCTTACTTCTTCCCGGAATGGATGGTTTTGGCATGCAAAAAATAAGCCGAAAACTGACTTTCAAAATAAACTTCTCTTTGTTTCTTTCTCCTTCATCTTTCTTCTTCTTCTCTTTCTTCACTTACAACACTTTGTGAATGGTGGTTCTAGATGATAATGGAATAGGTGGTGGTGGTGGTGGTGGTGGTGGCAGTCCGACGGTGCGCCAATGGTGGTGAAGTTCGCGGGTTGGTTGTTCGGATGGTGTTCGTATGGGTTGAGGCCATGGCTATAGAGGTCTGGAGGAGGAGGAAAAACATAGATAAGGAAGGAGGAAAAGAGTTTTGAGAATGAGAGGTGGAGGGAGAGGGAGAACCGACGGAGAGGGAGAGAAAGATGAAGCTGGAAATGAAGGAAAATATGAAGAAATGTGAAGAAAAGTTTTGTTCAATTTATGGGGAAAAAAATGAGGAAGAGTAAAAGAAGATAAAAGAAAATGAAAAGATTTTTTTTTTTTTTTTTAAAAAAAAAAGGAAAGAAAAAGGAATTGAACACTTGGTGGTATGAAGTTGAACACTTGGTGGTATGCCATCAGCATGTCCACCATATATTTTATTTTATTTATTTTATTTATTTATTTATTTTTACATACATAAGATGATTACACGTTGAAGGTGGAAATCGAGAAAACTTAGGGAGCAAACCCATGGTTTTTTATTAGGTTTTAGTATAGAAAATATTATGTTCTAGTGTAATTTGATTACAAAAATATAGAGAAAAATATAATAAAAATATCATAAATTTCAAAATTTAATACTGAGCAATAATATAAAGTCAAAAATATTTTATTTTATTTTATTTAAAAAAATGTTCAGTATAAAAATATACAAACTATTAAATTTAAAATATTGTGAATAATTATTTAAGAAATTAAGAATATATATTATTTTTATTATATAAATATACGGGGTTTCACATGCATGATGCAAGAACACAATTTATGATTATGCAATGAAACATTTAAATGCAAATGCTATGCAAAGAAATGCCACAGTTAAACAAACTGAAACAAGGCACAACAATTTCGAACATGGAAAGAAAACCATGCGCCACGCGCAAGAAGCACAAACCCAAAACTACATTTCATGCAGAAAGGGTGTAAGGAAAATTATGTAAGCTTAACTACGCGTTACGCAGAAAAGGTGAAGGGCGATGTAACTGACGGGTACACCCGAGGTCTTGATCGAGATCCTAACGCATCTCAGACGGAAGGAGGAAGATAACGATGTGAACACCGGGTGCACCCTAATGTTTTTAACCGATTGGAAATCCTAACGCGTTGCATGTGAGAGAAGAAAGAGTGGTGTGAACACCGGACACACCCGAGTGTTTTTAACCGATTTGAAATCCTAACGCGTTGCACTCGAGAGGATGAGGGATGGTGTGAACACAGGGCGCACCCCAGTGTTTTTAACCGATTTGAAATCCTAACGCATTGCACGCGAGAGGATGACGGATGGTGTGAACATCGGGACGCACCCGATTGTTTTTAACCAAAGAGGTGGTGTGAACACCGGGACGCACCCGAATGTTTTTAACTGAAGAGGTGGTGTGAACACCAGGACGCACCCCAATGTTTTTAACCGAAGGGTGGTGTGAACACCGGGCGCACCCGAATGTTTTTAACCGAAGGGCACGAGTGATTTAACCTGGAACTCCTCTGAATGAACCGTACATACAATATCGTGCATGTGTAGGAGAGAGACTTAACAAATGGGACATAGTAGGAATGCATGCAACCAATGGCATGTTCTATGCGAGAAACAAAAGCATAAGCATATTCTATGCATGATTGGTAATGGGAGCATATTCTATGCGAAAAAGTTGATGCACGTTCCATGCATGATTCAAGAGTGAATGTGAGATGAGCATGCAATTCCCGTAAGATGCACACCTTACAACAACATATGTGAAATGCATATTCTATGCCACAACGTAAAGTGCATGTTCCATGCAACAATGAATGAGAAATGCATGTTCTATGCAAGATATCATAGCATGATTTGATGAAAATAAACTCAAAGTCAATTTCCGAGTCACCTCTCAAAAGAATTACAATGTACTTAAAGGATACGCCTTGTTCACGTTGACAAGTGATGAACATCACACGTCGAAAACATAATTTTAAGCTTCCACAGAGACATTCTGAACCAAACAATGAACAATCCCTTCACTTCTTGGAAACCAAGGACACAAAACAGCATCAAAAATCCCAAGAAAGCTATCGGCCACCTGCTGGGCATAAGGGAAGGTCGTCGGCTAGGTATCGACCAACAATGGACACTGCCGGCCATCAATGAGCCTTGCCGGCCATCGATGGCAAATCGGGGGTAAAATGGGGTTTTCGGCTCAGGCCTTTAAGTATGGATCACACACTTCATTTCCTCACTTTTCCTTGCTCAAAAATCATCTCATTCTCTCTCTAGACCTTCATTCTCTTTAGATTTGCACTTTTTACGCGTTTTCCAACGCCCTACGCGAAGTTGATTCGCTAAATCCCCTTTGTTCTCTTCACTTTAAAGCGATTGAATCTTGATTTTGGTGCTTCTTTCCTCATTTCCACCATTCTAGGTTCATTTCCCTCGATTTTCTCTCGAGTTTGTGCACTTTTCTCGACCTTGACTTTTTTCTCCATTTTTCTCTCTTCGAGGGTTTCGCTTTTTCCAAGTCTACCCATTTTCTTCACTTTTCTTCACTTCTCACCCATTTCGCACCTATTTTCAGATGGCAGACGAGGTTCCTTGCAACGGGGCTCCTTCGGAGGTTCCCCTAGTAGTTTCACCCATGCCGGTGTAGAGGAGCTGATAGCTGATTTAGAGGCGGAGTTTGAGCCCGAGGTAAAGCCAGAACCGCTACCACTGAGGATACGGCCTTTCAATGCGGCAAGGTATCACCCACAAACACATACTGCCCACTTCTTGAGGCATCAGACGCTTCACCGAGTTCTCCTGTGGCGCACCAGAGGACCTTTTGTTGAAGGAGCCAAGTCTCATCTGTCAACCATTGACATCGAGGTAAGAAATTTGTTTTCAAGCATTTCTGCTTTATGTACTTCTGCCTTTAGTCACTTGCAATTCCTGCATTGCCTTGTATTCAGATCCATCTATACACTGCCTTTATCTAACCATACAATGGTTTCATCTGATGCATTTCATGCACTGTCTTCATCTGATGCATCTCATGCATTGCCTTTAGCTGATTGTATTGTCTTTATTTGCCACAGAGCGAGTCTTGTGCCTTCAGAGGTTATGGTGCAACGACTGCTAGAGATTGGTATGATGAGCTCCCAGCTGGAGTTCGACGGGGCAGGCCTCGACCTCTTTTGCTCCAGCTTGACTCGGGTCGTCGCGAGCCATCCCTTCCTAGAAGCGCTGGTGGAGAGGTGGTAGGATACCACCAACTCCTTTCACTTCTCCACCGCAGGGGAAATGATGATGACTCCTTACGACTTTGCCATGATCACTAGCTTAGATGTAGGGAACGATCCGATCCTTATTGACACTGATATGGAGAAATAGGAGGCAGCCTGGTTCGAGCTGCTGGGGGCATGCCTACCTATATACCGAACGGGGATGGTGAGATATACTTAGTTCAAAGAGCGATTCAGAGGGACCGAGCCCGAGACGATAGAGGAGACCAAGCAGTACGCCAAGGGCTTCCTGATGTTTGTCTTCGATACCACCTTGTTTTCGAACAAGTGGAATACCGTTGGCCTGTATTTGCTGAGTGCCCTGGTGATCCTGCCTCGAGTCCATTTCTATGACTTGGGCGAAGCTGGCCTCACTACACTGTATGGATATATGAGCTCTACCTTCGCCTGCAGGGAGACCTGATTGGAGGCTACTAGCGAGCTTGGGCGGTACACATTTCAGTTCCTTCTTTGCACTTTTCATTTTCTTTACAGTTCTTGCTTTACATACATGTTTTCTGCTTTGCATTTTTGTATCTACTTAACTATTGTTCATATACTGTGCTTTCCGTTTTGCACTTTCTATATCCACTCGATACTGTACAAATCACATACCACTGCATTTTTCCTGCAGCTGTGGGAATACGCATACTTCCCGATTCTCGCCCCGGAGCCTGTAGACTGCCCAAACTCGCTCCGCGCGCCCCCTTTTCGAAGAGGGCACGAATTGTGTTCTAGCTACTACAGTTTGGACTCCTATCAAGGTTTTGAATCTAATCTCACAAAGTGCAATGTAAGACTGATAAATCACCAAAGAGTCCAAATCCGGCAAATCGTTTTGAAAAATCGATTTTAATCAAAAAGCGCCAAACATGGACTGCTTTGCCATATTTCAGAGTCGCCACCTAAATATTTCATTTTGGGAAATTTAGGAAACCCTAGCTCGTGCCTAAGGCCACGTGTCCGTCATCACCAAAGTTGCCTTGGCTCGGGAACTTGGGTACGAGAGGGGAAGGTCATGAAATGAGCACCCCCGCTCGCCCAATCAAAGATCAGCCTCTACTAGCATGATATGTTGTTTTTATAAACACATGTGTTCTTATTCCGGTTATTAATCTAGAATTACTATGTGACGCGCACAGCATACAAGTGTAGACTAAATCACTCAATTTGGAACAAAACATCTCATGTTTGTTTTTCGAAAATGGTTTGAAGTTGCTACCCTCAAATAGGCTAAAATACGGATTTGCCACCCTCAAGTGGGCTTAAAACATATTTTGCCACAAACAAGTGGGCTTAAAACGCACATTTTGATGAATTGTTCCAATTCAAGCAATGAAGCCTTCATCCACAGGCATTCATGCAGTTAATCACTTAAGCACATAGCCTCATGGCAAGAATGCCATCATGGCAGTCACTTACACACATACAAGGATGCTAAAGCATAAACACTTACAGTGTACTCCAAGCCAAAACATAAGCTAATTATAAATCATGCATGATCCTAGCTATGTTAAAATACCTAATGCAACATATGCAAAAATGCAACTAAAATAGGCTCGGCTATCAAAAATGGCATATGAATGCAACACTTGATAACATGCTGTTAAACACGTATCCAAGTAAATGTATTGAAATACAATGCAGTTTGAATGATGCACCGAGGCCGGTGCATGTAAGACAAATGCATGATACAAGCATAATGTATGCTAATCAAAATATGCCCTAATCTAATCATCAAAAGCTGATAAGTAAAAGGAAGAAAGAAATAGGGGTTGGAAGACATGCACACACATACGCACCCTTATTACAACATTTTGCCCTCTCAACGGAGGGTCCGAATAAATGAGCTAAGCTAACTAATCTAATTAGACTAATTATTACAAATCAATAAAGAAATAGCTAAACTAAGCTACTTAATTATTACAACACTTAATTAATTAACAAATTAATCAAATTACAAATTCATTCTAACTAACAAGAAAATGCATTAAACAATGCTGCCTCAGCTCTATTGGAAATTAGGAGATGCATGCCTCGGCTCCCGTCCCGAAAAGCTCTCCAAATGCTCTTTAGAGGTTTTGTTTGCAGGGTGTCTTCAAGGACTTGCTGCTGGATCTCACCAAAACAGTGCTGAGGAGTGCACCAGTGGCCTGCCGGCCATGAGGAGCTACTGTCGGCCACCTGCCGACCAAAGATGGACCACTGCCGACCAAGGATGCAAGGGTGCTGGCCATTAATGTAGCACTGCCGGCCACTGGTGTGCTGTGACACCAAACTGCAACAGAGCACAAGACAGAGAAAATGGAGGGTCTCCCAAGGATATGTATGTGGCACTCCATATCATTTCAAAACATCAAGGGAGAGGCACTATTAGATCCAAAACCATCAATCAAGCTTTTAGAATGCATGATGGCCAAAGATCCAATCTTGCACACATTAAATAAATGCAATGCAAACAAGACTCTAAATCCACTACCTCATCATGGATGATCAAAGGCAATAGAGACCAATGAAGATTGGCTCACTTTCATCACTTTGAGTATGAAGTGGACCAATCAACCTTATGTTCAACATAACGTCCGGTTGAACATGATGCAACGCAAACAACATGCTATGCAAACAACATGCTATCTTTCAAAGCTAAAGTGGCATGCACAAGACTCTATCATGTAAGCAATGCATGCAAGACATGTTTAGAGACCTAAGCAGTGAAACAAGTGAAAGAAACAACACTAGAAGCATGCCCTACAAGGCTCAAACAACCAAATCAGCTATGAACAGAGCTTAATCATGCCAAAACAATGGCCTAAACATGCTGGAAATGAAGCTCAAAATGCTAGAGGAACATGCACACATATTGGTCTATGAGCAAGGCATAATACACAACCCTCAAAAGCTATGAAGAGGTGAAGTATATAAGAGTGTGACTACATTATATGCACTAAAATTACATGCTAAATGGTGCCATACCATGCAAACATCACATGCATAACATGTTAAAGGCCTCAAAACTCAAAGCTAGTCAAGGCCCTTTACACTACAACCATACTAAGCAATGCTCAAATGACCTTGACCATTCAAAACAGACCTAAGGCAAGTCGAAATAGTAGCAAAAACATGCTAGACTTGCAGCATAGATGGCAAGAAAGATAGGCTCATGTATTGGCTCACAAACAAGGCATGAGGCTCAACTTCTCAAAAGTATTGAAAGAGTGATAAACATGAGAGTATGACAGAATTTTATGCTCTGAAATTACATATCAAATGATGCCATATCACACAAACATCACAAATAATGCATGCTAGGAGTCTCAAAACACAAGACTAGTAAAGCCAATTACACTATAGCCCTACAAGGCAAGCCATACATGACCAAGACCACTTGGAACAGAGTTTAAGCATGCTAAAACAAGGCCAAAAGCATGCTGAAATAGAGCCAAAACAAGCTAGAACAATAGGCCAAAATGCTAAGCATGCAAGGCTAGCAAGTAGGATTACACTACAAGTGTAAGAAGTATGCAAGAGGTGACCAAACCAGCCAAAAACAAAGTTATGGCAGGTCCAAAAAGTCACAAAAATATGCTTGAACTCAGCTTAAAAGAAGGAGAAATGCATGCTCATTTGGTAGGCCAACATGACATGCAAGCAAGACAAGAGGAGAGGGGACCACCCCCTCCTATTTGGGACCTCAAAACAAGGTTTTCACCACTGAAAATTATCTGGATTTTAGTGTTTAAAAGGCCAAGAAAAGTTGTTTTGAAAGGCCTTGAAAGATGGTACAAAAGCTTCACAAGCAAAAAGACTAGAAGGGTGGACCACCCTCAAACCCAAAAGGGGCTTAAACCACCATTTTTAGGACTGAAAAACAAAGTTTTCTTCAGTTTAGAACCAAACCAAAAACAGTTTGCGAAGGTGGTAAAAACAAGTATGAAAATAAGCTTAAAAGAGGGAGATGCTCGCCCTTGAAGCATAGCACAAGAATAGCCACTTTTCTTGAGCCAAAACCACTTTTTGGAGCTCAAACAAAGTCCCAAGCTACCTCAGCCCAAAGATGATCCACTCTTGTTAAGGGTTGATAGGTTGAAGCTGGTTGTATGCAAGCCTTCAAGCACAAAATCTTTAGAGAGAGTGAAATCTAGAGAGAAGTTTGTAGAGAGAGAGGCTCCCAAACCTCTTGTTCTCTAATGTTATCACCCTTGAATATGAGATATAAGGCTTCAATATATAGCAAAATACAAGCTTTTGGTCGAAAATATCTCAAGAGGGACAGCTGGCGCAAGCTGGAACAAAATATCTGCCAAAAACTGCTTTCTGCCATCTGTGGCTGGCACATGACCATTGATGGCCGGCATGGGACACCATTGGATGGAAGGGGGCCAGCCTTGGCCATTCATGGCCGGCACATGGCCCAAAAATCCCATTTATGGCCCACATTCTCCACCTCTGGTTGGACAGAAAAATCTGCTTTTTGGGCCTGACTTCAACCAGACATATCTCCTTCATCTGGACACCTTTGCAGGTCATTCTTGAGCCTAAATTGAAGCCCTGGAAGTCTTCTTTCCAACGGTGGAAGCCTCACATCAAAATTACAAGTGTGTGAAAATTTATTCTTGTTTGAGTGAAGACTGCTCAGTTTCGATCTTGCCGAGATTCATGTCAAACTGTTTCTCCAACTTGGTTTCTTCTCTCCTCTCCTCTTTCTTCAAATCCAAACCCCCAAACAAGGTGTTTTGAAATATTTTTCAAAGATTTCACCTCTCTTTCATTCATTTCCACTTTGTCCTTACTCGGTTTACCGAAAAAGCGCGACATTTAACAAAATGCGAACGTCGGAACATCGTAGGAACTTTTTCAAAAACCATTTTGAAAGAGAAGGTTTCAAGGTCTAAAATATTTTGATCAAGATCGTTTTGGTCCAAAAAGGGGTATGAAGTTAGGATTTGACTCTCTCATTGCCAAAGAAATCGATCATTTGCACTGCACATCTTTCATCACCAAGTAAACAATTAGTAGCGCCCAAGTCTTAAGGGCGGTCAAAAATGGGGTGTCTATAGAGCCCATCGTGGAGCTTCCATTTACGGTGCCTTACTCGCGAATATACGATGGTCAGCTTCACCGCAGGACTCGCAAGCCTTTCACCTTCTTCTGCCGGTATTTTGACATAGTAGGCACTCAGGAGGTAATCCGAAACACAGTCGTTTCATTTTTGCCTTAAAATTGCTCACTTTATGCACTTAACAACTAATAACAACTAATAACTTATATAACTTCTGTTTGCAGATTACATGGCAGCCATGGGCCTTGATGCCAAGAGGGGTGTGGGACCAGTTTGCCGGTGCCTGGGCCGTCTCCCGCTACCACATTCTGCTTGAGGGTCCAGTCTACTGGGCCTGGTTCTTGGGTAAGCACTTCCTGCACTAGATTACGGGTGTGCCGGACCCGATCGTCCTGACGGCTCTATCAGAGTTCATGTGGTCCACAAAGAGCCTATTAGTTGAGGAGGTCATCTAGTTCATGGTAGGTCTCGACATCGAATTCTTTTGAGCAGAGGGCAATTATGCAAACTTCATCCCGACACACTTGATTTCACCCCTAACGGGTGTTCATGGAGATGAGGAGATGGGGGCTCCTACTGTGAGAGCAAGGCAAAGAATGACCTAAGTGAGCAGGGCTCATGGCAGAGGGGCTTCCCGAGAGGGGCAGAAAGCTAATTGGCCAGAGCTCCCCACTACGCTAACTTGTTGGCGACACATGGGGGAGGCCTATCACGTCCTGATTGAGCCTGGAGCGGCTAGCCATGAGTTTGTCGGGGTTCAAGGCCCGATTCTGGTATGAACCACACTTTAGGACTTGCACTCCATATTTCATTTCAGATATATCTATTTGCAAATACTGACCATTCAAACTACACTTACAAGTATCGATCGAGTATATAGAAGGCGCCCTCGAGCTGACAGCCTCACTGATGGGGATGATACAGAGGAGAGAGACACTGTTTAGCCTCTATAGTGTTTAAGTAGTTTCCTCAGTTTTATATTCCAGGCATCAACTTTCCACTGACACTGATATTGAAAACTGAAAGCCTCCCAAACTATACTGATACGTTGCATTGATAGACCACATCCAATACACTGCACTTGCATGCTATATTCACACACTGTATCTGACTTCTGCATATACTCATCATGCATACTATGCTTGCATCTGACACATATCAGAATCGACACGATAACCGCTTTTTCAGATCCCACCCATGTCGATGGCGTTAATGGAGTCTGCAGACTCAGATCGGAAGACTCCTCTAGCGTACCGAGAGAGAAGAGATGTGCTCCAAGACGCGCCGAGGAAGAGCCAGAGGCATCCGAGACGAGAACGGCCCTTCAGTGCCCTTTCTAAGTGATGATGATGATGCCGAGACGAGAGACTCTGAGGAGGCAGTGAGTCAGTATTTCGAGTTATCTGAAAGTGGAGATGATGATGCCGACTTAGGTTCCGAGAGCGAGAGCGATGCCGAGGCGAGCTCCGAGGTAGAGAGTGGAGATGCCTCTGGTTCAAACTTTGGTCCAGATTCAGACAGTGGTGCTGACGGAGACAGTGCCCCAGAGTCCTCTCCTTCGAGGAAAATGACGAAGAGGGCTTCTTGGGCCTGAGGCAACCAGCACTAATTTTTTGTATTTTTGCTTAGTTTCTTTTTGTTTATGGTTTTAGCACATTGTACAGCTTCAGACAAGTTTTATTTGCTTTAAAAACTTATACTGCACTTTTTGTAAAAACAACCATGATTGAAATGAAAACTAATTTTTATTTTGAAAATGTGTTGTATTTTGCATCATGAGCACCATATTGCATGAAAATGAGGTTGAATTCGATACTGAAAACTGAATACTTGTATTGCCACAACAGTCTTAATTGGGTAATGAATCGACCAACAACTGAAATAATAACGATATACAACTCGATAAACAACACAACAACAACTCAATAAACAAAAATAACACAAGTACTACTCGATAATCAAAACAAAACGAATAGACCTCAACAAACATGCTAAAGCCCAAAAAGACTCAAAACAAGACTCTAAAACACACAAAGAATAGAGCAAAACACATGCTTTCAGCACTTTCCAGCACAAAGAAGGACAACAGGCTAGAGAGAGAGACTACCGGCCATAAATGGTGATTGCCGGCCATGTGAGATGGCCTGCCGGCCACCAATGAACCTCTGCCGACCATCAATGTGCAGGTCCTCCAAAATGTTGACACCTGGCTTCCACTTACTGCCTTATCTTCTACAAAAGGTTGGACCTTGTAGCTTCTCCATTTCAGCTGCAAATTCTTCACAAATGGAGCCATTCTTTGCCAAAAAACTCTCGAATTGGACTGCAACTTTGGATAGCTCAGAAAAGGTGAACTCCTAGGGTTTCGGCATAAATGCACTATTCCCGCTGAGCCGTTCTCCGCTTTGTTTTCTATTCCTACATGTCGCGGCTAGATGTTGGAACCTGATTACACACGTCTTTAGCTTTGGGGAACAAGAGATATGCTCGACAATTGAAGAATTCCAAATGTTAATGGAATCTCAGCGCTACAAGGAAATCATACCTCAGTCCTGTTTTGGCCACGTCCAAGCTTTGGGAAAGATGTGCAGACTTACTTTACACGAGGCTCGATCCTTAGTTCACAATGGAGAGCTGGATATTCCCAGTCTAATTCATCGATTTTCTGAAGTTGGTGACCGAGGTAATCTTCTTTGGCAGGGTTTTCGACAATAGGCCCTTTGCTTGTGCATGTTGGCTCATTTCCTTCTTGCCCCTCGTTTCGGAATGTCTAGCATTCGACTCATCAAAGTGTCCTAAGGTTTGAAAGAGGGAAAAAGTTGCAATGGCTTACCATTAGCCGAGACTTTGATGGGCTTAGACGCCTTCCATCGGCGAGAGACAAACAAATTCGTGGGGAGTCCACTACTTTTTCAGGTAATGTTTCCCACCCTTTCCTAATATGTATTTCTCGCATCTCTCGACACTCATGCTTTATTTTTCTTTCAAAGCCCTTTTCTCACTTTTCTCTCAACATACATCTCTCTATTCTTTAATCTCTCTTTTCTTCCATCCCTCCCCAGATATGGCTAATGGACAAGCTGAAGGTAGTGGAGTCTTGCCCCGCATACTCAGCCCGAGCATACTTTTTCCGCCAACAGCTAGTCGACTTCCCGAATAAAGGATGGTGGTGCCACTGGATGTGTTACAGGTCTGCTGCTGACATTGGTTGGCGTTGCCCCTGGTTTAATCTAACTAAAATAAGCTACAACATGACTCGGCAACCTGGCATTCAGCTGATTGGCCTAACACACTGTGTATTCTACTTTCCATTCCGGTTCAAACGTCAGTTTGGACATGATTAGACTTACCCAGAGGAGGGGGTAGCATACCCGATTTCATTCCCAATCCGAAGTTCACATTTGGCTAGGTACTTCACTGCTTGGAGGATGAGAGAGCTTCTGGCCTCTACTTCTAGTTTCAGTTGCGCACTTTCTGGTGAGTGCCTAATTTGGCTTGAAGATGAGGTGCAAACTGGGCCCACTTTAGCATCAGAAGCTTCCATAAGCACAAGTGGGGGACGCAGGAGCACCTGACTCATCTATGCCCCTAGTTTATTTGCTTTGATCTTACTTTTCAAGTTTTATGAATGTAATAAAAGTAACTTTGATTTGTATCGAGAGTTGGATAACTTTGTATTGAAATCAATGAAATTAAAGTTGTGAGAACTGAAAATTTTCTTTTGGTACGAAAATGGTCTTAGTTGTAAAAGGTAAAATTTGAGTAAAAATCAACTTTTATCAAAACTTTTCAAAACCATTTTTGATAAAGATCACAACTTGACACGCACGGAATCTATCCTCGAGATCTCGAATCTGAAGATCACAAATTGCCCCTTGTCTAAATAGCACTGCTCAACACTATAACTAGTTCTCAGAAAGGATCACAACCGAACATTCAGATAAAGAATAAACAAAGATAACCTGATCAACACATGGACAGGATAGTTGAGCTAGAGGTGTTTACAGTTGAACTTTAATATGAAGTTGCCTACGTATCCCAAAGATGGGAATCAGGCCTTACGTAGTTCAGTTTAGGTTCACTTGAGTATTAACGCTCTCTTTTTGCACTCTAACTTTTGCCAAGGCCGCCCTTTAGGGTTTTCAACCTTACGAGCTCAGTTTTTCTTTATTTTTAATTTTTTATGCTCTAACTTTTGCTTAGGTCGCCCTTCCAGGTTTTCGGCCTAACGAGCCTCTCAGGGATAGTATTTATTCAACTTGTCCATGTTGATCGGTGGGAAAAATTCTAGGCCATCCAAGTCCATGAGAATAACAACTCCACTTGACTAGATAGTTTTGATAATGTAAGGACCAATCCAATTGGGTCTGAACTTGCCCCTAGGGTCATGGATGGGAGCTTGGTTGTCTTTCAGCACCAGATCCCCTTTTTTGAGATTCCGGGACTTAACTTTTTTGTTAAAAGCCTTGGCAATCCTGCATTGATAACCTTGAACATGGTACAGTGCTTTTAGCCTTCTCTCATCGAACAATATCAGTTCTTCAAACCTACTCTACTACCAGTCTGCCTCTGCTATTTGACACTCAACCATAACCGCAACGACGTAATTTCTATTTCGATTGGCAGAACAGCTTCCATACCATAAACAAGAAAGTAAGGAGTTGCCCCAGTAGATGTCTGGATTGAAGTTCTATAACCCCAGAGTGCAAATGACAATTTGTCTGGCCAGTCCCTATAGGTCTCAACCATCTTCTGCAGAATATGCTTGATGTTCTTGTTGGCAGCCTCAACAGCTCCGTTGGTTTGCGGCCTATAAATAGATGACTTGTGAAAAGCCACATTGCATTTCTCCAACAAGTCGATCACTTCTTTCTTGAAATGGGATCCATTATCTGAGATGATCTCATTTGGGACTCCATAACGGCAAATGATGTTGTTTCGGATGAACTTAGCCACATGCGTTGCCTTAAACAGTGCGTAAGACTGAGCTTCCACCCACTTAGTGAAGTAATCAATTGCCACCAGAATGTATTCATGCCCATTTGACCCTTTTGGTGTGACTGTGCCGATGACGTTGATTCCCCAAACCGAGAAAGGCCATGGTGAAGTCATGTTGTACAGCTTCGACGGCGGGATAATTATGCAATTAGTATGAATTTGGCATTTGTGGCATCGCCGAACAAAACCGATACAATCCTCCTCTATAGTAGACTAGTAGTAACCTTACCTGAGAATCTTCCGGGCTAACATTACTCCATTTATGTGCGCTCCACACTCTCCCCCATGGATGGCCTCCATTAGGCGCTTTGATTCCTCTGCATCGACACATAACTAATGTATTCCCAAATGACCCCTCTTGTATAGTTTACCTCCGCAGATGATAAATTGAATGGCCATCCACCGTATTACTCTTATCTTTGGTATTTGCCCCTAGTGGATAAATCTCCTTTTCCAAGAAGTTCCAGATATCATAGAACCAAGGGTTTTGATCTTGAACTTCATCTATTACGGCGATAGACTCGTAGACTGGCATATATCTCTGCTCAATGATGATCGGACACATCCGGACTCCAAATGGGATGTTTATCATGGAAAATAGAGTTGATAAGGCGTCAGCGAACCTGTTGTTCTCTCTTAGCAGATACGTGAAAGTCAGCTTCTCAAACCTAGGAATCAGAACATCCAAAGTCTGGTGATAGATCTTCATCTTTTCTTCTTTAACCTTTCAGTCTCTTTTTGTCTGAGACACAACTAGGTTCGAGTCCCCAATGACGTCTAACCATTTTCTCCTAGTTCCAGGGCAGCTTCCAAACCAACGATACACGCCTCGTATTCTGCTTCGTTATTGGATACCTTGAACCGGAGTTTGAAGGCTAGGGGTATATGGGAATTGTCAGGTGCTATCAGCAACACCCCTATCCCATAACCGTACTAGTTAGATGCTCTGTCAAAGTACATTGTCCAAATCTCTTCCTCGACTTGCAGAATAGCTTTATCTGGGAACAGGTATTCTATCGCCTCATCCCCTTCCACTGGGTGATCTGCCAGGAACTCAGCTACCGCTCTCCCCTTGACAGACTTGCGAGTAACATACTTCAAATCAAATTCGGAGAGAAGAAGCAACCAACGGGCTAGCCTACCTATAAGCGATGTTTTCTCAAAGAGATACTTGATGGGATCTAATCTCGAAACCAAAATTATAAAGTGAGCCAACAAGTAGTACCTCAACTTCCTGGTAGCCCATAGCAATGATAAACAAGCTTTCTCAAGCAAGGTATAACGGGTCTCATAATCTAACATTTTCTTGCTCAAATAGTAGATGGCTTTCTCCACCCTATCCTCAGATTCCTGAGCAAGCATGCATCCCATTGTTGTTTTTGTGACTGACAGATATAGAATTAAGGGCTTCCCCAGCTCTGGTGGCAACAACATAAATGGGTTCTGAAGATACTACTTGATCTGCCCAAAAGCGAATTGACATCGATCATCCCATCAGAATTTCTTTCCTTTCTTCAGGAGACCAAATAGTGGTTCACAAGTCAAGGTTAATTTTGAAATAAACCGTTTTATGAATTGCACTTTACCCAGAAAGTCTCACACCTCCTTTTCAGTCCTTAGTGGTGACATTTCTAAGATGGCATTGATTTTAGAAGGATCTACCTCAATGCCCCTCTATATGATCAAGAAACATAGCATTTTTCCTACTGTTACACCAAAAATACACTTCTGCGGATTCAACCTTAATCTGTATTCTCTAATCCGTTGAAAGAATTTTTTCAAGGTAGTGTAGTGGCCCTCTCTTTCCTTGGACTTGACAATCATGTCGTCCACGTACACCTCAACCTCTTTATGGATCATATCATGCAGAATAGTGGTTGCAGCCCGTTGATAGGTAGCCCGGCATTCTTCAGCCCAAACGGCATCACTCGATAGCAGTAGATTCCCTACGGCGTAGTGAAGGCAGTTTTCTCTCTGTCTTCGAGTGCCATCAGAATTTGGTTATATCCAAAAAATCCATCCATGAAGGAGAGCAACTCATGGCCTGCAATGAAGTCCACCAATTCATCAATGTGCGGCAAGGGAAAGTCGTTCTTCGGACTGGCTCTATTCAGATCCCTTAAGTCCACACACATCCGAATTCTGCCGTCTTTCTTCGGCACCGGGACGATGTTAGCCAACCAAGTTGGATACTTTGATACTAGCAAGAACCCTGTGTCTATCTGTTTGGTGACCTCTTCCTTAATCTTCAAACCCTAATCCGGCGTATTCTTCGCAACTTTTGTTTGATAGGTTGGGCCTCAAGGTCAAGAGGGATTCGATGTTGTACAATCTCAGGATCAATTCTAGGCATGTCTTCGTAGGACCACGCGAAAACATCTTTGAAATCTTTTAATAAATCGACTAAGCACTCGCGCTTCTCCAAAGACAACGTGGACTCGATCTAGACCAGACGCGAATCCTTCTCAGTACCCACATTAAAAGCAATGATTTCATCAGCAAGGGGTTTTGCAAACCTCTCCTCCTCTGGATTAATCAAAATTTTCAAAACCAGAAGAATTTCTTCCTCATCGATTTCATCAAAATTTTGAAAATCATGGTCAATGCAATAAACAAGAGGCACAGAGAAATATTCAGAATTTGCAGTGGCATTCTCATTCACAAGGTCAAGTTGATCCAGTTCTTCGGTTACAACTAACTCAAAGGAAAAAGAAAAAGATGACCTAAACAAAACCTCGGCATTCGGGTTATCAACCCCAGGAATACCGAACCCAAACTCAGAAGAACCGGAATCTGATTTCGACTCCACAGACTCTATGGAATCAGATTCTGGCTCACTACCCGACTTAGAACTGCTAGACAGGTAGCCCTCCTCCAATTGCCAAATGAGAGATGATACGTCAGATGCATCCAAGATACTGCTAGAAAGGTTCACACCCGATTGGTCCCCGATCATGGAACTGGTCAGGTTATCCCCCAAGCTCTCTAAGTTGATCAAAGGATCCGAAAGGAAACATGCCAGTGATGTTCCTATCTCAAGCTCGTTCCTATCGGAATCACTTTTTGTGCTCTTTGAAGCTTCAGCAGTCGGTTCAGCCATTTCCTCTGTATCACTGTCTTACAGCTGCAAGGCAAAGAAAATCTTAAAGCCGGGAACCCGCTACCTCTCAGAGTTGAACTAAGGCTCAAGGAAACCACAGAATGGGAAGCCTTCTCCCTCGTGACCAAAATAGCCATTCAGGGTTCCCCGGATTAGTCTATGCACAAGTTCATAGTGCTTCCTAGTCTACTTAGCTCTGGCTCTTCCTGCCACTTCTTTCCCTTTCCTCACCCAGTCCTCTTTGGTAGGCGTATTGCCAAGACCAAAGGCATGCAGGTTACGTGGCACATCGGCCAATGCATTAATGCCCTTCCGACCACTCCTTTCCAGTCACATTCCTAGCATGTGTTGGAGTTTGTTCATGAAGTATACAGATTGGGCGCTGACATACAAGCCCTCATCAACAACCAAAATATTCTGCACTACCCGGGCCTCAACCAAGGTAAACCCCGAAAGGAAAACATCCTCTTCGCCATACACAATCTCCAGCACAGGTGTAGTGACCTCTGGCGGAGGATATATAGATGAATTCCCAAAGACTATGGCCATCCTTTTTCTATAGGGGTACTTTAGCATTTGGTGGAGGGTGGAAGAGACAACTTTCACTTGGTGCAGCCATGGTCGCCCAAGTAGTAAGTTGAAAGTAGCCGGAATATCCAAGACATGGAACTTGATATCCTGTTAAGCTGGGCCCACTTGAACTCTAATCTACACTGTCCCCATCACCTCTCTACTTGTATTGTCATATATCCGAATCACCTGGGATATAGGTACAAAATCGACCGGTTTTAGGCCAATAGTATAAGTCATGCGACAAGAACAGACGTTGATTGCTGACCCGGTGTCGACCAATACCACTGGTATCCACTTTTCCTGGCATTCCACTAATATGTATAGAGGCTTGTTGTGTACAGAGCCTTCCGGCGACAGTTACTTCTCTAAAAAGGTCAAAGTTGGCACAGTGCCTCCCGGGAAAACTAATCCCACTAGTTATTCCAGGGTGGTGTCAATGGACAACGTAGCTTTATCCATCGCCGACAGTACAGCCTGTCTATGCACTCGCGAAGCCATAAGCAAACCCCAGATAGATATATTAGCTTGAATCTTCTTCAACTGTTTCAGCACAGCCTCCTCCTCTAACAGTTTTTCTTTCTATTTCCCTACCTCTTTGTCCTTTCCAGAGGTTTCGGGTTGATCCAGATGTGGTGGTTTGAAATATTGGTCACTTCTTGTCATATGGTCGACCTCTTCCATATACCAAGTGTTGTCAGGAAGGTTTTCGCTCCAATCTTCATCAGTATGAGCTAGGTGTAGGTCGTCATCATCCCACCAGACTCCTTCGGCAGCCGACAAGCACTTGTCTGGCTCCGTTCGAATTACCTTCTCATTACAAATCTCCTCCTCAGAATGTTGGACTTTTCTGGCTTTCCGGTTGTTTCTACCCATTTCTTGTTCAAACCACTTCAGCACGACTTCTTGTTCAGTATGTACAGTACTAACGATGCCCAGTTCCTGAGCCAATTGTTCTACACCGGTGTTTTTTGGTAGTTTACCCTTTCTATCGGCCATTTTGACCATTGTAGCAGTTCCTACTTTCTGTTCTTCCAGCTTCAATTCAGTTCCCTTATCTCTATCGGGTTCATCACTTAGTCACCCATAATTGTCTATTGACCCATTTAGATCAAACCAATCAATGTGCACGTCTCCTTGATCTTGCTCATCAAAGAACTACAAATTGTTTATGTCCTCCTCTAGGTCGGCTAGATCATCTAATCCCTGACTTGGCACATCCTTTCAAACTACACTGACCTCCTCCCCAGCTAGCAACACCGCTTCTGACTTAGCTTGATTGATTAGCACAATATAGCAGTACGGGTTGTAGACCCCTTCAGATAAGTCCTCAGAGCCCTTGGGCAATGGACTGACATTCTTCACTAAGGCTGACCTCTCTTTATCTTCCATTGTCACCACTACTGGTTCGGGTTAGAGTGTAGACGTGTTCATCATGCACAAGTCCATGCTCTCAGGGATGAACAACGCCGGCTTAGGTAGGTGGGATGGGGTGATATATATACTAGGGTCATAAGGGACGGCCAGTGTATGGATGAGGTTTATATGCCAGGGTGGAGGGACTTGATTATGTGGTTGGAGAGGATTTGTAGTGACGTTTGGCTTTTGGAGAGGTGCTATCACTTTATTGTCAATGAGATCTTGAATCTCATGACATAGCCTATAGCATTGATCAATGTCATGACCATGCTGCTGGTAAAAAGCACAGTATTTGGCCGGGTTATGTTTCGGGGGAAGAGGATCAGGTAAAGGGCGTTGTTGTAACGGTTTAAGATGCCTCTTTTTGATCAAGACCCCTAGGGCTTTAGATAAAGGCATATAGAGCGAGGTAAAGACCCTTTGAGATCAGGCCTGGCTGGTTGAGGTTTGTGGAGTTGTGTTGGATGTATTGGCGAATGAGTTGGCAGTTTTAGGTGTGGTGGTGACCATACTCACGTCCGAAGGCCGTGTAGAGGTGCTACCACTCGTGGTTGCATTGGAGTTGCATGTAAAAGGTCTCTTGGGCTGTTCCTTCTGATTATCTATCAGCCACTGCTCCATCGCATCCTCAATTTGAACCCCTATCTCATGGGACTCAACAAATGTAAACAAAGGCAAAACTATCATCTTCTGTAATAATCTCCCTTGCAAGTTATGGACCACCATTCTGATTTGGTCCTTTTTAGGCGGCCTGATAATCATCATAGAGGCTTTAGCCCTCCATCAAGTCACAAAGTCCGAGAAGCCCTCCTTTGGCTCCTGACGGGTCGCTTCAAGATCACGAGTTGTGACCTTGATCTAGGTATTGTAGGAGTACTGCACGATGAAGGCCTCAGCTATTTCCTCATAGTTCTGTTTCATAGAGTCTTCTAACTTTGCATACCAGATGGTCGCTATACCCGATAGGGTCCGACCAAAAAGTAACAGCTTCTGAAGTCTGGTGAGACCCATTGATCGTAGGATATCAAAAAATAACTGTAGATGGACCATAGGATCCCCGGTGCCGTCGAACTAGTCTATGTGCGACATCTTGAATCTGTCTGGTAGAGTCATTGCGGAGTCTGTGTATCCATCCTCAATGTCAGGGATTGAATTCACACCCTGTGCCCACTTAAAGAGCTTTTCTAGCTTGTTGACCTTTAATGCGATAGAGTCAACCTCGAATTCAAATGGCGCCTCCGTCTAGTATGTTGGTGCCTTAGAGGTCTGAGGTGGGATCGGATCTACCAAAATGCCCAGATTCTCTTGGACATTGACAATGACCCCGAGTGCTAGAATACCTGCTAGGGGTGCATGGGATGCAGAGGTTACTGCCAGTTGTGGTTGCTGTTGCTGAAGCCTATTTATCACTTCTGCTTGGCGGGTAGCATCTAGCTGGATGGTCTCGATGGTCTACTGGAGCTGACGAAGCACATCTTCCATGCTAACTAGGGGATGTTGAGCTATCAAAACTGGCGAATACTCTCTTTCTGGAATAGAAGTAAAAGACTAAGCCTGACTGGGCGCAGGTGAAGTAAAAAGTGAATGTTGGACTGGTGAATTATGTCTGATCCTCCTCTGTCTGGTAACCGGTGAGAGTGACGCAAACACTGGAAGTCCCTTAACAAGATCCTTGGATCTATAAAGTCGCCTTACACGGGTCCAGAATGCTTGGGTGGTAACAGAATTGCCGAAACAATGGTGAAAAACTACCTTGCAAAAAAGAAATAAAGCAAAAGAAAACAAAATCGTCCGAAGCAATGATGAAAAACTACCTTGCAAAAAAGAAATAAAGCAAAGAAAACAAAAATCAGAAACCGCACAACACCTCAGCTCAGACACTAACAACACGCAGTTGCAATCATAAATTGGAGAACTACACTCAACAGTGATTTCTGCCCCCAAAAACTGATACCCAAACTTGCAACTGATACATACATTCTTGTAGAGCTTCACTCCAAAAGCACATACCAGTTAAGTAAGAGCCAAAACACCCCTATGATGGGGTAGGGTTACCTGTCTAGTTTAAATCAAGAGCTAGGGTTTCACTACTCAAGCAAAGTGTTTCACACAATCCTAAATTTGGGTAAGCAACCTGTCTTAGTTTGGAACAGTCTCTATGGCTTTCAATATGCAACTAGGTCGATTGGTCAAAAAGGGTACCTTAGCAAGACTACCTAATATACCTCTCACACCTAACACCGAGAAATGAAAGGAGGATCAAACGGTACAGTGGTAGTCTAGATCCAAAGGTTGTGTTTCTATCGTGGCAAATAGGAACGGCAACGGACCGAGGTAGGGCCAGGGATCACCCTCATCATCCCCGATCCCCGAAGCTACAAACTTCCCCGTCCCCAGCCTCAATCCCTAGCAGGAAACCCCTCACCCCTCCCCCCTCCCCCCCTGGCGACCCCGCCCCCAACGAGGATCGGGTTTCCCCGACCCCGAAAAATCCCCATAACTCTCTCTCTCTCTCTCTCTCTCTCTCTCTCTCTCTCAATAACAAATCATCATCAACAACATCATCGATCATCAACATCATTTTCATCAACGGCAACATCATCAACGGCAACATCATAAAAAATATAAAAAAATAGAGACAGATCTAACGAGAGAGAGGAAATTGATAGTGGTGGTGGCGGGATCTTCTCAGATCTGCCGTGGCAGAGGGTGGAAGAGGTGAAAGGCGATGACGGAGGAGGAGGAGGAGCTGATGGAGGACGAGGCCTGGCGGAGGACAAGCCGACGGAGGACGAGACCGCGAGAGGCGACAGGAAGAGGCCGCGAGAGGCAACGGAGGAGGAGGCGGCTGTAGACACCCCATTTTTTACCGTCCTCTAGACTTGGTTGTGCTTGTAGGTACACCCAACAACTGGTTCGATTGCTCGCCCAGCACTCGACTGTCGCGGCGGAACGTCACCGGTTCGAGTTTCCCGGACCTTGTATCCTTTCTGCCTCATTTTTGGACCCTGATTTGGTCCTTTCAGAGTGGCCCTCCTGGTGCACTGCCGGCCATGGCTTTGTTCCTGCCGGCCATCAGTGTGGCACTTCCGGCCATTACTGATGGTCGGCACCCCCATATCTCAGCTGGTTTTCCTTCAGATCTTTTGAGCCAGTTGGATTTTTGTTTGCTCCCCTCCATACACGTGTATGGAGGGATAAAGGCCTTGCAAAGCTTCTTGAAGAAGCTTTGGCTTTTTATTCCTCTATATAAGGAAGAGGCCTCTTCCTTAGACCAGGTGCTGAGTTTTTGAAAAGCAAAAACTCCCTTTCTCTCTATATTGCTTGTGTTTTATGCTTTGAAGTTGGATTTCCTTGCACTTTTGCACTACAACACATGGATATACACCACCAACATTGAATCAAGCTTCTTGGGAGGTCTTCTTGAGGTCTGAAAGCAAGCTTCCACCCCCTGAAATTGCCGGTTTCGAAGAGGGTCTTCAAGGGTGAGCATTTCCCCAATTTTTGCACTTTCTTGCACCTTGCTTTAGCCCTCTTTGCATATTGTTTTAGGCTTTGCTTATAACTGAAAAAAGTCTTTTTTTTAAGTGCTTTTTAAGTTTGGTTAAGGTCATTTTGTTGTTTGGGATGTGTAGCCCCCTTGCATGCTTTGTTTGGCTTTGTTTTAAGCTATATTTGGAGGCCTCCGAGCTAGCCCTGGTTTGGCCTTCCTACCACTGAAATCTAGTGGATTTTCAGTGGTAGAGGTGTAGTTTTGAGGTCCTAAATCAGAGGGGGTAGTCCTCTCTCTTTGTATTCCTCTTTGCTTGTATTTTTGGCCTTCCAAAGGACCATCCCTCTATGCATTTTTGAGGTTGGTCCAGGCCTCTTTTTTGTGACTTCTAGGACCTACCTTGGCCCTGTCCAAGGCTGGTTTGGTCATGCCTTGCTTGCATCTTGCATGTATAGTGTAACTCCATCCATAGCTCATCAAAGTAGCATGTGTGCATAGTCTTTTTTGAGTCCATTTCAGTCCATTTTTGGTGATGTTTTACCATGCCATAAACCTATTTTGGGTTGGTTTCGTCACTCCATGCTTGCTTGATGCACTTGTAGTGTAAATCTCCTAAACTAGCTTCATATGCTCCATGCCATGCCATGTCATTTTAGCTTGTTTGGTTTACATTCCAGCATGTATTTGGTCATCATTTGGCATGTTATGACCTTATCCATAGTTGGTTTGATCACCCTTTGCATGCTTCATATAGGTGTAAAACAAATCTTGTTTACTAGCCTTTTGTGCATGGTGTTTGGACTCATCATACTAGCATATTTTGGCTTTGCTCAAACTTGATTTTATGCTTATTTTGAAGTGTTCTAGGACTTTTTTGGGCTTCCATGGCCATATCACTCATGCTTTGTATAGCTATAGTGTAAATGCTTAGGCTAGTCTTGGGTTTTGAGGCCTCTATCATGTCATACATGTGATGTTTGCATGCCTTGCCCTCATTCCACATGCTATTTCAGTCCATGAAATGTTGTCATACACTTGCATTTGACATGCCTTAAATGCTTTGTATAGCTTGTAATTTATGCCTCAAGAGTGGACTTTTGTGCATGCCACTTAGCCTAAGCCTTTGGCTCATCATTTCAGTACATTTTGGGTCCTAATATACCATGATGTTGCTCTGTTTTTGGTTGTCCAAGTCATGCCATGATTGGTTCTCATAGGTGTAGTGCATTGCCTCTTTAAAGCCTTGTATGCTCCATGCTTTTAGCCTTGTGTTCTAGCCTTTGTTGGCTAGCTTTGAGCTTGATTTTGGTCTTGTTTGGGCCTGCCCTAAGACTGTTTTAGGTCCCCTTGGCCCTTTGGGGCTTGCCTCGTATGGCCAGGGCTTAAGTCCCTTTGCTTACTTTGAGCCTTGAGCATCATAACATGCTATGCTTGCATTGTTGAGTTGATTTGGCATCAATTTACATGGTATTTCAGAGCTTACCTCATTGTCATATATCCATGTTTGTTGCTCCTTAAGTGTGCTTAAGAGTTGTCCTCTTTGTGCCTTAATACTTGAGCCATTTGGCATGCATGCTTGCCTTGCCTTTCCATGCTTTTCATGCCATCAATTCCATCACTTTGGCTAATAATTTGGACCTAGTTGAGAGCCGTCTATCTTTGGTGTAAGCCCATCTTACCATGTTGTCGCATGTTTGTTTCATTTCGTATGTTGTCGCATACTAGTTTAGCTTCGCATACCTTGCATGCTCACATGTTCATGTTGCATTTTGTCATGTTGTCCAAGGTTGTTGCCTCACATCATGCTTATATGCTTGTTGCATACTTGGGTTAGTTGCATGTTTGCACACTTAGGTTATGTTGCATGTTTGCCATGCTTATATATTGCATTGCTTGGATTAAGTATTAATCCGAGCACGAGGAACGAGGAGCGTTTCATACTTCAAGTGATGGAACGCGTCTCAATTCTCGGTCGCCGAAGCTCTTGATGATTCATGATAGAGTTCTAGGCTTTACTTGCTTTATTTGTGCATTCATTTTCATATTGATTTGCACAAGTTGGATCTTTGGCCATCATGCATCGGGATGCGTGATTGATGGTCGTGGATCCGACTTGGCCTCTCCCTTGATGTTTTGAGGTGATTTGGAGTGCCATGGTGCGTACATGTCCTTGGGGAACCCTCCATTTTCTCTATTTTGTGCTTCGTTGCAGTTTGGTGTCACAGCACACCAGTGGCCGGCAGCCTGCCACTGATGGCCGGCAGTGTGCCACCCTTGGCCGGCAGATCTCCATCCATGGCCGACAGGCCACTGGTGACTTCCCCTGCAGTGTTTTGGTAAGTTTCAACAACAAACACTGGAAGACACCCTACGAACAGAGCCTCTAAAGAGCAACCGAAAAGTGTTTCGAGGCAAGGAACCGAAGCGAGCATGCATACCCTTCTCTTCTTCAAATAGAGCTGGAGCAACTCTCTTTTACTGCTTACTAGTTAGTTAGCATTTGTTATTTGTAATAATTAATTTGTTAATTAATTAAGTTGTGTAATAATTAGTTGTAGCTAGTTGTTCAATTCGGTTTTGTAATAATTAATTAGCTCGTGAGTTAGTTAATTAGGCGGCTTGTATTATTTATTCGGACCCTCCGAGCGAGGGCACAATTGTAATAAGTTTGCGTGAGTGTGTGTATGTCTTCCAACCTCACGTCTTTCTTTCCTTTTATTTACTAGCTTTCGATGGTTAGATTTAAAGCATATTTCAATTAGCATACTTTATGCTATGCATGCGTGCATTCATTCATCTGTCTTGCATGCACCGGGCTCGACGTATCATACTAACTGCATCGTATTTCAATTCCAAGTTGAATACTTGTTAGTTGTAGCATTTCACATGCCATCCATAGATTAGCCAAGCCTATTCTAGTTGCATTTTGCCTGCGATGCAATAGCCATTCTAACATGGACTTGGATCATGCATTGATTTCTGATATAGCTTCTGTTTTGGCTTGGAGTACTTGGTAAGTACTTATGCTTTATCATCCTTGCATGTACGTGAGTGAATGCCATGATAGCATGCTTACTATGAGGCTATGTGCTTATGTGATATAACTGCCTGAATGCCTGTGGGTGAATGGTGGATTACTTGAATTGCGATAATTCATTGAAATCCGTATTTTAGCTTACTTGCGAATAGCAAATTTCAAAACATTTCCAAACAAACGGATATGCAATGTTTTATTCCAATCCAGTCTATACTTGTATGTTGTGTGCATCACATAGTAATTCTAGGCTAATAACGGGAATAAGAGCACATAATGTTTTCAAAACTAGATATCATGGTTAGTAGAGGCTGATCTTTGATCGGGCGAGCGGGGGTGCTCATGAAGTGACCTTCCCCAATCGTACCCAAGTTCCCGAGCCGAGGCAACTTTGGTGATGATGGACACGTGGCCTTAGGCAACGAGTCAGGGTTTCCTAAATTCCCCCAAAATAAAATATTTAGGTGGCGACTCTATATCTGGAAAAGTAATCCGTGTTTGGCACTTCTTTCTAAAAAATATGTTTTCCAAAACGATTTGCCAGATTTGAACTGTTTGATGATTCATCGGTCTTGCATTGCACTCTGCGAGATTAGATACAGGACCGTGACATTGAGTCCTGAACTGTAGTGAGCCCAAATGAACAAAACAGGGGAGATTTCCCTCCCGGGACGTTCGGGGACGTCTGCAGCGGCAATGGCCTAGAGGAGGAGGAGGCGGTGGTGGCCTAGAGGAGCCGATTGCGTCTGTGTGGAGAAGAGAGAGAGAGTGAGAGAAGAGAAGAGAGAGAGAGTGAGAGAAGAGAAGAGAGAGAGAGTGTGTAAGAGAGTGTAAGTGTAAAAGAGAGGAGCTGCTATTCCTTATTCAACCAAACCCTAAACATATATATATATATATATATAAATCGGGGCTAGCCGGGGCCGGGCCGAGGATGAAATATGTTTCACCGTCCCCAGTCCGAATGTCACTGGGGATTTATTTTTGAATACCATCCCCAGCCCGTCGGGAGTATTTTTCGGGAAAAAACCACTCTTATCGAGGACGAGGGTCGGGTCCCCGTCGGGCCAGGTTCAAATTGCCATCCCTAGTGGCAAAGCCCACAACTGATCAGTCTTTTGGCAAGCTTTTCTAAAAAAGCCTCCAACAAACCGTTTAGGAATAGCATATGGCAAACACCATGACTTAGGCACACTGATGCAGATGCAAATGCAAATGCAAATGCAAAGAAACACATAAGTGTAGATAAAAAGTCATATCATGAGTTCGAGTCAAGTTCTCTAAGTCCCCAGCAGAGTCGCTAGAAACTGTAGCTTGGCTTTTTCGTGCCTCCTTTCGGAAGCTCGAAAAGAAGCCCTACAGTTCGGACTCCCGTGGTTCTGAATCTAATCTCACAAGTGCAATGTAAAATTGATAAACACCAAAGAGTCCAAATCCAGCAAATCGTTTTAGAAAATTGATTTTGAATCAAAAAGTGCCAAATTGGAATGCTTTGCCAGATACAAAGTCGCCACCTAAATATTTTATTTTAGGGGGAATTTAGGAAACCCATGACTTATGCCAAAGGCCACGTGTCCGTCATCACCAAAGTTGCCTCGGCTCGGAAACTTAGGTACGAGAGGGGAAGGTCATGAATTCAGCACTCCCGCTCGCCCGATCAAAGATCAGCTTCTATTAATCATGATATGATTTTTTACCAACATTATGTGCTCTTGTTCCGGTTATTAGACTAGCTTTACTATGTGATGCGCGCATACAAGTATGGACTAGTTTGCTCAATTTAGAACAATTCAACTCATGTTTGTTTGTGAAAATGGTTTGAATTTGCCACCTTAAATGGGCTTAAAGTTTGTAGATTTGCCACCAAACATAGTGGGCTTAAAACAGATTTGCCACTCAACAAAATGGGCTTAAAACATACATTCGTTAAATCGTTCCAATTCAAATAACAAGCCTTCATCCACAAGTATTCAAGCAGTTTAATACTTAAGCATTTAGCCTCATGGCAAGCATGCTAAACACAGCAAAATTCACACTCATGCAAATATGCTAAAGCATAAAAAACTCACCTAATACTCCAAGCTAAGAAGACATGAGTTAGGAAAATATGCATGATTCCTAACTATACAAGATGTCTAATGCAACACATGCAATATGCAATTAATAGGCTCGGCTACTAATATGGCACATGGATCGATTTGATAACAAGCGGTTAAACACGTATTCAAAGAAGGTATTGAAATAACAATGCAGTTTGAATGATGCGCCGAGCCTCGGTGCATGCAAGACAAGATGAATGTATGCAAACATAAGATATGCTAATTGAAACATGTCCTTAATCTATCCATCAAAAGCGATTAAATAAAAGAGAGAAAGACGTGGGGTTGGAAGACATGCACATTATTACGTTTTGTTCTCACGAAGAAGAGTCCGAATAAATAAAGCTAAGCTAACTAGTAACCAATTAGGGCGAAGTTAATTAAGCTAATCTAATTGAGCTAATTAGAGTAATTATTACAAACTAAATGAAATAAATAGCTAAATTAATTAACTAATTATTACAATACTTGAATAAATCAACCAATAAACTAACTAACCAATATACAACACAAATGTAAGTAAACGAAGTAATAAAACTGCACTACCACTACTCCGCCTCGGAAAGTGAAGGATGCACATGCTCGATTTTCGCCCGAAAAGACCTCCATTTTGCTTTCGGAAGCCTCTGTTTGCAGAGTTGAACATTTCCAAAACCATTCTGCTCTACCTTACCAAAATCTACTAAAGCTTACATCAATGGCCTGCCGGCCACGGATGAATGCTGCTGGTCTTCTACTAGCCAAGAAGGTGGCTTGCCGGCTATCAATAGTGCACTACCGGCCATAGATGGTGGCCTGCCAGCCATTGATGCACTGGATCACCATACTGCAATAGAGTACAAACAAAGCAAAAATAAGGTTTTTCCAAGGATTGTTTGCACAATTCACCTCTCATTTTCATGGACAAATCCAAGGAATTGTGAACTTAAACCACAAACCACCAATCTAAGCAATTTCATTGCATGATGGCTTATGCTTCAAGGTGTGCAAGCTCAATGAATGCAAAACAAGACACTCAAGAACCATCACCCTATCATGCATGATCAAGGGCAACGGAGACCTAGGAAAGTGGCACATTTCATCACTTTTGAGTATGAAATGTCCCATTTTCCTTGTGTTCAAAATAACGTCTGATTTGAACACATGTAATGTAACACAAAGAAATGCTTATCTTGTCACTTTTACTTGCCAATTTTGTTTACACATTTTAATTACCAAATCATTCTTTGATCAATTTGTCCATTGGTGAGTGTCCTCTAAGATGAAAGAAGTGTTAACCAAGAGACGATGTAAGGCAAGAGAGAGATCATGTCGTTGATAATGAACCCTCAAAGAGGATTAAACCATTAAATATGACCTCAATCTCAAGCTTAAAGGATCCCAAGCTTGAAACAACCCTCAAAAGTAAATGAAAGAGTTAAGCAAAGTGGGAGGTTGCAGAGTTTATAGTGCTAAAATTGAGTGAAAAACAACACCAAAAGATGTTACCAACTCAAACAAGAGGTGTCTAAGACCCTAAAACACCAACTTGTGAAGACTATTACACTACAACCATGCAAAACAAGACTCAAATGAACTAACCAGCCCAAAACAGAGCTAAAGTAGGCTATTTCAAAGGCTAAAACATACTGGACTTGAGCTAAGTTAATCTAGAAAAACATGCTAACAAATGGAGTTAACTAGTGTCACGACCCGAACCTGCCCCTATGGGTTCTAGCCATAACCAGCCAGTAATCCTGTGATTACCTACGGCCTCAAACCAAAACATACATAATTTATCAGAGTAAAGGGGCCAAACGGAAGTAAAAATTTAAAACTTTGTCCATAGAGCCATGCTTATATACACATCAAGCAAACCATACACAGATACGTTAATAACCCACGTCAAAAGTACTGTATCACAAAATTCATTACAGACAGGATCAACCAAAACGAGTCAACCTGTAACAGACTATGTACAGACATACACAAGGCCCTTGCCAACAAGACAAAACATAAGTATATAATAAGAGGGCAGGGATGGTCTCATGCGTGAGACACAAGGCTGACTCTTCAAAACTCATGTTGTTCCCGGCAGACTTCAATGGGGCTGGGTTTGTGCTTCTCTTGACTCACCTACAAACACATGAATGAGCGTGAGCGATAGCCCAGTGAATAATATCAAATACAGAATATTCATAACAATGTAGAACAATAAGTTCTAAACGGCCTTGGGCCCAATTCATATTTCTAATTAACATATATATATATAACTATACGAATTCCAAATCAAGTGACTTGTAGTTTCAATACTCTAGCCTTTGGCCCATTCAGATTTACATTCGTGTCAAAACGGCCTTCAACCCACTCATTTATGTCGAAATGGCCTTCGGCCCGATCATTTATGTCAAAACGGCCTTCGGCCCACTTATTTATGTCAAAACGGCCTTCGGCCCACTCAGTTATGTCAAAACGGCCTTCGGCCCACTCATTCATATCAAAACAACCTTTGGTCCATTCACATGTATCAAAACGACCTTTGGTCCATTCATATATATCAAAACGACCTTCGGTCCGTGCATTTCTATAAAAACGACCTCCGGTCCATTCAATTCTATCAAAACGACCTTTGGTCCATTTATTTATTCATCTCAGACTTTCGTCCACAATCCCAAATAGCAACTCATAAAGCTTATAAGGGAATAAACAATTGGACATCCACAAACATTCAAATATCGATATCACTCATAGTGATCGGCTTGTGGATTCGCCTTGGAGCTTGACCCTACGCATTTCACGAACACAAAAAAGGGTCACTAACAGCTTAATCCGTTCTTTAATTCACATATTCCTCTTTAGGCTTTATTCTTATCCCATTAACTCATTTACAATGCTTAACACATGCCTAAGAGTGCTTGTAAGTGAAAGAGAACGGAAAACGAAACACAGAATGCGAAAGTAAAATTTCAGAAAACAGGGTCCCCGCTCGAGCATCAAATTACCCGCTCAAGCGGACCCTTAAGGTATGCAAAAGTACTGGGTAGGTGAAAATTGCGCTCGATCGTCTAATATGGCGCTCGAGCGGAGGGCCTCTCAACATAGCTCCCCGCTCGAGTGTGAACTTTCCCGCTCGAGCGGACGCTATGTCTGCAAAAAGTACTAGATGCATCATTTTTATGCTCGAGCGTGAACTATGACGCTCGAGCGGAAGTTCATCCTCCATGATCCATCGCTCGAGCATGAACTTCCCCGCTCGAGCGTGAACCATGCCTGCAAGAACAAAGTACTGGGAGCTCGAAATCCCCGCTCGAGCGGACATTCCCCCGCTCGAGCAGACATCAAAATTCTGGGTTTCCCAGATTGTGTTCTTGAGCTCCAAAGCAATTCTCCAGCTACAATTCTTGCATCCAATGGCTCAAATCTCAAATGTAACTGTCCTAACATGGTATAGACCCCTAATTACAACTCAATGAGGCTCAATTTACAAAATAATTCACATGCATGCCCCAAAACTCATTCTAATATGGTAAAATCATGCATTCAAGCTCATCTCTTAATTATTCAAACATGCCTGCTAATTTTTGACCTCATTTCCAACCCAAACAAAACAAATGGTGTTCATTCTCATGGAATACAACAAAAGCATGCTTGCATGTAAGGTTTAACACCTTTACTTCCATGTTCAACTCAATACATGCTAGATTATGCAATTCTACAACAATTATATACATGCATGCCTTCATTGACCATCAATTGAACACAAACAACTCCATTCCTTAACATCAAGCTAACTCATGTTCTTGATCATCAAACACGCTTGAATCTACACATTTACAACAAAAATCCATGAGTTCACTTACCTAGAAGCTTTGATCTTTCAAGCTCTAGACAATTCTTGAGCTAAACCCCCAAAATTCCCAAGCTTCAAGCTAAAATGCACAATCCTCCTCCTTTCCCTCACTATGGCCGGCCTCTCTCTCACTCTCAATTGTCTAACTCATATTTTGAGTTTTTGAGCGCTAAAGGAGGGTGCAATGTTAATATACAACAAGCCCCACTAACAAATATTTTAATATAAAATAATAGGGCACTTAATTTATCAATTTAATCAGTTTAAATTGACCAGACTCAATTTTCAATTAAATTTCACTGTAGGATCTAAAAATTATGCCAATCACAATGGCGTAATCAATATCAGGTTCTGTGGCCGATAAGGCCCTCAATTTAATTTTAGAAGCAGATTATTCAAACAGATATTCCTACAGTGAACAGATAAAATTCTAAAATCACATACATTCACATAATGGCACATGAAATCATGCTAAACACATAATCATACTTAAATTAAGGACCAATTTGCAAATCACGGAATAGGGGTGTCACAGTCTTCCCCCCTTTAGGAAGTTTGGTCCTTTAAACTTAATTTACCTTTATCGGGAAACAAATGTGGATAGCGTAGTCGCATTTCCTCATCTTTTTCCCACGTGGCATCCGTTCCATAGTGCTCTTTCCATTCCACTTTCACCATTGGGATGGATTTGTTCCTCAATTCTTTCACTTGTCGATCGACAATTTTTTCCAGCCATTCAGCGTATTCCATATTCTCATCAATAGCTATCCGGTGATAATCAACCACATGTAACGGGTCTCGGAGATAACCCCTCAACATCGACACATGAAACACATTATGGATTTGCTCGAATCCCGGTGGCAAGGCAACTCTGTAGGCAACCAGACCAAGCCTCTCCAAAATCTGGAACAGCCCAATGTAACGGGGCGACAACTTGCCCTTTTTCCCAAATCTGACTTGGCCTTTCATCGGAGAAACACAGATGAACACATGGTCACCAACCTCATACTTAAGAGGTCTTCTCTGAACATCCGCATAACTCTTTTGTTGGTCCTGAGCTGTTTTGAGCCTTTGACGAACAGTCTTGATTTTCTCATAAGTGTCCTACACAATTTCTGGCCCAAGCAAAGCTCTATCCCCGACCTTCGTCCAACAAATAGGTGATCTACACCTCCTACCATACAAAGCCTCGTATGGTGCCATACTGATGCTGGAGTGGAAGCTATTATTATAAGCAAATTCTGCAAGTGGCAAGTAGTCTTCCCAACTCTCCTGAAAATCTAAAGCACACATGTGAAACATATCTTCCAAGGTTTGTATCGTTAGATTACATTGCCCATCCATGCGTGGGTGGAATGCGATCAATCTTAGTTCTATTTCCATAGCTTCCTGCAAACTCTTCCACAATCTAGACACAAATTTCGGATCTCTCTCCGATACAATAGATACTGGAACACCGTGTAAACGGACAATCTCATCAACATAAATGGTAGCCAATCTATAAGCAGTAAACGTAGTTTTGACAGGCAGAAAATGTACAGATTTAGTCAGTCTATCAACTACTACCCAAATAGAATCCATACCTCGAGAGGTCCGAGGTAGGCCAATGACAAAATCCATAGTCACATGTTCCCACTTCCACTCGGGAATAGGAAGAGGTTGAAGTAGACCGCCTGGTTTCTGATGTTTAGCCTTAACTTGCTGACACTGAAGACACTTGGACACATATTCTGCAATCTCTTTCTTCATCTTAGGCCACCAATAGGTTTGTTTCAAATCCCGGTACATTTTATTGTTGCCGGGGTGCATAGCAAATACAGATCTATGGGCTTCATCTAAAACTCTCTTCTTTAGTTCCGGGATATCAGGGACACACATTACATTCGAAATTTCAACAGTTCATTCTCAATCTTTGAATTCTACTTTTGGACTCGTCTCAAATTCATCAATTACCTTTCTAAGGAACTCATCCTCTTCGCTTTACCTTGATTTCATCAATGATCGCCGGTAATGGCTATCAGACTAATCCAGTTCACATACCACCACTTCAATTTCAGACTTCTCAAAGTCCTGCAAAATCTCCCTCTGCTCAGTAAGCAAGCAAGCCATACTCCCTGTTGATTTTCTGCTCAAAGCATCAGCCACTGTATTAGCCTTCCCGAGGTGATACTAAATCTCTAGATCGTAGTCTTTTATCAGTTCTAGCCATCTTCTCTGACGCATATTCAACTCTTTCTGCATGAAGAAGTATTTCAGGCTCTTATGATCCGTGTAGACTTCACACTTTGCCCCATACAAGTAATGCCGCCAGATTTTCAAAGCAAAAACAACCGCGGCCAACTCTAGGTCATGTGTTGGATAATTCTTCTCATGTGGCCTCAACTGTCGAGAGGCGTAAGCAATAACCTTTCCGTTCTGCATTAACACACAACCCAAACCCTTATAAGACGCATCACTGAAAATCACGAAATTTTTCGTACCTGAAGGTAATGTCAAAATTGGTGCAATAGTCAATCTCGTCTTCAATTCATGAAAGGCTGATTCTCTTTCACTGCTCCACTCAAATGGTTGCCCTTTACGTGTCGATTGGGTAAGAGGCACAGCTAGTTTCGAAAAATCTTTCACAAACCTCCTGTAGTACCCAGCTAAGCCCATGAAGCTACGAACTTCTGTCACATTAGTTGGTGTAGGCCAGTTCACAATTGCCTCTATTTTCTCATGGGTCCATCAAATTCCTTCCTTGTTGATCACATGCCCTAAGAAAACAACCTCATCCAACCAAAACTCACATTTCTTCAGTTTAGCAAATAATTTTCTTTCCCGAAGTATTTGTAAAACAGTCCTCAAGTGCTGTTCATGTTCAAGTCTATTTTTAGAGTATATCAAAATATCATCGATGAAGACCACAACAAACTCGTCAAGGTAGGTTTTAAAAATTCTATTCATTAGGTCCATAAATGCTGCCGGAGCATTAGTCACTCCAAATGGCATGACAAGAAACTCAAAATGACCATACCTCGTTCTGAATGTCATTTTCTCAACATCCTCTACCTTAACTTTCAGCTGATGATACCCGGATCTCAAATCAATCTTAGAAAACACCTGTGATCCCTGCAACTGGTCAAACAAATCATCAATACGGGGTAGGGGATATTTGTTCTTGATCGTTACCTTGTTCAATTCCCGATAATCGATGCATAGACGCACAGTACCATCCTTCTTTTTCACAAATAGCACCGGTGCACCCCAAGGCGAAGTGCTAGGTCGGATAAACCCCTTATCAAGCAGATCTTGCAATTGTTCTTTCAACTCTTTCATTTCAGCTGTAGCCATTCTGTAGGAAGCCTTAGAAATAGGCTGGGTGCCTGGCACGGTCTCAATAGTGAACTCTATCTCCCTATCTACTAATTTCCCTGGTAATTCATTCGGAAACACATCTGGGAATTCTCTAACAATAGGTATATCATTCAATTCAACATGCACAGGTTGTTCAGTCAACACATAGCACAGATAACCCTGGCACCCTTTCCAGATCAGTTTACATGCTTTCATTGCAGATATCAAATAAGGTGGAGGCACTACCCCATTACCCACAAACACAATTTCTTTTTGTTCTGGTGGTTTAAATACAACCCTTTTTGTCACACAATCTATAGTGGCACAATACTTGGTCAACCAATCCATGCCCAAAATTACATCGAAATGTCTAAAGTTCAAGGGCAACAAATCTACATATAAGGTAACATCCTCAATATGCATGTCACAAAACCGATATATATAGTCACATAACACAGATTCCCCCGATGGAGCAGACACATATAACAAATATGGCAACAACTCTAGGGGTCTTTTCAGTCTAGATGCAAATGTGTATGTCACAAATGAGTGTGTTGATCTAGAATCAATTAATACAAAGGCATCATGATTACATATTGAAATAGTACCTGAGACAACGGCATTAGCATTCCGTGTATCGCCTGGAACAAGTGCAAAAACTCTCCCCTGTCTCACTGTCTCCCCAGTAGTAGCAGATCTCAAGGTATTTCCCGGCTTTGGAACTGATGCGGTTGAACCAGCTGCTAGTTTCCCACTGTTCTGATTACACTCTCGGGCTATATGTCCCTGTTTCCCACACTTGAAACAGGCTCCTGATGCACGGTAACAAACTCCACGGTGTCTTCTACTACAGATGTTGCACATTGGAGCTGTGTCTTGGGAAGAATTTGAAGTATTTGAGGAGCACGTGTTTTGCTTTTTCGAAAATTTCTTCTTTGAAAAGAAGCCTTGCCTTTTGTTACCTTTCCATTCTGTTGTCGGCTTGGCTTGTCTAGTTATGTTGGTCTCTGATATAATGGCTCTGTCAAGCACCCCAATGTAAGTCTCTAGCTTTAGGACGTTCACCCGCTCTAGGATGTCATTGCGGAGTCCACTTTCAAAATGTCTTTCTTTCTTAGAGTTCGTGTCAATTACATGTGGTGCAAACCTGGCCAATTAAGTGAACTTGGCCTCATACTCAGCCACTGTCATGCTATCTTGCTTGAGTTCCATGAACTCGGCCACTTTCCTATCCCGAACACACTGCGGGAAGTACTTGTCATAGAATATTTCTAAGAATTTCACCCAGTCAACATCCTTATGATTTTCTCGCATCAACATCCACCATCTTCTTGCTTCGTCTTCTAGCATAAAAGTGGCTAGAAGCACTTTCTGAGTCTCTGAACAGGGGAACACTTCAAATAGTTTCTCAATGCTGAGGACCCACGCTTCGGCTTTCAATGGATCTAATCCCCCGTGGAACTGTGATGGTTTCATTTTCTTGAATTCCTTGGTGAGAGCTATAATCCGGTCATCATTTTGATTATCTAGCGCGGGTGGTGCCAGAGGTGGAGGTGGCGGGTGTGGTTGCTGCCACTGTTGTTTCCACTCCTGTTGCTGTCTCAAAGCCTCTACCATTTCCTAAACCATTCTTTCCATTCTGTCCAGTCTGGCAATAGAAGATTCCTCTATCTCATCACCTCTGGTTCTCACCATCTGATTAAACTTGCATTACATTTCATACAAAGGTGCACAAGCATGCATATACTAAGAAGCACATACATTCAGATAGTTTGCAATGCAAGTAGTTCTCAACTTACAATATATATAACTATTCGTATCAAAACACTTAAGCACATAATCAATACTTCCAATTTCATATTTATCACATGAATGCATCCTAGATCTTATCTAGACGCTTATTGCTCTTTTTGGACAAGTGTGTGAGTTATTAACTCGTGCTCTGATACCACTCTGTCACGACCCGAACCCGCCCTTATGGGTTCTAGCCATAACCGGCCAGTAATCCTGTGATTACCTACGGCCTCAGACCAAAATATACACAATTTATCAGAGTAAAGGGGCCAAACGGAAGTAAAAATTTAAAACTTTGTCCATAGAGCCATGCTTATATGCACATCAAGCAAACTATACACAGATACGTTAATAACCCACGTCAAAAGTACTGTATCAGTAAATTCATTACAGACAGGATCAACCAAAACGAGTCAACCTGTAATAGACTATGTACAGACATACACAAGGCCCTTGCCAACAAGACAAAACATAAGTACATAATAAGAGGGTAAGGATGGTCTCATGCGTGAGACACAAGGTTGACTCTCCAAAACTCATGTTGTTCCCGGCAGACTTCACTGGGGCTGGGTTTGTGCTTCTCTTGACTCACCTACAAACACATGAATGAGCGTGAGCGATAGCCCAGTGAATAATATCAAATACAGAATATTCATAACAATGTAGAACAACAAGTTCCAAACGGCCTTGGACCCAATTCATATTTCTAATTAGCAGATATATATAACTATACAAATTCCAAATCAAGTGACTTGTAGTTTCAACATTCTGGCCTTTGGCCCATTCAGATTTCCATTCGTGTCAAAACGGCATTCGGCCCACTCATTTATGTCGAAACGGCCTTCGACCCGATCATTTATGTCAAAACGGCCTTTAGCCCACTTATTTATGTCAAAACGGCCTTCGGCCCACTCATTTATGTCAAAACGGCCTTCGGCCCACTCATTCATGTCAAAACGACCTTTGGTCCATTCACATGTGTCAAAATGACTTTTGGTCCATTCACATGTGTCAAAACGACCTTTGGTCCATTCATGTATATCAAAACGACCTTCGGTCCGTGCATTTCTATAAAAACGACCTCCGGTCCATTCAATTCTATCAAAACGACCTTTGGTCCATTTATTTATTCATCTCAGACTTTCGTCCACAATCCCAAATAGCAACTCATAAAGCTTATAAGGGAATAAACAATTGGACATCCACAAACGTTCGAATATCAATATTACTCACAGTGATCGGCTTGTGGATTCGCCCTGGAGCTTGACCCTACACATTTCACAAACACAAAAAAGGGTCACTAACAGCTCAATCCGTTCTTTAATTCACATATTCCTCTTTAGGCTTTATTCTTATCCCATTAACTCATTTACAATGCTTAACACATGCCTAAGAGTGCTTGTAAGTGAAAGAGAACGGAAAACGAAACACAGAATGCGAAAGTAAAATTTCAGAAAACAGGGTCCCCGCTCGAGCATCAAATTACCCGCTCAAGCGGACCCTTAAGGTATGCAAAAGTACTGGGTAGGTGAAAATTGCGCTCGATCGTCTAATATGGCGCTCGAGCGGAGGGCCTCTCAACATAGCTCCCCGCTCGAGCGTAAACTTTCCCGCTCGAGCGGACGCTATGTCTGCAAAAAGTACTAGATGCATCATTTTTACGCTCGAGCGTGAACTATGACGCTCGAGCGGAAGTTCATCCTCCATGATCCATCGCTCGAGCATGAACTTCCCCGCTCGAGCGTGAACCATGCCTGCAAGAACAAAGTACTGGGAGCTCGAAATCCCGCCGGCGGACATTCCCCTTCGGCGAGACGCGAAATTCTGGGTTTCCCAGATTGTGTTCTTAAGCTCCAAAGCAATTCTCCAGCTACAATTCTTGCATCCAATGGCTCAAATCTCAAATGTAATTGTCCTAACATGGTATAGACCCCTAATTACAACTCAATGAGGCTCAATTTACAAAATAATTCACATGCATGCCCCAAAACTCATTCTAATATGGTAAAATCATGCATTCAAGCTCATCTCTTAATTATTCAAACATGCATGCTAATTTTTGACCTCATTTCCCACCCAAACAAAACAAATTGTGTTCATTCTCATGGAATACAACAAAAGCATGCTTGCATGTAAGGTTTAACACCTTTACTTCCATATTCAACTCAATACATGCTAGATTATGCAATTCTACAACAATTATATACATGCATGCCTTCATTGACCATCAATTGAACACAAACAACTCCATTCCTTAACATCAGGCTAACTCATGTTCTTGATCATCAAACACACTTGAATCTACACATTTACAACAAAAATCCATGAGTTCACTTACCTAGAAGCTTTGATCTTTCAAGCTCTAGACAATTCTTGAGTTAAACCCCCAAAATTCCCAAGCTTCAAGCTAAAATGCACAATCCTCCTCCTTTCCCTCACTATGGCCGGCCTCTCTCTCACTCTCAATTGTCTAACTCAGGTTTTGAGTTTTTGAAAGCTAAAGGAGGGTGCAATGTTAATATACAACAAGCCCCACTAACAAATATTTTAATATAAAATAATATGGCACTTAATTTATCAATTTAATCAGTTTAAATTGACCAGACTCAATTTTCAATTAAATTTCACTGTAGGTTCTAAAAATTATGCCAATCACAATGGCGTAATCAATTTCAGGTTCTGTGGCCAATAAGGCCCTCAATTTAATTTTAGAAGTAGATTATTCAAACAGATATTCCTACGGTGAACAGATAAAATTCTAAAATCACATACATTCACATAATGGCACATGAAATCATGCTAAACACATAATCATACTTAAATTAAGGACCAATTTGCAAATCACGGAACAGAGGTGTCACACTAGGCTAGCAAACAAGACACAAGGAATGGAGGCTAACCCATCCAATTTTGAACTTGAAAACAAGTTTTTTGCCACTGAAAATACTCTGAAATTCAGTGGTTAAAGAACCAAAAAAAGATGGTTTCAAAATGGGAAACAAAGGTGCAAAGGCCTTAACAATAAAGAATAAAGAGGGAAGAACCACCCCCCTAACCTTTAATGGCCAAAAACACCAATTTCAGCCCATGTAAACAAAGTTTTTTATAGCTCAAAATCAACCCACAACAGTACGAAAAAGATGAAGAAACAAGTAAGCAAAGTACGCTTAAAAGGCTAGTATTATACATCTTGAAGCCAAACTCCACTTTAGGAAAAGCAAGTCAAAACCACATTCAAGAGCTCAAACTAGGCCTCAAAGGACCTCAGCTTAAAGGTGATCACTTTAGGTTAAGGATTGATATGCAAAGTATAGTGTAAGTAGGCAAAGGTGTAGAGAAATGCAAGAGAGAGAGAGAGAGAGAGAAAAAAAAAATTTTGAGTCTTAAATCTTCTAACCTTAAAACATGATAGAGGGCCTCCCTATATATAGAAAACATAAATTCTATACTAGGAGATCCAGCCCTCCACGTGTGGACAGATGCAAGCACCAATGTAACCAGCTGGTACAGCTAGCACAAAATATCTGTGGAAAACACTAGTGGCCGGCCAGCCATCAATGATGGCCAGCAATGCATCATTGATGGCCGACAGAAGAAAAGCTCTGGTCGACAGCATCCATAGATGGCCAGCAGGCCACCAGAGACTGCAGGAGAGAAAGATGAAGGCATGGTCCAAAAATGAGACAAAATGGATGCAAAGTTTGAAAGACTCAAATCTGTGGCGTTCCGCTGAGGACTTCATCACCGAATATACCTGCAAGAACATCCAAGTCTTGAAGGGCTGTCAAAAATGAGGTGTCTACAGGTGTACTATGAGAAAAAAAAAATATTTTAAGATTAAATATGTGTTGTCCTTATTAATAAATTCATATTAAGATATAATAAAAATTAAAATTTATGAATTTAAATTAAGCATACTGAGACTTATTTTGATTGCAAATAGAATCTCCCAGTCCAATGAAGCCGTGAGCCCATTCCAATCCGACCCAATGGGCCTATTTGTTTAATCGATTTGAACATTGAAGAACAACATCGTATTGTTTGTTGGACTTTTCTTAAGTGTGCAACCCTCAAGGGTTGCACACCATGTGCCACTTACACAAAAAGTGTAAGTGGAAGGTGAAAACAAAAGCAGGACTGTAAACAGAAAAGGCGTAAGTGTAAGGCGTAAGTTGCACACCATAACAGGACCCTTGTTTGTTTCTCTCTGTTCAGATCTAACTCGGAGCTTTCTTCTTCTTTCTTGACAATAATAATGTTGGGGTCGTTCCGAAGCCCTACTCAACCTTCAAAGAAGGTAATAATACCTACAGTCTACACACAATTCAGGTGTTTTTAAATGTTTTTGTTTTTATTGCTTTTCTTGTTTTTGCTTTCACAAATTTAGTTGCTTTCTTTATCTGCAGCAGCAGGAGGAGAAACAGAGGAGAGAATGGTTTGGGGTGAGTTTCAAGCCAGAGAATTTCATTCCAGGACAATTCATTAGCTTCATTTTAGGGTTGTTTAAAACCCACCAAAACTAGTACTACCAACAAGAAGAGTAAGACTAATCTCTTACTAGGAAATCATCAATCGCACACTCTGGCTTCACCTAACACTGATCATCAAGAGCTTAAAATGGTCCATCTCTTATCCTTTCTTTTTCTTTTTCTTTTTTTTTCCCCTTCTTCTTCTTAATTTTTATGTATTCAATTTCAATCAATCAATTTTTTTTTTTTTTTTTTTTGGGGGGGGGGGGGGGGAGTTTTGTATCGATGAGTATAATTTAGAAGGTGAGGTGAAGTAATGGATGGGTTTGATTTTCCTAGTTTGTGAAATTAGGAGTTTGGTGAGTGATTTTGATTGATAACTGGCAGGCACTGCCCAAAGGACCTGCCTTGAGTAAATATTAATCTTGATATCACAGGGAAATATCACCAACAAATGAGAAATTTCACATTGTAGCAAGTGAGACTATAAGAGGTATCCCATCTAATACCATTTGCAGTTTGGGCTGGTGTCACTGTTGCACCCAATATATTTTTTTGGCTTGGGAGGATAGTCGTCATAAAAAAGAGTGTTAAGAACATATTGATTGCCGTCTCAGTACTAAGCATTTGTAAGAAAATGTTGTTAAAAAATAATGGTGTAATCCCATTCTTATCCATACCATACTCTGAGATATATGGACCAAACTGCCAAAGAAAGAGCTATGCTTTTATCTAGCATGGAAAATTTTGAGGATTAAAATCCATGGTTCTTTTCCCAAAGGGAATGGGTTAGCTTGTATGCTGCTTAATTGGTTCATGAATGTTGTTACCAATTGTAATTACTAAATGCCGTGTCGGGCCATGATGATGGCAGGTGTTGGTAGTTAGACAAGACCTGAAGATGGGACCTGGAAAGATTGCATCCCAATGTGCTCGGAAGAACTATCTAAATAAACTTTTATTGACACTGGAGTTTTGCCTTTCATTGTATACATGACCTCTGCGTGTTCATTTTGATTTTTTTTCTTTTCTTTTTGAACTTGTAGATGCTGCCACTGGGATGTATTCAGAACTGATGCAAAGGTAAAACATGCTAAACATGGGTTACTTCCTTCATTAAAGCCCTGAAATTTACTCTCTCTCTCTCTCTCTCTCTCTCTCTCTCTCTCTCTCTCTGTGTGCTTGTTCAGCTTTATTTGCAAAACAGAAACAAAAAATGAGCAGCAAAAATTTTATTTCAGTAGCCATACATATGCTTTAACTCTGTAGGCTTCATTGTTTTCATTTTATCGTTTATGCATAATGCACCAATTACTTGTACTTCTTAGAAAATTGTTAAAAAAATTCCCTAGTTTGCTCTTCGGTGTGATCATTATTCATATGCTTTGCATAATTTTGTTTTTAACTAATTCAATTTTTTTTTTTAATGAACTCAGTACATTTATGTCACATGAATTGTGAATATATCATATTTTTTCCCTCTGGAGTCCAAGCTTGATTGTCTGGCTTTAAAACTTTTTGGTAGCATACCCAAATGCAAACTACTCCCAAGTCTTAAACCGAACATCTATGTGAAATTGCTCTTCTTGAATATTTTCTTGTACATGTTGCAGTCAGCAGTCCCTTTTGAGACAATGGGAGCTATGTGGACAACCAAGATAGTCGTTATGTGCAAGAATCAACAAGCAATGTAAGCTGGTGGTCTCACACTGTAAATTAGTTCTCAGTTACGTTTGAGCACATTTGCATCGTTTAAATGTAAAATGTTCTCCATTGCCTTTGCTGGTTGACACTGTGGACACTCTTATCAGGAATAGACTGAAGGAAGCAGCTGAGAGCATTGGCCTTCCAACTTTTGTTGTTGCTGATGCAGGACGCACACAGGTATACAGTTTAATCATATGATTATGGAATTAAATATATATCCTTGAAAAGTTAATAAATGAAATGACAAATTTCAAAATCTTGAAAATCACCACACAGGTTTTGGCTGGGTCGAAGACGGTACTTGCCATTGTACCTGGTATGCTTCATATCAATTTGGCTTCACTAACATGATCCTTCATGTTTTTCTAGTTCCTTCCAACTTTAACAGTGTTCTCTATTGCTACTAAATTGCTTCCTTACATTTGATAATCATGAAAATCTTTGCCATCTAACACGATACAACTTAATTGAGTGATTCACTATAATGTCTCATGTGATTTGTTGTTCTACTAGGCTTTTGCAGTTTACAAATTTAGTCAATTCATTTGTTGATTGACATGTTCATGTAGCCATTACATGGTAGAGTGTTTGCTTCAAATACTATGTGAAATTTGGGAAAAAATAAAAACAAGAAAATAAGGAATTATTTAGACACATATCATATGAATTCCTATTATGAAATAATTTCAATTCTTCATAGAATGTAATATTTTCACATTGTTCATATATGACTAAAGCTTCAGGAAGTTTATAACTGCCAAATCTACATGCACGTGGCTTTATCTTGTTGCTTATAATTATGAATTATATTGAACATCTATTGTTTATTTTTGAACAGGAAGTGAGGGATCTGTGGATTCAGTAACAGGGAAATTGCGCCTGCTCTGATGGTGTTGGACATATTTTAGGCTTCAGACTAATCAAAATTCTCCAATGTCATAGTTTGATTCGCTTCACAACTCTTCTTGATGCCATATTCATGGGTTGGAATTTTTCCTCTTGAAGTGCGTCAGGATAATGTAAAGGTGGTTGAGACAGACTTTGAATATAGCACTGGATTCAAAACTCTCATCTAGATACTCTTCTCCCCTTATTCCCAAAGATGTTGTGAAGTGTGTTATAATTTTTTCTTGGGATGTTGAGTTCATAGGCTTTGAGCGTTGTAATCTTTATTGGGTATAGTGAATTTGGTTTCCTCTTCTTCCTAGACATAAGCACATTGTTGTCTTTGATTTAATTTTTTTGATTGATTTTATAGCTTGAAACAATTTTTTATTTATTTATTATTATTTTTTTTTTTGTATAACTAAAGAGCAGCAGTGTAGAAAAAGTGCCTTGTGTATAATTGTAATTTACAACTTTAGAGAGAAAAAATTTCGACATTACAAGGAGGTAATAAGAAAAAAAAAAGATGGAAAATTGTTTCGAATACCAAGATGGAACTTTAATTTCAGGAATAGTCTCCCTAAACTTATTTACTCCTAATCTTTCTATAATCTTCCTAAAATTATTTTTACGAATTAAAAGCCCATTGCCCTCAAAGTGCCGAAATAGTGGTACCTCATGCTTTTAGGTGGTGGTACCTCATGCTTTAGGTGGTGGTACGTATTTACTTCTGGTAGCTTTCCTCAAAATTTTTCGGAAAGTAAAACCCAGCTAAAACCCTCTAGCCTAGCCTCTACAATCTTGATAAAAATTCCCGCAAAACCCCAACTCTTTTCCATTTCACCATCTCTAATGGCTTCTCGGTATCGTTCAATATCCAGGCCAACTCTTGGCCTACTCAAATCCACCATAACCACAAAACCCAAATCCATACCTTGTCTTCGGACCCCTCTCTCATCTGCCACACTTCCAAGGCAAAACCCTTCTCATACCCATCTCAATTCTTCCATCAAGGTTCGATTTTTAACCGTTATTTTTGAATTTCAGGTCACTTTCGCAACTGGGTTCTCTTCAATCTCTGCTTCCGTTGCACACAGCTGTCTCTTCAGCTCGACTCACCTCGTGCCTCGGCGTTGACTCCAAGGGTTCGAGGTCTTTGTCTCAGGGTATGCTCTGCAGTGCAAACCCAGGAGTTTGATATTTTATATTTATCTGTAAGCAAATTTTTTTTTTTCTTTTCAAATGCTTGATTAACTATGATTTCTGTTGTACCCATTGTTTCTTTCAATCAGATTAGCTTGATCTCAGGTTGTTTTATGTGTTGCTAATGTGGAATTAAATATTGTGCTTGAGTTTAATTCATGGTAATCAGTTATTTGACTCTGCTTTTCTCAGCTTCATTTAATTTTCTTTTGTTTTTTGGGCTAACTTTGAACTTATTGGAAAAACTTTGAGTAAGTGGTGTGGTAAAAAAAACTTATGGATTTTCTATATTTCCAATTTGATTTTTGTGGTTTGAACAAAAATATATGAATAAATACAATTTTAACACACTATGCTTTGGTCTTTTAACTTTAGCAGCAATCTCTGTTTAAAGTTTACAAGAATTGAAACCTTGTTTAAGAGTATTTATTTATGTAAATTGCATAATCCCATGATGATTGTTTTCTCCATGCACTGTTTGATTTTTCATATAAGGGGATATGTGGGTAACAGCTTGATAATTTCCCTTCCACGGGTGTGGTTAAATTTATAGGATTATTTTTTTTTTATTTTAAAACGATGGATGGATGTGCACCCATAATTGGAAAAACTATGTAGAAAAGGGAACAATTGTCTCGTGCTATTAATATTTCAGTCTCATTTGTAATCACCACGGTATGCAAAGTTTTAAAAGGTTTTATTGAGGCTCGCATCAAGGAGAGGCTAATGCAAAATGCATTGAGGCTTTGATTTTTAGGCAACACTCCCCAAAGAATTGTGCATCACAATTTGAGGCATGCACAATGCGCCTTGTACGCCTTTTGTGTGTAAAACATATGAGGAGTACACATATTTAGACCTTGTCTTGGCTTTTGTTAAACTTAGTACATAGTTTTTTTTTTTTTAAATAATAATAAAATAAAAATCCTCTTTTGTAACAATAATCCAAGAGGAAAAGTCAAGTAATGAACAATTAAGAAAAAACAGAAAGCTAATGCTTAAGTCAAAAGCTTGATAACGGAAGATCAGAATGTTGTATTCATATTCAATAAGGAGAAACTTTCTCTTTTGTAGTGAAATGTTTGAGTTATTGAAAAAAAAAAATTATCTACCCCTTTATATTTATTTATTTTGCTATTTGAAAATATTTTATTTATTTACTAACTATAAAATTCGAAATGAATACACTTCGACACCTTGAGGTTTAATCGTTGCCTCATGAGAGAAGGTCGTGAAGAATGAAAAGGGGAAATAAAAAACTATTTTCTAAATGACTGTTGGGAAGTTGATGTTCAAATTGCTACTATGCAAAATGCAGCTATTACAGGGGTTGGTATAGTTTAGGAACTAGAAATTTCTTTTTAAATGTTTTGCCTAGATGTTGAGAAAGTAGTAAGCCAGGCTAAATTCGATGTGAACATGGTGTTTATATAAGTTAGGCAGTGGCGGATTTGAGAAGGGACCAGGGAGGTCACGTGCCTAAGCCGCCCATGGTACCTATGCCACCCAATCTAGCATCCTTGAATATACGGTATGAAGTGTGCAATGGACTTTTATCATATAACTTTTGTTAATTGCTCTCCGTCAATATGAGATATGGTTCATATGGAATCTAATTAATACATGATGATCTTCAAGCATAATTATGCAAGCCCGAGTATAATAATGATAGTGTTCCTAGATGGACAGCTGCTCAGCCACCCAATTTTAATCTGGAGCTTGTGACCACGCATGCTGAACATCCAATATAATTTAGAACTCAAACTATGGACTTTTCTCTTTCTCTATGCCGGTCTTGTTTCTGTATTATTTGTTTTCCTTTCTACCTGCCACTTAGGTTAGAATTGTTCTCTTATCATAAATTGCAAAACTAGGTCATTTGGTTTTGGTACAGAAAATTTGGTGGGAATTGATGTGCATTTTTACTGGACTGTATCCATTTACATTTCATGTTCTGAGTGTCTAAAAAGTGTCCAATATTATGAATTCAAAATTTTAATTAAGACACATTGAAGAAGTGTTCTACACAACACCTCCGTAGACGTGTGTGTGTGTTTCTTAGCATGTTTATCACTTTAGATGTGTTTGATCCAAACAGTGGATAACAGCATCTAAATTCCCTCGCCAATATTAAACTTAAATGATGCTAGATACCTGGGCTTAACTTATCTCTATCTTGTGCGTTCTTTGATTGTTCAATCTCAGTTGATATTTTTGGTGATATATTTGACTTAGATGCCACTTTTGTAGAATCTTTGCTCGTGTACAATAATATGCTAATGTTATGTCTTTCTTGTCACTCTTTATTTTTCAGAACTAGGTCTCTGTGTGCCGAGATAAAGACATATTGGTGATGGGTGATTTCATTGATGACTGACGAGAATCGTGACATCTCTTCTACAGTTATTCCCCACATGAATTTATTTTTTGGACATGTGCACTGGTGACGGAGCTGCAAACGTTGAATTTTGAGAAAATTTTATATGACTGTCGTTCTGTGTATCTTGAATCTTCATTCTCCAGATTTTCATTTCTCTTCCCCATAGATTATATTGCAGCAATAACATGGTTACATTGTTGTTTTGCCAGTGAAATCTTTCTGCTATGTATTTGAGATTTTGTTGATAAATAAAATAAAGTAAAATAAATAAATAAAAAAAAAAAAAAACAATTGCCATGCAATCTTCTTATTAGGTCTCTTGGTGTTGAAACTTTGAATCATGTTGTCCCTGTGGGATTGAATCTATCGGAATAGTATCTGTAGGATTTTTAGTAGTTTTATGTTAAATTCTTCTGAACAAGAACGATAATTTGGGAAGTATTATTTGTTTCTTCTTTTCATTTGAATCTCTTCTCCTTTCAAATTTGCAAATCTTTTCAGCATGTAGTCTTGCAAGTGTTGGATTATTGGGCCTCACATGTAGGGTCCATTGATTCAATGGTCCACACGGACACATAACTCAATGATAACTCTGTAAAATTTACTCTCTTTTTAATTGAAAATATTAAATAAAATTATGTTTATTCTTGGGATAAATTACACTTACACCTCATGAGATTTAGATTTAATACATATCACCTCTTGATGTTTGGAAAATTCCACTAACCTCCTATCATTGTAATTATTTAAATGGAATGAAAACATTAAACTTATGCATTCTCTGTTTTTGTTTGGTTTTATTTTTTTTGTTTTTTTATTTTTCCTTTCATTTGCTTTAGTCTTTTTTTTTTTTCAATGTAATTTATTCTATTTTTTCTAGTAGGAATTGTTGCCTTTTATATAAGTAGGAAGGTTTGTAAAATGAGATTATTAACTATAGGGGTAAGAATGTAATTTTTAAAATGTCAGGTGAGATGTAATTGGATTAAATCTTAGGAGATGTCAATGTAATTTACCCTTATTCTTGAGACATAAAATATTATGTTTTTTAAAACAAGTGAGAAGTGGTAGTTGAAGATGATTATTGATAACGGGATTTGGTTGCCAATCGAAATAAGAGATGGTGGTTAAAAGTGGTTGTCAGTTGCGGGAGATAGTTATTAGCAGAATGTGATATTTGAAGAAGATCGACAGTGGTGGTGATGGTGGTTGGAGGTCACTAGTATTGATGGTCAGAGAATGGCAATTGGAAGTGGTGAAGAGAGAAATTAATGAAATTTATTTTTAAAATAAATGTCAAAACATATACAATTGTGAAAGTTAAATGGTGGGTGTCAATTTTTTCATCCTTAGTATTCATGTGTGCGGTTTTTATCCATAAGCATGCATGTTACTTACCACATGGCAAGGTTACCAACTCTGATAAGAAGCCAAGACTCTCTCTCTCTCTGTATTGGATTAGTTATAGTTACACATGATCATGTATGGATAGTATTATATAGTAATTGTTTTGTTATTATTTGTAGTAGCTCTTCGTGGGCAACGTGACGTGCACGTGAGAAAGTGGGGTGGATGTTGATGGTGATAAATAACAGATTAAGTAGAAGAACAAGTGTAGTGAGTGTCCGAGAAGTGATTATTCGATAGTCCGAAAATACAGTGACGTTGTGTTACACCTATGTAAGTGAGTGAGTCAAGTGTATGTCTCACACTCCATCCAATATATATGTCTCTCTCTGATAAATGTCTTCCATCCCTTTGAAGGGGCCCCTCGGCCCTTGCGTTTATGTCCCCATTCCATCTATACACTTGCATGTGCTTCTCCCCCCAACCCCTACTTTTATGGTTCTTTGCATCTATACCCTTTCTTAAATCACTCTAAAATGTATCATGAGATTTTTTTTCTTCAAATTTTTATTCATTTGTTATAAGATAGTTGCAATCACTTGAAGCACATTTGGATTCTTGCATCTTCCAACAATTATGAATGTTTTGAGACGGATGAGCAAAGAAAAATTACTGATAAAGGACTCTTGGCCCCAAAATACATATTATTTTTAAATTAAATTTATTTATTTTTTTGATTAAATATAAAATGTTAGCGGGTTATTAAATTAAATAATTAATTGTGAGCATTTGACATTCGAAAATAAACTCAAATCTTGAACCTCTCCCTTAAAAACCAAAGGAACAAACTATTAAAGCGTAGTTAAAGTTTTCTAAAATGCATACTAGTATAAAATGTTGTTAAGTTTCTTTTTCTAGTAATTTTTGCCTGCGAATGGGAGAAACGTTGACTTAGTTCAATGGTAAAGACTTTTGGTACATATTCATGTGACGAAATTGTTCTTAAATACTTCAGCTAAAGCTGAAACATCTAGCCTTTTCTAATGGTAGCAAAACATAGTTGGAAAACCTATCACCTTAATTTGTGTACATGTGGCTGTGTTTGTGCAAGCGTTAGGTTTTATTTGGAATGTGGGTTAATTTTTTAACTTTTTAACTTTGTAACTATTTTTCTGAAATTAAAATAATCTCGTTTGGAATAGACTTCTTGTTTTTTTTGACTTCTATGAGAGAAAAAATGAAATGATTATAATTTGGATGTGATAATTTTTAGTCCTAGACTAAAAAACCTATTTTATCTTTATGTGACTATTTAAATCGCAATCCATCTCTAACCCAAATGCCAAACTAAGACTTGCATGGGACATAAAATGGGTGGAATAGGGAACCCGAATATATATACATGCATATGCTACAATAAGTGCACATTGCCTAAGTGCCGTACATGTTGGGCATGCCTATACTATATACCCTTTTATTCATGTATTTAAACTTGTTGTAAAAGATAAATATGCATTGGTGCATTTTGTAATTGCCTAACTTCTAATTGAAGACAAAGCACCAAATGACTTTCACTCTAAAGCCAATTTTAACCCCCCTTTTTTTTTTTTTTTTTTTTTCTCGGGGGGGGGGGGGGGGTTGTTAATTTTATCCAACTAGGCCATCTCTACTAATCTCTCATCCCCACCAAACATCAATGTTCCAATGTTCTATTTAGATAACTGAAATGAGACGGAATGAAAAAAAAATGATCATTTTTTAAGCTCTCTTATGAAATGATTATTTTCTTAAGATGATTCAATTTGCAATGAAAATATATTTTAACAAAATAATCATTTTATTCCATTTTATTCTAATGAACAAAATAATATCTAATGGTTTTTGAACCATATCTTTCTTATAGAAGTTAAGTGTCACAGACAACACTGGCACAAACAAATAATTGAAATATGTTTGGAACAAAACCACATTTGGCATTGCGTTTGGATTTGTGACAAAAAAAAAAAAAAAAAAAAAGGAATTAAATGTGAATGAAGTAAAAGTTAATATTTTCTATTTTTATAAATTAAGATCCAAGCACAAAACAAAAATTAAAACAAATATATATGATTTATTTTAGTCAATCATCCCGTGCATGTTTGCAGGGGCTCATGGTGGGATTGACCATCTCTCATCACAACTTTGAAAATAAAATTAATTTAGCTGTTGGACACTTAATGGTGTACCATGTTGTGGCAACTGAGTAAAGTAAAGCTTATAATGAAAAAGAAAAAAGAAAAAATCCAAGTCATTTTGTCAGCATAGATGGTTGTGGATAAAGGAGACACAACCTTTACAGTGAACATGGAAATATCCCCATGCATGGGAGCCCATGTATTTAAATGGTTTCATTTTAATATATATATATATATATTTATATACAGTGAAAACTTTTCTTCTTCTTTTTTATCGGCAAAAAAAAAAAAAAAGAAACTTCATTGATACAAGAGTAAAGTACAAGGTACAAAACAAATTACATCAATAAAGAAAAGCAAGTGTAAAAACATCACGATGTACTAAATCATCACAACTATGTTGATACTAAAAAACTCATCCTATCATTTCCTAGCATTTCCATAATTGGTGAGCAACCAATCAAAGAAACAGGAAAAAAAAAAAAAATCCCTTAAGGAGTATTTTGGGGTGAAAACTATTTACTTGAGGGGGATTTTAGGGTGGTAATTGTTTACAATAATGTTTGGGACTCCCTTTTGGGGAGACTCCCACCACCTCTACAGTGATTTGAATCAATGATGTGTTTAAATTATTATTTTTTTTCTCTTTCTTATTTGAACCAATCATAAGTGAGTGAGAATTGTAGGGGTGATATTTTGTGAGGGTCTGAATCATTACTAAATTGTTTATTCAATAGAGTAACATTAAAGATATTATGCTATACGTGCCCTCTAATGAGCCTCTCGATCATAGTATATTTGGGGTTGGGCTACATGTATCCAAGCACCAGGTCTAATATAATGAAGAAAAAAAATATTATGATGAAATTGTGATTATGAATATTTGATATATATATATATAGATAATACATATAAGTGTTTTAATAATTAATTAAATTATTAAAATGATACTCGTGACAGGTCTCCAGGCCAAATTGATGAGAACAGAAAAGAAATCCAAACCTATTTCATTACCTTCTTAATGAAGTCTTTTTTGATATAGTTGCATATTAGTTAATTAGAAAATAAGATTTAAAAAACTTTTCAATAACTATTTTTTAAAATTTATCTAAATTATTTTTATTTTATAAGTTATAAATAGGCATTATACACATTCTCAAAATAAATATATATATATATATATTTTAAGCAACTTAAAGAAGTTGTTTTGTACACGCTTTCTTTGGTTCTAAAATTTGTTGGAAAAAATAAAAAGAAAACTAAAGGAGAGAATAATTCTTTGATTTTATTTGGTTTGGCTAAAAATTGAGGGGGGGCAAAATAAATAGAAATTTCTTAAAATTTTTAATTTTTATCACTATAAAAAAAATATAAGTAAATTCATTTTTTTCAATAAATTCTAAAACCAAACATACACCAATGAAGTCATAAAATACTATGGTTTCAATATTATTGTCATTTTGCATATAATTTCTTACCAGGTGTATTTTCAAGAACCAATTAACTTTTGTTCAATTCATTAAGAACTTGTTTAAGATCATTGGTCATGTAAATAAATTAAATTTAAATACATTTCAGAGCTTGTTAATTTTTTTTAGCTTGATTTGCTATTCAAGCTTAACTTAATTAAAACTCATATGAGTTTGACTCAAATGATTAATAAAAAATTTTAAAATTTAAACAAAATTTTAAAATTTCATTAATTTTCAAATTAACTTGTCTTTGGCTTATTAAACTAAAATGTTACACCAAAGAAAAGCACGTGACCTCCACTGACTTTGCTGACTTTTACAGAATAATATATTTACGAAGTAAATCATAATATGAAAATATATTAATATTGGAGAATAATTATATAGTCAAATATTTAAAATAGTAATAAAATGGAAAAAAATTAAAGTAATGTGGATGTACCCGATCTTCAAGTAGGTTCATTCAACAACTATTATAATTGTTATAACAGACAAAGCTCCTAATAAGATAATTGATTATTAATTTAATATCAAAAGAAACAAATTGTGCAGTGGACAGACGATTTGTAGAATATTTCATAAACCCAAAAAAAATAAAAATTAAATAAATTAAATTAAATTAACTATTAATGGACAGGCCTATGGATCAGCGATGCCCTAGGATCGCACAATACATTAGCATCTTCAACAGGTTATTTTTTTTTTATATATTTTTTTAAAGTAAATAATTACACTGACATCTCTCTAATAATAAAAAAAAATATTACAACTAATTTCATAGTTTTATTTATGTATCAAAGTAAAGGGTCAAGAATCTTTTATCTCTAAATATTTTTTATTTTTTATTTTTATTTCAAAATACTCACAGTCATTCAACGGTAATATTAATTGGCAAAATTATTTATTTGTAGAGACTAGCTTGTTTTCTATTCGGAGTCTAGACTAGTGTAGTTTGAGTGTGTGGTTTAATTGCATGTTTCTTTTTGATAATTTGAATTTTTATTTTATGAATTCATGTGCATAAATAATTTACTAAAAAATTCAAATTGATTTGATAATTATAATCATATGATTTCATTATATTTATCTTCTAAACATATATAGTTTTAAAAATAAGTTGTTCATTTTGATATTTTTATAAATAATCTACGCATTACAATTTATAAGAGGAATGATCGTAATCAATTAAGAGAGATCCATAGTGTGACATAAAATTTCAATTGAATTGGAGACAAACTATTCTCTTAATTGTATAGATCAAAAAATAGGCCTAATCATAGAGGAATGACGTTTGGGGTTAGATCTTAATGGAGCCAATGTCTCATATGTCACCTTTGGGTGGTATTACACAGCATAGCCATTTAACCACATAGCAGTTAGTTATGAACTAATTATATAAATAAAGGAATTCTAACCCATACTCTTAATACTAGGTGTAATTTGTCCAAACTTAAAAAATTTGTCTTACTAACTATATATATTAGAAAAATGATTTTGTGTCCGAATTCTCGCGCCCCGAATGCCCCTAATGCCCAAAACGACGTCGTTTTGGGCATTATTTTATTATTATTATTATTTTTTCTTCTTCTTCCATTTTCTTCCGTCTGAACCAGAGAGTGAGAGAGAGAAAGAGAGAAAGAGAGAAGAGAGATCGCCGGTCGGTCGTCGGCCCAACCGAGCTTATCATGACCTTCGAGCCACCTCCGAGCTCATCGCCTTGAGCTCATGACCCGCCCAGATCGTCGCAGCCTCCGACCGCCGCCTCCGGCCTTGCCCCCGCCTCTCCTCCCTTGTGAGTATGCTCCCTCCGGTCCCTCCTCCTCCTCCTCCTCCTCCTTCCTCATCCTTCTTCTTGAAGAAAAAAAAAAAAAAATTGGGGCATTAAGGAGCCCAGATTGACTCCCAATCGCTACTTTATATATTATTACCCAAATAATTAGTCCAAAAGAAAATCAAATCTGAGATCTTAAATATAACACTCTAAGGTCATGTTTGATTCACAAGACTAATAGTGAAGTATTAATAAGCTTATTAAATTAGTGTGGTATTCACTATCCAATTGGATTAATATCCATTAGATTAATAATCTCACCCCTACCCCATTACTAATAATCCTACACATTTGTAGGATTAATTATCTATTGGATTAATAATCATAAACCAAAATGTTAAAACAAACATAAGATAATTAGACCCACAAATTAATAATCACAATCCTATATTCTAATCCATCCAATCAAACATGCCCTAAAAGTCTTACCACTCCATCAACCCATTGGCTTATTTGTAAAGGTTACTTCTTGAGACAATGCCAACCCTAGAAGAATACCTAGAAGTGGAAATAAATAATATCTATATTATATATGTAAACTCAACTTTATTTTCTCTCTCTCTCACGAGGTTCGAAGAGTGAGAGTAGTGATTGGTATGTGGCAGTCTCTGCTATGATACTACTAAAATATAACTAATATACTTGTAAAAGAATATGCTTTCCTCTTAACATTCTCTGTAAAAACTACTACTTTGTTACTTTTAAAATTCACCACAAACCCACCATACATACGAAGGTCTTCTCTGAAATTCATGGTAGATTGTCATTTCCCATTTCCCCCCAAGAAGGTTCACTCACATACACATTTACTTATATGAATAATTCATACACTCTCTTGAAGCAAATTCAACACATGATTGTCTCTCTAATTCTTTCTTCTCAAGAAAAAAAACACCATATCATTCTTTTTAAATAATAAGACTTGTCAAAATTGTGGCGTGAGTTTGAATGATACAAATAATCTCAATATAGATGAGAATAAAATTACGTACAATTTATCATTTCAAACTCTACTTTACTACGAGTTTGGTGCATTGACTCACCTCCCTCTTTTTAAAATTCCAATTTTGAGATTTTTTTTTTTTTAATTTTAAACTGTAGAGACTTTTTTTTTATCAAAAAATAAAAATGCTATGAATCCACCCTTATTAACCCATAATTTATCCCGAATATGTTTGTGTGGTGGAAATTAAATTGATAAAATGTGAGTTCATGAGTAAAATGAATTTCAATCATTCATATTTTTTTTTTTAAAGTAAATTTTGAATTCATAAATCTGAATCTGTAGTGTTGTTATTAGAAAACAAAGCAATGTATACACATGCTTATGGTCGGTGAGGTGTATACACATGTTGTGAGTCATTACTCTGTCTCTTCTCTCACCTTTTCTTTCCTCTCTTTAATCTCTCTTGTGTATGCTTTGCAGCCCCACTACAAGTCTTTCACAAGCATAAAATTAGAAAGGAATAATCATACATGGAAGTTGTTTCTCCCAATAATTGCTAGAGGAAACATGCATGTGGAGCATATAACGTATATATTACACACTAGAGACTTACATATATACACGTGATGTGTGTGTAAAATGTATATGATGTGATTAAGAGAGAGAGAAAATGAATAGTTCAAACTGTCATGAATGAGGAATTATATATCCTGTCTCCAGGAATTTTAATTAGGTTATGTGTCTTTCTAATTCTATTGGTTGTTCTATATAATATATAGAAGGAAAAAAAAATAAGAAATAATAGATATGTAACTAATAGAATTATAAAGACATATCACATTAGATATGGGTGAACCTATGTGATAATTTTTCATCACGGTCATCTTCATAATAAAAAACTATGACATTTACACCATCTGCAGCCTTCACTTTATATATAATATAGATATTTAAAAATAATACATAGAATTTGAAATATGCTAATTATATTATATATTTTTCACCTAAATCAAGTTCAGCAGTGGTATATACAAATAAAAATTTTATACATAATGACTTATTCAATAAAGAGTTGATTAAATATCTTCATTTATACCAATAAGCTTGTCACTTCATTTGGTCCAATATTCTTTATAAAAATGCATGTGAAATAGCATTTTCCAATCGAGTTCATATTTAGACCATAGATTCATGTCTTGAACAATTTTTTAATATTTTTTTTGTGTATAATTAATCGTTGGATACAAGTTTATTCCTAAAACAACGTCATGTTCACTAAAGTGTAATTATTGATTAGAAGTGCAAAAGATCTTATTAGAAGGTGATCTTGTCAGTTAAAAAATACAACATACAGAGCACTCATTTCTCTAAATTGAATGAATGCACATGTGCCATAAATAACCCTCAAAGACTAATTTTTAGTACAAATTTCACGGATTGGATATGATAATTGATTATTTGAATGCTCTATTTTCATTTTGTGTCCTTCTATATTTCACTCCTTTAATATTGTCACGTTGAATGTAAGATACTTATTTTTTAATAGTTAAATTTTCTTTTAAATCAATTTGATTTTAAATCTTGACGACATAGAGAGTTGGAACAGAAATGAGGCCATCCAATAAATTATCATGTAAGTCAAGGAAAAGTAAATAATTACTACCGAGATAATGTGAATTATGCTATATCCAAATTATCTTGAATGTGACTATACTATATTAGAATGAACTTGAGCAGCACACTTCATTTTTTGTGTTTTGTAATTTTATTCAAAAATCAAATGAAGCTCTTGAAAGAAAAATATTTGCTAAATTAGCAAAATTTAGTTCAAGAATTTGGCCAAATAAACCAAGAGGACATTAAAGAGTCTACACCCCCTAACCTTTACTCCTCCCTTTTTCTTTCTTTGTCTTTTTCTTTCTTCTTTTTGCATCAAAATTTTGGAGAAAAAATAAAATGAAATAAATTCAAAAAGCTACAAAAAATTCAAAGTTAGGAAACATTACCCCTAGGAAATTAGAAAATTATGAAAAATTCACTGCTAAACCTCGAGCTCTCACCCAATTACCCTAGACCATCACGTACTAGATCAGATGCCGAAAGTCGGGCCCAATATGCTGGTGGATCAAGTAATCGTCACCGTTGGATACATCAAATCTCATGCTCTGATGAAGAAACTGTTGCTGCTGTTGATGGGCTCTCTGAAGCTCCTTCTGTCTTCGGAGCTCCAGCACTTTCCGGTGCGAATTTGAGTGCTTTGTCAGGATGAAAGTCGGGCTCGCTGCGGGCCTGTACTCAGGCACCAGCCGACCTGACTTATACCGAACCCCACAGGCATTACAAAGCGTCTTCGGGCCCAGAGGCCCGGTCCGCCACTGCGGTGTCTTATCGGTGGCACAATGCAGGCACCGTCGCCCATCACCGCCGCTCCCGGCGGCCTCATTGTCTCCACCTTCTTTTTTCTTCATCGGTACTTTCACCATCTTTTTTCCCGAACTCGATGCAATGTCGAGCTCCGATGAGGTCAGTGATGCTATTGTCGTTGGAGAGAGAACGGAGAGGCGGGACGTCCAATTGCCTGGGGCGGCGCGTGAGCGCTTGCTACGGGCCTTGCCAGGCACCGACACCTCCGGGCAGAATATCGGGTTGGCTCGGTTTGGTTCGGGCTGAAATTCACGGGCCGCTTCATCATCAGTTCGGGCTTTCATGCCCGAGATTATCTGTAGCTTCTGCAAATCCTCAGTCGAAAATGATTCTTCAACAAAATTCGATAGCCACTCCAGCTCAGCTAAATCATCATACTGTAAAACTACATATTTAAATCAATAATCCGTATACATATTGATATAAATTCTTGCTTTTCATCAGTAAATGTGTATATATACATGTTAATTTGGTTGTCTAGAATTTTTTTTTTTTTTCTTTCTTTCTTTTTCTTTGGTTAATTCAAAACTTGAAGTGGAATTTTTATTGTTTGGGACCACATAAAATAACAGACTCTACTACTCAACTAGCTATACCAAACTAATATAAAAATAAAAATAAAAATAAAAATAAAAATCACAATTTTTTTTTCTTTTCCCTATCTCAACATGAGACCCATGAGGCTGAAAAAACTGCATTTTAATTATCATTTGTTTTTTCTTCCATTTTCTTAGCAACCAAACAGAGAAAGAGACAGTTTCTCTTCGCAAAACAAGCCAAAAGCCATTCCTTCACCATATTTCATGCAAAAAATTCTATAAAAAATTAAATAAATATTTTTATTCAAAATTTAGCCCTAAATTTTAATTTTTTTTGCGTGAACTCGTGAAATTACCGGCACGCAGAGGTCGTTAGAGAATTGAGCATCGGCAAAGCTCCGGCAACCCAAGTCGCCGGAGAAGTGAGGCTCACAGCCGGAGATGGAGGAGTTGCAGCTGTCGACGACGGTGACGGTGGAGGAGTCGGTGGAGGTTGCGGTGACATTGTCGAACGTGCCGCCATTGGCGACGACGACAGCGTCGTCGTTGGGGAAGTCAAGGAGGTCCTCGACGACGAAATGGTCGGCTGCGGAGGCGGACTTGGTGTCGGAGTGTCGCTTTTCGGGCGTGAATTGGTACCCACCTTGGAAGAATTCTGGTGTAGTTTCCATGGAGTTATTTTTTGTTTTTTTCCTTCTTCTCTTTCTTTGATGCAGAATAAGGAGCACGAAGAAGGAGGAGAGGAGAGTGAGTGTTGAGAGTATAGAGAGAGAGAGAGAGAGAAAGGGAGAGAGAGTGTGGTGAGAATTAGTTTTAGTAATGTTTTGGATGAGAGAGAGAGGTGGGAGGAAGAGTGAAGGTGAGGGTTTATTTGCGTTGGAAGGGGACAGGCGGACAGCTAAAATTGTTTATTTTGACTAGAAAATTACAAACACTTGGCTTTTAAAAAAGTAAATATATATATATATATAATATGTAAATTTAGAAAGAAAAAAAATTTGTATGTATCTTTAACTGTGTAATAACAAAAAAATAGGAAAAATTTGTGGAGAAGTTATTTTTTTCCTTTCTATTGCATATGCTTTGTAATTAGTTTATGGTGTATGTTTGGTAACGTTTACGTTTTCAGTTTATATTTACAAAAATTTTATAAACTGGTTTTTATTTATTTTTTGTTTATTTTTAGAAAAACATAAACTACAAACGCGTTTGGTAATTGACAAAATGTTTAAAAAATTTTAAAAATATAAAAAAGAGTGAGAAATGGCAAATGGTGGCAAATGGCGGCGGAAGACGGTGGTGGAAAGTGATGACGGTAGGTGGTGGGTGGGTGGATGGGTGGGTGACGGTGGCGGATGGTGGGTGGTGATGGCGGGTGGCAGGTGGTGGTTGGCGGATGACGGGTGGTGGTGGGTGGGTGGGGGGTGGTAGCGAGTGGGTGGTGGTGGTGGTGGCGGGTGGTGGTGGTAGTTGGTTGGTGGGTGGGTGGGTGGGTATGGTGATGGATGGTGGTGGGTGGGTGGGTGGGTGGCGGTGGTGTGGTTGGTGGTAGTGGTGGGTGGTGGCGGTGGGTTCTTGGTGGATGGTGGGTGGTGGTGGTGGTAGTGGTGGTAGGTGGCGGGTGGGTGGCTGGTGGTGGTAGGTGATGGATGGTGGTGGCAAGTGGGTGGTGGTAGCGGGTGGCTAGTGGTGGCGGGTAAGTGGCGGGTGGTGGTGGTGGTGGTGGGTGGTGGTGGCAGGTGGGTTGCGGGTGGATGGTGGGTGATGGTGGTGGTGGTTGTGGTAGGTGGCGGGTGGGTGGCTAGTGGTGGCAAGTGAGTGGTGGTAGCTGGTGGTTGGTGGTGGCGAGCGGTGGTGGTAGTGGTGACGGTAGCGGGTGGGTGGTGATGGTGAGTGGGTGGGTGACGGTGGCGGGTGGTGGGTGGTGGCGGATAGTGGTGGATGAGTGGGTGATGGTGGCCGGTGGTAGGTGGTAGCGAGTTGGTGGTGGTGGTGGTGGTAGGTGGTGGGTGGTGGTGGCAAGTGGGTGGCAGGTGGGTGGTGATGGTGGTGGTGGGTGGCTGGTGGTGGGTAGTGGTGGCAGGTAGGTGGTAAGTGGTGGTGGCAAGTAGGTGGCGGGTGGTGGCGGCGGCCGGTAGATGGTAGTGGCGGGTGGGTGGTGGTGGCGAAGGGTGGGTGATGGTGGCAAGTGGGTGGTGAGTGGTGGTGGTAGTGAGTGGTGGTGGTGGTGGGTGGTGGAAAATGGTGGCAGGTGGTGGCTAGTGTTGAGTGGTAAAAAAAAAAAAACTCAAAACTCAAAATGGAAACACAGTTTTTGTGTTTTCATTTTTAAAAATTATAAAGCGGACCAGATTTATAAATGAAATATTTTACCAAACAAGTTTTTATTTGAATTTTTAAAATTTTTGTAAATATAAACAGAAAACTGAAAACGTAAGTGTTACCAAACGGCACCTTAGATTTTGAGTTTTATAACAAAATAAACGTTGAATTTTTAATTTTATCAATTTAAATTTAAATTTTTTTTATTTGTTTTCAATCTAAACTACTCTCTTATTTTTATTAAGTAAAATCGACAGAAAAAATATTTTAGTCATTAAACTCAATGTAAATATATATATATATATATGTCTAAAATAACATTTTTTATAATTTTAATGATTAAAATGTTCATTTTTTCATTGATTTTACTTCACAAAAATATGCAAATAATTTAGATTGAAAATAAATCTAACGTATAAAATTTAAACTGACAACATTAAAAATTCGGGATTTTGTTATATCGCTCAAACTCTGAATTTTTTTTTATTTTTTTATAATTTGCCCTTAGTTTTTTTAGTTTTTTCTTTTATGTTTTGGCTTCTTCTTAAGTGTGCAACCCACAAAAGGTGTAAGTGGGTTGCACACCATGTGCCACTCACACAAAATGTGTAAGTGTAAGGTGTAAGTGTAAGGTATAAGTGTAAGTGGAAGGTATAAATGAAATGTATAAGTTGCACACCATGTGCCACTTACACAAAAGGTGTAAGTGCAAGGTAAAAAAGGTGTAAGTGTAAGGTGTAAGTGAATACAAAAAGGTGTAAGGTGTAAGTTGCACACTATAGCATTACCCTTATGTTTTAGGCAAAATTATTGTCTCTGTTCTATATAGTGCACGAAATAAGTTGAACCTTTCCAGATAACTTCTCTCTCATTGGATATGAAAATTTACGTAGAAAGTCTAGTTTATAGGATACCTCGTGTGCTAATCTAATTATTTTGTTCTTATTTTTAAGATAAATTGATCATATAATTCTTACTATTGTATTGAAGCTCGAAAAACTTGTAGTTATTTTGTTCTTATGTTCTAGAAAAAAATGATAATATATCTCTTATTATTAGATAGGAAGATCTTCTATTCCATTAATGGAAAAATTAATGAAATATCCCTCTCTAATTTTGGATAGTAAGAGAGATACAATATATATATATATATATTATTAGTTAAGATCTCTTGATGAAATTTTTTTATGATCATATCAGAAAAATTTTAAAATTTCTATGTGAAATCAGAGAAATTTTTTTGTATCAGGGCGAAATTTCTCTGTGTTGAATTTTCTTTATGAAAATATTAAAGAACCCTAATTATTATAAAAATATTATATATTCTTTATCTTATAAAATCTTAATATCATAGAGTTTAAAAAAAAATTCCATATTTTATTTCCTGTTGTCTCAAACACTCTCATTATCATATGATTTATCTCTTTTTTTTTAAGGTAGAATATGATCTATTTCTTAAGTTTAGGATGGAGCAAAAACAAAATTTCTAGTTCCGTTAGACAAGGACACATCTACACGTGATAATTCAGACTTATGAAATAATCATAGGTAGTTTTTATTTTCAGAAAAATATTAAGACTTATTAAAATCTCACAATTTTATTTAAAATATTTTGATTTGTCACAAATTTACTTATGTAATATCTAACCCTCTTTTTATGTCATTAACTCAAGCAAAAATTATCTTATAAGTCAAAAAAATCATAAAATCACGTATCCATCCAATAACATCATGTCATTCCTTCACCGATTTTCTAATTTCAAGGCCATGTAATTGTCGGACCCCTACTATTAATTAACCAAACTGCCCACATAAAATTTTTGAAAGACAAAAATAATTACTTGTTCAAGAAATTTGATGATCATTGGCCATCCATTGGTGGACCACGTGTACAGTCTCTGATGCTATAAAAAGTAATAATGATAGAAATTCTCACAAAACATAATTTTCACAATCCTTAAAATAATTTGAACTAGTCATATCACTGTTAGATACAATCTCTCAAAAAAATTTAAACACATCAATTATCAATACATTGTCCTATAAAAGTGGAAAGGTCCTTCCTTTTGAGTTGGGCATGCTAAAGAGAGTGAGAATTGTCTGTGGAAAGAGCTCGCGGGACCACGGAACATAGACCATTGCTGATTGGACACGTAAGCATTAATTTCAATATAGTCTAATTTTAATGGAAAATGATAATTTTACAAAAATTAAAATGTAAGAAAATCATTACTTAATGCATTAAAGTAGTTTTTTTTTTTTTTCTTTTCTTCATGAATGAATGTAAATATATAGAATTCCAAGTAGAAAGAAGTGATTTAGTTTAAGTAATATAATTTTGATGCATTAGAAATGTTGGCAATGTTTGGGCTAAGTTCCTGAATTTATTTTTAATTTTTTTAATAAAAATTAATTTGACAAAAATAAATATTAAAATGATATTTTTAAAATTTAAAAAAATATTTTTACCTTTTTAAAAGATAAAATTATATAAAAACAATAAGTGCTTTTAATTTTTTTTTTCATCAATTTATTTTTTATTTTTAAATCTTTCTTTCTGAAAATAGACTCTAAAACTAAACCAAATAGAGTTGTTTTGTGTTTCAAATGAATTCTAACCTACCCCTATGAATCGTTCAAATCAGTTTCATATTTTTATTTTTTTTTTTTAGAGAGGAAAAAACAAATTGTTCAAATCTATGGTAGGTATATAAACCACGTGAAAAATGCACAATTTACATCAAAAATAAAATTAAAAAAATTACATCACCAATTTTACCATCAATTTTTCGATCGCCTATGTTAAAACAAATAAAATGTTAATATAACCATCTTTGGTGTACCCAAAAAAAAAAATTAAAATGTAAAAAATAATTTAGCGGGTTTTTAAGAGAGATAAAATATTTTGAATGAGAGAGAGAGAGAGAGAGAGAATACTAAAAAGTATAATATGAATTTATTTCTTTAAAAAATATATTTTTAAAATATCTCAATATATTTTTCTTAAATTTTTGAATTTTTATAATTTTAAAAAATGTGTCATCACATTATTGGTTCTCATCAATTTTTTTTATTTTAAAAATCAATATTGAAATATTTTTCAAAATATGTCTGTTAATTAGAGAATCTTTGTATCTGTTAGCGTAAGGTTTTCTCTGTTGCTGCTGTTTTTGTATCTGATGGGGTCTAGTGTGTAGTGGATGCTAGTTTTGGTATTTTGGGTAGATTAAAAGGTGTTAGCCCCAAGGTTAGTCAAACTTGAATTTCAATTTGATTTTGATTTATGACGGACACTTTATCATTTGAAGTTTTCAAAATTAACATTTGTACTTCATGATTCAAATTATTTTGAAACTCAAGATAATTATGTTTCAAAAACCTTTTAAAATATCAAAAACATAAGCATTAGCTCTTGATTGCAAAATTCTATCTATGTCTAAACACAGGTCCAAGGATCGACACCATAATAATCTTCTAAAATGTTAAAGTGTTCCAAAACAAAGGGTCGACACCAGAAAAGTAGGGGTTGACACTAGGAAGAAGCTGGAAAAATGGCTAAGTGTTTCAGAGGTAAGGGTCGACACCAACAGCAGCAAGAGTTGACACCAAAAAGCAGTATACACTCCAATGGTAAGGGTCAACACCAACAGCAACAAAAGTCAACACCAAAAAACAGTATACACTCCAACCACAAAGGTCGATACCAACAACAGCAAGGGTCGACATCAGGAACACATGTACCTCAACTCAGGTAAAAAAAAATCAGTGCAAAGGGTCGACACCCAACTCGTAGGGATCGACACCCTAATGTCTGGGTTGAACAAAACCTAGCCGCCATCTTCCAACTCAAAAAGGGTATCTGTGACATCATTTTTAGACTTATATTATTCTAATCAAAAGGAACTTTGGAAAAATATTTTCGGACATAATGGAGGGAACATTCTCCACTCACACCTCTCCCAAGATCAAAAAATGAAAGAACATGGAGACAACATTATGTCCCTCCACCATTATCTTATCCTCCAAGCATGGGCATCACTTCCTTTGAGGAAGCTCCATCTCCAATGGTCAGAAAACAGTCTGCACCAAACATTCTCCACTCACAACAGCTGGAAACGATTCTGCTTGTCTAGCTCCAACGGATAGTTTACTCACGTGGATATGTTTCTTCTTCAACAATTTGAGTCGAACAAAAAGGCTATAAATCAGGAAGTTTTCCATAACTGCAAGATAACAAGATTTCACTGCAACAACACCAAACATTTTGAGCATCACTGGTATATTTGTGATTTGACTTGCGTTCTCCCATTTTTCAGATTTAAACAAGTCCAAAACTTTGTGAGAGCTTTCACTTTCATATTCCATCTTTTGAGAGATTGTAATAGCCAAAGAGGACAGTTGAACCTCTTCTTCTAGTTCCTTAGTTTCTGAGTGAAACATTTGTAAAGTGAGGCATTTTGTTGAGTGAGTTCCTCAACAGATTGAAGTAAGTCCTTGTGTAAAATTAAACCTCAAGTCGGAAGAGCTTGGTGGTGCATCGATTCATAGTAAAGAAATTCTCAAGGAGGATTCTTGAGGAGTGGACGTAGGCTGGTGAGCCGAACCACTACAAGTCTCTGTGTTAAGTTCTTCTTTCCTACTCTCCTTACTTTCTGTTAATCTTATGATTATCTGCTGTATTTATTTACATAAGTTCTTTTGAACCTTATTCTTGGATCAAATTTTTAATTACCCAATTCACCCCCCCTCTTGGGTTGCTTTCCTGTTTAACAATTAGTTTCAAAGCCATGTCTCTAGTAACTTGACTTAACTGTCTTAGAGTGATCTATGGCAAACCCTAGCTCTTCTCTCCTTGGAGGTCAAGCCTCAAATAGACCTCCCTTCTTTAGTGGAACAAATTTTAACTATTGGAAAACCCGCATGATTATGCACATTCAATCTATTGAGTATCAAGTTTGGAAAATCATATGTGAGGGTCCTACGGTACCCACTAAAACCGTAGATGGCCTGCTAGTACCCAAACTTGAGAGTGAATAGACGAGTGCTGACTATAAAGATATTCGATTAAATGTCAAAGCTGTTAATATGTTGTATTGTGCACTTGATACTACCGAGTTTAACAGAATATGCACTTGCACCACTGCTAAAGAAATTTGGTATAAACTTATTATAACTCATGAGGAAACCACTCAAGTTAAAGAATCTAGAGTAAATCTACTCGTTCATAACTACGAGCTCTTCAAGATGAAACCAGATAAAAACATATCATAAATGATTACTCGTTTTACTGATATTATTAACAATCTTAAATCCCTTGGGAAGACTTACACTAATGCAAAAATTGTCAGAAAAGTCCTTTGATCATTGCCAAAAAGTTGGGAGAACAAAGTCATTGCAGTGATAGAAGCAAGAGATCTGTCAACATTAAGTCTTGATGAGCTAATGGGATCTCTTCTAACCCATGAGATCATTATGCAAGAAGGAAAAGAAGAAGAAGACAAGAATAAGAAGAAAGGGATAGCTTTCAAATCCATCAAAAAATTTCAAGAGGAAGAAGATGATGCTTCAGAAGAAGACGAAGAGATGGCTTTCATTACCAAAAGATTCAAAAGATTTGTAAAGAAGAAGCAAGGTGTAAGGAAGTTTTTCAGAAAAGATTTCAACAAAGATCTTTAAAAAAGAGAAAGTCATAAAAAGGCCGAAGTAATCTGCTATGAGTGTAACAAGCCGGGCCATTACAAATCAGAATGTCTGGAGCTTAAAAAACAATTCAAAAAGGATAAGAAGAAAGCCATGATTACAACATAGGGAGAAAACAGTGATGACAGCGACTCAGAGACGGACATTTGCAAAAATGAAGTAGCAAATCTATGCTTAATGGCACTTGAAGATGAGGTAAATGATGACTCATTTACTTTCGATGAATCACAAACTGCTTTTGATGACTTGCATGATGAATTTAAAAAATTAAGTTTGAAAAGTAATTGTCAAAAGAAAATGATTTTAAATTTATCTCAAGAAAAGGAATTCTTAACTTCTAAAATCAAAACTTTAGAAAATGAAGTCTTGACAATGGAAAAAGAGAAAGAACTCTCAAAGGAAAAAGAAGTTTTTCAAAAGGAAAATGAAATTTTTTTTAAAAAAAGAGAAAATTATCTTAAATGAAAACATGGAAGGTCTAAAAAATGTTCTTTCAAAAATTACTCAAGGGAGAGATACCTTAGACAAAATTTTCAAAGTCAAACTCAAACCTTTGAAAGAATGGGGATTTGCTATAAACCATTTTCGAAACCTATAACTTCCCAAAAATCCTTTGGATATTCTTCATCTAACCATACTCATATCACATGTCATTACTATGGAAGAAAATGTCACATCTCTTCTTTATGCCCTGCTAAGAGAAACTCATTCAATAAAATGAAAAAGAAGTGGGTTCCCAAAAACACTTTAACTTCTAACCTTCATGGACCCAAAAAAGAATGGGTACCAAAAAGCCAACAAAAATCTGATTCTTGCAGATGTGCTTTAGGTCAAAATTCAGCAACAACCGGTGGTACATTGACAGTGCTTGCTCAAGGCACATGACTAGCGATAGAGCAATGTTCTCAACTCTTAAATCCAAAGACGGAGGTCATGTAACCTTTGGAGACAATAGGAAGGGAAAAATCATAGGTGAAGGTAGTATTGGTAAAACTTTGTCACCCATTATTGAGAACGTATTGCTTGTTGAAGGATTAAAACATAACTTGCTTAGTATTAGTCAAATGTGTGATAAAGGCAATCATGTTTCCTTTGATAAGTCCTACTGCACTATTAAAAATTCTACTGATAACTCAGTGCTCTTTGTTGGCCATAGGGATGAGAATGTGTATACATTTGACTTACATAGTTTATCTCCTAATCACAATGTTAAGTGCTTATCTGCTTTAAATGAATCTGGTTGGTTATGGTACAGGAGGCTAGGACATGCTCAAATGGATTTACTTTCAAAACTTTCAAAATTTGACTTGGTCATTGGCTTGCCAAAAATTGTTTTTGAAAAGGATAGATTTTGTGATGCCTGTCAACAAGGAAAACAAACACGAGTCTCTTTCAAATCCAAAAATATCATTTCCACATCTAGACCACTTCAAATATTACATATTGACTTATTTGAACCATCTAGAACCCTAAGTCTTTGAGGAAAATCTTATTGCCTTGTTTGTGTGAATGATTATACTAGATTTACTTGGGTGATTTTCTTGGGTCACAAAAGTGATACTTACTCTGCTTTTTCAGCTCTTTGTAAACGTATTCAAAATATGGTTGGTCTTACTATTTGTACCATTAGAAGTGATCATGGTAGAGAATTTGATAATGATGAATTTATTCTATTTTGTAATGAGCATGGCATTAATCATAATTTTTCTGCTCCTCAAACGCCTCAGCAAAATGGTGTGGTAGAAAGAAAAAATAGAGTTCTTGAGAAAGTGGCTCGTACTATGCTTTGTAAAAATAATTTGCCAAGATATTTTTGGGCGGAAGCCGTAAATATTGCTTGTTATGTTATAAATCGTGCCATGATTAGACCCATATTGAAGAAAACACCATATGAACTATAGAAAGGTAGAAAACCCAACATTGGCCACTTTCATGCATTTGGTTGCAAATGTTTCGTACTAAATAACAATAAAGAGAATCTAGGGACATTTGACGCAAAATCTGATGAAACTGTTTTTCTTGGATATGCAAATTCTAGTAAAGCTTTTCGCGTTTTTAATAAAAGAACCTTACACGTTGAAGAATCCATACATGTTGCTTTTGATGAATCTAACTCATTTGCTTCCAAGAATACTGTTATTAATGATGCTGCAAATTCTAATTTAAGGATTGAAGGCCTTTACTTATCAGAAAATAATGAACTTCATTCCTCGAAACCCAATGTTGAAATTTCTATGGAAGATCTTCAAAAAGAATATGCCCATCCCATAAAGGAACATGATCTACCCAAAAAGTGAAAGTATGCTCGTGGACATCCTAAAGATCTCATTATAGGAGACGCCACTCAAGGAGTAAGAACTCATTGGTCTCTTAATAATATCTGTGGCAATTTAGCCTTTGTTTCTCAAATTGAACCAAAAACTTTTTCTGAGGCTGAACTTGATGAGAACTAGATTCTTGCTATGCAAGAAGAGCTAAATCAGTTTGAAAGAAATGAAGTTTGGAATTTGTCTCCTCGCCCTACAGAACATTATGTTATTGGAACTAAATGGATCTTTTGAAACAAAATGGATGAATCCGATGTTGTTATTCGTAACAAAGCTAGACTTGTAGCCCAAGGTTATAACCAAGAAGATGGTATTGATTTTGACGAAACATTTGCACCTGTTGCACACCTTGAAGCCATACGTATGTTGCTTGCATTTGCTTGTTTTAGAAATTTTAAACTTTACCAAATGAACGTGAAAAGTGCCTTTTTAAATGGTTATATTTTGGAGGAAGTTTATGTTGAACAACCTCCTAGTTTTGAAAACCACAAACACCCTGACTACGTGTAAAAACTTTCAAAAGCCATGTATGGTTTAAAACAAGCTCCTAGAGCCTAGTATGAACGCTTGAGCAATTTTCTTATTGAAAAAGGTTTTTCTCGTGGAAAAACTGATACCACTCTTTTCATAAAAATCAAAAATGATGATATGCTCATTGTTCAAATTTATGTCGATGACATCATATTCGGAGCTACTAATGAATTTTTGTACGAGGAATTTGCTAAGAATATGCAGGGGGAATTTGAAATAAGTATGATGGGAGAGTTGACTTACTTTCTCGGATTACAAATAAAACAAACCCAAGATGGTATTCATCTATCTCAAGCAAAATATATCAAAGATCTCCTCAAAAGATTTGAAATGGATTCATCCAAACCCAGAACAACTCCAATGAGCACATCGATTAAAATCGACAAAGATGAGCAAAGTAAACCAGTAGACGAAAAGAAATATCAAGGTATAATTGGTTCTTTACTCTATCTAACAGCTAGTAGACCTAATATCATGTTTAGTGTGTGTATGTGTGCTCGTTTTCAATCAGCTCCAAAAAAATCACACATCACCGCAGTAAAACGTATTTTTAGATACCTAGTTGGCACTCCACTTTTGGGTCTTTGGTACCCTAAAACAAATGTTTTTGATCTTTATGGTTACTCAGACGCCGATTTTGCGGGATGTAGATTTGACCGAAAAAACACTAGTGGTACTTGTCAATTTCTTGGAAATTCACTCACTTCATGGTTTTGTAAGAAATAAAATTCAGTGGCATTATCTACTGCTGAAGCAAAATATATTACCGCTGCTAGCTGTTGTGCTCAAATACTTTGGATGAAACAACAATTTCTTGATTTTGGTTTTCATTAGGGGCGTCCGCGGTTCGATTTGGGACGGTTTGCGGTTCGATTTGGACCCGCCCGCATCTATGCGGTTTGGAAAAAAGTCAACCCGCAACCGCCCTGTCACGCCCCAAACCCGCCCCGAGAGGTTTGGTGACGAGACCGGCCAGTAATCCTTGATTACCACAGGCCTTCCCATATAAAACATAAATAATCGGGGCTCGCGGAAGCGAAAAAAAAGAAACTAATAGTCCAAAGAGCTGTGCATTTATGTGAATGTACATTACATGCCAAAAATGAGTTAATTACCCACATTCATTACATAACATGATCTGCATACAAGACGTATCATTCGATTACAACTATACGACAAAAACAAAACAAGAGCTCACAAAACGGCCTTCCGTTCTGCCCTCCTTCGGAGGCACACAACTCATGGTAGGCTTTCAAAACGGCGGCTTGACTCGAGACTCCGCCTAGGCTTGGCTCCCTGAAGGCTCACCTATAATACATAAATACAAATAATGAGCTAAAGCTCAGCAAGTAACATTAACGTAAAGGGGTTAGTGAACGAACTCCAACATTTCATAAATCTGTAAAACGTAACATTCATAACATAATCATAATCATCTCATAAGAACATACATAATGGCATACTCTATAAAATATAACATGTGTCGACTAACGACTAGAGTAACCGGTCCCGGACACCGATTAAACACATACCGAGATCTCGTAAACTGGTCATGGGTTTGTCCTTCCATGCCGTCCCCCATGACTAAAGCGCATGGGCCTGCATGTTCTCGCCCCCACGACTGAACTAACTATGGATGCCATACTAGATTCGCAATTAGGACATTCGTTCACAGAAAACATTATCATTTCATAATCATTCATAATGTATCACTTTGAACATACTTTCACAAGAACATATCATTTACAAAAATGTTACTTACAGTGGGTTTCCACAACCGAGGGCACGGTCTTCACGTCTTATCCTGCAATTGCCAACATTATAACACAGTTCTCAATACACATTCTCATTAAATCACATAAGTCATGCACTTCATCCTTCCTTTATTTCATTTCATGTTCATTTTCTCCCTTCTTACATTCTTTCGTGTTCATAAGATGTTAAAAGATGCAATTAACATGTTAAAAATCAAATAGAACAACTTTTCTGCATTTTCTGAAAATAAGCCCTTCCGCTCGAGCGCCCACTTGTCCGCTCGAGCGGACTGCACATTTTCCCCAAAACTGCTGAGAGGCTGATTTTACCGCTCGAGCGGACCCTGCGAAATTCTGAAAATCTGGTTCTTCTTCTACACTTCATCCTTTTTATCAAATATAACTTCCAATCTTAGAAAACCAAGTCCCAAACTACTTGAAACTAACTTGCTTTAGACATTACAACTTCAATTCAAACCCAATTGCATCATATATAAGATCAACCCATGAGTTAAATTAGAAAACCATGAACATATACATACAAACTTCATGTCTCTATAGCCATGGAGGTTCTCCCTCACTATGTCATATAATCATAAATTCATGTCATACATGCTCAAATTAAACATATGTCTCTTTCAATCTTCTTATTTAACATGAGATCACACATGATTCAACCTTAATTGAAGGAAATATGAAGGAATTTTTACCTTGATCACTTAAGTTAGAGAAACTTTGAGCTTAATCCCTTTTCTTCCTCTTCTTCCCCTCTTGCTTCCCCTTTCTCACGATTTTCTCTCTCTCTCTCTCTCTTTGGTCTTGAGTCAATGAGTCAAAACACCCTTATCTCTAAGTCATATATAGCATAAAAATAGAATTGTGTCAACACTTACAAGCCAAACGGAGCTTAGCGAATCAGACGAAATTCAGTCTTCAATTAAATGTCCCAAATGGTTCTAAAAATTCCCGGTATCACATAGACATATTCAATTTCATTTTCTGAACCCATTACGGTAGCCAATTTCAGTCCCGAAGTCGTAATTCCAACAGATATTTTGCTAATTCAAACAGATAATCTTCAATTAAATCATATAAATGCATAATTAATTACTGATAATTGTGACACACAGTTCCGGGTCATTACACTCTCCCCACCTTAAGAAGTTTGGTCCTCCAAACTCTGCTAAACTCCATAGCATTCAATGCAAAGGTCGTAATGTAGTTCATATCGTAGTCAAGTTATTTCATGTCGTTCACATTCAATTGATTACCATAGTTACATATTCAATATTCTCCATTGCATAGGTAATAATAGATAATTAAAATCATACCTGTCTTCGCTTTGCCAGTATCCTGTGTCTTATCTGGAATTAAGCTGTAAACTCTGGCTTGTCTCAAAGTATTCCCCTCAGGGGCAACTGTTGTGGTGGTCTTTGGTGTCATTGTTGACATATTCCCACTAGTAACGGGTCTTTCATTTCTGGAGTAGAGTTGTGGGCAAGCTTTGGCTATGTGTCCCTTCTGTCCACATTTGTAACAAACTCCGGATCCACGGCGACAAATACCCCAATGCTGCTTTCCACATTCTTTACAAGTAGGCACACCTCCCTTTGTATTATCATTAACAGTTAAGTTCGATTTATCATTCACAGAGCCCACTGATTCACTAGCCATTTCTATTTTCTGTTTCTTAAATCTCTTACTCTCTGCTTCGATCATTGTTGACTGGGACATCTTCAAGGCCGTAATATTTGTTTCAGCCATTAAAGCTCTATCAAGGACATCAACATACTTTTCTAACTTCAGCACATTCACCCTGTCAAGTACCTCGACATGTAGGCCACCCTCAAATTTTCTTGCCTTTTTATATTCCGTGTCAACCATATGTGGGGCATAACGAGCTAATTCTGTAAACTTACTTTCATACTCTGCTACTGACATTGTACCCTGCTTTAGCTGTTCAAATTCAGATATCTTCCTATCTCGCATGCATTGTGGAAAATACTTTTCGTAAAATATATCTTTAAATCGATTCCATGTCAAATCTCTATTTTCACCTCGTACAAGCATCCACCATCTTCTTGCTTCTTCTGTCAAAGTAAATGTGGCTAACAAAACCTTATACGTGTCAGTACACGGAAACACTTCAAAAATCTTCACTGTTTCAAGTACCCATACCTCTGCTTTTAAGGGGTCAATCCCTCCTGCAAACTCTGGTGGTTTCAGTTTCTTATATTTCTGCGTCAAAGTAATCACATCATCATTATTCATCGGTTCTACTTGTACTGGTGGTGGTGGAGGAGGCGGAAATGGCTGTCTCTGTGGTGGTTGGCCTTGCTCTAGTTGTTGTCTAACCAACCCAGTCAAAACCTCTACCATTCTTTCTAACCGAGTCATTCTAGCATCAGAAGATTCTGTCTCATCTACATTTCTTGCATTGGTATCTTTCATTCGTCTATAGAACCCATAACAAATACAGCATTTCATTCTCAACATAATGATTCCTCTGTTGTCTTGTCATTACAGTTCTTGTTCCTCATATTCATAAAACACACACACCCATGCACATATGCTCATGCCATGCTCTAGTTCTCTTCAAATGCACCTAACAGCTCTTATGGACACGTGCGTGGGTAAATTAACTCGTGCGCTCTGATACCACTCTGTCACGCTCCAAACCCGCCCCGAGAGGTTTGGTGACGAGACCGGCCAGTAATCCTTGATTACCACAGGCCTTCCCATATAAAACATAAATAATCGGGGCTCGCGGAAGCGAAAAAAAAGAAACTAATAGTCCAAAGAGCTGTGCATTTATGTGAATGTACATTACATGCCAAAAATGAGTTAATTACCCACATTCATTACATAACATGATCTGGTACAGCACGTATCATTCAGTTACAACTATACGACAAAAACAAAACAAGAGCTCACAAAACGGCCTTCCAGGCCTGGCCCCAGCTCGGAGGCACACAACTCATGGTAGGCTTTCAAAACGGCGGCTCGACTCGAGACTCCGCCTAGGCTTGGCTCCCTGAAGGCTCACCTATAATACATAAATACAAATAATGAGCTAAAGCTCAGCAAGTAACATTAACGTAAAGGGGTTAGTGAACGAACTCCAACATTTCATAAATCTGTAAAACGTAACATTCATAACATAATCATAATCATCTCATAAGAACATACATAATGGCATACTCCATAGAATATAACATGTGTCGACTAACGACTAGAGTAACCGGTCCCGAACACCGATTAAACACATACCGAGATCTCGTAAACTGGTCATGGGTTTGTCCTTCCATGCCGTCCCCCATGACTAAAGCGCATGGGCCTGCATGTTCTCGCCCACGATCGAACTAACTATGGATGCCATACTAGATTCGCATTAGGACATTCGCTCACGTAAAACATTATCATTTCATAATCATTCATAATGTATCACTTTGAACATACTTTCACAAGAACATATCATTTACAAAATGTTACTTACAATTGGGTTTCCTACAACCGAGGCACGGTCTTCACGTCTTATCCTGCAATTGCCAACATTATAACACGCTTCTCAATACACATTCTCATTAAATCACATAAGTCATGCACTTCATCCTTCCTTTATTTCATTTCATGTTCATTTTCTCCCTTCCTACATTCTTTCGTGTTCATAAGATGTTAAAAGATGCAATTAACATGTTAGAAATCAAATAGAACAACTTTTCTGCATTTTCTGAAAATAAGCCCTTCCGCTGAAGCGCCACTTGTCCGCCGGGATCGCACATTTTCCCCAAAAGCCGAGAGGTGATTTACCGCCGAAGGCTTCCCTCGCCGGCGGACCTCGCAAATTCTGAAAATCTGGTTCTTCTTCTACACTTCATCCTTTTATCAAATATAACTTCCAATCTTAGAAAACCAAGTCCCAAACTACTTGAAACTAACTTGCTTTAGACATTACAACTTCAATTCAAACCCAATTGCATCATATATAAGATCAACCCATGAGTTAAATTAGAAAACCATGAACATATACATACAAACTTCATGTCTCTATAGTCATGGAGGTTCTCCCTCACTATGTCATATAATCATAAATTCATGTCATACATGCTCAAATTAAACATATGTCTCTTTCAATCTTCTTATTTAACATGAGATCACACATGATTCAACCTTAATTGAAGGAAATAGGAAGGAATTTTTACCTTGATCACTTAAGTTAGAGAAACTTTGAGCTTAATCCCTTTTCTTCCTCTTCTTCCCCTCTTGCTTCCCCTTTCTCACGATTTTCTCTCTCTCTCTCTCTCTCTCTCTCTTTGGTCTTGAGTCAATGAGTCAAAACACCCTTATCTCTAAGTCATATATAGCATAAAAATAGAATTGTGTCAACACTTACAAGCCAAACGGAGCTTAGCGAATCAGACGAAATTCAGTCTTCAATTAAATGTCCCAAATGGTTCTAAAAATTCCCGGTATCACATAGACATATTCAATTTCATTTTCTGAACCCATTACGGTAGCCAATTTCAGTCCCGAAGTCGTAATTCCAACAGATATTTTGCTAATTCAAACAGATAATCTTCAATTAAATCATATAAATGCATAATTAATTACTGATAATTGTGACACACGCTTCGGGTCATTACGCGCCAAGAATGCGGCTTAAGGTTTAATGTGGATAGGGTTCATGGATGTCTTGGCGGTTCTTGGTGGTTTATGATTGAACTTTTTTTCAAAAATTATTTTTAAACCCTTTTTTTTCCTCCCATTTTGTCAATCTTTATTTTGGACATTTTTCCTCATATTTTATAAAATGCTCTAACATTAATAATTAATGAATCAAAACTTATAAAATAAAAAAGCACAAAAAGAGAAAAACTGACTATTTATCAAGATGGACTAACCCCAAAATGACTAGTCTTCATGTTATTGAAATCCTACACAGCCTGCCCCAATCTTCACCGCAAATGTCCACCCACCTCCTGCATTTCGCCTACTCCTCGTCATCTTTTTCCTGCAATGAATGCAAAAACAAACAACTCTCATAATCATCACTAATAATTAATCAAATCAACACAAAGGCATATAAAAATTTAACAATAATCAATTAAAATCTCATTGGAACCTCTCCACTCTCATCGTCGTCGTCATCGTGCACCTCGGACATCGATTTGTCAGACTCCTCATCCTCAGCTGGTCCGTCAACCTATCATTGAATTTAAGCCATCAAGCAATGATCAAAAAGCTTTCTTTTTTCTTTTTTTTTTTTTTGCCTAAATAATAGCTCTATGACTACACCAAAAAAAAAAAAAATGAAATAAAACAATCATGTAATAAGCAAATTGCAGTTAAGGGAAAGAATAATACTATTCTCTTATTGTAAGCCTCGATGTTCTTGTTGTATTCAATCTTCCTTTTTTCTGCCCTCAAGACAAATGGGGCTTTCTCCTAATTTTCGAAAGAAAAAAGAAAAACAAACAATCATTATAAATAAATGCATTTACTTTGGAGTAGTTGCAATTAGAAGCAAATTATTAGGTAGAATTGTTTTCTACAAAATTACTCACAGCTTTTGACATGGATTTCCATTTGTCTCCACCAAATTTTACCAACTGGACCAAATTCGACAAAAATGCTAAAAATTAAATCAAATTTTAACAAAATTAGACAGACTCGAAATAGGATGATTCAAAACGCTTACAAAGAAGAACAGATTTGTTGTTTGGATGCTTCTCCTTGTACGTCTTCCTGAACTCCTCCCTAAAATATATACACAAAAAAGCAAAGCAAGCAAATAAGCCCTAAATCAATTGAAAATTTATATTTACAGGAAAAGCACAAATCAATCAACGATGATTATACATGAAAATGAAGAAGGCACTGGTAGGCCTCTTAGGCTTGTTAGGATCCTTGGCAGCAGCCTTCTCCTTCTTCGCAGGCTGTATAGCAGGTTTCTCGGCACCTCTCTTCTTCACAGAAAGCCTAATAACAAAGCACAAATAACAATCGATCTTCATCATCATCAACACACAAAAACAAAACAAAAAATAGATCGAGAGAGAGCCGATCGGTGTAGATGCAAAACCATAGAGTAAGAGACTATGAGATGAGAGAGTGAGGGAGATGAGATAGTGAGGGAGACAGATCAGAGACAGAGAGATCTGATATGTTCGAAAAAAACCAAAGATCAGGGAGAGAGAGACATAGGCAGAGACTGAGATTCAGAGAGGGGCTTTACCTATGAGGTATGCGATGAGATCGATCGGTCGATCTTGCGAGAGAGAGAGACTCGATCAGTAGGTGCATGCAGTATGCAGATGAAAATCACAAGAGTGAGAGTGAGAGACAGACCGAGAGGAGGAGAGGAGATAGAGTTCTGTTCTGAGTGAGTGAGTGAGTTTGATTAGATTAGGGTTTTTCTTTTTTTTGAACGATTAGATTTGAAGGGGGGAAAAAAAGAAGATTTTTTTGAACGGTTAGATTTAAAAAAAAAAAAAAAAAAAAGGTTTATGCGGGCGGGCTTGACCTGCACCCGCAACTCGAAAATTAGATAAAATCCAAACCGCACCCTACCCTAATGTGTCTGCGAAACCGCCGATACATGCGCGGTTCAGATCGGGTATGGCGGTTCGAACGGGTCGGATGACCCTATGCCCAGCCCTAGTTTTCACTTTGATCACATTCCCATTAAATATGATAACACTAGTGCCATTAATCTTTCAAAAAATTCCATACAACACTCACGCACTAAACACATTGAAATAAAAAACAATTTTCTACGAGATCGTGTACTTAAAAGTGATATTGAACTCGAATTTGTGCCTACAAGCCAACAACTAGCCGATATCTTTACCAAGCCTCTCAATGAGGAACAATTTTATCTTATACGAACTGAACTTGGCATGTTAAATATTCTTACATGATGGTTCCTATGTATTATTTACTTGTGAAATTTGTTGAGTTATGCACTAGTTTTTTGCTCTTTGGGACCCCTAAGGGTCGACTCCCTGCTTCATGGAGTCGACACCTGATGTTTTTGAGGACACTGCTTTTTAGTGTCAACCCACCGTGCCTAAGGGTTGGCACCTGTTAGTTACCCAAGGGTTTGCCGCGCGATCTTTTTATATTCAAAGGGCCGACCCCTCTCTTTACTAGGGTCGACACCCGCCCAAATATATTTAAATACTCCTCAACCCTTCATCTCTCTCTCACGACACCATTAAATCCCTAGCCCTAACCCCCTTTCTCTATTCCGGTGATCCACATTCTGATCTTCTTCCCACCTTCTAGCGACTGCCCTCTTTCTTCTAATCATGGAGTCTCCAGATCCTCCTCAAGCTCAAATCAGAAAGCGTCCTCGTTCTTCCACCTCCTCAGCCACCGCTGCTCCCTCTTTCTTTGTCCAACGCTTTAAGAACAACGTAGCTCGCTCCGCTTTCAACAAGGATTTCAATCGACAAAAGGTAATTTTTGGGAGAACCATTGATCTTTTATTGTTTGAGAAACACTCCATCTCTATAAAAACTTGGTTTGACAACCAAAAATGGTCCCCCTTTTTAAAACTTGACCACGTCATTTACCCCACTCTGATCAAGGAATTTTTTGCAAATCCGTCTTATGATACTCAATCTTCCTCTCATACCCTCAAGTGTTTTGTTAAGGGTGTGTCTTTTACCCTAAATCCCACTGTCATAAACTCCATTTTAAAAAATTCCAATGATGGTGAAAGGGTCACACCAACTGTTGTTGTTCTTCACTTACCCAATTACTCTCACCTTATTGGTCTTCGGTTCATCACCAATAACCCCAAGTTACATAGTAATGCCACCGTCTCTGGGAAAGACCTTTCCCTCGAAATGAGACTACTCCATCACATCATCACACACAACATCATTCCCCGCTCTAGCTGCTTCGATGCCATCACTTACGGTCATACATTTCTCATTTGGGCCCTAGCCAATGGTTACCTTATTGATTTTGGTTTTTTGATAACTCACTGTATTATTCAGGCCCACAAACAAACTAATCAAGCCCTTCCCTTCGGAATGATTTTCACAAAAATCTTCAAGCATTTCAACATTGACCTCAAGGGGAAAGAAAAACTCTCCTGAGACCCTTCTCGTTATAGGGCTGACACTTTGCGTAATATGGGTTACTCTCTTATCAACCATATCTGGACCAAAACCAAGAAACCTAGTTTCTCTTCCCCTGGTTTCTCTACCCATGGTTCCTCCTTTCCCAGTTCCTCCACTCGTCACTTCTCCTCTCCTGATCTCTCTTCTCTACCATCTTTTTCTGATATCTCCTCTCTATCTTTTAAAATTGACCATCTTGATTCTTTGGTTCAGGGCCCCCTCTTTAATGGAATTGCTTCAATCAACTCTAGGCTCAATAATCTAAACCTAGGGTCCACCTCTGCTCCTGTCTGTAACATTCCATCCTTCTTTCATTCTATTCTTGCCTCTAACATTCCATCATCTTCTCACACTATACATGCCTCCTCATACTCTGCTATGGAAGAAAAGATCGATGAATTGAGCGCCTTGGTTCTACAACTTGTCACTCAGCAGACTGCCATACAGCAAGACATTGACTGCATGAAGCTACAACAAGAACAAGTCATTGTCGCTGCTAAAGAAAGTGTTAAGAGCATGGTGATAGCAGTCTACGGGATCAAAGCCTCCAATAAAGAATTTCGGCAACTTTTTAATCAATGCTGGGAAGCTAATTTGGGTGAGCAAATCCGCAAATTCATGCTGTGGTTTGTCCAAGGGTGACGCGAAGCTGCCCCACATTGGCCTCGCTCTCCTCCTCCCTTTCGCTAAAGTTGCGTACCTCTTTTTGTTGATGACAAAAGAGGAGAAGAATGCCTCTCTTTTGTCCATTTGTCAATAGTTATGGGTTCAGGATTCATGTCCATAGTTTTGGTGTCTCAAAGGGTTAAAAAGGGTTAAAACTTTTTGTCACTTTTTGTCAATATTTTGAAAACTTTTTGGTGTCTTTAAGACTTTTACTTCATCTTTTTTTTGTTAGCACTAGCTATATATGTACAATGCACAGTTTATTTTTCTTGGATGGTTGTACTTGTCTTGAATGGTTGTAATTATCTTGACTACAAACCTCCTTTGGTAACACAAGTTGCAAGATTATGTTTCATGTTGATTATGAATCTTGTTGATGAGAAAGCAATAATTTAATTCTTTCACACACATGCTCATGGAAACTTATGTTAGTGTGACAACCCTCACCTCTGATTAGTGTTAATCTATGACTAAGCATGATAAGTAATTGATCAGACTGAAATTCTGAACTGAATGCATGTGTATGTTGCTTTAATTGCATTTATATCTGTTTGCCATTAAATGATCTGTTCGTGTTTTAAGTTTTGAACTATAAATTGAAAGCCTTATCGTCGGCCGAATCAGAAATTGATTAGTGTTATGTGTTAATTAGGATTTATGTGATTTTATGGTAGATTTAATTGGAATTTGATTTGGAATGACTAAATTGATTAAATTAGATTAAATAATGTTAAATCACATTAGTTCAAGTATTTACATGTTGTACCATTTAGTGGGCCACTTCCATTAGCATATTGAGGCTTAATTCATATACTTAGACATATCATTCCTCATCTCATTTGAAGACCAAACCGTGGGTGAGAGGAGAGTAAGAGGGAAGAAAATGAATTCACCTAGATTTTGCTTGAACTTAGAGGATTTGAAGGGAATTTGCATATTTGAGCTTCCACACCTTGGAATTCAAGACCTAGGTAAGGAATTCATCCTCCCAATTGTGAATTTAAGTTGTTTCTTGCATGGTTCATGGAATTTGGAGTTTAAAGTCAAGAATTGGTTTAAAGAGTTGAATTGGGAATTAATTCATGCATGCATGTGTATATTCTTGCATTTTGAGGTTATTCTTCATGAATTTCCACATGCATGTCCACATTTTGGTTGTGGTCCATGAATCCACCATAGTTTTGAGCTCAATCTTGCATTTGGTTATGTTTTTGGAGCATTGGAATTCATTAGAACACTTGCATGCAATGTTCTTGCATTGTTCTTCAAGTTTCTTTGAAATTGTGTTTAATTAGCTTACCTTTGGGCTTGATTTTACAAATTGATTGTCAAAGACATGTTATACCATGAGTTTTCAAGTGTTTTCCAGAAAATAGGCCCAAAAGGTTGAGTTTTGAAGTGTTGAATGCTTGGTTTGAGCTTGGGAGGCAAATCTGGAAATTCCAGATTTTGGCTTCCACGCTCGAGTGAAAACTTGTGTATTCAGAGGTCCGCTCGAGCGACGGAATGTTGGCTCAAGCGTGAATTGCAAGCTCTCAGGTTTTTGGTGCACGCAGACGCACGCTCGAGCGACGAGACCTACGCTCGAGACCTACACTCTAGCGAAGAGTTGTGTCTCACGCTCGAGCAAGCATCGAGTCAGCATCGAGCGGAGATTTTCAACATCCAGCACTTTTTGCATTTTTACAGACCGCTCGAGCGAGGAAGTCCACACTCGAGCGACCCCTCTGTTTTGGCACGCTCGAGCGAGACCCCTGTTTTGTAAAAAATTCTGAAAAGTGTTTTAAAGTGCATTTTTGCATCCTCATTCCATCCTAGGCATTCCTAGGCTAAGTTTAAGGCATCTTAATGAGGATATTGATATAGAACCACACCAAGTCAAGATAGGGGCTAAGTTGTTATCCCGAACGTGTAACTTAGTGTGTATTCGTTCTGTTACTATAGGGTTGGCATCCGAGGACGCTCGTTAGCTTGTCTATAGCCCAGTGCTCTGTGAGTAACAATGTTGTAAAGATATGTTCAATTATGATTATTTTCTGAATGACCAACTGTCCTGCTTACTGAAACATTATTGTTTAATGAATGAATGTTTGTCCTATTTGTAAACTGTATTCGTGGTATCCATAGCAATTTCTTTATTCTTCGTACTATTATCGCATCGCACAGAGATCTCTCGGTTCCCATGTTTGGAACCACTCTCATTTCTTGTTATGATGGCCATCAATTGACATTCGATCTGTTAAGACCCTCTTGTCATCTTTTTGCTAATGAATGTACCACATATGACTATTATGGTTCTAAATAGTGATTCTTGATGCAATTGACTGTTTTAATTACTGAAAGGACATCCATTCTTAACTCCTTTACGCATACTGGGTTTTAGCTCACTGTTTATATTTATATATAGGTGTCCAAGCGTGCCATACGCCACATCCGAAGTAAGCTGAGCGCCGCTCGCAAGTGGACCAACTTCTGATCACATACTTGTGGTATCCTCGAAATCTAACAACTCAACAGTGACAGACTTCACTGAGGTAGATGGGAGGATGACCTCATTGTCGATCAAATCCTGTACTTCATGACGAAGACGGAAACAATTGTCGGTGCTATGACCGGTTTGCTGGTGGTAACGCACAGTACAGGGTGGCATCATGTTTCGTTGGAAGGGGATTGGGGAGGGGGCGAGGCTCAAGAGCTTTGAGGTGGCCTTTCTTAACAAGGATCTGAAGGGCCTTAGACAAAGGCATATAAAGGGCGTGGAATACCCTGTGACCTCGGGGTAGATACTTCGAGGTTTGCTAACTTTTGCTGGACGCAATGGCAAAAGGATCGACAGGTGCTGCCTTGGCCTTCTAATCCTTTCCCGGTGCAGAGTTGGGATTGGAGGGAACTGTTCTAGCATGACGGGGCCTATCTCGATTTTCTGCCTGGTTGGAACTCCCATCGGTTGGAGTGGGGAAAGCATTATCCACAGTTTTAGCCACCACTGCGAATATTTGTTGTTTACTCAATCCTCCGGCTTTCAAAGCCTCGACTGCCCACAGTAGTTGTTCAACGGGATCAGCACCTGTTCCCACTTTGTTCTTACCTCTAGTCTCAGCTTGATCGAGGGTTTGGGTTGCTACATTGGAGCGAAACCCAGTTGTTGTGGAAACATCATTACTATAGCTTGAGACAACCTCAGGTTGGCTGAGCTTGATCACAATTCGCCCCAGTAGCGGGGGCTCCTGCGGTACAAAATTCCCGGCGTAGGATGTGGTTGGTGGCGAAGCCGACATTCTGTAGGCGAGATCAACCACAGATCACTGAAGATCGCCGATCATTCCCATCAATTCAAACGTGGTGGGCTCACGAGCTTGACACAACTGTGGCATCCAGACCGAGCGCGCAGTAGGCGACCTAGGCGGGTATGGTATTTCAACATTGGTCTCACCCCGCAAGATGTTTCCTTGGTCCAATGCGGCTGCCATAACCACTATTTCCTCCGAACTTTGCATCATCGTAAGTCTGCTGAACTGAACGATGACTGACGAATCAGATGTCTGTCTTGCCTCAGCAAAGAAAAACACTGGTTATTCTGTACTAAATCACTGAACTAAAAGAGAAAACACGCAAAGATTTCGCCGTCGATCAGAACACAAGCATAAATTTGAATAATACTCTATTATTGATCACTGTTCCCCAAAATCACTGCCCCAAAAACTAAATTTGTTACCCGCAGATATCTGATTCCCAAAATACTGAACTGGTGCCCGCAGGCCTAATACCCAAACCTGTAAACTGATACATGCATTCCTATAGAAACGCACTCTAAAAGCACAGAACAAACAAGTGAGAGCCAAAACACCCCTATGTTGGGGTAAGGTTTCCCTGTCCTATTTTGTCAAGAACTAGGGTTTCACTACGCACCCAGCGGTTTCAAACAACCTAACATCAGGTAAGCAACCTGTCCTAGCTTGGAATGGTCACTATGGATTCCGAATATGCACTAGGTCGAATGGTCAAAAGGGTGCCTCGGTAAAACCGGGTTTGTGTTCCCATACTGGCAAAACCCGTAACCGGTAAGCCTTATGGCACGCAGCCTCTGGCAAACCGCTCAGGAATAGTAGATGGCAAACACGATGTCCTAGGCACACCAATACAAATGCAATGCAAAGAAACACATAAGTGTAATCAAAACAAGATATCATGAGTTCGAGTCAAGCTCTCTAAATCTCCAGCAGAGTCACCAGAAACTGTAGACGTCCCCGAACGTCCCGGGAGGGAAATCCCGTTCTGTTCATTTGGGTTCACTACAGTTCGGACTCAAATTGTCACGATTCTTAATCTGAACCAAAGAGTCCAAATCCGGCAAATCGTTTTGATAAAACAGATTTTTTGAAAGAAGTGCCAAACATGGACTGCTTTGCCAGATACAGAGTCGCCACCTAAATATTTTATTTTGGAAAAATTTAGGAAACCCTGACTCGTTGCCTAAGGCCACGTGTCCATTATCACCAAAGTTGCTTCGGCTCGGGAACTTGGGTACGATTGGGGAAGGTCACTTGGTGAGCACCCCCGCTCGCCCGATCAAAGATCGGCCTCTACTAACCGTGATATCGAGTTTTGAAAACATATGTGCTCTTATTCCGGTTGATTAGCCTAGATTTACTACGTGATGCGCACAGCATACAAATATAGACCGGATCGCCTGAATTGGAACAAAACATCTCATGTTTGTTTCGAAAATGGTTTGCTACTCGCAAGTAGGCTAAAATATGGATTTGCCACCCTCAGGTGGGCTTAGAAAACATGGTGATTTGCCACTATCTAGTGGGCTTAAAACTCGCAGTCGATGAATTGTTCCAATCCAAATAACCCAACCTTCACCCACAAGCATTCAAGCAGATATATCACATAAGCACATAGCCTCATGGTAAGCATGCTATCATGGCAGTCACTCACACGCATACAAGGATGCTAAAGCATAAACACTTACCGAGTACTCCAAGCCAAAACAAAAGCTATGTTAGAAATCCATATATGATCCTAACTATACAGAAATGCCTAATGCAACACATGCAAAATGCAACTAAGATAGGCTCGGCTATTTTAAACATGGCATATGAAATGCAACGGATAACATGTATTCAGCTCAGAATTGAAGTACAATGCAGTTAGTATGATGCGCTAAACCCGGTGCATACAAGACAGATGAATGAATTCAAACATACTATCATACTGTATGCTAATTGAAACATGCCCTAATCTAACCATCATAAGCTGGTAAATAAAAGGGAGAAAGACATGGAGTTGGAAGACATACATCATACGCACACACACTTATTACAATTGTGCCCTCGCTCGGAGGGTCCGAATAAATAATACAGTCCGAATTAATATAGTCCAAATAAAATACAAAACCCTAATTAATTAACAAATTTAACTAGGAAAGCAGTAAACTAGCACGCAAATCTATGGACCGCTTCAGCTCTGTTCCGCATGATGAATGATGCATGCTTGAGTTGCTTTGCGTGAAAATCCAGTGCGATGCCCTGGTTTGCCTCTGTTTGCAATTAATCCCGAAATGTTGTGCAAAGCTCTTGAAGGATGTTGATCCTTGATTTACTGCAATGGAGAGCAAGAAAGAGGCATGACATAGTATTTTCACATATGTATACTCGCATTGATCCTCGTGCCATCAATCACGCATCTCGATGCATGATGGCCGAGGAGTCGAACTGCACGACTCAATATGAAATGAATGCACATGAAAATACAACAAGACCGAGACTCTATCATGGTTAATCCGGAGTGTCGGTAACCGGGAATTAAGACACGTTCCGTCACTCGGAGTACGAAACGTCCCTCGTTTCCTGTGCCTGGGCTAACTCATATCCCAGGCACGATGCAATATGCATGACATGCATGAATGCGACTAACATATAACCTAGCACACGCAATGCTATGAACTGGCATACACAGTGTTCGATATAACATGGCATACACAATGCTTTAACATACAACCTAACATACACAATGCTATGGACTAAGATGGCATACACAATGCAATATGGGCTTACACCAATATAAGTGGACCTCAGCCACACTCACATCAGCGGCCATGTGATGGAAATGAGACACCCGAAGTGCATGCACACATGCGCGAATACCAAGGACCAAACCTAAGGCATGAAATGCTACTTTACCAAAGCATGGCAAGGGATGAAAACTGGTATACAAACATGTAATTTCCAGCACTGAAACATGACACTAAACGGTCTCGAATCATGGAAATATGGCACTCGATGCATGGAATAAGCCCCGAAACTCAAAACTAGGCACGTGTATTGAACTATAGCTATGCAAAGCAAGCATTATTTGACTATGAAGCACAAAGACAGAGCCAAGGCAGTCCCAAAACATGCACATTACTAGTTTAAATCATGGCCAAAAAATGCTAACATGATGGGCTAAAACAACATGCAACGTTGGCTAGTAAGCATGGTTTACATGGCATGTATATGAAGCATATGAGAACTCATCAAACCAGCCAAAAACAGTAAATTAAACATGTCAAAATATGCCCAAATAACCACTGAAATGCGGCAAATGCATACAAAAATGATGAGCTCCTTTGGAGGGCCATGCAAGAGGTTACTCAACACATACAAGATAGACACTTAGCATGACCAAACCAACTCTGGAAATGAGTTATGGCAGCCCTAAAACTCACCAAATAGGCCCTAGCATTGGTCTAATAAACATGCAAATGGAAGGCCCTTTGAAAGGCCTTGAATAGGATTGCTCTACACATGCATCAAAGACATAAAATATGGCCAAAAGGACCTTGGACAGAGCTAAGGCAGACCTCAAAACCCTCAAAATGAGGCCTGAAACATGACTTCAGAGCATGCAAAAAGAGGTCCTTTTGGAAGGCCAACAAGACCACTAAACAAGACAAGGAGAGAGGGGGTCACCCCCCTCTAATTTTGCTCTCAAAAATGCATCTAAGCCATTGAAAATCCACTGGATTTTAGTGGCTAAGAGGCCAAACCATAGCCAATGCAAGTGCTCTAATGCATAGCCCTAATCATGAAGAGATGAAGCATGCATAGGGGGAAAATGACCCCAAACAGAAAAGAGACCTTAACCAAACTTGAAGAGGAGATTAAAAAAAGATCTTTTTCAGTTTATGAAAAATCTCGAAAATATTCACAAGTAAGGCTAAAATATGATGCAAAAATAGCCCTAAAAGAGAGATAGAGGGTAAGGGGAAGTAGATGACTTCAAACAGCAAAGTGCCCTTAAACAAAGTTGAAGAGGAGCTCAAAAAAAGACACTTTACAGTTTAGGTCGAGACCCGAAAATGCTTGCAAATGGGGCTAAGTAATGAAGAAAAATAAGGCTAGAAAAGGGGAAATGAAGACTTACCCTTGTAGAGCCGACCTCCAGCAGCTTCTGGACCAAGTTGGTGAGCTTTCAACCTCTGGAAATGACCTCCAAGGTGCTGGAATGGATGAGGGAGGTGATAGGCTAAGAGATGTAGGGTAAAATGGCCAAGAATATGAGTGTTTGGAGGCTTGAAGTATAGAGATAGAGGGAATTGTATGTATGCTCCAGCCCAAAGCTTCTAACCCTTGAAAAATGAGATGGAGGGTTGGTTATATAGAGGGAGAAGGCCATGGCTTCTTGGAGAAGCCTCAAAGGAGGGGGTCAAAGCTTCTTGAGGAAGCTAAACCAAAATGGTCAAGCTTCCTCAAGAAGCTTGACCAAAGGGTCAAACTTCCTTTGGAAGCTAAGAAAAGGGTGCAAAACCACCTTTAAAAGGGTCAAAACAAGGACAAAACCCTCGGACAGTGGGTCAAGTGCAAAATAGCTGGCACAGCTAGAATGCACTCAAGGAGACAAGACTGGCCGACCAGGTTCAAAAGGCCAAGGTGGTCGGCCAGCCACCTCCCCTGGTCGGCCGACCAGGGGTCAAAAGGTTCAAGAAGAAAAGCTGGCCGGCCACCCCAGAAAGATGGCCTCCCAGATGAGTGCAACACAGCTGTATGGAGAAAAACCAGAAAATGTGACCCAAGAGGGAGAAAAATCAGCTTTTTAGGGGGGTTCAAAAGGGTCAATATGAATTACTGGTTGGCCTACCCATATTGGTGGCCTCCCAAATGTGCACAACACAATGATGGTATGAAAAGCCAGAAATTGTGGCTCAAAAGTGAGAAAAACCAGCTTTCTGTCAGAAAAATGGGCTTTAGGAGAGAGAAAAAGAGAAAACTGGTTTTTCAGGGGAAAAGGTGGCCTCCCACCATCCTACCATCTCCCTAGCAACGAAAATAGGGTCCCTACCAAAAATGGACCAAGACGGATGCAAAACGAAAGTTCGGGGACCGAAACGCGCAGTCCGGGGCCCCGAAAACAGGCTGTTAAGCACCGGAGGTGGCGTATGACCACGAAGGTGGTCCCCCGGTCCACAATGTCCCTCTAAAGGGAGAAAACAAGGTGTGTGCCAAAAACCAGAGCAAACGGAGGTAATTAGGCGGTCTCGAACCGAGGCGCACGGCCGACGGCTCCGAAAATCGGAAACTGGCTTCCTAGTGGAAAAAATGGCCTACAACCACGACACATAGCCTACGGCCACTGAAAGATAGTCTATGAGACCTCTCCCTCCCTTTGGGAAGAAAAAACATAGAAAACGGGACCCGATTCGCAAACCGAGGCAAAGCACAAAAGAGCCCGGAAGTCCAGAGGCAAGGCTCGCAACCGAGACTCTGAAACTCCAGAACGAGCAAAATATGCAACATCACCGAGCGCTCAATTGGTGATGTCTAAGTCTTAAGGTCGGTCAAAAATGGGGTGTCTACAATCTTTTATTTACTGATTTGGCTTCCGCCAGCCCATTTACTATGTATTACTGTCATTACTGTTAAGCAGGCCATCGGTAATCACGGATCACTGGCCGGTTACGATGCTAAACCCATAGGGCGGGTTTGGGTCATGACAGTTAGCTTGTGATTTCATTGAATACTTGTGATACAAACAAACACATTAACAAGGGGAAGCTCACAGCCTTCTTTTTATCTATTCATCTTTCACTCTCTTTACTTTGGTCATGAAGCCCGATTGATATGGGGAGTTTTTGATTTATTTCAAAACTTTTTTTTTGAAACATATAGTTTGAAAACTTTAATTATTTGTCATCATCAAAAAAGGGGAGATTGTTAGCCCCAAGGTTACTCAAACTTGAATTTCGATTTGATTTTGATTTATGACAGACACTTTATCATTTGAAGTTTTCAAAATTAACATTTGTACTTCATGATTCAAATTATTTTGAGACTCAAGATAATTATGTTTCAAAAACCTTTTAAAATATCAAAAACATAAGCATTAGCTCTTGGTTGCAAAATTCTATCTCTGTCTAAACACAGGTCCAAGGATCGACACCATAATAATCTTCTAAAATGTTGAAGTGTTCCAAAACAAAGGGTCGACACCAGAAAAGCAAGGGTCGACACTAGGAAGAAACTGGAAAAATGGCTAAGTGTTTCAGAGGTAAAAGTCGACACCAACAGCAGCAAGGGTGGACACCAAAAAACAGTATGCACTCTAATGGTAAGGGTCGACACCAACAGCAGCAAGAGTCGATACTAAAAAACAGTATACACTCCAGCCACAAGGGTCGGCACCAATAGCAACAAGGGTCGACACCAGGAACACATGTACCTCAACACAGGTAAGAAAAATCAGAGTAAAGGGTCAACACCCAACTCGCAGGGGTCGACACCCTTATGTCTGGATTGAACAAAACCTAGCCGCCATCTTTCAACTCAAAGAGGGTATCTGTGACATCATTTTCAGACTTATATTATTCTAATCAAAAGGAACTTTGGAAAAATATTTTCTGACATAATTGAGGGAACATTCTCCACTCACACCTCTCCCAAGATCAGAAAAATTAAAGAACATAGAGACAACATTATGTCCCTCCACCATTATCTTATCCTCCAAGCATGGGCACTACTTCCTTTGAGGAAGCTCCATCTCCAATGGTCAGAAAACAGTCTGCACCAAACATTCTCCACTCACAACAGCTAGAAACGATTCTCCTTGTCTAGCTCCAACTAATAGTTTACTTACATGGGTATGTTTCTTCTTCAACGATTTGAGTCAAACAAAAAGGCTATAAATTAAGAAGTTTTCCACAGCTGCAAGATAACAAGATTCCACTACAACAACACCAAACATTCTGAGCATCACTGGTATATCTGTGATTTGACTTGCGTTCTCCCATTTTTCAGATTTAAACAAGTCCAAAACTTTGTGAGAGCTTTCACTTTCATATTCCATCTTTTGAGAGATTGTAATAGTCAAAGAGGACAGTTGAACCTCTTCTTCTAGTTCCTTAGTTTCTGAGTGAAACATTTGTAAAGTGAGGCATTTTGTTGAGTGAGTTCCTCAACAGATTGAAGTAAGTCCTTGTATAAAATTAAACCTCAAGTTTGAAGAGCTTGGTGGTGCATCGATTCATAGTGAATAAATTCTCGAGGAGGATTCTTGAGGAGTGGACGTAGGCCGGTAAGCCGAACCACTATAAGTCTCTATGTTAAGTTCTTCTTTCCTACTCTCCTTACTTTCTGTTAATCTTATGATTATCTACTGCATTTATTTACATAAGTTCTTTTGAACCTTATTCTTGGATCAAATTTTTAATTACCCAATTCACCCTCCCTCTTGGGTTGCTTTCCTGTTTAACAAAAGGGACCTGGGTTGCTGTTAGCATAAGGAATTTATGCTATCTTGTTTCTCTATTGTTGTCGTTGTGTGTGTATCTAATGCTGTATTGCAGACTCTGTTGCTGTATTGTAGGTATTTGTTGGTCTCTCACCAACAGGTTCTTAATTTGGTGCTGCCATGTGATTGTGCAAGCTGCTTAGTGTTAACCTAGTTGGGATTAAGTTGTCTCGCTATGATGGCTTTTGCATCATCCCTCCCTTTTTTGTTGATGTTTTCTTCCTTCGTGTAAGGTTCTCTAATTTCAATAAAGGGTTTTTCGTTGTTGATCAAAAAAAAAATGGAGAATCTTTAAAATTTTGAAACTTTCTATTTCATAAATTAATGATGAAAATCTCAATATTATTTTTTCAAGTTTATGAATTTTTATCATTCATTTTTTAATTATTTTTTATCACAAAATAAAATATATATATCGAAAAAAAGTTGTCAAAAAATAATTTATTCACATAATTTCAAATATTTACTTCTTTTAAATTTTAAAATTATTGCTTTAATTTTTAAGATAAAATTTTTAATTATTTATTTAAGGTCATGTACAGTACAAATTTTATGCTAGTATATATATTGTATAATTTACACATTTTGATGCATTTTTCGCATGTACAAAGGCTAGTATTTTCCAAAAACAAAAACGAAAGCAAAAGCAAAAAAATTGCTAATGTTGATCACTATGATGATGATGATTAATGATATTACTCTTGAAAATATATTCTCTCTCGTCCATTTAATCACAAGTGAATTAAATTTTACAGTTTGAACTTTTTTTTATTTATTATTATGGGATACATTTTAATAATTTAATTTATTCATTTTAAACATTATATGCTTAAAATTAAAAAACAAAAGAGGCAGGTGACGATCAAAAGGTCATCAATCAATGTGGCCATTTTGGTAAATAGACAAAAAGCCCAATAAGGGTAAAAAGGAAAAAGCGCCCAAGAGATGGTAATGGGGGTGATTAGATAACAAATAATTAAAAAATTAATTTCACGTAATAAAGTGTTCATATTTAATTTGATAGAAACCGATAAAACATGTTTATAGGAGAAATTATTTAGTAATTTTTGAACAATACTCTTCACAATATAAATTGGGAGAATTTTTTTAAAAATACCTGATATTAAAATTTTATAAAATAAAAGATATAAAATATTTTTATAATAGTTAAAGTCTTTCAACATTTTTATATAAAAAATGTGACTTAGATAAATTTTTCCTGACTCAGATAAATTTTGCCCCAATTCAAAGAAATTTTAATTTTCGCAGAGAAATTTCTCTGAGTCGGAACTGAAATTTCTCTAAGTCGGATAAAATTTTTTTGTTGAATTTTCTCTATAAAAATATTGAAGGATCATAACTAACAAAAAAACATTTTAAACTTTTCCTATTACACAAAATTAAAGATGGATATTTTACTAATTTTTCGTTTAAATTGTGATCCTAATCCTATAATTTCTGGAAATAAATACAAAATTAATAAAATTTAAAATTTAAATCAATAAAAAAAATTAGAGAATCATATATATTTGCCTCATCAACATTAAGAGTTGGTTTGAAATATTCTAAAAAAATATACTTTTTAACTTATTAACTTAAATAAGATAGTAATTTTTTAATTTTTTTATATTATTTAGTAGATGTCAAACTTGATTTAAATAATTTACTCATTGCATTACCGGCCAACCTAACTGCCCGATTCCTCTGCTTAATTTTCCTCGAGACTGGTGCTTTTAAGTTTCTCTTTTTTATATTAAATAATTAATTACTATTTTATTTCTACCTTCACAATTATTTTTTTTTTTTTCAACAATAATTTTTTTTATTACTACCTTTTTCTTTTTTAGTTGTCAGCGCGACAGTAACAGTTCGACTTCATCGAAATGGACGGCTGAGATTTTTCTAAACGTGTCGTGTTTTCTGACAATCCTATCATTGCCCTTTTTTTACTTCACTTTTCACTTCTACAATTTCCACGTACACTACGGTTGTAATAATTTGTTGGCTAGTTCACACGTGTCGGTTAACGAGAGGTGAAAAGCGGGTAAAGTGAGCCCGAGTTCCACGAGACACCAATCCGAGACACCAATCCGAAAGTGAAGTGAAGTGAGGTGACTGAGTGGTGTTTTGAAAAGTTCGTAAAAAATTAGGATGTGTTTGAAATAAGGATTTTTTTTAAGTGTGTAATTTTCAAGGGTTGCATATCATATGTTACTTATATAAAAAGTGTAAGTGGAAAGGAAAACAAAAGCAGGATTACAAACAGAAAAGACGTAAGTGTAAAGCGTAAGTTGCACACTATAACAATACCTTTAAAATAATTTCTAAAATATAATTTTATCTACACATTTTAATTTTATGTTTGAATATGGCTTTTAAATTGTATTTCTATAACAAAGAGAAAATGCTATAGAAAATTCTGTCTTAAGTGCGGTTTTTAATTTTTTTTTTTTTTTAAATTTGGCCTAACTAGACATTCCACCAGTCGTCCGGCCGGTTGACAGGAACAATGTAATTTTTTTTTAGCAATTGATATATGTTAATTTTTATATATTCGAAAAAATATTTTCTGAATTTAAAAAAAATATATGTATTTTAATAGAATTTTGAGTTATATATTTGGTTATGAGTTATAAGTTTTTGTATAAAATATTATATGTCACATCAAAAATTTTCCACTCAATTCAAAAAAAATTTCAAAACTCTTTTACTAAACAAATCTTCTACACTCAAATCATAATTCCAAAACTCAAAAACTCAAAATACAATTCTTACTCTCAGATCATAGTTCAAAAGCTCTACCAAACGCAACCTTAATTTTTTTGATTTTTTTAATCTTTTTATAAGTAAAAAATGTAAGAGGTGATGTGATCTAAAATTGATAAAAAAGCTAAAAATTAACTTTTTTTTTTATGTGATTATAGTACTATATTATTTGTCTTTATTATTTTTTTGAGTCTTGCTAATAAATGAATACAAGACCAAAAAATAAATAAATAAAGTAAAAAATTTGAAGAACATTGAGATATTTGTTTAACTTATTTCAGATAATTTCTTCTGATTTTAGCTTTCTACATATTTTTTAAAACACTTTCTACCCTAATCTCGATTTTAAACATTGTTTCAAAAACACTCGTTAGCATTTCTCAATAATAATTATAATGATATCAAATGGTTGAGATAATGGATGAGATATACACTTATCAAATGTGATACTTGAGTTTTAATTTAATCATTGCATTATACAATTTTTTCATTCCTTGTAGTTGATCTTTTTTCTTTGAATTTTTCATATTGTGTCAATTTCATTCAATTAATAGCACTTTTTCAAAATATTGAACTGAAATTAATGTGTAAAATATTCAATTCACTCTCCGTAAAGTGATTGAGAGTTGTTGCCTAATTTAAAATGATCCATTAACTTTCAAATGAATAATTTTACTCTTGATATCTGTTCAATTTTTAATTTTTTTTAAATGTTATCAATTTAATTAAATTAATAGAATAAGAAAATTAAAATGACAAAATTAATATAATTAGAATTATAGAGACTTAGGCCTCATTTGGGAATATGCTATTTTAGTAATTCTTTGGCTTTTTTGGCTAAAATATGTGGTAAATAAAATTAGTATGTTCAGAATAAATTTTTGATTTTTTTTATAAAAAGATGTGCAAAAAATAGAGAGAAAATAAAGTATTTGACTTTTTAATATAGATTATAAATTTTTTTTATTTTTTTAATAATTTTTTAACTTTTAAACTAAAGTTGTTACATTTCAAACGATGCCTTAATTGTCACTAAAAACAAATTGTAGGGTTTCCTCAAATTTTCCATTTTAATATTAGGAGTAGACACATGTTTACTTTTGAATGCATTGATGGAACCTCTTAAGAAAGGAGAAGATTCATGAATGATAATATGAGAATTCACTGTATCATTTAGATAGCAACATACTAACATGCATATATACGTACGTTTTTTAATTTTATTTTATTTATAGTTTTTATTACTTGTAAATGCTTGAATTAAAAGGAAAGACTGAAAAAGAGAGAGTACCCAGATTGTTGCTTGGCGTGGAGGTCTAATATTTGTCATGATTTTTTAATTTTTTTTTTTATGAATAATACTATATGTACCAATTAATGTACTAACTAATGTATCAGTTGATAATATGACATAATTTAAAAGATTTTTAATATTTCTAATTTGTTTAATAAGTACGGTCAATAATAATAACATAACTAATGTTGATACATTAGTTAATATACTGATTGGTGCATGTAACACTACCGTTTTTTTTATTATTTTGAAACAATTATCAATGAGGATAATTTTTTGTTCCGAATTATCACCAAATTCTATTAACTTCCAATTCCAACAATTAAGTCCCTTATATATATATATATATATAAATTCTCTCAAACGAGTTCAAAATTCTATAATATCAATTTTTTTTTTTTTTTTTTTTTTTTTTTTTTAGTTTTACCTTTCAATGTGTGAATAGATTCACACAAAGAAAAACTGTATTACAAACACATCCCTTAACAATTGAAAAAAATATACAAACACCTCCTAACATTTGATAGTTATATTAAATTGAACACCTTATTATTAATTAATGTATTAATAAATAATGTGACATAATTTTATAAATTTTACATGTGACGCCACTATTTTTTCATTAAAAAACTAATAGTAATGACTAATAGAAGTGCTGTTAATATATAAGTGTATGATTTTTATAAGTTGAGAGATAAATTTAGAACAAAACATACTATTACAGAATTCTAAATTGATTTGGGAGAAGTTAGAAAAAAATAATAATAATAATTGTTTAAAATTAAAATTAATAATATTTTGATGATAATTTAAAAGTAAAAATGATACTTAATAATAAAATTTTATATTTATTTTCAGTTTTATTAATTTTAAATAATATTAATGTATGTGGGGTCCAAATTGCACGTGATAAAAGTGGAGGTGGGGGGTGTCAGCGAACCATGTTGGGGGGGGGGGGGTGTTAGGATAATGTCAAATAGGAAAATAAAAAATTCCTCCAAAAAAAACTCCCCCTAATCCCTCTAATTTTTATTTTTGGCAACTATTTTTTTTTTCTGTTTTCTTTTTTTTTTCTTTTTACTTAAAATGAAAATTGTGGAGATTCGGAAGCCCCGGATTCGGGGGCTGAATCACGGCCGTGTCAAATAATATATAATCCTGATTGAGCCCCTGAAATCAGGAGGCCCGAATCTCCCGAAATTCCATAACATGTAAAAAGAAAACAAAAAAAAAGAAAAAGAAAATAGTTGCCAAAAATAAAAATTAAGGGAATTAGAAGGAGTATTTTTAAGGGGATTTTTTATTTTTCAATAACATATTACAATATCAAATTTTTTATTAAATAAATATTTTATTTGGGTGGTGTAGAGTTTATAAAAGTGTGGGGCTTATATCTAATTATTTGTTTAGTAAAAATTTCGGAACTCATAACATTTTTATGGTGTCAAAATCCAAATCGGTGGTCAATGCCACGTGGCAGGAACTTGGAGGGATGATTGAATGAAGTCTCTTTATGAAGTTGATTACTCAATCCTGTCTGAGTATGGATATATGATACTTCATTAGGTTTTGATTGGTGGAGAGACATAAGAATTCACGATTTATATTAATGATAGGGAAACGATATGGAACTAACTAATTGGTGATTAGTTTGGAATATGAACAAATGGTATTTCGAGAATATTGAATAATTTGCCTCTTTATCATGAAAAATTATTGATTGGTCGTTGACGTTATGTGACCAATCATTATATCAATTATGGAAAATGTTTGGGGTCCTAATTTTGTGACTTAAAAGTGATTTAAATGGCCAAAACGACGTCGTTTTGGCCATTTGAATGTTGTTTTGTACTCAAAACGACGTCGTTTTAACCATTTAAGTCACTTTTAAGTCACAAAATTTGAACTCTCTAACATTATTGATCAATTATAGTCCGTTCATATTTTTTAATTATTTAACACAAATTTATAAATTTTATTCTTTTATCAATCTTTAAAATATCATATGGTGATGCCAAAACCAGTCAAAAACTTCTCCTTTACTTTTGAATCAAAAATAAAAAAACTTCTCCTTTATTCATCGTGCGGTTCCGTAGTTCCGATAGTGATAGGTTGGTGGTGGCTTTTTATCGGATATTATTTTCTGAATAATATTATATGTATTTATTAATATATTAATTAATAATATAATATAATTTAAGAAATTTTTTATATTTATAATTTACTTAATAAATAAGATCAATAATAATATTATAATTAATATTAATATATTAATTAATACACTAAATAGTGCATGTAACACTATGATTATTTTCTTCTTTTTATAATTCTACGAAAACGTGAGAGCACGTGCTGGTCACTTGAGTTCTGGGAAACGCACGTGCAGTTCCTTCAACTCCCTATTCTCTCAAGTCACAAGTCATGTGCTTTGAGGATTTTCTAACTTTTTTATTTTATTTTTTATTTTTTATTTTTAAGTTGGGAGTTATTAATTAAAAAATAAAAATCAATAATATTCATTTCCCTGCTTATGAATAATTAATTTTTTTTTCTTATATAATTATTTACATCTAATTAAAAATTACTATACAAAACACTCTAGTTTAGATTTAAAAAATAAATAAATTTAACCAGCCTTATAACTTACACCAAAGAAGATCTTCCTTTCATGGGAATATTTGTAAGCAGTTTGACTTGGTTTAGTTTGGTTTGATTTGGTTTGGTTGAAAAAAAAAATTAATATCAAATCAAATATTTTAATTTTGTTAGTCGAGGAACTGAAACCAACTATCCTTCACATACTTTGATTTGGTTTTTTCGATTGAATTATAAATGAAGGATTTTAAGGATTTTTTGAAATAAATAAAAAGAAATTATGGGAGTTGATTGATAAATATGGCCTCTCTTAATAGTTATTACAAATTGTGTAACCTTAGTCATTTATTTTTTTTTTCCTAAAAAAATTAATATATAAAAATTACTTGAATATAAAAAAATCAAAATTACTCAATAAATGATGGGTGGTCATTATTTTTTTTTTTTCCAATTGGTATGGATTCAACACGGATATTTATTGAGTAATACTATAGGTACTAAAAAATTTATATATATAAGGAAAATGGTGTTTGTAAGAATAATGATTGTGGAAGTTTCAAATTTCCAAACTAATTTTGTTAATTTGTTAATTTTTAAAGAATAAAAAAAAATTATTGGTTAGTTCCTTAAGTCAAAAATCTAAAAACAATAAAAGTTTTAATTATCTACAATTTTGAATTTTAAAATTCAAAACAATATGATAAGTCACCCTCACTCTTTTCAAAAATAATGTTGATCAAAACAATTCAAATAAAAAATAAATAAATACACTAATTATTTATGATTTTGAATTTCAAAATTCAAAATAATATGGTAAGATATCTTTATCCCACTCTCATCTTTCTCAAAAATAATATAAATCTAAAATTTAAAAAACTCAATAAAATTAAAAATTCAATACAATTCTCTCTTTAAAATACTTAATATTTGATTTTTTTTCAATCTAGCCAACTCCCCCCAAATGTAATGATGCAATGGTTATTCTCTCTCTTTGCCAATAGTCCAAACTTATTTCAAATTTGTCTGTTTGTGATTTTTTTTTTTTTTTTTTTTTTTGTAAATTTATATTTTTGTGTGAGTATTTTTTTTTCCTCTATATGAATTTTTTTTCCCAATGTATTTTTTTCCAACTAAGTTGATAATAAATATATATCTCTTAACTATCTTTGTTTTGAAAATTGACTTGAAGTTTTTTTTTTTTTTTTTTTGGGTGGATGTTTGAGTATTTTTTATATTGTTGTTATTATTTCTTTTGATATATGTGAATTGATAATGTAGTTATGAGTTTATATATATATATGTATATATAAAATAAGGCGTCTTATATTGTTCTTTATGATTTGCCCATTTTTAAAATTTCTTAAACAAATTTTTCAAATTTTTTATTTGTAAAAAATTAAAAACATTTAATTGATTTGCCCATCAATAAATAAAATTTTAAATCATGAACACTATTCCATAATTTATGGATTTAAAAGAAAATTCAACACCCATATATGGAATAAGAAAACCTAAAATCATGCATTTTTTTATTTTTCATTTTTAACTCTTTAAAACTCTAACGGTACCTTTTTATTTCTATAATATTGTCTTTTTATATTTACAGAGACAAAAAAAATAAACCGGAGTTGCATAATTGTTAGTGGAGGTGGTAAGCATGACAACAACAAGGGTGATGATGAGCTCGGCCAAATCATTGTTTGGGTGAATTTTTAAAAGGCAAATATTAAAAAAATAATAGATAGTTTGGGTGATGAATTGATTTAGAAAATTAATGTGTGATTGAGATTATGTTTGAATTTTACCAATTTGGTCTATGTAATTTCAATTTGTTTGATTTTTACCCCTAATTTTAGATTTTGTATTAATTTAGTCCAATTTATAATGCCGGTTAAGATTTTTGAAAGAAAATAGTTATTGAGTTGGTCGAGATTAACTTATTGAGTTGACCAAGTTTATAATTTTGTCTATAAAAGTATAGCAAATGCTACTCATGTGTGTATTTTCAATAAATAAATAATAAAAAAAACTAGCAATTATAATAATTTGATCAAATTGAGACAAAATTATAAATTTATGGTCAAAATTGAGCAAATTAAAATTGCAAGGACAAAAATAACTCAAGAGTTAAAATATAGGGATTACCAATGTAATTTATTCTTTTAAGAATAAGTACATAATTTCTTAATTAATTTTGAAATTGTTAATAAATATACCAAACAAATATGTACATATTTCATATTTTTGTTATAAATTTTTAAAAAATATATATTTACTAATTAAAAATTAAATAAATAGGTAGATCTACTAACTCATTGATTGGAAATGAATTAGACAATTCTTTAAGAACTAGACTTAAATCAAGAATTATTGGTAAAAAAAATTTACTTGAACTAAATTTTATTGGCTACTTTTTAGTGTTTAATCCAATATTAGAATCTCCAAATTAGTTCATATCAATCACGAACTGATAAACTACGATATAATTTAAATATAGAATTTAAATTTATTTGGACTAGAATATCACTTAGAGCATCTCCAATGGTTGTTGCTATATTGGGGTTGCTATTGCTATAATTTGGCAATGAATAGTGTTATTTTGCCAAATTATAGCAATGGTGCTCCAATGGTCATTTGCTATTTTTGGCAAATCTCAACCAACTTTCCCTCCAAATTTGTAGGTGTTGTTTGGATATAGGTCTTTTGTGATTTTATTTTTATTTATTTTTTGTCTTTTGTGACACTTTTTTATCTGTTTGTTAAAAAAATTATATATTTATTTTATTCCCAACTAGACAAATATAAAAAATTAAAAAAAATTAAAAATTGGAAAAAAAAATATTGTTTGATTTATTCACCCCACCAAAAAACATATCACTACATATTTAATAAATTTTTTTAACTACACATAAAAAATAAATAATCACCAATTACCCACCAACAACCAACCACCAACAACCATCCATTATTAACTCAGCATTCATTCACTCACATCCACCCACCCAACAACCATCCATTATTCATTCACCCACCCAACAACCATCCATTATTCATCCACCCACCCAACAACCATCTATTATTCACCCACCCACAATTTTCTCTATAAATATAACATAAGGTTTTCTACAATTTTCATATTCACCTACATATCATTTTCATATCTTCAAAACTCTCTGTACCCACCAAGAAAATTTTCTATAATTTTCATATTCACCCACTCACCCATCCACCTACAATGAACAATTTGAGCAAAGCCATATTAAATGGAGATTTTGATGAATCTTCATCATCTGATGATGATATCATCATGATGCAACTATTCACAGCACAACAACAAAGATTACAGATGTTAAGCCTAAACCAACAAACCAGACGTGTTGGTTCCACAAGTGGTCGTCGATACATTAATCGTGAGAGGGTCAAAGGCATTTAACAAATTTATAGAGATTATTTTGCAGATAATCCTATCTATCCGTAAGAATACTTCCAAGACGTTTTTGAATAAGGCGGTCGTTGTTTGTTAGTATCTTACACGATATTCAACAAGTGAATGAATACTTCATCCAAACCCGTGCTGCCACCGGTGCTCCCCGGATTATCCGGCATGAAGATGATCGGCAAAGACCGGATCCTCCAATACGGCGTGCTTCGCCGATGTCAGAGACGAGTACATTAGAATTGGTGAAAGTATCGCAATTGCCGCCTTTAAATTTTTTACCAGATCAATTGTTGCTACCTATGACGCCGTTTACTTAAGGTCTCCAAATGAAGCAGATGTCGCCAGCTTATTGCAAGAGGAAAGCAACGCGGTTTCGGAATGTTAGGGAGTTTGATTGTATGACCGGCGTTGGGATAAATGTCCAAGTGCCCAAGCCGGTGCTTACACCGACACTATCACAAACCAACGATTGTACTCGAGGCGCTTGCCTCCTATGACTTGTGGATTTGGCATGCTTTTGGTATGCCCGCTCTCTGAATGATATTACTGTTCTTGACAGGTCGCCTTTATTTGCTGAATTAACTAGAGGACGTGCCCCTGCTGCCAACTACACCATCAATAATCACGCATACACCATGGGGTATTATCTTGCTGATGGTATCTATCCTCGTTGGGCAACGATTGTGAAAACAATATCTCAACCTCAAGGCGCAAAGAGACAACTATTTGCGAGGATGCAGGAGGCATGTCGGAAAGATGTTGAACGGGCATTTGGAGTGCTCCAAGCACGATTTAATATTGTCAGCGTGCCAGCTAGAGGTTGGAGTAACGAGGATCTGTACTACATCATGAAGACCTGCATTATTTTGCACAACATGATCATTGAAGATGAGCGTGATATTCCAGAAAATGAACGTAGTGCCGCACAACTTGAGACTGATACCAGTAATTTGGGCTGTCAAGTATCACGCGATCCGAATGAGGAGTATGCTCAATTTATGTTGAATCGGCAAAGGATTAGATCTGTTGAAACCCATAATGTAATTCGTAATGATCTAATTGAACACTTGTGGTCCCGAGCTGGAGAGTTAGATTAAGTTTGCATTTTATCTTTTTAATGACAGTTAATGTCATTTACTATCAGTTAATGTCTTTATATTCTAATGTCATTTACTATCAGTTAATGTCTTTACTATCAGTTAATGTCTTCATTTAATGTCTTTTTATTCTACAATGTCTTTTAATGTCAATTAATGTCTTTTCATAAAATGTCTTTTTTTACATTGTGAAGTACAAAATACTCAAAAATGTTTCTTAAAACAACATGAAATTTTATTACAAAATAAAAATTACATTGCAAATAAAGACTAACAATTACATCAAAATAAAATGATATTGCAAAAAATAAAGACTAACATTGATCCCGTAATTATTCATCAGGAGGTAGGGGGAAATAAAAATTTGGGCTGCTCACATTTGAGGACCACTTGGCGAAAATCTCATTTTTTCGCATTGTGTAATACGCTTTCGTCTGAGGGTCCAAATGAGAAATGTCCGCAGTCATTATTTGGTGTTCTTCCTTTCTCATCTCATGTTCTTGTCTTCTGATCTCGAAGTCATGTTTTTTCATCTCAAGTTCTTTCATCTCCTGCATTGCTTGAATCCTTTTTTCTTCTCTTTCATCTTTTTTCTTTTCCTTCTCAGCAAGGTGTTGGTTAAATGTGTCTAATTGTATACTCATTTTTTGGACTTCAGTTTCAATGACTTGATTTCTTCGAAATAATTCTTTTGCAGATTTCCTACCCATCGGCCTTTTACCCTTTCCAGCGGCACTGGCCTCACCAATAGTTGGATTGTTACCAACACTTGGACTGTTGTCGTCTTCAAGAGAAATGCAGTTTTCCATAGGGGAATCAGGGGCTGAATTAGGGGTAAACACTGTATGCATCCTTGACTTTACCGTATTCGTGGAAGCTACATCTTGCCACCTGATATTGTCTTGCAATATTGGCCAACAATGTTCAAAAGCGAAATGTTTGTTTTCATCTTGATGGTATAACAATTTTGCTTGAAGCATCTGTTTAAAAAAAAATTAAATAGACATTATTTAAATAAAATAAATAATAATTGAATAATAAATAATAAACATTATTTAATATTCCAAAAAATTAAATGTTTTCATATTGAAACATTATTTAATTACGTAATTTTTATACGATACCAGAATAAGAAACTAAACATAATAATTGAAAATAAAAACTTACTATATCAACTTGAGAAATCCCACTTGGGTGAAGATTTTCGACTTGTGCTAAACATCCCCGAAATTTGTTAGAACATTTCATGATTATACCCCATCGAGATTGAATAGACACTTGTGTTCTGGACTGATCATTCTGAAGCAGGCAAAAATTTTCGTAAATTCTTCCCCAAAAGTGAGCATACGATTGCGAATTGCCAACAATTGGGTCTTCCGAAATGTGACACCAAGATTTACAAATTGCCATATCTTCTTCAACGGTGAATGATTTTCCTCTCTTTGTTTTTGATGAACCTTCCATAATGATTGGATGAAAAAACTAAAAAAAATATAATTTAAGAGGTTTGTTATGAAATCAAATTCAAAGAAGAGAGGAGAAAATAAAAATTAAATGTAAATATTTGTGTGAAATAAAAATGAAGGAAATGTTTCAATTTATAAAAATTAAATTTATTACCGTTTGGCAAATAGCCGTTTAAAGAGCCGTTGTAAAAAATAATTTCATATATTTTTTTTTTTTGGTTGAACAAACCAAACAGAGCCCAACGGCTCTTTTATTTACACTGACCCATCACAAATTTGTCATCTCAGTCTCTGCAATGAATAAAATTAATCAGTCTCTTCTCCCTCTCATCTCCCTCTCATCTCCTCCACAGTTCTTCATCCCCCTCTCATTCTCACTATGTCTTCTCCCCCTTAAATGGAAATTAAACAGAGCACAAATCAAACAGAGCACAGGATCGGTACCCATCTCCCCTTCTCCTCCAAGATCGAAACCCCCTCCTCCAAGATCGGAACCCCTTCTCCTCCATGATCGGAACCCGATCTCCCCCTTCTCCTCCAAGATCGGAACCCCCTCTCTCTGGTTTGACTCGCTCTCCGACTGCAGGTACTCTCGCTCTGGTACGATCTTCATCTATATATATATATATATATATGTTTTGATCTGTTTGCATATATATATCCATCAAAAAATTCATCTATATATATATATATATATGTTTTGATATATATACGGTTTTGATCTATCTCCATCAAAAAATTCTTTCTTAATGGGTTTGATCATATATATATATATACACGGTTTGCTATGTCATATATATATACACGGTTTGCTTTGGGTTGCTATGTCATATATATATATAAATATATATACACGGTTTGCTATATATACACAGTTTGCTTTGATTTTGATCATATATATATATATGGTTTGCTATGGGTTTGATCATATATATATATATATATATTTTGGGTTTGATTTTGATCACATATTTATATATATATATGATCACATATATATATATATATATATATAAATTGGGTTTGATTTTGGAATATAGCTTCCCTACTGGATTAATTCTGTTGTTTTCTCAACTGAATTTGGTGCCAATTTCTGTTGGATTTTGCTGATCTGGCAAGGTTGGCATCTGCTATTTCACTTGCCATATTTGAGAACACATATGGCATCTGCCATCTTTGGCAAGTGAAATAGCAGACCATTGGAGACTGATTTTTGCCATTTCTGTCATTTTTTAGCTTTGGCAACTGATATAGCAGCTCCATTGGAGATGCTCTTACAATTTAGGGTGACTTTATCTTAAATAATTTTTTTATACATAAATATATATAACTATTCATTTAATTGTTTTAAACAAAAATATATAGTTTTTTTTTTTAAAACTATAGTTCAAACTTTTTAATAAGTATGCATAAAATAAATCCATATTTCTTATTTTTATTATAAAAAAAAATATTTACTAATTTAATAAATAGATAGATCAAATGATTCATATAAGTTGGAAACAGAACAAAACAATTTTTAATGATTAGGTGAATGACAAGTTGGCGTAAATATAATGTTAAGCTCAAATTATCACAGGTGAATCCTAATTCGTTTTTACGTAAATCTTATAATATAAGATAAATTATAATTTTTAGATTTCACAAAATATAAAAAAATTACTATATTGACAAATGTAATTTACCACTATCATATGATAAATTAAATTTACAAAACTCATAAGACGAAATGTATTTATATTTTATCATAAATATAATTTTTGTGATTTATTTTTTAATTTTTACTACTTAAATTATGACATATATTTGTTATTAAGAAATTAGAGTACACAATTAATAACATAAGAATAATATTAAAAAAAAATTCTTATATGTAACTGTGATAAAAAAAAATAATATTTAATTAATTTTAAATTATTTTTGTTAAATATTGAAAATAATTTTTTTTAATTATTATTTAATTTTAAAAATTAATTTTTAATTATTTATTTATGCCCGTGCAGTAATTATGCTAATTTTTTAAGAATAAAAGTATCTAAATATCATTGAAATGGTAAAAAATCACGGCTTTTTAAATTATCAATTATATTTCACTACTTATAATATTTATTACCATCCTACTTGTCGTTGTGCTATTATGGGAGCTGCAAACTGCATAGGGCTGAGTAAAGAATCCGTGAAATTCGTAATTCGATCTAGTTCAGTTCAATTCAATAGGTTTAGATTGATTTTTTGAATCCGTGGTTCAGTTCCAGATTGAAGAATTAAAAATCCGTAGTTCACAGATTGGTTTCAGATTGAATCCCACAGTTTCGAATTAGAACCGATCCGGACCGTATACAAATAGTCTGTATTTTTATTATACATCCTCCTCCATAGTATCTTCTCTTATTCCATATAAAACTAAACTCAAACCTAAACCCGCATCATATCTTCTTTTATTACTTTTGTTTGTTAATTTTTAGTTTTAATTTGTAATAGTCTAAATACTTATGGTGAAACCAATTTTCTTATGGTTGTTTAAATTCTAGAACAATATGTCGCTATTATAGAAAGACATATTGTTATTGTGGAACTAATATAGCGCTATATTTATATTTTTATGAAATTAAAGTGTTAAATATATATATATTTTGTTATTTAATTATGTGAATCCGTAAACTAATTCAATCCGTATTTAAATGGATTGGTTCCATGATTTAAACGGATTGAATTGGTTTCAATTTTTCAAAAATCATAAATAACGAATTGATCCTAATTTTATCATAATCCGCTCCAGTCCGGACCATGCTCACCCCTGTACATAGCATATTATGCTTTTTATGGGCCTACCTGCATATGCATCGAAATTGGGCCTTCTGCATCAGCTTCAGTGTCTGCGTTGAAATTGGGCCTTTTGCATTGAAATTGACATCAACAAGAATTTTTCAATATTTTCCATATTTCCTTCTCATGTTTGTGAGGTTTTTTTTTTTTTTTTTTTTTAATATTCTAAAAAAAAAACAATTTAGAATATTGATTTACTTTTCAAATTATTTGAGAAACTAACCTATTTTTTAAAATCGCATTTTAAAAATGTAATTTTACCTTAAAATTGCATGATGAAAATGTAATTTATGATGACATGGACATTGCTTTTTGAAATTGCATTTTTAACATGTGATTTCAATGTAAAATTGCATGTCGAAAATGTAATTTCAATTTCAAAATCACATTTTCAAAATGCGAGTTCAAAAAGTAAGTTAGTTTTTCAAATAATTTGAAAAGTGAGTCAATTCTCTAAATTGTTTTTTTTTTTTAAAGAATATTATTAAAAAAAAACTCCATATTTCTTGCCATAATTTAGATTGAACAAACAAAAGTTCAAGACAAAAAGGAAAAAACATTAAATAGCCTTAAAAATTGAACAAACACTGTAATTTTTTTTTTCCAACAATCTACATTAGGAGCCTGAATTTTTTCCCTCCCTATGGATCTTCATTTACTTCCTTTACTCTCATTCTTATTCTTAATAGCATTAATGAATCACAAAAAATATCTAGATTATCCCTTTTAGTCTTTCAGAAGCCTCTTTTTTTTTCTTTTTTCTTTTTTGTGTGTTAATCAATCGGCGACTTCCAATATTATACATATGAAATAAATTATCCGCAGCCTCCAACAGCATATAAGATTCTATTTGGCATGGGCTAAAAAAAATGTTTTTGTTTAGATAAGTTGAAAAGAAAAAATTTATTTCTCTATAAAAGCTTAAAAAATCAACTTATAAAAATATATTTGACACTAACAGTCCTTATAGTTTGAAATTTATATCACTTTGGTCCTTGACTTTTTAATTATGACACATTTAATCCTGAATTTTAAATCTTGTTCCAAATAAAGACAATTGAAGATACCATTGCTTAATTTTAAGGACAAAATTGTCAATTTAATAAAATATAAACTAATTTAGCAAAAATAAATGCTAAAAAAAATATTTTTGTATTTTTAAAAATTATTTTATCCACTAAAGATAAAATTATGTAAAATTGATAAATATTTTAGACATTTTTTTTTACCAAATTAATTTTTATTATTTGTTTGGATAATAATCATGTAATGAGTGGTTGTTTTTATTTTCGGTAAATTAGTTTTTATTTTTCAAAAAGTCAAATATGGCGACAACTTTGATATCATTATTAAACTAATCCATTAAACCAAAAAATCTAAAACTAAAAACATTTCATATATTAAATATATCGATTATACATTAAAATCTTAACAACCACCCATTACATAATCATCATCCAAACACATAATAAAAATTAATTTCGTAAAAAAAATAAATGTCTAAAAAGATTTATCAATGTTACATAATTTTATCTTTGGTGGGTAGAAATAATTTTTAAAAATTAAAAAATATTTTTTTGACATTTATTTTTGTTAAATTAGTTTATATTTTATCAAATTTACGATTTTACCTTTGAAACTTAGCAATGGTATCTTCAATTGTCCTTATTTGAAACAAAATTCTAAATACAGGATCAAATGTATCACAATTAAAAAATTAAAGACTAAAGTAATACGAGTTCCAAACTACACAAATTGTTAGTATATTTTTTAATAATTGCTAATTGCATCAATTTCTTTACAATAAATGCAAGTGCTCCATTTGCATTGTTTTATGTTGAAAAGTGTGTAAAAATATTAAAAAATGCATTAGTTTCAATAAAAATACATTAACTTGCGAAAACTGTCTTGTGTTAGCTATAAAAAATAAATAAATAAATAAATAATCCCAAAGTTTAATCCACATGACAAATTAAGCCTTAAAGTTATAATTTTATCAATTTAAACCTTGATATTCTAAATTAACTACAATATCAACCTTTCGTTTAATTCTGTTCACTTGACTAATAGAATTTTTTTGTTGTACAAAACATGTTTACATTTAGGTTTTAAACTTGATGCCAAATCTAGTTCTTACTTCAACCACACCAAATCACAACTACAAATTATGAACAAGCTTGATCAACCAGTTCAATTTTAAAATGTACTCCACTACACTAGATTAAACCCCATAGTGCTCTCATCTTACCAATGACCTCATTATCTCCTCTTCCCACTGGCAATACCTCGCTCTTTTCCCATTTCTTTCGGCGATGCCACCACCATTTCCCCCACCTCTCTGTTCTCTCTTAACTCTCATTTTGTTCTTTCCACCATTATGTAGAGCTTGATGCCCCTTTCATGCACAACACAATCACAAAACAGAGACTTCTAATGTCACAAACAAACTCCAACAAAGAACATGGACTTCATTGAAGACTCTTCTTTATCTCTTCCAAAATCTAGCTATCTCAAGTCGCCACCAATACTACTTACTCATGGGTTCTTCTTCGCCGATCGAAATTGGTGTCCTCAATGGAGAAGTACACAAGAAGTTCCATCTAGAAATTGTGAGGTTGGGCCGTCTCCAAAAAGCCTCCACTTTCGTTAGTTAGAGCATTTGTAATTCTTATTCAAAATTTTCATCAAATTTGAGTAAAAGTTTAATCTAATATGTTGCACTTTCCAATAAAACTTTCCCAAGCCGATTATCCAGTCGGTTGATCGACCGATTGTCCACTAACGGTCACTACAAAATTTGATAAAAAGTTAAACGCTTCTTTAATTTGATAAAAAAGCTGACATTGCTTTCTTTTGATATGAGTTTAATGTAGGGGTGAGCAGCGGATATGTGAAGCCATATGAGATTCTTGAGAAGATTAACCTAGTGATGTATTTGGTATCCTTGTCACCGATCATGGAATATATGCATAATGTCTTTCACGTCTCAATGTTACGGGATTATTTGAGAGATCCATTACATGTTATCGAACCAACACATGTACTATTGAATGATGATTATATGTACGAAGAAAGGCCAATTCAGATTGTGAACTGCCAAATCAAAAGATTGAGGAATAAAGAAATTCCATTGGTAAAAGTGGATTGGCAAAACCACGGAGGGTGTAGACACCCCATTTTTGACCGACCTTAAGACTCAGACGTCACCGATCGAGCGCTTGGTAATATTGCATATCGTGCTCATCCAGAGGTTTCAAAGTCTCGTCCGTGAGCCCTGTCTCCAGACTTCCGGGCTTTTCTGTGCCTTGCCTCGGTTTGCGAACCAGGCTCGATTTTCTCTGTTTCTCTTCCCAAAGGGAGGAAGAGATCTCGTAGACCATCTCTCAGTGGCCGTGGGCTACATTTCGTGGTCGTAGGCCATTTTGCCCATTTCGGAGCCCGCCAGTTGCTGGTTTTGGCCAAAGCCGAGTGCCTCGGTTCGGGACCGCCTAACCACCTCCATTTGCTCCGATTTTCGGCATGCATCTTATTTACTCCCTTTTAAGGGACACTGAGGTCCGAGAGACCAACTTCGTGGTCGAACACCACTCCCGGTGCCTAACAGTCAGTTTTCGGGGCCTCAGACTGCGCGTTTCGGCCTCTGAACCTTCATTTTGCATCGATTTTCGTTCATTTTTGGCAGGGACCTCTATTTCATCACCAGGAAGGTCATAGAAGGGTGGGAGGCCAGTAATTGTTCCAGCAACCAGTTATATTCCTTTATCGCCCTCCGTCGCCCGTTTTCTCTCACTTTAAAGCCAATGTTGACCACCCTTGGGCCATTTTCTTCAAACCTAACCCCCATATTTATGATGTACACATCTGCAAGGCCACCAATATTTGGTGGCCGGCCAGTAATTGCTTTTGAACCTTTTGAACCCCTTTGAAAAGCGGGTTGTTCTCTTTCCTGGTTCACTGTTTCCAATTTTTGACCACAGGGTTGTGTTGAGAACACATGGGAGGCCACCAATCTGTGGTGGCCGGCCACTAATTACACTTGGCCTTTTTGATCCCTAGTCGGCCGGCCATGGGGAGAGCCGGCCGGCCACCTGCAAATCCAATACCTGGCCGGCCTTGCTCTTTACTACAGGTACATTACAAAAATACACTTTTTTTCCCCCTAGATTCTGTATCCGAAGGCCAACTTTTGGGGCGAAAACTTGGATTGTTTTCCCCCTATTTTTTCCCCCTCTTTTCTCCCCCTTTTGCCTACATATGCAGCAGCCCCAGCCCCCTTGCAAAGGGTTAGAAAAATTCCCTTTGAGCCATATATTGCACCCCCCTCTCTCCTTCATTTGAAGCACTCAAACATCCAAGTTCTACACCCTTTTCTTCACCACCACCTAACACCATACCACCACTCCATTCCAGCAGCTAGGGGGGGTCTTCTCAGAGGCTAGGAGGCAGCATTTCTTGGTCCAAAGGCAACTGAAGACTTGGTCTACAAGGGTGAGCAACATTTCCCTCTTTTCTAGCTCATTTTTGCAAGTTTTCTTAGCCCTTCTTGCTTGTATATTTGAGCTCCGTCCATAATTTAAAGTAGCATTTTTTTGAGCTCCATTTCATCTTTCATTAAGGGCCTCTCACTGTTTGAGGCCCCCATTTTGTACTTGCTTCATTATCCCTCTTGTATGCCTATTTCTTGTATAGCATTTTAGGCCTGTGTATAATCTGTTTAGAAGCATGTTGTAAACTGTAAATAGGATTATTTTGAGCCATTCTTCAACATTTTTGAAGGGATCATCACTGTTTGGGGCCTCATTTTGCCACTTGCCATTATATTCCCTTTTTGGCTCCATTTTTGCATGATTTGTTAGCTTCTTATGCTTCTGTTTTTGGGCTCTGTTCCGAACTAAAAATGGACTTATTTTGACCCCCTCTTCATGTTTCATCAAGGGTCTTTTATTTTTTGAAGCATCCTTTTTATACTTTGTGTTATAAGCTCTCTTTTTGGCCTAATCTTGCATGGTATTTTGAGCATACTTGTATACTGTTTTGGCTCTAATCACAAACTGTAAAAGGTCATATTTTAGGTCCCTCTTCAACTTTGTTGAAGGACCTTCATCTTTTTGGGGCCAGCATGCATTACTTGCTTCTTTATCCTCTTTTAGGCCCACTTTTTGCATGAGAATTTTTCCATACTTGTGTCTGTTTTTGTGGCTTGTGGTAAACTGTAAAACATCATATTTTTGGTCTTTATTCAACATTTTAGAAGGGCCCTTCTCTGTTTAGGGTCAGCAGCTTGCACTTGCTTAATTATCTTGCTTTCGGGGCTGTTTTTGCATGCTAGTTTAGCCCCATTTGCGTTCGCTGTTTGGCCTTGCTTAGAACTGTAAAGATGCTTATTTTTGGGCTTTCTTGACTCTGTCTTCACATTCCATGTTCAAATAATGCACGCATTGCATAGTTATAGGTCATTCCGCATGCCTAATTTCATGTTTCGGGACTCGTTCCATGCATCGGGTACCATTTTGCCATGTTTCGAGGCTGTTTTGCATCTCATTTTGCTACTAAAATTTGCATGATAGTGTGCCATATTCCATACTTTGCCATGTCATGTTAGAGTGGCATTCGTGCCTTAGGGCCGGTCCTCGGTTTGCGTGCACGTGTACACGCATTTCGAGTGTCTCATTTTCATCTAATGGCCTCTTATGTGAGTGTGGCTGAGGCCCACTCATGTTGGTGTAAGTCCATTATGCATTGTGTATGCCATTCTGTTCCATAGCATTGTGTATGCTAGGTTGTATGTTAGCGCATTGTGTATGCCATGTTACCTCGTGCATGGTGTATGCCATTTCATGGCATTGTGCATTTTAGATTGTATCTTAGTTGCATTTCATGCATGTCATGCATATTGCATTGTGTTCGGGACAGGAATTTGCCCGGGCACGGGAAACAAGGTACGTTTCGTACTTCGAGTGACAGAACATGTCTCAATTCCCAGTCACCGACACTCCGAATTATCCATGATGGAGTTAGGTTTTAGTTGAGATTTCATGTGCATTCATTTTATATTGAGTTGTGCAATTCGACTCCTCGGCCATCATACATCGATATGCGTGATTGGTGGCACGAGGATCGAGGCATGCATACATATGTGAAAATACATTGCCATGCCCTTTTCCTGCTCTCTGTTGCAGCAAATCAAGAATCAGCAGTCTTCCGAGGCTTGGCACGCTTTCTAAAAAACTATTGCGAAATAGAAGCTAATTGGGGCATCACAGTGGATTTCCGCACGAAGGCAACCCGGACATGCATCATTTATCATCTGAAGAAGAGTCAAGACAGTCCCTGGCTTGCATGCCAGTTTATTATTTTTCTTAGTTAATTTGTAAATTAATTAGGGATTTGCACATATTTGGACTGTATTATTTGGACTGTACTATTTATTCGGACCCTCTGCGCGAGGGCAAAATTGTAATAAGTGTGCGTGCGTGTGATGTATGTCTTCCAACCCCACGTCTTTCTTCTCTTTTATTTACCCGCTTATGATGGTTAGATTAGGGCATGTTTCAATTAGCATATAGTATGATAGCATGTTTGCATTCATTCATCTGTCTTGCATGCTACAAGCATCATACTAATCAGATTTGTATTTCAATTCTAAGTTAAATACATGTTAGCTGTAACATTCCATACGCCATGTTTAGAATAGCCGAGCCTGCTATAGTTGTATTGTTGCATGTGTTGCATTAGGCATTTCTGTATACTTAGGATCATGCATGGATTTCTAATTAGCTTCTGTTTTGGCTTGGAGTACTCGGTGAGTTTTTATGCTTTAGCATCCTTGCATGTGTGTGAGTGACTGCCATGATAGCATGCTTACCATGAGGCTATGTGCTTATGTGATATAACTGCCTGTATGCCTGTGGGTGAAGGTTGGGTTATTTGGATTGGGACAAATCATCAACTGTGAGTTTTAAGCCCACTAGATAGTGGCAAAACCATCTTTTCTAAGCCCACCTGAGGGTGGTAAAATCTGCATTTTAAGCCTACCTGCAGGTAGCAAATCATCTTTCAAAAACAAATATGAAATGTTTTGTTCCAATTCAGGCGACCCGGTCTATACTTGTATGCTGTGCGCATCACATAGTAAATCTAGGCTAATAACCAGAATAAGAACGCACAATGTTTTTCAAAACTAGATATCATGGTTAGTAGAGGCCGATCTTTGATCGGGCGAGCGGGGGTGCTCACGAAGTGACCTTCCCCAATCGTATCCAAGTTCCCGAGCCGAGGCAACTTTGGTGATGACGGACACGTGGCCTTAGGCAACGAGTCAGGGTTTCCTAAATTTTCCAAAATAAAATATTTAGGTGGCGACTCTGTATCTGGCAAAGCAGTCCATGTTTGGCACTTCTTTTCTAAAAATCTGTTTTCTCAAAACGATTTGCCGGATTTGGACTCTTTGGTTCGGATTAAGAACTGTGACACAAATCGAGTCCGAGCTCTAGCAAGGTCCCCCCGTGGGCTTGTTACAGTTTCTGGCGACTCTGCTGGGGAGTTTGGAGAACTTGACTCGAACTCATGATATCTGGTTTTGACTACACTTGTGTGTTTCTTTGCATTGCATTTGTATTGGTGCGCCTAGGACACCGTGTTTGCCATCTGCTATTCCTGAACGGTTTGCCGGAGGCTTGTCTTGTCAAGGCATGACCATAAGGCTGACCGGTTATGGGCTCTGCCAGTATGGGAACACAAACCCCGGTTTTACCGGGGCATCCTCTTTGACCATTCGACCTAGTGTATATAGAAGTCCGTAGTGACCATTCCAAACTAGGACAGGTTGCTTACCCGATATAGGTTGTTTGAAACCGCTGCGTGCGTTGTGAAATCCTAGCTCCTAACAAAATAGGACAGGAAAACCATACCCCAACATAGCGGTGTTTTGGCTCTCACTTTTCTGTGATGTGCTTTAGAGTGCGTCTCTACAGGAATGCATGTATCAGTTTGCAAGTTTGGGCATCAGGCCTGCGGGCATCAGTCAGTATTTGAGAATCAATTATCTGTGGGTATCAGGTTCAGTCTTTGGGGAACAGCGATTCAGGGACAGTGCTCAGTATTTGGGGACAGTTTATTTTCAGCTTATCAACCGTGTGTTGTATGCCCGACTGTGTGTTGTGTATTATTTTAAGCTGTCATGCTGTTCATTTATCTGGTTATTTATGTCCTTTTTGCTTTATTTATCTTTTGCTAGGGGCAGTTTTAGCACCATTGCTTCCAACCCAGTAGATATTCCCCAAGCACTTTGGATACGAGGTCGTCGACTCAATCGATCTGAGGATCTGGTTGACGGACATCCGGTGTTCTATTCTCTACCCCCCGTTGTCAGGAGAAAGCCAAGGAAACAGGTGTCGTAACGAGGTTGCCGTAGCAAGGGTTACTCCATCGAGGATAGTAGGATTGAGGTCCCAATTGTTGCTATCGAGATAGATCTACCGTCGGATGGATCAAGAAATCGTTAGGGTGGAAGCCCTAATCGCCAAATCTTGAGAGCATGAGAGATGATGCAAGAGGACGCCGCCAAGCGAGTTCTCCAAGCAACAAGTTACAATCATGGCCCAAAGAAAGCCGAGCTAATCACTAGATCGCAAGAATGCATCGCGCATCTGCTTCACATCAGGTTCCTCCTCCACCAGGGGCCCCATTACCCGAGCAGGCACCTACTGTCCAGAATGCTTTGCCAAATACCCAGAACACCGTGCCAAATGTCCAGAACATCCAAGAGGACACCAATCTTCCAACGGGTGCCAGCTCCGCCCCCGCTTCCGCCTCAACTGTCCAAGACCCATACACCCAACCACCCAGACTCTCCCTTTGAGTTCGAAATGGACCATACAGCTCTAAAACTAAGTAAGCTTGAGAAGTTTTTTAAGAAATCACAAGGGGTGAAGGCCATTCCGGACATCGAGAACAGATACACCGACGTGGCCGTGACATTGCCCGATAGGTTCAAGATGCCACAAATTGACTGCTTTGACAGGTTCGGGGACCCCATGGTCCATCTTCGGCTATTCTCAGACATTCTGCGGCCAATGGGCCTAACCTGACCACAAAAGCTTTCTTTGTTCGGCCGAACTTTGTCGGGTGTGGCCGCCATCTGGTACGCGAAGTTGGAAGACGAGGTCAAAAGAAGTTGGGATGAGATGGCTGAGGCCTTTGTTGCACAGTACTCGTACAATACACAAATCGAGATTACAACTCGTGATCTCGAAACAACGAGGCAGGAACCCAAGGAGACTTTCTCAGATTTCATAACTCGATGGAGGGCGAAGGCATCGATGATGACCTTGAGGCCTACAGACAAAGATAAAATCAGGATGATTGTGCGTAATCTCCAACCAAAGTTGATGCAGAAGATGATTGTACTCCCTTTTCCCACCTTCTCAGATTTACATGAGATAGGGGTACAGATCGAGGACGCCATGAAACAAGGTCTGATCGACCAGGATAGGGAGCAACCCAGAAGGTCTTTCAACCGTAACAACAACGCAGTCCGAAAGTGGCGCCAAGAATCAAGACGAAGCCAGAGGTGAGCATGGTCACCACCATTCCTCCCCAAGACCCATGACACCACGCCTTTCTCTGGCGATCTGAAGCAATACCCAAAACACCAAATATCAACCCAGAGGCCAAAGAACCTTCACACCCCTACATATGCCCTCGTCCAAAGCTCGGGGTATTAATCAGAAGAAGCATTTGACGCCCCTAGAGCCGAGGCCACTACCAAATCCACTCCTCCTCTCACGACCAAGAAAATCTCGCAGATCACCAACAAAGACGGTCATGACACCGACCGTTGTTACAGATTGCGTCATGAGATCCAGGATCTTATTGACAAGCAGGTGATCGCGCCTCCTGAAAAACCGAACGTCACGACAAATCCTCTCCCACCACATAACCAAGCCCCTCCTCCCAACAGAATCAACTTCATCCAAACTAGGGTCGTGTCTTACGATCCCAGTATCTATAACACCCCATCCCACCTACCTAAGCCGGAGATGATCCTTCCTATCTGCACTAACTTGTACATGATGGACATCTCCACAACCCGATCTAAGCCAGTGGTGGTGACCACCGAAGATGGGACAGGGCAGATTTCAGAGGAAAGTGGGGTTGTGGAGTCTGAGGTTGAACAATCTGGGAATCTCGCTAAAGGAGCCTATGATCCAAGTGAATACATCCAGTCAGTGGGCCGATCTGAGCTGAGTGTGGGGCCACCAGAAAGAGCAGAATTATGTGTAATACAGGGGGACAGATTTGAATGGGGAACGGATGATCTAACAGCTGTGGGAGATGACCTTGCCAACCTCTAGTTCTTCAGTGACGAAGAATCAGGGGATGCAACAATCAACTGGTTCGAATATGAGGAGTCGGCAAAAGTTACCGGATAGTTAGATGATCAACCCGACATCGTAGAATATCGACCGGAACAGGGCCCGGCAGGGGCAAGAGTATCAGTGGTGACCGGAAGGGCTGAGAGTCAGAATACACCGTCGGAGAGCGTCGGCATTAAGAATTTCACTCAGAATTTGGGCATTGTAAATGCAGAGAGTATTGAACAACCAGTTGTACTGACGCAATTGGAACAACAAAAATTTGAGGATTCCGAGAGAATCAGAAAAGCTAAGGCCCATGTGGGGGTCGAAAGTGCTGTATGCACAGAATGTAAAATGTCGGGCATATGGATCAAGGTGTCATGAGTACGATCATACCGAGTCGACAGTGTTTGTCACGCCGACAGAATGTGGTGGGAAGACGATGATTTATGTCTTGCCCACACGAATGAGTATTGGGGAAGTAATCAACCAGATGATACCTGGTATATTGACGAGGTCGCTCATATGACAAGAAGTGGGAGGTATTTCAAGCCTCCGCACTTAGACCAACCTGAGGCATCTGGGAAAGACAAGGAAGCTGAGAAACAGAGAGAGAAACAGATTGAAGAAGAAGCTGTGCTTAAGCAATTAAAGAAGATACAAGCAGACATCTCCATCTGGGGACTGCTTATGGCATCGCGGGTACACAGACAGGCCGTCCTATCTACCATGGACAAGGCCAAACTTTCTATAGATACTACACCAGAGCAGCTGGTTGGGCTGGTCTTTCCGGGAGGAGGTTCCCCGGCATTAACCTTTTCAGACAAAGAACTACCGCCTGAGGGCACAAATCATAACAAACCCCTTTACGTTTCCGTGGAATGTAGAGACAAGTGGATACCGGTGGTACTTGTTGATACCGGATCCGCCATCAATGTCTACCCAGCCAGAACAGCGTATGCAATCGGGTTAAAGCCCGCGGACTTCGTGCCGACTACTCAGGTGATCAGAGCATATGATAATACTAGCAGGGAAGTGATGGGGACTGTCAAAATTCAGACTCAGGTTGGTCCGGGACAACATAGCATTGAATTTCATGTCTTGGACATTCCCGCAACCTTCAATCTACTCTTGGGGCGGCCGTGGTTGCACCAAGTAAAGCCAGTCTCTTCCACTCTACATCAGATGTTGAAGTACCATCACGGGAAGGGGGTGGCTATTGTCTTCGGGAATTCATCAATCCATCCGCTGCCAGAAGTGTCCACACCTATCTTGGAAATCGAGCATGGCACAGAGGATGTTTTCTCATCAGGGTTCACTTTGGCTGAGGCCCGGGCGGTGCAGAATATCATGGCTGTGAATAAGGGAGTGTATGTCAGTGCTCAATCTGTCTACCTCATGAACAAGCTACAACACATCCCCGGGATGAGATTAGGAAGGAGCGGCCGGAAAGGTGTCGCGGCATTGGCCGAAGTGCCACACAACCCTCATACCTTTGGCTTGGGTTATCTGCCCACCAAAGAGGACTGGGTGAGGAAGGGAAAAGAAATGGCCGGAAGAGCCAGAGCAAAGCAGGCTGGGAAGCCTTTTGAGTTAATGCATAGACCCATTCAGGATACCCTGAACGGACGCTTCGTCCGGGAGGGGGAGGACTTTCCATTTTGCGGCTTCCCAGAACTGTGGCTAAACGCGGAAAAGAAGGGCGTGCCAGGTTTCGAGATCTTCTTCGACCTGCAACTATCCGAGGATGACGTTGCCATAGAGCAGACAGACCCATCAGCTGAGGTTGAGCAGTGTAAGGCAGTGGATCCTGAGGGCACAGAATTTGAAATGGAGGTAGCACTGGCATGTCTACTTTTTGATCCTCCAATCGACCATAAGTGCTTGGGGGATAACTTCTCGGTTTCCATGATTGGGGATGAAATGGCTGCGGGCCTACCAGCGACTATCTTGGATGCATCTATCGCGCCCTCTCTCACTTGGCAATACGAGGAGGGATTTTTTTCCAAAGAAGTCGGTGGTGAGCCTAATCTGATTCCACCGAGTCGTGTGAGTCGGAATCAGTTCCACCGACCGAAGTCTGAATCGTAATCCCGGGATGATAACCCGGATACCACAGTCCTGTCTAGGTCGTCTTTTTCCTTTTCATTTGAGTCTGTTGTAAATGAATCGGACGATTTGGATCTGCTTAATGAGAATCAAGTAACTGTGGTTTCTGAGTACTTTTCTGTGCCCTTGATTTATTGCATTAATTCAGACTTTGAAAACTTCGATAAAAACGACGAGGACGAAGTTCCTCCGGTTTTGCAACGTTTAATTGAGCAAGAGCAAGAGAGATTTGTCAAACCTTTAATGGATGAAATCACTACCGTGAATATTGGTATTGAGGAGGACCCGCGGCTGGTCCAGATCGGGTCCACGTTGTCTTCGGAGGAACGCGAGCGCTTAGTCGCACTACAAGAAAAAATACTTTTGGCGACCACCTATTTTTTTTGGTCGCAAATAGTCCACTTTCTGCGACCAAAATTTAACTTTTGGCGACCACAATTTTTTAGTCGCGGAAAATCACCCTTTGGCGACCAAAAGAAAAAGTTGGTCACGGAAAGTATACTATTGGTGACCAAAGGCTTTTTTGGTCGCGGAAAAGCACCTTTTGGCGACCAAAAAGAAAAGTTGGTCACGGAAAGTATACCCTTTGGCGACCAAAAAAAAAGTTGGTCGCGGAAAGTGTACTATTAGCGACCAAAAGGCTTTTTTGATCGCGGAAGATTACCCTTTGGCGACCAAAAAAAAAAGTTGGTCGCGGAAAGTATACTATTAGCGACCAAAGGCTTTTTTGGTCACGGAAGATCACCTTTTGGCGACCAAAAAGAAAAGTTGGTCGCGGAAAGTATACTATTGGCAACCAAAAGGCTTTTTTGGTCGCGGAAGATTACCCTTTGGCGACCAAAAAGAAAAGTTGGTCGCGAAAAGTTATGGCGGGATAAATTTTTTAAAAAAGAATACTACTATAATTACATACTATTTTTTTTGTTTAGGCATTAAAAGTTTTATAAAATAATAAATAACCCAATTTTTATGGGTTATATATTTTTATTTCCAAATATGAACAAGAAACATGTAATTGGCAGAGTGGATTAGGTGCATGGTGACTCTTTGGTCAAGAGTTCGAATCCAAGGCGGCACAAAAGAATTACATTTTTTGGGTAAAAGGCGCTGACTTTTGGCGACCAACTTACCTTTGGTCGATAAAAGTTTACTTTTGGGTAATATGAATTGGACTTTCCGCGACCAAAAAAGTTGGTCGCGAATGGTCACTTTTAGCGACCAAAGGCTTTTTTGGTCGCAGAAAACTATCTGTGACGAGGCTTTAGCGACCAACTCGCGACCAACATATTTTGGTCGCGAAAAGGTTTTAGCGACCAAATATGATACTTTTCGCGACCAAAATGTTGGTCACAAAAAGTGTTTTTTCTTGTAGTGTTGCTTTATTAAAAGATTTCAAAGATGTTTTCGCGTGGTCCTACGAAGACATGCCTGGAATCGATCCTGAGATTGTACAGCATCGGATCCCCCTTGACTCCGAGGCCCGACCTGTCAAACAGAAACTCAGAAGGATCCGCCCGGACTGGGCTCTCAAGATTAAGGAAGATGTCACCAAACAAATCGACGCAGGCTTCCTTCTGGTATCCGAATACCCGACTTGGTTGGCCAACATTGTTCCAGTGTCGAAGAAAGATGGCAGGATCCGGGTATGTGTGGATTTCAGGAATTTGAACAGAGCTAGTCCGAAGGACGACTTTCCTCTAATGCATATCGATGAGTTGGTGGATTTCACAGCAGGGCATGCTTTGCTCTCATTCATGGATGGCTTCTCAGGCTACAACCAGATAGTAATGGCACCAGAAGACCTGGAAAAGACTACATTCACCACCCCGTGGGGGACATACTGCTATAGAGTCATGCCATTTGGGTTGAAGAACGCTGGAGCTACTTATCAACGGGCTGCAACCACAATATTACACGACATGATCCACAAAGAGGTTGAGGTGTACGTGGAGGACATGATTGTCAAATCCAAAGAAAGAGAGGGCCACTACACCGCCTTGCACAAGTTTTTTCAAAGGATCAGGGAATTTCGGTTGCGGCTAAACCCTCAGAAGTGTACATTTGGTGTTACAGCGGGAAAAATGCTAGGGTTTCGACACAAAGGCATCGAGGTCGACCCTTCCAAAATCAAGGCCATCTTAGAAATGCCACCACCAAGGACTGAAAAGGAGGTGCGAGGCTTTCTGAGTAAAGTGCAATTCATAAGACGGTTTATCTCAAAATTAACCTTGACTTGTGAACCACTTTTTGGCCTTCTCAAGAAAGGAAAGAAGTTCCAATGGGACGGCCGATGTCAAGCTGCATTTGAACAGATTAAAGAATATTTACAGAACCCGCCCGTGTTGTCACCGCCAGAACCAGGGAAACCGTTGATTTTGTATCTGTCAGTAACTAAGACTACAATGGGCTGCATGCTTGCACAAGAATCAGAAGACAAGGTGGAGAGAGCCATCTACTATCTAAGCAAGAAGATGCTAGAGTACGAAACCCGTTACACTCCGCTAGAAAAGGCTTGTTTAGCCTTGGTATGGGCTACCAGGAAGCTGTGGCACTACCTGTTAGCTCACTCTGTAATGTTGGTTTCACGACTTGATCCCATCAAATATCTTTTCGAGAAACCAGCACTTACGAGTAGGCTAGCTCGTTGGTTGCTTTTGCTCTCCGAATTTGATCTAAAGTACGTAACACGCAAGTCGGTCAAAGGAAGAGCAGTGACAGAGTTCTTAGCCGACCATCCAGTGGAAGGGGGTGAAGCAGTCGAGTACTTATTTCCAGATGAGGCCATTTTGCATATCGACAACAAAACTTGGACGATGTACTTTGACGGAGCGTCAAATCAATACGGGTATGGGATAGGAGTGTTGCTGATAGCACCCGACAATTCCCGTATCCCTCTAGCCTTCAAACTTCGATTCAAAGTCTCGAACAACGAAGCAGAATATGAGGCGTGCATCGCTGGTCTAGAAGCAGCCTTGGAACTAGGGGCAAGACGGTTGGACGTCATTGGGGACTCGAACCTTGTTGTGTCTCAAGCTAAAGGAGACTGGAAAGTGAAAGAGGAAAAGATGATGATGTATCACCAGACCTTGGACTTGCTGATTCCTTGGTTTGAGAAGCTAAGTTTTACTCATCTACTAAGAGAGAACAACAAGTTCGCAGATTCTTTAGCAACTCTATCTTCCATGATAAACATCTCGTGTGGAGTCCGGATGCGTCCAGTCATCATCGACCAGAAATTTGCACCTGCCTACGAGTCGATTGCCGCTATAGATGAAGTTTAGGACGAAAACCCCTGGTATTACGACATCTGGAACTTCTTGGAGAAAAAAGCATACCCGCCAGGGGTAAATGCCAAAGACAAAAGGGCAATCAGAAGAATGGTCGTCCGGTTCATCATCTGTGGAGGTAAACTGTATAAAAGGGGTCATTTGGGAATGCATAAACTGTGCGTTGATGCCGAAGAGTCAAAGCGTCTGATGGAAGCCATCCACAGGAGAGAATGTGGTACGCACATGAATGGGGTAATGCTGCCACGAAAGATCCTCAGATAGGGTTATTACTAGTCCACCATGGAGGAGGATTGTATCGGTTTTTTCCGGCGATGCCACAAATGTCAGATTCATGCAAATCGCATGAACATTCCGCCGTCAAAGCTGTACAACATGACTTCGCCATGGCCATTTTCAGTCTGGGGAATCGATGTGATCAAGGCTGTCACCCCGAAAGGGTCGAATGGGCATGAGTTCATCTTGGTAGCGATAGATTATTTCACAAAGTGGGTTGAGGCCCAATCTTATGCGGTGTTGAAGGCTTCACATGTCGCAAAATTTATCAGAAACATCATCTGTCGCTACGGGGTCCCAAACGAAATAATTTCAGACAATGGTTCCCACTTCAAGAAGGAGGTGATTGATTTGTTGGAGAAATACAATGTGGCTTTTCATAAGTCATCTACCTATCGGCCGCAGACCGATGGAGCGGTTGAGGCCGCCAACAAGAATATCAAGCACATACTGCAGAAGATGGTGGAAACTCACGGATCGCCAGATAAGCCGCTCGCTTCAAGGGCTACCGATTTCAATCGAACTTCTCTTCAGGCGACTCCGTACTCATTGGTTTATGGGATGGAGGCCATTCTGCCTATTAAGATTGAGGTCCCGTCATTACGAGTATTGGCTGAGTGTCAGATAGCCGAAGCGGATTGGCAGCAGAGCAGATTTGAGGAACTCATGCTCTTTGATGAAAGAAGGCCGTAGGCACTGTACCATGTCCAAGGTTATCAACGCAGGATTGCCCGGGCTTTCAATAAGAAGGTTAAGTCCAGGAATTTAAAAGAAGGAGATTTGGTTCTCAAAGACAACCGAGCTCCCATCCACGACCCAAGGGGCAAGTTCGCACTCCAATTGACCGGGTCCCTACATTATCAAGTCAATCTGGTCAGGTGGAGCTGTGGTTCTGATGGATCTAGATGGCTTGGAGTTCTCACAACCGATCAATATGGACAAGTTGAAGAAATATTACCCCTGAGAGGCTCGCTAGGCCGAAAACCCGAAAAGACGACCTAGGCAAAACTCAGAGCACAGAAAATTTGACATTATAAAAACTGAGCTCGCAAGGTTGAAAACCCGCAAAGGGCGGCCTTGGCAAAAGTTAGAGCGTAAAAGGAGAGTGAAAATACCCGAGCGAACCTCAGCCTGAACTACGTAAGGCTTGATTCCCATCTTTGGGATACGTAGGCAACTTCATCCTGGAGTTCAGCCATAAACTTTTCCCCGATCAACTTTGTCCATTTTGATCATCTCAGTCATCTTTTTCCATCAGCATTCGCCGTGATCTCCAGTACAGTGCTATTCAGACTAGGGGCAACTTTCCGTTGCCACGCAGTGCCGCAGTACCATTCAGACTAGGGGCAACTTTCCAGTTGCTAGGATCCGGGGTTGTGCATCTCAGTGACAGATCTCAGGCGTGTCCAGTTCTGATCCATATCGAAGATAGTTTTGAAAAGTTTTAATAAAAGTTGACTTTGTTCAAATTAATCTTTTTACAACTAAGACCATTTTTGGACCCAAGCGGAAAACTTTCAATACCACAACTTTCAATTTCATTGATTTCAAAAACAAAGTTCTCTCGCTCTTACATACAATTGGAGTTGCTTTTTTATTACACTCATAAAGAAAACTTGAAAGTACTGATAAAGCAATAAGTCCGGGGCATAGTCAAGTCAGGTGTCCCTACACCCCCTCCCGGAGCTAGTCGAAGCCTCTGATGCCAAGCTAGGCCCAATCTGTGCCTCTTCATTAAGCCAATCCCAAAGATTCGCCGACAAAGCGCAATCGAAAGTGGGAGCGAGGGCCAGAGCTCTCTAGTCCTCCATCCGTGGCATATCGGGCAACTGCACCTCGGACCGGAAAAAGCAACCGCACTCAATCTCTGGCGGGCAAGTTCGATCATGGCTAAATCAAGGCTGAACCGAACGGAAAGTAGAACACACAGTGAGTTAGACTAATCAGTTGGACCCTAGTCTGCCGGGACATGCTATAGCTCATTGCCGGAAGATTGAGCCAGAGACAGCGCCAAGCAATGTGGTCAGCAGATAAATTGCACATCCAGTTGAACCACCATCCCTCATCAAGCACATCAACTAGACATTGCCGAAAGAAGTAGCCACGAGCTGAATAGGCAGGGCAAGAGTCCACAACCTGCAGTTTATCCATCAACCATACCTGGGGAGGGATGAAAAATGAGAGAATAAAGAATAGAGAGATGTGCGATGAGAAAACAGTGAGACAAGGGTTTTGTGAGAAAAACCGAGCCTGAGGGCCGAGTGATATGAGCAAACACATATGTGAGATTGGGTGGGAAACATTACCTGCAGCAGTAGTGGACTCCCCACAAATCTGGTCGTCTCCTGACGGTGGAAAGTGTCCAAACCCATCAGTGTTTCGGCCAATACCATAGCAATACAACTCTTCCCTTCCTTCAAGCCCTGAGCAACTTCAATCAAACGGATGTTGGGTCCACCCAGGCCCGGGGCAAGCAGAAAGTGAGATAGCATGCACAAGCAGAAGGCGTGTTGTCGGAAACCTTGCCAATGATGGTCACCGCGGTCACCAGCACCAGAAAAGCAATGGATCAAACCGAGGATATCCAGTTCCCCATTACAGATCAAAGATCGAGCATCATGCATAGTAAGTCCACACATTCGCCCTAAAGCTTGGGCGTGGCCAAAGCGGAACTGAGGCAAGATCTCTTCCGAACATTCAGACTCCATCAAAACTTGAAAATCTTCAAAAGTTGGACATACCTCTTGCCCACCAAAGCTAAAAACATGTGTCACTGGGTTCCAGAACCTTGCTACGGCATGGAGGAAAGGAAGGTGCAGCGGAGTACGACCCAGCGTGAATAGTGCATTCAAGCCGAAACCCCGGAAGTTCAACTTTTCTGAGCCATCTAAAGAAGAGATCCAAGATGTGAGATTTTCTACGAGGAATGCCTCCATTTTTTGTGCAAGGCAGTGATGAAATGAGTGAGTCCCGAAGTTGGGGCTTTTAAAGAGGATGGAACACTATTCAGGGGGACACGTGTCGAAAATTTGACGGTTGCCAGGATAAGTGACCGGCCGGCCACCTTTTCTAGCTGGCCGGCCACATTTCTCCCCTCACATACAAAAAACTGGTCGGCCGGCCCCAAAAAGTGGCCGGCCATGCTCTGCTGTGTTCCTTTAGTCCTGTTCTACCCTCCGGAAGAAAGTCTCAAGCATTTCCATGCAACAGATGTGTTGAAGGCCTCTATTTCCCTCTGTTTCAGATGCGTTCCGTTGCCCAGATCATCCGAAGTACACTTTGTCAAGTTGTTTTGCTTATCGAGTTGTTGTTTTGCTTATCGAGTTGTCATTTTGCTTATCGAGTTGTTTGTCGAGCTGTCGTGTTTTGTGTTTTGTTGTTACTCTTTGTTTAAGCATTTCTTATTTGAGTCTTGTTTATTGAGTCGTTAACACTGTTGTATTTTGCTTATCGAGTTGTAAACTTGCTAAGGTTTTGTTGTATCTTAGTAAGTTAAGTTGTTGCGTCGGTTCACTACCTGACTGAGCAAATGCACAATGCACATTTTTCATTCAATCTCATTATGGTGCAAAACGATGCGATATGATGCTAAGAGTTTAAAATACAACACCTTTTTCAAAAGCTGTTTCATTCCATCATGTTTCATTTTGCAAACAAAGGGCACAAGTTTTATAACAATAAAAAAAAACTGCCTAATAATGCACAATGTGCTACAACTACTAGCAAAAAGGTAAATAAAACAGGGAATCGCAACATCAATGCTCTCGAGAGCGGGAATAAGAGGCCATTTTCATCCTTTTTTGCGGAATAACCTCTGCACCCCCATCACCGTCCGAGTCGGAGTTGTTATCCTCAGGATCCCCCTCAGCCTCGTCTCCACTCTCGGAGCCAAGACCAGAGCCCTCCTCTCTATCAGCAGATGTCTCTGACTGACGATCTGCAACCTCTTCCTCCTCATCCTCGCCGGGCTCCTCCTCTATAATGTGTGCTCTACGCCTGTGAGACGACCCTCCTCCCCTGGCTCCTCGAAAAGGCCTAGATGGCCTAGCTCCCCGAAAAGGCCTAGATGGCCCAGCTCCTCGAAAAGGCCCAGATGGCCCAACTCCTCAAAAAGACCCAGATGGCCCACCTCCACGAGAAAGCCCAGGTGGCCCGGCCTGTGGCTGAGAATATACTGGAGGCATCTGAAAATGAAAAATGCAGTTTGAATACATTAGCCAAAACATGTATATCAGATACAGATGCAAGCAAGCTACACAGAGTGGATGTATGCAGGAATAATGCATCAATGTGGTGTGTGTCAGATGTGCTCTACACAAGTAGCCTATTAATGCAATAAAATGTCCAAAATCAGCATGTGATCAGAAGATACATCTGAAAACTAAAAGGATACTCGAAATAGGGTCAAGAATGAACCGAGTGAACAGTGAGGCTCGGCTTCGCTCGTTTAGTAAATCCAGCGAGCTCGAGCCTCGATTATCGAGCTATTAGTCGAGCTCGAGTCGAGCCTCTCCTGTGTTCGCCCGATAGGCTCGTCTCGTTTATCTTTAATTAAATTATATAATAAATATATTATTTATATATTAAATAATATATAAATATATATAAATACATTATTTATATATTAAAAATATATAAATATATATATAAATAATAATATAAATGCATTTTTTATATATTAAATAATATAAATAATATTTTTTATTTAAATAATATAAATAATATTTAAAAAAATTTATCGAGCCGAGCCGAGCCGAGCTCGAGTTCGATAAAAATTAACGAGCCGAGCCGAGCTCGAGCCCGATCTCGGCTTCTCGGCTCGGCTGGTTCTACCGAAACCCATAATGGACAATCGCGCCCTTCTGCGGACCATCCCTCGAGTGAGGCTACCATCTCGAGCACCTGATCCATGTACTCAACAGGGAGCTGCAAATACAAAGGCAAGGGTATCAGTAAAGGAATGAACGTTCAAATATCTGAGTGATGAATCAAAGTCAGAAACATACCGTGGTGACTCAGGTCTCTCGACGAAGCGGTGGCAGTCTTGGAGGCTCTATCGAGATCGAAATCGGAGAAGTAGTCCCATATTGCCACCCCATCAGCTCAGTCGGCATATCCGGCCATCTGGGATGATGATAAGTCGGGGGGATCGGGGGAATAAATCCGCGCCCGCCTCCGGATGTACCAGCCCTACTGGTGGAAGGAGCGTCTGCAGCCCGAGCCGGGGCCCGACTCGAAGATGGCATACTAGCAGGCTTCATCGTCAGAGTATGGACTCCCGTCAATGGAGGCATCAGATATATGTGACAGTAAGTGCCATAATCCCCCTCCTCAAGATAAAGCAAAGCATCAGTACCCAGCATGGCATTAACAACATCCCGAAAAGAGAGCCTATCAGTAATCCGCATCTCGACTGGAGGTGCTGAGAGAGGATCCTGAGAAATATAGCCCCATACCTAGCGCAAGAAGCGCTCCCCCAGAAACCAAGCCCTATCAACTAGCCCCGCGAATAGGATCCTATACTGGGAGGCACCCCGTCCTCCAGTAAACTGGTATCGGAGACCCTCACCAAAGGGTGCCCAGGGCTCCCATGTAATCTGCGGGTAACCAACCAATCAGAAATCAGGAAAGTACAAGACAAATCAAAGATGAAAACACAAAGAACTGAGAGTTCTGAAATACCTCCATCGACCGCACCGTATCGAAATACTGCCGTAGATAAAGGAAAGACTCCCAAGGTCTTGGCCGGTGCTGGCCCTCAAATACAAGTAAGTACGGGGTCACGAGGGGCCCCTCCACCACCATCTCTGGGGCTAATGTCGAAAAGTACGCATAGATCCATAACTGTGGAAAACAGTACATAATGTAAATGCAAAGTGCTAAAGGCAAAATACAGTGTGTAAAGTACGCCGTGCGTGCAGTGTACAAGTAATGCAGAGCGGAAATGTAAATCAGGAGGGCAGAAAGTACCTCCCAGGCTCTCTAGTAACCACTAAGTAAGTCCCCCGTCCATGAGGTCGCTCATGTAGCAAGAAGGGTAGCCAGCCACCACTACCATACCGTCGACCTGTGATAGGTCCACCAAGGCGCCAACAGATACAAATTTCAACAAAGGTTCTCTGCCGGAAAACAAAGTGGTCCCAAGAGGAACATCGAAACCACGGCATATCAGACGCCTCCTCAGAGTCCCGAGCTCCATCTCCACCTCCAAAATGGGAGGACAACCAGTGTATCGGACTGCCTCAAGCTCTATCAACAGTGGGCGAGCCTCAAAGAGATATATCCAAGCGGCCTCCCACCGACCCATATCCTCGTCATAAGGAATGGGCCAACCTCCCACGCCGAGGCCACGTAATAAGAAAGTCAAGCGGGGTCATAGTCAAGTCCCCCGTAGCAGAAAAATGAAAGGAGTTGGTGGTGTCCCACCATCTCTCCACCAAAGCTGCCATCAACGTCCTCCTTGCAGGACAACGGGAAAGCCCAGTACAGAAAGGCCCAAACCCTGCCAAATCAACCAAATCCCGGACAGCCTCCGGGAGCTCGGCGTACCAATCTCTAGCCACGGTGGAGCCGCATCCCCGCACGGTGCGAGAAGTCACCTGCATTCATAATGAATATGCGCTTCAATAAAATGAATAAGCTGTGTGCAAATGAAATGAATGAGCTGTGCGCAAATGAAATGAATGAGCTGTGTGCAAATGAATGAGCTGCATGCAAAGTAAAGTGAATAAACCAATTGTTCAGGTTTTAAAGTGTAAGCTGCATGTTAGACATCAATTTGGGCTGCGTGTTCAACTCTTAACCAGTGTGTGCCGTGTATTCACCTTCGATTTGGGCTGTGTGTTCAGAAAATTAGCGTTTGGGCTACGTGTTCAACTCTCAACCAGTGTGTGCCGTGTGTTCACCTTTGATTTGAGCTGTGTGTTCAGAAAATCAGTGTTTGGGCTGCGTGTTCAACTTTCAATCAGTGTGTGCCGTGTGTTCACCTTCAATTCGGACTGTGTGTTCAGAAAATCAGTGTTTGGGCTGCGTGTTCAACTTTCAATCAGTGTGTGCCGTGTGTTCACCTTCAATTCGGGCTGTGTGTTCAGAAAATCAGTGTTTGGGCTACGTATTCAAATCTCAATCAGTGTGTGCCGTGTGTTCACCTTCAATTCGGACTGTGTGTTTAGAAAATCAGTGTTTGGGCTGCGTGTTCAAATCTCGATCAGTGTGTGCCGTGTGTTCACCTTCAATTTGGACTGTGTGTTTAGAAAATCAGTGTTTGGGCCGCGTGTTCAAATCTCAATCAGTGTGTGTGCCGTGTGTTCACAATCAATTTATGGGTTGAGTGTTCAGGAATTCAGATAATCGAACCGTGTATTCAGAATGTAAACAGAATGCACGAAAAATGCAGAATACGTTGCAGAAAAGGTAAAAACGAAGTAAATACCTCTTGTGCCTCATGAGAGAGGTGATACTCCGGCTCCCGCAGAAGCAGATCTCCGGGTGCTCGCCCGTCAAAGTTTGTGAAGTGATGGAAAATAGGCCGTGGAAGAATATGTGCTTGCGGGGCGTACGTCTCGGGTATGAAGGGTCGAACCCTCGGAGGCAGAGCCATGATATCGGGACCACCTCCAGCATCTGCAGGACCTCCACCGTGAGGAAAATGACCGGCCATTTCAGAAAATCTGCAAAAGGAGCAAAAATGAGCAAAAATGAGTTGGAAAAAGTCAACAAAAGTCAACTCTCGGGAAATGAAAAAGTCAACAAAAGTCAACTCCTGAGAAAATTTTCCAAATGTTGAGATAAACTCACCTCAAGTGGCAAAAATGAGAAAAGAAGCACCGAAATCAAAATTTAATCGGTTCAAAGTGCTTAAAATTGAAAGTTTTCGCGAAAATAACTTGCGTGGGGAGTTGGAAAACGCGTATAGAGCTCAGATCTGAGGAGGAAAATGGTTTGGGAGGCCAGAGGAGGTGATTTTGGAGCTGAAGTTGTGAGCTCAAAATGTTTGGCCGAACGGTTTTAAAGAAAAGGAGGTGAAAAGACAAAATTGCCCACAGTTTTGAACAAGTGGCCGGCCAGCCACATTTTCAGGCTGGCCGGCCATCTCCTTTTTGAAAAGTGGCCGGTGGCCTCCAATGAAGAAGAAAACTGGCCGGTGGTGTTCTCCACACCCCCCCTCCAAGGTCTCTGCAAATTTTGAGAAAAATTGGAGTCCTTGGGACCTGAAAAAGTACAAGAGAAGTGCACTTTCTGTCGCAAAACCGCTCCGCCGGAACTTCAGCTTCAACTTCTGACATGTGTCTCATCATTACTCATCAAAATCAAAGTGTATCCTTTTGGAACATGTTTTAACCTCTCCGAGAGGTGAACCGGAGGTCGATCGAAGTCGCCTCGCCGAACGCTGCGATTTCTTGTTTCGCCGTTTTGTGACAAACACGCATCCTGATTTGCAATTGTTCTGCATTATTGTGCATCTAACTTGCATTCTCATGAACATACTTGCACGTCTGTTTAATATTACCATGCCCCTGTGCTTAAGCTCGCGTTATCACGCACACTCTTTTTTCGTATTACGGTGCACTCACCCACTGACACCGTGCTTGTCAAACTTTCGATATCGCATTGAACATATGTTGTTAGTATGTTGTGCTTGTTGCGTTTCTCTCTTTTGCAGGCACAATATTGTATGTACGGCTCATTTGAAGCTGGTGCGACCAGACGAATCGCGCAGGTATCGTATCTTTTCTATGTGAGACGTGACGAGAATTGAATGATTCTCCACATTCCTAAACTACATGAAATGTAGTTGTTGCTTTGCATTCTTGCTTAAAATTGTTGCATCAGTTTGCGAATATTTGCTTCATTACAGCTTGCTGCACTTGCATGATCATCAAGTTACATTGGGCCTTGTGCATATCGTTTTGCATTTTGCCCCCTGCCTGCAGGCACACTTGCGGGCACACCTTTGTTTATCTCGCCTGTTTGTCTAAGTCTCTGGCCTTATCAAAAATGGGTCGTCTCTGGGCTTTGACATTGACTCCCGTCACTTATGACTTTCGAGTTCTGTCAAAGAGGGGCAACTGTAGACACCCCATTTTTGACCGACCTTAAGACTCAGACGTCACCGATCGAGCGCTTGGTGATGTTGCATATCGTGCTCGTCCAGAGGTTTCAGAGTCTCAGCCGTGAGCCCCGCCTCCGGACTTTCGGGCTTTTCTGTGCCTTGCCTCGGTTTGCGAACCAAGATCGGTTTTCTTTGTTTCTCTTCCCAAAGGGAGGGAGAGATCTTGTAGATCATCTCTCAGTGGCCGTGGGCTACATTTCGTGGTCATAGGCCATTTTGCCCATTTCGGAGCCCGGTTCCCGGTTTTTGGAGCCGTCAGGCCAAGTGCCTCGGTTCGAGATCGCCTAACCACCTCCGTTTGCTTCGGTTTTTGGCATGCATCTTATTTACTCCCTTTTAAGGGACACTGAGGTTCGAGAGACCAACTTTGTGGTCGAACACCACTCCCAGTGCCTAACAGTCAGTTTTCGGGGCCTCGGACTACACGTTTCGGCCCCTGAACCTTCATTTTGCATCGGTTTTTGTTCATTTTTGGCAGGGACCTCTGTTTCATCACCAGGAAGGTCGTAGAAGGGTGGGAGGCCAGTAATTGTTTCAGCAACCAGTTATATTCCTTCATCGCCCTCCATCGCCCGTTTTCTCTCACTTCAAAGTCAATGTTGACCACCCTTGGGCCATTTTCTTCAACCCTAACCCCCATATTTGTGATGTACACATCTGGGAGGCCACCAATATTTGGTGGCCGGCCAGTAATTGCTTTTGAACCTTTTGAACCCCTTTGAAAAGTGGGTTGTTCTCTCTCCTGGTTCACTGTTTCCAATTTTTGACCACAGTGTTATGTTGAGAACACATGGGAGGCCACCAATCTGTTGTGGCCGGCCACTAATTACACTTGTCCTTTTTGACCCCTAGTCGGCCGGCCATGGGGAGAGCCGGCCGACCACCTGCAAATCCAATACCTGGCCGGCCTTGCTCCTTGCTACAGGTACATTACAAAAATACACTTTTTTCCCCCCTAGATTCTGTATCCGGGGGGCCAACTTTTGGGGGAGAAACTTGGATTGTTTTCCCCCCCTTTTTCCCCCCTCTTTTCTCCCCTTTTTTTCTACATATACAGCAGCCCCAGCCCCCTTGCAAAGGGTTAGAAAAATTCCCTTTGAGCCATATATTGCACCCCCCCTCTCTCCCTCACTTGAAGCACTCAAACATCCAAGTTCTACACCCTTTTCTTCACCACCACCTAACACCACACCACCACTTCATTCCAGAAGCTAGGGGGGGTCTTCTCAGAGGCTAGGAGGCAGCATTTCTTGGTCCAAAGGCAGCTGAAGACTTGGTCTACAAGGGTGAGCAACATTTCCCTCTTTTCTAGCTCATTTTTGCAAGTTTTCTTAGCCCTTCTTGCTTGTATATTTGAGCTCCGGCCATAACTTAAAGTAGCATTTTTTTGAGCTTCATTTCATCTTTCATTAAGGGCCTCTCACTGTTTGAGGCCCCCATTTTGTACTTGCTTCATTATCCCTCTTGTATGCCTATTTCTTGTATAGCATTTTAGGCCTGTGTATAATCTGTTTTGAAGCATGTTGTAAACTGTAAATAGGATTATTTTGAGCCATTCTTCAACATTGTTGAAGGGATCATCACTGTTTGGGGCCTCATTTTTCCACTTGCCATTATATTCCCCTTTTGGCCCCATTTTTGCATGATTTGTTAGCTTCTTATGCTTCTGTTTTTGGGCTCTGTTCTGAACTAAAAATGGATTTATTTTGACCCCCTCTTCATGTTTCATCAAGGGTCTTTTATTTTTTGAAGCATCCTTTTTATACTTTGTGTTATAAGCTCTCTTTTTGGCCTAATCTTGCATGGTATTTTGAGCATACTTGTATACTGTTTTGGCTCTAATCACAAACTGTAAAAGGTCATATTTTAGGTTCCTCTTCAACTTTGTTGAAGGACCTTCATCTTTTTGGGGCCATCATGCATTACTTGCTTCTTTATCCTCTTTTAGGCCCACTTTTTGCATGAGAATTTTGCCATACTTGTGTCTGTTTTTGTGGCTTGTGGTAAACTGTAAAACATCATATTTTGGGTTCCTCTTCAACATTGTAGAAGGTCCCTTCTCTTTTTAGGGTCAGAAGCTTGCACTTGCTTAATTATCTTGCTTTCGGGGCTGTTTTTGCATGCTAGTTTAGCCCCATTTGCGTTCGCTGTTTGGCCTTTCTTAGAACTGTAAAGATGCTTATTTTTGGGCTTTCTTAACTCTGTCTTCACATTCCATGTTCAAATAATGCACGCATTGCATAGTCATAGGTCATTCCGTATGCCTAATTTCATGTTTCGGGACTCGTTCCATGCATCGGGTACCATTTTGCCATGTTTCGGGGATGTTTTGCATCTCATTTTGCTACTGAAATTTGCATGATAGTGTGCCATATTCCATACTTTGCCATGTCATGTTAGAGTGGCATTCGTGCCTTAAGGTCGGTCCTTGGTTTGCGTGCACGTGTGCACGCATTTCGAGTGTCTCATTTTCATCTAATGGCCTTTTATGTGAGTGTGGCTGAGGCCCACTCATGTTGGTGTAAGTCCATTATGCATTGTGTATGCCATTCCGTTCCATAGCATTGTGTATGCTAGGTTGTATGTTAGCGCATTGTGTATGCCATGTTACCTCGTGCATGGTGTATGCCATTTCATAGCATTGTGCATTTTAGGTTGTATCTTAGTTGCATTTCATGCATGTCATGCATATTGCATTGTGTTCGGATAGAATTAGTCTTGCACGAAACGAGGTGCGTTGCATCGTGACGGAACGTGTCTCAATTCCCAGTCACCGACACACCGGATTATCCATGATGGAGTTAGGTTTTAGTTGAGATTTCATGTGCATTCATTTTATATTGAGTTGTGCAATTCGACTCCTCGGCCATCATGCATCGATATGCGTGATTGGTGGCACGAGGATCGAGGCATGCATACATATGTGAAAATACATTGCCATGCCCTTTTCCTGCTCTCTGTTGCAGCAAATCAAGAATCAGCAGTCTTCCGAGGCTTGGCACGCTTTCTAAAAAACTATTGCGAAATAGAAGCTAATTAGGGCATCACAGTGGATTTCCGCACGAAGGCAACCCGGACATGCATCATTCATCATCTGAAGAAGAGTCAAGACAGTCCCTGGCTTGCATGCCAGTTTATTATTTTTCTTAGTTAATTTGTAAATTAATTAGGGATTTGTACATATTTGGACTGTATTATTTGGACTGTACTATTTATTCGGACCCTCTGCGCGAGGGCATAATTGTAATAAGTGTGCGTGTGTGTGATGTATGTTTTCCAACCCCACGTCTTTCTTCCTTTTTATTTACCCGCTTATGATGGTTAGATTAGGGCATGTTTCAATTAGCATATAGTATGATAGCATGTTTGCATTCATTCAACTGTCTTGCATGCACCGGGCTCGGCGCATCATACTAACTGCATTTGTATTTCAATTCTAAGTTAAATACATGTTAGCTGTAGCATTCTGTGGGGAAGAGGTTTGGAAATACTCTTTAGATCTTGGAAGACGCCAATGATCCTCAGCTAGTCACCTGCAAAGATACAAATACTCTAGTCGGGGGTGCTGGAATTAGCACTCCAACGGACAAGTCAGCTCTTTTACTCAAGAAAGCTTGTTGATTAAGTTTTTAGAAGTGATTCTTACATACCTTTACAAATCTGAAGCTCTTGTATTTATACCCATTTTCTGGGCCTCGGGGCCAGAGTCTACTTTTCATTTATTATTCTTTCATTTGTCCTGATATGCCTTCTCAAGTCTATTCGGCCTTAAGAACGTATTCGGCGTTCCAGTTGAGCAGAATGGAGCCGTTCAGCTCCCGGCTTCTCGGGTATACCAGATTTCGTTCCTCTATTCATTCGGCTCCCATAATTGCCCCCAAGCATTCTGTCAATGACAGTTGGGTGAAATTCTTGGTTCCGAATTTCAAATACTCTGAACCGAAGTTTGGGGGTTAGACTTATCACGCAGACATTTAATTACTCCCCCTTTAATCGTCGTCTCAACTTCCCGACCCTTCGTACACGCCTATTTATTATGATTTAAAATCTGATGTCCTTTCGAATCCGTGTTCTATGACGCTGGTTGTTGGGTTGCTCTTCGAATCATTCTTGCAATTCTTCCGTCTGTGATACTCTCTTCATTTTTGTAAGTTTTCTTCTCCCCTGCTCTAAAGCTTTTCCTAGTTTGTTTATTCCGTCGCATATTCTTATAGACAGTAGGTTGTGGCGAAACATTTGAAAGACCTCCTTTCGTCAGATCGAATTGTTGGCTTTAGACGCCATTTCTCTATTCCTGACGATGTCCACCTGTTGTTTGTGGCGGACGGCACTCTTGACATGGAGAGGGAGGACAAAACCACAATTGTCTTTCCCCTTTTGTCAATCGCAAAAGGTGGAGTCCGCTTTCCCCTTCACCCGTTTCTGAGGGCTGTTCTTCGCCATTGGGATTTGATCCTTTCCCAACCCAATGTGAATTTCTTTAGGATTATAATGGGGGTTGTAGCGCTGAACCGTTGCCTTGGAATTAATCTTGGCATTCGCCATTCTAAGATCATATGCTTTTGGCCAAGTCCTTTGGCTCAAGACGCGCATTTCCTCAGAGCCAAGGATACAGATCATCAGTTAATCACTATGCTTTCCAGCTCTGGGAAACGAGTTGATGATGTCATGGTCGTTGTCCGCGGCAACTGGGAGTTCGGCGAAGGGGAGGATCATGTCGATCCTATTCCTAGACGTAGGGGCGAACCAGGTCGCCGAATGCTCTCTTGCTTGTATTGTGTGCTCATATTTGCCATACCTTGTTTTCTTGAGTCTTACGGCTTGTCTTGTGCAGGGAACGATTTAAAAAAAATCCAAGCTTCACCTGACGACGCCGTTCTTTCGGACATTAGGATTGCTCTTAGTTATTTCGGCCGTCGCAGTCTTCATAAGCAGGGAAGAGCGGCTCACGTTCTGCTTTGCTACGAGCCTACATATACAACCTTTTCGGCTGCAAAAAACATACCGATTCCGAAGGGGAAAGATTTTCTCGTCGCTCGTATTTTTTCTGACTTCAAAAACTTGAGATAGGTAGGTTTTGAAGGGTCCGATTCGGAGAATACTGAAGTATTCGATATTGCCAAATCAGATCAGTCCGAGGCCGAATCTGAGGAGGTATTGGATTTTGCCAATCCTCCCTCTACTTCGGGGCGGGGGAACTTCTCTGTTGACGACGTTCCTCAACGTACAGACAATCTTCCCATCTCGGGATCCACTAACATGGCTGGGTTAAGCCTGACAAAGCTTGCTAAGAAGGCGAATGCGGAGAGGTTAGCTTCACGGCGAAGAGCGGAAGGCTTATCGACCGAACCGCCCACCAGTGAATCTCAACATTCCCTCCCAGTTACCGAATCAAAATCCTTGGGAATTGTTGAGGAGACGGCAACAAATAAGAATGCCGAATCCGCATTGGTTGGGAAAGCCGTTCAGGATGTTGAGGGAAAGGCAGAGAAGCGCGCTAGGGATCGTGAGGTCGGTTTAGAAGATCACGGCGGCAAACGTCCTCGAATGGGGGGATCGAGTGAGGTTGTGCCTTTTGTGATTCGACCGATGGTAAGAAATATGCCGGTTCCTTCGGATGCCTCGGCGCTTAAAGACCCAGAGGTCGCGTTCGGCGTGGCAACGTCTTTGTCGTTGCCGTGTGATATGGAGGCTTTCCAGTTGGAACCGGATTTGAATGCGACGATGTTAGCCGTGCACTCGGCCCTTTTGGTGCGTATTCTGACTTTTCCTTCACTTCATCCAAACATTGTTCGCGTTACGTTTTTTGAATTTTTCTTTTGCAGACCGTTGGTAGGATAGCCGATGTAGGCCGCCGTCATCTCGACGCCGTCAAGCAAATTAGTCATTTACGAAAGCAAGTTGAGGGCCAGAGGAAAAGGGCCGATGATGAATTTTTAAGAGCAAACTAGGAAGCTTCTCGAGCAGAGGACGAGGTAGAGAAAGCTCGTCATGCGGATAAGTTGAGAGCGGAGGCCGAAAAGAAGGCCGACGATATGGAAGCTGCACTTGGCTTGTCCCAAAGGCGCTTGTACCGAGGCCGAAGTTGGTCAAATGAAGGCGAAGGCGATTGCCGATTCAAAAGGTTTCAAGTCGAAAGAGGCCGACTCACGAGTATGTGGACCAGTCTCTGGTTTGAGAATCGGCTTCAAACATGGTTGGCACAAGGCCCTTATCGCAATTGAGTTTCGCTGAATATGCCAATACCGTATGAGCAAGTGGACATCGATCCGTTGGAGACTGATTCTGAGGGTTGATCTTTACGATACACAATTGTTATGATTTCGAGAAAGTACTTTTTCCGTTTGTTTTTGTTATTTTGTATTTGTTTATCGGACATTTTTCATGCGGGTTGATATTATAAAAGTTATGATAAAGAAATGGACGTCGCTACTTTTTTGTAGTTATAGTTGTAGTTATAGAATGTTATGAATTCTGCTCAATGTGCTGATGTTTCCGTAATTTTATGATGATATTTCTTAATAGATCTATAATCTGTCCTTGCCTTAGCCAGGGCGCGAGCGTGAAGAGCCGAATGGTTCATACTCGTGGGCTGGCCGAGGCATTCCTAGAAATGGTGGCCGAGTAAAAAGGGGCCGACTAGATTAATAAATCTGCCCTTGCCTTGGCCAGGGCGCGAGCGTGAAGAGCCGAACGGTTCATACTCGTGGGTTGGCCGAGGCATCCTTAGAAAAGGTGGCCGAGTAAAAAGGGGCCGACTAGATCAATAAATCGGCCCTTGGCCAGGGCGCGAGCATGAAGAGCGGAACGGTTCATACTCGTGGGCTGGCCGAGGCATTCTTAGAAAAGGTGGCCGAGTAAAAAGGGGCCGACTAGATCAATAAATCCGCTTTGCCTTGGCTGTATGCCGAGCGTGAAGAGCCGAACGGTTCATACTCGTGGGCTGGCCGAGGCATTCTTAGAAAAGGTGGCCGAGTAAAAAGGGGCCGGCTAGATCAATAAATCTGCCCTTGCCTTGGCCAGGGCGCAAGCGTGAAGAGCCGAACGGTTCATACTCGTGGGTTGGCCAAGGCATTCTTTGAAAAGGTGGCCGAGTAAAACGGGGCCGACTAGATTAATAAATCTGCCCTTGGCCAGGGCGCGAGCATGAAGAGCCGAATGGTTCATACTCGTGGGCTGGCCGAGGCATTTTTAGAAAAGGTGGCCAAGTAAAAAGGGGCCGACTAGATTGATAAATCTGCCCTTGTCTTGGCCAGGGCGCGAGCGTGAAGAGCCGAACGGTTCATACTCGTTGGCACGCGGATCGTCGTCCGACGTTTGGCGTTCGGTCATACTAACGCTGCCTTGGAGGCGCTGCGCGTATCTCAGAATAAATGGGGTAAGTTCGTACCAAGGGTCCTACTTATTTGGGTATAAGGTTGAGCCAATACTGGGGAAGGATCAAGATTGGCTGAATTCAAACGTCGAAATGTATCGCAATGAGCCCAATCGGGTAGGGAAGAAGTCGCCCAAGGATCGAGAAAAACAAATACTTTAGTCGTCGGGCGAGCTCCCCTCAAAGGGACGGTCAACGGGGGGGTTCCCCATGCCCGCGATCGGGAATCGAGGTGGACGCGACGCCGCGGCCATTGAATTTTGCGGTTTTTGTGAAGAATAGACCGATGATAGAGGCGGATTCCATTATTAAAGATCCAGATGTGGCCGTCGAGTTTGCTCGACAGATTTTTCCACCGGAAGTTCAACAATCGATGGTTGGTCGTCGTGATTTCGAAGTGTTTCGGGATGGCATACATGGGGCTGTAAAGGGGTTGTATAATGCTTATGAAATTGGCATGCGTCTGCGTGAGATGAGACGTGATATTGAGAAAAAGGACAAAAGGAATCGCGGTCTGGAAGCTCGCGCGAAAAAGGCCGAGAGTGAGCTTCGGGAGCTTAAGAAGGTTCTAATTTGGCCGACTTGACGGTCAACTTAAAATGGGCGGAAATTCCCCAAAAGGCCCCGGGTTACGAAAGGATATGAGGACGGTTTCAAGGTCGGGTTGATAAAACCAAGACAGACCTTTGCCGAGGAAGTTTGTCGATGCAAAAATGCGTTTTAAGCATGGTCGATCAAGGCCCTTCAAACCGTGGAAGTTCTTGGGTCCCTAGGCATAGATTCGCCACCCCTATACCATCGACATTACCTTCCCTATTCCGAATTTGAAATGGAGAAGAGCGACGATGAGGAGGCCGATTAACTAGAGTGTAGCGCAACAACAGGCTTCACTATGAATAAATAGGCTTTCATTTTCAATGTCCGTCTTTGATCGTAAAATATTTTGATTGTAAAATATTTCTAGTTCAAACGTGTCGATTCATTTTATTGGAATATTTAGATTTTGATTAGAATATTGCACTGCATGGTATAAACGTTCAGAAATGCATTAGTCGGCCCTAAGGCGTCATACACCAAAGGGGCTCCGTATCCGGAGACTTGTTTTGGCCAATCGTGACATCCACGAAGGGCGCTCCGAAACTAAGACGTCATGCCCCAAACGGCGCTCCGAATCCGGAGACTTATTCGGTCCTAAGGCGTCATGCCCCAAACGGCGCTCCGAATCCGGAGACTTATTCGGCCCTAAGGCGTCATGCCCCAAACGGCGCTCCGAATCCGGAGACTTGTTCAGCCCTAAGGTGTCGTGCACCAAAGGGGGCTCCGAATCCGGAGACTTATTTTGGCCAATCGTGACATCCACGAAGGGCGCTCCGAATCCGGAGACTTGTTCGGTCCTAAGGTGTCCTGCACCAAAGGGGGCTCCGAATCCGAAGACTTATTTTGGCCAATCGTGACATCCACGAAGGGCGCTCCGAATCCGGAGACTTGTTCGGCCCTAAGGTGTCGTGCACCAAAGGGGGCTCCGAATCCGGAGACTTATTTTGGCCAATCGTGACATCCACGAAGGGCGCTCCGAATCCAGAGACTTGTTCGGCCCTAAGGTGTCGTGCACCAAAGGGGGCTCCGAATCCGGAGACTTGTTTTGGCCCTAGATGTTGAGCTCAAACATGTAAAAACACGAAATCTTGCATTACAACGACATGTGTACAAGTATCAAGCCCACAAGTCGGGTCATTGATAAAATTTACGTAGATGTGTTGAATTCCACGACCGTGGCAGGCTTCTTCCTAACATGTCTGAGAGTCGATATGCCTCGCTACCGCAGAAGAATCTATCTCGATAGGGCCGCCCCGCCGGACTAAGCTTTCCATCGGCCGGCCTCGGCCTACCGGCAAGATTCTTTAGGACCGCTTCTCGATTGTAGCGGCGAATCGAACTCGCCGATTGTATGACTTAGCGAAATACGCCGAGATAGCGTGCTATGGATGCTAAGGCGTGGTCTCTTCGTTTCAATCAAAACCAGTCCAGTATGCAGCATCATGTCATTTCGGCTCAGGTCAAAGGCTTGCGATCTCAAAGTTGGTAATCCGATCTCTAGGTAAGATTGCCCGGGTTCAAGCATAATGCAAACGGCGCTTTCTCCTAGAGATCGTCTTGGCGTTAGACGATGGGCCCACAAGACACTCAAGAACTCTTCAACCCATCTCGCTTTTGGCATTTTCCAAATCTTTTTGATGCCGCCCAAGATGGATTTGTTTGAAGCTCGCTTGACCGCTACTTTGGGGGTAGGTCGCGAGAGAAGTAAGGCTCAATACCATATTTGCTGCACAATTCTCGGTATACGCCACAATCAAACTGGGTACCATTATCCGAGATCAATGCTCTTGGAATGCCGAATCGTGTAATGATGTTCCTCCACACAAAGCGCTTAATGTCGGAATCTCGTATATGGGTTAGAGCCTCCGCTTCGATCCACTTTGTGAAGTAATTTGTTGCTACGATTAGAAATTGCTTGTTCCCTGGGGCCCTCGGCAATGGTCCTACAATATCAAGTCCCCACTGAGCAAACGGCCAGGGGCTTGTGATAGAATTCAAAGCTTCTACCGGCTGATGGGTTAGTGGGGAGAACTTTTGGCATTGTTCGCATTTCTTGACATAATTTTCTGCGTCGGCTCTCATCGTCGGCCAATAATATCCTTGTGTTATCGCCCGATGGGCCAGTGGAGCTGCCTCGAATGGGCACCACATGCCTCGGTATCTCAGGAGTAGCTCTCTCTACGTCCGTGCACGATTCCAAGTATGGACCAAAGAGGGACTTTTTGTAAAGCCCTCATTGTGGATCTAAGTAGTACCGCAGGGCCTTGTTTCAGCTTTGTGTGCTTTTTTGTCCTCCGAGTTGCTCAGAAGAAAGGAATGCAGCAATAGGGTCCTTCCAACTTGGAGCAGATTCTATAATGTTGATGTGGGTTTCCTCCGGAAGGCCGATACTTGGTTCCGGGACGAAATCTACTTCGATGGTACGCTTGAGCTCGAAGTTGATGGCGGAGGCTAAGCAAGCCAGGGCATCCGCGTGTGTATTTTGATCGCGTGTTATTTGGTTTAGTTCATGATGGTCGAATTTCGCCGCCAGCGAGTTAGCCGCTTCATATAGGCCGCCATACGCCGTCTCTTGCCGCAGACTTCTTCACCGTTGATTACCAATTTTGAGTCACAAACACCAACAGCCGAAAGCGTATGTGCGCGTTCGCAATCGGCTAAAAGGGCTTCATATTCGGCTTCGTTATTTGATGCTTCGAAGCCGAGCTTGACTGCTCAATTACTACGCCGTCTGGAGACATAATTACGACGCCGGCACCGCTGCCCCGTTGGCTAGACGATCCATCATAGTATAATTGCCAAATGTCCCCAACATAAATTCTCCAATCTGGCTTTGACCGAACTTCGGCCTTTGGCTGGACGTCATCAGGCTTGAGGTTGGCAAGCCCTCCTGTGAACTCCGCAACAAAGTCGGCAAGCACCGCCTTTGATTGCGCTTTTGGGTAAAACCGAATGTCGATACGAAGTTCGAGAGCCCACTTCAAACACGCCCGATGCTTCGTGATTCCGTAGTAATCGATCGAAGGATAGTCCGTTAGCACCCTAATGTCAGGTCCTTGGAAGTAATGCATCGCTTTTCTTGTCGCCATGACCAAGGCTAGGACAAGTTTTTCCAAATGTAGGTAGCGTTTTAAGATCCACCATTGCCTTGCTCATATAATACATTGGTCAAGGTCGCCTTCCTCTTTCTTTTAGTAATACTAACGCCTGGCCGAAGACCCGCCAGATATAGAATGAGGGGTCACTGGCGCAGTGTTGTTAGAAGAGGTATCGTCCGGAGGTAGGTCTTGAGCCCGTTAAAGTCGCCGCATTCGCGGACCATTCGAAAGCTCGCCTCGACGTAGTATCCAAAGAATTGTTCTGCAATGTCAGATCTACCGATGAACTGTTGAGTGCAAAGCAGCCATTCCCATCAACTTTTGGACTTCTTTCATCGAACGGGGAACTGGGCCCAAAATTGTGTGACTTGCCTTGGGTTGGCTTCGATTCCTGTGGTTGACGATATAACCCAGAATTTGCCGGAGCCGATCCCGACGCGCATTTGGAAGCGCTTAGCTTCATTCTGCTTTTTTTGAGGGTGTTGAATGTCTTTTCCAGATCGGCTATATGGTTTTGTTCTTCTTGATTTGACCACCATGTCGCCGATGTATACTTCCATAGTGTGTCCGAGCTATTCTTTGAACATCGTGGTGACCATTTTTGGTAAGTTGCCCTCGCATTCTTCAAATTCAAAAGGCATAACCTCAGAGCGAGGGTTCCTCTTGGAGTGAGGAATGCAGTCTTGTCCTGATCATCCGGATTCATGACGATCTGATGGTAGCCCCTGTAGGCATCGAGGAAACTCATGCGCCGCTGGCGCGGCCGTCGCATCGACGAGTTGGTCAATTCTCGTAAGGGAAGCATCTTTGGGGCAAGCTTTGTTCAAACTGGAAATCGACGCACACTCGCCAAGTTCCATTTTTTCTTTTTCACCACCACCGTTGGAGAGCCACGGGTAGGTGACTTCTAATTGCCCCAAGATCAAGCAATTTGTCAACTTCTTACAATGGCGGCGGTGTGTTCATGGAGGATCGCCGCCTTTTCGAATGAACGGCTTGCACCAGAGTCGACATTGAGGTGGTGTTTGTGAGATCGACGGGTTTACTCCCCAAGATCTCGTATGGAGTCCAGCAAAGACGCCGAGGTTGCCGAGTAAGAAAGTGATCACCGCCGTTCGTCGACCGCTCCGAGAGGCGCCGATCATAAAAACTTTTTCGCTTCCATCAATGTCAACCCGTCTAAACCTTCCGTGGCCTTTTCGTTTGGTTGACGCCCGACGCCATCCAGATCTCGACCGGCACTTCAATGGAGTTTACTTGCGCCTTCTGCCTTGGCGGCGAGAAGGTAACATGCTTGCGCTGACTGTTGAGAGCCACGGATCTGCTCAACGCCGTGTTCCGTTGGGAAACGTAGCAGCTGGTGGTAGGTGCTTGGGACGGCCTGCAGGGTATGCAACCATGATCGCCCCATGATGAGATTGTACGGTGACGATAGCCTGACAACCAAGAATTCCACATCCACCGTTCTGGAGCTAGCTCGAACGGGTAGACTGATCTTTCCCAATGGGTACTCCGGGTTGGCGTTGAAGCCGAATAGTGGATAAGGAGCTGGAGTCAGATCCGAATCGTTGAACCCGAGTTTGATGAAGGTTTTATAGTACATAACCTCTGAAGTGCTTCCCTGGTCGATAAGGACGTGTTCGACGGTGAACTCGCTTACGCCAGAGCGCAACAACCAGAGGATCTACGTGAGGGAGTGTTACGCCGCTCAAATCAGAGTCGTCGAAGGTGATGCTTGGGGCTTCTCGGAGCCGGGGTCGCTTTGTTGGTGTGAGCTGATGCTGGGGGCTTGGAAGTGACTGGATTGCATGTACAGTCGGGGCTATTGGCAGGCTGTATATCATATGTACGGTGTCAAGCGGGACGCCTCTTGGGCGACGTGCGTCCTCTGTCACCTCTTCAAGGTAATCGGTTAGGGCGTGGTGACTGTCGGCATTGTGCTGTTGGCCTCGAGGTCGTTGAGGACCTGCCCTTGGGAATCGCTCAGGAACCTTGAGCCCTGCCCGTTTGGACTTTGCTTTTTCTAAGGCCAGATCGCGGTGAAGGCGTTCGTTTCGCCGATGATGTTGTCCAAACTCGCTGGTCTGTCTCGCTTGTTCTATGGTCACTTGCATCGCCTCTTCGCTGAGTCGTTCTTTGAGTTAGAGTTCGAGGCGCTGCCGCGAGACGGTTTCCTTCTTCCGAGCGATTTGCCGAGTGAAGTCGTCTCTCTGTGCGGTCTCGTCGGTGGCTATCGGAGGATCTTCAGTCACGTCTTTCATGGATATATTTGAGTATTCCCACAGACCGCGCCAATTATGGGGAAGAGGTTTGGAAATACTCTTCAGATCCTGGAAGACGCCAATGATCCTCAGCTAGTCACCTGCAAAGATACAAATACTCCGGTCGGAGGTGCCGGAATTAGCACTTCGACGGACAAGTCAGTTCTTCTACTCAAGAAAGCTTGTTGATTAAGTTTTTAGAAGTGATTCTTACATACCTTTACAAATCTGAAGCTCTTGTATTTATACCCATTCTCTGGGCCTCGGGGCCAGAGTCTACTTTTCATTTATTATTCTTTCATTTGTCCTGATATGCCTTCTCAAGTCTATTCGGCCTTAAGAACGTATTCGGCGTCCCAGTTGAGCAGAATGGAGCCGTTCAGCTCCCGGCTCCTCGGGTATGCCAGATTTCGTTCCTCTATTCATTCGGCTCCCACACATTCCATACGCCATGTTTAGAATAGCCGAGCCTGCTATAGTTGCATTGTTGCATGTGTTGCATTAGGCATTTCTGTATACTTAGGATCATGCATGGATTTCTAATTAGCTTCTATTTTGGCTTGGAGTACTCGGTGAGTTTTTATGCTTTAGCATCCTTGCATGTGTGTGAGTGACTGCCATGATAGCATGCTTACCATGAGGCTATGTGTTTATGTGATATAACTGCCTGTATGCCTGTGGGTGAAGGTTGGGTTATTTGGATTGGGACAAATCATCAACTGTGAGTTTTAAGCCCACTAGATAGTGGCAAAACCATCTTTTCTAAGCCCACTTGAGGGTGGTAAAATCTGCATTTTAAGCCTACCTGCGGGTAGCAAATCATCTTTCAAAAACAAACATGAAATGAAATGTTTTGTTCCAATTCAAAGTAATCTTCTATACTTGTATGTCAGGCGCATCACATAGTAAATCTAGGCTAATAACCTAATAAGAATGCATAATGTTTTTCAAAACTAGATATCATGGTTAGTAGAGGCCGATCTTTGATTGGGCGGCGGTGCTCACGGTGACCTTCCCCAATCGTATCCAAGTTCCCGAGCCGAGGCAACTTTGGTGATGACTTTACGTGGCCTTAGGCAACGAGTCAGGGTTTCCTAAATTTCCCAAAATAAAATATTTAGGTGGCGACTCTGTATCTGGCAAAGCAGTCCATGTTTGGCACTTCTTTTCTAAAAATCTGTTTTCTCAAAATGATTTGCCGGATTTGGACTCTTTGGTTCGGATTAAGAACCATGACATAAATCGAGTCCGAGCTGTAGCAAGGTCCCCCCGCGGGCTTGTTACAGAGGGACATATGCAACATGGGAGACGGAAGAAGATATGATAAAGAGATATCCGAATTTATTTCCATTGGACCCAATGTTCTTTCAAAACAAAGGTAATTCGAGTTTAAAGGACCAAACTCTTTAAGGGGGGAAGACTGTAACAACCCAGACCCATGATTAACTGTTAACCCATGATTAAGTATGCGTAATAAGTAATTAAGGCCTCGTTTGGCAAGTGGCCCTTTTAGTTAAAAAGCCAAAAAGTCACTAAAAAAATCAAAAAGCCAACAACTCATACCAAAAAGTCAAAGATTCTCTTTTCTCTCTACTTTTTGCACATGTTTTCGTAAAAAGCCCAAAAGTCATCACATACTATTTTTTTTTAGTTCATATTTTAGCCAAATTTCCAAAAAGTTACTAAATTTACCTGTTCCCAAACGAGGCCTAAGATGAAATCCTAAGTTAATTACATGTGCATTTCATTATTTGTGTTTTTATCTGTCTCTCGTAGAAATATCTGTTTGTATTTCTGTTTCGGTTTGTGAATTGAAGGTCTTATCGGTATTCAATCACGAAATTGACTTGAATTATGTATTAGTTGGAATTTTTAGAACATTATGGTAGGTTTAATTGAAATTTGATTCGGAACCAAATGATTAGAATATAATAATGTCAATTAATTAGTTGTTAATTAAACTTCTTAAACTAAGCCCATATAAGGCAATTTGATGACTTAAGGCTATTAGTTACACTTTCATTTCTTATCTTTTGGACTCAAACGTAGAGAGAGAGAGAGAGAGAGAGAGAGAGAGAGAGAGAGAGAGACCAAGGGAGCAAGTGAGATTAATAAGGAAAAATGAGAATTACTAGAAATTCAAGGTGTTGAACTAAAAGACTCGACCATTTGGACATCTAGGACACAATTAAGCTTTTAAGGTAAGAATTTCTACTTCCTAGTTTGTAATTTAGTTAGTTATTACATGAAATCAAGTGTGATGGGTGAATTAACTTGAGAATTGAGCTTAAGAAGATGAATTCCCTACATGAATGCATTTTCATCACATTTAGAGTTTGAATTTCAAACAAATCTCACATGCATGTGTCTATCTTGACTTTGTTTTGAGTTTTCACCACATTTCTTACCATTTGATCATAATTGATCATGTTTTGGAAAGTTTAAGTTCATAACAATTCATACATGCCATGTCGATATCATATTCGTAAACTTCAAGTTGAATTTTGGGCAATTGGCAAGCTTTTGGGCCATAATTTCATGAAATGATCCTTGATTCATCATAATTTACAAGTTTGCATGTGTTTCCTTAAGTTTTCGGCCCAAGAGAATGTGTTTTGTTGGTTTGAATTTGAGTTTTGAGCTGGGAAGAGCAATCTAGAAATCTTGGAATTCTGCTCTTTGCTCGAGCGACAGATTCTGCGCTCGAGCGACCACTCTGTGTTTTGCACTTCCATTGGAGCAACAAATAGTTGGCTCGAGCGTAAAATTCATGCTTCCAGAAATTTCCTATGTTTGTAGACTGCTCGAGCGACAAGAGTTGCACTCGAGCGAAGACCTGAGTCTCATGCTTGAGCGAGCATCAAGTAGAAAAACTAAGCCACCAGTACTTTTACAGACCGCTTGAGCGACCGAAATTATGCTCGAGCGACCTCTCACATTTTTGCATGTCCACTCGAGCGAAAGAAGTTGCGCTCAAGCGATATCCCTGTTTTCAGCAAGTTTTGTTAGGTGTTTTCAAAAGCATTTTGGCATCTTAGGCACTCCTAGGTAGGGGTGCAACTCGGGCGGATTTGGTCGTGTTGGAAGATTGTCCAAGCGCAACCCAAGTTATACAAAGACCTGCTTAGGTCCGAATTGTAATCTAAGGTTGTCTACCCAACCCCAACCCCAACCCCAACCCCAACCCGAGTTAAACCCGAATTACCCAAGTTGCCCGAATTGTAAATGAATTTTAGTTTTTTTTTTCTTTTTTTTCTTTTTTTTTCCAGCTACATTATTAAATTATTAAAAATTGACTCTATTTACATTTTTTATTTATTTATAGAAAATCATTAATACCATCAAAATAAATCATTTATATAATGTAAGAGAGATGTCACTATAGTAGTCTTTATAATTTATAGGGAGTGTAAGCACTTAGGTGCTTTGCCAAAGGTGGGGAGATTTTCTCCCATAGGTACTAATCTAACAACTAACATTTGCTAATCAAAAATATATATATATATATATATTCAATATAATTTAATAATCTAAATTACTTTAATATCATGTAATGGCTAATAATTTATATGTATATTTAATATTTTTATATATCTATATATGTATAATTCAGGTTTCGGGTTACTCGGGTTGTTTGACGTCTTTGTCCAAGCACTAAAAAAATTCAGGCTGGTTTGGGTTGCTCGGGTTAAGCCCACCCAAGTTGCACCCCTACTCCTAGGCCAAGATTAAGACATAATAATGAGAATAAGAAATAGAAACACACCAAGATAAGAACAAACTAAGTTAATGGTTTCAGGTGTGTAATTCAGTACGTATTCGTTCTATAACTATGTAGGTCACGCGCCACAAGATATCTGATTTGCTTACTCTATTTGTCTGCTTTCGGAGCCATCTGTGAGTAATAACTTAGTAAAGCTATGTTCAACTTTATTTATTTTTTGTATATGGAATAAGATCTGTTTTATAACATGTTATATATTCTGCACAATGAATGATTGCCCAATTTCTAACAAGTAAGTTATCTGTTCCCGCTCTGGAGGTTCCTATATGGAACTGACAAGTTATCCGTACCCAGCCGAAGGTTTCTTTATGGAACTGACAAGTTATCTATTCTAGGTCCGGAGGTTCTTATATGGAACTGATAAGTTATCCATACCTGGCCTGAGGTTTCTATATGGAACTAAAAAGTATGGCCCTTGATGTTCTATATGTGATCTATTAATGCTAACGGATGTATTATGTAAGATTAAGCATGAACTCTGATTTTTGTTTATAACTTGAACAAGAACATGCATATGTATCTGTTTCTGTTTACTGAATTAGTTACGGGACATCATTGATTTAACCCTTTACTCAGTTATTATTCACTGGGTTTTCGTTCACTGTTTGTATTATGTATGTAGGTGAGCAAGCGCGTGACCAGGCCTAAGCTGCTGCTTGGAAGAGTTGGGTCAGCCAGCCTCTATGCCTCTCAGGGAGGTTCCCTTTGAGAAGTCAAGTTTTTGTGGTTCAAGCTTTTAAGACCTGTTTTCTTTTTGGTATAATGCATTGGGCTAAGTCCCACTTTTGTTTCATCTGTCTGGGAATGATGTATGACTAATGTCTTTTCATGACGTTACAAGTGTGTTTATAAAGTTTAAAATTATCTGTCTGTAGACACCCCATTTTTGACCGCCCTTAAGACTTGGACGCAACTAATGGTTTTGGAAGTTGTGCAGTGCAAAGGTTCAATTTCTTCGGCAAGAGGAGAGCCAAATCTCAACTTCATATCCCTTTTTGGACCAAAACAATCTTGATCAAAAGATTTTAGACCTTAAAAACCCTCTCTTTCAAAACGTTTTTGAAATAAAGTTTTTACGATGTTCCGAGGCTCGCATTTTGTCAAATGTTGCGCTTTTTGGTAAACCGAGCAAGGACAAAGTGGAAATGAATGAAAGAGAGATGAAATTTTTAAAAAATCTTTCAAAACACCTTGTCTAGGGGTTTTGAGTTGAAGAAAAGAGGAGAAGAGAGACGAAAAACTAGCTTGGGAGAGGTTTGGCATGAATCCGGGTAGGATCGAAACTACGCGACTCCACCGAAACGGGCATAACTCTTTACATAGGAGGAATTTTGATGCGAGGTTAGCGCCATTGAAAAGATAACTTTTGGGGCTTCAATGTGGCCACATTTCAAACCAAAAAATCAGATGGCCGACCAGCTTTTTTGGTCAAAAGTGGTTCAGTATGAATTTGGGAAGGAGAGAAAACATCTGCGCGGCTTCACGGAAACGGGCATAACTCTTTGCACAGGAGGAATTAAGATATGAGGCCACCACCATTGGAAATCTTACTTCTGGGGATTCATTTTTCACTCAAGAATCTCCTAAAGCCAAGTCCGGTTGGAGGAGATATGGTTGGTTGAAGTCCGGTTGGACTGAATCTGCGCGGCTTCACCAAAATTGGCATAACTTTTTGTACAGGATGAATTTTAATGCAAGGTTTGCGGCATTGGAAAGCTAACTTCAAGGGCTTCATGGACAACCAGCTTTGGGGCTTGAACCTTTTGACCCCTAGTTGGCCGACCACCTTGGACCTTTTTAAATGGTCGGCCAGCTTTGTCTTAGTAAGTGTATTCCAGCTGTGCCAGCTGTTTGCCATTTGCTGCATCCTCCATACACATGTATGGAGGATGTTTAACCTAGATTTAAAGCTTCTTTGAGAAGATTTAGCCCCTCTTTTCTATAAATGGAGGCCTCTTCTTCCATTGCAAGGGTTCAACATTTTTGGTTAAGAGATATACATACATCCCTCTCTATCTCTCTCTTTTGTGCTCAAAAGTCCATTTTTCTTGCATATTTATACTACATCTCTTAGCCTAACCCCTCCAATACCAACCTAAGCTTCTTGGAAGGTCTTGAGAGGTCCTAAGATTTGAGTTTTTGGCCTCAGAAGTTGCTGGAGTCATTGGCTACAAGGGTAACACTCCTATTCCCTCTTTTTGGTCATTATCTTGCTTCATCTATTAGCTATACTTGCAAGCATTTTCGAGTCTTGGTGTAAACTGAAAATAGTCTTATTTTGGGCTTCTCTTCATGTTTGTTTAAGATCATTTTTCTGTTGGGGGTCATCTACCCCCTTGTATGCGTCATCTCTCTTTTAGGGCTTATTTTGCTTTATTCTTTAGCCTTATTTGAAAGCCTTTCTGGGTTTCTACATAAACTGTAAAGTGTCTTATTTTGAGCTCCTCTTAAATTTTGATTAATGACATGTTTGTATTTGAGGTCATCTACCTCCTCATATCCTCCATCTCTCTTTTAGGGTTTATTTTCCATCATATCTTAGTCTTACTTGTGAGCATTTTTGAGATCTGTCATAAACTAAAAATAGTCTTATTTTGAGCCCCTCTTGAAGTTTTATTAAGGACATTTTTCTGTTTGGGGTCATCTTCCCCTTTGCATGCTTCATTTCCTCATGATTAGGGCTATGCATTAGAGCATTTGCATTGGCCTTGGTTTGGCCTCTTAGCCACTGAAATCCAGTGGATTTTCAGTAGCTTAGATGTGTTTTTGAGCCTTAAAATTAGAGGGGGGTGACCTCCTCTCTCCTTATCTTGTTTGATGCCCTTTTTGGCCTTCCAAAGGGGCCCCTATTTGCAAGCTTCCAAGCTTCATTTCCAGTATTTTTCAGTGGGTTTTAGGACCCCCATAACTCATTTTCAGAGCTGGTTTTTCTATACTAAGTGTCCTTGGTGCATGTGTAGAGTAACCTCTCTTGTAGCTTATCAAAGGGGCTCATCATTCTTGCATGTGTTGACTGAATTTCAGTGGGTATTTGGGCATTTTTTGACATGTTTTATTCACTATTTTTGTCTGGTTTGGTGAGATCTCATATGCTTCATATAGGTGTAGTGTAAACCATGCTTACTAGCCAATGTTGCATGTTGTTTTACCCCTTCATGTTAGCACCTTTTGGCCATGCTTTAAAATGATAATGTGCTTATTTTGGACTGCCCTAGCTCTTTTTTTGGGTCTTTTGGTTGAATGATGTTAGTTTTGCATGCTTGTAGTTCAAGATCCATGCTTAGCTTTGAGTTTTGAGATCCATTCCATGCATATACTGAGGTGTGTTCATGTTTTGAGTCTATTATTCATCACATTTCAGAGCTTTTTTGAATGCCATGTTGCCATGTTTTCATCTCTTTAAATGCGTTTGAGAGTCGGGCTTGTATGCCCTATTTACCGACCATTGAATGAGCTTCATTTCGTTGCATTTCGAGTCATCATTTTAGGCCAATTTCTCACTGTTTCAGACCTGCCTAGGGTCTGTTTGGGGTTAGTTTTGCCTTTGGTGCATTGCTTTGGGTACCTCTAGTGTAGCGCACTTCACTAGTTTTGGTACTCGGGCTCCCTAGCTTGCATCGTATGCCATATTTGTATGTTTCAGGACCATATTTCATGCTGTTTCAGAGCTGTAATTTATGCTATTCCATGTCATGTTTCATCCCTTGCCATGCTTTGGTAGAGTGGCATTTGATGCCTTAGGTTCGGTCCTCGGTATTCGTGCATGTGTGCACGCATTTCGGTTATCTCATTTTCATCTAATGGCCACTGATGTAAGTGTGGCTAAGGTCCACTCATATTGGTGTAAGTCCATCGTGCATTGTGTATGCCATTCCATAGCATTGCATATGCTAAGTTGCATAGTAGAGCATTGTGTATGCCATGTTACATCGAGCATTGTGTATGCTATTTCATAGCATTGCATACGCTAGGATTGTATGTTAGTCGCATTGTGTATGCCATCTCATTTGCATTATGTTTGGGATAGGAGTTAGCCCAAGCACGGGAAACGAGGGACATTTCGTACTCCGAGTGACGGAACGTGTCTCAATTCCTAGTCGCCGACACTCCAAATTACCCATGATGGAGTTTAGGTTTTGTTGTGTTTATATGTGCATTCATTTCACATTGAGTCATGCAATTCGACTCCTCGGCCATCATGCATCGAGATGTGTGATTGGTGGCATAAGGATCGAGGTGTGCATACATATGTGAAAATACTTTGCCATGCCCCTTTCTTGCTCTCTGTTGCAGCAAATCAGAAATCAGCAGCTTTCTAAAGCTTTGCATAGTATTTCGGCATTAATTGCAAACAGAGGCGAATCGGGGCATCGCGATGGATTTCCGCACCAAGCAACTCAAGCATGCATCATTCATCATTTGGAACAGAGCTGAGGCGGTCCATGGCTTGCATGCTAATTTACTTGCTTTTCTAGTTTAATTTGTTAATTAATTAGGGTTTTGTATTTATTCGGACTGTAATTATTATTCGGACTGTACTATTTATTCGGACCGTACTATTTATTTGGACCCTCTGAGCGAGGGCAATTGTGTAATAAGTTTGCGTGTGTGTGATGTATGTCTTCCAACCCCACATCTTTCTCCCTTTTATTTACCAGCTTATGATGGTTAGATTAGGGCATGTTTCAATTAGCATACTTATGCTCGCATGTTTTGCATCCATTCATCTATCTTGCATGCACCGCCTCAAGATCATACTAACTGCATCGTATTTCAATTCCAAGTTGAATACGTGTTAGCTGTAGCATCTCATATGCCATTCTTAGAATAGCCGAGCCTATTATAGTTGCATTTTTGCATGTGTTGCATTAGGCATTTCTGTATAGTTAGGATCATGCATTGATTTCTAACATAGCTTCTGTTTTGGCTTGGAGTACTCGGTAAGTGTTTATGCTTTAGCATCCTTGCATGTGTGTGAGTGACTGCCATGATAGCATGCTTACCATGAGGCTATGTGTTTATGTGATATAACTGCCTGAATGCCTGTGGGTGAAGGTTGGATTATCTAAATTGGAATAATGCATCGACTGTGAGTTTTAAGCCCACTAGATAGTGGCAAATCACCATGTTTTCTAAGCCTACCTGAGGGTGGCAAATCTGCATTTTAGCCTATTTGCGAGTAGCAAACCGTTTTCAAAGCAAACATGAGATGTGTTGTTCCAATTCAGGCGATCCAGTCTATATTTGTATGATGTGCGCATCACATAGTAAATCTAGGCTAATAACCGGAATAAGAACGCATAATGTTTTCAAAACTAGATATCATGGTTAGTAGAGGCTGATCTTTGATCGGACGAGCGGGGGTGCTCACGAAGTGACCTTCCCCAATCGTACCCAAGTTCCCGAGCCGAGGCAACTTTGGTGATGACGGATACGTGGCCTTAGGCACGAGTCAGGGTTTCCTAAATTTCCCCAAAAATAAAATATTTAGGTGGCGACTCTGTATCTGGCAAAGCAGTCCATGTTTGGCACTTCTTTCAAAAAAATCTATTTTGAAAAACGATTTGCCAGATTTGGATTCTTTGATGATTCATCGGTCTTGCATTGCATTCTGCGAGATTAGATACAAGACCGTGACATTGAGTCCTGAACTGTAGTGAACCTAAATGAACAAAACGGGATTTCCCTCCTAGGATGTTCGGGGACGTCTACACTGTCCCATGTATGTCTGCACAGCTCAATGGACTATGTAAGTTTTATATATTTGCTTCCGCGGCCCTTATATTTTGTAATTCTGTTCAGAGGCCTTTGGTAATCCAAGTATTACTGGCCGGTTATGACGCTAAACCCTTAGGGGCGGGTTTGGGTCATGACAGAGTGGTATTAGAGCACGTGTTATACCGCACGCACAAGTCCATATGAGCTATAAGATGTCCTTGAAAAGAATTAACGACATTTCATCTGCATGTGTGAGTGTGTGTGTTCTATAAATGTGAAAATTGAACTTGACTATGAACACATGAAATTAAAATGAATGAACTGAGGTTAAATGATCTGAATATTGTGAAAATGACTATTTGGCTATGTTCATAAGTGCTCTGTTTACCTCTAGCAAATGGAAAATACAAGAAGTAATGATGCCACTGAATCCTCAAAGGCCCGAATAAGTCAAATGGAATAGATGCTTGTTACTTTGACTGAAACAATGACGCAACAACAGAGACAACAACTTTTACCTCCTCCGCCTCCTCCGGTCCAAGTTAAACCAGATAATAATGATATTATAAATCTAACCCAGAAGTTCATGAAAATGAAACCGCTGACTTTATTAGGTGGTATTGAACCCTTGAAGGAAGAAACTTGGTTGCTCGAAATAGAGAAAATGTTTGAAGTGTTTCCTTGCTCCGAGACATAAAAAGTTCCTTTGGCCACCTACACTTTAAAAGATGAAGCTCGGAGATGGTGGTTGCTGATTCGAAATAGCAATGGAAACATGACATGGGTTCGATTCAACGAAATTTTCTGTGACAAGTATTTTCCTCAATGCTTCAGGGACCGAGAGATTTCCGAATTTCAAGAACTTAAGCAAGGCAGGATGTTCGTAGCTGAGTATGAGACTAAATTCATTGAGTTGGCCCAGGTTGGTCCACACATGGTGGATACTGACTACAAAAAGGCATGAAAATTTGAAAAGGGTTTGGATCTGGACGTGTTTGATAGAATAGGCGTTTTAAAGTTGCCTACATACGTGGAAGTACTTGATAGAGCATTGATAGCAGAAGCCATTCTGGTAACAAAGAAACAAGTTCCAACCCCAATGACAAAACAGAGAGGTAAACAACCTAGATCTAACTTTCGGAAAGGCCGTTCATCTTTAACAACAAAAAGCAAAATAGTGGATCTTTTAGCAGTTCAAGCCAAAGCAGTGAGCCTATATGTGACGTTCCAAAATTTGAGGACATCATAATAAGGTTTAGAACTTAAAGCCAATTTTCTTAATTAAGAATTCTTTATCAATGTTGCCACTAAGTTTACCATCATCCATTAATTAACAATACAGAAATTAAAAGTTCTTAAATTACAACTCTAACAAAACTCAAGACTTAGTCTTAGTATATGAAAGAAAGACACTCACACACAAAAAAAAAAAAAAAAGACTAAAGAAAAACTAGAAAACTTAGAAAAATGGTTCATGGAACTTTGGTGCGCTTCAAGCTAACCAGGGCTGAATGTTGCCGTCCAACATCTCGATGTTTTCTTCGATTTCTTCGGTACCTGGCATGAAACACCAGGGCAACGGGAATGTCAATGAGTGACGAGCTCAATAAGATATTACTACCCGAAAATACCCACCCCGATAATGATACTCACAATTAATAAATACTATGTAGTAACAGAATAACAAGCAGCATTTAATAACCATAATAGGAATGCTATCAGTTAAAGTAATAACAATGGATAATAAGAACAATGGCAACCGGAAGCAGTATTTCATCATAAGGAAAAATGCCAACTTTTCTTTTAAATTCACATAGATTAGTTTATCAGATAAGTTTAAGTAACTCCTCGTGAAGCACTATTTCCACTCAACTGCTAAACAATGGCCACGGGCAATTCTGACTCTCCCTTGGTCAAATATTCAAATGTTACTTGCTGTAACTACCAATGATGCCCACGCACCAGGGTTAAGTACCTGAGTCGTGACATCATGGTCTGCCCCAAGGGAACGGTCTATGTTATGACACCCGTACCACGAACCTTATATCGCCTACACCGATAAGAGCCGAAATACCTTCTCGTGACATGTTAGGGTTCGCAACTCACTTGCACAAGATTCTGAACCGGGCTCACCCCATCACTTTTAAATTTTTAATGTATCATCGGTTCAATTTCGTGTTTCTTTACTTCGTCGAATTCACATTTTGATGCATGTACGAGTTTTCGTTTGAAAACCACAGTGACATAATATTTATATAGCACAACACAATCATGTATGGCAACCAAAATAAATATGATAGAATGTCTTAGGAATCATCACAAAATTTCTTAATAATTCACATACTTTTTCTTTCAGCACTATATGGTCAAACCAAAAAAAAAAAAATGAAACCCATAACAACGAAGTTCAACCATTACAACATTTTAACTAGTTCTAGTTCATTGAGTTAGGAAAATATTTCGAGAAGAATACCAGGGCTAAAAATGATTTTAAAATGGAGAAATAAAATTTGGAGAAAACTGTTTTTTTTTTTTTTTTTTTCTAGGACAGTGAGTTACATTAACTTCCAGCATAGGTGATCTGTGTTTGAAAAATAAAAAGGGGCCTCAAACGGTGTCAAAAAGAGGTATGGTCAGAACGACTTGCTAGATATTTGAGTTTAGAATATATTTCCAGAGGAGTTTGAAGACTGAAACCCGATGGAAGATGGTCAAATAATTTTTCTAAGAAAACTGGACAGATTCTATCACATTTTGGAAAAATTGACATTTCTCTCTCAATGCTTAATAATAAAAAAATTATGAAACCAGTGGCATTTGAAAGGTAACTTAAAAATCTAACTTTTCCAATTTGAATCACTTGAAAACCGATTCTGTAGAATAAACGGTGACCTGATAAAGTTAGCATTGCTGCTACCTCTAGACAACAATGAAGTTAAAAATATATTTTGGTCACGAAACGTTGTCAAATATTTTTTTTCAATATTCTAGCACCATGAAAACATGTTCAATTAACTCTAGTAGTTTCAGATTTTATGAAAGTGTTCTCATGAGTTTGTTTGGATTTATTCAAAATGGATTGAAAATATGTTTTGCTGGAAGTTCATTATTTTGTGAAAAACACACTTTGTATTTACCATGAATCATACGTAAGACTATAAAAATTATTTCTTGCTACTATTCTGATGTGAAACTCTAATCCTTCATATTTACTTTCATTAGTGGGAACATGGAATAGATGAAAATAATATTTATGAAGAGTGAATACAAATTCATAAGCATGCAAGATTATTTCAAACAATGGAAAATATTTCAAAATATAAGAACAAAAATCAATAGCTAAATCAATAGCTAAACCATCTAATCCATGTTTGCAAGAAGGATAGAAATCATATAATCATAAGATTATCATTTTATCAAAATATAAATATGCATTGAGCTATTGTGTATTAACAATGCACACTCTTGCATATTTTTAATATATAGATTCAGTTAAGAAAAATATCTAAGGGAGGATAGAGGTTGAGTATTCTTGCCTCAAGAGCTTTTACAAACAATTCTCAAAACTAGTTTTGAATTGGTAACCACCAAGCACCCTCTCTTCTTCTCCTCTTTTTCTTTTCTTTTCTACTCTTACTCACTTTTTCTTTTCCTCAGCCATGGAAATGAAAAGGGGTGAATAGTGCTCTATATGTAGGAGCTTGGAGACAATTTCTTTTATTTTTCTTTTATTTTTCCTCGTGGCTTGGAATTATCATCTGCATGTATAGGCTTTAGAGTATGCTTATATACATGCCTTGGCATGCTTTGACAGCAGCCTCTTGGCTTGGGATTATCATCTATATGTATAGGCTTTTGTAATAACCCCGACCTCTGATTAATGTTAATTCGCACTTAATTATGCCTAACAGTAATTTAGAAGGAATCTGAGATTAATTTGCATATGTATTGCATTAATTCTGTGTTTATATATGTTTGCTATAAAGTGATCTGTTTATGTGTTGGCTTTGAACTGCGAATTGAAAGCCTTATCGGCGACTGATTCAGAAATTGATTAGTGTGTTATACTAGTTAGATTTTATGTGATTTTATAGTAGGCTTAATTAAAATTCGATTTGGAATGTATAAATTTGATTAAATAATGTTGAATTGCATTAGTTTGCCTAATTACACAAATGCCACTTAGTCGCTTGATTGAGACCAACTTTATCACACCTTATTACACTTAGAAACATCTCTCCTCAGCCATTTTCTTGACCAAACCGTACGAGAGAGAGAGAGTAGAAGAATAACATTGAGTTCATCTAGAATTTTGCTTGAACTTCGAAGAATTGAAGGCAACTTGGAAGATTAGGCTACTAAGCTTGAAATTGAAGACCTAAAGGTAGAGAATTCATCTTTTTAATTATGAATGTGAGTTGTTCTTGCTAGGTTCATGGTGAAATTGGTATTTAAAGTCAAGATTTAGCTCAAAGTGTGGTTTTGAGAGTCCATCCATGCATGCATGCATAAATTTCCATACTTTGAGTTTGAATTCTAAGATTTCTTCCATGCATGTGTTAATTTCACTCACATTTTGGTCATTCATCTTGTTGTCTATCAAATTATCAAGTTTGATAATGTTTTGGAGGGTTTGGATTTAATGAGATTCTTGCATGTTGTATTAATGGCATGTTCTTAGAGTTCATGTTGATTTTGCACAAATTGGGTTGCTCTTAGGCCATGATTTCTTGAAATGATTTTTAATACATGTTGTTTTATGAGTTGTTATATGTTTCCTCAAATATTAGCCCAGAAAAATGAGTTTTGAAGGCTTAAAGGTTGAGTTTCATGCTTGGAGGTCAATCTGGATTTTCTAGAAATTTGATCCACGCTCGAGCGGGTACTTTCACGCTTGAGCGTGAGTACATGCACTTCCGCTTGAGCATCGATAGTTACGCTCGAGCGTGAAATGCATATACCCAGAAGTTTGTGTGTTTTGCAGTCCGCTCGAGCGGAGGAACCCACGCTTAAGCGAGACTCTAAGTTTCACACTCGAGCGGGGGTCGAGCGCCCGTCAAGCGTGAAAATCATGCATGTAGTACTTTTGTCGATTTTACAGTCCGCTCGAGCGAGAAAGTTCACGCTCGAGCGGAGCTTCAATATCTGCATGACCGCTTGAGCGGGGTAATCTACGCTCGATCGTGGACCTTATCTTCAACAAAATTTAGGAAATGATTTTCAAGGCATTTTTGCATCCTCATTCCATCCTAGGTATTCCTAGGCCATGTTTAAGACCCTTTAATGAGGATTAAAGGTTAGAAACACACTAAGAGCTAACGACGTAAGTTTTGTACAATTAGAACGTGTGTTTTAAGTGTGTATCTGTTATGTGTTATGTAGGTCACGTGCCGCGTTCTGTCTGACTAATCTACTCCGTCTGTTTGTCTCAAGGTCAACTGTGAGTAATAACTTAGTAAAGTTATATTCAACTGTATTTATTTTCTGTGTAATAAAATAAGATCTGTTTTCCGAAATGTTATGTTCTGTACAATGAATGATTGTTCAATTTTTTATATGTATTCGTGACATCCTTAGCATCATGTGATATCTATTGACATTACCTTAGACGGAGGTTCCTTTATGGAACTTATATCTGCTCGCACTCTATTACATCTTGGGAGGCCCCGCCATAGAGGCTCACTGCTCACATTACTCGAAACGGAGGTTCCTTTAAGGAACTGGTTACTTGTAACCCTCACGTGTCTACCTCTGTTCTGTATCTGCTCTGTTATTTCTAATGGATGTATCACGTAAACTCAAGCATGACTTATTATTTCTGTATATGATCTGGACCAATTATGGATTTGATACGAAACTGAATTATGATTTCTGAATCTATACGGACTTATTCATTGAAACCCCTTTACTCTGTTATTATTCATTGGGCTTTCGTTCACAGTTTATATTATGTATGTAGGTGAGCCGGCGTGTCACCAGGGCCAAAGTTGACGGCCTTCTGTTCTGTTTTTGTCAGCCAACCATTGTACCTCCCGAGAAGGTTCCGATCGAAGTCTAGTGCCATGGCTGCTTTTGTATTCACGCTTGTCACGCCCCAAAATTTGGACAATTAAATATTAAATTAGGACTAAACCCCAATCAATATTCCATCATCCAAATCCTAGGGGTGAAACAAAAACAAAAAAAAAACTAAAACACCAACCAAACCATCCACCATAATCTCATAACTAATAAATACCTCAACATCAAGGTAACAATAAATAGTCAAAACAACTTAAATAAAGTACGGTTACAAACCATGCCAAATTATTCCAATGCTAAAGTCATGAAAAAAAAATCATAATAATAAATACATAAATTAGTATCAATCCTAAGCTCAAGAAAAATAAAAGAACTCCAAACGACATGTCCTACAATCACAGATATTTCTTGTCACCACCAAAGCCTCTACTAATCCTGCAAATGACGCTCAGCTGCGCTCAAATAGAACGCACCCGAGTTGCCAAGAGACAAAACGGGTCAGTATACAGGTATACTGGTATGAGTACAAGAATCAACACCCACGTGTCCACCAGACACAAACAAAAATACATTTAATTCATATCGTGGGACAAGACAAGTAGTTCCAACCGCACCGAGACGAATGGGTAGTTTCTCGAGATACGGTGGCATTTAGTTTCTTGTCCGTACACAATGAAATATAAATTGATTATAAAATAGACAAAATAGAAATAAAAATATAGTGGGTCAGCCCTGCATAAAAAGTTAGTAAGACCCACCATCCTGCAAAACAAATAAAGTTAGTATAATTTAATCATAAGTAACTTATTAAAACAAATATAAAGTTACACCGTTTCACACTTAAATAATTCGAATTGATCAAAACTCAAAGAACGAAAGTTGTACAGAATCAAATTTCCTATAAGACAACGCGAACGAATTTAACAGAAACTGAACAGATTAAGAGAAAAACTTGATATAAAAATCTAGACAGAATTCAATAGAAAAATCTAAATCTGAAAACGAACCAAAACTGCCCTAAGATGATTTTTTTCCAAAAAAGTTCAAAACACAAAAAGTGTGCAGAATAATGTTTTACTTCAGTTTAGCGAAACCAATAAAAATGAGCTCGTTTCGTGGGTTAAAACAGCCTCTAAAATCTGCCTTGCTAAAATGAACCAAACCGACAATAATCAAGATCATTCGATTATAAGTTCTAATCGATCTTTAAATAAATACATAAAACATAAAAGTGGTCCAAAATCACGTATAGATGTCTCTGCTCAAATTTTATAATTTATTGAGGTCGATTATTATTTTTCAACACGAACATATCAACACAATTCACACTATAGAAAAAAACTCATAATTAAATTCTTTGTTCCTTAACTCAATCAATATCATTCGAACTATACCTATAAGTTCATAATTACTTCTTTGTACCTTGACTCCACCACTTCGGCCCTCCCCTTCTGGCCTACACATATATCCCATGTGCCTCTCGTATACCTAACCCACTCCGAAGCCAAACTTGCACGGGGATATCGTCCCGAGTTTGACTCACACTCCCCGGATGGTTAGCATATACGTACGCGCGCAAATCAAAGCACTCGTCTACTCATGAGAACGAAGCAACAATATATATAAACATCTCATCGACATCATGAGACAAATATAACCATGCCGGGCATAAGGCATCAAACAACTCTCATAATCCTCACCTTTTTTTTTTTCTCACTCTTTCTCACCATCACTCAAATAAAACAACAATCCATGGAGTCATGGTGGTGTATAAGGAATTTATCTATATGTTCTTAATTAATTTTAATTTCATATAACCATATTAATTTTAGTTTCATATAATCATGAGGGTGATTACAATCATAAAATAAATCCATATAAAAACCATAAATCTGACATTCACAACTAATTAAAATAATTAAAATAAATCAATCAACTAAAAACCCTAAACCTTACCTACACAACTAAACAAAATAATTAAAATTAATCAATCATCTAAAAACCCAAACTTTACCTACACAACTAATCAAAGTAATTAAAATCAATCAATTATCTGATAATCCTAAACTTTACATACCCAACTAAATAAAAATAATTAAAATCAATCAATCATATATAAACCCCTAAATCTTACATCCATAACTTAATCAAAATAATTAAAATTAATTTATCATCTTTATGTAAAACCAAATCAAACTAACATCAAATAAATAAATAAATAAAAACAAAGAATTAAACATAAATCAAGAGAATTGGGTTTTGTACTCACAATATTATTTTGAAGATCAGAAAATTATTTGGAGAACTAATGGAGCCACCAAAACAAAACCCTAACTTTTTCTTTTCTTTTCTCTCTCTCTCTCTCTCTCTCTCTCTCTCTCTCTCTCTCTCTCTCTCTCTCTCTTTGACTTTTCCAATCTTTATTTTCTAATCAATTCCTAAACCTAATTGATTACATAATATAATACATATATATATATAATAACCTAATTCACTTTATATAATATTATATTAAAACCTAATCCTATGAGAACTTAATCAACTATTATAATATATATTATAATATATATAAATATAAATATAAGATTAAATATATATATATCTATATATATAACACCTCCTTTTTTTTTATATAACAAACATAAATATTTAAATATTTTGATTAATTATATATAATTAAATAACACTTTAAATTAATTAATTACCACATTAAATTCTTTAAATATCACATTAAATTTTCATGTGACCACACAATTAATAAAGCCAAAAATAAAATAAGATAATAATAATAAATAATGACTTAAGAAAATTAGGGTCGCTACAATATACACACCTCAAAAGAATCTCGTCCCGAGATTCGATAAGAAAGAATACTAAGCAAAAAGTTCAGGGTGCATACGCCGAACTTTCTCTTCTAACTCCCAGGTAATGTCGTTCTCATCTTCACTCCATTGCACTTTCACCAAGTTCACTTTCTTGCGCCGCAACTGCTTTACATCCCGATCTAGAATAGAAACCGGTCGCACCACATACGTTAGATCATCACTAATCTCCAACACTTCTGGTGATACTACTTGGAAAGGGTCTTGTACACACTTTCGCAATAAGGATACATGGAACACATTGTGAATCATAGATAAAGCAGGTGGTAGAGCTAATTTGTAAGCCACATTACCAATCCTCTCAATGATCTCATATGGTCCCACAAATCTAGGTGCTAACTTTCCCTTCTTTCCGAACCTCATAATACCCTTCATCGGCGAGACCTTCAAAAACACGAAATCTCCGACATTCAACTCAATCCCTTTACGTTTTCTATCAGCGTAACTCTTCTAACGACTCTGTGCAGTCTTAATACATTCTCGAATAATATTTACCTTCTCCGTAGTCTCCCTCACCAACTCTGGCCCTAACAACGGCGCATCTCCTACCTCCATCCAACAAGCAGGTGATCGACATGGCCTCCCATACAAAGCCTCAAAAGGTGCCATCCCGATACTAGAGTGATAGCTATTATTATAAGCAAACTCCACCAATGGCAAGTGTTCTTCCCAACTACCACCAAGATCGAGGACACAAGCTCTCAACATATCCTCCAAGATCGATTTACCATTCGGGTTGCCCATCTGTCTAGGGATGATAAGCGTGCTCAAGTCTAACCTAGCACCCAAAGCATGTGAAAACTCTCCCAAAATCACACAAACAACGGATCACGATCCAAAACTAGAAAGCGGTGCTATAGCAACCCTCATATTGACAATTAAGTTAAACCATGAATTATTTATCGATTCGCTAAACCGAATCGATAATGACTGATAAGTGAACTGGATGAACTAACAATGCATCAATGAACTCAAATCAAAATTGAATAAGTTTGTCTGTTATATTGCATTTCTATCTGTTTAATTGATTAATTATTTGTTTGAATCCATGTGTTTAAACTGTTAATTGAAGGCCTTATCGGCGGCCGATTTAGAAACCGTTTAGTGTTTTAGACTCAGTAGAATAATTGTGATTTTATGGTATATTTATCTGAAAATTGGTTAGGAACGATTAATTTAGATTAAATTGAGTTATTTGCAAACCTTGACTTATTTACCAAATTGCCTAGTGAGTGGGCCATTATTACATTACACTTGAGCCTTATTATACTCCTACACAAACACATTTGATCAACCTTCTTCCACTCTTAGCCGACCAAACAAGAGGATAGATAGAGAGAGAGTTCATCTTGAGGGAATTAAGCTCAAATTGTTAAAATTGCTAGAAGAACTTGAAGATTTGAGGCATGGATTGCTAGATTGAGCTCCTAGACTTGTAATTGAGACTTAGGTGAGTGAATTCATCTTCTTCTTGTTGTCTTAGAACTTCATTCTTGCATGATTCATGCATCATTGTAGAGCTAAGTTATGGAATTGTTCATATATGTTGGATTGAAGTCAAATTCTTGCTTGCATGTTAATATCGTTGGGTTTTGAGTTAAGTTCATGGCAATTTGTTACATACATGTTCATGTCTAAGCTTTAGTCCATGTTTTCATTTGGTTTTCAAAGAATTGAGCTCATTTGAGCATGATTTGAAGCTTAAAATTGTTTTGAATGCATGCATGTCATGTTTGAGCATTGTTCTTGAAAATGGTTTGAAATTGAGTTTGATTGAAACACCCTTGGGCCTTGATTTCCTAAATTGAGCTTTAAAACTTGTTATTCTATGTGTTTGAAAGAGTTTTCCAGAAAATGGGCCCAAGAGGATCGAATTTGGAACATTGAAACTTGGTTTGAAACTCAGAGGTCGAATCTGGATTTTCCAGAATTTGGCCGTCCGCCGAAGGGAAGTGCCGAAGTTTCATGCTTCCAAGATTTCTTCAAGCATTGTTTCTGATCCGCTCGGCGGATTTTAACGCTCGAGCGGGAAAATCGTGCATCCAGCATCTTGCACTGTGCATCAGCCCACTCGAGCGGGGAAGTTGACGCTCGAGCGGAGGCCCTGTTTTCTGAAAATTCTGAAATTGTGTACTGTGCACATTTTTGCATCCTCATCCCATCCTAGGCATTCTTAGGCCTAGTTTAAAGCATCTTAATGAGGATTTAGACATAGAACCACACCGAGAAAATTTAGGGATTTAATTATATCCTTCCGACTATGAACTTAGTGTGTGTTCTATTTGTTACTGTTTAGGGTTGGCTCTCGGGGACGCGCTCTAGCTGCTTTAGCCCAATCTCTGTGAGTAACAGATTGTGTAAAGATATGTTCAAATGGTTATATTTTGAATACTGAACTGAACTGTTTATTGAACTGATATTGTTTATTGAACGAATGTATGTCCTGCATTTCGTATTGTGGCATCCTTAGCACCATTGTTATTGGTATTCTGAGCTCTGTCGGTTTCCTTGAAACCATCATTTCTTGATTGATGATCATCATTATTGTTGGGTTCATTAGGCCCGGTCCTTTGGACCCTCTTGTTTATAGGCTAATGGATGTACCACATATGACCTTTGATTGAAATACTTGATTGATCAAAATCGAAGATTGAAATACTGTATAATGAATTGATTTCATTACTGTAAGGGACATCCATTCCTAACCTCTTTACACTGTATGTTATTCACTGGGCTTTAGCTCACTGTTTATATATATATATATATGTAGGTTCTCAAAGAACTGCATCGAGCTAGGAGCGGATTGGTCCCCGCTTTGTCAAGCTTGACCTATGCGCCATTGAGGTTCCGAGTTGCCATGTTATGGCTTGGGGTGTTTTTGTGTCCCCTATCGGTCTCCTTCTGCTTTTGTACCGTTGTATAGACCGCCATCGCTTTTCTTGTCTTGTCGTCTAGAGATTTGGTCCCCGTCTTGATCGCTTGTAAATGATTGTATAGATCGTATATGGATTGTACTTGTTTTGAACCGTATCTAATGCATAAAAATGTTTTTGACATCTGATTTTCACACTCAATGGACACTAGTTATTTATCGCTTTGGCTTCCGCCAGCCCCGTACTGTTTGATTGTATTATCGTTTCAGAGTGCATGGTAATCTCGGATTCTTGGCGATTGATGCTAAACCCATAGGGCCGGGTTTGGGTCGTGACAGGTGCGCCGTGAAGTCGCACCACCTCCCGAATATATAGCCTAGCCAGTTTATCCACAGTTCGGTGAACACTGATAGGAATAAAATGAGCAGACTTGGTGAGTCGATCCACTATCACCCAAATAGATTCATTGCCTTGCTTTGACCGCGGCAATCCATCCACGAAATCCATAGAGATGCACTTCCACTTCCAAGTAGGGATCTCAAGAGGCTGCAACAGTCCAAACGGTCGTTGATGTTCTGCCTTAACCTATTGACACACATAACATCGAGAAACATACTCTCCTACGTCCTTCTTCATACCTTCCCACCAAAACGTTCTTTTCAGGTCATGATACATCTTAGTCCCACCAGGGTGAATGGTATATCGGGACCTATGGGCATCATCCATAACCTCTTTTCTCAATTCAACAATATTAGGTACACACAACCTGCCCTTGAATCGCAATCCCCCATCTGAGTCCACAGACCAATCAGTAGGACAATCATCGATCAAATCCACTACAAGGTCATCGAGCTTGCTAACGAGAAACCCATCTAAATTCTGCAACTGACGAGCTTTACCCAGTAATGACGACTGCACGGTTAAACTACCAATGTATGCCCTCCCAGCACTCTCTATTGATTGAATGTCATGCATCGAAATTAACTCCAAGGACTTCCATTCTTGAATCATCAAAGAAGCCATAATCTCATGTTGCCGACTAAGTGCATCAGCGACTACATTTCCTTTCCCTGGGTGGTAAAGGATCTCAAAATCATAACTACTGATAAATTCAACCCATCTCTGTTGCCTCATGTTCAACTCTTTTTGAGAAAAGAGATATTTGAGGCTCTTGTGATCTGTGTACAACTCAAAGTGCTCACCAAACAAGTAGTGTCGCCACACTTTCAACGCAAAAACAACCGCTGCCAACTCTAAGTCATGAGTAGGGTATCATCTCTCATGAGGTTTTAGCTGTCGAGAAGCATAAGATACAACCTTCGATGTCGCATCAATACACATCCCAACCCGCCCACTCGTGATCAAGAACACTACTAACTTTTCCCCTTGTACCGGTATAGTTAACACCGGTGCTGTAGTCAATCGTTGCTTTAACTCCTGGAAAGCTTTCTCACAATCATCTGTCCATATGAACTTCACATTCTTGCGAGTCAACTTGGTCATGGGTGCTGCAATAGTGGAAAACTTCTTTATAAATCTTCTGTAATAACCGGTTAGTCCTAAAAAACTTCTCACCTCTGTAGGGTTCGTGGGCTGTTTCCATTCTTTGACCGCAACAACTTTTTCAGGATCTACCGCTATCCCCTGATTGGACACAACATGTCCCAAAAATCGAACTTCTTTATCCCAAAAGTGACACTTACTGAACTTAGCATATAACTGTTGCTCCCTCAAAGTTTGCAATACGACTTTCAAATGTTCTCTATGTTCCTCCTCATTCTTAGAGTACACTAGGATATCATCTATAAAGATAATCACAAACTTATCTAGATATGGTTGAAAAATTCTGTTCATCAAGTCCATGAAGTAAGCAGGAGCATTGGTCAAACCAAAAGGCATTACAGGAAATTCGTACAACCCATACCGGGTCCGAAAAGCAGTAAGCGGTATACTTTCCTCTGACACACCCATCTGATGGTAACCCGTTCTGAGATCAAACTGAGAGAAAATGGCTGCCCCCTTCAACTGGTCAAACAAATCATCAATTCTAGGTAGTGGATACTTGTTCTTGATAGTCACCTTGTTTAGCTCTCTGTAATCTATGCACATACGGAGAGTGCCATCTTTCTTAGAGACAAAGATCGCAGGTGCTCCCCATGGGGAGTTACTTGAACGAATGAACCCTTTCTGAAGCATCTCTTCCAGCTGCTTCTTCATCTCCACAAGCTCTTTAGGTGCCATTCTATATGCCGCCTTAGAAATTGGTGCAGTTCCTGGCACTGGTCAATGCGAAATTCTACTACCCGTCGAGGAGGAGGTCCAGGTATCTCTTGAAATACATCTTCAAACTCACGCACCACATCTACCTCACTAATATCCTGCTTAGGAATTTCTACCGAGCACAGAAAACTCGTCATCACCGACTCTTCTCCATCGCTAGAAGTGTGGGTAAGCCGTGGCATTCCGAGAATATCTATATTTATAGTCCTTCCAGCACAATCTAGAGTTACAAAGTATTTCCGCAGCCAATCCATACCCAAAATAATTGTGAACCCTTCAAACCCTAACACAATTAGGTCTGCATGCAAGACTCTACCCGCAAAATCAATCTCAAAATCTTTACGCAACTCATAAAGAGTAACTGCCCCTCCTAAAGGGGTCTCAACACAAATAGGTCTAGACAAGGAGGTAGTTACAATATGTTCTCTTTCTACAAACTGTCTAGATATAAAAGAATGAGAGGCACCCGTATCAAAAAGAACTCTAATGGATTCTTGAAAGAGATTAAAAGTACCTTGCACTTAGTCGTCTCGCACTTTAACAAATGCTCGGGCCGCCGATTTGCTGCTACCTGTCGCTGCCTCTCGAGGGCAATTCTTGATTACATGTCCTAACTGCTGACACCCAAAGCACTTCCTACTGATCGGTTGAGGTGCTACTAGTTTGATAGGTGGGGGTCCCTCCAACTGAGGTACGGGAGGACGATAACCCAACGGTGGCACTTCTTTGCCGCCCTGATAACCTCGGGCGAGGACCACCCTGTCTCTGATAATAGTGTCCCTGTGGCTGGAAATTTCCCTGGGGCCGGAAATTACCTTGAGGTCTGAAATTTCACGACTACCTTGTCAGTGTCCTCTCAACCGCCGAATTTCTATGTCTATGATCATAGGGTCTGTATCTGTTCCCATCCCGCTGCTGGAAGTGACTCCCTCTAGAAGTTTCTCCGACCTTGGTCTTCCTTTCTTTAAACTGCTTCTCTTTTTCCTCATACTTCAGTGCCAAGTCAAGAACCCTGTCAAACGGTTCAGCATCAAAGGGAATAAGGGACTTAGAAAGGTAATGATTCAATCCCTTAATAAACTTCTCATTCTTCTTCTCCTGCGTGTCAATCAAGTAAGGGCGTAACGGACAACTCATTAAACTTGGTGACATACTCGATCACTTTCTACCCTCTTGAGTCAATTTCGAAAATTCATCACTCGGTTGAGACCGAATAGCGAGAACAAACTTCCCAGGTCAAAACGAATCTTGAAATCGCCAAGTCAAAGTTGTCAAGTCTACACCTCCTTCCACGAAGTTCCACCAAAATAGATCGCTCCCTCAGTGATGTGTCGCCAGCTCCTGTTTTTGGACCTCGGTGAGCCGCATACGACCAAACACCATCTCACATCTCTGAACCCAAGCGTCAGCTGCAATAGGTCCTCCATCTCTAGAGAATTTTTGGCCTCCTAAAGAACCAAAGTCTTTGTTTCTCTTCGCAAAGGATCTCCTCTTGGCCTTGATTATTGTTCTGCACAACTCAAGTAATTGAGCCATCATCTCCCACATTGACCAAGACCGTATTGGTTGCCTCAGAGCGGTCGCCGTTACAGCCGCGTTAGCAAATTGTTCTTCCCTATGCCATTGGACTCGAAGCTTCTCAAATTATACCTTCCACCATCACCTTCAAGTTAACACACAAAAATAATTGCTCATGAATACTTAGAATAAATTCAACCACCAACCTAAACCACTAACCCATGCTTCCACAATCCGAGGATCACCTAAACTCTCACAAGTCTAGGGTAACCTAGAGCTCTGATACCAAACTGTCACGCCCCAAAATTTGGACAATTAAATATTAAATTAGGACTAAACCCCAATCAATATTCCATCATCCAAATCCTAGGGGTGAAACAAAAACAAAAAAAAAAAGACTAAAACACTAACCAAACCATCCACCATAATCTCATAACTAATAAATACCTCAACATCAAGGTAACAATAAATAGTCAAAACAACTTAAATAAAGTACGGTTACAAAGCATGCCAAATTATTCCAATGCTAAAGTCATGAAAAAAAAAATCATAATAATAAATACATAAATTAGTATCAATCCTAAGCTCAAGAAAAATAAAAGAACTCCAAACGACATGTCCTACGATCACAGATATTTCTTGTCACCACCAAAGCCTCTACTAATCCTGCAAAGGACGCTCAGCTGCGCTCAAATAGAACGCACCCGAGTTGCCAAGAGACAAAACGGGTCAGTATACAAGTATACTGGTATGAGTACAAGAATCAACACTCACGTGTCCACCAGACACAAACAAAAATACATTTAATTCATATCATGGGACAAGACAAGTAGTTCCAACCGCACCGAGACGAATGGGTAGTTTCTCGAGATACGGTGGCATTTAGTTTCTTGTCCGTACACAACGAAATATAAATTGATTATAAAATAGACAAAATAGAAATAAAAATATGGTGGGTCAGCCCTGCATAAAAAGTTAGTAAGACCTACCATCCTGCAAAACAAATAAAGTTAGTATAATTTAATCATAAGTAACTTATTAAAACAAATATAAAGTTACACCGTTTCACACTTAAATAATTCGAATTGATCAAAACTCAAAGAACGAAAGTTGTACAGAATCAAATTTCCTATAAGAAAGCGAACGAATTTAATGAAACTGAACAGGTTAAGAGAAAAACTTGATATAAAAATCTAGATGAATTCAATCGAAAAATCTAAATCAAAAACGAACCAAAAGCGCCTAAGATGATTTTTTTCCGAAAAAGTTCAAAACACAAAAAGTGTGCAGAATAATGTTTTACTTTAGTTTAGCGAAACCAATAAAAATGAGCTCGTTTCGTGGGTTAAAACAGCCTCTAAAATCTGCCTTGCTAAAATGAACAAACCGACAATAATCAAGATCATTCGATTATAAGTTCTAATCGATCTTTAAATAAATACATAAAACATAAAAGTGGTCCAAAATCACGTATAGATGTCTCTGCTCAAATTTTATAATTTATTGAGGTCGATTACTATTTTTCAACACGAACATATCAACACAATTCACACTATAGAAATAAACTCATAATTAAATTCTTTGTTCCTTAACTCAATCAATATCATTCGAACTATACCTATAAGTTCATAATTACTTCTTTGTACCTTGACTCCACCACTTCGGCCCTCCCTTCCGCCTACACATATATCCCATGTGCCTCCCGTATACCTAACCCACTCCGAAGCCAAACTTGCACGGGGATATCGTCCCGAGTTTGACTCACACTCCCCGGATGGTTAGCATATACGTACGCGCGCAAATCAAATCACTCGTCTACTCATGAGAACGAGGCAACAATATATATAAACATCTCATCGACATCATGAGACAAATATAACCATGTCGGGCATAAGGCATTAAACAACTCTCATAATCCTCACCTTTTTTTTTTTCTCACTCTTTCTCACCATCACTCAAATAAAACAACAATCCATGGAGTCATGGTGGTGTATAAGGAATTTATCTATATGTTCTTAATTAATTTTAATTTCATATAACCATATTAATTTTAGTTTCATATAATCATGAGGGTGATTACAATCATAAAATAAATCCATATAAAAACCATAAATCTGACATTCACAACTAATTAAAATAATTAAAATAAATCAATCAACTAAAAACCCTAAACCTTACCTACACAACTAAACAAAATAATTAAAATTAATCAATCATCTAAAAACCCTAAACTTTACCTACACAACTAATCAAAGTAATTAAAATCAATCAATTATCTGATAATCCTAAACTTTACATACCCAACTAAATAAAAATAATTAAAATCAATCAATCATATATAAACCCCTAAATCTTACATCCATAACTTAATCAAAATAATTAAAATTAATTTATCATCTTTATGTAAAACCAAATCAAACTAACATCAAATAAATAAATAAAAAAAAAACAAAGAATTAAACATAAATCAAGAGAAGTGGATTTTGTACTCACAATATTATTTTGAAGATCAAAAAATTATTTGGAGAACTAATGGAGCCACCAAAACAAAACCCTAACTTTTTTTTTTCTTTTCTCTCCCCTCTCTCTCTCTCTCTCTCACTCACGGCGCCTCCTCTCTCATTGACTTTTCCAATCTTTATTTTCTAATCAATTCCTAAACCTAATTGATTACATAATATAATACATATATATATATATATATAATAACCTAATTCACTTTATATAATATTATATTAAAACCTAATCCTATCAGACCTTAATCAACTATTATAATATATATTATAATATATATAAATATAAATATAAGATTATATATATATATATAACACCTCCTTTTTTTTAATATAACAAACATAAATATTTAAATATTTTGATTAATTATATATAATTAAATAACACTTTAAATTAATTAATTACCACATTAAATTCTTTAAATATCACATTAAATTTTCATGTGACCACACAATTAATAAAGCCAAAAATAAAATAAGATAATAATAATAAATAATGACTTAGGAAAATTAGGGTCGCTACAACGCTAGTCTCTGTGACTGTTTTGTAAAATCAAGTCTTGAGATGTACACTTCTATAAATACTTTGTAAATATTGGTGTCCTTTGACTGGCGTGCTCATGTATATATATAAGTTTTGAAATCTACTGTCTCATATATGTTACCACAACTCATTGGACCTTGTTTATTTTATATATTTGCTTCTGCAGCCCCTTATTATTTGCTAATCTGTCAAGAGGCCTTTGGTAATCCAAGGATTACTGGCCGGTTACGATGCTAGACCTACAGGGGCGGGTTTGGGTCGTGACAGCTTTAGAGTATGCTTCTATGCATGCCTTGGCATGCTTTGACAACAGCCTCTTGGGAAGAAAGACAACCGAATTCCTCTGCCCAAAACAAATATGATTTCCTCCTTTTTTTTTCTTTTTTTTTTGTATACAAAATAAAGATCAATAAATATATATAACTTAGTCACTAGATATTTTACTCCCCACTATCCTCTGATTAATTTAGTTACTGTTTGTTTAAAAATTTCCACTACTGTATTTAGATATAGAAATTTAATCACATAAGGATAAAAAAATTTATTCAAAGAAGTTTAATATTGATATTAATCATGATGTTATTAACATTATAATTTAATAGTTTAATAATCACTATTAATTAACTTAATATTATAATATTATTATATGTAACTAAAAGACTTGAAATTGAATTAATTAATCTCCATGGGGTTAATTTTCTTGTACACAAATTATTAATACAAAAATTTATACAGAACAATTATAAAGAATAATATATATTAAGAATTAGATTTGTATAGTCATAAAAGTGACAATAACGATGATGACAACAACAATAATAATAATAATACTATGAAGATAAAACTTGCACTAATTAAATAATTAAAAGTTAATTATAGAATTTCGTCACAAATGTTGTTAGGAATTAGATTATGGATGTTGATTACAAAATTTAAGTAGCTAAATATAATTACTAAAATAATTTAATATGCAAAAATATGGGTTCTCACACTATGTCAGTTTGCTTAGAATGTGGTAGGAAGCATAAAGGCACGTACTACCATGCATCTGGTGCTTGTTTTCGGTGTGGTAAGACTAGCCACATGATTAAAGATTATCCGCTAAGATTCGACAATGCTAACCATCCGACAGCAAGTTTAGTTGGATCTGCTCTTGCGACGAGGACCAATGCAAAAACTAATGTTAAGGGTAATATCGGGAATGAAACGCTAAGGCAAGGAAGAGTGTTCGCACTGGTATCTGGGGACGTACAGAATACTGAATCTGTGGTGTTAGGTATAATTTCTATCTGTGCTTAGAATGCCTGTGTGTTGATAGATTCCGGTTCTACATATTCATTTGTGTCTCTTGTTTTTTCTCGAAAATTAACTAGATCATTAGAGCCTATGAACTGTTTGATGTTTGTGTCTATACCATCTGGAGGTTCTATAATATGGGCTTATGTATATCCGGCATGTGATATTATGATTGGTGATATGACATTTTATGTTGATTTGTTGCCTTTGAGCATTGATCATTTTGATTGTATTCTAGGTATGGATTGGTTGACGAGGTACTATGCCACCATTGATTGTGTGAGTAAATCTGTTGTGTTAGGCCACCTAGTATGCTTGAGTTGGTTTTTACTAGAAATGGGGTGATTCCTCTACCATAGTTGATTTCATTTCTAAAAACGAGGAAATTGTTAAGAAAAAGTTGTTGGGGCTACTTGTGTCATGTGTTGACCGTATCTTCGGATAGTGCTAATGTGCAAAAAATTCCTGTGGTTTGTGAATTTTCTAATGTATTTCCTAATGACCTACTTGGGAAGTTAATTGATAGGAAAATTGAGTTCACTATTGATGTAGTACCCGGGACACAACCAATTTCTAAAACCCCATACAGAATGTCCACTTCTAAATTGAAAGAATTGAAAACTCAATTTCAGGAACTATTAGACAAAAAGTTTATCCACTCAAGCACTTCACCTTGGGGTGCTTCAGTCCTATTTGTTAAGAAGAAAGACAGATCTTTAAGACTATGTATAGATTATTGGGAATTGAACAAAGTGATTGTTAAGAACAAGTACCCACTACCCCGAATAGATGACTTATTTGACCAACTTCAGGTGGCACAAGTGTTCTCCAAGATAGACCTTAGATCCGGATATCATCAGCTAAAAGTGAAAGCAAAAGACATTGAGAAAATTGCTTTTTGAACTAGATACGGGCATTATGAATTTTTAGTCATGCCATTTAGGATAATGAATGCACCTGCAGCATTTATAGACCTAATTAATAGAATTTTCAAACAATTTCTTGATGAGTTTATTGTTGTATTTATTGATGATATACTAATTTACTCCAAAAGCAGGGAAGAGCATGATAATCATTTGAGAACTACTTTGCAAATTTTGAGAGAAAGGAAATTGTATGCAAAATTGTCCAAATGTGAATTCTGGTTTGATAGTGTAGTATTTCTGGGACATGTAATCAACAAAGAGGGTATCTCTGTTGACCCACAGAAAATCGAAGCTATGGTGGACTGGCCTAGACCAACCAATGTGTCAGAAGTTCAAAGTTTTCCGGGGCTTGCTGGCTACTGCAAAAGATTTGTGAAAGACTTCTCAAGATTTGCTATGCTATTGACACAATTAACATAGAAAAATGTACCATTTGATTTGAATGATCAATGGGAGTTAACCTTCCGAGAATTGAAAACTAAACTAGTAACTGCACCAATTCTGACCTTGCCTAACAGAACCGATGGGTTTCAGATGTACAGTGATGCTTCCTACAAAGGTTTGGGGTGTGTTAATGCAGAATGGAAAGGTAATTGCTTATGCCTCTCGGTAACTCCGTCCTCATAAAAATAATTATCCAATCCATGATCTTGAACTCGCCTGTGGTTTTTACTTTGAAAATCTGGCGTCACTATCTGTATGGCATAACTTGTGAAGTGTATACCGATCACAAAAGTTTAAAATTTTCTTTATTCAGAAGAAACTGAACATGGGACAAAGACGATGGCTTGAATTGATTAAGGATTATGACCTACAAATTTTGTACTATTCGGGAAAAGCCAATACCGTCGCAAACGCTTTGAGTAGAAAGTCAATGGGAAATTTGTCATGCTTCCTTACCGATCAGAGAGAGTTGCTATGTGACTTGGAAAAGAATGAAATTGAAATTGTGTTACGTGAACAGAGCGGAATTTTAGCCGCCATCTTTGCCCAACCTACAATCATTGAAGAAATTAAAGAGAAACAACTGCAAGATGAGTTTCTGAAAAAGATAGTAAATGAAATTGACTCAAAATCGAAGCCAAGATTTGCGCTTGCTAATAAAGTGTTAAAATTTCATAATAAACTTTATGTATCGAACTGTCTGGATTTGAGAAAACGAGTCATGACTGAGGCTCACAATTCAAAATTTGCTATGCATCCGGGGAATACCAAGATGTACCATGATTTGAAACAAAATTTTCTGATGGCCTGGAATGAAGAAAAGCATTGTTGATTTTGTGGCTAGATATTTGCATTGCCAATAAGTTAAAACTGAACATTAACGACCCGCTAGACTACTTCAACCACTTCCAATATCGGAATGGAAATGGGAGCACGTCATGATGGACTTCATTGTTGGATTGCCTCGCTCCTCTCGAGGTATGGACTCTATTTGGGTTATTGTCGACCATTTAACTAAGTCTGCCCATTTTTTGCATGTTAAAAATATTTATAATGCGGACAAGTTGGCTAACATTTATATGAATGAGATTGTGAGGTTACATGGTGTGTCGGTATCCATTGTATCTAGCAGAGTGTAACATGCTTGGGGGGACCTGCGCGCGTTAAACAGTTCGGACCCTCAATCTCTCTTTGATCTAGTCTCACTAATGCAATGTGAAACATAGATGAGAGTTCAAATTTGACAACTTTTATTGAAATTCATTTTATTGCAATTTTGTCAAAAATGGACTGTGTCATCAGCTCTCAGAGTCGCCACCTAATATTTTTGAGAAATTAGGAAACCCATGACTCGTGCCAAGGCCACTGTTCGTCGTAACCAAGGATGCTTGGCTCGAAATCTTAAGTATGAAGGGGGAAGGTCATTAATTGAGCACCCCCGCTTACCAAATCAAAAGATCGACCTCTACTAAACCATAATATGAATTTTATTTTCTTTATATGTTCATGTTCGAATTAGTTAATAAATCCTATAATTTACTATATGAAGTACACAAGGTATAGACTAGTTTGCTCAAATTGAAATAATTCAATTTCATATTTTTTTTTGGGTTAATTACACTAATAGTCCCTATAGTTTGGGACTTGTGTCACTTTGGTCTCTGACTTTTCAACTGTGATACATTTGACCTTGAATTTTGAATCTTGTTTCAAATAAGGACAATTGAAAATATCATTAGATTTTTCAAGGGTAAAACCGTCAATTTGATAGAATATAAACTAATTTGATAAAAATAAATGTCCAAAAAATATTTTTATTTTTTTTAAATTATTTTTATCCACCAATGATGAAATTATGTAAAGTTAATAAAAATTACATGATTAATTTTTTAAAATTAATTTTACATGATCATCATCCAAACACATAATAAAAATTAATTTGGTAAAAAAAAAAATAAATGTCTAAAAGATTTATCAATTTTACATAATTTTATTTTTAGTATGTAGAAATAATTTTTAAAAATTCAAAAATATTTGTTTGACATTTATTTTTGTCAAATTAGTTTATATTTTATCAAATTGACAATTTTACCCTTGAAAAATCTAATGATATCTTCAATTGTCCTTATTTAGATTAAGATTCAAAATTCAGAGTCAAATGTGTTACAATTGAAAAGTCAGGAACCAATGTGATACAAGCCCCAAATTATAGAAACTATTTGTGTAATTTGCACTTTGTTTTTTAAAGGGTTTGAATTTGTCACCTCAAGGGGGCTTAAAGTTTGTGAATTTGCCACTACAAAGTGGGCTTAAAGTTTGTAAATTTGCCACAAAGTGAGCTTAAACGTACATTCATCGAATCATTTCAATTCAAACAACAAGCCTTCATCCACAGGCATTCAAGCAGTTTATCAAGTAAGCAAATAGCCATATGGTAGGGTGCTAAACATAATAAGAAAATTATGTACAAGCAGAATGCTAAAACATAAAAACTCTCATATTTACCGACGTCCCGCAAATAAGCTACAAAATAAAGTTAGTAAAATATGTATGATCCTATATACAAATCCTAATGCAATTTATACACAAGAATGCTTCTAAAGATCTGACTTCTAAAACATGACATGTGAAACATTGCAACACATGTGATAGCACACAAAATCACATAAGAATCAATTAAAGCACAAAGATGCAAATTTAGCCGGATCTAGGCATGAATCATGGATGCAAAGCATGGATATGCATAGCATGTCAGATATATACATATATACAGTTAGGGAAAGCGATTAAAGAACGGGATAAAAAAAAACGGGTGGGGAATTATTATAACACTTTAAATATTACAGACCTGAGGGAGATAAATAAAACAAAATCCTCACAAACACTCAAAATAAAAATAAAATAAAAAACTTCATATACCTTGGGAAAACAAACTGGACACAATTAATAACCCAACTCAGTAGTCTACTGCCGCATTCTACTCACTTTCTCCAATGAAATTTGAGCCTAACAAATAAGCCCAAAATTATGAAACCTAATGTTATAAACCTCCAACCATTACCATTTATTGTCAACCCAGCAGGCCTACACACCAGCAAATTACCATGGGCCCAATAACCCACTTGCAACTCATCAGCACATATTATGATATATATAAATCCAGCCCATGTACTCATGTTCCACCTTAGGTAGTTGCATTTCAGGAAAAAGAGCACCACCATAGTACTGTAATACTATTGAGTTACATGAATTTATCCTCTCAACTTGTTTTACAGCTCTATGGTCCATCCATACTATCACATTTCTCCCTGAATCACCACTCCAAGAAAATAAAACAAGGGAGCCTTCAGAATCCACAGTAACGGCAAATCCCAAACCCATTACTTCTTCCCCAGCAACATTTGCAAGGGAACATGCTGATTTCACGGCTGCACAGATTGCATGCCAAATATCAGTTGAAGATTGCTTAACACAATCACCCTTTTTCCAAATCTGTATTAGGCTGCTAGCAGAACCTAGAAGTTTTTCATTCTCATCAAACAGACCTACGCGGGCACTGCCGGTGCCAACATCAACGCCGAGAAAGACGGATGAGCGATGGTGGTGGCTTGGTGCAGAGACTGTTATCTTTTTGTTCTAGCCCTCCATCCGGATATACATATATATATATATATATATAAGTTATATGGAATTGAGAGAAAGAGAGAGAGTTTATGCATGCGTGTATCTGTGTGTGATAGGAGAGAGAAAGAGGTGTCGAAAGAGAGAAGAGACAGCTCTGAACAACCACCCCTCCCCTCCTTTTGTGTGCGTGTGCTATGTGTGTGTGTGTGTGGTGAAGCTCAGTGTGTGTGTGTGTATCAGTGTGTTGTGTGTGCTATGTGTGTGTATCAGTGTATGTGCATCCCTTTTTTTTTTATTCTTCAATGTGTATGTGTCTTTGTGTTTTTGAAAACAAATTGATCCTCTGTTAGCCCCGTGAGAGAAGGAGAGAGAGACCAGCTGTGTGTTTTTGCTCTTCCCCTCTGTGTGTAGCTCTGTGTTTTCTTGCCGAGAGGGAGCGCCGAGATTTTTGCATGTGGCTCTCTGTGACTTATCCTTTCCACCCTCTCACTTGCTTTCCTCTCTTTTCAATATTCTCCACCTATCTTTGAACCCCACTCCCACCGAAGTCAACACCCAAAGAGAGAGATAGATATAATGTCCCCATGCATGTGCTTTTAGTGTCATTTTTTTATCCTCCTCCACCATCAATAATTAATCTATACAACTTTGCCACTAACCCCTCATTGTGAAAAGAAAAAGATAGCCCACCCCATGTGTGTGTGTTTTCTTTTGCTCAGATAAAAGTTCTTCTCTCATGCCCCACGAGAAAGAGAGAGTCATCAACTTTGAACATTTGCTCCAATTGTATATCCCGCACCATCAAAACATCTTCACATGCTATCTTCATAATATATCCTACCAAACTCATCCTCATAATGATATCTTCGCCCCAAAAATACCCTGACTATACTCTATTATTTTTTATTTTTTATTATGTTCTATTTATCAAAATAGCTAAAATATACCAATTTATATAGCACCACCTAAAAATATGTACACACATATAAAATTACAAAATACTACAAATTGATAATTTGGCCAAAATGGGTGAGGTTTGGGATTAAAGCTTCAATCTGATTTTTCTGCTGAGAAATTCATAACTAACATATTCCAATTTTCATCATCAGGTGTTCAAAAGAAAGCGCCCAAGTCTTAGGGCCGATCAAAATGGGGTGTCTACACAGAGATTCGAAGTTCACGTCAAGGTTTTGGCAGAGTTTGCAACAGGCTTTGGAAATTGAACTGCGGATGAGTAGTGTTTACCACCCACAGACAAACGGCCAAACTGAACGAACCAATCAAACTTTAGAAGATATGCTTCGAATGTGTGGCCTAGATTTCCAAGGCAACTGGGAAACATATTTACCATTGGCCAAGTTTATATATAACAACAGCTACCACTCGAGTATTGGTATGGCTCCCTATGAAGCTTTGTATGAGAGGAAATACCGTTCCCCAATCTGTTGGGCCGATGTAGGTAACAGACCATTGTTGGGACCAAAACTAGTGCAAGAGACAACTGAAAATGTGAAATTGATTTAGCAGCGATTGAAAACTGCATAAAGCCGCCAAAAGAGTTATGCAAACGTCTGAAGAAAAGACCAGGAATATGAAGTAAGGGATCATGTATTTATCAAAGTAACTTCTATGAAAGGACAAACGCGATTTGGTGTAAAGGGCAAGCTAGCACCGAGATATGTGGAGCCATATGAGATTCTTAAGAAGATTAACCTAGTGACATATATGGTAGCTTTGCCACCGGTCATGGAACATATGCATAATGTCTTTTCACGTCTCAATGTTACGAGATTATTTGAGAGATCCATTACATGTTATCGAACCAACACATGTACTATTGAATAATGACTATACGTACGAAGAGAAGCTAATTCGGATTGTGAACCGCCAAATCAAAAGATTGAGGAACAAAGAAATTCCATTGGTAAAAGTGGATAGGCAAAACCACGGAGGGACATATGCAACATGGGAGACAGAAGAAGATATGATAAAGAGATATCCCGATTTATTTCCATTGGACCCAATGTTCTTCCAAAACGAAGGTAATTCAAGTTTAGAGGACCAAACTCTTTAAGGGGGGAAGACTGTAACAACCCTGACCCATGATTAACTATTAAGCCATGATTAAGTATGCCTAATAAGTAATTAAGATGAAATCCTGAGTTAATTACATGTGCATTTCATTATTTGTATTTCTATCTGTCTCTCGTAGAAATATCTGTTTGTGTTTATGTTTCGATTTGTGAATTGAAGGCTTTATCGGCATCCGATCATGAAATTGACTTGAATTATCTGTTAGTTCGAATTTTTAGAACATTATGGTAGGTTTAATTGAAATTTGATTCAGAACCAAATGATTAGAATATAATAATGCCAATTAATTAGTTGTTAATTAAACTTCTTAAATTAAGCCTATATAAGGCAATTTGATGACTTAAGGCTATTATTTACACTTTCATTTCTCATTTTTTGGACTCAAACGTAGAGAGAGAGAGAGAGAGAGAGAGAGAGAGAGACCGAGAGAGCAAGTGAGATCAACAAGGAAAAATGAGAATTACTAGAAATTCAAGGTATTGAACTAAGGGACTCGATCATTTGGGCATCAAGGACACAATTAAGCTTCTAAGGTAAGAATTTCTACCTCATAGTTTGTAATTTAGTTAGTTATTACATGAAATCAAGTGTGATGGGTGAATTAACATAAGAATTGAGCTTAAGAAGATGAATTCCTTGCATGCATGCATTTTTATCACATTTGGAATTTGAATTTCAAACAAATCTCATATGCATGTGTCTATCTTGATTTTGTTTTAAGTTTTCACCGCATTTCTTACCATTTGATCTTAATTGATCATGTTTTGGAAAGTTTAAGTTCATAACAATTCATATATGCCATGTCCATATCATACTCGTCAGCTTCAAGTTGAATTTTGGGCAATTGGCAAGCTTTTGGGTCATAATTTCATGAAATGATCCTTGATTCATCATATTTTTACAAGTTTGCATGTGTTTCCTCAAGTTTTGGGTCCAAGAGAATGTGTTTTGTTGGTTTGAATTTAAGTTTTGAGCTGGAAAGAGCAATTTGGAAATCCCAGAATTCTGCTCTACGCTCGAATGACAGATCCTGCGCTCGAGCGACCACTCTATGTTTTGTACTCCCGCTCGAGCGACAAATAGTTGGCTCAAGCGTAAAATTCATGCTCCCAGAAATTTTCTATTTTTGCAGATTGCTCGAGCGACAAGAGTTGAGCTCGAGTAAGGACCTGAGTCTCACGCTCAAGCAAGCGTTGAGCAGAAAAACCAAACAACCAGTACTTTTGCAGAATTTACAGACCACTCGAGCAACCGAAGTTATGCTCAAGCGACCTCTCACATTTTTGCATGTCCACTCGAGCAAAAGAAGTTGTGCTTGAGCAAGACCCTTGTTTATAGCAAGTTTTGTTAGGTGTTTTCAAAAGCATTTTGGCATCCTCATTGCATCATAAGCACTCCTAGACCAAGATTAATACATAATAATGAAGATAAGAAGTAGAAACATACCAAGATAGAACAAACTAAGTTTATGATTCGAGATGTGTATTTCAATACGTATTCATTTTATAACTGTGTAGGTCACACGCTACAAGATATGTGATTTGTCTACACTGTCTGTCTGTCTGCTTTCAGAGCCATCTATGAGTAATAACTTAGTAAAACTATGTTCAACTTTATTTATTTTCTATATATGGAATAAGATCTATTTTATAACATGTTATATATTTTATACAATGAATGATTGCCCAATTTCTGACAAGTAAGTTATCTGTTCCCGGTCCAGAGGTTTCTATATGAAACTGACAAGTTATCTATACTCGGCTGGAGGTTCCTTTATGGAATTGACAAGTTATCTGTTCCCGGTCCGGAGGTTCTTTTATGGAACTGACAAGTTATCCGTACCCGACCAGAGGTTCCTATATGGAACTGACAAGTATGACCCTTGATACTCTGTATGTGATATGTTAGCGCAAACGAATGTACTATGTAAGATTAAGTATGAACTCTGATTTCTGTTTATGTTTCAAACAAGAACATACATATATATTTGTTTCTATTTATTGAATTAGTTATGGGACAATTGATTTAACCCTTTACTCAGTTATTATTCACTGGGCTTTCGCTTACTGTTTATGTTATGTATGTAGGTGAGCAAGCACGTGACCAAGCCTAAGTTGTTACTTAGAAGAGTTGGGTCAGCCAGTCACTATGCCTCCTGAGGAGGTTTCCTTTGAGAAGTCAAGTTTTTGTGGTTCAAGCTTTTAAGACCTGTTTTCTTCTTGGTATAATACGTTGGGTTAAGTCCCACTTTTGTTTCATCTGTCTATGGGAATGATGTATGACTAATGTCTTTTTATGATGTCACAAGTGTGTTTATAAAGTTTAAAATTATTTGTCTCATGTATGTCTGCACAGCTCAATGGACTATGTAAGTTTTATATATTTGTTTTCGCGGCTCCTTATATTTTGTAATTTTGTTCAGAGGCCTTTGGTAATTCAATGATTATTGGCTGGTTACGACAGTAAGCTCTTAGAGGCGGGTTTGGGTCGTGACACGAGTGAACAGTTACTGATTGATTTTTTTGAATTCGCCTAGTTTTGGACGGATGATGGATTTGAGGTTCCTTTGGCCGCAACCAAACCGCCAAACCAAAAGCACCCCTAGTAATTTGTAAGACTTGTGTTTTTAATTTGTTTAGATATTTTATTTGTATTTTCAATTGAAAAAGAATATAAATATTCTGTTGAAAAATAGTTTTCTACTTGAATATATTTTTTGAATTGAAAAAAATAAATATATTATTTATCTATATTTTTTGGTTTTTAAATCTAACTCTGAAAATAATAAATAAAAAAGATGATACATGCTGGCTAGTTTTTGTTTTCAAAAACAGATATAGATGTAACAATATAGAGGCATACAATCTCTACTACTGCTCTGTTCATGGTTTTGATGGTTTGAATTGTTTTTATATTTTAAAAACTACAGATTGTAATACTTTATATAGATGAGGCATGCTATAATTGTAATATATGGATGAGGTATGTAGAGATTGTAATATTCTAAAATTTCAAATTTTATTTCTTTGGATGATTTATACAGTGATTATAATACTTTTTTAAGTCATTGACTGTAATAGTTTTATTTTTTTGAGGAAGTGCACAATTTGAATTATATTAAAAATTTATAAAATTTTAAATCGCTAAACAAATTTGCACTCATTCGCTAATCCGTTCAATTCATATCTGTCAAATTGATAGACGGATACGAATTAATTTTTTCAAATCTACCAATCCGATAAACGAATGATGGATTAAAAATTTCGTGGCGGTAAGTAACGTGCATCCAATCCTAATGTCATGGTTGGAGTACCAAAAAAAAAATAAAAAAAAAAAGGACCGAACGGCCCATCAACCTTCGGGTTCGGGTTCCGAAAATGGCAGGGAAAACACGGGCTTCATATCTGAGAGCTGCACAGAAATCATTTTCCGGAATCGCCAAGAAATTGAGGAAAAAAGCTTGGAATTCGATCTATGAAACCCTAGAAATCGTACCAGCTGGAAGCACAGCATACAGAGAGAAAATGGAGAATAATCAGTACGATCCGATCACAATGTTGAACCAAATGGTGTCAGAGCCGTACTACCTCTTCCACTTCCTCGCTTTCTTCTCTTACATTCCCGTTCGCTGCTCCGCCTCCCAATTCATCTCCCCTCACTTTTCCTCTCATCTTCTTCATCGGGTATATACACACCTCTTCAATAAGTTCATGCTTTCTTTCAATTTGTGTGTTCTTTTAACCTAAATGTTCCTAAAATTTCATCTATTGATGTTTGTTTCTCAGGAAATTCAAGCAGCTCTTGCATTTTCTGTATTGACTGTTGTCAAGGTGTATTTTTTTCAATTTCCCCTTTACCTTCATCAATTCATTCATATTTGACATATAAAAAAAAATGACCAAGTGCTTCACCAAACTACCAACATTTATATTTTTACTGAAATTTGATGAAATTTTAGAAACAGTAAGGATTGAAGTTGGTTTTCTTTCATTGAAAATGGTTAAAAACAGGCTTTTTAGGATAAGTTTGGAATTTTTCAACCAAAAAAAAAAACGATTGATGGAAAAAGAGAGTAGGATTGGAGTGTTCCATATCAAATCAAGCTTTTGGCCAATTTTCACTCGAATTTGATGAAAAAAGAGAGTAAGAATCGGAGATGCTCTTATAAATCTGATGATTGTGCATATCATTTGGATACGTAGGTTGGTTCTTATAGTACTACCTTTTTGTTGAATGTCAATTATGGTGCTACCTTTAAGTTTGAATGGGCAATTTGCTCTGAAGTGATTAATGGTAACATTTGGCTGTAGAGAATTTCTTCTTGTGTTCATGGGGCTGTAGCCTGTATCGACTGATTAGTTCATAATTTTTCAGAACTCATAAATATATGTGGGAACATTCCGACCAACAAATTATTGATCTCATCAATGATTTTGCTTACTTTAAGCACTTTTTTTTTTTTTTTTTGGAGAAAGAGAAATTTCACCAAAGTTGAACTTATGCTATATTTGCTTATGTCACATCATGGCGGAGCTCAATAGAATGGCAATAAGAGATGATTGGCCTATTAACCTGTTTTGAAACTGCCATATTCTGTCATGGATGAACGAACCTAATATCTTTGTAGGAAAACACCAATATTTCAAATTTTTTGTATATTTTGGTTTACATATAGTTCGAACACAGTTGGTAAGAAGTGGCTCTAATTTTTTTCTTCAATTTGTTTATCTGTGGCAGATGGTGAAAGTGGAGGCATGGGAGGCCTTCATTGCAGATACTCTCTTTTTCGCTAAGGTGGCCCTTTTTTTAACAGCTTAATTCTTACTTCTTCACAGTTTCTTGGTGATAATACACAGATATGTGCAGCATATTATGTGTTTGATTGCTATTTAGTAAAATAAATGTTTACTTATTTGTGATGCACCATAATTTGAAGTTTTTTTGTACTACATTTACATGTTTAACCTTATTCAAACACTGCTTTAGCAGGAGCCTCATGCATTGAGTGTTAGTGGTTCTCTTGATAGTATCAGGAGGAATTTTTGTTGAGTTGAGTTTGAAAGCCTTTCTAAGTTTTTATGTAATGTTGTAATTATGCTTTGAAGATCATGTGACGCCCACTTTTCGTGTAGTTATCCCTTAATTGTGGTGCTTCTTTATCTATGTTCTAATTGGAGGTCTATATTTTCAGATTTTTCTTGTTGGCATTGCTTTAGTCATGGATTACCACTTGGCTCTCTGGTACACGTTGGTATTTCTGGGTAGGCCCTACTGACTAGTGTGTTATTCAAATCTTTTGATGAGGAGAACTTCTACACTTTATGAGTAATATGGATACCTTCTTTGTTTTTTTTAAAAAAAAAAAATCATTTAAAGTACAAAGCATTTAATCTATCGTGCTGTTTTTTGTTGTTAAGACTCACGCAAGAAGGTTTCACATGTATATTTTATTATATTTTCCTGATAGTAAAGTTTCTTAAAGACCAAATACTTGTACGCCTTCTAGTGGTACGAGGTAAAATTGTATGGAATCTTGTATTCACATGGCTCTTTCCATGTTTCTTACATCAATACATTTTAAATCATCTCTTATTTTACAACATGCTGTAAATAGCTTGTGTTCAATTTTAATTGAAAAGCAATGCTAAACTTAGGACGAATTTTTGGTTAGTAAATGTGAGTCGGATGATAGTATTTGGTATGATGATTTTGAGCCCATTGCATTTTTTTTTTCTTCTGGCAGTTATATATATCTTGACCCAACAACCTGCCTACCAAGGACTAGGTATGAAATGAATTATGTTTTGGCTTCCTCTCATTTTCTAATTTTAATATAAATATTAAGATTTTATTAAGAAGAGGCACCAACAGCGTGCAAACCATGTACAAAAAGTATAAGGAAACTATACACCAAAAACCTATTCAAAGGTCTCTAAAAGTTTCTCTGAAATCAAGTGCATTTATGAGACAAAGCAATGACTATATTCGATATGATGACTGCAAATGTTTTTATTTTTTTTCTTCTGGGTTTTTATAGGTACTTCAAATCAATTAACTCCGTTGCAGTTGGAAGCTTTGCTGACTGAGGGGAACACATCAAGATTCTGGCTAGTTTGGTTCTGTTGACTTGTTATTGGAATTCTAATTATCATGATTTACAGTATAAATGTGTTTGCTTTTTAGTTACTTCCAATTGTAGAGGTCCCTAAAACAAGCGCATGCTGTTAAATGTTAATAGTTTCACACAGACAGATGCACATTGTCAGAAGAATCTATTTGACTTAAATTAGTTAGTATGCTACTTCCATATACATTAGTAAGTGAAATAACTTGAGTATTCCATTTCAACCATTGATCCAATTAATGCTGCATAATAACTGTCTGACACCTATGCCTCGGACAAAAATACTAAACCTTTGGAGAATGAGATTGTAACCTTGGGGAAGATAATGGCATGAAATAGTTGAGGAAATCTGTTATCATTGTGTGCACATGTGTGTGTGTGTGTGTGTGTGTGAGAGAGAGAGAGAGGACTTTGAAAGATAAGTTATGCACCAGCATCATCCTAAGTGTTTCACATGGGGATAAATTTTTTTTCCTTTGTACACTTCTGTCTATTGAAGCTTAATTTCATTAGCCAGGCCAATATTGACATCTTCTATGAGCTGCCAGCAAGCCTTTTGCATGGCTCTGGTTCATTCTTGAATGGAAAGTTAGTCTTGGGTGCATGTTTCCATAGCTGGGATAAAATAACTAAATATTGTAGGGAACTACTTTTTAGGAACACCGTGAAACATTATGAAAATTTAACACTCAGAGGGGGAACATGTTCTTTGATTATTTTGCAAAGGTTAACTCTTATAGTGCTTGATATTTTTTCACTAACTTGCCCATCCCTTCGCTTCCTAAACTAGTGTTTTATTTTTTCTTAATGGAAGTTGCTCAATAAATTTCTATTCCCATTTGGTGTTTTACTTACACTTGTTAGATCAGGCTTTTAGCTTCAGTTTTCCATGTTTCTACTTTTGATTCTAGTAATCACTATCCAGTTATTGGCTAATTGTTCTCACATTCTCTTAATGGGGCTCTTTGGGTGTGTAAGTCATTTGGTGGTTGTGTAAAAACTAAATAGGTGCTTGCCTGGCCTGACCATTTAGGCAGTCGTCATGTCATCATACTTCAGCCTATGGACACTTAATTGTATACTTTCATGCTTACCAATCTTAAGACGATGGCTGTTTTTCTCTTTCTTCTTTGAAAATAATCTTAATGGTGTGTCACTAGCTTTCACTAATGTTGACAATTGTTAATAATCATTGTATAAAAGAAGTTCTCAAAAAGATTTGATGGGAAATATGTGTTTTTTTTGTGTTTGTTGCTTGAACTGCAATATCCAGTTGTTTGGGTCCATGTCATTGCATAATTAGATTGTTATTCTGCAATCATATGTAGGTAATAGGATCACACTTGTAGAAGTCGATGTGCATGTATCAGTTTTCAGTATAATCTAAAATAAATGATGCCTCAGATGGCCAATGGTTTCTATTGGTTCTTTACCCAATTGCCTTCCAGCTGGCCCAGTTTGTTAAGCTGGTTCACCTAGATGTTTTGCCATTTTTCTTTCTCCATAGTCTATGATTTAGCTAACAGAAAGATCTGGGAGATTGTCACAGGACATTATTGGGAATAATATGCATTACTCTCTGACCTTTGTAGCATGACATGCAGAATGTTGCCATATTATTGTATCACATGACACTTGTTTTTTCTATTTTCCTTTTCAAGTTACTGACATGTTCGATTATTAACAGGTAGAATTTCGTGCATTGTCTTCATCTACTTGCATTCACACCAGTCGGTTCTTTCCTGAATTGTCAATTACGTAAGTGTTTTGCCTTAGTATGCACAAGAGTGAAAATGGGGAAACTTTTTCCATAGCTTGTGCAAGTTTTGAAAGCAAAAAGTATCGCATTTGCATTTTCTTGAAAATATTCTTTTGGTCCTTGTTTGTTTGCCTTAGTGAGCAATGCTACGTATCTCGAATTTGAGTTTGCCTCGAATGGTTCGAATTTCATTTTGCTAGTCGTCCGACAAAAAGACTAACAGCCGCGGTCGACAAGGTGACAATCGCAGTAGACAAGTGTTTCGCTCGGTCATCCGGCGGGTCGTCCAGTCGCTCGACCGGTGAACACAAATTCGAGCCATTCGAGATAGCTCAATTTGAGGCACCAAGGATTTTTTATTAGTATTATTGTTACTCTAACGCTATGTTTGATTCATCGATTTGGATAGGGATTTGGAAAAGGAAAGTGAAAATGTAGGTGAAACGTAAATGAAATATAACTACATTTAATGCACCTTCTCCCCCTTTCCCTTTCCAAATCCCTATCCAAATCCATGAACCAAACATAGCCTAATATAGTTGTCATTAGGAGATTTTTTTTTTTTTTTTGGGCTTATGGTTTCTTTTAACAGATACTCAAACAAAAATTTATCTTTTGGGATAGTTGATCTTGGCCTCTTTCCCAATGCTGCAGAGAAGTATGGAATCTCTCTAGGTAGTTTCACTTTCTAACTATCATATGATGTCTCAATTTCTTACATTGAAAAAATTGTTCTATGAATGTCATTTTTTCCTTTTGATACGTTTAAATTTGGGGAGTGGTACTTGTAGGGAGCAACGAAAAACTTCCAACGTATATATTGTTCGAGAATGCAGTGGAGGTTACACGCTTTCCTGAGGTGGATCTAGCTTCTAATCCTCCTATAACAAAGGTATCCTCGAAAAAATCATATTGCTCAGTATGTTCCATGTTGCTTGGGTTTAGTACTTTTTTGTTAATTGAATTATGATCTTGAAGCAACTGTTCTTATTCATGTTGGTTTGCATCCTGCTATCTCTTAATGAGTGCATGCTTAGAGGTGCACATAGCTTACTGTATTTGTAGTAAGTTCTGTCTGCCATGTTTCATATAGCACATACACAAGTAATGTTTAATTGATGGAAGAGAAGAAACCCGTGATGCGCTAATATAATTCATTGTTACTGCAAGTCTGCAATCACACCAACACTTAATGAAGTAGGGAGAGCTGTCTTTATCTTGAATGTTTTGTAAAAGATTATATTGCTGGTTTAAATTTGTCTTGGGAATTGAATGTTGTAAACTTGAATCTAATTAGTAATTTTGCATTTTAACATAAAAAGAAAAATATCTTCCCAAATAATTTTTTGAAGAAGGCCTCATTCAAGTTTTTAAAGGAGTTGGGAAAACTGTTCTTCCAATGAAGTAGTGATATTTTAATAGTGAATCCCTGGATTATGTCTTGCAGAAACTTCTTTGCCGGCATTTTGAGCTTGATCGACGCCTCATTGACTACATGAATGCTAAATAGGTGAATGATTCAGACGACGTGTTCTGCAATTGAGTTTTCTCGCTTCATTTCTTTCTATTTGTATTATTTTACAATTTTGTTTTGAGATGTAAAGTCACGTGTAATATAAATTTGAATGCTTGATTGCTAGAAATGTTGCCGGCGTTTGGTATTTGAGCCCTGGGAAAATTACCAAAAGATCTTGCAATATTTCTTTAGATTCTTAGTTTGAAATGCTTACGGTTGTTGACTGGGAAAAAAAATCTCTACAAACTTTGTTTACAAAGTGATGTGGCATCTGACTTGAATTTGCTGCAAAACTCTACAATCTCTTGTTTGTTTGTTTATTTATTTATTTGTTTTCATTTAATTGATTATTGACAAACATTAGATGTTAGGTGGAAGGTTGGCTGGATCATGGTCTTTCCTGTTTTGGAGGGAGCCCAGTTGAATAGAAACCTAGTCATTGTGCAGAGTGTGTGCAGGGTGGTTTGAGTTGGTTTTGGTGTCACTCTTGACGGATTGAGAATTTTTTTGACTCAACATCTTGCTCATCCTGAAAACTGGCAATCTGTTTGGATATTAGCAAATCTTATTTATTTATTTTGTGTTTTTTGAGAGCAAGATATTTAGCAGTTTTAAACCAATGGGTTGAGCGGACAAAAAATCTAGAATGAGGAAGAACATTAGTCAACATATGATCTATATTAACAATTTTAATTAAAATATTTATTATTTATTTCAAATCCCTACACAAAATTCGCCATTGATACTGATCAAACTCATATTTTTCATATTGATTTACAAATGAATGAAATTAAGGATACCTTTCAAAGAAGGGAAAATTACAAATAAGTGGTATTTTTACAAAATATTTATAAATTCATAAAAAAATTATAACTTTAATTATTAAAGTTGACAATTTTTTTCATTTATTTGTAAATTTTTTTGAAAAAAGTTGCAGTGAAGTGTTATTTCTCCTTCAAAGAATTCGGTTAATATTTGGGCAAATTACATATACCCTTTCGAGATTTAGCAAGATTACAGATATTCTCTTGAAGTTTGAGAAATTACAGATATTCCCTTGAAGGCACTATTTGCATAACAAATTAGGGAGCAAATTGTTATGAAAATATAAACCTCATGGGACAATTTGTTATAAAAATATAAAACTCAGGAGGGTATTTGTAATTTTCGAAACTTCAGGAAGGTATCTGTAATTTAGCTAAATTTCAAGGGAGATATATATAATTTTGCCCTTAATATTTTTATGAGCCAAGTGGGATTGCTAATCTAATCATAAGAGATTAGAGGTTAAAAGTAAATAAATTATTTTATTTCTCAATTAACAAAATCAAAGTCACGTTTGTCCTCTTTCTTTTCTTATGAACTCAAAAGGTCTTGTTAAAGTAAAAGTTACACAAAAAGATAGAGTTTCTCCAAATGTGAAATTACATATTTGAGCAATCCGCATTATATAGGTTTTGGACTTTTTCTCATTGTGGAACAAATCCAACATTACGAACAAAAATGTAACATTTTATTATAACATATTAAAAAACTATCTAGTATACTTTTTTCAAATGTAATAATGTAACATTTCAAAAAAAAATCTTTAGTGTATTTTTCTAAATGTAACACACAAAAAAAATCACTTCTCAATGTACTTTTCCTAAACGTGACACTAGGGATGGCAATTTGAACTCGGCCCCCCGACCCCGATTAGAATGGTTTTTTCTCGAAAAATACTCCTGACGTGCGGGGGCTGAGGACAATGATACATTTCCAGCCCCGGGCCCGTCCCTGTTTTCCCTGATGTGAAATTACTATTATATCCCTATATATATATATATAAACCAAACCCTAAAACACATACACAACCTCACACCACCTTTCATCTCTCTCTCTTTCTTCGTAGCTCATCTCCCTTCCCTCTCTCACCCATCGCTCCACTACCGCCTCCGCCATTCGACGATGAGAGTCGATCGCAGCTCATCTCCCTTCCCTCTCTCACAGTTGCTCTACTACTACCTTCGCCATCTGATAATGAGAGTCGAGCTCAGATTTGGAAGATCTGGTTGCGGCGATTGGAGATCGAGGACGTCATCGTTTCGTCCTCATCTCTTTTATCTCTCACAACTTACATTCACTTCTCTATCTGAGTTCGAGAAGATGACGTTGACGGCGGCGAATCCAAGCCCATCTCATCGAGAACACCTTGATTTTCATCGCAATTAAGTAAAAAATCACAAATCTATCTCTTTTTTTAGATAATTTTGATTTTTAGGGTTCGAGAACTACTGACACATTGCAAAATTGTTTGTTTTTTGTGCAATTTTAGGTTGAATTTGGGGATTTTGTAGAAATTTGATAGATCAAAGCTTTTAGACTCGTTTTTTGTTGACGATGATGAAACATGCTAAAATAAATTTTTTTTCCTTCTTCTTGTGTTGAACAAAATTCAAAATTTAAAATTCAAAAAAAAAAAAAAAAAAAAAAAGGATCAAGGATATTTCGGGGTTGGGGAAACCCGATTCCTGTTAGGGTGCGAGAGGAGAGTGATGGGTTCCACATTGGGGATTGGGATCAGGGTTGGGGAGGAGGATTTTTCGGGGATCGGGGACGGGGAGTGTAATCCCCAACCCCGCCCCGGCCTGTTGCTATTCTTACGTGACACTCTAATCAATATAATCTCAAATGTAACATTAAAAAAGTCCTTAGTATATTTTTTTCCAAACGTACTTATAGTTTGAAATTATATATTTGTCCAAAGCTAAGGAATTTTTGTATTCGTTTTGGAATGGTTTGAGGAATCTCATATCCTTTTTTTGGAGTGTTACATTAGAGTATTACACTAATGAGTTTTTTTAGAGTGTTATATGAGAGTGTTATGTTTAGAAAAAGTATACAAAGAAGTTTTTTTGGAATGTTACGTTTGATTGTTATATTGGAGTGTTACAATTTGAAATTAAATATTTGCCCAAAACTTACTAAAGAATTTTTGTATTCTTTTTGCAATGCTTGAAGAATCCCACATCTTTTTGGAATGTTTGAAGAATCTCACATTTCAAGTCATTTTTATACACTTTTTGAAATGTTTTCCAAATAAAAAAATTTTAATATAAAAATTCATCCTAATTTTGATTTATCATAGATTGTGTATCTTACTTTTTCTAGCACAAACAAAAAAAAGAAAAAAAAATGACTTGAAATAATGATAAATGTAAATCTAATTTTCACATAATAGAAATAATGATATAATTCTAAATCTAATTTTCACATAATATACTAATTTACCTTTTCAAAAGTAATAGAACTAATTAATAAAACTAATTGATCTAAAAAATTCTTAGAACTAAACGGGTTGCCATCACTTAAAATAAAATTTATAATAAATTTTCTTATAATCAATCCTAACCATTTAGTATTATCATAAATGAAAATAATTTATATCTGACATATGATTGGGTAATTAAGGAAAATGAATGAGAGCTCTAATTAGAGTTATCACTAGTGATGTGGCACTCACTGTCACAGTTTGTGTTATGTCTGTTTGTTTTTTGTTTTTTTTTTTTTTACTTTGCCACTTCATTAGTAGTGAGTTTAGAGTCACTAAATTAGTGGTCTCTGGCACCACCCGACAATTAAGGCATATTTTTGAATGTGAGTTATAATCCCTCTTTCATAAAAAAATTACTTATAAATTACTTATAAGTAATTTTTTACCAAAAAATTAATTATAAATATCTTCCCAAAATAACTCTAAACATGCGCTAGTAAAAGTGCACATTTTATTTGACAACTTTGATTGGTAGCTCGAATTTCATTCCCCCTAATCCCCCTAATTTCCATTTTCAGTAAATTTTTTTTTTTTTTTTTTTTTTTAACTTACCTTGCATTTTTTTTTTTTTGCCATTTTTGGCAATTTCGGGGGATTCGGGGCGGAGCTTTCGAGCTCCCCCGCTTTTCTCTTTATCTGAGGACTTTGGAGCGTGGAACACACGCTCCCGAAGGGAAGCGTAAGAAAATTGATTGTTCAGAAAAGAAAAAGGCCCCACACATTCGATCACGATCGTTAATATTCTTTTTGGTTGATAAGACACATGCCGATGATAAAAGTTGCGCCGCCGAATATTCGGGCTTTTCACATTTGATAGACAGTAAATTATTTCAATTTTTAGCTATTTTAATATGAATTGATTTTTTAAAATTTTAATTATTTTAGTATATGATTAAAAAATTTCGTTTGAAATAAATTTTTTAATCTTTTAATTTTTGTAAGAAAAAAATAAAATAATTATAATTTAAATGTGATATTTTACCTTATTAAGTTAAAAAATATATTTTATTTTAAAAAGATATGATTATAAATTTAATATAATATTTTATCTTTTAATGTTATTTTAACCCCAATAAAACTTAAAAAATCTCTTCCTAAGCACTTCTTTAGTGATTGTTGGGAAATGTAAAATAATTATATTTTTTAAAATTTTTATAAAAATATGTATAAAAAATATAAAATTAATTAGCTTGCTTGGTTGCTGTTTTCGGAAAATATTTTTCAGAAAATTTTACTTTCTTATTTTCTATATTTTTTTGTTTTTACTGAATTTTTTTAATATTTTAAACAATTTTTTACTTTTTTAGACACACCTAACATAAATACACCTAAAAAGTAAAAAAAAATCTTTTAAAATTCATTAAATACCAAAAATATAAAAAAAATATAAAAATTCAATACATTTTTTGTATTTTTATGTATTTATTAATTTTTTAAAATATTTTTTCACAAATTTTTTATTTTTTAGATACATCTAATTAAGGTGCATCTAAAAAAGTAAGAAAAATGTTTAAAATTTAAAAAATATTTACTAAAAACAAAAGAATACGAAAATAAAAAAATTTAATCCAAAAAACCCAAATCAAATACACTGAATATGATTTTAAAAAAATAAAAATGCTATATTGGCATTTCTCCAACAACCCTTTAAAATTAAAAGTAACCATAGATGCGCAGGCACCTAATCGGAGCCAACACAGGTGGGGCCGTGAATCGAGAGTGGGGCCCAGTCTCGATTTTTCAGCCGCTTTTATGGGCCCAACAGCTCCTTGTCGGCTCACGCCCCTGTCCCTGTCCGGCCCACTGGGACAGTTTTTCTTCTCTTTTTTCGCACCTCTGCCCTCCACTATCTACTCTCCGCGTGCCTTCCTATACCGTATGTGCACCGTATGTTGGTTGGGTTAACCAAACTGATGATGCACGTTAATCACATACATGCATCAGCACACAGAGGCATACATACATACATGGTGTGTATTGTAAGTCCATCCCAGCTATACCTTTCGTTTAGAATGTGAATTGACTTTTTTTCTTTTTTAATTTTTTGATTATTTTAATTTAGAATTAAAACGTCTTAGGATGAGTTTTTTTTTAATAAAAAAAAAAAAATGATTATAATTTAAATGTGATATTTTACCTTACTAAAACCATGCTAAACATAGCCAGAGTTATGTATGCAAGCTTTTTTTTACTCCAAAGTGCATGCATTCTAGGTTGGATCATATAAAGACAACAAAAAAAAGGGTAAATAAAAAAAATAAAATGGATCTTATCAAATTTGAGTGGGAAAAAATTTTGGTGGTTGATTCCAGTATTCAAGCAAATTTTATAAAAAAGCATAAATCTTATTGATTTTTATTGAGATTTTTGACAATTTCAAGAACATCCGAGTTAATTTATCAAACTAATAACATTGACAGAGGATGTAATTTCATAAATTTAACTTTACATGTTAATGAATTTTCCTGTATTTTATCAATTCCAAATGCCTTTTATCTTAATCAAGCTCACCCAATCAATTGAAGTTAACTCAATTGGTTAAATGAGGATTGGGTTGGGTTTGGAGTTTGAAATCTAGCCCGTTCTGTAAGCTTGTATGTCAATATGCTATCCAAACTTGCCTACACAATCCTTTGGCTTGTCTATTAGCCTAGTCTATATGTTTGATAAAAAAATATTAAAAAATAAAAAAAATTAAAAATTTAAGGTTTATCTCACCTAATTAGACTATACCCGTCGTGCAAAAGATGGCCCATTAACTTGCTCACGAGTTAGTCTTAATAAGGCTTGAATTTAATTTAAGATTTTGACCCACAAATTAGCCTGACTTGGTCAATAAAAAAAGCTCATTAAACTTTAACTAGTGAATAGGCTTAAGCACTACTTTCACAACTTGCTCCAACTAGGGATGTAATCGGTTCGGGACGATTGGTGTTTAGGTGAAATTTTGCACCGAACCGATAATGTCGGTTTTATTATATTGAAAATCAATACAGACCAAATTTTTTATCAAACCGCACCAAACCGCACCGATTCAATCGGTTCGGTTCCATGCGGTTTAATCGGTTTAAATGCTTTCAAAATTAAGTCATTTCTTAAATTTATAGTATAATAAATAATTTATATAAAAATATTAAATTAGCCATTTGTACACAATTTTAATCATATCTAATCTAACCATTCACAAAAATACAAATAAAAAATTAATAAATACTAAGGCTTGAAACTTTTAGTGAATTAGAATTAGAAACAAAATATAATTTCAGAATCAAAGTCTTGACATCAAAACAAAACCAAAACTTAAAACAATCATCCCATAAGTCTAAATCACAAGTCTATCAAATAGAGTCAAAATAGTCATTATATATTTAATATATATTATATGTAAATATATTCGGTCGGTTTCGGTGCAAATCGGTGTATAGTATACCAAAACCGGCACCAAACCGAAAACTAAAAAAAATTAATTTCTAAAACCGAACAGACCGATTCATATTAAAACACCGACCAAATATGACCGGTTTGATCCGGTTCGATCGATTTAGTCGATTTTTTTGATTTTTCTTACATCCCTAACTCCAACTTAGCCAATGCCGACCCTTAAACCTTATGGCTTTTAAGTTTTTGATATTGACAGCTTTAACATTGTAAGTGAAGCAACTGTCTTGGCATGCTACCTTATCTCATAAGTTAGAATCTTTCTATATTGAATATTGCACTCATGTCATGACTTTAATGTAATGGAAAAAGTATACAAGAATGAGAAGAACGTATAAAAAACTGTTTTTTTAATAAGTCTGCATTTGAATGCTTGGAAGTGGGGGAATTGAAAAAGGCACTGAATTTGGTCTGCCATTAAGTTTTTAACCAATCAATTTGTCACAACTTCACTTTCAAACCTTTGAAAGGTGGCCAATTTTAAGGAAGACCAATTTGTGATTTGAAAATAGTATGTATATATAATATAGAGAATTTTGCTTGTTTTGGAAAATTTGATAATGCTCTTTTTCTTGTTCTTGACTTAGAATTAGAGGTGGCCACTTACTTGGTGATCTGTCGATTTCGTTGAATTTAATATGATATTTTTTAAAATTTAAAATAATCATTTTAATTTAAAGATTTTGAGCTACTTATTTTTTAGCTTAAATTTAAAATGAGAAATTTTAACTTAGACCCACTCAATTATTAACTATTGATTTAAGGTTTTATATTATTATTTAGTTACATAATAAAATAATAAAAAATTAAAATAGCCAAATTCATTTAATAGTCCACCAAATTTTGTATAAAAAAAAACAAATAAACAATATATTGTATATACAGGATTGAGTGGGCGGTCTTAAAATTTATATTATTTCAAGATCGGTGTCAAATGGTTAAATCAAGTTTGATATCAACTGGATTTGGGGGTTGTTTGATATGTGTTACTTTAAGAACATCTCTAATGGTAATAGGTATTTTACCTATCTAAACATTGCTATAAAGTATACATTTTACTTTACCCACACTATTAAAAAAAACACTTTTTGCGACCGCTATAAACCGTCGCAAATAATAAAAAACAGTCGCAAAAAGACTTTTTGCGACGGCCCATGCGACGGCAAATGGGGGTCGCGAATATGGGGGTGGCAAATACTTTTTGCGACGGCAAAACAACGGTCGCAAATTATTTGCGACCACCTAAACTACTTATGGCGACCGTTATTTTGCCGTCGCAAAAAACAAAGAAAAACACTAATATGATCTTTTGCGACCATCTTGTTACCGTCGCAAAAAATAAAAATAAAAATAAAAACAAATAAATAAATAAAAGCATTGCATAAACTAATAGAAAACTAAAAGTTCCATCCTGTCCAACCTTCCATGAAAAGGATGCAGAGACATTATGAGGTAGCTTTTCTCCTCAGCCAAGATCATATTTTGTAGAGTAAAAATGCAGATTTTGTGCTTTAAGAGGTAATTAATCACGACTACCTAAATAACAGCCATGATTAGTTAAACTTCTGCTCCGCTGAGCATTTTTTTGAATTGCAAACAAAGATGTTCTGATTCATCCAAATTAGAGGATAAATGTGAAAACAATTACAAGTACACCAAAAACAAAATATCATGCCAATGTTGCAACAAGCACAGCAACTTCCTACGTTTACCAATTATCAGTTTCTCAATCAAATGACCACTAAAAATATATGTAAATCTGCAGAAAATTTACTTAATGCTTGAATTATTTTTTTCCATATGTCAATATGTTTACTGCGATTGCACACCAGATATGGCTAAACAGACCTCGTGTAGCATGAAAGGTGATTTACATTTTGAATTGGTGATAAAAAAAGATGAAAAAAAAAAAAAATCTATGGGTGCAAGTATTATAAATTTCAGACCGGTATTCTCATCATGACCGATTTCAAACATGGGGCTTCAAACAAAGAATTGAATTTGCTTACATCAACAGTATGGTTTCTCCGGCAAAACCAACACGAATCGCCAATTCAATATCGTCAATTGGGACTTCAACGCAAATTGCATCGAGCAAAGTACACTACCAAATAGATGAGTTACTTCGATGGGGTTATCACAAGTCGTGGATCGAGTGGACATCAATGATTGCGTAAACACCCGGGGTAGTTTGTCGGGGAAAAAAAATAGCTAACTATTCAAATAAGGGAACATAAAATCCATTTTATGCCATGCACATTAATTAGCATGCCTAACTTTTTTTTGAAAAGAAGTAAGTCGTGTATATTCTGATTAAATAGTGTAGTCATCAAACAAGTGAAAGATCTCAATACAATTAAAGCGGACTACGCTTATATTTTACAAAAGGATTACCGATTCACCAATGGTTCCTAGCATGTTAATCAAAATGATCGAGTATTACATCGCCTCACATTGGTCGCAAGAATGAGGCATGAGTCAATTTGGAAATTGAACCATACGCATATGACATCTACTTGAATGTTTATCTGTTAAATAATGTCATTATAAAAGTTGCTAGAATTCACTAATGCCAAGACTACATCTCACCGTATTTAAAGGTTATAAGTTAGAGACAAAAGCTACCAAGAGACAAGAGAGAAGTAAGAGAACAAGATCCAAAGAAGAGCGGTTTTTGAGATTTCCGTGCTAAATTTGAACAAAGATGGCTTGGAAACAAGATAATTCTATAAATTAAGCAAATAACAGGTATTATTTCTTTGAGCAATTACAGCTACATTTTTCAAAATGAGTGCCTGGTTGGAAGCATTGACCAGGTCATGAGTGGTCAATCAATTTTGTCAAGTTATATCTTTATGTGTGGTGGTGTGTTTCAGAAGTAACTTCGAAGAACCCTTTTTTTCCCGCAATCTATACAATGTCAAGTATAAGTAAATTAAACAGTATGCCATGTATCGCAAATGTCATAGGTAGGACAGCATAGACCTTATTCAAAAGAAGACAATAATAAAAACAAGGCAGATCAGCACAAAAGCTCACCAGAGTTGAGTTGTATCTTGGTTCGCTCTTGATTATGTAAGATTTCCTGGCAGATCCACAACAAAAAAATGGTCAGACATTGACAAACAATGTTCATGGTGGACACTATAAAATTATAAGTGCACAAATAATAGGAAAACATAATTCAAGCAATAACAGGGAAAGGAAAAGTGTACTACATAAAATATGATCTCAAAAGTCTCACATATATGCAACCACTGGTATTTTATTTTATTTGAAATAAGCTGCATCTGTTCAGGTGGCTGTAACCTATAACACACCATTTTTCAGTCACAACTAATCACAACTTATCTCTTTGTGGGAGCTTTTAAATCTAAAAACCATTTAAGTTATTGTACAAGTTCCATTTACAGCCAGTAGTTTACATTAACATTAACACTAATTAAAAATTATTATTATTTATTAAATGAAAAAATTAAGATATAAGTCATTTATTAAATGAAATGATAAACAGATTGAATAATATGGCTACCTTATTCCTAGAAAGCTTCAACATAGAAGTTCGGCAAATTTTAGAAGACAAAAATACAACATCAGACCACTCCCTTTATAAGAAGATTGGTGAATCATATAATTCTATCCCTAGAAAGCTTCGACATATAAGTTCTGGCAGCTAAGTGCAGAAAAATACAAGAAGATGCAGATCCAATAATTCTATTTCAAATGATGCTCGAAAAGAGATGCCAGATGTGGGAATTGCGTGCCTATTTCATTTAATTATCATAAATACATGCAGAAATATAGTAGAGTGGCATACCTATTCATTTTCTTTTGAAGCTTGTTGCCCACTAGATGCATCGGACACCTACAATATGTGAGTATAATGTGTTAATAATTTCCATATGTGTATATACAAATTGATAAAATGTAAAATTCGTTAATTTGTAAGTATTGCACCTCTCTCAAGCTCATACTCCCATACACCTGTGACTCTAAGAACAAAACACGTGCGTTAGGTTCTTGATCGTCAGAGTGAACCTAGACTCAACGTCTTGTGTCACGCTAGTGTGATCTCATCAATAAACGAAGGGCTAATGATTGAGATGGACCGCCTCACAAGATACACCGCACCTGTGGCACTCCTCTCCCATAGGTCTTGCAATACCCATGTCCATCATTCCCAACGATTTTATGATAAATCCCATCACAATACTCAATCGTATGTTGCTCCTTAGGAACTTTCCAAAGATGCACATTATATTTCTCCTACATTTTGAAAACATAAAGACAATGTTTGGTAAAAAGCAAAATATGTGTAAAAACATTTAAACCATAGACATACCACAATTGCCACCACATCGGGATCATTCAGGTTGTGTGCCCTCTTCCAGAGACTCATCTTATCTATCCGCTCTCCTTTATGTGTCATCTGCAATTTTTTCAAGTTAGGAGTCAAGTCTTTACAACATAATAAGTCAAAAGATTAGGTGCAACCACAAGTGTCACACCAAGTGCACTAGGTGCGGTATGCAATGCAAGACCAAATGCGATCTCAAATGATGCTTTAGGTGCAGCCACAAGATCAATACATTGAAACGAATATCGAGAAAGATGTCCTTCCTGTATGTGGAGGCCCACGAAATCCCTGATTAAAAGAATTCTTCTTAGCAATCGCCTATTACATTGGTTAGAATATCAAACATTAGTTATTTATCATTAAAACATTAAGTAAAATTTTATAAAGAATACATATACCTGCACTTCTTTACTCGCCCAATATTGCACAAGTTTCCTCCACTGGCTTGGCACTATGTTACTAGGTACTCTAGAAGCAATGTCTGGATCATTCTTGAATGGAACCCAATACTTAGACTTTGTCTTGCTTTTATGATCTTTCCACGATGTCCTACAAAGTCGCATACAAACCTCCTTGAATTCATCTGGACAATATACCAAGTTGTCCTACAAAGCACAAATTGAAAGCCAATTTCATTCTCATAATTATAGAGCATACACAAATGCACAAGCAAGCTAATAACTAATAACTAAACACAATTAACAAGAAATCAGAAATCAAATAACTAATAACTAATAACCCGAAAAATTCAAAAATCTAAGCATAAACCCTAACGTAATTAGCAAAAGGAAAACTATATACCTTCACCTCGCCAAATATTTTCCTTTATATCAACATGCATCACATTCCAACCGAGATATGTAAGTGGGACTCTATGCATACGATCAACCCCAATTGTCCCTTCAACTTTTTGCCATCATCCTCCACCGGCTGAAACTTATCATCAAATTTTACTTGGATCTTAGTGCCTGTACCCCATTCCTTTATCCCTCGGGCGAATCCTCGACCTCGTCGTGTTAAGGTAGTTGATATTGTATGTGGAGATGAAACAGATGAAGAAGATGGTCCATCCATAGTACGAGGTAGCGAAGGACTTGCCCGCACACGTAAAGCCTCATCTATAGTGCAAGGGGCCTTAAAGGTCTTCTTCTTTCGCTTCATCCTAAAATGAAAAAAATATGAAAAGGTTAATACACAAGAAATATGGATATCAATTTACTAATAATATAACACAAGATATAAATATAAACAACTAATACAAATCAGTTTCAAAACAAATAGAACTTCATTAGTAAAGTTTACCTCGAAACAGATGAAGAAGATGGTCCATCCATAGTGCGAGGTAGCGAAGGACTTGCCCACACACGTAAAGCCTCATCTATAATGCAAGGGGCCTTAAAGGTCTTCCTCTTCCGCTTCATCCTAAAATGAAAGAAATATGGAAAGATTAATACACAAGAAATATGGATAGCAATTTACTTATAATATAACATAAGATACCTATTAGCATCCTCGGTTGTCTTCCCAACAATTCTTCCTTTTGGCGATACTGATAACTGTCAAGATTACAAGTTAAATTCAAAACCAATTTAATACATAAAAAATAGCATCAACTAACAAGATAAAGTCATAAAAAATACGAATACTGACTAGAGAGGCAACATCAACTCCAATTTCATCTAGGACCTGTCAAGTAAATAAATAAATAAACAAACTACCCAACATGTGTCATTCAATTAACAATAACGAAAAACATAAATCATTTTGATTCATAAAAAACATAAACCAATAGAAGAACAAGAAAAATTAAACAATGAACCTGGTTGGTTAGCTCTTCAGTTTCCTCTTCAGTCTGCTTAGCTGGGGACATTTGTTGTAAGCAAGCTTGTAATTTTGTTATTTGTTGCCTAAGATTGATTAGCTGACATGCTGAAATTTTAGTTGTTGCCTGCAGAATGCAAATACAAATAAAAATAAGAAGATAAATCTGAATATAAAAACAAGAAAGAGAAATACGTTCCAGAATGTACCTCATTTCCTGTTTTAGCAGTTCTCTTTATCTCCGTAACAAGCTTCTTTTCCTATATCAACAAATAATTTATAACCGACATTGTAATTGAATAAAAAACATAAACATTACCTATAAACTCTTTAACATACTTTCAATTGCAAGGTAGTGATTTCCCTCTCAATTGCATTGGCCATTTCAAAGAACAGAGATCCGTATGCAAGTCCACAACGATGTCTCCTACGCTCGTAACTATTAGAACCGACATTGTAATTGAATAAAAAACAACCACCACAGCAAGTAAACATTTATTATAAAAAGAAAGAAAATTTTTATGAAGCTCTACACTTGATAATAAAACAACACATAAACATATATAAATTTCTCACAAATTCAGCAATTAAGCACGAGACATTTTAACAATATTTAAACTTTTCTTACTTGCAAATAATAGAAACCTAAGAAACACGGAGCATAGTTCAACCCTCTTGCTCACCAATCACAAATGAAGCTCAACCATCTTCATCAACATCAATTGTTGTTCCTTCTATTCCTTCTCTCACCCAACCAATTTCTTCATCACGAAGCACAGCGTTGTCTTCCAAATGTTGAGTCATATAGGGTTCAACTTGAGGGTCATCATTAGAATTCATATCAAAAACACCTCTTTGAGACATCTTTACCACAACTTGCCAATCTGGTTCCAAAGGATCAGGAACATGCCAAACTTGCTCGGCTTGGGATGATAATATAAAAGGTTCATTGCTAACACGATCGGTTGGGTACAACAAACGATTGAAGTTGACTAATGTGAATTTGAAAGCGTCTTCCATTTTCCCCCTAGTGTTATCAACCCAATCACACTTAAACAACACATATTTCATATTGTTAGTGTACCGGATTTCGACAATATCAGTCAACTGTCCATAGTAGTACCGGCAAGACCGACGCTGGACTCTTGTCCTTCCGACTAGCATAACTCATTGTGTCGACCTTTAAAGCTACACCACTATTTTGAGTCACCCGACGATCATCCACAGCCTTCACACGAAAACGAAACCCATTGATAATGTAACCATTGAACCGCCTAGCCAAGGTATGAGGACCGTCTGATAAACTATTGATTTCTTCAAGAATGTAATATTACTTGTCCTTCGCAAGGTCGAACCTATTAAAAAAAACGAATATAAATTCAACTTCAACTTCAACTCAAAATTTATGTATATTTAGATATGTGAAATGAAATGTCTAAATACATACATGGTCCTTAAACCAAGTGTAGAATGTTTCGAAATGCTCAGATTGAATTTGATGATCGCTTGCACGTGGCATTTTGCTCTTAATGATTTCAAGGTGTTTGCTGTGTAAATTGGAAGAGAATAGTAAATATCATATAGATTTCACTTTAGAATTTTACAATACTAGGAAAGTGATAAATTACCTTATGAACGGTGCAACTGAACTTGTGTTGAACAACACATATCAGTGACACTGTTGTAATTCATTATCATTAAGATAAAATGTTGTACTTTCGCCTACAGCTCGACCCATGTTGTTATCACCTTAATTGTTTCTCCGTATAGCTAAAGGAATAAGTTGTTGCATCAAAATATGACTATCATGGCTCTTAAGACCCCAAATACTTCTATCTTGTAAGCGCACATGTCGCGAGATATTGGATGCATAACCGTCTGGTACTCTTACTTCCTTGAGTACTTTGAGAAACATATCTTTCTCATCATTGATCATTGTGAATTGTGCAGGAGGTACGTAAACTTTATTGAACCCTCTTGACTGCAAGTGCAATGGTTTTCTGATATTCATTTCTTGCAAATCACGTCGAGCATTCACATTATCTTTGGATTTTCCTCCAACTCCTAGTATTGTCCACAATATATTATCACAGACATTTTTCTCTATGTGCATCACATCGAGATTGTGTCTTATTAAGTTGTGCTCCCAATACGGCAATTCATAGAATATACTTTTTTTCTTCCAATTATGGCTTTTTCTTCCGTTATTTTCCCTCTCTTCTTGTCTCCTGAACATTTCCTTAAGGTCATTCCTCTTGTACTGACTAAGGACACCTTCTGATTCCAACTGATGCAACATCTCAGATCCAGATAAAATTTGAGGTTTTAGTCTCCATTCTCGACTACCATCAAATGATACTTTATCCTTTCGAAATTTATGATTAACTGGTAAGAAACGACGATGACTCATGTATGAATACTTCCTACCATGCTTCAACCAATATGATTGAGTTTTCACATTGCAGCAAGAACAAGCATATTCACCTTTCGTACTCCATCCTGATAAGTTGGCATAGGCAGGAAAGTCATTGATTGTCCATAACAAAGCTGCATGCAATTGAAACATTTCATTGGTTGATGCATCAAATGTTTGTTCACCTTCATCCCATAATTCCTTCAACTCCTCAATCAATGGTTGCAAATACACATCGATCTTATCGCCAGGTCCTTTTGGCCCGTCAATCAGCACAGACAAAATCAGATTTGGTTGTTTCATGCACATCCATGGTGGTAAATTATACGGAATCAACACAATTGGCCAAGTGCTATGAACTATGTTCATTGATCTAAATGGGTTGAATCTATCTGTAGCTAACCCAAGACGTACATTACGACTATTACTAGCAAAACAAGTGTTTCGCCGATCAAAGTCCTTCCATGCGAGGGAGTCAGTAGGATGCCTTAACACACCATCATCAACCCGTTCTTCCGCATGCCATCTCATGAGCTTTGCCGTTTTCGATGACATAAACAATCTCTGCAACCTTGGCTTCAAAGGGAAATACCTCATCTGTTTTGCTGCTACCCGTTTACCATATTCCCTTTCATCATTTCCAACACTACCATTTTGTTTCCATCTAGAACTACTGCATATAACACATTTATCAAGCTTTGTATCCTCTTTTCTGAACAACATACAACTATTGGGACAAGCATCAAAAGTCTCATATGTGAAACTCAAATCTGTAGTAACCTTCTGAGCTTGATAATATGAACTTGGAAGTTTTGTGCCCGTAGGAAAAGCCTCATTCAAAAGTTCAAGTAACATGTCAACGGACTTGTCGGTCCATTGATTGAGCACCTTCATATGCAAAATTCGAACAATGAATGATAGTGAAGTAAATTTCTGACACCCCGGGTACAGATCAGTTTGTGCATCTTCCAAAAGTTTAAAATATTTCAGAGTTTCGTCATTTGCCCCTATCCGAACCGGATCATCTTCCTCTACATGGTTTGGATCACTTGCCCCTGCTTGGGCTGGATCACTTGCTCTTGCTTGGTCTGGATCACTTGCAGTTGGTTCATCATTCTCAACACCCATATGTGGAATTCCCAGGGCCTCTTGTACCATCCCAACCACATCATCTTTAGTCACTGAATCCGCCATTAATGTTTGGTTTTCTTGGTTACCACGTAATTGGACATAGGATTCCCCATGATGAATCCAATTTTTGTACTTTTTTACGAACCCATTGGAAATAAGATGCTCCCTCACAACCTCTCGTGAAAAATTGTATCGATTACTACAAAATTGACATGGACAACTAATCGATAAACTTTCATTTCTATTGTTGTATGCAAATCTCAAGAAATTATCAATCCAATTCACATAATCAATTGACATCCGATTTGGCAAATCAATCCAATTCTTGTCCATCTTTCTATTTCTTTAACTGTTTTTGTACACATCCATAAAAAGAATGAGTTTACAAAGTATCACAATGACAAGTGCATATTATAGTTCAAAAAGTACACCAAAATCAATATAGGAATTATGAAGATGAATAGGTTCAACTAGTGAGCAATGACTTATTTTTTGATTTTCAATATGGAAGTAGTCCAAAATCAATATATAAGGGCAAGACATGCATTTATGAACCATATTTCATATAACACTTTGGTAGACAAACTGCAGCATAAAAACATCAATTTCTTAAAATACTAACGGAAATTGTGAACTTAAATTATTTTCCTAAACAAACAAGGGAGGCAAAGTTGGACATGAACATGACACGTTCTACAGATGTAAAGTAAATGAACGGATGAGAATACTACAATTTTACATCTCTAATTTAGCAGGATGGGTTTGACTAAACTTCCATTTCATATCATCTACTTACTACTCAACAAACAAAAAGAATCCATAGCATTGCTACACTGATGCAGAAACTTTATAATACAATGAATAAATTACAGGTACAAGTTTCCACTGTCATAAGGATTTTATTTCCATAAAAAAGGACAAGATTAGCTCAGAGGATGGACACCTAATTCCCAGATCCAAACACTGTATATCCATACATACACAAACACACATGTATGGAATATAACTTATGATGATAGATCTATACTCACAGTAAATGCCAAAACCTAATAACAAATTGGTTATACATATATATATATTGACTGTAGAGATACACAGTGATTACAGATGTGGGAATTGCGTGCCTATTTCATTTAATTATCATAAATACATGCAGAAATATAGTTCCAGCTATTTGGTGAGCAAGAAAATGAATTACAGTGCATTCCAAAGGATTCACCGACAAACGTACCAGAAGGCATGCCAATTTGACTTGCTAACTTAACAAGGTTAAACCTGGTAAGCTGATGTAATATACAATTCACTGTGATAATTTCACACAATTCATTGAAGTGCTTTGTAGAAATTATAAAAAGAAAATGTCATGGATTTAATGCTGAAACCTGAAGGACATGTTTATGAACTCTACATCCAATATGCCTTACTAGTCATGGATTTTTTGCCTCAAACAGGATGAATTTCAAGATTTGTATCTTGTAAATGTCACAGAGATTTATGTTCTGTATGTAATTTAAATAGAAAATGAATCTTTTATATCAGTTAAGTAAGCTTTGCATATCGGAAAATCTAACAATTCTGGAAAGTTCTGGAAAGTTCTATGCCAAATTTGAATCTTTTATATCAGTTAAGTAACCAAACTTCTGGAAAGTTCTAAGCCAAATTATGGAGAGGCTTGTCTCTCTCTCTCTCTCTCTCTCTCTCAGTTGGATAGGCTGAAGACAACTTGAACTGAGCAGGGTGAGGCATCATGACAGACATTCACATCTAGCCACCATGTGTCAAGACCTCTGAGTCCTGGGTGCCAAGTCATTCAACACACTGAGGCCCTACCAGCAGCGCTAAATATTGTCACAATACTGCATTTTTTTTTATGTAATAACAGTAGCCAAATAGAGGGCAGATTGTCTTGCTTTCATTGGTTTGATGATTGAAAGATTGATTGACAAATCAAGAAGCAAAAATGTTTTATCCTAAAGTACAATCAATTTATTAACCAAATAAAATAGTGTACATTGATTCAAAGAGAGAGTGAGAGAGAAAGGACATTCAAGTCGAATAACAAATTATCCACCCCTAGAATTTAAAAACAACTAATGTGATTCCTCCCCCAAAAAAAAAAAAAACAAAATAAGAATTGGGTAAAACAAAATCACCAAGTAGCAACGAATAGCTTTTACATATTTATACACATTGCACACACAGATATACGTATAAAACACTATAGAAGGGCAAGATCATATCATGGATTGTAGTGTCTAGAAAGGGACAGAACGGTACTACACACTCATTCAAGGACCAGAATCCCAGATTGAGAAAATAAACTTACATTAAAATCTATTGTAGTCACTCTTGGTAAATTACCATAAAATGAAAATTTAGAAATCCTAACCTCATCAACGGGAAGCTCAACTCCCACAAAGAACCTCCAAATTTAGTGCAAAACTTGTGCCAAAAATTGCATAGGGCACATGTCTAAACCAATAAATTATTGCAATATTTCAAATCAAATCCACCACCCCACAGAAAACTCCACCCATCCCGACAAAGAAGCAACCAAGTAATCCCTAAAAAACTAACGAGTTCCACATATCACAAACCAAGCTGCCCTGCAATGCATCAACAGATTTCTGTCGTCTCTGTTCATCTAAGCAAGAAAACATCCACAGGAGATAAAATATTTCCAACTTACGAAAGTCACTCCATAGTTAGAATCTTGCTTAAAGCTGCTGGTCATGTTATCAAAGCAACATTAGGCAAGGCCAGCAATACCACCCTACAAAGAAAACTCTATATGTTCACAGAAGGCCTTTCAGTTCATACAAAATGAACTTCATTCTCTATGGTGACGAGGCTGATCCCCCCCTCCCTCTTTCCAAATCTAGCTTGTTTCTCTTGATTCCCACAGCTCAAGGGAAGAGTTTCAAACCCAAATGGAGGATTGATCCATAATTTTCCAGTAGAGAATTAAATACCTAGCCAATAAGGATGACTGCCAAGAAAAGGACTACTGATATTGGAGTAAGCATTGGAGAGCTCAGAGAATACACCAACAGTTTCATTCATTATTTTTTTTTTCTTTGACATGTATTTTGAAGGGAACTCTACTGCTCTTAGGTATCAAACTCACTCTCAACATGCGGACAAAACACAAAATCTTTTTTCCTTTCTTTTATCCTTCCCTTCAGTGGAGCTATTGCTCCAAAAGAAAAAAACCAACCAAACATTTGTATTGACCTGTTAAAAAAATAATTATTTGACAATATCAGTTGCACAAAATTAATGTGAGTGATATTGGAAAATATGAATAACAAACCATGGATTGGTCACTTTCCCCCCTCTCTTCCCCTTGGTAGTTGTCCCACCATTTATTCATCTTTTCACCCTTTCTCCTCTCTCCTTTTTTCCCCTTTTCAAATTTGACTTGCCAAGTGAGCTTTATAGACTTGTATATATGAACTATAAAAACCCCTTACATTCTAGTGATTCCCTTCCCCATCTCTTTTCAATAACCACTGAAAAAGTGCAAGTTAAACAACCCCCTCCCCCCCCCCCACACACACACACAAAAAAAGAAAAGAAAAGAAAAAAGACAGAAAGAAAGAAATCCGTATTTAAAGTCACCCTCCATAATAATAAACTTCAAGCCATGGATTGAAACCTTTCTTCTGCAACATTTTGCATAATGTACAGCCAAATCTACAAAACAATCTCAAACTTCCCAAATTCACAAGTAGAAAACACATTTGAGACCCCTAAAAAGCTTTCCTGAATTTACCCACAATGACATGGCAGGTTACATGATTTGTCACAAACTCAATCATGTAAGAACCAACTCCCTTGAAATGTCATTCTGGGTGAATTGTGGGTTCTAATTTATGGGTCTCTACTCTAGCATTCCTCATTCACAAGCTCTTCATAACTCTGAAACACAACGCAGTCTGTTGACCAGATATAACAAGCAAAACACAGCATCCACATATAAGGAAAAAATCAAGTTCCATTGATACTACATACACTTGAAAAGAACATAGAATTATTTTCCTTAAAGGGAACACACTAAAAATGTATTCCTCAATACAGCAATCCTGCATGTGGACCGGTCATTCAACATGGTTCTGTGGAACATAGCACCTATGCCATGCCATCTAACAGCAAACTTCCTCAAGATGGCATTACTGTAATTATTAAATTCACCACAAAATCCAGGGAGAATCAACCTGAGAGCCAAACATATACTTGGCTTCTATAACATGATTTGGGATCGATGAAATAAGGGGATGATGATGATGATGATGATGATGATGATGAACAACTCTATAGTTTATACATGCAAAATGTACAATAAATCAGCTTGTAAAATCAAAGCAACAACAAATTCAAGTGAATTGTGAGTAAAATTGAAATCAAAGGGTGCAGAGCAAAGTATGAATCAAAGTTATGACATACACAAATCAAGCACAATATTAGTTCAACTTGAGAGAGAGAGAGACAGACACAATGGAGCTCACCGATCTGAATCGCTGAGATGAAATTCGATTTCGATTTCGAGAGAGAACTTTGAAATGGCTCTGATGAATCACCGAGCTGAATCTCTGAATCACAGAGCTGAACTGACAGAGATAACTAGGGTTTAGATAGCACACACAGAGAGAGAGAGAGAGAGAGAGAGAGAGAGTAGCTCACCGATCTGAATCGATTCACCGATCTGAATCGAAATCTTCATAAACAGCAGATTGAAATCTTCGCTTTGTATGTGAGAGTTCAGCCCCTTTAATCGATCAAAATTTTCAAATCTTCTTCAAAGTGAGATTCGAGCGAGAGAGACTGAGATTCGAGCGAGAGAGACTGAGATTCGAGCGAGAGAGTCGAGTGAGAGAGACATGTTTTGAGAGAGAGAGTTCAGATTTGGGAAATAAGGGAAAAAAATTGGGGACGGGTCTAAGTTTTTTTTAATGGCTTGGGGTTTTTTTTATTTTGAGAGAGAAAGAGAGAGTTCAACGGTTGGGTCAATTAAAAAGAGGTTTTTTGCGACCGCAAAATCAACGGTCGCAAAAAAATAGACGCAGAAAGTCATATTTCTAGTAGTGCCATCAACTGTTTCATGTTTCTATTCTAACCATACTTTGTATTTTAGCTATTTATCCAAATATTATTAACTTTATAGAATGCCACATTAGTAACAAAGATGGAGGGAAATAATCCTAATGATTAAACACATTTTGCCTAGCCTTGAAAGCTAGCTACATGTAGGTAGTGAATATGAGTTGAACTAAAATGCCTAATCATATGCCTAGTACATTGGAGTTGAAAAAAGTGAGTCATACTATGTATTTTAACTAACAAGCATTATATACTTAGTGGGTTGGAGATGCTCTAACACATTTTAAAAAAAATCTTATTTAGATTACGTCATTTCTTATTTGTTTGCATCAATTTTCTACTATATTGCACATCTTTTTTTTATAAAAAATTAAAAAATATACTTATTTAGATCATCTCAAATAAATTCTTAAAAGGTAAATTACATTGGCAACATTGGCACCCCTTAAGGTTTATGTTTATTACAGTTTTTCTCCTCACCTTTTGGAAATTACATCCCCCTCCCTGAGGTTTAAAGTTTCATTACAGATTGCTCTCTGAAGTTTAAAGTTTCATAACAGTTCTCCCCCTTACCGTAATGATCATTATACATAAAATTAAATTAACAAAGGGGTGTAATTTTTCAAATGTGAGGAAGAGAACTGTAATAAACATAAATCTCAAGGGGTGTTAGTGTAATTTATCCATTCTTAAATGATATATATTTTCTTAGGGAAATTCTATTTCCACACAATTAATTAACTAAGGGCACACATTTAATGAAATTTTAATTTAATGACAATTATATCCTAAATTAAAATGACCATAATAGATATCCAACACCTATAATATTATATGAAAAAATTATCTTTACACATCTTTTAAGAACAAAAAAATATCAATATATACATTTTGATCTTAGATTTGTTTTTTTCAAAATTTTTTTCTTCTCTTTTCATTTCTTAATCCATCAAACACGTACCTATAATATATATGGGTTTTGATTTGTAACACTAAAAAGTTGGGCACTAATGTCCCTAATTTTCATATAAGGCAAAAAAAAAAAAAAAAAAAACAGTTATCCAAAATGAAAATTAAGGACATTAGTGCCTAACTTTTTAATGTCACAAATCATTTTTGTAACATATATATATATATATTGTTTTTGAACGAAAGAACAGAGAAGATCTATTAAAACTATAAAGCATGACAGAAAGCTAAAGGGGGATTAGAGACCTAGTAAATTGGCAAGGTGTCATTAAGAAAGGCTTTTGCAGTCCAATGGGCAGCCCCGTTTGGCTCAGCTAATTCAATTTATCAGGAATGTAAAACTAATTCACAATGAACCATTGTATTATTTTCTAATTCCTTCATTTTTATGCAAAATAACAAAAGCTAGATAAAGAATTCAAATTAATAAGAACATTTGAAACCCAAAACTGGAACAAAGAGAAAGAAACATTGGGTCTTCAAAATCATAAATCTGCAAATGTGGAAGTTGAGTAAATCAAAAGTGTGTGGAAATAAGGGTTAAGTGGTGTGTATATAATAATTATGAGTGAAGAATATAATTGTAATTTTTGATATATAAATTGAAAAAATTAATCAATAAATAAATTAATAAATATATGTGTTGAAAAAATATGTGCATTAAGCTAATCAAATGTGTCGAAATAAAATTTCCCATTTTCTTATTCCATAGTACAGGCCGGTTATGAACACAACTTGATCCATGAATGGAAGTTTAGCGGATATCGAGCTCATATTTTCAAAGTCATGAAGACTAATATATAAATGCTTCCTTTTTTCAACTAATATATAAATGCTTCCTTTTTTCAACTAATGATGTCATGATATGTTTAAGAATTGATATTTTCTTTTCTTTTACAATACCAAAGATGTCAAGAACTCGTGTTTGGAGTTGACGTATAAACCGTCAGATTGAGGGGTAATTTAGAAAGTTGGTTAAAAATTAATTTTTTGATTTTTTTAGCCTTTTTATATATAAAAAATGTAAAAGATAGTGGGATTCAAAATGAATTAAAAGTTAAAAATTAACTCTTAATTAGCTTCCCAAATTACCCTTGATTTAGGAGTGTAAATTTGGCCTGGTCTATGTCGGGCCTCGCAGGCTTCCATCAGAATTTAGGCCAGGTTAACCCAGTCCACAAGTCAAAAAATTAGGCCTAGGCCTAGGATGTCTTCGGGCCTTGGGCTGGTTGGTGGGCCCGGGGTTGGACTCAAGCTTGGGTGAGCCTAAACATTTTTTTTTTTTCTATCAAAATTTTATTATGTTTCACTAAAAAATACACTGGGTCTCAGGTGGACCAGGTCTCGGGTCGGGCCTTGAGTGGGCCTTAAGCGAGCTAATGGACTGAGTCACGGGCAGGGCCGGGCTTCAAAAATGATGGCACAGGCCCAATTCCAGGATCTCGAATTAGGCTTGGGCCCAAATGAACCCAAACAGGCCGGGCCCACCCCTGGTTGCTGGAGGGCTTCGTGCCGTTACACTGCTACCTGAGTTATTGTATTTTAGTGAGAAGTTAAGAATTTAAGGTAGCGTTTGATAGAATTTCTAAATATGATTTGAGAATAAAGTTATATTTTGAGTTTGTGAGTTTTGAAATTATAATTTGAGTGTGAAAAATTTGTTTGGTGAATGAGTTTTGAAAAGAGTGAGAAATTTTTGATGTGACATATGATATTTAATACAAAAACTTACAATTCATAACCAAATACACAACTCAAAATTCTATTCAAAACTCACAAAAACATTTAAAAAATTTCGAATTTTTTTTTATTTAACATATAAAAAATAGCAGGTGTCAATTGTAAAAAAAAAAGAAAAAAAAGGCACTGTTCCGATCAACCGACCGGACGTCTGGAAGGACGACTGGTTAACCTAAATTTTCTCACCTTAGAAAGAGTTTTTAAAAATGGGTGTGAAATTAATTTTTAAAAATTCTAAACAACAACGACACACTCAAAACAATGGATAGAAATGTGTTTGGAGAGGTTCTCCAAACACAGCCTAAATTTTTCTTATATATGTGTAGATTTTAATTTTTTTATATTTTATTTGAAAACTCAATCTCTACAAGGTTAACACTTAGGGCACAAATATATACCTTTTTGTTTTTTAATTCTTTGTCTTAGATTTGGTACATCACAACGAAAAACAAGTGTGTACTAATTAATGCTATTACTTGTACATTACTTATAAGGATTTTGGGTTAGATTTCAATAGATGTATGGACAATTTAAAACTTGAATTATATATAATATTAACATATTAAATATATATATATATATATATATAAAATATAGATCATTAAATTACATTGAAATTATACACGCTGTTAGATTAATTAAAATATATATCTCATATCTTCCGTATACAAAATCTAATCTATTCTTTCTCATTTGTAACCTTGTCCTCTATCTCTACTTTTCTAAGTATATATTATGTCATCTTAAATATGCTTCAATATATATATATATATATATTTTGGTTGAGGAACTACAATACTTTGTTATGTTGTTAGGTTATTCTAGTAAAAAAATTATTTGTTGTCTTATTATTGCAAGTTACTTGCTTTTATTCTACCTATTAAAATAAAAAAAAAATAAAAACTTCAATTTGCAAACAATTAAAGTTAGCTTGAGTTCAATTTATTGAGTTTAAATCGAATTTGGAAAAACAAACTCAAGTTAGAGGCAAATTTGAACAACTTTAATTAAATCTGAACGACTCTCAACATGTCCAAAAAAAAAAAAAAAAAAAAAAAAAAAAAAAAAAAAAATACTAATTTGTAACAAGGAAAATGTCGTGTCAATTTTTTCATAAAAAATTCTAGCAATTTTGTTAACTAACATGAATTTTTTTTTAACTCTTATGTCATGTTTGATTCATAAGACTAATAGTGAAGTATTAATAATCTATTAAATTAGTGTGGTATTCACTATCTAATTGGATTAATATCTATTGGATTAATAATCTCACTCCTACCCTATTACTAATAATCTTACAAATTTGTTGGATTAATTATCCATTGGATTAATAATCCTAAACCAAAATCTTAAAACAAACATAGAATAATTGGGTTTACGAATTAATAATCTCAATCCCATACTCCAATCTACCTAATCAAACATGCCCTTAAAGAAAATCAAAAATCACAAAAAACTAACTCCAAATATCATGGCCTATATGCATATAAAGGCATATGCATGACATGACATACATTTGTTATGATGATGGTGGTGTTGATGATTGTGTGAGAGAGAGAAAGAAAGGAGAGACAGGAGAGAAGAGAGAGTATATGAAATGGAGGAGCATGCAAAACGGTGAAATATTCCCCTCAACCCCATTATTCTGTCTTCTACTACAATCTCTCTTTCACACTCATACCCGACCCGGATAAGCAAAGCAAGTCAACCAAACCCAAACTCCCTTTTTTCTCATCTTTCTCAATTCTTGCTTTTCTTGCAGTTTTCCTATTTCCACTTTCCGACACCAAAACCATGTATCTTTATTTCCAAGGAAAATGTTTCAGTATTTCGAATTTGTGTGTCTAAATGATTTGAATATATCAAAATGATATTATTTTACTCTCACAGTAATATCATTTTTAGACATTCGAACTATTTAAATCATAAAAATTCGAACTATCAAACATTGTTATATTTTCAAATGTCTCCCTCTTTTTTTTTTTCTTTTTTCCATAAAATTTCAAAATAGAGTTTACTTAAATCTCCTTGTAAATTAATACTTTCACGTCACTTGTTCGTATTTGTCTAAAAATTTTAAAAACTAAGGTTTTGTTTGGGAAGCAAAAGTTGGGATTTTTTTTGGCTATTTTAGTCAAAAAAAAAAAAAAAAGACTTTTTAGCCTAATAAGACAAAACATCACATCTAACCTATAATCATTCCATTCTTTCTCTCACAAAAAAGTTAAAAAAGCTAAAAAAATCTAAAGTCCTTCCTAAACCAAGTTTTTTAATCCTAAGTTAAAATAACCAAAAAAATTAAAAAGTCAAAAACTCAAACCACTTTCCAAAGGAATCCTAAATAATTTTGTTTAGCTGTAACTTAAAAGTTGTGGTGTTTGGGAAGAACTTTTTTGGGCTTTTTTGGCTATTTTAGCCACAAAAGACAAAATAGGCTTTTTTAGCCACAAAAAACAAAACATCACATCCAACCCATAATCATTACACTCCTCTCTCACAAAAAAAGTCAAAAAAAGTCAGCCAAAAGCTTCCCAAACCAAACTTTTAAGCCAAAAAAAAAAAAAAAAAAAAAAAAAAAAAAGCCAACCCACTTCCCAAACGGAGGCTTTGTTAGATAAGTTTTTATTTGAGATGCTCATGCTTGGGATAAAAAGCCACTTTAGCCTTTTTAAAAAGTAATTAATTTTTTTTTAAAAATTAAGAATGTGCCAAAAACAATAATTTTTATAGATTGTTTTTATATAATAAATAGGTATTTTGAAAAGATAGAAATAAGCATTTTTTTTTTTTTTTTTGTGCTCATTTTCTTTTTTTGTTTGGCTTATGCCCAAAATCAATTGGGAAGATGGAAAAAAGTTATTTTTTTATTTTTTTAAAAATTATTTTTATATGTTATCACATCAGTAGGTAAAGAGATAAAGTGACCATATCACCTTATGAAATTACAACTTTACTTTATTTTTTTTTCATACATAGAAAGGTATTTTCGTAATTTTGAAAGTTGACTTATTTATAACTGGCCAAATGATATTTTGCTCAAATAATCTAACTTTTGACTTTTTACTAAAAGCCAATTTTTTTTTTGTTTTCCCAAAATAGCCCTAACTTTCTAACTAATTTCCAAATGAAACCTAAAAAATGATTGAACACAAAAGTCTTATGATGTAAAAATTTTGGAATGTCTCGTACAAAAACACTCCTTTTGATATGTATAGTTCATAAATACAAGGGTGAAGATTGTTGGCTGTCCACATAGTGAACTGTTTACCTAAGGACAATCCTCTCCCTATAAAATTTATATTAAATCACATGACAAAGTTTAAGAAAAAAATTATTATGATATCATTCATTTATCACGTTGTTTACCAAAATATCAATATAAAAATAATTAAATTTATTGTCTAAACCAATAATTATTAAATTGAACCACTGCATATATTTGCTCAAAAACACATTGAATAATTTTTTTATTTACCAAAACAGAAATGCAACAACCCTAAGAAAATTACTAAAAGATTTACACAATTCTCACATGGGTATCATATAGTGTAGAATTTTTTGGTTTAGTGGGTGCAGCTTGAGGCTTGAGGATGTGTCCTTTTCAGGTTTCAGATGCAACTTTCATTAGGTGATATCAATTATTTGGGATCACGTCCGCAGGCTCTGTCCGATCCATGTGGAGGGAACAATTTGCGTAGATCCCGAAATTAATCGAAACATACGTAAACTGACCCTTACATCTGATCATAAAAAAATATATTTTATAATTAAATTCTGTGTAGCACTGCTTCTTAATTATTTTTTGACAATCCAATGCCTAGGTTAAATTGTGCATATATCTGTTTTCAAACTTAAAAATTAATCTGTTTAAATGAGTCAAATTCAAGGCCTTTAGTTTTTACGGCTTGGCCCACCCAGGGTTTTACTCCTCTAGACTCTAGACCCAGCCGAGTTCAAATCTTCTCTTCGTCTCTCTCCTTAGGACTAGCAATTACATTATTTGAATTAAGTTTTTTATTTTTCATATTTTTTATTTTTAGTGAATTTTTTAAATATTTTAAAGAAATATTTTATTTTTTAGATACACTTAATAGAGATACAATTAAAAAATATAATATTTGTAAAAAAGATCTTTAAAAAATTAACTAAACGGTAAAAACACAAAAAAAATTACGAAAATGTAGCGTTTTTTTATATTTTTTTTATTTGGTGTATTTATTGATTTTTTTTAAATATATATTTTTTTTATAAATATTTAATTTTTTATAAATATTTAATTTAAGTGTATTCAAAAAATAAAAAAATTTAGTAAGACAAAAAAAAATTAATTTAGAAAATTGCAAAGAAAGAAGGTCCATTGTATTTCTAGCCCCGTACAGTGGCAACAAACAGACTTGGGTAAGAAAGGCAGCAAATGGAAATGATTGTCCAAAATGGTCTCCTTCTACTGAAATTATTTATTGCTTGAGGAGGATTACTTCACATCATTTAAGTATCTTTTTGTCTTTTCAAAGGAGACAAATAAGTAGTAAAATTTACGATTCCAATCAATAATGTTAAGACTAGAATATCACCTAAATTTATCCCCGAGACAATAAATAATTTCCCCTCCTTCTGTCTCTCCTTTGCCGTTCCGGATTTCTAAGGTCCCTCGCATTGTCTCCCCTATGCTACAATCTCTCTAGACACCATATATGACTATGTTTGTTTGGATAGATTGTATTTGGTTGAATTAATATTCTCATGATTAATAGTCTTAAACTTACGAATCTCTTTGAATTGTGTATCTTATCTTATGTTTGAATTGATGTAAGATTATAAAGAATGACTAATAGTTTAGACTTTGGTTTAGTTCTCTAATTTATATCCTACCTCTGTTTGTGAGATTGAATAATCTATCATATATAGGATACCATATCCGGATAGATTGTTAGTTCGTATTTCAATTGTTTAACTAAACATGACCTATTTAGACTATATTATAAATATATATATATATTTTAATTTTTTAAAAATTATATTATTTTCTTTATTTTTTTAAACTATCTTTTAATTAAGAATTAAAAAATATGCAAATAATTCCTAATATAAAAATGATTTGACTCAAGTTGAGAATTGGACTAAACAGTTAAAATGTTTATTCAGAAAAAATCATTAAACGAATTATTTTAATTAAAAAGAATCATTAAACAGAATTTTTTTTAAAAAAAAAATCTTACTAATAAGAACCTCACATTTAATGATTATTTTCAGTCAAACTAAACATCATCTCTGTAATGCAGTTCAAATTTCAACCTGCGTGAAGCCAAATTCCTATATTATATACGCATACAGGAGCAGTACCAGTGCGACAAAATTACAAGACTCACTTGGACACCGAAAGCTCTTTCTTTTATTTGTTTGTTTGTGTTCTATATTCTCTTCTCTCGTGTAATTACAGAATTTCCAAGCCTTACAAAACTAGAACTTGAAGATCATTCGAGCTCTCTCGACGATCCTGTAATGGAAATATCTAAAAATATCGCCTTCAATGCTACGTGGTAGTCGCGAGTTAAAAAGTCGGCAACCTTTCGGCTCAAAGAATAAGGTAATGGCGGTTTCTCTCCTTCTCTCGCTTTACTTTTCTTAATTTGCCTTTGAATAATCTCAAAGCTTCACACTTCACACATAAGCTTCACTATATATATATATATATATATATGTGTATGTACTTACCTATGTATGTGTGGACAAAGTGGTGGTTTTGTGCTATATTGTTTTAAGAATTTGATTTGAGTTTTGAAAGCTATTGGACTTTTGTCAATTTGATTGCTTCAATATTAGCAGAGGAAGACGATTTGCTTGGTTAGTCTGATTGTTTGTAGTAGGCATTGCAGATTAGTTTTTTTTTTTTTTTCTATGCTTGTTTGATTTGGAGAATTGACAAAGAATTGCATATCTTAATTTTAATACCAAAAAAAGAAAAAAGAAAAGGGTTTTTGTTTGATTGTGAAAATTAAGGAATTTGATTTTTTGGATTTTGAAGTGATGATGGCGGTGACTTCGGCCTGCAAAGAGGGTAAAATGGGGATGATGGACAATGGAAAATATGTGAGGTACACGCCGGAGCAAGTTGAAGCTCTGGAAAGGGTCTACCATGATTGTCCAAAACCTAGTTCACTTCGCCGGCAACAGCTGATTCGCGAATGCCCAATTCTCTCCAACATTGAGCCAAAGCAGATCAAAGTCTGGTTTCAGAACCGAAGGTATTATATGGAATTCAAATCGACTTTTTTTGATGAATTTCTGGCCTTTTGGATGCTTCCTGTATTGTATTGTATTGAATTGTTATTGTTTTTAATGAGTGATATATGTACTTGGTTTTTGCAGATGTAGGGAGAAACAGCGAAAAGAGTCCTCTCGTCTCCAAGCTGTGAACAGAAAGCTAACAGCAATGAATAAGTTGTTGATGGAGGAAAATGATAGGCTGCAAAAGCAAGTGTCACAGCTGGTGTATGAGAATGGCTATTTTCGCCAACAAACTCGGAATGTAAAGAACTACATTTCCTTTCTATTTTCTCCGTTTTCTCTATATTACAATTTTAAAATAAAAATTTCATATATGAAGTTCTCAACCAATTAATGAGGCTCAAGAAAATAAAATTTATATGCAAATTGCTCTCCTGCAATTGTTTCCTTTTCAGGGTTGTTTGCTGTTGGAAAAATTAGAACATCAACAAACATAAGAATCAAAATTTGTCTCTGATTTTATTTTACTCAATGCTCAATTCTCTTGGCAACAAAATTAAGAGTTTTTAAACTTATGAACCATTTAAATGCATATGACAAGACCCCTTTGTTTTTATGTTTTCTGAGTTGTGGGTTATGCTGACTGATTTGCAGGCAAATCTTGCCACCACAGACACAAGTTGTGAATCGGTGGTGACACGGAGTGGTCAAAACCACTTAACTCCTCAGCATCCACCAAGGGATGCAAGTCCCGCAGGGTTAGTTAGCGGAAAGTGCTTCTTTTTCTTGTTTGGTCGATTGCTGTTCTTGTTGGTTACAATCACTTGACTTCATATGGCTTATGGGATTGTGCTTGTGTGTTTTCTAGACTTTTGTCCATTGCAGAGGAGACTTTAACAGAGTTTCTGTCAAAGGCCACTGGAACTGCTGTTGAGTGGGTCCAAATGCCTGGGATGAAGGTTAATGCCTTCTTTAATGTCAATTTTTTTTTTAATGTGTTAAGCTTCACTCCATTCCTGTTTATTATATTATTGACATGAACCAATAGACACTTGCTAACCCTCCAAGCAAGACTACTGCATCATGTCAGTCACTATCCCACATTCCCACTTTTGATATAGTAAATTCCTTTTGCTTTATCCCATGCTTCTGTTTTTTATTCTCTTTATTCTTTTCCTGTTTTCTTCGGGAAGAAAAGGTTAGGTTGACTACAACGATACAGCTGCTCACAAGTGGCAGAACCAAAAAATTAATCTAGAGGGGGAAATAATTAGTCACAATCTCGATATTTTTTATTTATTTTTTCCATAATCAATAACAATAAGATGATTTTTTTTTTTGAGCTAATATTACGATAAAAGCTTAAATATTCATTACAAAATTTTTCAATGTAAACTTTTACAATTGATCCCGACAACTTTTATCATCTTTTATAAATAAAAATAAATAATTTCTTATCAAAGTCCCCAATTTTAGAACAAATCACTACAAATTAAAATTTCTAATTTTAGCACATCAAAATTTCTAATTTTAACACAAATACCCACAAATTAAAATCCCTAATTTTAGTAAATCAAGCATAGCATTTTAGCACAAATAAAATAAAATATAATTTAAAAAAAAATAAAAACCAAGTGAGGGGGGCATGCGACCCCCTGAACCCTCAATAGTTCCACCCTTGGGTGCTCACTAGTGGATTACAATTTTCTTCCTTTTCCATAAAACTTGCACAATTTCATTTTTCATAAAATACAATTGAAAAGAGTATGCTTTATCTTTCTTTACGAGCACCATCTTAACTGCATGGCCTATGCTGCTATGCAACATATCAGGCTTATCCATCTTGAGGATACAAACTACTGTTTCTTGTAATTGTTCAAAACATCTTCTCTTTGTTTTATACTGTTGTACTTTCTCGCAAATTTTCTGACCAACATTGGTTTTATTAGTTCTCCATGTTCTTATAATCTCTTTTTGATTGGCACAGCCTGGTCCGGATTCCATTGGAATCATTGCTATTTCTCGTGGTTGCACTGGAGTGGCAGCACGTGCATGTGGCCTTGTGGGTCTAGAACCTACAAGAGTAAGTTTTGTTACAGTCACTTGGTAATGGGAGAGTTTCACTTCTCAGAATTGGCAATAATTTTTATTGGTGACACTCCACCAGGTGGTTGAAATCCTCAAGAATCGACCTTCATGGTATCATGATTGTCGAGTTGTGGATGTTCTTAACGTGATGTCTACTGGAAATGGTGGAACCATTGAGCTACTTTACATGCAGGTTGGTGCTCTGCACTTGGTGTCTGTGGTATCTGTTCTAGGATCAATTGTTGACTTACTTGACAAACTTCTATTTTGTATACTTGATGTAGCTCTATGCACCAACTACTTTGGCTCCTGCTCGTGATTTCTGGTTGTTGCGCTATACATCTGTTTTGGAGGATGGAAGCCTTGTGGTCTGTGAAAGATCACTGAACAACACTCAGAATGGTCCCAGTATGCCACCTGTGCAGCATTTTGTCAGAGCAGAAATGCTGCCAAGTGGCTATCTGATAAGACCCTGCGAAGGGGGTGGATCGATCATCCATATTGTCGATCATTTGGATCTAGAGGTATGTAAAAATCTTTCTACATTTGTTTAAGTCCTCTTTTTTTGTGATTGATGAATTAACAATTCTAGCTTAATGATCATGTCAACCAGCCATTGAGTGTACCTGAAGTGCTGCGCCCACTGTATGAATCATCAACCTTGCTTTCTCAAAGGGCAACCATGGCAGTAAGAATGTTTTCTATTCCATCCTGATAATAGTTTAAAGTCCGTCAGCACTGTATCAGTCTTACTTGTAAAGTTGTAAATAACCAACTTTTATAAGATGAATCATCTTTTGCAGTGAAGGTTATTTTTAATTTTAGTCTTCTTTAAAGCTTGGAACAATGCATTTTTAAAAAAATGTATAGGGAGGGAAAATTAGGACTCTGGATTTATATGCTCCAATATAACATTATCATTTTCATACAGGCTTTACGCCAGTTGAGGCAGATTTCGCAAGAGGTTTCTCAGCCAACTGTCACAGGTTGGGGGAGAAGACCTGCGGCTTTACGTGCACTTAGCCAGAGACTGAACAAGTAGGTTTTTCGAGTTGTTAAGATTGTTCCATGCAGTGATTGGCTAACCTTTTGTTACATGGAAATCTAACATATTTTGTTGTGCAGGGGTTTTAATGAAGCTGTTAATGGGTTCACAGATGAGGGATGGTCTATGATTGAAAGTGATGGCATTGATGATGTCACCATTCTTGTTAACTCATCTCCTGGCAAATTGATGGGTGCGGATCCTTCTCATGCTAATGGATTTCCATCTATGAGCAATGCAGTGTTATGCGCCAAAGCATCCATGCTTTTACAAGTAAGGTTTAGATATGATTTTCCCCCTTCATTTGTTTTATGTTCCTTTCAATATAGTGTGAATCAGAAACATAAAAGCAGTTTCATTGTATGGTTAACCTTGAGGCAAGACGGGAACACTTGTGGTTTAATTGTTTTTCTGATGTGGGTATTGGTGAACAAATAATGGTTGATTAAATATTTGGCTTCTAGAGAACTGTTGCAACAAGAAAATAAATTTTGTTTCAGGGTCATGGTACCAAATCCCTCGAATGTCCAATAGGAATCTTCCCAACATGACAATGAGGCTTATTTAATGAATGAAAGCTTAATCATGTAGTGCAGAATCTAGCTTGTTATGTTGGGGATTAGGAAAGTAGAAATTCTTGTTCAATATCTGAGGTGCTAGCGAATGTGGTTGACTCTGTGAGAGATTATTTAAAAGGTGATATGGATCTAGATCACTTAAAGTGGTAAAAAAGACGTGTTTTGATGTCAATTGTTGAGATTTGGCTTTGTTGAGCATATCTAGGTGTGAGACATGAATCACAATCATTTGATCATGCTTTATGGTGTAGCGCATTTCTTTGCTTGACCAAATGAGGTGTAAGCATTGTACTGTTGGACTCTTGACACTAGTGAGCACCATCATTAGTTTTTGTTGTGCATGTTTACATATGGTAATATAATGCTGAACACCTATATTGTTGGGTGGCTTGAGGAGGGCATTGTTTCATTGTCATCATTGTTGCCGTCATTCACATCACATTGATGACGATGGAAATGAGGTTATTGTTATAATGTACCCATTATTTGATGTTGTTGCAATAATTTTGTTCAACCTCATGATGTGCATTAAGATGAACAATCAATTTCTTCTAATTCAATGGCAAAATCAATGTCAGAACCTATTGAGAAAAATCCTAGAAATTGGTCTGATATACTGTTCATCAGTCTATAGCCAATTTTTTACCAAATCATTTTTCACCATTTTGTAGTGGGTCCCTAAAATGTTTAACTTTTCTTTGGAACTGGAATGTTATAATCCTAGTTCTAGGTTTTTTTTTTTTGTTTTTCTGTTTTGTTTTGTTCTCTTCTTGTCTAACCAGTCCTGTTCTTTCCATTGTAGAATGTTTCTCATGATTCTCTGTTGTGCTTTCTTTCTATTTTGGCAGGATGTGCCTCCTGCAATACTTGTCAGATTTTTGCGGGAACACCGATCAGAATGGGCAGACAGTGGTATTGATTCTTATTCTGCTGCTGCCATTAAAGCTGGTCCTTATAGTTTGCCTGGGACTCTAGCCAGAAGTTTTGGTGGGCAGGTTATTCTTCCATTGGCTCACACTATTGAGCATGAAGAGGCAAGCATTTGGTTCTAATTTATGGCTTCTAAAAATGTTACCATGTCTTTTGCTTCACCACTGGGGAGAAATATCTTCCTAATTGGCTATTCTACATAGCTGTTGTATGCTTATTTAGCTTTACTTCTTCAAAACAGTTCATGGAGGTCATTAAACTTGAGAATTTTGGCCACTATCGAGATGACATGATTATGCCTGGAGACATCTTTCTTTTGCAAGTAAGTAGTTTCCACTAAATTGATGTCTTAATGCCAAATATTCCAAGACTACCTTTCCTGGAACCCCACATTGGCAGGACCAATGTTGTACAATGGCCTTTCTTATAAGTTATATTGTTGTAGACATCTCTCATGCATTCATGTAAGGACTTGCCAGCCTTGATAAGAGTTCTATTTGTAATTTTTATAGTAGTTTTTTAGTCGTACTTAATTTTATAAAGGGTGCTTTTGTTTCACATTAGTCAGCCACTAGTCCTCATTTAATAAATCCATTAATGGTAGGGTATCCAAATCATTCATTGCCCAAACCCAAAACTAGTTTATTCTTAACGTAAGTTAAATGGATTCACTCCGACAATAGTTATAAAACAAACTACTGCTGAGGGTTTACATTTTGTCTCTTCTCCTTTTCTGTACATCATTTTTTTGGGGGTCGCAAATCTAGGAGCCACATGTTAGTGAGTGTTCCATTTTAGTCTTATTGTTATGTGTGAAAAAATTGATGCTAGCGTCCTTCAGGTCTTATTGTTTGACAGTTAGAATGCAGTCTTTTCTGGAAAATGTTATAGGCTCACACAGTTATGTTCATGCATTAAGGTAGTGCTTGGTTCATTGGAATGGAGGTGGAATGGAATGATCATTCCATCAGAATGGTCATTCTCACATTTGGTTCACTAGAAAAATGATGAAAAATATGTTGTGAATGGAATCATCATTCACCATTGTAAGTGAATGGTCATTCCGTAGAGAGGCTAAGGAATGGGCATTGTATCCCATTTTACTTTCATTTCAGTGAACCAAATATAGCATAAGTATTTTGTAGTAACTATAACCATTTTATGATTATCAAGCACATAAAAATCATAATCAGCATTTATGTTTACTTTTCCGGTTAATTTGATCCCCCAGCTTTGCAGTGGAGTAGACGAGAATGCCGTTGGTGCCTGTGCAGAACTCATCTTTGCTCCAATTGATGCCTCTTTCTCTGATGATGCACCTCTTCTACCATCTGGTTTTCGCATCATTCCTCTTGATTCTGGGACGGTAAGTGTTTCTTGTCTGATATAACCTAAAGATGGGTTCTTTTAGGCTCTTCCCTCTGTTGAGTTCATTCCTTAATACAAATCTTCAAGATGATGCAGGATGCCTCTAGTCCAAATCGTACACTTGATCTTCGTCTGCTCTTGAGGTTGGACCAACTGGAAATAGAGGTTCTGGTGATTATTCTGGCCATGGTGGGAGTGGAAAATCCGTTATGACAATAGCATTTCAATTTGCATTTGAGATTCACCTTCAGGAAAATATAGCAGCTATGGCTCGTCTTTATGTGCGAAGTATCATAGCATCTGTTCAGAGGGTGGCATTGGCACTCTACCCTTCTCGTTTCAGTTCTGATGTCGGGTTGCGGCCACCCCCAGTCCCTCCAGAAGCACACACAGTTGCTCGTTGGATCTGTCTCAGCTACAGGTGTGTTTCCAGATCATTTATTTTGCAACTTAGAAATGGTTCTTACTTGAGTGCAACATGTTGGAGTCCATGTCATAATTAGAATTCATATTTGAATACATTTTCCTATGAGTGTGAGGTGAGAAACATTACTTACAATTGACATTCTGCATGCTGGCCAGAATAGTGAAATTTACCACAAGGAAACTGATATTCAGTCCTTTATAAAATCATGCATGGAAGCTGTTTTATGGTGATGAGAATTTTAGTTTGACTTTTGTGATTAAGTTGTGTCATGCTAGATTCGATAAGGAAAGATTAGATCAAATCTGATATTTGGTTAGGAAGTTCCTTTCTTTGGAGCTTATTGATTATTTTTTTGGTACTTCTATGATGGATATATACATGTATAAGTGAAGAGGCTGGTTTGGTTTTTATGTGGAAGTAATGATAATTTTCTTCAGAAAAAGATTCCAGTATGTTTTAATATGAATTGGTAATCTGTGGGTAAGAAAATATGTTGTTAAGGTAAAATTAAAATAGTATAGGACTGTTTAGACCATCGTTATCAAATCTCCATAGTTTTTCTCAGAAGCTTGGACAACACTGCCTTAGTACAATTGACCACCTCTGACCCAACTTATTATTTGTGAGTGAACTGGACTTGCTAGCAACATATCTTCTGATACTTAAGTTATAGAAGCACTTTGGACATTCGATGTACATGACAGGAGTTTTAGTGTACATGACAGTTAAGGACACCAGTTAGCAAATTTCTTACATTCTAGGTTCATTGATTGCTTCTTTGACAGGTGCTTTTTAGGTGTGGAGCTAATTAAACCTGTTAATGAAGGAAGTGAATCGATTCTCAAGACACTTTGGCATCACTCAGATGCTGTGATGTGTTGCTCTTTGAAGGTATTCTTTCGATTGTTTAACTTCTCATTTTATAACAAATTTCTGTTCTCTGTATTTGCAGAAGTCTGAATGTTCTTCATTTATGATTTTTTAGAAATAATCCTTGCTGTGCAACATTTATTTATCTGTCAACCAGTTCAAACGTAATTCTTTCTTTACCTGCTGAATTGTGTGATTGTGAATATTGAGGATGGGAACAATGTAAACATGTACAACAATATGTTCTGTGGTATTCAGAACCTTGCCTGTTTTTGTCACTGTGAAAACAAACTAGCTTAGACAATTGATACACTGCTATGCATTTGGGTTGATTACTCTTGTTTTTTCAATTCCATTTGTAGTCAACAACAAAGCTATAATATGCAAGTAGTGGCCACTAACAATTTAACTTATTTCAATTGAGTCATATTCCATTCTTCATGAAGGATTTCTACTTAGAAGAGTAAGCTCAAAGTATATGCATTTGACTTAAGATCTTGTTTGACTTGTGACAGATAAAATTAAGAGGATTTGGGTGTTTGGACCACAGGGTCACAAGTAATTTCACTATATGAGGGGAAAATTTTAGTTAAGACACAACTACAACTTAAGAACTTTCTATTTGCTATCCTTCTACAATTTAAATTTCATAAAAATATCTCACATTTTTGTGTGTGTGTGACACATCTACATAAGTATCTTCTTTTGAATATTATAAATCTAATGTTAAATCATAATAAATCTAGACTGAATTCCATGTTCCATTTGAAACTATGATTATTGTTACTCTTCCACCTTATCATTTTCTTTTTAAACTTGGTTTTGTACACGTTTCTTTTAAATATTTTGCTATTGTTTGATCGATATGTGTAAAATGTTGCCTCTCCAAAGTAATTTAATCTTTGGTTATTTTTCAATTTTCTTCGAACTTGTTCCTATGTGCCTTGTAACATAGATACGGGAAGGACACATCACAACATCAACAAATTGACACAACACATTTTGAAGTAGGACACATGCATGGCGCTGTATTATAAATTTATGTGTCTTCTTTATGGGCATTACAAAAGAAAAGATGAAAATTAAGTTAATTATCTGGATTTTGTATTTGCAATTGCAAAATATCGAAGAAGCACCATCATGTCATGTATATGAACCATATTACCATGTCTATTGTTGTTAATTCTTTATTACTGTGTCCTTTTTTTATATTAGAAATTTCCTCGTACTTCCGTTTTGTTGATAATGCATGTGATATCTTTCTTTAGCAATAATATTAGACACATCTGGGGTGTGTGAGTCACATTATCAAGAAATGCGGACATCACTCTTGTTAAGATATTCGCTATATTGGTTATAGTGAGGAGAATCTTAGAACTTAGAAGCATTTTCCCATGAAGTGTCAATTTTAAATTCGGGCACAAATCTAAGGAGTGTGCTAGTTTCTAGGAGTATACAAATAGTGTTAAGTATGCTTGTGAACAGACCATTCTAACCTTAAAAATGGTTAATGCAGGCATTGCCAGTTTTTACATTTGCAAATCAAGCAAGACTTGATCTTCTTGAGACAACTCTGGTAGCACTTCAAGACATTACTTTGGAGAGGATTCTTGATGACCATGGAAAAAAGACCCTCTTCTCTGAACTCCCACAGATTATGCAGCAGGTTCAATTCTTCATAATCTTTAAAAGAGTAATTAACTGCTATGGTTGTTGGAGACTTTGAGGAATGATGTTTTGAAATCTGATGAAGATAACACATGTTCTTTCTTTTCTCAATCTCCCCAAAACCAAAAACCAAAAAATAGCTAACTATTGTTGTCGTTGTCATCATCATCATCTTCTTTTTGAATGATGTTCAGTGTATCACTGAAGTGATGGGGGCGCTGCATTGGCAAATCATGTTCAGTACCTATAAATGTCTAGTACATTTTTGGACTTCCATTACTATCATGGAAACATTGAGAAAATTTGATTCCCAAATGTTTAAGAAGCAAACATATTGTATTTCCAGTGTGTGTGATGGCATGTGACTTGCCACATGTTCATTGAATATATGCTTTTCCTTATTACGGAACTGAAATTTTCAGAGGTCCACCTGAGCTTTGGTGGTAGGTTTAAGAGGAAATAGGTTACCTCAACCTTAATATTGTGAGTTAAGGTAATGATCTTGTTCTGGGACTGACTAGGACTCAGAACTGTCAAATGGGCTCAATATTTTGTTAATTCAACCCATATAGTGTCATTTGTAACTGTTGGCCTTGCTTAACACCGATTCTTGACTTTGTTACTCTCAAAGCATTAATTCAACCTTTTATAAGTTCTTGAAATAGTTGACGAGGCTAAGACAATACCAGCTGTCTTAATAAACACAATAGTCTAAAACCTAATCTTGGACATGGCCTCCCAAATTGCAGTGCATGGCTGCTAATTAACTGTTGGCTCCTGCTATGGGTTTATTCAATTGAGCGTGAAGTAGAATACTATTCAAACCATGTCTTGTTTGTCCCCTTCAAAATATTGAGTTTGTCTATTGCTTTTGTCTTTAATCTCTCCATGTTTTCTGGGCAGGGTTTTGCTTGTCTTGAAGGCGGTGTCTGCTTGTCAAGCATGGGAAGGCCGGTGTCCTACGAGAGAGCCGTAGCTTGGAAGGTATTGGATGATGAAGAAACCGCTCACTGCATCTGCTTCATGTTCATCAACTGGTCTTTTGTCTGATATGCTCTGAACACAAAGATAGGATTTAGAACAAAACTAGATTAGAACATCTCACCCTTTTTGTCCTTCCGGTATGGAATGACCCAGAAGTGCCTCCACGCTGTTTAAGCAAGCTGCATTCAAGGCATTTCAGGTTATTTCTTGGTATCCTACACTTTGTATTTTGCTCTGACCTTAATTTATGAATCTTCATATACTCTTTTGCCTATTCTTTTGCATTTTATCCGTGTGCACATTGTATATCTAAACTTAAATGACATTAACAACTCTCTGATTGCTCAGTGACGGGGAAAAAATCTTATTTTCAGACGTGTTAATTGTGCCGATGTCATTGTTTAATCTCCACTTAGTATTGCAAAAGAAACATGTCCTTGAACTGTTGTTTGAATAGCAACTAGATAACATGATATAAAAACCTGTTCGGTTGTGTTTACTTTTTCTATTTTCATTTTCATTTTTTGAAAAATACTAAACTTATTTTCTGAACTGTTTTAGGACTGGTTATGTATTTCTATTGGGCACGTTCTAGGGAGTGTCATATTTACCAGTAAAACTTTTGTCAATTCTAATCAGCAAACAAACCCAACAAGTAAGAAACAAATTGATGTCATTTGCTGATAATCTTGTCATGTTGAGGATCAATTATAATTTCAACCACTCTTCCCATTTAGGTAGGGTTAGTTAGAACTGATGTTTTCTTAGGGAAAAAAGTTAATTAAAAATGGAATTCAATTACGAAATGTCATTGCGACAAATGAGGTTCGGCTATGCTTCTCAATGTATCAGTCAAATATTGAGAATGAACTACTAAATTATGCAGAATGTACCACATTTTGGTACTTAATAGTTTGACCATTACATAATTGACTCATTTAAGTAATACCAATTTAATAATTAATTAGTACATTTGGTAACATGCTTTGTACGTTTGGGTAGTGTGATTAAATCTCATTATAAAAAATAATCCTATTTCTTGTAATCCATAATGTCCACAAAACAGCAAAGAAGAGGGCTTCCCAAATATCCTTCATCATAAACTTATATTTAAATCCAAACCACCAAGCAACCATTCCCTCCATGCTTCGTGGACTCATCCATGATAACTCCCACAACTGGTTGATTTCACTCCAAACTTTTGACGCCTTATTACATAATAGAGAGAATTTTGGGGGGGGGGGGGGAATAAATGAGAAATTTTGTTTTATTTATTTATTTATATGTTGTACCAGTATTCTTTGTATTCTAAGTTCAATTTTCAAATTTCCAAGTTATGAGCATCCTTAAAGAAAAATGAAACTCGTGCCAAAATTTGGCCATTCAGTCAGAAATTAACAGATGTGGTTGTTCTTGATTGAGAATTGCTTGGGGGTTGGAATACAGTTAAAAAAGTTACTTTTTGGCTAAAATAATGAACTAAAAAAAGTAAATAAAAAAAAAATTCAACTTTTTCACTCACAAAAAAGTATCCTTTTTAATTAGTTCCCAAATTAGTTGTTGTTGTTGTATTTTATTATTATTTTCTTTTTAAATCTTCTTAAAAAGTTAAAAAAATACTACGAAAAGCTAATCTAAAATCAAGAGATGTCACATCTATTGCGTCTAGGTTGAGAGTGTGCTGAGTAGCATTATTGCTCTAAACTTAATAAGTGCTTGCCATAATATTACTGGTGAAATCGAATGGTAAAAATTGTCCCGTAAAAAGAATACTCAACATACCAAGACACATATAAGCACAATGAATCCAATATTCCAATGGTTGAAGTCATAGCACAATCCTCAGATTTGGTCACTCAAAATATTGCAAGAAACACAACACATCAACCATCCCACAAAGCACAACACAAGCCTTTGATTCATTTCAACAACATATTATGCACAAGTGGCTCAAGTGCTAGGCAAATAAGACTTCCACTTACGGCCCCGACACTAAGATGCCTCACTTTTATGTATTTTAATATTGTAAATATAAATTTGCAATCACATTAACGGTTTAAAAAGTAGGAAGAATTGTCTTAATCTTTCATTTAAGTTTTTTTATGTCTCAGGTTCCAAACGAACTTGAGCCATCCCTGATATTATGATTCTAGTTTGTAATGAAATATTAATTACCAAAATGATGATAGTGTTTTTTTTCTCATAATTATGATAGCTATCTGCCTTAGCTTTATGATTATCTTTCCACATGACCAAAAATGCTAAAAGTTTACTTGATCTTTGAAGGAGAATGATAGAAGAATTAAGTATCTCATGAATGCACCAATTGATAAATTTTCAAATGAGCGAGAGATTATATGGCCACTAAAGGATTTAGTAGTATATAATAATATAAGCTTGATAATTAGGTTTTGATGAACTTTATAATGTTTGAGAATCTTATGATTAATCCCTATATTCTGATTAGCTATCCCATAATTAGCTCTATGCAATTTTATTGCTATCAACTATGTCTGTCCTCTCAATTTTCATCTTTTGTACAACATCTTATGATATTCTTAAAAGGAAATATTGACTGGAATATTGAAAATGGCATGAAATTATTTACTTTTTGACAGGGAGAATGAATAATTCCTCTCTTTTTCTCTTTTGTGAATAAGAACAAAACATAAAATGGTAAGTCACTCAAGTATCAAACATCAAAAAAAAAAAAAAAAAAAAAAAAAAAAAAAAAAAAAAAAAAAATTTACTCATGCCATCGATAAAATATTAATGGAAAAAAAAAAAAACCACTCTTCCTCTTCTCTCTCTAAAAACCTCCTTCCCCGGCCTCTTCTTTGGGCTGGCCGGCCGCCGCCTTTGGTTATGGCGGTCGGCTGGCATAGTTTGTTTAGGCGGCGGTCTTGTTAGTTTTTCCTTTCAATAAACTTGAGTCTTCCATCTTCCCACCTTGGTGTGTTTTTTGCTGCAGCGGGGGTGTTCTTTGGTGAGTAGGGGTCGTCAGGTTTGTCTTGAGGCTGTCGGGTTTGTCTTGATTCTTGTTGCATCGATTCATCGAAGTCGAGTTTTTCAACCTTGCTGCATCGATTCATCGAAGTCCGTGTTTCTCATTTGAGCGCTTTTGGCGAGTAGGAGCTTGAGGGGTGCACTCTGTTTCGTTGGCGATTCAGTTCTTTCCGGTGTTCACTCGAGCGCTCCTCCTCAAGTGAGAGTTTGAGGGGTGAAATTCTACCAATGTTTGGTGGTGTCCCCGCGGGTGGTCGGTGTTTGGTGGGTGTGGAGTTTGGCAGAAGTCTTGGTGGCTATGGAGGTTGGAAGCAGCGTGGGTGTGTGGGCTTCTTTGAGCTTTTAAGCGTGGGTGCTCGTGGGTCTTTGGGTGTGAGTTAAGAAAAACACAGTGGGTGTTTTGTGGGTGTGTAGGTGGTGTCTTGAGTTGTAGCAGTGTGGAGATGTCCACCATGGTGTTCGCTTTGAGGTTGCAAAGGAGTTGTTCGGTGGAGTTGTCATGGTGATGTCTCGGTCTTGAGGTGCCTGTAAGAGGCCAGCAGAAGTGGGCGTCTGTAGCTGGTGGTGTGTAGCAGGTGGGCGTGGAGCAGCTTAGGCCTTGGTAGTAGCTGTAGGTGGTCATTATTTTGGGATGCAGATTAGTTGGGTTTTCAGTTCGGGTAACTGTGGTTGTTGGTTTAGTTTTCTAGTTTGGTTTGGGAGTTTTGGTGGGTGGATTTTGTGAAGATTCATGTATTTTAATTTTCTAGTTAAGTTCTGCTTAACTTTATTTAAAAAAAAAAAATCGAGAGTCTTAGGGGTTAGTTGTAAGAATGCAAGTAGCAGTAGTAGGTGTATTTTTATACTTCCGAATCTCTCTCGATGCATGTCTTCTTCTTGTACCTTTAATTTCATGCTGATTAAATGAAATTTTTCTTTGCTGATCAAAAAAAAAAAAAAAAAAAAGTATCAAACATCAAAGGGACATAGCGCCTTATTTTCAGCTAATTAATCACATCATGGATGTCCACTCCAATAGTTCCAATTCTTATTGCTTCAAGCACTTGGCTTATTCACCACCTCAAGAAGATGAAAAGGTGAGATTTCAGGCCTGCTTGAAGTGGTGATCATATACCACCCAATACTTTTCCCTTGCAAGGATAGTGTCCTACTAAAAAATGACAAGGTTTGATGAAATGACACAAATTCTTTCCTTTTCATGTTTTTGTTTTTTTCTCTGTTGATTTTGAATCACTGTTTTCCCTTTTCAATACAAGTTCTTCCACTTCCAAAGTCTTTATAAGGCTTTGTTGAAGATCATAATAATGAATTGAGAGAGATGTTTCCATTACAGCACTGATCGCCTTCAATCATTAATTTTTTTTTCCTCTTTAGACCCATCAATTCATAATCATAAGACTCTATGGTATGTATAACCACTTCAAATTTAAATCTTGTGAAGTCCATTGTTGAATGGCCACTACTCCATCCAATACCCTTCTTTTAATTTCAATCAAACTCCATAATATCATTCCTATGTCATTTCTAATGATATTGAACCATCCTTACCATCAATTTGATTGTACTTTTAAATGCTTGGAATATCTTTGGGTCCATTTTACCCCATGATGCGTTGTCTGTGTCTTATGGATTTAACCATTCTCCAACCTTTGTTCCCCTAAAGTTGAAGTCATATGTGTTGTCTATGGTTCTAATAAATCCAATTTGTTCCCCACTAAATAGAGAGCAAATCTATCATCTCCAGAAAGGCATATGCACAAAGTAATAGTGTAATCTCACTCTAGGGCTAGCAGTTTGAAAATTTGTTTGAGCTTTGAGCTTTGAACTTAACTTATTTATTTACATTTTAAGCCGATTTGAAACAAGCTTTAATTGAGCGTAGCATGAGTAGCATGTTTTTTTTACCGTGTACATAAACTTATTGAGCTAAACTAAGAAAATTAACGTGTATCAAAATAAGTTCAAACTTAGTTTATTTACATGAGTAGACTCCAAACGAGTTTTTAACGAGTCGAACACTAGAAGTCGAGTAGCTTAGTTTGTTCTAGCACCCTCTCTAACTCCCAACAACTTATTCAAGATGATGCACTTGTAATTTTTCTCGCATACTATATTTGAAAATTCAAGATTTCTGTTACAAAGATATCGCTGCACTACAAAGCATACTCTTAGGGAAAGTAATCAATGTGCTGACTACCTTATTGTAAGATTGATGTGATTCAATAGATGCATCATACAGTGAACTCTATCAATTTGTTGCATGAATTATTGACTAGTAAATACATGGGTGTATCAAGCTTATCAGTATGTATGTGAATATATATGCATATTTGTTCATACTTTTGACTGCACGCATGTGAATGCAGTGGTGACAAACAAAAGTGCTCTAGCATATCTCTAGGGTTTCGAAATATACACAACTTGGTCAAACTGCACAACCAACTCATTGTCCACTATATCTCTCCCCCACTTCAGACTCCATAGATTGTGTCAAGTGGGTTGGTGTTACACATTCCGAGGGATCGCTCTTGTTATCCAATTATTGTTAATCAACAATATTACGAAATCCAAAAAGGTTACTCAAAAAATTATCAGAAAATGAAATGTGTAGACTAGATTCATTTTAGGTGTAACTTATATGATTACTAAGTTTGAATCTACATCACACACAACTTTTTTATAACTTTTCAAGATACTTTTTCAGTTCCCCTAATTTTTTTCATAGGCTCTCAAAAAACAAAACCAGCTGTCTTTGAAGAAAGGAACAGTCATAAAAAATGTTAGATGTGTGATCTACAAAGTGAACATTCAACACTTTTTGACCCTCTAACCAAAGAAGTTGTCTCTACAATATTGGGAGAAAAAATGAGCTTTTTTTAATGGAAAGGAGAGCAAAGAGCCTTTTGCATGGTCTCCAAGGACCATAATTGAAATCTTCAGGCTTTAAAACGAAAAAGAAAAAAAAAAATTGAAATATCAAATCTCTGCCAACCAAAGTTAGCTGGTTTTTCTCATAATGTCAGCTAGTTTATATTTTATATGTTCAGACTGATCTTTAAGGATGGAATCTTCTAACTATGTAAGCCCCCCATGAGTTCTCATTGAGCTAAAGTGAAAAGGATGTTTGTCACAACCATCATTGCTGAGAGGGAATAGAAGAAAAAAAGGGATAAAAGAAAGAAAAACAAGAATATCATCATTAGAGCAGAGAAAGGAAAATGGGTTCACAAGAAAGTGTTGTGGCTGAGAGCACTGGTTGGGATGAGGCCCATCATAAAATGTTCCTTTTGACCTCAGTGGAAACTATCCTTGCTTGAGCAAACATTGGAATAAAAAAAATAAATAAAAAAATTAACAGTAAGTATTTTTGTTAGGAATTTATAACACCTAATCAAAATTAGTGAGATATGAAAAACAGAGAAGAATAAATGCAAAAGAGTTATAAATAAGACACACATGAACACAAAGATTTCCGTAGTTTATCTTAAAGCTAAGATTATGTCCATGTTTGTTGCAGTTTCATTGTGATTAAAAAAGTTACGTGAGATTAAGACACAACCGACCCTCCTCCCTCAACTACATATATATATATATAGAGAGAATTAGTGTAACTATTCATAAGTGTGAAAATATAAAAAATACCCTTACTCTAAATTTGGGTCAAGTAGTTAGTGTCGAGAACTTATTACAATCCACACTACCCCAACATATTTAACTCTTACATAAAGAGCAGAAAAAACAAAACAAAAGCATATGACTTGCTTGTTTGCTTGTTGTATTCCCTTGTTTTTTTAGCTTATTTTAAGTATGAGTTTATTACTGCAGATTTAGAGTATTTTTATTTTATTTTATGTTTTTATTTTTTATGGAGCTTCTGGATGATAAATCAATTATGCAAACAAAAATTTGGGAAGTAATCTTTGTTAGAGAAGTCACGAATTATTTTACTGTGGTTGTCTAGGAAATCATGTAATTCCATTTTTGAATCATGGTCAACAAAAATTCTAAAAAAAATTGGCAGGATTAAAGCATGACAATAAAATAGTCATCATCAATTCAACTATATATGATGTTATATGTTCAAATTAAATCTTGCTTCATTATGGAAAAGCATGTCAATCGAGTCGAAAAGAATTCCAACTCCTCTCCTAATCATTGCTGGTGATCTTTAAATTATATATATTAGTACCACAGAAGCTACAAAAGGTCATATTCAAATCTTAGAAACCTAAATAGAGACTATTAAAATTGCACCGTTGGAACAATTATTGGATCAAGAATGTGATTGCATCATTAGGTTGCAGCTTGATTGATTATCCTAAAAGAATATAAATTATACTCAATTTGTTCAGCAGTGTGCCAAACGTTCTGTTTTTATTTTTTTATTTTTTTTGCCAACAAACTTAGAATATTATTATTATTATTATTATTATTATTATTTTGTTTATAAAACAAAAAATTAGCCAAATTGAGCTTATAGCTTAAGAGAAAAGTTAATTACGGTACACTAATGCATCACACAAGCCAAAAAGAAAGCACAGTTGTTAGATTCCACTGAGTTAAACATTCACTTGACTCAAAACACTGGATATTCTTACTTTAGATTTGGTTTGAGTAAGTTTATATATACAAATTAACTATAAAAAGTACTATGAATGTACATATCAGTGAAATAAGGTTCATCACAAATTTCAGATTACTTTTACTATAATTGGGCACATCGTACTGACATATACATTCTCAATACTTCTCTATGGTTAAACTTGTATATGTCAACTTATTTGAATAAACTACCCATTTATTTTCAAATTTTTGACTTGAAGCCCTTTGAGTTACAGTAGTAGGTAGTGAAATATTCTGAACCATCTGTGATGAGTTACTACAACTTTATCTTTATTTTTGTCATCTTTTCAGTGATCGATTGCTCGGGTTACGAGAAAGCTGTTAAATTCTTGGGTTTATGTACTTATATACACAAAACCCTTTGACTATATTGTATGTGATGATGTAAAAGTAGAGACATTGAAAATGTGAGGTTGAAGTATAAAGGTGTGTCTTCTTCACTGTATAACCAAGCTTTTATTACATGCAGCTTTGTGTTTCATAGAGTAACATTTTGCCTTCTTTCACTGTGAAAACAATCCAACAATAACGGGACAAAGATTATCATCAGGCCACACATTGGTCCCCTACCACATGAGAATTTTTTGGTACCTAGCTATTGACCTCTCGTCTCATCACTGTTGATCATGGACCATTGAGTTTCCTTGATTTGTGCTTTGTATAAGAACCAGTGGAAAAGCTTGTATTGTGAAATTTTAAGGGAAATTGCAAATCATCGCAAATTAGAGTAAGTAATTATAAAATTATGGAGGTGCAAGTCCGGTGCTACTGAGATTGGTTTGTGGACTTATCGGTGAGTGCGATGAGTGCTACTGAGATGATAGGGCAGATTTATCGGTGCCAACCTAGTTGGAATTGATTTGCTTTGTTTTGATACTCTTTTTTTTTTGAATGGCAAACAGATAATTTTATTAAAACAGAACATTACAATACAGCTTGGTAAAATTGCATCATTGTCAAAGCTAAGCATTCCAACAGGTTGGCACCCAAAGCATGACCAATCATATGCCTCCCCAAGACACCACCAAGAGTTGGAGAGAATCCCAACAGGTTGCTTTGTTTTGATACTCTTTGCATTCATCGCTTCCTTTATTGATGTAACACTCTTTTGTTTCATCAATAAAATTTATCTTTTGCTAATCAAAAAAAAAAAAAGAAAGTCCAGTGCTATTGAGAGTTGTGTTTTAGGGCACCGTTTTTATTTGTACCCAAAAGACTCATCTGCACCATGTTTTTTGCAATTATTTTCCGCACTAATTTGTAATTTTCTCAAATTTTAATTGATTATTTGATGGTATGTGGGCAACTACGTTGTGGATCTTTTCATGACAAAAACATGTTGGGGAATGATACAAGTTCCTTAATGTTGAGTGCTTTGGGAGATCAAGATTTAAGGTTCAGCTTGATCAAGTGGTTCCAAAGATATGCAAACATGAATAGCTGTACTGTCAAAATTGATGGCCTTTTGAACCAAACATTTTAGATTTGTGGATTACATCTTGATAATGTTTTAAATAATTGTATCAGGAGTATCAAGTGATACATATCGATAGTTAGGTGATGTGTTCATTAGACTTTTTTTTTTTTTTTTTTATAATAAAAATCATCAATCGCGAAAAAGAACTTTATAGCAACAAAACTTGTATTGGTTGTGAATCGGCTATAAACCAATGTGTGATAATCCATCGTTACACATTTGATTTTCATTTCCATTGTTATATTAGGATGTATCGGTATAAGAAAGGCAAAACCCCAATAAGTATCGACCAATATGTAGGTGTCGGCTAATATTTAAACCATGATATACATGAGCTTATTTAGAAAATGTAGGTAGTTTGCAAAAGAATTAGTCTTGACTCAAAAATTTTGTAGTACACCATGGAATTACCTGGAAAATGGAGAGAGAATCTGACACTTTATCTTCATTTTCTGACAGAACTTAAGAAGTATGGACAGGAATACGCCGATACATTAATTTTTAAAAAATACAGGACACGACATGTGGAGAACATGCATGAAATATATAATGTTATATATTTATTATATATTATACATATGAATATATCATTCAAAGATAAAAAAAAAAATGCAATATTTTTTTTTTTTGATCGGCAAAGAAAAATCTTTATTGATGAAAGTAACCAAGAAGATACAGAACATCAATAAAGAGGAGCTTGGAGCTAACATAAGCTCCAAGCGATTGATGAAAACCAACAAGCGAAACTAGAAAACAAGGGAGAGAAGACAAGCACAAAGAAGAAAACAACAAACTCGCTTGGATCGGAGTAGTCACCACTTGGGATTCACTCGAAATCGGCACTCACTTGTTGTGACAGACCTCGGCCTACACGAGACTTCACCACTGCTAGAACATAACAATCAGAAACATAAGATGAAACAGCGTCCAGCAAGAAGTAGCAGAACACCAATGCTAACATAGTGGACTTCACCACTGCTGGAAACATCCTACCAGACAGCAACAGCAGAATTTGTTAATTACTTTCAGGATTCTTTGTTGAGGCACACATCCAAATTATAAAGCATTACAGAACCAAGCACCATAGAACAGTCTGATTGACAAAACTAGAATGAAGAACCTCAAGGCAATACCAACTGCAGATCCACCGTCCAAGGCATTGCCAAACTGCAGATACATTCCCTACAGAAGCTTTCCCTATCCAAAACAATAATATTAATAACCATTCCAGCCCCAGAACATAGCACACAGCAGAGCAACACAGCAGAGCAACACATCACAAGTTGATGAAGAGCTCCAAACCAGCAAGCAGCAAACAACCTATGAGTAGACCAACAGCACAACAACCATTCCATATCTGATCCAAACCAACAACCATTAACCATTCTTTGTAACACAACTTCAGATATGATTAACCAAGCGTGGAGAAGGTGATGCATCGAAGAACACGAGAGATCATATCGCAGACAATGAGCCAAAATCGGCTGAAGGAGGATTAAGCGGGCCTGATGCTTCCACTTGGAGACTATATCATCCACTGAGAAGGGGAAGTCCTTGACTGATGCTTTGAGCCATAGGGCAGATCTAAATTTGATGAGATCAAGCGCCGAGAGACATTGGGCTGAGCCTTAGAAAAGACACAATCATTCCTATGCTTCCAAAGAGACCACAATATGACTAACAGGAGGGCTCTCCAAATAATTCTAACATACTTATGAAATTTCTCCCTCATCCATCAATGAAGTAAGCCAGCTACTGAATTTGAAATGCACCATTGAAGCCCCCATTCTTGTATCACTGAAGACCAAATCAGCCAAGAGAAAGGACAATGAAGCAAGACATGGATGTTGGTTTCAGGATCAGAATTACAGAATGGACAGAGAATCGAAGTACTGCTATCAAGTATGCCAATCTTGTGCAAGAACTCTGAGGATTTCACTCTATATGACACTGATTTTTATAAATTTATTTAGTTTTTGTTTTATTATTGTATCTTAAATTGTTTTGTTCAAACTTATAATTAGTTTTACATATCTAATCGATAGACACGTGTATTTAAGCAATTGACACGTGTGTCTTCTAAGTGTTCAAAGAGTGTCCGAGTTTTTAAAAAAATTTAAAAAATAAGACACGTTTTAAATAGTGTCGGGCACGTATCTTAAAAGTATCCAAAGAGTGTCGGTGTCCGATACACATATGACATGGATATACGTCACATTTTTAAAAGTGTGTATTTCTTAGGAAAAATGCTTTAGACTTCTAAATTGTGAGTTTTAGAAGAGCTCTAATCTGTGAGTCTCAGCATGTGATTTGATGTTTTGGCCTTTGTTTTGTTTTTTTCTTTTTTTTTTTTGAAAAATGATTGGGAGCACTAAAAGGGAATCATTAAAGGGAGCACTAATGATGTGGCAGTGGGCCCTGCCCACTTTTTATGCCTTGTTTTTATTTTTTTATTATTTTTTTTGTCATTCCCAATGTATTAGTGCTATTAGTGATGTATTTTTTAGTGGTCTAAATCATTGTTATTTTTTTTTAGGTTGCCACGTCACTAGTGCTCTTATTAGAGCTCTATTATTAGAGCTCTTAATCACCACTGATTTCTTAGGACAAAACAAGTGCTGAAGATCAAACAACTAATGCAGAAACAGACGGGTAAGAAGAAGCAAAGCAGACAGCACCGTGAAAAATCCACTGACAAATGCCACTTTGAAACAAGGAGAACAAAAAGGAAAACAACATATGAATAGAAACAACTGACAATCTATGCTATGGGGGTATGGAGTGTCAAAAAGGTATATCTTCTTTCTTTGCAACTCTTTTTCCCTTTTTCCCTTCACATGAAAGTGTTGGCTCTCCTCAGTATGATTACAGGTAAAAGAAAGAATATCTTTTAGTTTTTTTTCAACTTCCACTTACCCACTTACCATTTTTACTTCATGAGAGAGAGAGAGAGAATGAATTTTTACAGTGGGATCTCCACTCACTTGAATATGGAAAAGAGAATGTTTCCTTTTAGTATTCATATATATATGCCAAATATCATAGAAAGAGCATCTGGATCATGGCTTATATCTGGTAAAAGCCAATGATCAAAACCAAGTGTTTTCATGTGATAATATGAGCATATATATAGCATATGATCTAAAACTAGGAAAATCTTGATCAGAGAACTCATCAACTTGATAAATTTACTGAGATTGTTGGAGTTTTCTAAGTGGATGACCAGTCCACCAAGGGATTTGGCAGGCAGCCACTCGCTCAAAAGCAGAGCCACTTTTTGTGGGGCACTTTTCACTCTCCACTTTGAGAGCTTATATATATATATATAACCTTTGAATGCAAATACATGGCATGCGTGAGTTTGGAGTGCACCCATTTGAAAATGAAATTTTTGGTCTATCTTTGAATATATATATATATATATATGTCACTGGATGAATTTTATTTATAAAAAAAATAACTATAATTTATAATTTAACAATAATATTCATTTTGATTGTGACCCTACAACAACAATCCATATGGCAAATTTCAAATTCAGAACAATTTTCAAAGTAACTTTCGGAGATAGCATTTTGATAAGGCAAATTATTTACTTTGACAGTGGTTCTCACCTTTTACTTTGCTCTAATCCTTTGCTTGCAATGTTAATCTAATCTAGTCATATAAAACCGAAATCACCAAAATGTATGTAAATAGTAAAAGAAAAAAAGAGAAGACCTTTTAGATCAAGAAGCTGTAATTCATATATAATGGCATTTCATTCTATCTACATTTTTACACTCAGTATTATGTCATCATAACCTTAGACAAAACATATAATTAACACTCAATTAATACCTTATAATAGAAAACAGATAATGCTATACATAAACAATTTTTTTACTAATTTTTTTTTATCATTAGACACAGATAATAAATGTATGTGTCTAATGGTAAGAAAATAAAGTAAAAAAATTGTTTATGTATAGCATTTTCTTTATAATAAAAAAGCTGAACAAAAATCATATGAGTTAACCAAAAAGAAAAAACAAAAAAACACTAGATGGTAGAAGAACACTTGAGGCCTAGAACACAAGAACTTGGTCTGATAACAGACTCTAGGGTTTTGACAACATCACTTGCACATGGTCTAGCCATCGGATCGCTGGCGGTGCAGTGAAGAGCCAGATTCATGATCTCCACGATCTCGTTATGGTTATTTGATCCGTGTTCCTTGATCGTTGGATCAACCCACGTGTCAAGATGACAATCGGAGTAGCAGTAACGTGCCCATTCGACGATGGTCTCATGCGTGCCGCCAATTGCAGTGTCAGAAGGACCTTTTCCGGTGAGTAATTCGATCAAGATGAGGCCAAATCCATAGGTATCACTCTTCTCTGTGATGTCTTTGGTTTCTCTAGTTTCTGCAATCAAATGTAGAAAAATACACCTTAGTCTGTAAATAACACGTGCATGGAAGTGAACATACGCACGTGGAATTGTCAAATGTAGCACATATTGTCACATTGTAGCACATATTGAAATGTGAAAATTTGGAGACATGATTAAATATTTATGATTTAATCAATGTTATTTATTTTATTTTAGTTCTTAATATTTCAATTGTATCAATTTGTTCCCAACTTGTTCAATATCATAGGTGATTTAACGAAATTGTCATATTATCAATTGAAGACGAAGAGAGACATAGCGACTAGTTAGGGTCTGTTTGGGTAAAGGTTATTTTAACCCCAAAAAAATGACTAAAAAAATAAAAAAAAATTCAACTCATACCAAAAAAAAAAAAAAAAAATCCTTTTCTTTCACTCTATTTTTTGCATGTATTTCTATAAAAAATTAAAAGTTATTATTAAATATATTACTTAATTTTTTTACCTCATATTTTAACTAAAAAAATTAAAAAAGAAAATACTAAAAAAATCACTTTTGAAACGGGCCCTTAATAATAAAATTAAAAAGTTAGGAATTAATTTCACAAATTTAAAACATGGATGATCAAAATGATATAAGAAATACTGTGAAGACTATTTATATATTTTACCTTCAAAATAGTAATATTATATTTTTGTTCATAATTTTTTATTAACCAATAACATCAAATCTAATAAGATACAACATGGATATTTAACCTATGCCATATAATCACAGGAGTACTAAATAAATTTTTAATAAATCAAATGCAATAATAGGATAGAGTTAAATTATTAAAAAAAAAGAAAAAAAACCTGGAGCAACGTAGGCCGAAGAGATGAAGCTCTTGCTATCCATACATGTCCTCCCGGGAAGACTCAATCTCAAGTGAGGCTCATCTTTTCCGTCCACGATAATCTTCTCCGGCGAAAGCTCACTTACCATGAGACTTTGTGACCGGTGACAGTGTAGATAACGGAGAGCTTTCGCAATTCCAAGCGCAATCTTTCGCCGACGTTCCCAACTCAGTCCCTGAAAAACTTCATTCAAACTCTTCCCTTCAATGTACTCGAAAACCAGAAATCCAACGCTTTTTGACCTAATCATGGCGATAACCCTAGCAATATTTTCATGGCGAAGTTTACCCAACTCGGTCCAAAACCCAGTAGGGACCGAGTTGATTTCACTCATCTCCTTCATCACAAACTGCATGTTGGTTGTGTTAGACTTTCCTTTGTAGGAAACTCCTCTTCTTCCTCTTGAAATGACATTTTCGTCCCTCATGGACGATAAAATATCATCCATTTTATTGATTTTGAGAACTTGGAATCGAAGAATTGCATTTCCCAAACTCCATCTCCATTTTCCACCCTCTTGAGCTCCAAATCTTTTCTCTGTTGTCGAGTGAAAACGATAAAAAATGCAACAACTGCAAGAGCTGCCAAGACAACCAAGAGAGAAGCCGCGAAGAACCACCAAACCGGTGTCTTCACACCTTTGCACGGTGGCAAACCGGCTGTGGTGTCACCACCGCAGAGGTTGTTGCCTGCGATTGCGCTCGTGTTGATAGCTAGAAATGCTCCGGTGGATGGTAAATGCCCATGGAAGTGATTGTGAGAGATGTTTACTTGAACAAGTGACTCCACTTCCCCTAAGCTTTTTGGGATTTCGCCTGATAATTGGTTCACCGACAAGTCAACCTGGCCTAGAACTGGCATTTCGGAGAGACTAGATGGAATTAGGCCACTGAGCTGGTTGTGACTAAGGTCTAGACTCACAAGCTTCTTGCACAAAGATAACTCCTCAGGGATGTCGCCAGAGAGCTTGTTTTTGCTTAGCTTTAGTTGCATTAGCTCTGATAATTTTCCAAAACTGACTGGAATTCTGCCTGAAAAACTATTCTCCGATAAGTCCAAATTCTCAAGATTGTCACTTCCAAAAGACTCTGGCAAGTCCCCAAAAAAATTGTTTCTTGCAAAATTCAACATTTGAAGCTCCGGCATATCCCATTTCCTTCCACTGATTGTGCCTGAGAGCTTGTTGTTTGATAAATCAAGGAAGTAAACAAGCGGTAGCTTGGTGAATTCTGAAGATAATTCGCCGGAGAGTTGATTGTTTTGAAGCCGTACTCGCTTTAAGCTTTTGCAGTGACTCAAACTCTTTGGAATCTGGCCTTCAATGGAATTGGAGAAGAGTATGAGCTTAAAAAGCTGGCCGGATCCACAAACGCTTTCTGGGATTTTCGGTGAGGTTATTGGTGGATAGGTCTAAAACAGTGAGATTGTTTTGCTTTCCAAGATCTTTGGGTATTTCACCAGAGAATTTATTGGACCATAATTGAAGGACTTGGAGATGAGGCAAAGAGGTTATAGCATTAGGAATTTTCCCAGTGAAATTGTTGGAAAACAGATGAAGAATTTCCAAGTTTTGTAATTGACTTAAGAGTTCAGGAATTTCACCGGATAGAAAATTATCGCTTAGATCAAGCGAGATTAAGTTTTTTAGACTAAAAATGGAGCGAGGAATGGGACCGGTGAGCTTGTTTAGGTAGAGGAAGAGGTACTGAAGATTGGTGAGTTTTCCAAGAGACGATGGAATTTCACCGGTGAGATTGTTATTCACAAGATCAAGATGATTCAATGAAGTCAATTCTCCAATGTCAATTGGAATTCCACCTGAGAGATTGTTGTAACCCAAATAAATCCACTTCAAGCTCTTCAACATGCCTAATTCACGGGGAATTTCTCCGATTAATTGGTTTGAAGCCAAAGTCAAGAATTGCAAACCTGTAATGTTTGATAAGGACTTCGGAATTATTCCCATCAAAACATTTCCACCAAGATCAAGATACTCAAGGCCGGAAAACAATCCAATTTCCTCAGGAATTTTACCCAAAAGCATGTTGTTTGAAAGATCCAACACTTGAAGCTGTGAATTTGAGCCTTTGGGCAGTGGACCGGTGAAATTATTGTTGCTAAGATTGAGATATCGCAGCGACAGACAAGAAGAAAAATTTAGTGGAATTTCACCAGAGAGCTGATTACTTGAAAGATCGATGGTTTCAATATATGGGAGATGGAAAATTGATTCCGGGATTTTCCCAGATAAGTTCTTTCCAGAGAGCTCAATTTTGGCTACATGAGATGAATTGTCGCAGGCGATACCTTTCCACTGGCAAAAAGGGAGAGAAAGGTTCCAGTTGGAGAGGGACTGTAAAGGATCGTTCATCGAACTTTTGATGGATAATAAGAGCTCAAATTCATTGTCGGTGCACGAGCATGAGCTAAAGAACAAGAACATGAACACGAGCGATAATCTGCCTGTTTCAGCTTCATTTTTGGCCATCTTTAAACGAAGAAAGAGCACTGATAAAATACGATCGATCATTTTCTGTCACAATCATAACAGATTTTTACTATCACACACCTTGGATTGGAAGCAATGAAAAGATGATGATTAAACAAAACAAATATGCAACTAAACACAAAAAGAAAAGAAAAGAAAAGAAAAGAAAAAGGTTCATTTTATCAAGAGTTTAAAGGACTTGCAACTTTTTCATCAAAAAAATGAATAAGCCAAAAGAATTTCACATCCTGCAATAACTTAAACGTTAAGAATTATGTCAGTACAACATAATTCAGATAAAAAAAATATACACACACATAAATATTCACATTCGTTTGTGTGGGTTTGTCAACATACCCATGAAATAAAAAGAAAAAGAAAAAGAAACTAAAAAAATTTATGAATGAATAGAATTCGATAACAAAACTGAATACAATTATGTGTTTGTGATTGAATTCTGTACATATAGAAGAACTGAAAAGACTATATCAAACTTTTGCAACGTACCTAAATATCATGATTAGGGTTTTGAAATTGGAAGAGTGATAGAATGGTTTGTTGCATACGAGAACAAAAACTTGGATTTGAGAGAGAAGAAGAAAGAAGAGAGGAGGTTGTGAAGTGGTGAAGTGTGAGAGAGAGGAAGTTAGGGTTATGAAAGTTGGAGTTTTGATTGTATAAATAGAGAGGGAGGGTTTGAAGGCAAGGAAGTGGACGGGGATTTGAGAGGTAATTACGAAAGTGCACCTTGACTCATGTTTGAACACCAACGGTTGTAAAAGAGAGAAGGCAGTGACAGAATGTTGGGGAAAAGACTCTGATTTTGTCGGATATTTACTAAAATGCTCTTTTGACTGACTTCAGTTATAGTGTCCTGGATTTTCTGTATCCGTTGAAAAATTAGGGGAAAAAAAAAAGTTTATTAGATTTTTGAGGGATTGATAATATTAATATAGCCGATAATATTAATATAGCAGAGCTATTGGGCATATGAAGTCTCAAAGTACAAAAAGAAAAAGAAAAGTAATATGCAATATAAGGTAACTTCATTCAATAGATAGTTTTTGAGATTTTTCTTTTTTTTTTTTAATGTGTGATACGATATCAGAATTGAAATACTTAGGAATAGATAGATTGTGTGTTCCTATTAAAATCATATAAAAAAAATAATTTTTAGTGCAAATCATGTGGTAAACGCAATGGAATTTTGAAAATGAAGGAGATAGAGATTGGGGTGAGTGAGAGTGCTTTAGTTTCCGTATATGCAGTGACAACAATGGGTTTATGAAGAGTAGGAAGATGGTGGTTGTTGGTGACTGCTAGTAAAATGGATTATTTATCTTTGATTTTTACAAAATTTTTTATTCGAAATTATCAATTTGATAAAATCAGTACAACATAAAAACTTAAAATGACAAAATTAATACAACTACACTATATAGATTAATTTTTTTAAAAAAAAACTAAGAATTTGTTCAAATAATATTTGGAAATTGATGGTGGAAACAAGCCATGATTAACTCAAGTTTGAAGTCTAAGCTTGGCTGTTAGACATAGCAAACCAATCTTGTCTTTTTGACTTGATTTTTTTGAATCTGAATGAACCTTATTTTAGCTTTTTACTAGAAAGGGTTTACCTGAACTTGTGTTTCTTTCATGCAGTTTTGGAAAGTTTGGCAGCTGGTACAACTTATTAGATTCTTCTTGGCAACTAGAAAATAAATAATCTAAGAAAACCCTAATGATAAATCTCATCTCTAAAAAGAGAATTGTCTTCCTAATGATTAAAGCCTTAAAACCAAAAGTAAATTGTTGTGCCAGTGAGTTGTCATTGGTTGTGTAATATTAATTATTTATTTATTTATGAGACAAAATTATGACTGCTTATTCATTCAAATTATTCATTCAAGTGCCTCTCTTGTTTTTTTTTCTTTCCACCCCCCCCCCCTCCCCCCCCCCCCCCCCCCTTTTTTTTTTTTTTTTTTTTTTTTCTGTTTTCTTTTTTATGCAGGCTAAATAAAAAAGAAGTTGGTGTGAAGAGTAATTTTCAGGCAGAAATGAGGGGATAATTGGCAGAGCCAGCAGAGGGTAAAAAGCAATGTTCTTGAACCCCTTTTGTTTGGACACTTTATATAATTATCTTGGATTCTCCCACTCTGTAGAGATTGAAAGAGACAGTATTTTCTTTCTATCAATATGTCACATTTTGTTTATCACTAACTAGATGAGTGGTAAGATTTATTAATTCAATACAGAAGTAAATAAATAAAATAATAAATATATTTTGATACATGAATATGATTATTATTGCATTATTATCTCTGTATCTCTTTGCACACTGGGAATTCTTTATTCTCAAAATTCTTAATCTCCTACTCCAATTGTGTCTCAAGATTCTTATATTTTGAAATGGATAATGCGACCTTTATACTCTTCAATCTCCATTATTATAATTTATAATTGTTAGAATATTATTGAAACAACATTTTGATTGAATATTTTTTGTAATTTTTATTTATTTATTTATAATTCATCTTCAATTTACACTACGTTATACATATTGACTTTTTTAGTAATTTTTGTTGACCTTTTTTTATTGATTTTTTTTTCTAAGTTCTACATGATTTTTTTTTAGATGGTTGGTTTTATGTTAAAAATTAAAAAGATTTGAGAAAATATTAGCTAAAGACAAATAAATAAATAATTTTTTTTAGTGAGATCCCAAACTCACTCAAAATATGTCAAATAGAAAGAGGAATGAATTTTGAAGATAAAAGATGTCTAATGCTGTTAGACATATACACATAGAAAAGGAAGTGACAAACGATATAATGTTAATAGGTTAGTAAATTAAATTATAATTGCAATTGTTCTATCGATTCAAATTCTGAATTTATAACCTACTTATTGTCTCAAAAAAGAACTATATAGACCACTGAGACGACTGATCTTTTCAATTCAGTAAAATTTAAGCGGTATAAAATAGGAAAGAGAGAGAGAGAGGGAAAAAAAAGGAAGAAAAGAAGGAAAAGTGGAATGGCTTTATGTTAGAGTAATGGTCGTGCGCCCACTTTAATAGAGCCCACAATCTCCTCTTTCTCGAAGGAATATACAGCGTGTGGTCTTTGTCACTCCTCCCTCTCCGGCATGCTTTCTTCCTTCTCCATTTTCTATGGCTTTTCTCTCTCTCTCTCTCTCTCTCTCTCTCTGTGTGTGTCTCTCTCCATGCCCATCCAGTACTCCACTTCCTCCTTTTCAAAGTTTAAAACACCCCTTCTTATGCATAACACTATAATATCTTTATATATATAAAGTTGAGAAGAACCAAACATAGAATATCTGTTTTGTTTAATGTACATATTTATTTATTATAAAATGTTATGTATCCTGACATAATAATGTTAATTACTTATATTATATTTATCATCTCATAAATATAATATAATAAAAATGTAGTAAATCTAGCGTTACTTGGTATATGATATGTGTCACAATCAGAACAAATTTGATCCTTGCATTTCTAATTCTAAACATTGTTTTTTTGTTCTAAAGGAATTGGATTATCTTAAATATGATTTTGAATTCATTATTTTGAAAATAAATGTAATCTAATCATATAGTTACGATTTTTCGATCAATCTAATTTATTGTATGAATAATATACTCAAAGAACACTACAAGTGAACAGTTAGGCTTATCATGTGATAAGCCTATTCAAACCCAACAAAACCGTCCAATTGATCAAGCTAATTGGGGAAAATCTAATCATTTTCTAAATACTTTTTGTTAACATTATTTTTTAATTTATGCGTGCGTGTGAATGTGTGATTGTTCCACTACATTCACTCATTAAATTAAAGAGGGCATTAGAAATGTATGACAATGACCCTAATTGCATTTTGGTAAATTTATTAGGGAATTAAAGGGACAAATGGGAGCCTGAGATGAGCAAGAAAAGCAACAAAAATGTAGGTTTTGATAAGCTTGAAAAGAACTAAACCCCTGATTAGTTCAGCCCATTCAAACATACAGTCAAATCAATCATTAGATTTGAATCATTTTTAACTTTAACTCCAAACTAGAAATATGGATTCAATCCAATCCACACATGTACATGTACTCTCGCTTTAACAGCTCACCCCGTATGTCTCACATCACATGTCATATGTGACCGAATATGTTTATAGTGGATTTTTTTGGTAAATTACAAAGCCTCTTTTTGATTTGATTTTTATTATTATTTTTTTAATTTAGAACTTAATTTGGTGAAAAAAATATAAAAAAAATATTGATCATTTTTTTTAATAGTTTTATCTTTTTGAAATGCATAAATAATTTTTTTAAAAGATTAAATTATTTTTTTAATATTTATTTTTATCAAACTAATTTTTATTTTTTTAAAAAAAATTACAAAACTGTTTCTGAAAAGAAAACTAAAAAAAGCCATTGATTATATTGATTTATCTTTTAATAAAGTTAAAGAAACCAAAACTAATGTAAATAGAGTGAATATACAAAAATAAACCAGATAAAACATGTATAACAGATATGACAACATTATTTATTTAAATGACTAATAAATTTTTGATGAAAAATAACCAAGTGTTATAGGAATTTAAATTTCAAAAAAGTTCAATATAATTATGTCAAATTTGTGAGTCATATTATATTTATTTCAAATCTCAAGAGAAATTAATGTAATTTACCTTTTTTTTTTTTTTTTCACACTATATTTGACATTGCTCTTCAAAATTATACAACTAGTTAGATGCATGATCCAAGAAAGAAACACAATCAATTTCTCTTTATTTTTTATGAAAAATGTTTGAGAGCCACAATTTTTGTGGTTCAAATGACTCAAAATTGTCAAAACGACGTCGTTTTGGTAATTTTGATGTTGTTTTATACTCAAACGACGTCGTTTTGGCAAATTCAAACCATTTGAGCCACAAAAATTGTGATCCTCTACCATTGTTAATTTTTTATAGTTGAGTACGTAAACCAATTTATGAGTACCTTAACTGATTTCGAAACTTGAAATTAACAATCAAATAAACTTTCAATAGCTCCTAAATAATTCAAAATCAAAAACTTAAATCTTATTCTCATGTCTTAGACTTACATCATCTGATCCAAGAAAATAATTTGCCACGCACTGTTTATGTGCTTGTACAGCAACAACCACGTTAACCATAGTGGAATATAATATTATACTCTTAAAGGCTGCGTTCCCTCGTATTCGTGATCGGACTAAAAAGTACTGTTAAACCTGTGGAGGCTTACAATGGGTTCTGTTTTGATAATCCGAAACATTCAATGTCTAGAACTTGTTAGGTAGTATATGCTTATAAAAAATCACGTTGATCGGATATCGATAACTATCTCATCGCATCAAATTTCTATCAACCGTTTATTGTTTTACCATCTATTTTTTTTATACAAAACTGATTTGATCGCGTAGCTATTGATATCCGTTCAATGTGATTTTTTAAAGACATATAGTACTCGATGAATTTTATACATTGAATGGTTCAGATTATTGAAACGTGACTTGTGGTGGACCTCCACTGACCCATTAGTACCCTCCAGTCCGTATTGAATTGAAGGGAAGTCAGCCCCAATCTTAAACTATTGCTATTTTTTTTTTTCTTCTTTTCCACTCTAGTTTTTGGCCTATCTGTTTTTTTATATGAAGCATGATCGAAATTAATGCTGATTCAATCCATCCATCCCCTTTGTAGATAATATTGAAAAGTTCATTTATGCCATTATACTGTAAAGTGCATTAGCATAAAAAACTAGGTTTAGTGCTGGACTTTGTACTTGTATTAATTAATTAGTTTGCACTTTTATTTTAATCAATTTTATTTTTATTCTTCTTAATTGTATGAGGTATGCATGACATGGACCAGACCCAACTTCATTGATCAAAGGCTGGTCTATCTTCTTAAAAATGGTAATACAATAGACTCATAATTTTTTTTTAGAAAAGTATTTAAAATTTAAAATGTGCAGATCAATTTAATTTAAGTGTGACTGATATTATATCAATAAATTTAAATTTATTGATGTTTTTTGTTTCAAGTACATAACATTTATGTTTTAAAAAATCTAAGGCTTTATAATTTCATTTTCTATAGTGGTCCAATGTGAACACTTACCCAAAACTTTATCAACACTTTTATTAATTAAACAAGGAATATTAACTGAGAATGGGAGATATGCTGCCTAATGTGTTAAAAAGGGAAGGAAACTAAATCTACTGTGATTTATGAATGTCGGGCATAAGGGTCCACTAAATGAATAAATAAAAAAATGGGTTTAAATAAATAAATAAATAAATAATTGGATTGGTTTTTAGTTTGATTAGTCAAATTTAGCATTGTGATCAATATAATTTCTCAGGTTGTTTATTGAATTCATTCCACAAACATGTAACACTACTTTAGCACATGAAATTTAATAGATTGGGAATAATTGGCTACAACTTGAATAATTTGTCATAATTAGTGAAATTCAAGTATTGGGTTTCTCTATAGTCCACATAAATGAATTGAACCGTGCAGTTGGATCTATGGGCTCACCATGGACTTTGTTTTAGTAATCTAAATCATTCATCTTATTAGGCTTTGTTTGTATTGATCATCTATAAATAAATAAATAAATAAAATCAAATTGATAGCCAAATGATTTATTAAATTCATTTTTAAAAGCATATTTTTGTTTATTTTTTAAAAACAAATATAATAAAATTATGTGACTATAATTATTAAAAATCACTATAGTGAAATTCGTGATACATCTTAAGGGTCCATTACATGGTGAGCCTCCTTAATGTAAAACTTAGCAGAGTGTGACAAAAATATTATACAAAATGATATAGCAAATGCAAATTGTGATTTTTTTTTTTTTAATTTAGAAACAAAATACCAATCATTTTTATCGTAATTTATAAGGATATCACTGTCACATTATTCTTGCACTAAATTTTGTACAAAATTTAAAATTTTTTAATAAATAAATAGAGACCGCACATATTCGCACAGTAAGACCGAGTTCATAACAATCATCACAAAGATAAAATTTAAAGAAATAACTTAACTCAACTCGACCCAATAATCATCATAAAAAATCTAATGAATCCAACAATCACATAATACAACCCCACATTAAGAGCTTCACGAAAACGTCGTTGTCGTGATGAATCCACAATTTGCAAATTGAATTGAGAGAACAAATAGAAATCAGATGATCAAATTCACATGAGTTTCTTTTAGTAAAGTGTATGGACCATGGTCCAAATGATGCACGCTTTCAAGCCCTAAAGTGGAGCTGGCGAATTGCACGTGTGCACGGCCCGTGTGCTATGTGGGACTTTGCAACAAAGTAGGGCTATATAGATATAGCTTTGATTAATATGCTACCAAAAACAAATAAAAGGATTTTGGGGATTGGGAAATTGGGGCCATATTGCACTTATTACCCTCCATGTTAAACATCAAATCCATGAATTAATGAAGGAAGGAACCCCTATATATATAGGCAGATGATCAATGAGATAGGTTGGATTTACCTAGTCTGTAATTGTTGTGTCTACATTCCACATATTAATAGGTTTTTCAGATTTTTAGCCGTTAACAGATTGGTACAGACTAAATTTATTTTAAAAAATTAATCACTTCTCACTTGTAACTTCAAATCTTATGGTCAAAATCAAATTAAATCGAATTAAACATTTTTTATTAGACTTATATTATTAAGTTCTAAATATATATATATTTTTTAATAATTCATATGATCAAATTAATTAACACTATTAAAACAATCAAATTAAAGTATAAATTCACTAAACTAACAAATTATGATAATATTATATGTAAAAAGTCGAAAGTTATGAAGATATCAGTGGTCACTGTTAAATTCAATTTTAACGATTATGTTTTATGTATTTTATTTAAAATATAATTTACAAGGATAATATGGCTTGTCAAATGTTGTTGCTTTTAAATGAAACAACATTGATTTTAATGGATTAAAATTGAATTTAACAATGTTATTTTTTTAATAATATATATATATATTTTTGGGCAAGATAGTTTGAGTGGGGGAAGGGGGGGGGGGGGTTGGATTTATCCATGCAGGCTTGCACGGGCCTGGTTTATAGGCGGGCTTGGGTTTTAAATATTTGTCAAAAGTCTTAAATTATCTTCTGTGGGATGGGACGGTGTTGGCATTTTGGCTTTCAAAGGTTATTTTGGTAATTGCGAGCGTGCCAGTAAGGATCAATTAGTCCTTATAGAAAATTAATTGCCAACCAATTATCAGACGATTGTGTTTTAGTTCTTTCAACCTTAATGAAGATGACTTTTACTGGTAGCTTGACTTAAGAGAATTAAACAGATAACAATGAATTGAAGAACAGTCGAAGTATTTCATTAAGATGAAAAGATTTACAATGATCCAAACTCAGCCTCGTAGAGATTTACAGCAAATCTACTTGGAACTACTCCTATGAAACGAAGTGTAGTGTAAGAATTTTAAAGTACAGTAATGTAAAGAATTGTAAATGTAAGACTGTAAATGTAAAACTGGAAAGGAAAATAAGTATAAAGGATTGGTTTTTTGGATCTGAGTCTGGGGGCTTTTTCTGGGGCCTTCTCTACTATTTATACTACTCAAGGATGACCATCGAATTGCATTTCCAACCGTCGAACTGCTCCTCCATGATCGTCGATCATGTTGTCCCAATATTAGCTCCATTACGCCATTACTTGGAGTTAGGCTTCCCTCTTAAATTTGAATCTGAAATGTGAGTAACCGTTGAAGCCACGTCACTTTGTATCTCCTTGTTGATCCGCTGCTACTTAGATCTCGTAATAACCAATACTAACTACCATGTGTACGATCAGGATCGAGGACTTGAATAGTCTTCCTATATTACCCTTATTTCGCCACGCGTCGAATTGTAATTGGCTTGTACAAAATATGTAGCCAACATTACCGCCCGCACTAATATACCCAATACTTGGTGATATTAGTGGATCAAAGTCTTTTCTCATGTCTTAGAACGTGCATGGTTTCCAGAAATGCAACTGTCATTCATCATCTGCATTAGACTCCCCTTCAATCTTTTGAACACATTCACCACCTTAGTATTCGAATAGACTGGTACACTTTTTATGGCCGAATCAATTATCCTCTTCATTGATCGAGCACACGAAGAGTCATATGATGATGCTGTTTCTCCTCGAAAGAACCTCCATGCATTAATTAGCCACCTTTACCCACCCTTCTATATTCAAGTCATGGATGCCTTTGCAGATTATCAACCTTTGGACTTCGAACATATTACTCTTAATCCTTCGATTCAGAAACTTACAAATATGGACATGGGAAGGTCTTCTTCTGACTCATCCTCAGATTACGAACAAATTGCTCTCAATCCTTTGATTCAGAAAGTTGCAAATATGGATATGGGAAGTTTTCCTTCACAACCCTCTACATGGGATAAGGCTGCAACTTCTTTCTCTTCTAGGGCTTCTGATTGGGCAAACTGGTCAAAACCCGAGGCCTGTGATTTAAGGGAGCGAATCAACCATCACTTTGTCGAGTTTACTGACCTTTTAGAATTCCTTTCCTATGCGCGAAGCTCGGTGGTCTATCCTTACGTGCCCATTGACCACCGACGCAGTTTGGAGGAGAATCTGCTTGTGGCATGGTATACATCTTCCATGCCTACAAAGACAGTGCATGTCGCCCGACACCTAGAAGAGGCACAAGGGTACAATCCATCATTCTTAGCCCAGAAGGCGAAGATTTGTTTTTCTGACTGGCTCGATTATATCAATGCCCTTGTTCCTTCTGCCCTTGCTCCACCTCCTGAGATAGAAGCATCCACACCTTCTCTTTCGCCAAATCTTTGCTGGACAGAGAAACTGAGGCTTGCCCTCTCCGCAGATAAGGTTTTTGCACCTTACAAACCTCCACATTCCCCTATTTCGGCTAAGCGGAAGCAAGCTCAACTTCCACTCGCGGCTTTCTCCCATTTGCCCTTCAATGTTCTTGAGGACGAAGTTTCTCTTAAGAACCTTCGATGGGCTTGTGATATTCTGACTCGGGGTCACGTCCTTAACCCCCTCGTCCAAGCAGAGCTTCACATGTTTTTGGACCAACTTCCATTGCTTCTCCATTGGCATCGGACCTCTATGACCACCGCACAATCTTTAGACCAACTTTTGTCCCTTCGAATTCATGCCCAGTATGAAGCAGAAAACTTTATTGAAGAATTCGATAATTTCAAGAATAAAGGTTCTGCGTACTTGGATAACTTGGATATAGACGAATTGGAACAAGGATTGAGAGAAACAACTTTCGAAATAAAGGCTGAAAAGCTCTTTTACGAAGTGAGAGCACATCAACTTATGCAGCCAATGTTAGAAGAAATAGAGGACAAAATAAAGAAAGAACAGAAATTCATTGATCATAGTTGGACTAAATTTCATGATCTTGTTATTTATTCCATTCCCTATTTTTATGAGCTTGAATTTGTATCCAAATAGGGCCATTCGATGTAGCTGCTTTTGCTTTAATACCACTAAGACTTCTCTTTGTTTGATAGGGCTTGATCTTGTCTCCATTTGTCTTTAAAAGCAATTTCAGAGCTTCGAACTGAACAATCTTTTCCGTCGAACTTGGATTCAATCGTTTTTAAATGAATATTAACAAAAACGACCATGAACTTTTTCAATTTATGGAATGCAGTTGATAGTTTTTAATGTTTTCCATTCAGGATCCATGCTTTGAATCTAACAACCTTACTCTTCAAAACTTGTTTCAATCATAACCAACATATGGTCAATGATTTAGTATGATCAATCAGTTTTAAATTGATTTTTTTGTCTTGAACAACAGTTCATATTTTCAAAAATATGGAAGCTCCTTTTGAGGGCTGCACTGTTTTAGTTTGAAAAGACAATTTTTTTGAATGTTTCGAATGCCAATTTCCATTCTTAAGGGATTTCTAGTTTTGCTTCGTACAACATCACTTTCATTGAGAAATCTAAAACAGGTCTTTAATTCCTTTGAAGTAAACGAATACTTGAGCATTCTTGCATCCATTGGGTACGGAATGTGCTTCGAAGCCGGCTTCTTAGTTTCGAAGCCGTTGTTATTGGACTTTTGGCTCCAAAATCTGGTGTGTTATGTTTCGAACATTTGTTGGTCTAGGCCAGTTCACTACTGCTTCAACTTTCTGTGGATCAACTGAAATTCCATCCTTGCTAATAACATGTCCCAAAAACATAACATGATCAAGCCACATTTAGACAGTTTAGCAAAAATTTTCTGTTCTCTTAGGGTCTGTAGGGCAAGTCTCAGATGATGTTCATGTTCTTCTTTACTCTTAGTTTCAAAGCCGTTGTTATTTGACTTTTGGCACCAAAATCTGGCTTCAAAGCCAAATATTCTACTTCGAAGCTAGTATTAACATCTGGGATGTGTTTTTCCCTCTAAAGTATCAATATTGAAGGAAACTCTTTGTATTCATACTTTTAGTACTTAACGAATTTACGCGATGTATTTTTTCGATACAAAGGCTTTTGAAACCCTTTTATTTCGTATTCTGAAATTACTTGCTAGCTCAACATACAAACCCTTTATCTCTATTCATCTCCTACTTCTTTCTACTCCTTTTCTCAACTTCGTCCTTTGAGAAAGCGTTCTATCAATGGCTTCCTCTGCATTGAAAGTGCCAGTTGTAGAGCGTGTTAGCCCATCTGTAGCCTGAAAAGGCTCATTGATGCAGAATGTGAAAAGTACAAGGCTAGGGAGAAAAGTGCCATCGACGGAGGCATCTTCATCCCTCGTTGTCATGTACAACAAGACTATGTGCTTGGCCCCATATTCAAGGAGATTCCTATTGAGCTTCCAGCTCTATATCCTTGTCTGGAAAACCATTGTCTCCTTTACGAAGGTGGCCTTGACTGGAGGAACTGGAGGACAAACCGCCCCCACCGATGCTGGCCCACAGTGAGACCGGAGTGGCAAGAATGGTATGATCGAGTTGCCCTAGCAGGATCCTGGACCTTCAAGAACTCTGCCTCCTCGACGCCCTCCGACTATCCAGGTTAACCATCTCAGAGGACCCCTTCTTAATTCTTGCTGCTCTGTGCTTTTGGAATTCTGTTTTCAATTTCTTCCAATTCAGATATGGGATGATGGCCCCTACTGTTCTTGACATTTGCCATCTTTTAGGATTATCTCCCATTGGAACTCCCATTGGACCAGATTATCCTGACCTAGCAGTCATTTTTTCCCTCCCCTCTCTTAACTCATTCTATAGTGACTTTGTCAAGGCTGAGAATAGAAGGAAGGGTCTTGTGACCAATAGGGAATTCTTCTCTTTCTTATTATATTGGCTTTGCAAGTTCCTTTTCTGTACTTCCTCTCAAAGAATTATACCTGAATTTGCCCTTCTTGCCAAAGCTCTTGTTTTACAGAAGATGGTGGCTTTAGCTCCATACATTCTAGGTCACGTATTATAGACACCCCATTTTTGACCAACCTTAAGACTCAGACGTCACCGATTGAGCACTTGGTGATGTTGCATATTGTGCTCGTTCTGAGGTTGCAGAGTCACGGCTGCGAGCCTTGCCTCCGGACTTCCGGACTCTTTTGTGCTTTTCCTCGGTTTGCGAACCGGGTCCCGTTTTCTCCATTTTCTCTTCCTGAAGGGAGGGAGAGGTCTCGTAGATCATCTCTCAGTGGCTGTAGGCTACGTTTCGTGGTCGTAGGCCATTTTTCCCGTTGGAGCCCAGTTCGGTTTTGAGTCTGTCGGCCAGGTATTGCCTCGGTTCGGGACCGCTTAACCACCTCCGTTTGCTCTGATTTTTGGCATACATCTTGTTTCCTCCCTTTTGAGGGACACTATGGCTTGAGAGACTAACTTCGTGGTCAAACGGCACCTCCGGTGTTTAACAGTCAGTTTTCGGGCCCCCGGGCCACGCGTTTTGGCCCTCGAACCTTCGTTTTGCATCGGTTTGGGTTCATTTTTGGCGGAGACCTTATTTTCATTGTTAGAAAGGTTGTAGAAGGGTGGGAGGCCAGCAATTGTTCTGAAGACCAGCTTTATTCCTTCATTGCTCTTCATTGCCCGTTTTCTTCACTAGAAAGCTGACTTTTTCCATTCCTGGACCACTTTTTCTGACTTTCCACCACACCATTGTGTTGTACACACCTGGGAGGCCACCAATATGGATAGGCCAGCCATCAATTGTTCTTGACCCTTTTGAACCCCTCTAAAAAGTTAGTTTTTCTCTTTCCTGGGTTACAGTTCCAGGTTTTGACCATACAGCTGTGTTGTACACACATGGGAGGCCACCTTTCTGGGGTGGCCGGCCAGCAAGTTTGTTGACCCTTTTGACCCCTGGCTGGCCGGCCAGGGGAGGTGGCCAGGCGGCCACCTGAACCTTCTGCACTTGGTCGGCCAAATTTCTCTCTTCTGGTGCATGCCATCGGTGAGGACGAACCGCCCCCACCGATGCTGGCCCACAGTGAGACCGGAGTGGCAAGAATGGTATGATCGAGTTGCCCTAGTAGGATCCTGGACCTTCAAGAACTCTGCCTCCTCGACGCCCTCCGACTATCCAGGTTAACCATCTCAGAGGACCCCTTCTTAATTCCTGCTGCTCTGTGCTTTTGGAATTCTGTTTTCAATTTCTTCCAATTCAGATGTGGGATGATGGCCCCTACTGTTCTTGACATTTGCCATCTTTTAGGATTATCTCCCATTGGAACTCCCATTGGACCAGATTATCCTGACCTAGCAGTCCTTTTTTCCCTCCCCTCTCTTAACTCATTCTATAGTGACTTTGTCAAGGCTGAGAATAGAAGGAAGGGTCTTGTGACCAATAGGGAATTCTTCTCTTTCTTATTATATTGGCTTTGCAAGTTCTTTTTCTGTACTTCCTCTTAAAGAATTATGCCTGAATTTGCCCTTCTTGCCAAAGCTCTTGTTTTACAGAAGATGGTGGCTTTAGCTCCATACATTCTAGGTCACGTATTATAGACACCCCATTTTTGACCGACCTTAAGACTCAGACGTCACCGATTGATCACTTGGTGATGTTGCATATTGTGCTCGTTCTGAGGTTGCAGAGTCACGGCTGCGAGCCTTGCCTCCGGACTTCTGAACTCTTTTGTGCTTTGCCTCGGTTTGCGAACCGGGTCCCGTTTTCTCCGTTTTCTCTTCCTGAAGGGAGGGAGAGGTCTCGTAGATCATCTCTCAGTGGCTGTAGGCTACGTTTCGTGGTCGTAGGCCATTTTTCCCGTTGGGCAGGTTCCTTTTTGAGTCGTGTGTGCCTCGGTTCGGGACCGCTTAACTACCTCCGTTTGCTCTGATTTTTGGCATACATCTTGTTTCCTCCCTTTTGAGGGACACTATGGCTCGAGAGACCAACTTCGTGGTCAAACGGCACCTCCGGTTTAACGATCGATTTCGGGCCCCAACACGTTTAACCCCGAACCTTCGTTTTGCATCGGTTTGGGTTCATTTTTGGCGGAGACCTTATTTTCATTGTTAGGAAGGTTGTAGAAGGGTGGGAGGCCAGCAATTTTTCTGAAGACCAGCTTTATTCCTTCATCGCTCTTCATTGCCTGTTTTCTTCACTAGAAAGCTGACTTTCTCCATTCCCGGACCACTTTTTCTGACTTTCCACCACACCATTGTGTTGTACACACCTGGGAGGCCACCAATATGGATAGGCCAGCCATCAATTGTTCTTGACCCTTTTGAACCCCTCTAAAAAGTTAGTTTTTCTATTTCCTGGGTTACGCTCTGTGTTTTGACCATCTGTTGTGTTGTACACACATGGAGGCCACCTTTACGGGGTGGCCGCCAAGTTGTTGACCCTTTTGACCTGGTCGTAGGAGGTGGCCACACCTGAACCTTCTTCACTTGGTCGGCCAAATTTCTCTCTTCTGGTGCATGCCAGCTGGGTCAGCTATTTTGCACCAGACCCCTGCCCGGGGATCTGTCCTTTTGGAGGGGGGGGGGAAATTTGAATTTGGTTTTCCTCCCTTTTCCCTTGGCCTCTCCTCCATAAAGCCAGCACCTCACCTCCATTTTTAAGGGTTACAAAAATTGGTTAGAGCCTTTGCATACAATCCTCCCTCTCTCTCTCATCCAAGCTCCAAAGCCTTAGTTTCTTGGCCATTTTATACACCAACCCATAGCCTACCACCTCCATCCTCCATTCCAGCACCTTGAGGCTGATTTTCAGAGGCTAGGAGCTCCTCTTCTTGGATCAGAAGCTGCTGGAAAGTTGTGCTACAAGGGTGAGTCCTCTTTTCCCTCTTTCTTGCCTTATTTTGCTCTATATTTTAGCTCCTTTTGCTTACATTTTTGGGCTCTGACATGAACTAAAAATAGTCTTATTTTGAGCTCATATTCATGTTTGATCAAGGAATTTTCTCTGTTTGAAGCCATCTGCTACCCCTTTCCCTTTATCTCTCTTTTAGGGCTATTTCTTGCATGATATGTTAGCCCTGTTTGTAAGCATTTTTGGGCTTCAAGCCAAACTATAAAGTGCTTTATTTTGAGCCCCTCTTAAACTTTGTTGAAGGGATTTTTATTGTTTGAGGCCAGCTACTGCCTCTTGCTTTCTATCTCTCTTTTATGGCCATTTTTACATCATGTTTTAGCCTTACTTGTGAGCATATTTGAGATTTTCCATAAACTGTAAAGTATCTTTTTTTGAGCCATTATTCAACTTTGTTGAAGGACTCTTTTCTGTTTGAAGTCATTTACTGCCCTGTTTGTTCATTCTCTCTTTTAGGACTGTTTTTGCATGATATATTAGCCCTGTTTGTGAGCCTTTTTGGACCTCAACCTAAACTGAAAAAAGTCTTGTTTTGACATAATCTTCATGTTTGATTAAGGTCCATTCTCTGTTTGGAGTCATCTTCCCCTATGCATGCTTCATCTCTTCATGATTAGGGCTATGCATTAGAACACTTGCATTGGCCATGGTTTGGCCTTTTAGACACTGAAATTCAGTGAATTTTCAGTGGCTTAGGTGTGTTCTTGAAGGCCAAAATCAGAGGGGGCGACCCCCTCTCTCCTTGTTTTGCTTAATGGTCTTTTTGGCCTTCCAAAGAGGCCCTATCTTGCATGCTTTGTTGACTGATTTTAGGGCCAATTTAATGAGTTTTAGAGCTATCATATTTGATTTCCAGAGTTAATTTTTCCATGCTAAGTGTCCTTGATGCATGTGCTTAATAACCCCTTGTATGCCCTTCCAAAGGAGCCCCTTATTTGTGCATGTGTTGGCTGCATTTCCATATTTATTTGGGCATATTTTGGCGTGTTTTATTCACTGATTTTTTCTGGTTTGATGAGTTCTCACCTGCTTCATATACATGCCATGTAAACCATGTTTGCTAGTCAAAGTTGCATGCTATTTTAGTCCATCTTGCTAGCATCTTTTGGCCATGCTTTGAACTAGAAATGTTCATGTTTTGGGACTGCCTTGGTTCTGTATTTATGCTTCATGATCAAATAATGCATGCTTTGCATAGCTATAGGTCAATACATGTGCCTAGTTTTGAGTTTCGGGGCTCATCTCATGCATCGGGTGCCATGTTTCCATGTTTCGGGGCCATTTAGCATCATGTTTTAGTGCTGGAAATTACATGCTTGTATGCCATATTTCATGCCTTACCATGCCTTGTTAGAGTTGCATACTATGCCTTAGGTTCGGTCCTTGGTTTGCGTGCATGTGTGCACGCATTTCGATAATCTCATTATCATCTCATGGCCACTGATGTGAGTGTGGCTGAGGTCCACTCATGTTGGTGTAAGTCCATTATGCATTGCGTATGCCATTTCATTTCATAGCATTGCGTATGCTAGGTTGTATGTTAGAGCATTGTGTATGTCTCGCTACATCGTGCATTGTGTATGTCATTTCATAGCATTGTGTATGTTAGGTTGCATTTTAGGATTACATTCATGCATGTCATGCATATTGCATTATGTTTGGGATAGGAGTTAGCCTAAGCACGGGAAATGAGGGATGTTTCGTACTCCGAGTAACGGAACGTGTCTCAACTCCCAATCGCCGACACTCCGGATTATCCATGATGGAGTTTAGGTATTGTTGTGTTTTCATGTGCATTCATTTCACATTGAGTCGTGCAATTCGACTCCTCGGCCATCATGCATCGAGATGCGTGATTGGTGGCACGAGGATCGAGGACTACACTCCCTGAAGAGTAGTCAAGCATACATATGTGAAAATACATTGCTATGCCCCTTTCTTGCTCCCTATTGCAGCAAATCAGAAACCGGTAGTCTTTTGAAGCTTCGTGCAATATTCTGGGTTTAATTATAAACAGAGGCTAATTGGGGCATCGCGATGGATTTCCGCGCAAGGCAACCCGAACATGCATCATTCATCATCCGGAGGCGGCGGTTGAGGCGCTCTTTTCTTCATTCATCATCCTGGTTGAGTTAAGGCGCCCTTCCCAGCATGCTAATTTACTGCTTTCCTAGATTAATTTGTTAATTAATTAGGATTTTGTATTTATTCGGACTATATTATTCATTTGGCACTGTATTATTTATTCGGACCCTCCGAGTGAGGGCACAATTGTAATAAGTGTGCGTGCGTGTGATGTATGTCTTCCAACCCCACGTCTTTCTCCCTTTTATTTACCAGCTTATGATGGTTAGATTAGGGCATGTTTCAATTAGCATACAGTATGATATCATGTTTGCATTCATTCATCTGTCTTGCATGCACCGGGCTCGGTGCATCATACCTCATTGTATTGTATTTCAATTCCAAGTTGAATACTTGTTAGCTGTAGCATTCCATATGCCATGTTTAGAATAGCCGGGCCTATCTTAGTTGCATTATTGCATGTGTTACATTAGGCATTTCTGTATAGTTAGGATCATGCATGATTTCTAATTAGTTTTTGTTTTGGCTTGGAGTACTCGGTAAGTTTTTATGCTTTAGCATCCTTGCATGTGTGTGAGTGACTGCCATGATAGCATGCTTACCATGAGGCTATATGCTTATGTGATATAGCTGCATGAGTGCCTGTGGGTGAAGGTTGGGTTATTTGGATTGGAACAAATCATCGACTGTGAGTTTTAAGCCCACTAGATAGTGACAAAACCATCTTTTCCAAGCCCACCCGAGGGTGGTAAAATCTTCATTTTTTAAGCCTACTTGCGAGTAGCAAACCATCTTTTAAAAAACAAACATAAAATGTTTTGTTCCAATTCAGGCGATCCAGTCTATACTTGTATGCTGTGCGCATCACATAGTAAATCTAGGCTAATAACCGGAATAAGAATGCATAATGTTCTCAAAACTAGATATCATGGTTACTAGAGGCCGATCTTTGATCGGTGGCGAAATGCTCATGAAGTGACCTTCCCCAATCGTACCCAAGTTCCCGAGCCGAGGCAACTTTGGTGATGACGGACACGCGGCCTTAGGCAACAAGTCAGGGTTTCCTAAATTTCCCAAAATAAAATATTTAGGTGGCGACTCTGTATCTGGCAAAGCAGTCCATGTTTGGCACTTTTTTTCTAAAAATCTGTTTTCTCAAAACGATTTGCCAAATTTGGACTCTTTGGTTCAGATTATGAACCGTGACAATTTGAGTCCTGAACTGTAGTGAGCCCAAAATGAACAGAACGGGACTCATCCCTCTCGGGGCGTTCGGGGATGTCTACACGTATATAGAGCCTGCTCTCTTTTCTGTGAGAAACCCTTAGATGCCAATCAAGGGGGGCCAATTTGAATTCTTCAGCTTTGGCTTTTTGCTTATTTCACTGAGTTACAATCCAAATGCCTTAAATTTTTTGAGCCAGACCCTCCTATTCATGGTATGAGGCTAGCCAATGCTTCACTTTATCTTTCTACTTTTGCTTTTTACTTCTCTTTCTTCCACCAACTTCCAGCTTCTCCTCCTTCCTACTGCTTTCGTCCCTTCGAACCCATTATTATTGGCCCACTTTGGTTGAAGAATTTCCTAAGTGATAGGCTCTGTGCTTCACCTGCTCATAAAGATATATGGGCCTTCATTTTAATCCCCAGAGAATTATTCATTGGGACCATGAACCCCAGAGGTTACAAATGCATTGCCAAGCCCTATTGTCCTGCACAATTTGCTAGACAATTTGGCTTCTCTCAGGGGGTCCCAATACCTCTCTGTAGTAACACCAATCTAAGTCTTACCACAAGGGATGTGAAAGTTCGAAGGTCCAGACTGGAAGAGGCAACTTCCAAATTTATACAGGACTTGATCGATTTTGAGTATACCCCCTTCCTTCTTCAAGGTAACATTTTGAAAAGATACCAAAACTGGTGGGTGACCAATATGGAAGTGTACTTGGCCATTTCCCCTCAAGGCCTACTGATGGTGTTGGATGTGCCCAAGCCCAAAGGAGCTGGAGTTGGTACTTCTTCCACTGTTTTAACTACTTCAGTTCCTGTGCCTGCCTCCACACAGTCTGCTTCTGCTGCTTCAACTCCTCCTAGAGTTACTCGGGCCACCTTGAAGAAAGGTATATACCCTCATCTCTTCTCTTTTTACCTTCTTTATAATGCTTTTAGTCTTATCTTTAGTTCTCCTTTTGTGAAGGTGGTGTAGGTGCCTCACAGGGAGACTCTCCTCAAAAGATTCAAGCTCTAAATCTCCTCAAAAGCAAACGGCAACAAAAGATAAGGAGACTTTTACTTGAGATTGAAAAGGAAGTTTTTGAGGTGCAAGTAGAAGAAGAGGATGAAGAAGAGTTAACTCAAGAGCAAGAGTCTCCCCTAAAAAGAAGGAAAAGAGTGACCGTCCCTTCTTCTGACTTGGTTCAAGATCCCACACATGAGACAACTGTTAGAGTGGAGGAACTCACTTCTGAAGAATCTGAATCCCAAATTGGAGAGAAAGAAATTAAGGAAGAACACTCAATGCCAGTATAAAGAAAAAAGAGAAGGAAGATGACTGTCTCTCTTTCTGATTTTGTTGAAGACCCTATACATGAGGCAGCTGTTAAGGCAGTGGAACAAGAGCACTCCAAGGCCATAATTGTCTTTGATAGAGCTGAGAAGAGACAACAGCAACAATTCTTAAGAGATGAAACTGCTGCTGTTGATGCAATTCAAAGGGATGCTGCAAGAAGACAACACATTGCTGAGCATTACTCTCTTCGAAGCTCTCCTACTACCGCTATCACTTCTGAAACAAGTAACTTCTTTAAAGCCTCTACTGTTTTTCCTTGTTGAATTTTTGGGTATTGAGCCTTGACATCACTTTGTCCTTCTCTTCTTTTGCAGCAACAACTCCTGAGCTTATTCTTCCAATGAGGACTCCCTCAGTTTCAATTGAGGTTGATCAGATGCAAAATGTGAAGACCATTCAGATAATACTCCCACTTCCTAGGCCTACATTCCATGTACCCCCTTTGAGGTCAAACATTCCTGGATCTTTTCCCTTTGGATTAAATCCATATCTTCCTTTCTTATCTTTGGATCTACTTCTATTCAATTCTTTTCCGAGCCTTGCTCTTTCCTCTCCCCTAAGAAAATTCCAACTGTTGTTCCATCTCTGATGATAACTGATTCCCCTAAAGAGGGTGCTGGTAGCTCTCCAACCCACGGTTTATTACCTTTACCTACTTCCAGCCCTTCTTCCCTTGACCTATTGGTGGCTAGGACCATAGAGACTGCTGAAGATGTTCCATCCATTTCTTCTATCCCTATGCAGTCTTCTATATCTCCCACCACTACTCTTTCTGCACCCCTTATGTCCATGGACGAAGTAGATGTCTTCGAAGCAAGACTAGCCAGTCTCTTCGACATGCCCTCTACCTCTCCAATAGCTAATGATGAGGCTGAGCCGTTAGTTTTGGCTGACTCCTTGTTAGAAATTCTTGAGAGCTCCCCTTCTTCCAATAGGAAACATTCTACACCTCTGATGGATTTAGACAGCTGTCTGGAATTACTGATATCTTTTTCAAGGATTCCTTTCGAGGCTTTACAAAGGCCTATAATAAGAAATGACTTCCTGCAGTGCTGCAAAGTTGTTGAGTAATCCAGCATAACTGTCTCAAGTCATCTATCTCAGGCAGCAGCTACTATTGACTTCTACATCAACATTTGTCATACTACCAAGGCTGCAGAGGAGAAATTAGCGAGAGATCAGAGCTTTGTTTCCACAGTACATTCTGAAGTCTCAGTGCTAAAGGAACAACATTCCTCTGTCTCCTATTTTCGAACTCAACTACTGGAGAAGAAAGCTCAACTTGAGGAGGAATTGTCTACAGTGAATCAAGCCTTAATTCGAACTGACACCAAACTGTAGATCACCAACAAAGGATTGGCCGATCGAAAATAAGAAATGACTACAACCATTCAGTTGGTTCCCTCATTTAAGAATAGGAAGTCTGTTGTAAAAGAACAATTAAGGCATTGTAATGACTTTTGGCCCAATTTATGGCAGAATGTATTTAACTCTTTATGAAGAAAAACAAATTCTGATTTATCATTTGAGTACTCTTGTGTTCTTTTGCTTGACATTTATTCTACTCCTTGTGTTTCCCAAATAGTTGGAAAATAAGGTTTCAAATATCTGCCATTGATCTTTTTGGGATGTATGTATCCATTCAAATTTCTCAAATGGTATGCCCCAAAAGGCAGGACTCTATGAATTTGATATGGTCCTTCCCAGTTAGGTGACCATTTACCAAACTTATGGTTTTTAATTCCTATTGGGAGTATTGTCTTCCATACCAAGTCACCTTCATCAAAGCCAATGTATTTGACTTTCTTATTGTAATTTTTGGCTGCTTTCTTCTTTTGAAAGAAAATACTATTTAATGCCAGAATTATGGCTTCATCTATGCCTTCTAATTCCAAGCACATACTCTGATGGTATTGCTCAGGATTTAGTTGGTCTTGGCATCTTACTCTCAAAGATTTAACATTAATTTCCACAGGTAACACTACATCATGCCCATACATCAAGGCATAAGGAGTAACTCCTGTGCTTGACCTTGGGGAAGTTCTATAAGCCCACAACACATCCAACAATAAGTTATGCCAATCCCTAGGATTGTCTTTCACAACCTTTTGTATTCCTTTCTTCAAGGACTTATTGGATGATTCAGCTTGACCATTGGTTTGTGCATAATAGGGGGTAGAATTAACAAGGCTAATTCCAAACTCTGCCACAAAGGACTTTACCATTTTCCCATCGAACATAGTCCCATTATCAATAGTATAGTTTGTGGGATGCCAAATCTATGGATTAAATCCTTGATGAATCCAATGACCTCAGTCTGGTCTACAGCCTTGTATGGCTTAGCTTCGACCCACTTAGTGAAATAATCAATGGCTACTAAAATGAAACAATGATGCTTCGAAGAGGGTGGGTGTATTTTCCCCATCATATCCATGGCCCATCCTCTGAATGGCCAAGGCTTTACCACTGCATGCAGGTCAGTTATGGGCACATGCCTTATTGTGCCATGCTTTTGACATGCCTGGCAACCTTTTGCATACTCTATGCAATCTTTAAGGATAGTTGGCCAATAGTAGGAATGCCTTCGAAGCAACCACCTCATTTTCACACCAAGCTGATGAGCACCACAGATGCCTTCATGAACCTCAACCATAGCTGTTAATGCTTCTTTTGGGCCCAAACATTCCAACAATAAACCATCTCTCCTCCTTTTGTAGAGAGCATTGCCGTATATGATGTATTGCATAGATTGCAATTTAATTTTCCTGCTGGCCTTCGAGGATGGACCAGCCAAGTACTGCATTATTGGATGCCTCCAATCTTGTTCCTGTAAGTCATTATAATTGACTTCCAGGACCACATTCCTTTTATTTAAGGGTGGTATAGATTTCTGGTATGTTGTTTAGTTTATGTTCCTTTGAGTATTATCCCTCCTCTTGAAATTCGAAGCTTTCTGAGCCACATCATTAGCTCTATTATTCAAGAATCTTGGGACATAAGTTACATTTGCTATTTGAAATTGAGAAAGAAGATGTAATATAACAACATAATATGGCAACATGCTTATACTCTGACATTTGAAAATTCCTTTCACTTGGTTAACCACCAATTGAGAATCTCCAAATATGTCAACTATATGAACTTGTAGTCTAATCAGAATTTCCAATCCCACTATTAAGGCTTCATATTCGGCTTGATTATTAGAACAAGTACTTTCATCCACTCTGAAACCATGTGTAGTTTCTATTCCTTATGGTGACTTAATCACTATACCAATTCCAGTTAGGCCATTGGCTTTCGATCCATCGAACCACATTTTCCATGGCTCAACACTAGCCATACTAAGTTCCATTATCTCTTGGCTTTCTGTTTGAGATGGATGGTCTGCTAAAAAATTGGCTAAAACTTGTCCTTTCACTGCCCTTTAGGGAACATATTCTAAATGAAATTCTGATAAGGCTAATATCCATTTGCCAATTCTTCCCCTCAACATAGATCTAGATAACATATACTTAACCAAATCTGTGGTTGCAATTACCAAGACAGTTGTAGGCAAAAGATAGTATCTTAATTTCATTGCAGCAAAATACAATGTAAGACACAGCTTTTCTACAGGTGAATATTTACATTCAGAAAAATTTAAAAACCTACTAAGGTAATAAACAGCTTGCTCGTTGCCTTCTTCATTGTCTTGGGCTAAGAAAGCTCCCAATAAATCTTCTGCTGTATCTATGTACAACTTCAAGGGCTTATCATCTTTTGGTGGCATCAGCACTGGAGGGTTGGCCAAGTAGGCTTTGATACCTTCGAAAGCAATTTAATGCTCTGCTGTCCATACAAATTCCTCTTCATTTTTCAGCCTTAATAAGGAAGAAAATACTTTAGTTTTCCCTGCAGTGTTAGAAATGAATCTTCGAAGAAAATTAACTTGTCCAAGGAATTTTTGTAATTCTTTCTTACTTGATGGAGGTCTGGCTTCAATGATGGCTTTGGCTTTATTCTGGTCAATCTGTATTCCTTTCTTGTGTACTACATAGCCCAAGAAGTTTCCAGATGATACGCCAAAAGCACACTTAAGAGGATTGAGTTTCAATTTGAACTTTCTCATTCTTTCAAAGGCTGCTTCTAAGTGAAACAGATGCTCCTCCATGGATTGGGATTTAACTACAATGTCATCAATATAACACCTCCAATGAGGTCATGAAAGATAGTGTTCATAGCCCTCTGATATGTAGCCTCAGCATTCTTTAGGCCAAATGGCATTTTAACCTATTTGAAGGTCCCAATATTCCCAGGACATCTGAATGCTGTCTTGTGAACATCCTCCTCTGCAATGCAGATTTGGTTATAACTAGAGTGCCTATCCATCATTGATAAAATTTGATGTCCTGCTGAACTGTCTACCAACAAGTCTACTATAAGCATAGGATACTCATCTTTTGGAGTTGCTAGATTCAAGTTTTTGAAATCAATGCATACTCTCATTTTACCATTCTTTTTGACCACAGTCACAATATTGGATAGCCACTCAACATACCTGGCTGTCCTAATAAAGCCTGCCTTGAGTAGTCTAAGAATTTCTTCCTTAACTTTCTGAATCACTTCTAGACTCATTCTTCTTGGCTTTTGCTTGTATGGCTTGAAATTAGGTCTCATAGGGAGCCTATGTTCCACTAATGATCTCTTAAATCCTTGTAGTTCATTATAAGACCATGCAAAGCAATCTTTATACTTCTTCAAAACAACCAACAACTGGTCCCTGTCCAGAGCATTCAAACAAGCACTTATATAGGTGGGCTGTTGTATAGAACCTTTCCCTAAATTTACTTCTTCTAAGGGGTCTAGAATCTGATAACTTACTGAAGCTTCTTCTTTGATCCCCTCTGGCTTCGAAACAATTTTCTTACTTTGTTCTACTCCCAGGTTCTTTAATTCAACATCCTTACCCTCCTCCTCATAAACAAAATCTGTCCATAAGGCATCTTCCTCCTGTATCTCCTGGACTTTTGTTTCAATGTCCAATGCACAGTATTTGTCAAGGGCCAAAACTCTGGCCTGTTGCTGCTCCTGTTTGCAGCCAATCATCATGGCTTCTTTCTCTTGCTCTTGTACTCTCTAGACTATTGACTTTACATTCAATATTGAGAACTTAATTAGAGCCAAAGACTTGGCTTCTTGGACTTCATTTCTTTGCCTATAACCAGGCATCATTGTCATCCTTAACGACAACCTCCTCATCAGCACTCTCTTGGACTAAGTGCTTCAGGTATGTCACTTCCTCATCAGCCGTTACTTCGGTTGAGCCATCAGGTTTCCTTAGTATACTGAGTGGTGTCACTCCCTCAATATACAGTTTGGCCTCTGCAAAGTCTGCACAGGCTATGAAGGGTTGAGGATCTGCATCAATTTCCTCTGTCTCCCCATTGCCCAAGGCCATCATTATTTTCTGATGCAAAGAGAAAGGCATACATTTGTTAGTGTGGATCCAATCTCTACCAAGTAAAGCATTGTACTTAGCATTGCTGTCGATGACGAAAAATGCTGTCATGCAGTCTCTGATTCCCACACTTAAGTTGATGGGCAGAATTCCTTGAGCCATCTGCTTGTCTTCAGAAACCAAAGAATGGTTATCTTTGGTTGGGATTAACTTCGATTCCTTTTCCCTAGTTTCTTCAAGGAAGATTTCGGTAGTAAGTTCACCGCTGCCCCATTATCTATCAAGACTCGGTTTAATTGTATCCCATCGAAGAAAGCCTTGATATACAAAGGCTTGAATGCTGTGTCATAGAATTTGAGGAATACTCAAAAGGATACGAAAGGTTAATGCTCACCTCTTCTTCACTCTCATATTCAATTTCCATTGGAGTAGCCATTCCGGAATCATCTTGCACCATACTCACTTGTGAGTCTTCACTAGAGACTGGAATTGGGTCAATTTCTTGCCCTTCTTGGTTCTCATCTCTAGCTTGGAATTCATGCGGTAGTATGTGTACCATATTTACTGATACTGGAGGGAACGAGCCAAATTGGATGGCTGGCTGTGTCTGTTTCTTCTCTTAGCTACCTTGTTCAGCCACTTCAGAAGCATCCTCCATGTTGTATTCTGGCACTTCATTTCTAACAGATTCTTTCGAATGGTCTTTTTCGACTGGCTTTTCAACCAAAAATGTTTGTTTAGCCATGAAGGCTTCGAACATTTCTTCTTCAGCCATTTCTTTCTTTTGGCCTAAGCCAACTTCTTTCTCTGCCTCGCTATCACTTTCCATCAATGCATTCTCCAATCCTGCTAGACTGGATTTCTCTCTGGCTTTTAGTTCAGAGTGAACTTTGGCCAACTGTTCTCTACTACAACCCATTTTGCTTTGTGGAGTTGGTTTTGGAATATGGTTTGGCTTTAGATTCTTCTTTCCTTCTGTCTGGACCAATGAACAGATCTTTCCACTCTCTTTCAAGTCTTGCTGGTACTGAGTGTACCTGCGTTGAATTTTCCTCCTTTGTGATCTATAAATTACAGGGACCATGTCTGATTCCTTTGTCTTTGGGTGCTTAAGCAACACCCAATTGTTGGGAGCCACCAAAGGAGGTTTGACCATCCTGCCTTGGTTTCCAATTACATCTCTTTGAGTAAACACTTCCCTAGGTTTGTTTTGCATCACAAACCAATCTGGGACTCCAAGTACCCAAAGCTTCTCAACCCAACTGTTGAACTGCTTTTTCCTCCTTCGGCTACCTTCAAAAGGTTTGTGAAGGCCACCGCTTGGCTCGACTTCATGCTTTGGGCCTAACTCAGGCCTTCGATGAAGGTGTCCACTTTCTGTCCTGCGTGAAATTGATCTATGGGGCCAATCCCTGGCTTTGATCCCATAAACTGAACCCTTCTCTAGTCTCCTTTCAGAATGACTGCTCTCCATCCTGTAATAATTAAGTGATCTGGATTCATACAAAGGCCTCTTGCCTTTAAAATGCATTCTATCAGCTATTGGTTCAACCATCAATGGTTGCTGCCTAACACCAGATGCATATGGCCTTTTATTGTAAGCATTGGTTGGTTTAGGACGTCTTTGCACATCCTTGTAATACTGCTTCCCATCAATTGAAAGCCCCTTCAACCACTTGTAACTTAGTCTGCACCTGGGATACATCCTTTGCATTACAGTTGCTTCTAAGGAATCGTCATCCAGTGCTTCCTCATCAGAATCTTCCCCCTGGTGTGAGAAATCTTGTCCAATAGCTGGTAGATTTCCAATGTCTTTCTTGGTAGTTGTTTGGTTGGCCACATGCATCTGCACATTGACTTCTTCCAATTCTTTCAAAGACAGGTTCTGAAAGTCTAGCACAATGACATTGGCGGCCGCCTCTCCAATTTCTGGGAGTAGATTACTGTCGATTCCCATGGCCTTTTTTGCTTTGGCTGGGAATTTCAAACTTCCATTTCGAATTTGTTCTTGGATCCTGTCTCGAAAAACAATACAGTTCTTAGTCGAGTGAGACCAAGAATTATGCCATTTACAATATACTTTTCCTTTAAGTTCATCAGGAGATGGAATTTTGACTCCTTTTGGTAACTTAAGGAAGTTGGCTGCAAGCAAATGATCAAAAATGTCATCTGCCTTAGTTAAATTGAAAGAGTATTTCCTGTGAAGGTCTTTCTTTTTAAACTGTTGGTCAATTGTTATATCTTTATGAATTAATGCTTCACAGATTACAGGTTCTTTCCCCATAATCTCTGCTGTATGGATCTCATAATTACGATCTTTATAATATGTCTTATATGATGCATTATTTCGATCTTGTTCTTCCTCTAATAATGCTTCGTATCTAGACACCTTATAGGTGAGTTCTACTAAGTCTCTGAACTAAGTCGAGTCAAACTTCTTTCGAAGCCTAAACTCTAAACCATTTTGAGCCAATCTCACGAATTCTGGCTCTGGTAAGATGACTCTACATTTATTTTGAGCCTTTTTAAATCTGGTAATGAACTGAGTAGCCTTCTCATCAGGCCTTTGACTTAATCTTGCTAAGTCTGCCATGGAAACCTCTGGCTCTGATTAGAAGAATTGGGCATGAAATGCCTCTTCCATTTGTTGCCAAGTCTGGATAGAGCCAGGTGTAAGGTTAATATACCATATAAATGCTCCTCCAGTTAGGGAATTTGGGAATAACCTTAATTTCATATAATCATTATTAGTAAATTCGCAGCATTGAGTAGCAAACCTAGCAATATGCTCTACTGTTGATTGCTTTCCATTCCCATAAAAAAGGGCAAAGTCTGGTATCCTAAAACCTCTTGGGTATTCATGTACCCTGTCTACCCATTCTGGATACGGTTTCCTGTACACTGGAGTCTGGACCCCCCGAGCCATTGGTTCACACATCTCTCTAACAATGTCAGCAATTTGGTCCCTAGAGACCATATGTTGTGCTTGCTGAACCACTATTGGAGGGGCAAACACAGGATTTGGTGGGCAAACTTGTGCCTGTGGTCCTCTTGGTCCATAAGGTGGTACATTTGGGATTGGTTGTCCCTGTGGTGCAGGTTGCTGTTGGGGGTGTGGGTAACCCCTTTGAGCCTGTCCTGCGAAAAGACCTGCAAAAGGTGCTGGAACTGGTGTGGTATCACTTCCATTTGTAGGAAAACCTTCTAACCCCCCAGGTATAAATTCGATTAAGGGATTAGTGAACCCCCCTGTGCCAGATATGGCTTCGAGCATAGGATTTGGAACCATTCTTATGCCATTTTCTTGTACTGGGCCAAATCCACCAAATTGCATGGCTTCGCTATTAAGTACTGAGGCATTTTGACTTGCTATAGGCCTCAGAATAGGTATGTACCAAGATTGAGGTGATGGTCTTTCATAGTTCTGATTACTAGTTTGACCATTAGAATGTCCATTAACTTGCATAGGCTGTTTATCTCTAGCCAATCTTTGCTGAGGGACATTTGAAATTTCTTCGATGTGTCTTGAACTTGTTGGTTGGTGGTTATTCATTCGATCCAAAAAGGATGTTGCCCACCTTTCTATTGTGTTCATTAATTGCTGACCCATAGCATCTACTAGGCCACCCAATGGATTTATTGGCTGAGTAGATGGAACAGTGGATGGTTCAATTCCTTGGTCTCGTCCAATATTATGAGCATATGGTACTTGTTCTGAAGTGCTGGTCTGTTCGACCATAGGTTCTGATAAAATAGGAGTTTCCACAGGATGTGTTATCACATTATCCTCTGGATTAGGTATCTCTACCTCTCCTTCTACGCCTTCTTCCAAGCGTTCATTTTCTCCTTGTCTTCTACGTCTAGCCATTTTAAATGTGGTCTCACTAGGCGTGCCAAAAATCTATGTTGGCTTTTTGGCTTTCGAAGGTTTTTTTGGTAATTGCGAGTGTGCCAACAAGGATCAATTAGTCCTTATAGAAAATTAATTGACAACTAATTATCAGACGATTGTGTTTTAGTTCTTTCAGCCTCAATGAAGAGGACTTTTACTAGTGGCTTGACTTAGGAGAATTAAACAGATAACAATGAATTGAAGAATAGTCGAAGTATTTCATTAAGATGAAAAGACTTACAATGATCCAAACTCAGCCTCATAGAGGTTTACAGCAAATCTACTTAGAACTACTCCTATGAAATGAAGTGCAGTGTAGGAATTTTAAAGTACAGTAATGTAAAGAACTGTAAATGTAAGACTGTAAATGTAAAACTGGAAAGGAAAATAAGTATAAAGGATTGGTTTTTTAGATTTGAGTCTGGGGGCTTTTATGGGGCATTCTCTACTATTTATACTGCTCAAGGATGACCATCGAATTGCATTTCCAACCGTCGAACTGCTCCTCCATGATCGTCGATCATGTTGCCCCAATATTAGCTCCATTACGCCATTACTTGCAGTTAGGCTTCCCTCCTAAATTTGAATATGAAATGTGAATAACTGTTGAAGCCACGTCACTTTGTATCTCTTTGTTGATCCACTGCTACTCAGATCTCGTAATAACCAATACTAACGGCCACGTGTACGATCAGGATCGAGGACCTGAATAGTCTTCCTATATTACCCTTATTTCGCCACTCGTCGAATTGTAATTGGCTTGTACAAAATATGTAGCCAATAGACGGTCTGGGCAGTCAAAGGGGGTTGGGCTGGGTCATGGAACAGATTGAATAGATTTGGTAATATCGAATTTTTTATCTGCGAGCCATTTGATGAGCCATAGGCTTTTTTTTTGTCCACATCAAAAAAATTGGAAAGGTTTTTTCTTGCAGAAATTATTTAGAAATGTTACAAGAATTATATTAAATTGAACAATCAGTTGAGCAAAAATTTTTAGTAACACATACGTACAAATCCAATATCAACAAATACAACATTAATATAAGAAACAATCTCATAATGGGTAGAAATTATCTAGTCTTCTCGAAACACCACGTGTTTATATTTATGTACCTATCTAATAATATCTACTAATATTTTGTTATTTCCCTTTATAATTTCTATTTTTTTAGGCCTTTAGTGTAACGACCCTCACTTTGATTTAGTCATACTTGCATACATTTATGTATGATCTTGTCTTGTCATGCTGTTTTGCAATGTTTTGCCTTGTCTTGTTTTGTTTGAGACTTGCCTTGTTTTGCTTAAAGCGTTGCTTGCATGACTTTGTCCCTTGTTTGGGTGTGGCCGAGGTCATCTTGAGCTTAGTTCACCTTTGAACCTTTGTACTTAGAACTATTTCGGAACCACTTGGTTGACCTTCACCTCCACCTTGGCATATAGCTGAGATGTCGCTTTCAGGCCGAGGTTGTTTTGAACTTAGTGATCTTCGTCCTTGGGCAGGTATGGCCTAGGCCGAGGTGTGGCACATCCAGGCCAAGGTGTGGCACAGCTTAGTCAAGTGTTGTCCTCCCTAGCCGATGTCTTTGTTACCCCGTTGCCGAAGCTTTGACTTTAGCTGATGTCATTGATTGTCGATGTGTTTTGCCTTAGCTTGTTGCATACGCTTTGTCAGAGACTTGTCTTATCAATCAGTCACTTTTGAGCTGAACCAACCCGGTAGTGCCACGTGTCCGAGCTGTGTGTTAAGAAAACCGGCAGTCTTAGAGACAAATCATTTTGTCTCAAATCTTTGCCTTTAGAGAGAGAAACTCTAGATGAAGGAGGAAAGAATTTTAGAGAGAGAAGTAGAGTTCCGGGCTTGATTTTTGAGGATTGAACCGTTAGATTTGAGATTTGAGGTTAGATTCTTGCTCTACCCTGGTTATTCTTACTGGTTATCCAGCTGCATTGCATGATTTAGTCTGTTTTGCATGTCATGCATTGATTTAAAGATTGGTTTTGAAAGAGAAAGAATGTTTATAAGTTCTTGAAGAAAAGTTTTGCTTTGATCCAAAAGTTGATGACAAGAACCAAGTTTTTGTGTTTGTTCTTGCATGTTCTTCTTGTATGGGTACCCAGGTCCATGTTTTGCATTCATGGCATGAAAATATTAGATTTGGTGTTAAATGAGTTATGATTTCAGCATGCATGTTCTTGATGTTCTTGATGATCTTATTCCTCGCATTCTTCAAGGGGGAAAACACAGGTTTTTCCCCGATCTTGTTTTGATGTGGCCATCGGGACCACACCTCGGCGAGGAGGTGTGGGACCTCGGCTAGACCTGGATGGTACCCTGTGTGTTTCCATGAGGTAGAAAACAGTGTCTTGACTCCCAGCATGTTTTTCTTTGTTATTTTACTTAGATTCGGTGAGAGAGTGCCGAGATCACTTGCATGCATGTAAAGCTTGTTTTGAGAATGTGATTTGCCATGTGATTGTAGGACTTTGACCTTTGCTTTGAGCCTACACCTGAAGACCAAGGTGAGTGGTATTTTTAATAAAGTTATGTTATACCGCTTTGATAAATCTTGTTTCGCTTTGTTTTGATGAAAAGTATTTGTTAAGCATGAATGTTGTGTGAGTGAATTTCCGATCACACTGCCCTCCTTAGTAATCCAGCTGTAGAACACAGGCAGAATAGATGGCACCTTGTAATCTGCACAGAAAGAAAAGGCTCCGGCGGTGGTTCTTCCACCCGGGGGCACTCCGACGATCAAGTCAGTATCTCTCAAAGATAATATAAGTGCTTTAGTTACTGCTCAAGACTACAAATTGCGTACCTTAGACCCGCCGGGGGTGCCCTTCTTTTATAGTCTTTCTCTATCCTAGTCCCACTAGAAGTCTCACTTCTATGGACTCCAATTCCGGATCTACCTTGGACTCTTCAAGAGATAAGGATAGACTCCCTGAGAGTACTACCTATATCCATCTTGTAATCTTTCTTCTTTCTAGGACTCCTGTCCCTTATCTACATATCTCGGATTCCGGTATCTTCGGAGATAACCTCGGCAACCCCGATATTACCTCGGCGTAACTGTCATGTCATGTGACACCTCGGCTGACACTTCAGTGTCACCTCGGCCACGTGTTGGTACTCAGAAAATACATCCCCACAACTGCCCCTAGGTTCTATTACCTCGGCATTCCGAGATGATGGAACCTATATTTGAACTTTTTCTCGTACGTCGGCTCAAGAACTTTCTAGTCGAGATCATTTATTTTCAGGCCGACATGTCTTCATCTAAGAACAAGAATTCAAATCAATTTTCCTTCGCGCATGAGCTGTCATGCACCATTTTTCAACCGTTTCACTGACGCGTTTTTCCCTTATTGGTCTGTGCTGGTGACGCGTCTGCAAGCCGTCTTTTCTCTGCTTGTGCCGTCTGACACACGCGTTAACCCAGGCGCAATAATTGCCGCCGTTTCATGTTTTGGACAAAAACGTTTGCCTCTCTCTCTCTCTTCACTTTTGCGTTTGAATACTTTACATTTTCTCTCTCTGAAGCTTTTTCTTCTTCGAATCTGCCATTGCCCCAAGCTCTGAGCTCTGCAACCATCTCCATCTACTATTTCTGCGAAGCTTTGGCCACTGTTGCCTCCGTCGTCTGATCTCGGCGAAGCTCACTCCGGCCTTCATCTTTTCTGGTAAGCAACTGGCTTTTCTCCTCCAGTTCTTGATTTATCCCTGAAATTTCTTGCCATTGTTGTTCTGCTCTAGTATTTAATTTGTGAATCGTTCACCTGAGTGTGTATTATTTTCTGGTTTTTTGCACATGTCATGAACACTCGCACTGTTGCACCTCTTGTTCTTGGTCTTCCGCCCTTTTACGTTCTTGAATCGAGACTTCGTTTTTGCTTTTACATTTTCCAGATTTCTGCCTTCCATACTCGTTCTTCGTAGATTTAGGTTTGGGATTTGTCTGTAGGACCTTCATTTTTTAGGAAAAACTGAAACAAATTTAGCAATACATACTTTAGGCTCAAGCCGAGGTCCCAAGAGCCCTTTAGGAGTATTCTGTCTCTGTAGCCAAGTACTCGTATACCAAAACCATGGGTGTGTGGAGAGATAGGGTTAACACCCCAACCAAACTAGAATTTTTTAGGCAAGAATTCTCCATCCCTGCCGATGTTCACCTCAGGCTAGCTGGAGAGAACGACTCTATTATGCCCGAGGATGATAACATGCCTTTTCCTATAGTAGCCTTTGTCCAGTGTGGACTTCGGTTCCCTCTAGATCCCCTTTTTCGCGAAGTCCTTCATTACTATACCCTAAACCCTATGCAACTCACCATCAACGCCTATAGAACACTTAATGGTATAATAGCCTTAGCTCGGCAGGAGAGTGTTAGGATCACTCTTGCCGACATCCAATATTGTTACACCATGTGTGCTCTTAACCTAAAGGAAAAAGGTTATGTGTATTACCTCAAGCCGAGGTCCACCGAGTTTAAAATTGTAGCCGACCTTCCTGACTCCAACAAAGGTGCTGGAGATGACTACCTTATTGCATCTGGTAACTGGGAGTTTGGCCCAGATGAAGAAGTCCATCTTTTCCCTCTCCCCCGAACAGTAAAAGAGGGCAAGGGTAAGAGCCCAACGTCAACTGTTTAGCTGTTGCTTTCTTCAAGTTTTTTTCCAAAAATTTTATCTGTTTCTGATGTTATGTTCTGTTTTGCAGACGTTCGCAAGCCTCCCAAGGACTTTCGCCAGTCCTATTTCCCGAAAGGCTCAAGAAACTCTGGACCTTCCACTCGAGCCTTGAGCTCCATTGGTGCTGAATTTCATCCCAACATACAAGTCTACATTGGCCGACGTTCCCAAGAGGAAGAAGAAGAGCTCCTCTTCTCCTAGTGAAGTAACTCAAACCGCATCCACATCTCGGGCTGATCAAGGATCAACTTCTGATCAAGCCGATCAACCTTCCACCTCGGCACAATACTTGGTACCAATTTCTGAAAGAAAGCGTCGGCGGCGACTTGTTAAAACAGCCGAAATGGTGCGCCCGAAGCCAGTCGTGCGGGATCTTTTGGCCGACCTTCCAACCGACGTGGATGCTGTACCGTCTCAAACGGTGCCTCCACCAAAACCAAAAAGAGTAAAAAAGGCCCAGCCAAAGGCCAAAGCTACTGAGGCCGAGGTTGAAGATGCTCTGCCCATCTCCCAACTAACCTCAACTGTGAAGACCACTTCTACACCCGCCAAAAGATCTGCTGAGGCCCAGCCATCGGGGTCAACTTAGCCAAAAAGGCCGAGGTCATCGTCTGCGACAACTTCGGGGTCCAGGGTTCCCAAAGTTCCCTGGGAGCCCAAAATTACACTTGAAAATAGGCCCGTCTATGCCAACGAAAGTGCCGCCGATGTCAACATCGGCGTGGCACTCAGCACTGCAGTTCTCCTTGAGGGTGATCTTGAGCGTAATGCCAAGATGAACGAATACGAGAACTACGCCCTCATGCTGCAGCGCTCTGTCCAAGTAAGTCTTTGAATTTGATAACTTTTCTTACTGCCACTTTTCTTCATACTTGTAAGGTCTTCTAATATTTTGTGATAACCTATGCCTTGTGAACTTTCAGGCCATTCAACACGCCCACACCTTCTCCATGCAAGCATTTGAAGCGAAGAAGAAATTGTCCGAGATGGAGAAGGAGTTTGCTGCCCTTCAGAAACAAAACAAGAGTCTTAAAAATAAAATGAAGACTCTGGAAGACCAGGCTGAGGCAGCAACTAAGGATAAACAAATAGCTGATGAAAGAGCCGAGGCTGCTGAAGCTATTAAAACGGTTGCTATATCTCAGCAAAAGGAGGCAGAGGAAAAGCATTAAAGAAAAGGAGTCAAAGAAGCCTGCCACCAAGGTAGCCGAAATCAAAAGGTCGCTGCGAAAAACCTCTGACCGGGGATGGCCGACGTCCGAGGACTACATGCTTCAAGTCGAGGAGGCATGCAACAGGATTTTCCTTGGTTGGATGTCCTCGCCAAAAAGTGAACATCGGATGACTTCGCCATGGCGCAAGGCGATCTTGTCCTTCGCCTTTTCCCCTCCTCCTCCAAGTCGGTCAAGAAGCCGAGTCTGAGTCTCAAGCAAGATGAAGATGAAGATAATGTGAAGCCTTGGTGAGGAAATCCAAGGATGCCATCGAGACCAAGTCCCTTCCTCCAACCGGCGGGTTATCAACTTAACCCAAGATGAAGAGGGTGATGAGGTTGAGGAGGTATCCAAGGAAACTCAACGATCCGGTTATCATCCAACCTTCTTACGGGTGAGAAGTGTTGAGAAGACTCTAGCCGAGATTGGCCGAGATTGCGGCGGATAGGAGGCCGGGGTTGAAGTGGAAAAAACGCGAAGTTGTGGTACAAAAAGACGCCGAGGTTGTTCTTCCAGAGACTTCCGAGGTTCAGATTCAAACCGCTCCTGAGGCTGAAGAAACTTAGTTTTTATTTTTTCTTTAACTTTTGTACTTTGTTTTGTTTTCTGAACAATGTAAGCTTTGTTTTGTGGCCGATGTGCCCTTCCTTATCACTTGTGAACAATTGACTTGCTAGGCCATAGTGCCTTCTTTAACTACAACTCGGGTACAACAACTTGGGTATGATAACTTCAAGTTTTACGTCGGCAAGATACTGTCTTGTAAATTGCTACAAATTTCAACAAGGATTAGTATAAACAGTAAACTTCACTCAAGTTAAAACAAATGTTAAACAATGATCTACTTGTAAATTGCTGCAAATTTCAACAAGTGGAGATAAGGAATTTATCTCGGCTTAACTTTAACTTGTAAATTGCTACAAATTTTAACAAGTAAAGATAAGGAATTTATCTCGGCTTAACTTTAACTTGTAAATTGCTACAAATTTTAACAAGTAAAGATAAGGAATTTATCTCGGCTTAACTTTAACTTGTAAATTGCTACAAATTTCAACAAGTAAAGATAAGGAATTTATCTCGGCTTAACTTTAACTTGTAAATTGCTACAAATTTCAACAAGTAAAGATAAGGAATTTATCTCAGCTTAACTTTAACTTGTCATTACTACTGTCTTCTCTCTGCCCCCAATGTGAACCTAAGTTCCACTTGGGTTCTCATTATTCAAAAAACAACATTATGCATAGTTTTGTAAGTTCTGAAAAGTTCTGCTAAGATTTTATTGATCATATCGGCAAAAAATCAAAGAACATCTAATGATAGAAAAACTTTAAATTACAAGTGTTCCATGGTCTAGGCAATGCTTTGCCCTCATTATCTTCGAGCCGATATGCCCCATTTCCTAACACCGAAGTAATTCTGTAGGGACCTTCCCAGTTTGGGCCAAGCTTGCCCTCTCTGGGATCCTTCTTATTGCCGACGACTTTTCTCAAGACTAAGTCGTTGACTTGAAAATCCCTTGGATTGACCTTCTTGTTGTAAGCTTTGGCAAAATTTGTTCTTTGGTATCTTTGCAAGCTGGATTGCAGCTTTCTCTCTTCTTTCTTCCAGTAGATCCAGATCTCGGGCTAAGAGCACATCATTAGACCCATTCTCAACTCCCTGTGTTCTGATCCCTAGGATGCCGATCTCCAATGGAATGACTGCTTCTGTGCTATAAGCCATGGCAAAGGGGGATTCCCTTGTTGATCTTCTCGGCGTAGTGCGATATGCCCAGAGCACGTTGGGCAATTTGTCTACCCACTTTCCTTTTGCTGCCTGCAGCCTCTTCTTTATTCCATCCAGAATGACTTTGTTGGATGCTTCGGCTTGCCCATTACTTTGGGGAAAGCTTGGTGTTGAAAAGTAATTCTTTATCTTGAACTTTGCGCAAAAATTCTTGATGAGTTTGCTGTCAAACTGTGTTCCGTTGTCGGTAACGATTGCTCTTGGAATCTCAAATCTGGTGATGATGTTTTTCTAGATGAAGTTCTTCACATCCACATCTCGGATTTTGGCAAGAGGCTCTGCTTCTATCCACTTTGTGAAGTAGTCTGTTGCTACCAGTAAGTATTTCCGCTGCCCAGTTGCTTGGGGCAATTGTCCAATGAGGTCCATGCCCCATTGGGCAAATGGCCAGAAATTTGAAACCGGTTGGTCGGTGGTGGCTGATGTATCAAAGGTGCAAACCTCTGGCATTGTTCACACTTCTTCACATAGGCTTCTGCATCTTTTTGCATATAGGGCCACCAATACCCCTGGGTAATGGCCCTGTGAGCTAACGATTTGCCCCCCGTGTGGCTTCCACAAACTCCTTCATGAATTTCATATAAAAAGTCTTCGACCTGAAGAGGGTGTACACACCTTAAAACAGGTCCAGTGAAGGATCTTCTGTAGAGATGTCCTTCTGCTGTCAGACTGAATCTTGCCGACCTCAATTGGACCTTGTGTGCTTCATTTCGATCTTCTGGCAGCTTTCCCTCTTTTAGGAATGCAATAATTGCATCCATCCAGCTTGGTCCCATGTCCACACATAATGCCTCCTGCATTGTGTTCGGTGGCTCTATGCTTGGGTTTGATAAGTAATCGATCATTATTGTCCTCGTCTTTCCGGTTTGCATTGAACTTGCTAAATTGGCCAACGCGTCGGCGTGGTTGTTATCGTCTCAGTTGACCTGAAGAAGTTGGCAGTTTTGAAACATGTCTGCCAGCCTGATGACTTCTTTTGCATATGCCGACATCCTTTCATCTCGGGCAGCAAACTCTCCTGTAGTTTGATTTACTATAAGTTGTGAGTCGCAAAAAACTATTACCTCATCTGCCTCTACTGCTATTGCCAGCATCAGTCCAGCGATCAATGCTTCATATTCCGCCTCATTATTCGAGGCTTTGAACCCCAGTCGAATGGACTGCTCCAATATCTCTCCATCGGGGGATATTAACACTACTCCTGCTCCTGCCCCCTGCCGGTTTGAGCTTCCATCAACAAAAAGTTGAAAGGAGTCGCCGATGTAAATGCTGCAGGGTCTGAGTTTTTCCTTCCTTGGTTCTTTAGCCTTTGGCTGGTCTTCTCCTTCCTTGTTTGGACATCGTTCATCTCGGCTCAACGAACCGATGTTCGATGTATTCAGCGAGAATTGACGGCCACGAAGTCGGCCAAGACTTGGCCCTTAATTGCTGTTCTCGGCCTGAACTCCAGGTCATATTGGCCCAAAACTACGGCCCATCTTGCTATTCTTCTAGTTAAGTCTCCTTGTTGCAACAAGGATTTTAGTGGGTGCTTTGTTAGAACCACTATCTTGTGAGCCTGAAAATAATGGTTTAACTTCTTTGAGGCCATTACCAAGGCCAGCATTAATTTCTCCAATGGTAGATACCTTGTTTCTGCATCGGCCAAGGTTTTACTTATATAGTAAACAGCCTTCTGCTCTCCCTTCTCTTCTCGGATTATCACAGCACTTACTACGTGCTCTGAAACTGCTAAGTATAAAAACAGTTCCTCCCCAAGTTGAGGTGTTGAGAGGACTGGAGCCGTGGTAAGATATTTCTTCGAATTAAGCGGCCTCGCATTCCTCGTCCATAGAAAATCCGTGGCCTTTTTCACAGTTGAAAAAATGTTTACATTTGTCCGAACTTGGCTTATGAACTGTTTAGGGTGCGGCCCTTCCGAAGCATTTGAACCTATTTTGCGATGTCGGACTCTGTAATTCCGAATGGCCTTGATCCGATCTGGTGGCTTCAATGCCCTTCTAGTCACAGTATCCCAAGAACTTCGGATTCGACTCCAAACGCGCATTTCGATGCATTTAGTCGGGCCGATATGTTTTAGTATGTCAAAGACCTCTTTTAGGTCGTGAGATGATCCTTTGGTTCCTTGGTCTTCGACCATGTCATCAATGTAGACTTCTCTGATTCGGCCAATCAAGTGTTTGAACATCTTGGTTACCGGCCTTTGGTAGGTTGCTCCTGCGTTCTTGACCCAAAAGGCATGACTCTGTAACATCTGAGACCTTTGGAAGTGATAAATCTGTCTTCTCCTCATCCAGTACATGGCTATCTGGTGATACCCCTATATGCATCCAAGCTCATTCTTCCATGTCGGATGTGGCGTCCACCAACCGGTCGATCTTTAGCGAGAGGAAGCTGTCTTTGGGACAAGCTTTGTTCAAGTTTGTAAAATCTCGCAGACCCTCCACTTGCCATTCTTCTTCTTTACTACCACGGTGTTTGATAACCATGTCGGATAATTGGCTTCTCCGATGGCCTGGCCTCCGAAGTCCATCTACTTCTTCCTCCGCTTGCCGGCGTGCATCAACGTCGGTCTTACAGCACGTTGTATTACGTGTTTGGCCGACACATCGCGTTGAGTCTATGACATGTGACCTCGGGGTCAATGCCAGGCATTTCATAAGGTGTCCAGGCGAACACCTCAATATTTTTCCTCAGAAAGATTTCCAGCTCCCTTTCCTCTTCTTCGGCTAATCTTGTGCCGAGAAGAAAGAAGCGTTCTTCATCGTCCTCCTGGACGAGGATTTTCTTCAGTGCTTCTTTACTTTTCTCGGTCGGCTCCTTGCCGACGTCATCTAGGACCTTCATGTCCTCTTCTTCGACTTTTGCCTCCTCTGGTTCCCGAATACTGCAGGTTAATTTCATTGCTGCCATGGAGCAATTTTTCACCTGCAACTGATCTCCTTTGACTTCCTCAATCCCATGTTCTGTTGGGAACCGGCGATTGATCTTGATGTTGAAGAGCGCCCCCATTGCATGCAACCACGGCCTCCCCAAGATGATGTTGTAAGGCGAGGGCGTGTCAATCACAATGAATTCTGTCTTGATTTTCTTCGTGCCAGCCTGTACCTCCAAGCTTGTTGCGCCTAATGGCCATGTCGGCGTTCCATTGAAGCCGACCTTTGGGCCGTTTGACTGCTCCATGTCATCAGGGTGAAGGCCTAACTCCTTGTAACATCTGACATACATGATGTCGCAGGAGCTACCTTGATCAATTAGGATGCGTTTCACCTGGCACTCCCCAACCTGGAGGGATACTACCAAGGCATCATTGTGCGGGTGCTGAACCATATCTAGGTCGGCTTCCCTGAAGTCTATCATCTGTCCTTGGCACACTTCAGGCCGAGGTCTTTTAGCCGACACGGTTGACGTCTTTGCAGTGTTTTACCCTCTGTGTCTCCCCCCGTATGTCGTTTTCATTCACCTTTGAGTGGATCACGTTAACCACCCGAGGTCCACTGCTCGTAGTTCTTCTTATTTGGGGAGTGCTTGAGGCAATCGTGCCTGTTCTTCCCTGGTTCTGGCCTCATCCACAAGGTCTCTCAGATGGCCTTGCCTCACCAAATCTTCTAGGTATGCTTTAAGGGCTCGGCAACCCTGAGTTGGGTGCCCCTCCTCATTGTGGTAAGCACAACGCCTACCAAGGTTTCTCCCCATAAATTCTCCTGGTGCTCTTGCTGGCGCCCTGAAGTAGGGCTGATTTTGAATTTGATCAAGGACTTTGTGGACCGGAATTCGGAACACCGTCGTCACTGCCTGCTTCGCTCTCAACTCTATCTCTTGTTTGTTGGGTCCATTGTTACCTCGGCCTTGTTTCGGCGAGCCGTTGCCTTTTTCTGGCTTCGTCTCCTTATTCCCCAACGTATCTTCCTTGGCTCTGGCGTACTTCTCGATTCTCGCCATGAGCTCTTCCATGCTCTTTGGTAGGGTTTTTGCCAAAGACTTCCACAGTGGACAGTCATCCTTCAGGCCGTTCTTGAAAGTCACGACCGCCACCTCCTGGTTGCATTCAGGTATCCGATTGAACACCTCATAGTACCTCTTTGCATAGGCCCTAAGGCTTTCATCTTTGCCAATTTTTAGGGCCATCAATGCATCCACCCTCAATGGCTGCAGTTTGTTTGTTATGAACCTGGCCACGAACATCTCGGCCAGGCCTTCCCAGCTCTTCACGCTCCCCTTTGGTAGTTTGTGGAACCAATCTGATGCAATCTCCCCGAAGGATGAGGGGAACACTTTGCAGAGCAACGGCTCGTTCCCACTGTATAATGCCATTGAATTCAAAAATAATCCAACATGGAAGTTAGGGTCCGACTTACCATAATATATCCGAGCCTCGGCATCTTGAATCTTTTCGGTAGACGAATTTGTCCAATTCCATAGAGAATGGCGTCCTCGGCTTAACCGGAAGTTACTTCGGCTCCGTGTTCTCCTGCTTCCTCTTGAGGTAATCTCTCAAGTCCTCTTTACTTCTCCTGCGGACGTTTGTCATTGGACTTCAGCCTTTTCGGCGCACTACTCTCGGCCTCATGGTGGCCCCTTTTCGATCCTTCTCCGCAGGACGCATCGAAACACAATATCCGCCCCGAAACATGCCAATGTTCTTTGGGGTCTGCTTCCTTCTCGCGATATGTCCTACGGGACTCTTCTCTTCTCGGCTCTTCTCGGCCGACTTCCCTGGAGTTTCGGTGAGAGTGCCTTCCACTCCTCGTGTGCTGAGGGGCTTCGGGGATTTCTTTCCGCCCCTTCTTCTGGGCGTTTGCTACTGGCATTGGTGTGTCCTGCAGCGGGTATGGCGGCTGCACGACATTATTCTGCATCATGAAGTTGACGACCGATTGAAGGTTTGCCAACTTGTTTGCCATCTCCTTTACTTCTTCATCCCTCCTCAGACATCTGTCTTTCCAGGTCTAGAGGTCGTCCTCGTTATAGTATTTGCCCCTGTCCGCTTTCTTTGATGTATCACCATCTTAGCCAACGGCTTTCTCTGCGTGATTCTGATCACGAGCTTCTTCGTTGTAGTCTCCTCCTTCAGCGTTAGGGTCGATGGGTCTTCCACTCCTAGTAGGAGTGTTGTCCCCAATCTTTTCCTTCTGCGTGTTACTGGCCATCTACTCTTCTTTCGTTCCCACAGACGGCGCCAAATTGTGTGAGTGAATTTCCGATCACACTGACCTCCTTAGTAATCCAGCTATAGAACATAGGACCTCCTTAGTAATCCAGCTATAGAACATAGGCAGAATAGATGGCACCCTGTAATCTGCACAGAAAGAAAAGGCTCCGGCGGTGGTTCTTCCACCCGGGGGCACTCCGACGATCAAGTCAGTATCTCTCAAAGATAATATAAGTGCTTTAGTTACTGCTCAAGACTACAAATTGCGTACCTTAGACCACGGGTGCCCTTCTTTTATAGTCTTTCTCTATCCTAGTCCCACTAGAAGTCTCACTTCTATGGACTCCAATTCCGGATCTACCTTGGACTCTTCAAGAGATAAGGATAGACTCCCTGAGAGTACTACCTATATCCATCTTGTAATCTTTCTTCTTTCTAGGACTCCTGTCCCTTATCTACATATCTCGAATTCCGGTATCTTCAGAGATAACCTCAGCAACCCCGATATTACCTCGGCGTAACTGTCATGTCACGTGACACCTCGGCTGACACTTCGGTGTCACCTCGGCCATGTGTTGGTACTCAGAAAATACATCCCCACAAATGTTTAGCTCTATTTTGATGTATCAAGCATGAGCCTTGTTAGATGACACCTTGGAAAAGTCCCTTGTGCTGGAGGACTCTAAACTTTCGCAGCACCACGTTTAAAAGTCCCTCGTGCTGGAGGACTCTAAACTTTTGCAGCACTAAGTGTAAAAGGATACGGTCCTTCCTTGTAAAGACTATCGTGTTAAAGCGGACTACGGGCCTAAGTAACACAAGACCATCGTGTTAAAAAGAGCTACGAGCTTAAGTAACACAAGTCCCTTGTGCTGGAGGACTATAAACTTTCGCAGTACCTTTGACTAATCGATTACGGATCGTGCAGTCTTTGTTTTGCCACTGACGGTTTACCGCGTGGATTTGTTGCTTAGAAAGCCTGATTTGTGTTTTGCCGATGCCGGTAAGCATCCCTTGAGACTAGTAAGACTTGATAGATGAATACGGTTCATCCCTTGATTTGATAAGAAATTTGATATGTTTTGTTCGGAGAGGACCTCGGCTAATATTTGTATGATTTTGGCTTGTTTGTTTTGAAAGGACTTCGGCTATATTCATGCAAAACCTTTATTATTAGTACCATTCACTGAGTTTCCAAGCTCACCCTCTCTATATATATGTAGGTGATGAGCAGGACGGCGGCGACGCCTAGATATGTTTTGCAAGATTGTTTTGGATTCTGCTCACGTCGGCTTGACTCATATTTATGTCGGCCTTGTTTTGCATTCATGTCGGCAATGTTGTATTTACGTCGGCAAAATCTTGAAAATCATGCTTCTTGACTTACACCTTTTGTATTTTGTACATGTCGGCCGAGAAGCCTTCTGATCAAGATGTAACTTGTATTTTGTTTATTTTGGATTGGTTGAGGAACCATATTGCATATGTCATTCCATTTGAACTATGCACAGCTCTTCTGAACCACTTGCATTTGGATTTATTGCTTTCGCATTTGTGAGCCCCATATATTATACTCTAATTGTGTGTGATCTTTGTAAATTGGCCTTCGATAAATATCGGATTACTGGCCATCACGGCACCATTCTACTAGGGGCGGTTTGGGGTCGTGACAGAATGGTATCAGAGCACAAGTTCCTTAGTATACGTTATACACACACTTTGAGTCCTAAGGAGCATAGGATTTCCTTTAGGAAGATGTTAGGATTGCATCATATTGCTTGCTATTTGAACAAGGTGTGCATTGTCTTGATGTGCTTATTTGTTACTCGCCTACGTTATTTGCTTATTTTGTTTAAAAGTCATACCTTGCATACTCATAGCATCATGAGGAGAGGCAAACCTCCAATTGGCCGGAACCCGCCCGAAGACAGATTGGAAAGACTGGAAAGGTTAGTTGAAGGTTTGGCCCGCGAGTTGAGGCAAACCAGCAAAGAAGACGCTAGTGCTACTCGACTCGGTAAAGCGAAAGGCACTAACGGCCGAAATGTAGTTCCGCCTCCACCTCTGCCAGCGTCGCAAGTTCCTCTGCAGCAAGCCTTATATGGGGATGGCACGATAGCTTTGATCAGGGAGTTTAAGAAAATGAAACCACCGAGATTTTCTGGGGGTATAGAGCCGATGAAGGCTGAGGCGTGGGTTTTGGAAATGGAAAAGTTGTTTGAGATCTTTCCCGGCACTGACACTTAACATTGGCAACCTTCACACTGGATGATAACGCTTGCAGATGGTGGGTGATGGTTCGAGGAAGCAATCCAGACTTGACATGGACCCGATTTTTGGAGTTGTTCTACAACAAACACTTTCCCCTAAGTGTTCGAAACCGTAAGGCCACCGAGTTCCAGATCTTGATGCAGGGCAACCGAACAGTGGCGGAGTACGACCGCGCTTTTACTGAATTGGCAAGGTTTGCACCACACATGGTCAATGATGAATATATGAAGGCTAGGAAGTTTGAGAGTGGGCTCCGCGGAACGATACAAGACCGGGTTAACTTGCACAATATGCCGACTTACGCCGAAGTGCTGGACAAAGCCATTCAGGCCGAGGCTAACTTGAACAGATACCAGAGTTCGAAAGAGAACCAGAGAAAGAGGCAGAACTATAACGATTGCCGAGCATCGGGAGGCACTAAGAAGAAGGCGAACATGGGCAGTGCTGGTAACCTAAGGCAGGAAGGTAATGTTAAACCGACGTGTTCGGAATGTGGGAAGCAGCATTTCGGGGTCTGTCGTCGGACGTTTGGAGCTTGTTATGAATGTGGTGAAATGGGTCATTATGTGAGAGACTGCCCTAAGACAAAAGCTGATGACAGCAAGAAAGGTGAGAATACCTCGGGTTTCGTTCAGAAGAATAATGCTGGGAAAGGACAGATGAGGCAGGCGAGTATTTTAATCGATGCCGGAGACACTCGTAATCTTTGAGACAAAGGTGTCGGTATACTTCTAATTTGCTCCCAAGATGCTTATGTGTTGATTGATTCGGGTTCTACGCATTCGTTTGTATCTGCTAAGTTTGCCGAGAAGATTAATAGGGAACTAGAACCCCTTGACTATGCACTATCTGTGTCTACTCCATCTGGAAGATCTATGATTGTTACATCCATTTATAGAGCATGTGTTGTTGTGATTGAGAATGTTAGATTATTAGTAGATTTAATGCCTTTGGACATAACTCATTTTGATGCTATACTGGGAATGGATTGGTTAGTCGCAAATCATGCATCTATTGATTGTGCTTCGAAGAGAGTCACACTGAAACCCCCAGACCTAGCCGAGGTTATTTTCCAGGGTAAAGGGGTAGTGTCCCCACCTTACTTGATTTCGTCCATTAAGGCCTATAAGTTAATTCAGAAAGGGTGTTGAGGCTACTTGTGTAGTATACTGAATGATCAGAATGGGAATGTTAATTTAGCCGATGTCCCCATTGTTAATGAATTCCCCGACATCTTTCCAAATGATTTGCCTGGCCACTTAGTTGATAGAGAAATAGAGTTTACTGTTGATATCATGTCGGGAACGCATCCGATCTCCAAAGCACCCTACAGAATGGCCCCAGCTGAACTTAGGGAATTGAAACTGCAATTACAAGAATTGTTAGATAAGGAATTTATTAGGCCGAGTACTTCACCATGGGGAGCACCCGTTTTATTTGTTAAGAAAAAGGATGGCACACTCCGTCTTTGCATTGACTACAGAGAACTTAATAAGGTCACCATTAAGAACAGGTACCCATTACCTAGAATTGATGATTTGCTCGATCAGTTACAAGGAGCACAAGTCTTTTCTAAGATTGACCTTAGGTCGGGTTACCATCAGCTTAAGGTTAAAGCCGAGGATGTTGAGAAAACTGCTTTTCGGACAAGATATGGCCATTACGAGTTTTTAGTAATGCCTTTTGGGATGACCAATGCCCCTGCTGCATTTATGGATTTAATGAACAGAGTCTTCAAGCCATATTTAGATGAGTTTGTGGTTGTCTTCATTGATGATATATTGATTTACTCCAAGAGTAAAGTTGAACATGAGAATCATTTGAGACTTGCCTTACAGATTTTGAGAGACCGGAAATTGTATGCTAAGTTTAACAAGTGTGAGTTTTGGCTTCCTACTATCTCATTCTTGGGTCATGTAATTAATGAAGAGGGTATCTCGGTTGATCCTAGTAAAATTGAAGTCGTAGTGAATTGGCCGAGGCCGACTAATGTGTCCGAGGTTCGTAGTTTTCTGGGTTTGGCAGGTTATTACAGGAAGTTTGTGAAGGATTTCTCCAGGATTGCAATTCCGTTGACGCAATTGACTAAGAAGGGAGCACCGTATGAATGGACTGAAGATCGGGAGTCAGCCTTCCAGGAACTAAAGACGAGGTTAGTCACCGCACTAGTACTTGTACTTCCCTCGGGTAAAGAAGAGTTTCATATCTATAGTGATGCATCGCATAAGGGTTTGGGTTGTGTTCTAATGCAAGGGGGTAAAGTCATAGCATATGCATCTCGTCAGTTGAAGCCACATGAAAAGAATTATCCTACCCATGATTTGGAACTAGCAGCCGTTGTATTTGCTTTAAAGATTTGGCGTCACTACTTGTATGGAGCCTCTTGTCAAGTTTTTACAGATCATAAGAGTTTAAAGTACCTGCTCACTCAGAAGGAATTGAACTTGAGGCAGAGAAGATGGCTTGAGTTGTTGAAAGACTATGATATGCAGATTCAATATCACTCAGGTAAAGCTAACAGCATAGCAGACGCCCTGAGCAGGAAGGCAATTGGAAATTTGGCATGTCTAACCACGATCTCACTAGAACCAACTATTGTCGAGGAAGTAAAGGTAAGACAAATGGAGGATGAATTATTTAGGAAGGTAGCCGATGAGATTACTACAAAGCCGAGATCAGGGTACACTATTGAGAACCAAGTGCTCAAGTTTGAAGGAAGATTGTGTGTGGCTGACGTTCCAGAGTTGAAAAGGAAAATTTTGCAGGAAGCTCATGTTTCCAAATTCGCTGTTCATCTAGGAAATACCAAAATGTATCAAGATGTGTGTAGACACCCCATTTTTGACCGGCCTTAAGACTCAGACGTCACCGATTGAGTGCTCGGTGATGTTGCATACTGTGCTCGTTCGGAAGCCTCAGAGTCGCGGCCGTGCGCCCTGCCTCCGGACTTCTGAACTCTCTTCTGTGCCTTGTCTCAGTTTGCGAACCAGACTCGGTTTTCTCCGTTTTCCTTCCTGAGGGGAGGGAGTGGTCCCGTAGACTATCTCCCGGGTCATGAGCTACATTTCGTGGTCAGAGGCCATTTTGCCCATTTCGGTTCGGGACCGTCGGTCGAGTGCCTCGGTTGGGACCGCCCAACCATCTCCGATTTCTCCGATTTTGGCAAGTGCCTCTGTTTTAGCATAACGAGGACACTGGGTCTCGAGACCCGCATGAATGAACACCACTTCCATGCGGCGGCCCATTTTGACCCCGAACTTCAGTTTAGGCCCCGAGCATTCATTTCAAGCATCTTTGTTCGTTCATTTTGGCGTACCTCTGTTTTAGCATAACAAGGGACACTGGGCCTTCGATACCCACTTCGTGGCGAACGCCACTTTCGTGCTCGCAGCCCATTTTCGAGACCCCGCGGTTTTGGTCCCCGAGCTGCTTTTGCATTAGTTTTTGTTCAATTTTGGCAGTACCTCTGTTTTAGCACCAGAAGATCCTTTGGAGGGTGGGAGGCCAGCAATTGTCTCAGCAAGTGTATGGAGGATTAGAGAGTTGCTTTTTAGATATTTTTGTTGCTTTTTAGATATTTTGTTGCTTTTTAGATATTTTGGTGCTTTTTGGATATTTTTGGTGCATTTTTTCTCTATAAAGGGGAGGTTTTGCTTCATCATTTAAGAGGTTGGATAATTGTTAGACATTTTTGAGAGATAGATACACCATTTTCTCTCCATTTTCCATAGCTCCAAAGTCTTTTTCTTCAAGTTTGGTGCCATTTCTTCATCACCATCAAGCATCCCCATAACCAATCCATTTCCAGCAGAAAGGAGAGGTTCTTAGAGGCTTAGAATCAACATTTCTCAAGGCAAGAAGTAGAAAAGAGAAGGTCTACAAGGGTAAGTCTCCATTTCCCTCTTTTGTAGCATTTTCTTGCTCCATTTCTTAAGCCCATTTTCTTATTGTTTTGAGCTCCGACCTTCACTGAGATTAGGTCTTTTTTGAGCTTATATTCATGTTTGATTAAGGACTCAACCCCATTTGGTGTCTCCATGATACACTTGTTTCAATATCACTCTTTATGCCATTATTTTGCATGCTTTGTTTGGCTTTTGAGTGATCTGATTTCGAGCATACCATAAACTGTTAGTAGGCCTATTTTGAGCCCCTCTTCAACATTGAAGAAGGGCTCCATCATGTTTGGTGGCTCTAGCATGCACTTCCTTTGAAATTCTTCAATTTTACCGTAAAATTGCATGAGTTAATTAGCCTATTTATGATCTGATTTGGAGTATGAAACCTACTGATATTGTTCTCATTTTGAGCCCCTCTTCAACATTGAAGAAGGGCTCAACCATGTTTGCCTCCTCTATCATACACTTGCTTTGAATCCATGTTCTATGCCTATCTTGCATGCTTTGTTAGACTATTTTGGCTTCTGTTTTTGGCCTTCATCAGGCCTTGAAGGAGTCTTATTTTGGTCCATAAATCATGCTTTGTGAAGGGTCTTAAGCCATTTGGTAATTGGTTTTAGTACTTGCTTTGAAATTCTTCAAATTTACCGTAAAATTGCATGTTTGTTTAGGCCATTCTAGCTTCTGTTTCTGGCCTTTATCAGGCTTGTGAAGTGTCTTATTTTGGTCTATTCTTCAAGTTTTATTAAGGGTCTTAAATTGTTTGGTCATTGCTTATGATACCTCTTTTTATAAACCTCTTTTGACCCTTATTTTGCATGCTATGTATTGTATATCTACACACTGAATTTTGGGATATCATCTTCTGTAAAAATGCATATTTTTAGTCCCTCTCTAATGTTGTAGAACTGATTTTTTGGGTTTGAGCGTTGTAAATACCACTTGCTTTGTAATTCCCCTATTTTCCCGTATTTTTGCATGCCATTGTTGCCATATCTATGCTCACAATTTGGCCATGTTTTGTATTGAAAAAGATGCTATTTTTGGGGCTGCCTTGCTACTGTTTTTGCTGTCATGTGTCAATTTTGCATGTATAGCATAGCTGTAGGCCATTTCGGGGGCTAAATGTCACATTTCGGGAACATTCTGGGCATCGGGTGCATTTTTATCATCATTTTGAGGCTGTTTTCCCTTCATTTAGTTGCTGGAATTTAGTTTGCATGCTTGCATATCATTTCCATGCCATCTTGTGCCTTTTTTCCATTGCCTCGGTTTGCGTGCTGGCACGCACTTCGAGGCGCCTCGTTCATTCATCGGCATCCCATGTGAGTGCGGCTGAGGCCCTCTCATGTTGGTATAAGCCCAATTTGCATTTCAGACGTCATTCAAGATCGCCTCGGTTTATGCGTCTGCAGTAACGATTTCGAGGCGACTCTTTATCCGACGGCAACTTATGTGAGTGCGGCCGAGGCTCTCTCATGTTAGTGTAAGCCCAAGTTGCATTTTACATCTCATTTCCATGTCATTTCATGCCTTAGTGCATTTCTGCTTATGCGTCTGCAGCACGCATTTCGAGGCATCTCCTTTTATAATTATGGCAGCCTATGTGAGTGCGGCCGAGGCTCTCTCATGTTGGCGTAAGCCCATCACTGCATTCCATATGCTATTTTATGCATTCCTCGGTTTGCGTGTTCGCGGGCACGCATTTCGAGGCAGCTTTATTTTTACCCGATGGCCTCCTACGTGAGGGAGCTGAGGCTCTCCCATGTCGGCGTAAGCCCATCACTGCATTCCGTATGCCATTTCATTTCATTTTATCATCGCCTCGGTTTGCGTGCCCGTGTGTACGCATTTCGAGGCAGTTCGGTTTTATCCGATTTTCATTTTATCATCGCCTCGGTTTGTGTGCCCGTGAGCACGCATTTCGAGGCACTTCGGTTTTATCCGATTTGCATTTCGCATCGCCGCCTCAGTTGGCGTGCCTGTGTGCACGCATTTCGAGGCACTTCGATTTTATCCGGTTTGCATTTCATCATCGCCTCGGTTTACGTGCCCGTGTGCACGCATTTCGAGGCACTTCGGTTTTATCCGATTTGCATCTCACATCATCGCCTCGGTTTACGTGCCCGTGTGCACGCATTTCGAGGCACTTCGGTTTTATCCGATTTGCGTCTCACATCATGGCCTCGGTTTGCGTGCCCGTGGGCACGCTTTTCGAGGCATCTTATTTTCATCTCATTTTCATCCGAATTGTGCATACTAGGTTGTATCTTAGATTGCATTCATGCATTTCCTCAATTTGCGTGCCCGTGTGCACGTATTTCGAGGCATCTCATTTTCATAGCATTGTGCATGCTATATCACATGTTAGCTGCATTTCATACATATCATGCATATTGCATCGTGTTCGGGATAGGCGTTAGTCCGGGCACGGGAAACGAGGTACATTCCGTACTCCGAGTGACGGAGTGTGTCTCAATTCCCAAGTCACTGACACTCCGGATTACCCATGATGGAGTTAGGTTTTGTTATAGCATTCATTTGCAGTCATCCCATATTGAGTTGTGCAATCCGATTCCTCGGCCATCATGCATCGATATGCGTGATTGATGGCACGAGGACCGAGACATGCATATATTTGTGAAGATACATTGCTATGCCCTTTTCCTGCTCTCTGTTGCAGCAAATTGAAGAATCAGCAAATTTTTGGAACCTGACACGCATTTCGAGAAACAGTGCAAACAGAGGCTAATTGGGGCATCCCAGTGGATTTCCGCGCCAAGCAGCCTAACATACAACATACATCAGAAGCAAGGCAGTCCCTGGCTTGCATGCCAGTTTACAACTTTCTTAGTTTAATTTGTCAATTAAATAGGAATTTGTATATTATTTCAGACTGTATATTTCGGACTGTAATATTCTTTTATTCGGGTCTGTATTATTATTTATTCGGACCCTCTGCGCGAGGGCAATGTTGTAATAAGGGTGTGTGAGTGTGATGTATCTCTTCCAACCCCCATTTCTTTCTCCCTTTTATTTACCTGCTTACGATGGTTAGATATAGGGCATATTTCAATTAGCATACAGTATGACAGCATGTTTGCATCATTCATCTGTTTTGCACGCACCGGGCTCGGCGCATCATACTAACTGCATTTGTATTTCAATTCCAAAATGAATACTTGATAACTGTAGCATTTCATATACCATGTTTAGGACAGCCGAGCCTGCTATAGTTGCATCTTTGCATGTGTTGCATTAGGCATTTCTGTATATTTAGGATTCATGCATGATTTCTAATCGTTTTCCTGTTTTGGCTCGGAGTACTCGGTAAGTTTTATGCTTTAGCATCCTTGCATGCGTGTGAGTGTTGCCATGATAGCATGCTTGCCATGAGGTTAACTGCTTATGTGATATAACTGCCTTGAATGCCTGTGGGTGGAGGTTGAGTTATCTGAATTGGGACAATTCATTGACTGTTTGTTTTAAGCCCACTAGATAGTGGCAAAATCATTGTTTTCTTAAGCCCACCTGAGGGTGGCAAATCCGCGTCTTAGCCTACTTGCGGGTAGCACCATCAAACCATTTTCAAACAAACAAACATGAGATGTTCAGTTCCAATTCAGGCGATTCAGTCTATACTTGTATGCTGTGCGCATCACATAATAACCTAGGCTAATAACCGGAATAAGAACTCACAATGTTTAGTAGAGGCCGGTCTTTGACCGGGCGAGAGGGGGTGCTCACGATGTGACCTTCCCTAATCGTACCCAAGTTCCCGAACTAACTTTGGTGATGACGGACACGTGGCCTTTCGGCACCGAGTCAGGGTTTCCTAAATTTCCCATTTTAAAATATTTAGGTGGCGACTCTGTTATCTGGCAAAGCAGTCCATGTTTGGCACTTCTTTCAAAAAAAATATGTTTTCCTTCAAAACGATTTGCCGGATTTGGACTCTTTGGTTCAAGATTGAGAACCGCAACAAAATCGAGTCCAAACTGTAGCGAGGTCCCTCGCGGGCTTGTTACAATGTGAAACAGACTTTCTGGTGGCCGAATATGAAAAGAGAGATAGCCGAGTTTGTGTCCCAGTGTTTGCATTGTAAACAAGTGAAAGCAGAACATCAGAGACCAGCAGGACTTCTTCAACCCTTGCCGATCCCTGAGTGGAAATGGGAACACATCTCCATGGATTTTGTGATTGGTTTGCCGAAGACACAGAAAGGTATGGATTCGATTTGGGTTGTTGCTGATAGACTAACCAAGTCAGCACACTTTTTGCCTGTTAAGACTACCTTCAACGCCGATCAACTTGCCTTGCTTTATGTGAATGAGATTGTTAGACTTCATGGAGTACTGATGTCAATTGTGTCGGACCGAGACCCAAAGTTCGTTTCCAAATTTTGGCGGAGTCTACAGAGAGCTTTCGGAGCCGAACTAAGGTTTAGTACAGCTTTTCATCCCCAAACGGATAGGCAAATAGAGAGGACAATTCAGACATTTGAAGATATGCTTAGACTGTGTGTATTGGACTTCCAAGGAAGTTGGGGAGTGCATTTGCCCTTGGTGGAATTCGCTTACAACAACAGTTATCAAGCTAGCATTGGCATGGCGCCGTATGAAGCTTTGTACGGAAGAAAGTGTAGGTCGCCGATATGTTGGACCGAAGTTGGAGACAGAGCTCTGCTTGGTCCTGAATTGATTCAAGTAACAACAGAGAAGATTAAACTTATTCAACAGAGGATTAAAACTGCCCAGAGCCAACAAAAGAGTTACGCCGACCAGAGAAGGAATGAGTTAGAATTCGAAGTTGGGGATCATGTATTCCTGAAGGTTTCACCAATGAAAGGAGTTTCCAGATTTGGGAAGAAAGGTAAGTTAGCACCTCGTTATATTGGGCCATTTGAAATTCTTGACAAAGTTAACTCCGTTGCCTACAGACTTGCTTTGCCACCAGAATTAAGCCAAGTCCATAATGTGTTTCATATTTCGATGTTGAGGAAGTATATTCGAGATCCATTGCATGTGATTGACTATTCTGGGATTGAAGTTAATCAGAATTTGGGCTATGAAGAGAAGCCGACGTCTATTATTGACAGACAAGTTAGGCAATTGAGAAACAAGTCGATACCAATGGTAAAGGTGGAATGGAAAGAGCATTACGGCAAGGATGCCACATGGGAAATGGAAGAGGAGATGAGAACCCGACATCCAGAATTATTCTTGGAACAAGGTACCTTAAGTTTGGGGACCAAACTTCTTTAAGGGGGGTAGGATGTAACGACCCTCACTTTGATTTAGTCATACTTGCATACATTCATGTATGATCTTGTCTTGTCATGCTGTTTTGCAAAGTTTTGCCTTGTCTTGTTTTGTTTGAGACTTGCCTTGTTTTGCTTAAAGCGTTGCTTGCATGACTTTGTCCCTTGTTTGGGTGTGGCTGAGGTCATCTTGAGCTTAGTTCACCTTTGAACCTTTGTACTTAGAACTATTTCGGAACCACTTGGTTGACCTTCACCTCCACCTTGGCATATAGCCGAGATGTCACTTTCAGGCCGAGGTTGTTTTGAACTTAGTAATCTTCGTTCTTGGGCAGGTATGGCCTAGGCCGAGGTGTGCCACATCCAGGCCAAGGTGTGGCACAGCTTAGTCAAGTGTCGTCCTCCCTAGCCGATGTCTTTGTTACCCCGTTGCCGAAGCTTTGACTTTAGCCGATGTCATTGATTGCCGATGTGTTTTGCCTTAGCTTGTTGCATACGCTTTGTCAGAGACTTGTCTTATTAATCAGTCACTTTTGAGCTGAACCAACCCGGTAGTGCCACGTGTCCGAGTTGTGTGTTAAGACAACCGGCAGTCTTAGAGACAAATCATTTTGTCTCAAATCTTTGCCTTTAGAGAGAGAAACTCTAGATGAAGGAGGAAAGAATTTTAGAGAGAGAAGTAGAGTTTCGGGCTTGATTTTTGAGGATTGAACCGTTAGATTTGAGATTTGAGGTTAGATTCTTGCTCTACCCTGGTTATTCTTACTGGTTATCCAGCTGCATTGCATAATTGAGTCTGTTTTGCATTTCATGCATTGATTTAAAGATTGGTTTTGAAAGAGAAAGAATGTTTATAAGTTCTTGAAGAAAAGTTTTGCTTTGATCCAAAAGTTTATGACAAGAACCAAGTTTTTGTGTTTGTTCTTGCATGTTCTTCTTGTATGGGTACCCAGGTCCATGTTTTGCATTCATGGCATGAAAATATTAGATTTGGTGTTAAATGAGTTATGATTTCAGCATGCATGTTCTTGATGATCTTATTCCTCGCATTCTTCAAGGGGGAAAACACAGGTTTTTCCCCGATCTCGTTTTGATGTGGCCATCGGGACCACACCTCGGCGAGGATGTGTGGGACCTCGGCTAGACTTGGATGGTACCCTGTGTGTTTCCATGAGGTGGAAAACAGTGTCTTGACTCCCAGCATGTTTTGCTTTGTTATTTTACTTAGATTCGGTGAGAGAGTGCCGAGATCACTTGCATGCATGTAAAGCTTGTTTTGAGAATGTGATTTTCCATGTGATTGTAGAACTTTGACCTTTGCTTTGAGCCTACACCTGAAGACCAAGGTGAGTGGTATTTTTAATAAAGTTATGTTATACCGCTTTGATAAATCTTGTTTCGCTTTGTTTTGATGAAAAGTATTTGTTAAGCATGAATATTTAGCTCTATTTTGATGTATCAAGCATGGGCCTTGTTGGATGACACCTTGGAAAAGTCCCTTGTGCTGGAGGACTCTAAACTTTCGCAGCACCACGTTTAAAAGTCCCTCGTGCTGGAGGACTCTAAACTTTTGCAGCACTAAGTGTAAAAGGATACGGTCCTTCCTTGTAAAGACTATCGTGTTAAAGCGGGCTACGGGCCTAAGTAACACAAGACCATCATGTTAAAAAGAGTTACGGGCTTAAGTAACACAAGTCCCTTGTGCTGGAGGACTATAAACTTTCGCAGTACCTTTGACTAATCGATTACGGATCGTGCAGTCTTTGTTTTGCCACTGACGGTTTACCGCGTGGATTTGTTGCTTAGAAAGCCTGATTTGTGTTTTGCCGATGTCGGTAAGCATCCCTTGAGACTAGTAAGACTTGATAGATGAATACGGTTCATCCCTTGATTTGATAAGAAATTTGATATGTTTTGTTCGGAGAGGACCTCGACTAATATTTGTATGATTTTGGCTTGTTTGTTTTGAAAGGACTTCGGCTATATTCATGCAAAACCTTTATTATTAGTACAATTCACTGAGTTTCCAAGCTCACCCTCTCTATATATATGTAGGTGATGAGCAGGACGGCGGCGACGCCTAGATATGTTTTGCAAGATTGTTTTGGATTCTGCTCACGTCGGCTTGACTTATATTTATGTCGGCCTTGTTTTGCATTCATGTCGGCAATGTTGTATTTACGTCGGCAAAATCTTGAAAATCATGCTTCTTGACTTACACCTTTTGTATTTTGTACATGTCGGCCGAGAAGCCTTATGATCAAGATGTAACTTGTATTTTGTTTATTTCGGACTGGTTGAGGAACCATATTGTATATGTCATTCCATTTGAACTATGCACAACTCTTCTGGACCACTTGCATTTGGATTTATTGCTTCCGCATTTGTGAGCCCCATATATTATACTCTGATTGTGTGTGATCTTTGTAAGTTGGCCTTCGGTAAATCTCGGATTACTGGCCATCACGGCACCATTCTACTAGGGGCGGTTTGGGGTCGTGACATTTAGCCTTGCTATACTTGATCCAATGAGTAATATTAACTACTAGTTTCGATAAATTTCTTATATTTAAAAAAGAAATTACGATATTATCATGTGGTATTATCACTTAATAACAAATTATGATATTATTAGTTTTTTTGGATTTCAAAGGTTAATAATGTAATTTAAGTGTATCAACAAGGATCAATAAGTCTTTACAGAAATTTTAATTGCCAACAAATTAGTAAACGATTGTGTTAAAATTCTTTCAGCCTCAATGAAGAGAACTTTTACTGGTGGCTTTGCTTAAGAGAAAATTAAAGATATTGATAATGACAATAGGTCAAAACAGTTTCATGAACTGAATTTCATTAACTAATAAGAACTTACAGTGATACCTTCGCACTTTCACAGCCTCGAAGGGTTTTGCAGCAACAGACTACTTGGAACTACTCTTAAGAATTAAAGTGCAGTACAGGAATTGAAGAACAGGAAATGTAAAAACTAGAAAGAAAAATATAAAGTAAATAACTGGTTTCTAGATCTAAGTCTGGGTCCCTTTCCTATTGGCCTTCTCTTCTATTTATACCTTCTAATGGTAACCATCAAAGTGGTCTTCGAACTGTCAAAATGCTCTTCCACGATCACTGGTCATAGCCTTGAACAGTTTGCTTCCACTATGCCATTCTTGCAATTGGACTTCCCTCCTTAATTTGAATTTGAATTGTAAATAACCGTTGGGCCACGTCACGTCGCACCTTCTAATTGCTCCAATGCTGCTCATATCCATTGTTATCAATATAAGCTGTCACGTGTCTGTTGTTGACTGGAGACTTGCATTAACTCCTCAAATTACCTTTTACGAACTACGTGTTAAGCTGCGATTGGCTTATACAAAATATGTAACAAATAGATATAAACATTATAAACCTCACTATCCAATAACAAATTATGACATTATTATTATTATTATTATTTTTGATCGGCAAATGAAATCTTTATTGATGGAAGCATACTAGGTATGATACAATGCATCAATAAAGAGGAGTTTGGAGCTAGCACAAAGCTCCAAACGCCAATTGGTGAGAAACCAACAAACCAGCAAACAAATTATGACATTATTAACTTCAAATAAGTATTTACATTGAAATAACGGGTAGATTATCTCATATGTATTTTATTATTAGTCATTGAAACTATTTGTCAATAATGACGTGGTATTATATTGAACTTCTTCGACCAATCTTTGATGTGGAGTTGTTTGGAGAATTTCTATTCTCACAGCTTCTCTTTGCTATACTCCTCATTGCATATGTCAATGAAAGCTTTGGGTTGAGTCTAGTATTGTTGAACTCTTGACAAACACTTCTGTGAGTGGTCACAGCTTCTTCAATGGCTATTGTTGGTTCTTTGATTAGTGTTTCTTTCACAGCTTCTGAACAAAGTCCGCAAACCCATTTATCCGAATGAGAATCCATGATATTTTGTATGTAGTCTGGAGTGCAGTCTTCTTTGAGGCCACAACATTCGCATTTTGCTTGCTCCAGTACTTCTTCAGTTTTAACAATGGCTTCCAAGTCATTACCAGTTTTATCTATTTTATGGGAAACATCAGAGACTGCCTTATGAAGCTTGTGTCCATTCTGTTCAGAGAGAGAGAGAGAGAGAGAGAGAGAGAGAGAGAGAATTCAATCTACCAAGCTCAATACCTTAAAGAAATGAAGTATATGATGGATTATTACATCAACAGTCTGTTAATAAATGTGACAAGTTTTTTATTTTAGGTAACCGTTTTTTTAGATTTATACGAAAAATAAATAACACAAGAATGATATGGTAATATAATTTTTTTTTAATAAAAGGCGTCTTTATGGGTGTTTTTTTTTTATAAAAAAATTAAAAATTTTGAAAAGTCTACACTAAAATTTTGTATGAATTTTTTACTTGTAAATTATAACTTTTTATTTTATTACTTTAAGACAAAATACTTATCAAAGAGAGTTTAAAAAAATATTACTATCATATTATCATGCTAGTCTTAAATTTCAATAAAAATTCTCTAAAGATAATTAATAGCATGCAAAGAGAAGATTAGGTTATTGGGATCAACATCTAATAATTGGGTTAAAGGGTTCAATTGATAGGTTTCTGAACTCATTCTAGACCCACTTCAGTGATTTGAATTGTTCATTCAAATTATTCATATCTGCTCACACACGAGAGCTAGAGAGAAAAGACAACCAACTCTTATCAATTACTATTTAACAACATATATATGGAAGAAGTGATAGTTAAAATGAACATACCATGAGAGGGAAAAGAAGGTTTTCTTCATTGAGTGGTTTGCTCGTCATCTTCTAACTGAACTAGTGTACTTTTTGGTTGAAAATAGACTGTGATGTAAAATTGTACAACTATTTATATAGGGTTTGAATAAGTTGTTTAATAAGAAGAATATATGAGGAGGATTCAAAGATATTGAATTATAACACGAGAAAGATGAGAGAACCAGTGTCGTTTTCAGGAAACTTTTATTCATGTTAAAATATTTGTATATTTTGCAGAGATAATGGTGGGGGTTTGCTTTTTCCATGACATTAATGACCAAATTGCACAACTTGAAGCCTTCTGTAGCAATTTGCAGCAGACTGTTGAATATAAAATTACATTGATATTCCTACATTTTGTCTTTTATGTCATTTTTACACAAATACCAAAATACAGGGAGTAATAGTGTAATTTGCCCTATAACTTGTAATTCAAGATAACTTGTAATTCAATTTGTGTTAAGAGTTGTCCAAATCTAACTTGTAATTCAAGATTGTCCTGGCCAAGCTTGACCCAAGTTTGATAAGACTTGCTCGAATTACCCATAATTCAAGGTTTTTTTTCTTAGGTTGTTTAATTTGTTAAAATTAGAATTTATTGATATTTTTTTTAGTGAAATCATTAATAATATCAAAATAAATAATTTATATGATGTGAGAGGTGAGAATTAAGGAATCGATGCACCGTTGTTGAGGTCATTGCCATTTCTGAGTGAGAAAGATAAGATAAAATTTTGTGTTGTATTACTTATGTATATAATAATATAGTAAATATGATTTAACAAACCAAATTATTTTTGCAGGATCAAAAAGCTAAAAAATTATATGTATATTAAATGTTTATGCACATAACTTGGTTTTCAAGTTGTTTGGCATCTCTACCCATATTCGATTTGAATTTATTTTAAAATTTTGAATTTCTCCCTAAGCTTGCATCAAATTTAAAAATATTTTATCCAAATCTTACAAAGTTTTGGATTGAACTCTGATTGCTCGAGTTGAGCCTATCGAAACTACACCACTATGAGTTCATGTACATGAATGTTAGATAAAGGTTGTAATAAACAACTAAAAACTTTAGAAAAGATTGGGATAAAGATCAAACTGCGTAGGTCATGAAAAGGGAACCCTAAAAATAAACAAATAAATAAATAAATAAATAAAAGAAGTCACAAGTTAACATTAATTGAAAAATACGCATGGCAGCTGGAGGAGGGAGGAAATAAAATGATCCCAATGGGTAAGGATTAGTTTGGCATTGTGGTGAAAAAATTAATTCAACAAACAAGGCCTAAAGTATGAAGAATGAGTAGAAAATGATGATATATATTATGTACTTTGGTGGGGGAAAATAAACAAAAATAAAAATAAATTTTGGGGGGGTTGGGAATATGAAAATATGGGAATGGAAAATGGGCCAGGTCGGGGCTTCAAATTTGCAAGATTTCAAATGGACTCCATCTACAAATGTGAAATGGGTCACCTGGGCCGACCCATAGCAAATGGGTCCCCTTCACGACGACCCCATTTATTAATGAAGCATGAGTTATTCAATTTTCTTTAACATGGATTGTTGTGAAATATTTAGATAATCATTAAAAGAGATATAATTAATATTTTAATGAGTTTTTAGGCCAAAGTGTAAATAGGAAATTTTTTTATCATATGGGCAGTGTGGTATACCATGTGGTAAATCACATGGTGTGGTGAATAGTGAAGGTTTTATCACCTATAAATAGGTGAGTTTACATGATAATGTTGAGATAGAAAAAAACTCTTTATTTCCTCTTTTATTGTGACTCTTTCTTCTTTATTTTCTTTAGTTTTATAACAAATTATCATCATTAGATCCTGACCAACTGAGAAACAAAAGTGGAATCACATACAAATAAGGTTCTGCAAACTTGATTGAAAGCTCTAGAAGAGCCAATATTTTGATTATCAAATGGAATCAATTTTGATATTGATAAAATATATTCTACCAGGTCTAGAAGACATTTATTAAGTTTTAAAGATATATGTCGTATCGGCTATTGAAATCATAAATAAACACTACAACAAAAAGCACCAATGGCGACTAAAAAAATGATTTTCGTCGCTGAAAGTTGCACAAATGGCGACTAAAATGGATTTAGTCGCCAAAATTGATGACTTTTGCCGACTAAAGGAGTTTAGTCGCTGAATATAGGGGTTTTAGCGACTAAAAGTCAGTTTAGTCGCCGAATATAGGGGTTTTGGAGACTACAAAAATTTTAGTAGCTAAAAGGCACGGTTTTTGGCGACTAAAAGCATTTAGTAGCCAAAACTATAGGTTTTGGGGACTAAAAAATACTTTAGTCACCGAATATAGGTGTTTTACCGACAAACAAATTTTTTGTAGCCAAAAGTAAAGGTTTTTGGCTACTAAAAAACATTTAGTAGCTAAAAGTGGACAATTTGGCGACTAAAACTGAGTTTAGTCGGCAAAAGTGCAGGTTTTGGCGACGAAAAGTAAGTTTAGTCACCGTAAGTAGTTTTTTGGGGCAGAAATTAATGTTTTTAGCGACAATGCAGCATTTAGTAGCCAAAAAGCATAGAATTGGCGACTAAAATTCAGATTTATTTGCCAAAAGTGCTCTCATATTTTTTTTAGTAAATACTTTATTTTTTACATAAAATACATTAAATAAAAATAATTATTTATATATATATATAGTTTTGTATTAATACCGGCGAATATATTATATAAATAATATATGTTGCATTAATATTCGCGTGAGGTTGTAGTGGTGTAGTGGGGAGAGAGTGTTGGTAAAGGTTGAGAATGTTGGGAAGTTGGTGGTCATAGGTTCGAAACTTGGTAGTAGTGGAGGCAAAAATTTTTTTTTTTTTTTTTTCTGAAAATGCTTTCAGCGACTAAAGTCAATGGTCGCCGAAAGCTGGGCTATTGGCGACGAAAGGTTTAGTCGGGAAATGTATAAATAATAAAAAAAAAAATTAACTATTGGCGACTAACAGTTTAGTCGCCAAAGGTATAATTTCCAAAAATAGAATTGACTATTGGCGACAAATTTTTTAGTCGCTGAATACCTATCTATTGGCAACTAACAATTTTTTAGTCGCCAAAGGTATTCGCGACCATGTATTGGCGACAAAACTGGCGACTAAAATATTTAGTCGGGGAAAGTAAAATTCGACATTTGGTGACTAAAAAAGGACTTTTGGCGACTAAAAATTTAGTCGCCAAAAGTGTATTTTCTTGTAGTGAAAGGTAAAGAAGAATATCTATATATTACTTCTACTAAAGTTACTTAATATTCATATGAGTTGTATTACACATCAATAAAAGTAATTGAATCAAATGTTGAGATACACCAGAAGTGCTTCAACTTAATGCATCAAAAGTGTTATAATTCAAAAAGCGGTCATGTTAGGACATGATTACCCTGAGCATTGAAAAATTCAAATAGGACATCCATCGAAAAACCAAAAAATTCTTTTACAAAGAGTTTATCCATCAAGTGATTATCCAAGCTTTGTCTATTCACTGAGAAAATTAATTATTAGACTATTCCATTCATATCAATATGGACTATTCGTTATTTAATGATTTTGATAGATATATTAACTAGATAGTCTCATTCGTAACACAACTTTTAATGATGTCAAGCATCTTACTGTCCATGTTCATATTCAAAATGGTATAGTTTAATATTTAATTAAATGACTTTAGGTCGCTCAACCTTTGCTTATGAAAAAATAAATTACTTGTTTCAGCATAGGGTCATGCTAGACCAACTGTATACATGAGTACTCACTATTATAGCTTGTATTTAGTCAACCATCAAATATTATTTATTTAGAATGTTTGGTTATGCTGTATATGTTTTTATTGCAAATGGGTCCTCAAACGTAAAGTTAGAGTTCATGTTAGTTTTGATTCTCCATTTATTATTAGATATCTTGAATCCTTAACATGCGATGGATTTAAAGCATGTTTTGAGGATTGTCATTTTGATGGAACAGTCTTCCCATCATCAGCAAGAGAAAAGTCACAGCCTGAAACTCGACGTGAAATCATTTGAATAATTTGATGTAATCTTATCTTGATTCTCGTACTAATCAATATGAACTAGAAGTTCAAATGATTATTTATTTGCCAAGAATAAGCAAATCAATTACCAGGTGCCTTCACCGTCACTAAAAATATAATAAAATCCTATATTCTAGTTGCTAATGCTCAACAAGAATTGATGTTTCTCAAGGACAATCTACTAGTATAGCTGTAAATGTATCTAAGTCAAGCCAGAAATGTGGTAGACTTGTTGGTGCAAAAGACAAAGTTTCTTTAAAGAATAAGACAATTCATTATATTTGATTTCAGTTTTCAGAATTCATTTTTCAAAAAATTCTATTTTTTTATTTTCTGTATATTTTTGTTTTCATTGAATTTTTTTAATAGTTTAAGCATTTTGTTTTTAATTTTTAGACACACCTAACATAAATACACTTAAAAATTATAATATTCGTGAAAAATCTTTCAAAAAATTCACTAAATACCAAAAATATAAATACAAAAATACAAAAATTCAATACATTTTTTATATTTTGTGTATTTATCAAAATTTTAAAATATTTTTTCACAAATATTTTACTATTTAGATACATTAAAGTAAGGTGCATCTAAAAAAGAAAAAAATTGCTTAAAATTTTAAAAATATTCACTAAAAACAAAAAAACATAAAAAAAAAAACTCAATTTCTAGAAAACTGAATTCAGAAAACTGAAACCAAACAGTATCCTTGAAGAGATCATGTCTAGAGCTCCTAAAGAGGCTATATACGCGCTCTTAAAGAGGTGCTCCAGAAGAGACTATACCTAGCACTCTTGAAGAAGCTAAACCCAAAAAAAATTCTTAGTGCACTTGGAGAGACTAGACCCACAAAACAGACTATTATAAATTTATTTAAATCTCTTACTTATAAACCTCCTGAAATAGAACCTCCAAAAGAAGAATCTCTTGAAGAGTTATCCCCTGAAGTGAAACTTCCTGAAGAGTTAACCCTTCAGATTTGCAATTGTTGCGGTATATGTTGAAGTTTTGAATATTGTGAAACTCCAAAAGAGCTTACATAAATTGCAGAATATTTAAAATAAATTTGAAATAAAAGATCTTAGCAAAACAAAATTTTGTATTGGTCTACAGATCGAACATTTGTCAAATAGAATTCTTGTTCATCAATTAAAAATTCTTAAAGCACCTTTATATGAAAAAAAAAAACTCATCCATTAAATACTCCAATAGTTTTCTCACCCTCTAGAAGATGGTGAAGAAATTCTTAGTCCTGAAGAACTAAATTTCAATTCAATTAGTGTTATTATGTATCTTATAAATTGTACTAGGCCCAATATTACATTTGCAGTCAATTTATTAGTAAGATATATTTCTATATCAACCTGAAGCCGTTGGAATGAAATAAAGTAAATATTACGTTATTTTTGTGAAATAACCGATATGGGTTTATTTTATTCAAATAAATCAAAGTCGCAGCTAATTGGATATGTAAATGATGGATACCTCTTTGATCCACATAAAGCCAAATCACAAATAAGATATGTTTTTATCTATGAAAATACTGCTATATCTTGGCGATTAGTAAACAAACATTGACCGCTACTTCAAATCATTCAGAGATACTTGCAATTCATGAAGCAAGTCGAGAATGTATTTGGCTTAAATCCATGATCCATCATATTCAAGAAAGATACGGAATTGCCTTCAACAAAAGATAGTTCAACCATAGTATATGAAGATAATGCTGAGTGTATCACACAGATCAAAGGTGGCTATATCAAAGATACGCTCAAGTAATAATCTGGCAGATCTATTTACTAAAACACTACCGACTGCAACATTCAAGAAGTTGGTACATCATATTGGAATGCGTCGACATAAAGATTTATTATGTAGCTTTGAGAGGGAGTCATCCATTTAAGCAGATTTGTAGATTGTACTCTTTTTCCTTTGTCTAAGGTTTTTTCCCACTGGGTTTTCTTAGCAAGGTTTTAATGAGGCAATCTAAACAAATCACATATAATAATATTGTACTCTTTTTTCTTCATCAACGGTTTTTTCCTACTGGATTTTCCTTGGTAAGGCTTTTTTTTTTTTTTTTTTTCATCAAGAAAAAACTTTATTGATGAAGAAAGCATACATGCAAAAACTAACATAAACAAAGAGGGAAGTGCAAAGAGCATCAACGCTAACCTTAACAATCCCAACTAGGTTAGTACCGCTAAGAAAACACAATCATTTGCAAGCACTTGACCCAAGATTAGTGAGAAACCAGTCAAAAGGAACCTAAGGAAAGAGAGAAAAACAAAAAACAAAACAACAAAACCAGCATCAACAGAGCAAAAACCAGCAACATCAGCATTTCAACTCCCTTCATAGCTACACAGACCAGACCTGCCGCATAGTAACTGCACGGACTAGACCAATCAAACATACCAGCATTAGCAGAATGCCAACCAGCAGCATACATCAGCAGGCCTTTGAACAGCAGCATATAGTAGGACAAAAACAACTTCATACAGCAGCAGCATACAATACCAGACCTTACACCAGCAGCAGACCTTACTCTACAGTAGCTCAGCCCTTTACCCCAGCAGCAACCTTTCATCAAATATTTTAGCAGACCTTAGACACATTCCTTTACCCAAAACAAGAAGAACATCCCTAATACCAATACTGTATTCTTCATAGCAGCTTCCTTGTTTCACACCTGGCTACACACAATAGCATCCTTTTACCAGCACATCCAGATCAGACCTTACTAGTTGCCTTGATAAAGTGATCAAACAATAAAAAGTTGTCTAGCTCTCCACCCCAAACTAGATCAACACAAACAATCCTATACTGGCAATATATCAGCCACAACCCCTAACCACTAACTAACATAACCTCCTAACATCAATCTGGAGGTAGCCTTCTTCAACACATATAGGCCTTGATCTGATGAAGATTCATTACTATCTCCTGCACTGAGTACTGCAGCCTCTTAATATTCGATTTACTCCAAAGTGCTACCCTTACTTTCACCAATTCTGAAAGTTCATTACAATTCACTGGTTTAACACTAAACAAACATTCATTCCTTGCTTTCCATAATGGCCACATAATTGCTAAAGGAACCACTTTCCACATTCTAAGAACCATCTTACTGAATTTGATTCCTGACCACCAAAGCAACAAATTCTCAACTGAACCAGGCAGAATCCACACTAGATCCCACCACTGCATCATATCAATCCATAATTTCCAAGCTAATGGGAAAAACAACATAAAATACTGAACTAGCTCCTTATCTGTTTTACAGAGCAAGCACAATGCATTTGATTCCTCATTTAACACTCCAAAACTCTTTAAGATAGCTGTAGTTTTAAGCCTACCTCTCCATGCTAACCACCCACAAAACTTTACCTTGGGTAGAGCAACATTGTTCCATAATTCCTTGTTAATCATGTTGTTTAATTTTGATGATGTCTAAAATATCAATTGAAATTTTTTAAATAATATACATATTTTATATTATTTGACACAAAATATTATATATATATTTATTAAATATTATTTAAATAAAAATATTTTTAAAAACTTTACTATTCACTTTTTGAAAAATTAGGCTGATCACTATTCATATTTTGCCAAATTGATTGATTGGTTGGCTGATCACTATTTACTTTTTGACAAAATTAAAATTGATTAATTGTATTATTTTGACAAAATTGATTGATTAGTTGTATCATTTTGACAAATGTGATTTTAGTGAGTTGTCATCTTTTGAAAAATTTAATATACTCACATGGGATGGTTGGTATATTTAAAATCTATATAGCAATCACAAAAATATTTGATTTGTGTAACATACTCAAGTGATGTTTGATAGCAAATCAGACTTTTTATTCAAATATATGTATACATTATTTGTATGTTGTTTATAATATATTAATTATGAGTATGGGGGTGCGGACGGTGCCATGTGATGCACTTTTTACATATATATATATATATATATTGATATAATAAAAAGAAAAAGCACTCAAGTTTGAATTTGTGTGGTTCATCAGTAATATATGTGTGTGTGTGTATTTTAAAAATAATTTGACTTTAGCATCATTTCCCATCAGACCTCACATTTGAATATCTAACATGATTTCCCATCAGCTTTTTCCATGAAGAGGCACCACGTGATGTAAAATTAGAAAAAGAAGAGGAGCATTTGTTCTGTCGAGGAGCAATTTTTACTTTCAACAGATATATTTTTGTGTATAAATAGAAGTGTTTGGTATGGAGAAAACATTAAGAACTTGAAGAGAAAAAAAATTAGTGTGCTCCAAAATTTTGAGTATATTGTATTATGCTCTTTCACTTTCAAATCTAAGTGTAGCCTTTGTTCTTACACTTTCATATCTACTCTTTGTAAGAGATTTATTGTAAAAAAGGGTTTAAGTACCACTTATTTTTATTTATTATTTTTGTGAGAGATTTTTGTAAGGGTAAGGCATTTATTGTTGAGCGAGCCTCAATAGATAAGAGTAAGTCCTGTGCATAATCCACAAGCTTGGTGTCGACTTGGTGGTGTATTAATTCATTTTGATAGTAAAGAAATTCTCAAAGAGGTTCCTTGGGGAGTGGACGTAGGCCTGTCGTACTGAACCACTATAAATCTCAGAGTTTGATTTTCTCTCCCTATCTCTCTTACTTTTATATTGATATTTATTATTCGATTTTTTATTTGTTAAAATTCTGAATATTGTGTTTATAAATTTTAATATTGTAAATTTTTTTTCACCTCCCTCTTGAGTTGCCTACCTGGGATAACAATTGATATCAGACCCTAGACTCTAGTTTGTGTGATTCAACCGTCTTAGAGTAGATCATGGCAACCCCTAGTTATTCCTTATCTAAGGGACAAGCATCCAATAGGCCACCACTGTTTAGCGGCATAAATTTTAGGTATTGGAAAATTAGAATGACCATACATGTTCAATCTAATGATTAAGAATGTTGGAAAATTATTTGTAATGGTCCAAAAATTCCTACCAAAATTTTGATGGCCTTAACGTACCAAAACCTGAAGTTGAGTGGAATGAATCAGATACTAGGATGACCCAAATTAATGTTAAAGCCACAAACATGTTGTATTGCACCTTAGATGCTAACGAGTTCAACATAATTTCCACATGTAAAATCGCAAAAGAAATTTTGGATAAGCTTATAGTAACTCATGAGAGAACTGAACAAGTTAAAAAATCTAGAGTCAGTTTGCTAATCCATAATTATAAACTCTTTAAAATGATGCCTAGTGAAACTATTCTTCAAATGTTTACTCGCTTTACTGATATTATTAATGGTTTAACTTCTCTTGACAAAATATATACTAATGCTGAAATTGTAAAAATAGTGCCTAGGTCATTGCCAAAAAGTTGGAAGACAAAAGTCATTGCCATTACCAAAGCCAAGGATTTATCAAAGTTAAGTCTAGACGAGTTAATGGGATCTTTTTTAACTCAAGAGCTTATAATGCAAAAAGGAAAAGAAGAGGAGGACAACTAGAAGAAGAAATGAATAACTTTCAAATCCACCTCGAAACATCAAGAGGATGAGGAAGATGATTCGGATGATGATGAGGAAATGACATTTATCAGTAGGAAGTTCAAAAGGTTTGTAAAAAAGAAACAAGGTTTGCAAAAATTTTTCAGAAAAGACTTCAACAATAGGGATTTTCAAATGGGAGAAAATCACAAGAAATCTGAAGTTATTTTCTACGAATGCAACAAACCTGGACACTACAACTCAAAATGTCCGGAACTTAAGAAACAATTCAAGAAGGACAAGAAGAAAGCCGTGATTGCAGCATGGGGAATAGATAGCGATGAAAGTGACTCAGAAACTGAAGTTTGCAAGAATGAGGTTGCTAACCTATGCTTAATGGCACTTGGAAACGAAGATGAGGTAAATGACGAATCTTTTACATTTAATGAATTATAATAAGCTTTTGATGAATTAAGTGCTGAATTTAAGAAACTTAGTTTGAAAAGTAACTGTTAGAAGAAAGTGATTTCAAGTTTATCAAAAGAAAATGAATCCTTAGCTTTTAAGATAAATGCTTTAGAAAATGAAGCCATGAAAATAAAAAAGAAAAATGAGATTTTAACTCAAAAAGAGTCTTCAATTTCTGAAAAAAATCAGTTGTATTGCAAAAAGAAAATGGGTTTTTAAAAAAGGAGCAAATTGTTTTGAAAGAAAATATTGAAGACTTGAAAAATACTCTTTCAAAATTCACTCAAGGTAGAGAGAATTTAGATAAAATTCTTAAAAATCAAAATCGTACTTTTAGTAGAGCCGAAATTGGATATAAACCTTTTTCAAAAGTAAAAACTGTCAAAAATGGTTTTGTGTATGCATCCTCTAATCACTCTCATCTCATATGTTATTTTTGTGGTACAAAAGGTCATATTTCACTTTCATGTCCTGTTAAAAGAAATCATTTTGCTAAAATAAAAAAGATATGGGTCCCTAAGGCCATTTCAAGAGTGTAAAATTCTAACTTTTATGGACCCAAGAAAATATGGGTACCAATAAAAAAACCAAATTTTGTAGGTATGTTTCAAGACAAAATCTAGTAACGATAGATGGTATCTTGACAGTGCATGTTCGAGACACATGACTGGAAATAAAGCTATGTTCGCCACACTCCAACTGAAGGATGGCGGATATGTGACTTTCGGTGACAATAGTAAGGGTAAAATCATAAGTGTAGGTAGTATCGGTAAAAATCATTCTCCTATTATTGAAAATGTTTTACTTGTTGAAGGTTTAAAACATAACTTGCTTATCATTAGTCAATTATGTGATAAAGGTTATAGAGTTATTTTTGAGAAAACTCATTGCACTATTGAGAACACTCTAGAAAACAAAACCTCATTTGTAGGTTATAGCTATGAGAATGTATATGTGTTTGATTTACATGATTTTTCTTTTCATTTTAACATTAAATGTTTATCTGCTACAAATGATAATGGTTGGCTTTGGCATAGAAGATTAGGACATGCTCATTTTGAGTTAATTTCCAAACTTTCAAAAAATGAGTTAGTCATTGGTTTTTTAAAATTATTTTTGAAAAAGACAAACTTTGTGATGCATGTTAATTTGAAAAACAAATTAGAATTTCTTTTGAATCCAAAAATATCGTTTCAACTACTAGACCGCTTTAACTCTTGCATATTGATTTATTTGGACCATCTAGAACATTAAGTTTAGGAGGTAAATCTTATGCCCTTGTTTGTGTTGATGATTATACTAGATATACATGGATATTATTTTTAGCACACAAAAATGAAGCTTTTTATAATTTCTCAAAACTTTGTAAAAGAATTCAAAATGAGAAAAATCTTAATATTTGTAGTATTAGAAGTGATCATGGTAGAGAATTTGAAAATGATGATTTTATTATGTTTTGTGATGACTTAGGAATAGATCATAATTTCTCAGCCCCTAGGACTCCTCAATAAAATGGTGTGGTTGAAAGAAAAAATAGATCTCTTGAAGAAATGGCTCGTACTATGCTTTGTGAGAATAATTTACCTAGATATTTTTGAGTTGAAGCCATTTTCACTACATGTTATGTTGTAAATCATGCCATGATTAGACCTAATCTTAAGAAAACTCCTTATGAACTTTGGAAAGGTAGAAAGCCTAATATTAGCCACTTGCGTGCTTTTGGTTATAAATGCTTTGTATTAAATAACAATAAAGATAACTTAGGAAAAATTGATGCAAAATAGGATGAAGCTGTATTTCTTGGTTATTCGAATTCTAGTCAAACATATAGAGTATTCAATAAGAGAACTTTACTTGTTGAAGAATCTGTACACATTGCCTTTGATGAATCTAACAACATTGTTTCCAAGAATCTTGTAAGTGATGACACTGCAAAAGCACATCCAAGAATGAAAGCGTTTACATAACAAATGAAGAAAATCCATCTCCTGAACAAAAAGAAGAAATTACAACGAAAAATCTTCAAGAAGAATATGATTGTCCAGAAAACGAATCAAATCTACCAAAGGATTGGAAGTATGCTCATGGCCAACCTAAAGACCTTATCATAGGTGATGCAGCGGAAGGAATAAAAACCCATTCCTTCATTAGAAATGTTTGTGGTAACTTAGCATTTGTTTCATAAATTGAACCAAAATCGTTTTTAGATACTGAAAAAGATAAAAATTAGATTTTAGCAATGTAAGAAGAATTAAATCAATTTGAAAGAAATGAATTTTGGTTTTTGATTCCTCGACCTAAAGATCATCTAGTTATTGGAACAAAATGAGTTTTTTGAAACAAAATGGATGAATTCGGAGTTGTTATTAGAAATAAAGCTAGATTGGTAGCCCAAGGTTATAATCAAGAATAAGGCATTGATTTTGAAGAAACTTTTGCACCGATTGCTAGACTTGAAGCTATTAAAATGTTACTTGTTTTTGCATGTTTTAAAGATTTTAAATTATATCAAATAGATGTTAAAAGTGCTTTCTTAAATGGGTACATTTCGGAGGAAGTTTATGTTGAACAACCTCCCGATTTTGAAAGTCATAAATACCTGGATCATGTTTTCAAACTTTCAAAAGGTTTATATGGTTTAAAACAAGCTCTTAGAGCGTGGTATGAAAGATTAAATAATTTTTTACATGACAAAGGATTTTCTAGAGGAAAAATTGATACAACACTTTTTATAAAAATCAAAAAGGGGATATGCTAATTGTTCAAATTTATGTGATGATATTATTTTTTGTGCTACTAATGAAAATTTGTGCAAAGAGTTTGCAAAAGATATGCAGGGTGAATTTGAAATGAGTATGGGGGAGTAAAATTACTTCATTGGTCTACAAATTAAACAAACTAATGATGGAATCCATTTAAATCAAACAAAATATATCAAGAATCTACTCAAAAGGTTTGAAATGGAATCATCAAAGCTTGCAGCAACTCCAATGAGCACATTAATAAAAATCGACAAAGTGTAGACACCCCATTTTTGATCGACCTTAAGACTCAGACGTCACCGACTGAGCGCTCGGTGATGTTGCATATTGTGCTCGTTCTGAGGTTGCGGAGTCTCGGCTGCGAGCCTTGCCTCCAGACTTCTGGACTCTTTTGTGCTTTGCCTCGGTTTGCGAACCAAGCCTCATTTTCTCCATTTTCTCTTCCCGAAGGGAGGGAGAGGTCTCGTAGACCATCTCTCAGTGGCCGTAGGCTACGTTTCGTGGTCGTAGGCCATTTTTCCTGTTTGGAGCCCAGTTCTCAGTTTTTGGAGCCGTCGGCCGTGTGCCTCGGTTCGGGACCGCTTAACCACCTCCGTTTGCTCCAGTTTTTGGCACACATCTTATTTACTCCCTTTTGAGGGACACTGTGATCTGAGAGACCAGCTTCGTGGTCAAACACCACCTTCGGTACTTAATAGTCAGTTTTTGGGGCCCCGGGTTGCGCGTTTCAACCCCCGAACCTTCGTTTGCATCCGTTTTGTTTCATTTTTGGTGGAGACCTCATTTTCATTGTTAGGAAGCTTGTAGAAGGGTGGGAGGCCAGCAATTGTTCCGAAAAGCCAGCTTTATTCTTTCATCGCTCTCCGTCGCCCGTTTTCCTCGCTAGAAAGCTAGTGTTGACCATTCCTGGGCCACTTTCTTTGGCCCTCAACCACATATTTGTGTTGTACACACCTGGGAGGCCACCAATATGACATGGCAGACCAAAAATTGTTCCTGACCCTTTTGAACCCCTCTAGAAAGTTGGTTTTTCTCTCTCCTGGTTCACATTTTCAGGGTTTTGACCACATAGCTGTGTTGTGCATACATGGGAGGCCACCAATATGGGATGGCCGGCCAACAAATCTCATTGACCCTCTAACTGGCCGAGTGGAATGCCGGCCGCCACAACTGGCCATGACCCTCTCACTGGTTCCTTCTCAAGACTGCACCTCTATTTCCCCAGATCCTGTCCGGGGGTCTTTTGGGGAGGAAATTTGAATTTGATTTTTCCCCCATTTTCTCCACTTCTCTCCTCTATAAAACCAACCCCCCAGCTCATTTTCATGGGTTACAAAAATTGGTTTGGGGCTCTTGCATTAAATCTCCCCCTCTCTCTACTTCAACCCTCTAAACTCTAAAAGCCTTGCACCATTTACACTACAACCCATAGCACAACACCTCCACACTCCATTCCAGAAACTTGAGGCTATTTTTCAGAGGTTAGGAGCACCATTTCTTGGACCAAAAGCTGTTGAAGACTTGTGCTACAAGGGTGAGTCTCTTCTCCCTCTTTTCTTGCCCTATTTTGCATGCTATTTTAGATTTTTTTGCTAGCATTTTTGGGCTCCGACCCAAACTGTAAATAGTCATATTTTGAGTTCATCTCCATATTTGATCAAGGGTCTTTCTCTATTTGAGGTCTCCTCCTCACCCTTTGTGTTTAAACTCTCTTTTAGGCCTATTTTTGCATGATATTTTAGGCTTATTTGTGAGCTGTTTTGGACTTGGTCATAAACTGTGAAATGTCTTTTTCTGAGCCCCTATTCAACTTTGTTGAAGGGCTCTCCTCTGTTTGAGGTCAGCTGCTATTACTTGCCTCTTTATCCCTCTTTTAGGCCTTTTTCTTGCATGTTGATTTAGCCTCACTTGTGTTCATTTTTGAGACTTGATGTAAACTGTAAAGTGCCATGTTTTGAGCCCCTCTTCAACTTTGTTGAAGGGATATTTGCTATTTGGGGCCAGCTTCTGTCCCTTGTCTCTAATCTCTCTTTTAGGGCCATTTTCGCATGATAGATTAGCCCTACTTGTGTTCATTTTTGAGGTTTGTCATAAACTGAAAAATATCTTTTCTTAATCTCATATTAAATTTTGTTTAAGGTCCCATTTTTGTTTGAGGTCACATGCTTCCTTGTATGCTTGATTCCTTCTTATTTTGAGCCTTACACCTAAGCTCTTGTTGCATGCTTTGTTTGGCCTTCTAGCCACTGAAATCCAGTAGATTTTTAGTGGCTAGCACACTATTTTGAGCCTCCAAATCAAAGGGGGGTGACCCCCTCTCACCTTGACTTATTTGGTGGTCATTTTGGCCTTCCAAAGAGACCCTATCTTGCATGCTTTCAAGTCACATTTCATAGTTAATTTGGTGAGTTTTGGGACTATCATATTTGATTTCCAGAGTTTTTTTGGTCATGCTTCATGTCTATCTTGTATGTGCCTAATAACTCTTTTAAAGGAGCTCCTCATTTTTGCACATGTTGGCTGCATTTCAGAGGTTATTTGGGCATGTTTTGGAATGTTTTATTCACTGATTTTTGCTAGTTTGGTGAGATTCCATATGCTTCATACACTTGCCATGTAAACCATGTTTGCTAGTCGAAATTGCATGCTACTTTAGCCCATCTTGCTAGCACCTTTTGGCCATGCTTTGAACTAAGAAAGTTCATGTTTTGGGACTGCCTTGACTCTGTCTTCATGCTTCATGATCAAAGAATGCATTCTTTGTATAGCTATAGGTCATTGTGTATGCCTAGTTCTGAGTTTTGGGGTTCATCTCATGCATCGGGTGCCATATTGCCATGTTTCAGGGCTGTTTAGCATCATATTTTAGTGCTAAAATTCACATGTTTGTATGCCATATTCCATGCCTAGCCATGCTTTGGTAAAGTGGCATTCGTGCCTTAGGGTCGGTCCTCGATTCGCGTGCACGTGTGCACGCATCTCAAGTGTCTCATTTCCATCTCATGGCCACTGATGTGAGTGTAGCTGAGGTCCACTCATATTGGTGTAAGTCCATTATGCATTGTGTATGCCATTTCAATTCATAGCATTGCGTATGCTAGGTTGTATGTTAGAGCATCGTGTATGCCATGTTACATCGAGCATCGTGTATGCCATTTCGTAGCATTGTGCATGCTAGGTTATATATTAGTTGCATTCATGCATGTCATGCATATTGCATTGTGTTTGGGATAGGAGTTAGCCCGAGCACGAGAAACGAGGGACGTTTCGTACTTCGAGTGACGGAACGTGTCTCAATTCCCAGTCACCGACACTCCGGATTATCCATGATGGAGTCTTGGTCTTGTTGTGTTTTCATGTGCATTAATTTCATATTGAGTTGTGCAATTTGTCTCCTCCGCTATCATGCATCGAGATGCGTGATTGGTGGCACGAGGATCGAGGCATGCATATATATGTGAAAATACATCGCTATGCCCCTTTCCTGCTCTCTATTGCAGCAAATCAGAAATCAGCAGCTTTCAAAAGCCTTGCACAGCGTTTCGACATCAATTGCAAACAGAGGCTAATTGGGGCATCGCAATGGATTTCCGTGCTAAGCAACCCGAACATGCATCATTCATCATCCAGAGCAGATTCGAGGCGGTCCCTAGCTTGCATGCTAGTTTACTACTTTCCTAGTTTAATTTGTTAATTAATTAGGATTTTGTACTTATTCGGACTGTACTATTTATTTGGGACTGTATATTATTTATTCGGACCCTCCGAACGAGGGCAATGTTGTAATAAGTGTGCGTGCGTGTGATGTATGTCTTCTAACCCCACGTCTTTCTCCCTTTTATTTACCAGCTTACGATGGTTAGATTAGGGCATGTTTCAATTAGCATACAGTATGATAGCATGTTTGCATTCATTCATCTGTTTTGCATGCACCGGGCTCGGCGCATCGTAACTCACTGCATTGTCTTTCAATTCCAAGTTGAATACTTGTTAGCTATAGCATTCCATATGCCATGTTTAGAATAGCCGAGCATGCTATAGTTACATTTTTGCATGTGTTGCATTAGGCATTTCTGTATAATTAGGGTCATGCATGGATTTCTAATTAGCTTCTGTTTTGGCTTGGAGTACTCGGTAAGTTTTATGCTTTAGCATCCTTGCATGTGTGTGAGTGACTGCCATGATAGCATGCTTACCATGAGGCTATGTGTTTATGTGTTATAACTGCCTGAATGCCTGTGGGTGAAGGTTGGGCTATTTAGATTGGAACAAATCATCGACTGTGAGTTTTAAGCCCACTAGATAATGGCAAAACCATCTTTTCTAAGCCCACCCGAGGGTGGCAAAATCTTCATTTTTAAGCCTACTTGCGAGTAGTAAACCACTTTAAAAAACAAGCGGGAAATGTTTTGTTCCAATTCAGGCGACCCAGTCTATACTTGTATGCTGTGTGCATCACATAGTCAATCTAGGCTAATAACCGGAATAAGAATGCATAATGTTTTCAAAACTAGATATCATGGTTAGTAGAGGCCGATCTTTGATCGGGCGAGCGGGGGAGCTCACGAAGTGACCTTCCCCAATCGTATCTAAGTTCTCGAGCTGAGGCAACTTTGGTGATGACGGACACGTGGCCTTAGGCACGAGTCAGGGTTTCTAAATTTTCCAAAATAAAATATTTAGGTGGCGACTTTGTATCTGGCAAAGCAGTTCATGTTTGGCACTTCTTTTAAAAAATCTGTTTTCTCAAAAACGATTTGCTAGATTTGGACTCTTTGGTTCAGATTGAGAACCGTGACAATTTGAGTCCTTGAACTGTAGTGAACCCAAAATGAACGGAACGAGGGACTCATCCCTCTCGGGGCGTTCGGGGACGTCTACAGTTTCTGGCGACTCTGCTGGGGATTTAGAGAACTTGACTCGAACTCATGATATCTGGTTTTGACTACACTTATGTGTTTCTTTGCATTGCATTTGCATTGGTGCGCCTAGGACACCGTGTTTGCCATATGCTATTCCTGAGCGGTTTGCCAGAGGCTGCGTGCCATAAGGCTTACCGGTTACGGGCTCTGCCAGTATGGGAACACAAACCCCTTTCTTGGGGCACCTTTTGACCATTCGACCTAGTGCATATTCGATCCGTAGTGACCATTCCAAACTAGGACAAAGTTGCTTACCCAATATAGGTTGTTTGAAACCGCCAAGTGCGTAGTGAAACCCTAGCTCCTGACAAAATAGGACAGGGAAACCCTACCCCAACATAGGGGTGTTTTGGCTCTCACTTATCTGCTATGTGCTTTTAGAGTGCGTCTCTACAGGGAATGCATGTATCAATTTATGAGTTTGGGCATCGAGCCACGGGCATCGATCGGTGTTTGAGAATCGATTATCTCATGGTATCGATTCATTTTAGGACAAAGTGATTCGGGCATAATGATCAGTGTTTGAGGACAGTGTGTATTCAGCTTATCGACCGTGTGTTGTTATGCCCAGCCGTGTGTTGTGTATTTATTTTAAGCTGTTATGCTGTTCGTTTATCTGGTTGTTTATTTCCTTATTGCTTTATTTATCTTTTTGCTAGGACAGTTTTAGCACAATTGCTTCAAACCCAGCAGATATTCTCCAAGCACTTTGGACAAGAGGTCGTCGGCTCAATCGATCTGAGGATCTGGTTGACGGACAGCCAGTGTTTCATTCTCTACCCCCGGTTGTTAGACGGAGGCCGAGAAAGCGTAGTGTGTCTGAGCAGAGGTTACCAGAGCAGTGGTCTACCCTAGCAATGAACAGTCGGGCTGAGATTTCAGTTTTTGCCATAGAGATACACATACCAGTCAGTCAGCAAGATCAACAGAGTATGGCCGGGATGGAAGAAATGATGCAACAGCTCCAAGAGAGCATGAAACAAATGCAAGAGGACGCTGTCTGCCAAATGGAGTTCTCTAAACAACAGGCCACAATCATGGCCCAGCAGGCCGAGCTCATCACTAGACTGCAACAGCAGAATGCAGCATCTGCCTCACATCTAGTTCCTCCTCCACTAGGGGTCCCGTTACCCGAGCAAACACCAATTGTCCAGAATGTCCTGCCAAACATCCAAAACACCTTGCCAAATGTCCAGAACATCCAGGAGGACACAGACCTTCCAACGGGCTCCGCCCCACTTTCGCCTCAATCGCCCAAGACCCATACACCCGCCAACCACCGGACTCTCCTTCGAGTTGAAATAGATCCCTGACAAAGATCAAATTGAGCAAGCTCGAGAAGCTATTCAAAAAATCCCAAGGGGTAAAAGCTATCCCGGATATCGAGGACGGATATACCGATGTGGCTGTGACATTACTGGATAGATTCAAAATGCCGCAGATTGATCGCTTCGACGGATCTGGGGACCCTATGGTCCATCTTCGGCTATTCTCAGACATACTGCAGCCAATGGGCCTAACCAGACCCCAGAAGCTTTCACTGTTTGGCTGAACCCTGTCGGGTGTGGCCGCTATCTGGTATGCGAAGGTAGAGGATGATGTCAAGCGAAGTTGGGATGAAATGGCCAAGGCTTTTGTTGCGCAATACTCTTACAACACCCAAATTGAGATTACAACTTGTGATCTCGAAACAACAAGGCAGGAGCCCAAAGAGAGTTTCTCAGATTTCGTGACTCGGTGGAGGGCGAAGGCCTCGATGATGACTTTAAGGCCCACCGATAAGGACCAGATCAGGATGATTGTGCGCAATCTCCAGCCAAAACTGATGCAAAAAATGATTGTGCTCCCCTTTCCCACCTTTTCGGATCTGCACGAGATGGGGGTACAAATTGAAGATGCAATGAAATAGGGTCTGATTGACCAAGACAGAGAGCAACCCCGGAGAACTTTTAACCGCAATAACAATGTAGGTCTGAGTGGCGCTACAACTGCAAGAACTTTAGAGGTTAGCATGGTCGCCACCATTCCCCCTCCCCTTCCGAGGCCCATGGCAGCCACACCCTTCTCTGGTGCATTCGAAAGTAATACACAGACCACTAAGTACCAACCCAGAGGCCAAAGAACCTTCACCCCATTGTACATGCCCTTGTCCAAGGCTCTAGGGGTCTTAATCAGAAAAGGGCATCTAAAACCCCTGGAGCCGAGGCCGTTACCAAATCCACTACCCCTCACTCACAACCCAGCCAAATACTGTGCATATCACCAGCAACACGGTCATGACACGGACCAATGCTTCAGATTGCGTCACGAGATTCAGGATCTCGTTGACAAACAGGTGATTTTGCCACTCGAAAGACCCAATGTTACAACCAACCCACTCCCTACACACAACCAAGCTCCATCTCCCAAAAGAATTAACTTTATCCAAACTGGGGTTGCGTCTTACGATCCTAACATCTATATTACTCCTTCCCATCTACCTAAGTCGGAGGTGCTCCTTCCTGACTGCACTGACTTTTTGTGCATGTTGGACATCTCTACAACCCAACTTGAGCCAGTGGTGGTGGCTGTGGAAGATAGCGCAGCAGAGATTGTAGAGGAGGATGGAATGGTTGAGTCAGGGTTTGAGCAGTCTGGAAATTTTGCTGGGGAAGCCTACAATCCGAGTGATTACATCCTGTCAACAGGCCAGTCTGCGCTAGGTGTGGAATTGCCAAAGAGAGCAGAACTGTGTGTGATCTAGGGGGATAGATTTGAGCAGGGAACAGATGATTTAGCGGCTCTAGAAGAGGACTTTGCCAACCTACAGTTTTTCGATGACCAAGAATCAAGGGGCGCGGCAGTCAACTGGTTTGATTATGAGGAATCGGCAGAGGCTACCGGATGGCTGAATGATCAACCAGATGTGGTGGAAGAGTTCCAACCAAAACAGGGCTCGACAGGGGCGAGGGTATCAGTTGTGGCTGGAAGTCAGAGTACATTGCCGGAGAGTGCCGGTACGAAGAATTTCACTCAGAACAGGGGCATTGTGAATGCAGAGAAAGATGAACAACAAACTGCGCTAACGCAGGTGGAACAAGAAAAGATTTGGGATTCTGAGAGGATCCGGAAAGCCAAAGCCCATGAAAGGATTGAAAGTGCTGTGGGCACGAGGACAGAAGATGCTGCAAGCATGTGGGCTGAGAGTACTGTGGGTACAATCGCGCCGGAGCCAGACAGATGTTTGTTGGCTGCTCACGGCATGTGGTGGGAAGACGATGATTTATGTCTTGCCCACACAGACGAGGATTGGGGAAGCAATCAACCAGATGACACTTGGTATCTCGATGAGGTTGACCACATGACAAGAAGCGGGTGGTATTTCAAGCCCCCGCACCTAGACCAACCCGAGGCATCTGGGAAGGACAAGGAAACTGAAAAGCAGAAAGAGAAGCAGATTGAAGAAGAAGTTGTACTGAAGCAGCTGAAGAAGATACAAGCAGACATCTCCATCTGGGGACTGGTTATGGCGTCACGAGTGCACAGACAGGCTGTCCTATCTGCTATGGACAAAGCTAAACTCTCAATAGATACTACACCAGAGCAGTTAGTTGGACTGGTTTTTCCGGGAGGAGGTTCCCCGATATTAACCTTTTCAGATAAAGAACTGCCGCCTAAGGGCGCAAATCATAACAAACCCCTCTAGCCGTGGCTGAACGCGGAGAAGAAGCGCGTGCCAAGTTTCGAAATTTTCTTTGACCTACAACTATCCGGGGATGACGTTGCCGAAGAGCTGACGGACCCATCAGCTGAGGTTGAGCAGTGTAAGGCAGTGGATTCCGAGGGCGCTGAAATTGAAATGGGGGTAACACTGGCATGTCTACTTTCAAATCCTCCGATCGACCATAAGTGCTTGGGGGATAACTTCTCGGTTTCCATGATTGGGAATGAAACGGCTGCGGGCTTACCAGCAACTATTTTGGATGCATCTATCGCACCCTCTCTCACTTGGCAATACGAAGATGGATTTTTGTCCAGCAGTACTGGGTCAGGTAGTAAGCCAGAATCTGATTCCACCGAGTCTTGTGAGTCGGAATCAGGTTCCAGCTCGACTGAGTCTGAGTCTAGTAATCCTGGGGATGATAACCCGGATGTCACAGTCTTGTCCAGGTCGTCTTTTTCTTTCTCTTTCGAGTCTGTTGTAACCGAGGAATCGGACGATTTGGATGTGCTTAATGAGAATCAAATAGCTGTGGTTTCTGAGTACTTTTCTGTGCCCTTGATTTGTTGCATTAACTCAGACTTTCAAAATTTTGATGAAAACGACGAGGAAGAAATTCCTCCGGTTTTGCAACGCTTAATTGAACAAGAGCAGGAGAGATTTGTTAAACCCCTAATGGATGAAATCATTACTGTGAATATTGGTACTGAGGAGGACCCGCAGTTGGTCCAGATCGGGTCCACATTGTCTTCGGAGGAACGCGAGCGCTTAGTCGCTTTATTAAAAGATTTCAAAGATGTTTTCGCGTGGTCCTACGAAGACATGCCTGGGATCGATCCTGAGATTGTACAGCACCGGATCCCTCTTGACCCCGAGGCCCGACTAGTCAAACAGAAACTCAGGAGGATCCACCCGGATTAGGCTCTCAAGATCAAATAAGAGGTCACCAAGCAAATCGACGCAGGCTTCCTGCTAGTATCCGAATACCCGACTTGGTTGGCCAACATCGTTCCAGTGCCGAAGAAAGATGGTAGAATCCGGGTGTGCGTGGATTTTAGGGATTTGAATAGAGGTAGTCCGAAGGACAACTTCCCCTTGCCGCATATTGATAAGTTGGTGGATTTTACAGCGGGGCACGCTTTGCTTTCATTCATGGATGGCTTCTCAGGGTACAATCAGATAATAATGGCACCTGAAGACCGGGAAAAGACTGCATTCACTACCCCGTGGGGAACATACTGCTACAGAGTAATGCCGTTTGGGTTGAAAAATGCTGGAGCTACTTATCAACGGGCTGCGACCACAATATTGCATGACATGATCCACAAATAGGTTGAGGTGTAAGTGGATGACATGATTGTCAAGTCTAAAGAAAGAGAGGGCCATTACACCGCCTTACAAAAGTTCTTCCAAAGGATCAGAGAATTCCGGTTGCGGCTAAACCCTCAGAAATGTACGTTCAGTGTTACAGCGGGAAAAATGCTGGGATTTCTGATTACACAAAAAGGTATCGAAGTCGACCCTTCTAAAATCAAGGCCATCCTAGAAATGCCCCCGCCAAGGACTGAAAAGGAGGTGCGAGGCTTTCTGGGTAAAGTGCAATTCATAAGACGGCTTATCTTAAAATTAACCTTGACTTGTGAACCACTTTTTGGCCTCCTAAAGAAAGGAAAGAAATTCCAATGGGACGGCCGATGCCAAGCTACTTTTGAACAGATCAAGGAATACTTACAGAACCCGCCCGTGTTGTCACCACTAGAGCCGGGGAAACCGTTGATATTGTACCTTTCAGTAACTGAGACTACAATGGGCTGCATGCTCGCGCAAGAATCAGAGGACAAAGTGGAGAAAGCCATCTACTATCTGAGCAAGAAGATGCTAGAATATGAGACTCGCTACACACCGTTGAAGAAGGCTTGCTTAGCTTTGGTATGGGCTACCAGAAAGCTGCGGCACTACCTGTTAGCTCACTCTGTAATGTTGGTTTCACGACTCAATCCCATCAAATATCTTTTCGAGAAACCAGCACTTACGGGTAGGCTAGCTCGTTGGTCGCTGTTGCTCTCCGAATTCGATCTAAAATATGTGACACGCCGTCGATCAAGGAAGAGCGATGGCGAAATTCTTAGCGACCATCCTGTGGAAGGAGGTGAAGCGATGAGTACTTATTCCCGGATGAAGCCATTTTGCACATTGACGATGAAACTTGGGCGATGTACTTTGGACGGAGGCGTCAAATCAATACGGTATGGGATAGGAGTGTTCGATAGCACCGACAAGTCCGTATCCCTCTAGCCTTCAAACTCGATTCAAAGTCTCGAACAAGCGAATATGAGGCATGCATTGCAGTCTAGAAGCGACCACGAACTAGGGGCAAGACGGTTGGACGTCATCGGGGACTCGAACCTTGTTGTGTCTCAAGCAAAAGGAGACTGGAAAGTCAAAGAAGAAAAGATAATGATGTATCACCAGACCTTGGATTTGTTAATTCCTCGGTTCGAGAAGCTAAACTTTGCTCATCTACTACGAGAGAACAACAGGTTCGCAAATTCTTTAGCAACTCTATCTTCCATGATAGAAATCCCGTTCAGAGTCCGGATGCGTCCAGTCATCATTGACCAGAAATTTGCACCAGCCTACGAGTCGATCGCTGCTATAGATGAGGTTCAGGACGAAAACCCTTGGTATTACGACATTTGGAATTTCTTGGAGAAGGAAGCATACCCGCCAGGGGTAAATGCCAAGGATAAAAGGACAATAAGAAGAATGGCCATTCAGTTCATCATCTGTGGAGGTAAGCTGTATAAAAGAGGTCATCTGGGAATGCATAAACTGTGTGTCGATGCCGAAGAATCAAAGCGTCTGATGGAGGCCATCCATGGAGGGGAATGCGGTGCGCACATGAATGGAGTAATGCTAGCACAGAAGATCCTCAGACAGGGTTACTACTGGTCCACCATGGAGGAGGATTGTATCGATTTTGTTCGGCGATACCACAAATGTCAAATTCATGCAAATTGCATGATCATTCCGCCGTCGAAACTGTACAATATGACTTTGCCATGGCCATTTTCAGTTTGGGGAATTGTTGTGATCGGGGCCGTCACTCCGAAGTGATCAAATGGGCATGAGTTCATCCTGGTCGCGATAGATTACTTCACGAAGTGGGTTGAGGCCTAATCCTATGCGGTGTTGAAGGCTTCACACGTTGCAAAGTTTATCAGAAACAACATCATCTATCGTTACGGAGTCCAAAACGAGATAATTTCAGATAACGGTTCCCACTTCAAGAAGGAAGTAAGTGACTTGTTGGAAAAATACAATGTGGCTTTTCATAAGTCATCTACCTATCAGCCGCAAACCAATGGAGCGGTTGAGGCTGCCAACAAGAACATCAAACACATATTGCAGAAGATGGTGGAAACCTACCGGGATTGGCCAGATAAACTACCGTTTGCCCTGTGGGGCTACCGGACTTCAATCAGAACTTCTACTGGGGTGACTCTGTATTCATTGGTTTATGGGATGGAGGCCGTTCTATCTATCGAAATTGAGGTTCCGTCTTTGCGAGTATTGGCTGAATGTCAAATAGCCGAAGCAGATTGGCAGTAGAGCAGGTTTGAGGAACTCATGCTCTTTGATGAGAGAAGACTGAAGGCACCGTACCATGTTCAAGGTTATCAGCGCAGAATTGCCCGGGCTTTCAACAGGAAAGTTAAGTCCAGGAATCTAAAGGAAGGAGATTTGGTGCTCAAGGACAACCGAGCTCCCATCCACGACCCAAGGGGCAAGTTCAGACCCAATTTGACTGATCCCTACATCATTAAGTCTATCTGGTCAAGTGGAGCTATGGTTCTGATGGATCTAGATGGCTTGGAGTTCTCACAACCGATCAATATGGACAAGTTGAAGAAATATAACCCCTGAGAGGCTCGCTAGGCTGAAAACCCGAAAGGACGACCTAGGCAAAACTCAGAGCACAAAAAATTTTAAATTATAAAAACTAAGCTCGCAAGATTGAAAACCCGCAAAGGGCAGCCTTGGCAAAAGCTAGAGCATAAAAGGAGAGTGAAAATACCCAAGTGAACCCGAGCCTGAACTACGTAAGGCTTGATTCCCATCTTTGGGATATGTAGGCAATTTCATCCTGAAGTTCAGCCATAAACTCTTCCCCGATCAACTTTGTCCATTTTGATCATCCCAGTCATCTTTGTCCATCAGCATTCATTGTGATCTCCGGTGCAATGCTATTCAGATTAGGGGCAACTTTCCGTTGCAGTGCAGTGCTGCGGTATTTTTCAAACTAGGGGCAACTTTCCGTTGCTGTGCAGTCCTGCGGTACTATTCAAACTAGGGGCAACTTTCTAGTTGCAGGAGTCCGGGGTTGTGCATCTCAGTGACAGATCTCAAGCGTATCCAGTTCTGATCCATATCGAAAATGGTTTTGAAAAGTTTTAATAAAAGTTGACTTTGTTCAAATTAATCTTTTTACAACTAAGACCATTTTTGGACCAAAGTGAAAATTTTCAGTACCCACAACCTTCAATTTCATTAATTTCAAAACAGAGTTCTCCTGCTCTTGCATACAAATTGAAGTTACTTTTTATTACATTCATAAAGAAAACTTGAAAGTACTGGTAAAGTAATAAATTCGGGGCATAGATAAGTTAGGTGTCCCTGCGCCCCCTCCCAGAGCTGGTCGAAGCCTCTGATGCCAAGCTGGGTCCGATCTGTGCCTCTTCATTGAGCCAATCCAAGCACTCGTCAGGCAAAGTGCAACTGAAAGTGGGAGCAGGGGCCAAGAGCTCTCTAGCCCTCCATGCCATGGCATACCGAGCAAGCTGTGCGCCTCGAACCGGGAATGTGGCAGGATACTCTATCCCCCCTGGTGGGCAAGTCTGATCATGACCGAACTGGCGTTGGAACCGGAATGGAAAGTAGAACACACAGTGGGTCAGACCAATCAACTGGATCCCGGTCTGTCGGGACATGCTATAGCTCATTGCTGGGAGATTGAGCCAGGGACAGCGCCAATCAATGCGATCTGCAGACAAATTGCACATCCAGTCAAACCACCATCCTTCATCAAAGGGATCGACTAGGCGTTGCCAAAAGAAGTAGCCGCGAGCCGAGTAGGCTGGGCAAGAGTCCACAACCTGCAATTTGTCCATCAACCATACCTGGGGAGGGATGAAAAATGAGAGAATAAAGAATAGAGAGATGTACGATGAGAGAAAAGTAAGGAAAGGGTTTTGTGAGAAAAACCGAGCCTGAGGGTCGAGTGACGTGAGCAATATATATGTGAGATTGGGTGGGAAACATTACCTGCAGCAGTAGTGGACTCCCCGCAAATCTGGTCGTTTCCTGGCGATAGCAAGCATCTAAACCCATTAGAGTCTCGGCCAATGTCATGGCGATGCAGCTCTTTCCTTCCTTCAAGCCTTGAGCAACTTCAATTAGACGAATGCTAGATCCACTAAAGCCTGGGGCAAGCAAAAAGTGAGATAGCATGCATAAGCAAAGGGCGTGTTGTCGAAAACCTTGCCAATAATGGTTGTCGCGGTCACCGGCATCAGAAAAGCGATGAATCAAGCCGAGGATGTCCAGTTCCCTGTTGCAGATCAGAGACCGAGCGTCATGCATGGTGAGTCCACACATTCGCCCTAAAGCTTGGGCGTGGCCGAAGCGAAACTGAGGCAAAATTTCTTTATAGCGTTCAGATTCCATCAAAACTTGAAAATATTCGAAAGTTGGACATACCTCTTGCCCGCCGAAGCTAAACACATGTGTCACCGGGTTCCAAAACGTCGCCGCGACATAAAGGAAGGGAAGATGCAGCGGAGTACGGCTCAGCGTGAATAGTGCATTCAAGCCGAAACCCCAGAAGTTCAACTTTTCCGAGCCATCTAGAGAAACAATCCAAGCTGTGAGATTTTCGACGAGAAACGCCTCCATTTTGGTGCAAAACTGAGATGAAATGAATCAACTACGAGGCTGGGACTTTTAAAGAAGATAAGGCATTGTTCGGGGGACACGTGTTAAAAATTTGGTGGTTGCTGAGCTAGGTGGCCAGCCGGCCACCTTTTTTGGCAAGTCGGTCACCCCTCTCCTCTCAAATACAAAAAGTTGGCCGGCCAGCTCCCAAAGGTGGCCGGCCATGCTCCCAAGTGTGTCTCTGGTCCTGTTCTACCCTCTAGAAGGAAATTCCTAGCATTTCCATGCATCGGGAGTGTCGAAGGCCTCCATCTCCCTCTGTTTCGGATGCGTTCCGTCACCCAGATCATCCGAAATGCACTTTGTTTATAGAGTTGTTGTTAAGTCTTGCTTATCGAGTTGTCGTTTTGCTTATCGAGTTGTTGTTTTGTCGGTTGAGATGTCTTGTTTGTCGAGTTGTTAAGTTTTGTCGAGCTGTCGAGTTTCGCGCATTGAGTTGTTACTTTTTTCTACGCCTTACTTATCGAGTCATCAACTTTGTTGTGTTTTGCTTATCGAGTTGTAAACTTGCTAAGGTTTTGTTATTTCTTAGTACGTTAGGTTGTTTAGTTTGTTGCGTCGGTTCACTACCTGACTTGGCAAAATACACGATGCACATTTCCATTCAAATCTCATTTTGGTGCAAAAAGTTGCGATGTGATGCTAAGAACATAAAAAACAACACTTTTTCAAAAGCTGTTTCATTCCATCATAACACAACATCTTACAACAAGGGTACAAGTTTTACAAAAAATAAAACTGGGATCGGAGCCACCCCCTCTGTCAGCAGATGTCTCTGACTGGGGATCTGCAGCCTCCTCCTCCTCCTCGCTGGGCTCCTCCTCTATGATGTGCGCCCTGTGTCTGCGTCGTCCACGAGACGACCCCCCTCTCCTAGCTCCTCGAGAAGGCCTAGATGGTCCAGCTTCTCGGGAGTCTCGGGCTCCATCTCCACCCTCCTGAAATGGGAAGAGAACTAGGTGTATTGGACTTTGCCCGAAGACCTATCAACAGGCGGGTGAGCCCCCAATAAATATATCCAGGCGGTCTCCTACTCACCCATGTCCTCGTCGTATGGGATGGCCCAACCTCCCACATCAAGGCCCGTCAGTATGGCGAAATCAAACGGGGTCATGGTCATATCCCCAGTGGCAGAGAAATGGAAAGAGTTGGTGGTGTCCCACCATCTCTGTACCAAAGCACCCATCAGTGTCCTACTGGCAGGACAACGAGATATCCCGGTACAAAAGGGCCTAAACCCTGCCACGTCGACCAAATCCCGGACAGCCTCCGGGAGCTCCGCATACCACTCTCTCGCCGAGACAGAGCCATATCCTCGCACAGTACGAGCAGTCACCTGCATTCAGGATGAGCACATGTATTCAGTTTCAGAGTGAGACGAATAAGCTGTAAAATGAATAAGCTGCGTGCAAATGAAATGAATAAGCTGTGTGCATAATGGACTGAATAGGCTGCATGCAAATGAAATGTATAAGCTGTGTGCAAAATCAAATCAGTTACAGAATCTGGGCTGTGTGTTCAACTTTCAAAATGTGGGCTGCGTGTTCAACTCTCAATCAGTGTGTGCTGTGTGTTCACCTCGACAACGAGCTGTGTGTTCATCTCAGAATTCAAGTGTTTGGGCTGCGTGTTCAACTCTCAATCAATGTGTGCTCTGTGTTCACCTCAACAACGAGCTGTGTGTTCAACATCAAAGTATGGGCTGTGTGTTCATTTCAAAGTTTGGGCTGCGTGTTCAACTCTCAATCAGTGTGTGCTATGTGTTCACCTCAACAACGAGCTGTGTGTTCGATATCAAAGTATGGGCTGTGTGTTCATCTCAAAATTCAAGTGTTTGGGCTGCGTGTTCAACTCTCAATCAGTGTGTGCTGTGTGTTCACCTCAACAATGGGCTGTGTGTTCATCTCAAAGTTCGGGCTGCGTGTTCAACTCTCAATCAGTGTGTGCTGCGTGTTCAAGTTCAGTTTGGGCTGTGTGTTCATCTCAAAGTATTGGGCTGTGTGTTCAATTCTCAACAAGTGTGTGTTGTGTGTTCACAATCAATATACGGGCTGCGTGTTCAGAAAGTCAGAATGTTTGAACTATGTGCAAACAGAATACGGTGCTATGGACTAAACATTCAAAACAAGCTGTGTGCTTGAGTGGGCAGATAAACATAACGAAGGCACGAAATACACAGAAAATGCAGAATACATTGCAAAAAATGTAAAAGTGAAGTAAATACCTCTCATGCCTTATGAGAGAGGTGGGACTCTGGCTCTTGCAAAAGCAGATCCCTAGGCGCTCGGTCGTCGAAGTCAGTGAAATGGTAGAAAATCGCCCGTGGGAGGATGTGCTCCTGAGGATGATACCTCTGGGGATCAAATGGCCAAACCCTCGAGGGTAAAGCCATAAATATCTGGATCGCCCCCGGCGCCCGGAGGACCTCCACCATGAGAGAAATGACTAGCCATTTCGAAAAATCTGCAAAAAGGAGCAAAGATGAGCAAAATGAGCCAAAAATGGAAAAAGTCAACAAAAGTCAACTCTCGGGAAATAAAAAAGTCAACAAAAGTCAACCCCCGAGAAAATCTTCCAAATGTTAAGACAAACTTACCTCAAGTGGTGAAAATGAGAAAAGAAGCCCCGAAATCAAAATTTAATCGGTTCAAAGTGAAGAGAACTGAAAGTTTTCGCGAAAACAACTTGCGTGGGGCGTTGGAAAACGCGTGTAGAGCATAGATCTGAGAGAGAAAATAGTTTGGGAAGAAGGAGAGAGCAATTTCGGAGTTGCACTTGTGAGGAAAAGTGCTTTGGATGAGCACATTTAAAGAAAAGAGAGCAAAAAGACCAAACTGCCCCGGATTTGGCCTAGGTGGCCAGCCGGCCACCTTTTCTGGCAGGCCGGCCACCCCTCTCCCTCAAACCTGGCCGGTGGCCTCCCTCTGGGAATAAAACTGGCCGGTGTTGTCCCCCATGTGGCCTCCAAGGTCTCTGCAAATTTTGGTGATGATTGGAGTCCCCAGGACCTAAAAAAGGGTACAAGAGAAGTGCACTTTCTGTCGCGAAATCGCTCCGCCGGGACTTCAACTCCAACCTTTGATGCGTTTCTCATCGTTACTCGTCAAAAGTGAGATGTATCCTTTTTGAACATGTTGTGACCCCTCTGGGAGGTGAATCGGAGGTTGCGATTGAGCCACCTTCGTCGAAACTTGCATTGCTCTGCTCGTTGTTTCGTTTCAAAATGTGCACTCAAGTTTACACTTGTTTTACATTGTTGTGCACATCACTTGCATACTCATGCACACCACTTGCACTGTTATGCACGTCTCCTTGATATTGTCATGCCTTCATGCTTAAACTTGCGTTGTCACGCACGTTGCTTTTCGCATTGCGATGCACTCACCCATCAACACTGCATTTGTCTACGCTTGATATCACATTGAACATATGTTGCTAACTATGTTGTGCTTGTTAAGTTTCTTCCTTTTTCAGGCACGATATTCTATGTACGGTTCATTTGAGGCTGGTGTGACCAGACGAGCCGCACAGGTATTGTATCTTCTCCGTGTGAGACGCGGTGAGAATTCAATGATTCTCCGCATTCTTCAACTGCACGAAATATAGTATTGCTTTGCATTCTCGCTTAAAACTGTTGCATCTATTGTGAATATTTGCTTCATTACAGCTTGCTGCTTCGCACGATCAGTGAGTTACATCCGGCTTTATGCATTTCGCTTTGCATTTTGCCCCCCCGCCTGCAGGCATGCCTGCGGGCACATCTTTGTTATCTTGCCTGTTTGTCTAAGTCTTCGGCCTTGTTAAAAATGGGTCGTCTCTGGGCTTTGACATTCACTCCCGTCACTTATGACTTTCGAAGTTCTCAAGAGGGGCAACAGAGACACCCATTTTTGACCGACCTTAAGACTCGAGCGTCACCAATTGGCGCTTCGGTGATGTTGGATATTGTGCTCGTTCGAGGTTGGAGTCTCGGCGAGCCTTAGCCTCGGACTTCCGGACTCTTTTGTGCTTTGCCTCGGTTTGCGAACCAGGCCCTGTTTTCTCTGTTTTCTCTTTCCGAAGGGAGGGAGAGGTCTTGTAGACCATCTCTCAGTGGCTGTAGGCTACGTTTCGTGGTCGTAGGCCATTTTTTCCATTTGGAGCCCGGTTCCCGGTTTTCGGAGTCGTCGGCCATGTGCCTCGGTTCGGGACCGCTTAACCACCTCCGTTTTCTCTGGGTTTTGGCACACATCTTATTTACTCCCTTTTGAGGGACACTGTGATCCGAGAGACCAGCTTCGTGGTCAAACACCACCTCCGGTGCTTAATAGTCAGTTTTCGGTGCCCCAGGCCGCGCGTTTCGGCCCCCGAACCTTTGTTTTGCATCCGTTTTGTTTCATTTTGGGGGGAGACCTCATTTTCATTGTTAGGAAGCTTGTAGAAGGGTGGGAGGCCAGCAATTGTTCTGAAAATCCGGCTTTATTCCTTCATAGCTCTCCGTCGCTCGTTTTCCTCGCTAGAAAGCTGGTGTTGACCATTCCCGGGCCACTTTCTTTGGCCCTCAACCACATATTTGTGTTGTACACACCTGGGAGGCCACCAATATGACATGGCCGGCCAGCAATTGTTCCTGACCCTTTTGAACCCCTCTAGAAAGTTGGTTTTTCTCTCTTCTGGTTCACATTTTCAGGATTTTGACCACATAGCTGTGTTGTGCACACATGGGAGGCCACCAATATGGGGTGGCCGGCCAACAAATCTCATTGACCCTTTTGACCCTGACCGGCCAGCCACCTAAACCCTCTGAACCTGGCCGGCCATGACCCTCTCACCTGGTTCCTTACAGCTGCACCCTCTGTTTTCCCCTAGATCCTGTATCCGAGGGGGGTTTTTTGGGGGGGGAAATTTGAATTTGATTTTCCCCTCCTTTTCTCCACTCCTCTCCTCTATAAAACCAGCTCCCCCAGCTCATTTTCAGGGGTTACAAAAATTGGTTTGGGGCTCTTGCATTAAATCTCCCTCTCTCTCTACTTTAACCCTCTAAACCCTAAAAGCCTTGCACCATTTACACTACAACCCATAGCACAACACCTCCACACTCCATTCCAGCAACTTGAGGCTATTTTTCAGAGGTTAGGAGCACCATTTTTTGGACCAAAAGCTGTTGAATACTTGTGCTACAAGGGTGAGTCTCTTCTCCCTCTTTTCTTGCCCTATTTTGCATGCTATTTTAGATTTTGTTGCTAGTATTTTTGGGCTCCGACCCAAACTGTAAATAGTTATATTTTGAGCTCATCTCCATTTTTGATCAAGGGTCTTTCTCTTTTTGAGGTCTCCTCCTCACCCTTTGTGTTTAAACTCTCTTTTAGGCCTATTTTTGCATGATATTATAGGCTTATTTGTGAGCTGTTTTGGACTTGGTCATAAACTGTGAAATGTCTTTTTTTGAGCCTCTCTTCAACTTTGTTGAAGGGATTTCCTTTGTTTGAGGTCAGCTGCTATCACTTGCCTCTTTATCCCTCTTTTAGGCCTTTTTCTTGCATGTTGATTTAGCCTCACTTGTGTTTATTTTCGAGACTTGATGTAAACTATAGAGTGCCATATTTTGAGCCCCTCTTCAACTTTTTCGAAGGGTTCTTTGCTATTTGGGGCCAGATGCTGTCCCTTGTCTCTAATCTCTCTTTTAGGGCCATTTTCGCATGATAGATTAGCCCTACTTGTGTTCATTTTTGAGGTTTGTCATAAACTAAAAAATATATTTTTTTAATCTCATCTTAAAGTTTGTTTAAGGTCCCATTTTTGTTTGAGGTCACATGCTTCCTTGTATGCTTGATTCCTTCTTATTTTGAGCCTTACACCTAAGCTCTTGTTGCATGCTTTGTTTGGCCTTCTAGCCACTGAAATCTAGTGGATTTTTAGTGGCTAGCACACTATTTTGAGCCTCCAAATCAGAGGGTGGTGATCCCCTCTCACCTTGACTTATTTGGTGGTCATTTTGGCCTTCCAAAGAGACCCTATCTTGCATGCTTTGAAGTCACATTTCACGGTTAATTTGGTGAGTTTTGGGACTACCATATTTGATTTCCAGAGTTGTTTTGGTCATGCTTCATGTCTATCTTGTATGTGCCTAATAACTCCTTGTATGGCCCCCCTAAAGGAGCTCCTCATTTTTGCACATGTTGGCTGCATTTCAGAGGTTATTTGGGCATGTTTTGGCATGATTTATTCACTAATTTTTTCTGTTTTGGTGAGATTCCATATGCTTCATACACTTGCCATGTAAACCATGTTTGCTAGTCGAAATTGCATGCTACTTTAGCCCATCTTGCTAGTACCTTTTGGCCATGCTTTGAACTAAGAAAGTTCATGTTTTGGGACTACCTTGACTCTGTCTTCATGCTTCATGCTTCATGATCAAATAATGCATGCTTTGTATAGCTATAGGTCATTGCGTATGCCTAGTTCTGAGTTTCGGGGTTCATCTCATGCATCGGGTGCCATATTGCCATGTTTCGGGGCTGTTTAGCATCATATTTTAGTGCTGAAATTCACATGTTTGTATGCCATATTCCATGCCTTGCCATGCTTTGGAAGAGAGGCATTCGTGCCTTAGGATTGGTCCTCGGTTCGCGTGCACGTGTGCACGCATCTCGAGTGTCTCATTTCCATCTCATGGCCACTGATGTGAGTGTAGCTGAGGTCCACTCATATTACTGTAAGTCCATTATGCATTATGTATGCCATTTCAATTCATAGCATTGCGTATGCTAGGTTATATGTTAGAGCATCGTGTATGCCATGTTACATCGAGCATCGTGTATGCCATTTCATAGCATTGTGTATGCTAGGTTATATATTAGTTGCATTCATGCATGTCATGCATATTGCATTGTGTTTGGGATAGGAGTTAACCCGAGCACGGGAAACGAGGGACGTTTCGTACTTCAAGTGACGGAACGTGTCTCAATTCCCAGTCACCGACACTCCGGATTATCCATGATGGAGTCTTGGTCTTGTTGTGTTTTCATGTGCATTCATTCCATATTGAGTTGTGCAATTCGACTTCTCGGTCATCATGCATCGAGATGCGTGATTGGTGGCCCGAGGATCGAGGCATGCATACATATGTGAAAATACATTGCTATGCCCATTTCCTGCTCTCTGTTGCAGCAAATCAGAAATCAGCAGCTTTCAAAAGCCTTGCACAGTGTTCCGACATCAATTGCAAACAGAGGCTAATTGGGGCATCGCAATGGATTTCCGTGCCAAGCAACCCGAACATGTATCATTCATCATCCAGAGCAGAGTCGAGGCAGTCCCTAGCTTGCATGCTAGTTTACTACTTTCCTAGTTTAATTTGTTAATTAATTAGGATTTTGCATTTATTTGGACTGTACTATTTATTTGGGACTGTATATTATTTATTCGGACCCTCCGAGCGAGGGCAATGTTGTAATAAGTGTGCGTGCGTGTGATGTATGTCTTCCAACCCCACGTCTTTCTCTCTTTTATGTACCAGTTTACGATGGTTAGATTAGGGCATGTTTCAATTAGCATACAGCATGATAGCATGTTTGCATTCATTCATCTGTTTTGCATGCACCGGGCTCGGCTCATCATAACTCACTGCATTGTATTTCAATTCCAAGTTGAATACTTGTTAGCTGTAGCATTCTATATGCCATGTTTAGAATAGCCGAGCCTGCTATAGTTACATTTTTGCATGTGTTGCATTAGGCATTTCTGTATAATTAGGTTCATGCATGGATTTCTAATTAGCTTCTGTTTTGGCTTGGAGTACTCGGTAAGTTTTATGCTTTAGCATCCTTGCATGTGTGTGAGTGACTGCCATGATAGCATGCTTACCATGAGGCTATGTGTTTATGTGTTATAACTGCCTGAATGCCTGTGGGTGAAGGTTGGGCTATTTAGATTGGAACAAATCGTCGACTATGAGTTTTAAGCCCACTAGATAGTGGCAAAACCATCTTTTCTAAGCCCACTCGAGGGTGGCAAAATCTTCATTTTTAAGCCTACTTGCGAGTAGGAAACCACTTTAAAAAACAAGCGGGAAATGTTTTGTTCCAATTCAGGCGACCCAGTCTATACTTGTATGCTGTGCGCATCACATAGTCAATCTAGGCTAATAATCGGAATAAGAATGCATAATGTTTTCAAAACTAGATATCATGGTTAGTAGAGGCCGATCTTTGATCGGGCGAGCTGGGGTGCTCACGAAGTGACCTTCCCCAATCGTACCCAAGTTCCCGAGCCGAGGCAACTTTGGTGATGACGGACACGTAGCCTTAGGCACGAGTCAGGGTTTCTAAATTTCCCAAAATAAAATATTTAGGTAGCGACTCTGTATCTGGCAAAGCAGTCCATGTTTGGCACTTCTTTTAAAAAAATCTGTTTTCTCAAAAACGATTTGCCAAATTTGGACTCTTTGGTTTAGATTGAGAACCGTGACAATTTGAGTCCTTGAACTGTAGTGAACCCAAAATGAACGGAACGGGGACTCATCCCTCCCGGGGCGTTCGGGGACGTCTACACAAAGACGAGCAAGGTAAACCTGTAGATAAAAAGAAATATCGAGGTATGATTGGTTTCTTACTCTATCTTATTGCAAGTAGACCCGATATAATGTTTAGTGTCTGTATGTGTGCACGTTCTCAATCCGCATCGAAAGAGTCACACATCACCGTAGTCAAACGTATTTTCAGATATTTTGTTGGCACTCCAAATTTGGGATTATGGTATCCTAAGGGAGCTACTTTTGAACTTTTTAGTTACTCAGATGCCGACTTTGCGAGATGTAAACTTGACCGAAAAAGTAATAGTGACACTTGTCATTTTCTTGGACACTCTCTCACTTCTTGGTTTTGCAAAAAACAAAACTCAATGGCTTTGTCAATTGCCGAAGCAAAATACATTGATGCCGTTGGGTGTTGTGCACAATTGCTTTGGATGAAACAACAACTTCAAGATTTTGGACTTCACTATGATCATATTCCTATAAAATGTGATAATACAAGTGTCATTAACCTTTCAAAAAATCCTATTCAGCACTCACGCACTAAACACATTGAAATAAGGCATCATTTTCTAAGAGATCATGTACTCAAACGTGACATTGAACTCAAATTTGTACCTACAAATCGTCAATTAGCTGACACATTTACCAAGCCTCTAAATGAAAAACAATTTTGTTATATTAGAACTGAACTTGGTATGATGAATACTCTAATATAATGGTTATATTAAAAATAATTTTTTTTATAAATGAATAAAAAATAAAAAATAATTATTATTATTCTAAAAAAATAATAATAAATTATACACACACACACACATATATATATATATATATATATTCTTTCTCTCTCACCCACTTTGTCTCTATCTCTCACCCGCTCTCTGTTTTCTCTTTCTCTCGCCCTCTCGCTCTCCCTTTCTTCCTCTCATACTTAGACAACACCATCTTCATCCTCACCATCATTCACAACCAGCTCCACCATCCACAACATCCTCCATCACCTTCATTACTACCATCATCCTCTCAAATTCCTCACCGACTTACCAGAATCCATCGCGGCTCTACTTCCATCACTGATCTTCAACATCATTTCCGATTCATCAAGATCAATTACCGATCCGTCAAGATCAGTTATTGTTCCACCAAGATTCGTCATCGATCTACAAAAATTCATCACCGATCTACACGATCTTCTCCATTCTTTCCGATCATCAAGGTCATCACCGATCAACATATTAAAATTATTTTTGCACTGTGTTATATTTTTTTATCTTGTTGTATGTGCTCCAAACTCTCTTGGATTTGATAATGATTGCTTCTACCTTGTCTGAAGAAATTGTTTTTATTTGCATTTTCTCTTTTTATGCTAGTACACTTGGTGTAGTTGTTTAAGGTCGGATCTTGATGGCCCTTGGTATTATAGATTAGTAATCTGTTTCTTTCAATTTATGTAATTTTTAGTGCATTAATTTAGGGAGAGACTCATATTATGTAATATTTTGAGATTAATAATAAAAAATAAAAAATAAAAAAAGAATTTAAGGCGTTTGTATATCCTGTGCATAATTTTAGGGGGAGTATATGTAATTTTTTTTGGTACTCCTTATTTGCACCAACTATTTTTTTTAAAGACAACTTTTTAAAAAAAAAAAAAAAGAAAAAAAAGAGAGGGAGAAATGCTTGTAATTTCATTTTAAAATGAGAAAATATTACTCGATTACATGTACGTTTTCAGAAGGCTTTACAGATTTTTTTCGTTTAACTTCTCTCAACAACTTTTCATGAGCCTCCTTTACATGCCTCTCTCTATTTTCGACTTCTGTGAGTCTTGGCATTATAACTGTTGCATAATATTGCACTACATTCTCCAACTGCGCATTTTTCTTTTCTAGCTTTCTCTTCTCCTTACAAATATTAGCCAGTTGTTATTTTAACAAGCACACATCATCTCTCCATTGCTGATTTTCTTATATTCTTGCTTGTAATCGTCGAGTCATATTGGAAACTGCAGTAATTGTCTGTGTACTAAGAGCCATAGTGTTATTAATAGCATCGATATCATTCCGATTACCAATAACACTAGGACTCTCATTTACAGGAATAGCGTGTGTCTGTACCACTGGTAACCTCTCATTCGCCTGCATTACAGGCACCTCATGCATGTCCGAACCGGTGTTGTAACATAAGGAATGACATGATTACACAAGAAGGTAAAACAAATTTTGCTCTTCAGCACTTGATAATTTAGTATCTTTGCCTATCATTCTTGTCACTTTTTATACACTCCATCGATCCAATACTCGATGCATATCTGCTCAAATCTTTTGTTTGTTAACATTTTGTGCGCCAGAGATGCTCCAAAACCCCCCACAATGATCTCGACACGACCTAAGGACCATTATTATATTTTTGGCATCTCAGATTATATTATCAAATGTGTTTGTTTCCTATCTCCATATTTTATTTTGATGCTATCAAAGGGGAAGAAAAAATATGATTTTGAATTGCTATGCATGCATGTGCTTTAAATATCTTATGTTGCAAAATTATCAAATAACTGCTTGATTTTTATTGTGTCAAATCTATACAAAATCCATACAAATTTTGCCATCATCAAAAAGGGGGAGATTGTTAATCATGTTGTTTAATTTTGATGATATCTAAAATATCAATTGAAAATTTATAAATAATATACACATTTTATATTATTTGTCACAAAATATTATATATATATATATATATATTTGTTAAATATTATTTAAATAAAAATATTTTTGAAAACCCTACTATTCACTTTTTGAAAAATTAGGCTGATCACTATTCATATTTTGACAAATTAATTGATTGGTTGGCTGATCATTATTCACTTTTTGACAAAATTAAAATGAATTAATTGTATTATTTTGACAAAATTAATTGATTAGTTGTATCATTTTGACAAATGTGATTTTAGTGAGTTGTCATCTTTTGAAAAATTTAATATACTCACATGGGATGGTTGGTATATTTAAAATTTATATAGCAATTCCAAAAATATTTGACTTGTGTAACATACTCAAGTGGTGTTTGATAGCAAATCAGACTTTTTATTCAAATATATATATACATTACTTGTATGTTGTTTATAATATATTAATTATGAGTATGGGGGTGCGGACGGTGCCATGTGATGCACTTTTTAGATATATATATATATATATATTGATATAATAAAAAGTAAAAGCACTCAAGTTTGAATTTGTGTGGTTCATCAGTAATATATATATATATATATATGTGTGTGTGTGTATTTTAAAAATAATTTGACTTTAGCATCATTTCCCATCAGACCCCACATTTGAATATCTAACATCATTTCCCATAAGCTTTTTCCATGAAGAGGCACTACGTGACATAAAATTAGAAAAAGAAGAGGAGCGTCTGTTCTATCGAGGAGCAATTTTTACTTTCAACGGATATATTTTTGTGTATAAATAGAATTGTTTGGTATGGAGAAAACGTTAAGAACTTGAAGAGAAAAAAAATTTGTGTGCTTCAAAATTTTGAGTATATTGTATTCTGCTATTTCATTTTCAGATCTAAGTGTAGCATTTGTTCTTACACTTTCATATCTACTCGTTGTAAGAGATTTATTGTAAAAAAGGGTTTAAGTACCACTTATTTTTATTTATTATTTTTGTGAGAGATTTTTGTAAGGGTAAAGCATTTATTGTTAAGTCAGACTCAATAGATAAAAGTAAGTCCTGTGCAAAATCCACAAGCTTGGTGAAGACTTGGTGGTGTATTAATTCATTTGATAGTAAAGAAATTCTCAAGGAGGTTCCTTGGGGAGTGGATGTAGGCCTGGCGTGCCGAACCACTATAAATCTCAGTGTTTGATTTTCTCTCCCTATCTCTCTTACTTTTATATTGATAATTATTATTCTGTTTTTTATTTGTTAAAATTCTGAATATTGTGTTTATAAATTTTAATATTGTAAATTTTTTTAATAACCCAATTCATTCCCCTCTTGGGTTGCCTACCTGGGATAACATTCCTTAGTAACACTGATAGTAGGACTTTTTGAAGACATCCACCACTTCTATGCTGCTGCTACTGTAAATAATCTTACTGGATTGTCCACCCATTTACATGAATCCTCAGTCTCCATGGAAAGACTGGGTGCTTTCCTTAGCAAATCATACAATTGTAGGACCTCCTCTTCCTCCCATGCTAACAATGATCTTCTGAACAATAAATTCCAATCATTTGATTGAACCCTCCTCTGATAAATCTGCTGCACAATGCCACATTTCTCCTCTGATAAGCTATATAATCTAGGAAATTCCTCCTTCAGGAATATATTATTCAACCACTTGTCATCCCAAAACTGAATTCTATCCCCATTCCCTACTGTTAATTTTAGATTAGATAGACAAAAGTCAATTAGAGCAGGGCAATGTGTAACAAGTTGAAGGATATCACCCAAAATCTTGGACACTGTAACATTATCTGGATTACTTAGAACCCACATGTCCCCAACCACACCATACTTACTACACACAACATTTTTCCACAGAGCTGTATCCTCTTTCCCAAACCTCCACCACCATTTGAGCAGAAGGCAGTCATTAACATCTCTTAGATTTCTAACCCCTAATCCCTCTTGATCAATGTTTGTTAATACTTTCTTCTAATTTACCATCTGAAGTTTCTTCTTTGTTTCAGAATCACCCCACAGAACAGCTGCATGAATCCTGCCTAACTATTTAACCACACCCACAGGTAGTTTAAAAATTAATAGGAAATACAACGGTAAACTTGAAAAAATTGCCTTCACTAATGTTAATCTACCAGCAAAGGAGAGCATCTTCCTTTTCCATGAAGCCAATTTGTTCTTTACTTTCTCGACCACTGGATTCCAAGTGCTCGTTCTTCTAGGATTTTCCCCCGAGGTACGCCCAGATAAGTAATAGGAAGTTTTTGGCTATGGCAGTGCAGAATTGAGACAAAATCATTAATTTCCTCCTTATTAACACCAACCCCACACACCACACTATTGTGGAAATTAATTTTTAAACCAGACATTAACTCAAAACACCTTAAAATTCTCTTTATATTGACCAATTCCACCCTGTTAGTTTCATAGAAAATAATAGTATCATCTGCAAATTGCAAATGAGAAACCTTCAACTCATTGGGCTCAACAGTGCACCTTTTAAAAAACCCAACTCCTTTTCTCTTTCAATCAGTATATTCAATCCCTTAGTAACAATGTTGAACAAGAATGGTGATAACGGGTCTCCCTGTCTAGGCCCTTTTTGAGGTGTAAATTCAACAGATGGAGATCCATTAACCAAAACAGATATCTCGGCTAAAAATGTGCATGTTTTGATCCACCTTACCCACTTTTCCCCAAAATCAAAATTCTTCATCATTGAAAAGAGAAACTCCCAATTTACTGAATCGTAAGCCTTTTGAAAGTCCAATTTTAGAATGATTACTTTCCTTTTAGATAATTTTCACCAATCCACCACTTCATCAGCAATCAATTGAATGATTATTGCAATACTCCATCTAGAATGAATGTCCTCCCCCCCCTCCAAAAAAAAAAAAATGCAGTCTGGACTTCACTAATAACTGCTGGCATTACCTTCTTTTAATCTTCTAGACAACACTTTAGCTAGAACTTTATAAATTGAATGAACTAAGCTTATTGGTCTGTAATCTCCTAAACCACTTAAGTTCTTTTTCTTTGGTATCAAAGTTATAAGTGAACAATTTAGGCCTGAGACCAGCTTTCCATTTTCATAGAACTCATTTAGGAATTGTAGAAACTCCCTCTTCATTATCTTCCAGCACTTTTGAATACAGGCCATATTAAATCCATCTGGCCCAAGAGCCTTATTATCATCACAGTCTTGTATAGCTGCCAAAACCTCTTGCTCTGTAAATGTTGCTTCCAAACTTTCCTTTTGTACAGAAGTAATGGATAAAAATAGGCTAGAGAGTTTAGGCCTGGAGTACCACTCCTCAGTAAATACTCTTTGAAAATGATTATGGATTGATTACTTTACTCTATTTGGATCCACCAACCTCTCCCCTTCATTCACGACTGAATTCAACATATTTTTCCTTTGCCTAGAGCTTGCTATCAAATGGAAAAAAAACTTGTATTCTTATTACCACATTTAACCCATACCATTCTAGATTTTTGATGCCATAAGCTCTCTTTTCTCCTACTAAAATTCCACACTTGACTTCTTACTTCCCTCCTTCTGGTCAGTTCAGCTTCTGATAAATTCCTTGCTTTAGCTACCAAATCAAGCTCATGTTGTTCCTCCTCTGCCTCCTTTAACTGAATATCCACATTACCAAAAACCTCTGAATTCTACCTTTTAAGATTGGCCCAAAGATTAGCTAACTTTCTCTTAAGCCCGAAGCCAGCCCATCTTGGTTCAACTATACCATCCCATGACTTCTTCACTTATACTTTGAACTTGGGATGAAGTAACCACACATTAGGAAACCTAAATGGTTTTGGATCCCAATTTCTATCATCTTCCTTTAATAATACTGGGCAATGATTCGAAATACTTCTTGGGAGTCCTCATTGCTTAAATGAGTACTCCTTTAGCCACCCACTTTCCAATAGAAACCTAGCTATCATGCTCCATCTCTCCCCATCTTGAGCATTACACTAAGTAAATCTTCTCCCCATCATAGGCAAATCCACTAAATTTAACTGATCTATTAACCTATTAAAATCATTCATGCCTCTCTCTCTTCTTGAACATCCCTTTCTTTCATTGATGTACCTAATTTCATTAAAGTCTCCTCACATACACCAAGGTTTAGTATAAAGTGTTTTCAATCTACCTAGTAAATCCCATAACTGCCTCCTCTTAACTACATCATTCAGAGCATAAATATTAATTATAATACATTCAAAGGCCAGTCCAGCAGTACCTTAGAGCAAAATAAAATGCCTTGAACTGCAACACTCCTTAAGATTAAAGCTATCTGGATTCCAAATGCATAGTAAACCTCCTGCACTGACTTCTACATCAACCCCCATGAACTCCATCTTGTCAAATGGCCACATTAATTTTATAAACTCTTCCTCCATTCTACTCCTCTTTGTTTCTTGCAATAACACTACATCCACCCCTCCCTCTTTTAACATATTTTTTTATCTTCTTCCTCCTCTTTTCTGGTCTTCTTAGACCTCTAACATTCCATGTCATTATCTTCATAGTAAACCATATAGTGCACCTGATATAGCGATCCCGAGTTTTACCCCTTGTTGTACAGTGGTTCCGTAGATGTTAGCAGTTGTTTAAATCTTGTCTACATCCCCTCATACTTTGTATTTGAGTTATAGGATGTGTTGGGCAGGTTTGTTACAGGTTGGTTGAACTTAGAACCAAAAGTAGTTGCCCAGATTTTGGCCTGTTCGCTCGAGCGGAGTTTTTGACGCTCGAGCGGGGCCTTGTTGTAGCTTCTACGCTCGAGCGGGGGTTTTGGTGCTTGAGTAGGAAAATCACCTTTCCAGTATTTTTCCCTGCAGTGTTGTCTGCTTGAGCGGATGTTTGGACGCTGGAGCGGGAGTTTGTGTGTGACGCTCGAGCGGGGGACTTGTCTGCAAAATTTCTGAGAGTGTGCATCCGCCGCTTGAGCTGGGATTTGGATGCTCGGGGATCTGTGAGTGACGCTCGAGCGGGGGTTTGGCTGCTCGAGCGGGCGATCGGGTTAAAGCTCCGTGTTTTGACTTTTTGAAATCATTTTTTCACATCTCTTCTCTCTCTTACTTTTCCAAAAACACCATTGTTGAGCTTCTCACTCTAGAGCTCTACCTTCTCTCTAGGTATTGATCTAGTAGGAGTGATTTCCTCACCTTTGGCCTTTACAAAAAAGTTGTTAATCGTCGAGGGCTATCTTTCGATCCGAGAAATTTGAGATTTGGAGCATTTTCATTTTCGTCATCTTCTTTGTCGGAGCTCAAACTTTGAGGTAGGGATATCCTACTCCTCCTTATGGACTTTGTCTTTCAATTTTAGCTTTTTGATATGTTGGGTGTTGTTGTGTAATTTTACAAAAACTTGGGTCCTTTGTGTAATTTTACAAAAGATGGGGTTTTGTTTATAACAAACCTATATGCAGGATTAGCATAGAAAAGTGAGATAGATGATGGATTATGGATGGAAATGGAACCTTAGGGTTGCTTTGTTAATTATGGGAATTTGCCCTAATTGGTTTAATAAATTAATTTGAATAATTAATTTGAGAGATGAGGAATTGAATTGGAAATGTTGGGATTTGGAATGTATGGGATTAAAGGGTGTAGTTGAATTATTTATCGCTCACCACATTGAAATGTCGATATATTATCTATTTTGTGCATTTATTTTCTGTTTAGAAATAACTGCTTTGGGCTATCGGTGGAGGATAGTCTTGATTGTTGTAGACAATGCATGATGATTAGGCAAACAAAAACTAATAAATGGAATGTGTCATGGAGCATAACGGTTGATAGAATACATTAACTTTATGTATTAGTTGATTGTGTATAGAACCTATGTGTTTATATGCATTGTGTGTAGAGGATGAGATGGGGGATGTACTCCGTGGTTTAGGGGAAGATGGGGGATGAACCTCTAAATCGAATAATGTTGGGAGGAGATAGGGGATGAACTCCGTAGATACTGCTCATATGCTTATCTTGAGAAGTGTAGATATAGCTCATACGCTTATCTTTGAGAAGTGTAGATACAACTCATATGCTTATCTTTGGTTGCATGATATAGTTCTTGTATTTATCTATCGAGATGTTGATATAGCTAATAAGCTTATCTGTTGAGATATTGATGCAGCCAATGTGCTTATCTACTGAAAATGGAATAATGGAAAGTGGCATAGACTTGTAAGTCATGTAATTGTAATGTGATAAAAGTGGATGTATCTGTGTTGGCCATCTATCAACTGCTAATCTTTTAGTCATTGTTCATAGTTGGTTTAGTGTATTTCTACTAGGCCGTGGCTCACCCTATATGGGAACATCATTTTCAGGTACAGGTAGCATGCTGCCTCCAAGGACATAGCTTGGATAGTTATGGGAGTTGAAGACTCTTTTTGGATTATTTTGTTAGTATTACATGTGTATCAAGCCAAGGGCTTATTTGTACAGAGTTAGTACTCTCCCTTTTTGTAACCAAGTGTTAACTTGGAAAGCTGTAAGCCAGTAGGGCACTTGCTTTTGTTGTTAACATGTAATGCTATTGTAAGAACTACTCTGATGAATATAATTGGTTGATTTCTCTTATATCAATGCATGTCTAAAGTGATGGGTTTTATGTATTATTTTGAGGGCATTACAACTTGGTATCAGAGCGTACCGGGTTCAAATACTTTGGGTACGTGGGAAGTGATTAGGATCACAATGGGTTTGTCTCGCTTGACAGAGACTTAGGTGTAGAGTCATATGCTATGTGTTTAAATTGATAACATGCTTATGTGACTATGTGGGTATGGGATTTAATTTCTAGGATGTTGATTGGATCCTTGGGTTTCTGTGAGTCTAGTTGGAAAAGCACTTGATCAATGTTGTTTCTAACCAGAACTCTAGTAACGCCTCAGGACTATCATTATCCGGAAATGAAATTCGTAAGTGCTTATGTGTTTATGTGCTTACGTGGAATGAATTACAGTTGTCCATGCATTGGGACGCGAGTGTTTAGTTTCGGCACATTTATGAATGTGCTAATGTTCTTCGTTTCCTTTATTAGGATGTCAGGACGAGGAAGAGGTGGTAGGCGTGGTAGGCCTAGGAGGCAGGAAGTGCCTATACCGGATGAGAACCCGGCAGTACAGGAGGGAGTTGGTCAGGCCAATGTGGCCGAGCCAGCGGGTCAGCAGGCTATGAGTGCCTTGGCCCGAGAGATAGTAGGAGCTTTCGGTATCCTCAGGGCTGGGAATCAGGTTGCTGAGGCAGGGCCTTCTTTCTTGAAGAGGGAGTTCTTCCGGTCTAACTCGGACGAGTTTATTGGGGATCCAAAGGAGCCACTTAAGGCAGATGAGTGGTTGGAACAAATGAGTAAGACGTTTGAGATGCTTGGCATCGAGGACGGAGCACTGAAAGTGACCTTGGCATCCTTCCAGCTGAAGGGAGATGCGGGTCAATGGTGGAAGTACGAGAAGGTCCGTGTTGGTGGTACATGGGAGGCGTTTGTAAATGCTTTCCAGTAGAGGTTCTTATCTGCAGTTGCCAAGGAGAAGCTGAGGGACCAGTTTAGCCGGCTCAAACATGAGGGTTTGTCTGTGGCCGAGTTTGAGGCTACATTTACTAGCTTGTCCAGGTTTGCACCTGAACTTGTGGCGTCTGAGGAACGTCGTTTCTATGAGTTTGAGCGGAAGTTGAGGCGTGGCCTCAAGTTGAGGGTTGGTGGATCTTTCATTCGAGAGTACAGACATCTGGTAGATGCTGCAGCTCATATGGAGCTCTTGATGCAGGAGGAGCAAGAGGAGAAGAATAGGGGTTCCAAGAGGAGCCAAGATGGCCAGGGTGATGGCAGGAGACAGAGGGGTTATAACCCTCAGTAGTCTCAAGGTGGTGTGGTTAGATCGACCTTTCCAGTTCCGAGTGTAGGCTCGGGGAGAGACAATCAGGGAGGTTTGACTTGTTATTCTTGTGGCCAGTTGGGTCACAAGTCTTCGGTTTGCCCGCAGAAGGGCGGAGGTCAGAGAGCTGCTTCTTCCTCAGCTAGACCGCAGAGTCAGAGTTTGGGCAGGGGGCAGCCCTTGTCTTGCTATCAGTGTGGACAGCTTGGGCACCTGAAGAGGTTCTGCCCACAGTTGAGTGCCACTTCAGGAGTGTCTGGTTCTAGGTAGGCGTAGAGTTATCACCACTCGGTCTGACTGAGCCTCGAGGCCAATCCGGGCTTCGTCGTCCCAAGGTCAAGTGATCGTATGCTCCTCGAGGTGAGCAGTGGATCAGGGCCTCTGAGCGTGTATCTGTTACTTCCAGACCTAATCTGGCTCCATCAGTAGTGAGAGGTACCTTTCTATTTTGCAACTCGGTTGCTAGTGTATTGATTGATACGAGTGCGTCTCATTCTTTTGTATCTGCTGCCTTTGCATCTGTGTTGGAGTTGGAGTTAGCACTGTTAGCATCTCCTATTTGTGTTGTGTCACCTGTTGGAGGTGAGTTGATTTTGAAACACGGATGTAGAGGTTGTGATATAGAGGTCGCCGATCATAGGCTCCCGTTTCCTTTTGTAGTTATGCCCATGAAGGGCTTTGATGTTATTTTGGGTATGGGTAGTTATCGTCATCCAAGGCGCTTATTGATTGCTACCGCCAGAGGGTCACTTGTTGTACCGTGAACGGGGAGTGTTTGCATTTCTTGGGGGACCGGGTTGGCAGTGTGTTGCCACCGGTGTATGATCTGCGAGGGCGAGGTGAACGTAGTGGTCTACTTGCCAGCTTTGAGAGTGGCAAGTGCGATGAGACCCAGCTTGTGTTGCTGAGGGTGGTTTGTGAGTATTCGGATGTTTTTTCCGAGGATCTCGTTAGTTTGCCACCTCACCGAGAGATTGAGTTCTCTATTGATTTAGTGCCCGGCACGGCGCCGATTTCTATGGCACCCTATCGTTTTGCCCCAGCAGAGTTGGTTGACTTGAAAGTTCAGCTCCAGGAATTGCTAGATAAGGGCTTTGTTCGCCCTAGTGTTTCACTGTGGGGAGCACCGGCCCTCTTTGCTAAAAAGAAAGATGGTGCCTTGAGATTGTGTATCGACTACCGGAAATTGAATCGGGCTACGGTTAAGAATAAGTACCCTATGCCCCGTATAGATGATCTATTTGACCAGTTGAAGGGTTCCCGTTGTTTATCTAAGATAGACTTGAGATTGGGTTACCACCAGTTGAGGGTCAAGGAAGAGGATATTCCGAAGACGGTATTCCGTACGCGGTATGGCCATTACGAGTTTTTGGTGATGCCATTTGGGCTTACCAACGCACTGGCAGTCTTCATGGACTTGATGAACCGTATTTTTCAGGAATTCTTTGATCGTTTTGTAGTCATTTTCGTGGACGACATCTTGATTTATTCACCTTCTGAGGAGGAGCACGAGGAACACTTGAGAGTGGTGCTTGAGTTGCTTAAAACTCATAGGCTGTATGCCAAGTTTGGGAAGTGTGAGTTATGGCTAGGAGAAGTCAAATTCTTAGGCTATGTGGTATCCGGGGAAGGGGTGTCTGTTGATACATCCAAGACTGAGGCAGTGCAAAATTGGGCACAGCCTACGAGTGTGTTTGAGATCCGCAGTTTTCTGAGATTAGCTGGGTATTATCGCCGGTTTGTGAAAGATTTCTCCAGGTTAGCTTCACCATTGACTAGACTGACTCAGAAGGGAGTCAAATTCGTATGGAGTGAGACTTGTGAAAAGTCGTTCCAAGAGCTGAAAGTTAGATTGACCACTGCTCCGGTTTTGATTATTTCGGAGAGAGGGTTGGGTTATGCAGTTTATTGTGATGCCTCACGAGAGGGTTTGGGTTGTGTGTTGATGCAAGAGAGGAAAGTGGTAGCTTATGGCTCACGTCAATTAAAAATTCACGAGAAGAATTACCCTACACATGACCTAGAGTTAGCAGCAGTGATCTTTGCCTTAAAAATCTGGAGGCACTACCTTTATGGCGAGAGATTCAAGGTGTTCTCGGATCATAAGAGTCTGAAATATCTGTTTACGCAGAAAGACTTGAATTTGAGGCAGAGAAGATGGATGGAGTTTATCGAGGATTACGACTTTGAGTTGCATTATCATCCGGGGAAGGCCAATGTTGTGGCTGATGCCCTTAGCAAGAAATCCATAGGTGATGTAGCTTGTATAGCCATCCGGGAATGGGAGATGTTGGGGGAACTTGGCGAGTTTGATTTGCTTCTGGGTGAATCCGTTGAGGCTGCGGCCTTGTTTTCTGTTGTTGCGCAGCCTACACTTGTGACTCGAGTGTTAGAGGCACAGAGAGGTGACCTTGAGGTGGAATCCCTCCGAGAGAAGATCTTCAATAGGAAGGTTGAGAAGGGTTTGGCGGTGTATCCCGACCTGAGTGTGAGATACCGAGACCGTTTGTTTGTGTCGAAGTCTTTTCGAGAGGAAGTACTCCGAGAGTTTCATCATTCGCGCCTTGCGGTGCATCCGGGAGGTACTAAGATGTATCAGGACTTAGGTCGCTAGTTTTGGTGGCGGGGTATGAAGAGAGATGTGGCAGTTTTCGTGTCTAAGTGCCTTACTTGTCAACAAGTGAAGGCCGAACATCAGAGGCCAGCGGGTTTGTTGCAACCCTTGCCTATTGCTGAGTGGAAGTGGGAGCACGTCACTATGGACTTCGTTGTAGGACTTCTGAGGACTCAGCGGGGTAGTGATGCTATTTGGGTGGTTGTAGACCGGTTGACTAAGTCGGCGCACTTCATTCCTATGCGCGTGAAAGATTCGATAGATCATCTTGCTGACTTGTATATTTGGGACATAGTGAGATTGCACGGGTTCCCAGTGACGATCGTCTCAGATAGAGACCCTCGTTTTACTGCTAGGTTGTGGCAGAGTTTACAGAATGCTTTGGGCACTAAGTTGACCTTCAGTACGGCTTATCATCCTCAGACTGACGGGCAGTCTGAGCGTACTATTCAGATCCTTGAGGATATGCTTCGAGGTTGTGTCCTGGACTTTAGTGGGACGTGGGAGAGACACTTGCCCTTGGTGGAGTTTGCCTACAACAACAGTTTTCAGTCTAGCATCGGTATGGCACCATTTGAGGCCTTGTATGGCCGACCGTGTAGGTCTCCAGTTTGTTGGGCCGAGGTGGGTGATGCACCTTTGTTGGGTCCGAAATTGGTGAGGGAAACGATGAAGAAAGTTGAGCTTATCCGTAGGAGGCTTGTTACAGCCCAGAGTCGTCAGAAATCTTATGCTGACCGTAGGAGGAGGCCTTTGGCGTTTGAGGTAGGTGATCATGTTTTCCTGAAGATATCACCTAAGCGAGGTTTGATGAGGTTTGGGAAGAGTAGGAAGTTATCCCCTCGGTTCATCGGTCCCTTTGAGATCCTTGAGAGGATTGGGGAGGTTGCTTATCGCTTGGCTTTATCGCCGCAGTTGTTCGGAGTGAATGACGTGTTTCATGTGAGTATGCTTCGGAAGTATGAGCCAGATTCGTCCCACGTGTTAGATTGGGCCGACTTAGAGGTAGATAAGGATGCCTCGTATGAGGAGAGACCGGTTCGGGTCTTGGATAGACAGGATCAAGTCATGCGTGGCAAGACCATCCCTTTAGTGAAGGTTTTGTGGAAACACCACGGAATGGAGGAAGCCACTTGGGAACGTGAGTTGGAAGTCCGCGAGAAATATCCGGACTTGTTTGTTGATGTGTAGTCATGTATTGAGATTTTGTAATTTTAATGAACTTTAAGAACATTATGTATGTGTCTTAAATTGTGAAACATTGTGAATGTTTTGGTTTATGGATATATTGTGGAAACTTGCCTTGAAATGGAAGTTGATTATAATATTGCATATGTTGGCTATATTATAGAACTGGAGATGTATCATGAATATTGATTATGATATGAAATTGTGAACCATGTATGTTGGAAATGGAAGAGAAATGCATGTTAATGATGCACTTGTAATATATGTTGTTTTTACATATTGTGAGATGCCTCTTGATAAGAGGTGGAATGACTGGTAATGGGTCGAGTTGTTGAATGTCGTAATATAACATTGTTTAAAATGAAGAAAAACTTGTTTTCCAAAAACTTGCACTTAATTTCGGGGACGAAATTCTTTAAGGGGGGATGTTATAGCGATCCCAGGTTTTACCCCTTGTTGTACAGTGGTTCCGTAGATGTTAGCAGTTGTTTAAATCTTGTTTACATCCCCTCATACTTTGTATTTGAGTTATAGGATGTGTTCGGCAGGTTTGTTACAGGTTGGTTGAACTTAGAACCAAAAGTAGTTGCCCAGATTTTTGACGCTCAAGCGGGGCCTTGTTGTAGCTTCTACGCTCGAGCGGGGGTTTCGGCACTCGAGTGGGAAAATCACCTTTCCAGTATTTTTCCCTGCAGTGTTGTCCGCTCGAGCGGATGTTTGGACACTCGAGCGGGAGTTTGTGTGTGACGCTCGAGCGGAGCTTTTGACGCTCGAGCGGGGGACCTGTCTGCAAAAGTTCTGAGAGTGTGCATCCGCCGCTCGAGCTGGGATTTGGGGACGCCGATCGTGAGTGACGCCTAGCGGGGTTTGGCAGCCGGCGGGGGCGATCGGGTTAAAGTCCGTGTTTTGACTTTTTGAAATCACTTTTTCACATCTCTTCTCTCTCTTACTTTTCCAAAAACACCATTGTTGAGCTTCTCACTCTAGAGCTCTACCTTTTCTCTAGGTATTGATCTAGTAAGAGTGATTTCCTCACCTTTGGCCTTTACAAAAAAGTTGTTGATCGTCGAGGGCTGTCTTTTGATCCGAGACATTTGAGATTTGGAGCATTTTCATTTTCGTCATCTTCTTTGTTAGAGCTCAAACTTTGAGGTAGGGATATCTTACTCCTCCTTATGGACTTTGTCTTTCAATTTTAGCTTTTTGATATGTTGGGTGTTGTTGTGTAATTTTATAAAAACTTAGGACCTTTGTGTAATTTTACAAAAGATGGGGTTTTGTTTATAACAAACCTATATGCAAGATTGGCATAGAAAAGTGAGATAGATGATGGATTATGGATGGAAATGGAACCTTAGGGTTGCTTTGTTAATTATGGGAATTTGCCCTAATTGGTTTAATAAATTAATTTGAATAATTAATTTGAGAGATGAGGAATTAAATTGGAAATGTTGGGATTTGGAATGTATGGGATTAAAGGGTGTAGTTCAATTATTTATCTCTCACCACATTGAAATGTCGATATGTTATCTATTTTGTGCATTTATTTTCTGTTTAAACATAATTGCTTTGGGCTATCGGTGGAGGATAGTCTTGATTGTTGTAGACAATGCATGATGATTAGGCAAACGAAAACTAATCAATGGAATGTGTCATGGAGTATGATGGTTGATAGAATACATTAACTTTATGTATTAGTTGATTGTGTATAGAACCTATGTGTTTATATGCATTGTGTGTAGAGGATGAGATGGGGGATGTACTCCGCGGTTTAGGGGAAGATGGGGGATGGATCTCTAAACCGGATAATGTTGGGAGGAAATAGGGGATGAACTCCGTAGATACAGCTCATATGCTTATCTTGAGAAGTGTAGATACAGCTCATACGCTTATCTTTGAGAAGTGTAGATACAGCTCATATGCTTATCTTTGGTTGCATGATATAGTTCTTGTATTTATTTGTCGAGATGTTGATATAGCTAATAAGCTTATCTGTTGAGGTATTGATTCAGCCAATGTGCTTATCTACTGAAAATGGAATAATGGAAAGTGGCATAGACTTGTAAGTCATGTAATTGTAATGTGATAAAAGTGGATGTATCTGTGTTGGCCATCTATCAACTGCTAATCTTTTAGTCATTGTTTATAGTTGGTTTAGTGTATTTCTACTGGGCCGTGGCTCACCTTATATGGGAACATCATTTTCAGGTACAGGTAGCATGCCGCCTCCAAGGACATAGCTTGGATAGTTATGGGAGTTGAAGACTCTTTTTGGATTATTTTGTTAGTATTACATGTGTATCAAGCCAAGGGCTTATTTGTACAGAGTTAGTACTCTCCCTTTTTATAACCAAGTGTTAACTTGGAAAGCTGTAAGCCAATAGGGCACTTGCTTTTGTTGTTAACATGTAATGTTGTTGTAAGAACTACTCTGATGAATATAATTGGTTGATTTCTCTTATATCAATGCATGTCTAAAGTGATGGGTTTTATGTATTATTTTGAGGGCGTTACACCTGAACCCTTGCATATATTCCTTAGACTTCAACAATCCTTTCACTGCCTTCAATCCTTTCCAAATCCTTCCTTTCCATCAGAAGAATTTTCTCTATAGCTTTATCTTCTTTTCCTTCAAAATTTATGCCCAATGATTTCCTCATCTAGTTTGTTGCCCTAGTTTCCATAATCAACCTTCTACTGTTTCTACTCGACTCACTATTAATGGATAGTGAATTTGATATAGTTGTCGCTACAGCTCTAAAAATAGCACCTCTATTAAAACTTTTTGGAAGCACTCTTTCCCTCTGTAATAACAGAGTCTTACCTTTCAGTACAACTCATCTATCTCTCCCCTTATTTTCGTTCTTTCTACTGTTAACCTTTCTTTTAATTTAAGGTTTTAACGAGGCATATTCTTAGTTTATAGTTATCCAATGTGGAGTGTTGTGAAATATTTGGATAACCATCAAAAGAGATGCAATTGAAATTCTAATGAGTTTTTGGGCCAAAGTGTAAATAGGAGAAAGTTTACCATGTGGGTAGTGTGGTATACCATGTGGTAAATCACATGGTGTGATGAATAGTGAGAGTTTTATCACCTATAAATAGGTGAATTTACATGGTAATGATGAGATAGAAAAAACTCTTTATTTTCTCTTTCATTGTGGCTCTTTCTTTTTTATTTTCTTTAGTTTTATAACAGTGATGATTAATAAATGTTTTTTTTTATTTGACTAATGTTGTGTTTAGATATGTTAGAATTGTAAATATAAAAGTGGGGAAAAAAAATAAAAGATTCACATGTTAAAACTTAATTATCAGATGAATTTATCTTCTTATATGATTGTACACCTATCCAACAATAGAGAACATGACGAATTACACTAATAGTCCATATAGATTAGGGTTCATGTCACTTTGGCCTCTGACTTTTCAATTGTGACACATTTGACCTTGAATTTTGAATTTTGTTCCAAATAAAAACAATTGAAGATACTATATTGCTCAATTTTAAGGACAAAGTCGTTAATTTGATAAAATATAATCTAATTTAACAAAAATAAAATGTCAAAAAAATATTTTTAAATTTAAAAAAACTATTTCTACCCACCAAAGATAAAATTATGTAAAATTGATAAATTGTTTACACATTTATTTATTTTTTTACCAAATTAATTTTTATTATATGTTTAAATGATGATCATATAATGAGTGGTTATTAGGTTTTTAATGTGTAATCGATTTATTTAATATATGAAATATTTTTAGTTTTAGATTTTTTGATTTAATAGATTGATTTAATAATGATATCAAAATTGTCACCATATTTGACTTTTGAAAAAATAGAAACTAATTTAATGAAAATAAAAACAACCACCCATTACATGATCATCATCTAAATACATAATAAAAATTAATTTGATAAAATAAATAAATAAATGTGTAAAAGATTTATTAATTTTACATAATTTTATTTTTGGTGGGTAGAAATAATTTTTAAAATTTAAAAAATATTTTTTTGACTTTTATTTTTGTCAAATTAGTTTATATTTTATCAAATTAACGACTTTGCCCTTAAAATTGAGCAATAGTTTATTTAATTGTCCTTATTTGGAAATATATTCAAAATTCAAGGTCAAATGTGTCATAATTAAAAAGTCAGAGATTAAAGTGATACATGTCCCGAACTATAAGGAGCTTTAGTGTAATTCGCCCTAGAGAATATTCAAGTTTCAATATTCTCTATTATAATTGCATTTCTCTACAGTCTACTTTTACATAAAACATATATATATATATATATATAATAAAGTAGTACGGTTTTTGAAAATATATAAAATATATCAGAGATACATTCACTACAAGAAATCTTGGTTATTGTGACAAAATTTGGTCATGAAATTTTTTTTTGTCTTAAAATTTAACCCAAAGATGACGAAATATTAATTTTGTTGTTTGTTTTAATTTTTCTAAAAAGTATAGGAGACAAAAACAAAATTTTGTCTGCAAAAATGAGGCGCTAATTTCATTTGCATTGGCGCGAATTATTTTAGCTTATTGGAGACAAACATTTTTGTCACAAAATAAATTTTTTTTTGTGACAAACGTAATTCGTCGCCAATAAATCCCATACCTATTAAACGATGTCGTTGCATATTTTTATTTATTAGGCGACAAATATATTTTTGTCTGGGAATGATAAGTTATGGAAGACGAAAATATTTCGTCACCAATAAACACTCTATCATGTAGACAATGTCATTTCATCTTTCTATTAAATAGGCGACAAATATATTTTTGTTTCGGAAGAATAAGTTGTGGGAGATGAAAATATTTTGTCAATAATAAATTCTAATTGATTGCGTGACAAATATATTTTTTGTCTCATAAGGTTAAGTTGTGGAAGACAAAAATATTTCATCACCAATAATAAATTCTTTGTTCTGGTATTTAAGGATACAAAAATATTTTATCTCTAATCATTTCTCTTTATTAAAATGCAGTGGTTTTGTGTTTTGAAGCATTGAAACTGTGACCCCAAGAGATACACTGACGCTTATCACTCATTTTCATGTACACGGATCTTGAAGTCGTGACCCAAGAAGACACTTTCTACAAACCCCCATTTCTCTCTCGCACTTGAGTCTACTCATCTCTTACAAGTATTGAAGTCGTGACTCAAGAAGACAATCTGTAAACCATTTCTTTTATTTCGCACTAAAGTCCCTCTCTTTTGTCTCACACTTAAGCCCTTCGTACATGCCAGCATTAAAGCTATTATCCAAGAAGGCACCCTATGCAAACCCACTATTCTTTCTCACAGTGAAGGACTCTCTTGCACGCAAGAACTTTTTCTCATTGTCTAAACCAACTCTACCCTTTCCGTTTAGAACACCCATTTTAGAAAAATTGAAGGTCAAAACCTCTCTCCACAAAAAAAAAAAAAGAAAAAAAAAAAAAGATAATTAATGTAGCTATTTTTTTTGTGAGAAAAAATACAGAGAAACAAATAATAAAAAATTTGTAATTTTCAAAATTAATAAAAAAATTACCTTGTTTAGTATGGAGTTTTCAATAATTAATTTTTAAAATTTGGTGATAAAATTTATTTTCGCTTTAGAACGTAATCCAAACATGACCAGATATTACTTTTGTCATTTCTTTTAATTCTTCTCAAAACTATAGGAGACGAAAAAATAAATTCGTCAGAAAAACAAAAGAGGCGCCAATTTTTTTTTCTTGTCGGCACCAATTATTTTAGCTCATTGGAGACGAACATTTTTGTCACAAAATTTAAAGTTTTTTGCAATAAAAGGAATTCGTCACCAATAAATTCCAAACTTATTAGATGATGTCGTTTCATTTTCTTATTTATTTGGTGACAAATATATTTTTTGTCTGGGAAGGATAAGTTATAGGAGACGAAAATATTTCGTCACCAATAAACTCTTCATGCTCGTTTTATCTTTCTGTTAATTAGGCAACAAATATATTTTTGTCTCGAAAGGATATGTTTTGGGAGACGAAAATATTTCGTCACTAATAAATTCTCCATGTGTCGTGTTGCATTTTGATTGATTGCGCGACGAATATATTTTCGTCTCATAAGGTTAAGTTGAAGGAGACGAAAATATTTCATCACCAATAAATTCTCCATCCCCACACAACGTTGTTTTTGTATTTTTGTTGATTAGGCAACGAACATATGAGTTTGAGACGAAAATATTTTATCACTAATTATTTCTCTTTATTAAAATGTCGTCAGAAACTAAGAGGCACTCTCACCTTAATCACTTACTTTCACTCACACACACAAATACTAAATTCGTGACCCGAAAAGACACCCTTTACAAACCCTCATTTCTCTCTCACACTTGAGTCTCCTCTCTCACAAGTATTGAAGCTATGACTTGAGAAAACAATCTCTATAAACCATCTCTTCTATTTTGCATTGAAGCTCCTCTATTCTCTCTCACATTTAAGTCGTTTGTGCATGCAAACATTATTATCCAAGAAGACATTTTGTGCAAAGCTACTATTCTTTCTCACAGTAAACCCCTTTCCACAAAAAGAAAAAATAATAATAATAATTAAACAAGGAAACAAAATACAAGAAATCTAGGCTATTGTGATAAAATTTGGTGACGAAATTTTTGTTGTCTTAAAATTTAACCCAAAGATGACAAAATATTAATTGTCATTTGTTTTAATTTTCTCAAACGTATAGGAGACGAAAAAAAATTTCGTCTCCAAAATTTAGGCGCCAATTTCATTTGCATTGGCGTGAATTATTTTAGCTCATTGAAGATGAACATTTTTGTCAGAAAATATATATATTTTTTGCGACGAACGTAATTCGTCGCCAATAAATTCCCTACCTATTAAACGATGTCGTTGCATATTTCCATTTATTAGACGACAAATATATTTTTGTCTAGGAATGTTAAGTTATGGAAGACGAAAATATTTCGTCCCCAATAAACACTCCATCATGCAAACGATGTCGTTTCATCTTTCTATTAAATGGGCGACAAATATATTTTTTCTCGGAAGAATAAGTTGTGGGAGACGAAAATATTTCGTCACTAATAAATTTTGATTGATTGCGCGACGAATATATTTTTCGTCTCATAAGGTTATGTTGTGGAAGACAAAAATATTTCATCACCAATAATAAATTCTCTGTTCTTGTATTTAAGGAGACAAAAATATTTTATCACTAATTATTTCTCTTTATTAATATGCTATGGTTTTGTGTTTCGGAGCATTGAAATCGTGACCCCAAGAGACACACTCTAACCCTTATCACTCATTTTCATGTGCACGAACACTCAAGTCGTGACCCAAGAAGACACTTCCTACAAACCCTTATTTCTCTCTCGCACTTGAGCTTACTCCTCTCTCACAAGTATTGAAGTCGTGAAGCAAGAAGACACTCTGTAAACCATTTCTTCTATTTTCGCACTAAAGCCCCTCTCATATGTCTCACACTTAAGCCCTTCATGCATGCCAGTATTGAAGCTATTATCCAAGAAGACACCCTAGGCAAAACCGACTATTCTTGCACATAGTGAAGGCGCCTCTTGCATAAGAACTTTTTCTTACTGTTTGAACCAACTCTACCATTTCTGTCTAGAACACCCATTTTAGAAAAATCGCAGGTCAAAATGCCTCTCCACAAAAAAAAATAATAATAATAATAATAATTAATGTAGCTATTTTTTTCTAAGAAAAAAAAACAAAGGAAAAATTAATAATAATTTTTTAATTTTCAAAATTAATAGAAAATATTACCTTGTTTAGTATGGAGTTTTCAATAATTAATTTTTAATTTTTAATCTATATTTTTTTAGTGATAATTTTTTAATATTATAATTTTTTTTCTTTTTTTTTTTAATTTTTAAATCCCTTTAATTTAGATGAGGGCAAATTGCAGCAGTTGTCCCGGTACTTTGATCCTTGTGTCATATAAATGGTATGTGCCATATATCTATCTATCTATCTCACTACAAGAAATTGCACTTTTGGCAACTACTTTTGGCGACGACGTCAATTTTTCATCGCCAAAAGTATATTTTTTGCGACACAATGATCAATTTCGTTGGTAAAAGTATACCTTTACTGACGCAATTTTGCTACCGTCGCTAAAAAGCATAACATTCTTTTAGCGCCAAAATTTCTGAACTTTTAGCTACGAGGCTTATGTTTTAGCAACACGATGAGCGTTGCTATTAGTGTGCATACTTTTGGCGATGACAAGTTGGTGTGGGCAAAGAGTTAACCATTTAGCGACGATAACACTATTCGTCGGTAAAAGTTTTGCTAGTGGAATGATGTGATTTAGTGATTTGTATTTTTGATTACAAATTTTCAAAGATTTTTAAATATTCTAATTACTGAATTGTAAAATTAAAATGATCATTGAATTAGATCACAAAATGAACCCATTAAGTCCAAACACACTCTTATGTTGAGATGACTAATTTGAGATAATTTAAACTTTTTCAAAGAATATGATTAGATTATCAATTTCAATATGTTTGGTTTTATTTTCAGAAACTAGTTTCAATTTTTTTTTTCCTAAAAAACTAAAAAAAATTGGTGAAAAAAAAACTTATTATTTTTGTATATTTTTATCTTTTGCGTCATAAATACTTTTTAAAATTTTTAAAATATAATTTTGAATTTTATTGCTCTCAAATTATTTTTAATTTTTTTCATAAAAACAAATCTAAAAATTGTTTTGAAATTATTATTATTATCATTAATAATTTTTTTTTGGGAGAGGGGGGTGATCTGATTATCTGCAGTGGCAAATTCCCTCTTAAAATTCCCTCATTTTTTTTTCCCTCATCAAATCTCCCCTCATCAATCTCCACGATTTCACTATTGTACACCCTTATCTCAGAATTCATAGTTATCTCTCCCTCACGATTTCACTCTTGATTGTAGGGTTTGTGTCGTTTGCTGCTGCCGTGTGAGACGATCGGTGCTTCAGTCTGCCCCTACAGGTTTGTTCCCTTTTTGCTTTGTATCTCAATGCCCCTGCTTCTCTCTCTTAATTTCTTAACTGAATCCATGTTTGTCTATTTTCACTTCTTATACTACTGCCTCTATCTACGCATTTTGTAGCTGCTTGTTCTGTCAAGTATGTTAGATAGTTTTCTGGGTTATTGTTATTTCTTGTAAAGATTGAGACCCTCTTGGTTGTTTTTTCTCATTTGGCTCTCAGCATCTGTTGTCATCATTTTGTTTTTGTTTTTGTTTATTTTTTTCCTGCTCTAGTATTTTAAAACTTTTCAAGTCCCCAAAAAATAAAAGAAAAGTAAAAATCCAAACAAATTCAGTAAGGCACTCATAAGTGATCCAAACAGAGATTTTTTTTTTTTTTGGTCCTACTCTATTATATCTAGATGTGTTTATATGAAGGGAACGAAACTATATTATATTTTGTAGTCATTGTTATGTATAATTAAAATTTATTAGTTTTTCTTTGAGCATACTTTCACCACTGCCATGTGGCACCAGTAGGACTTATGGAATAGGATTGCTAATGCAATACAAATTGATTAATGTCATTGCTCAATAGTAACCACATGTGGTGTGCTATTCAATGATTAGTCATAGTGATCTCTTATGTTGATTATAAATGACCTTCCTTTTATTGTTTGTCTGCTTCTTGTTGTTTCTATGCTGGAGTTAGGTTGAATTGAAGTGACATCCACATCCAGAAAGACCAGATCGACTTTGAGCTATTGCTGCTAGCCTTGCGATTGCTGGTGTGTTGGTTAATTTTGTTTCTTTTATTTTTGTTTGTGTTTGCAGAAGTTGGTTTGTTGCTACCCATATCAATAATTATTTTCTGTTTGTCAGTATAAAATTTTCATAACACAGTGTACTGGGGTTATGTGGTAAATTATATGGCTTCTTTTGTCCCCCAAACAATTGACATGCAATTTCAAATTTTAAACTTTTGCAGGTATATTTCCGGGATGATGTGTTCTGATTTCTGCAAGAGAAATCACACAAAATGAACTACATATGGTAAGCAATGAACATCATCTTGAGGCTTGCAAGGGCTAATTAAAATCCATGCATATAATAGTACTTCTATTCTATTGATGATCATAAAACAGTGTTTCTATTCAATTTTGCTTCTGATATTTGAGATTGTTTTGAGGAAATAAAGCAGATGAGTTGGAATTTTATAATTGTAGAATGTTTCTGACAGTATTCTTGAATCACATCTCTCTGGTATACTGTTTTTTGTGTTTGTATGATGAGAACAATAAGTTGGGATCATTGGTCATGCATCTTAGTTCTTGGGTTGAATCTCTTCAGTATAATGTTGGAACCGTGATGCAAATTTTTATTTCATAGGGTTTTGAAACAAGTGCCTTTTCCATTGCTGAATCTTTGTTTTTGGAGTTTGCAGGTCCACTCTTTGGAGCACATTGAATCTGTAGAGCTTACAAGCTGTATTTTTTCTTGGTGCGTGTGTTCTATTTTTTTTCTTTTTGTTGAGTGATGCACACGAGACCATGTGGTGGGTGTATGTGGTTGTTGACAGATATGTTAAGATTAGTCTTTAGATTTCTTAGTTCATATTGATTGGTAACGAGGGGTGACCTCTTTTTGATTTCCTAGAAGGTTGAGAAATCGAAAGAGACTATCTTTGACCAAAGGGATTGCTGCATAATTAGAGGATGAAGCATTGATCAGACTTGTGGTCTTGACTTTGCTTGCTTAATTTTATACCAACATGTGCATGAAATGTAGTGACTGTTAGATGTTAAATGCCATGCATTCAAAACGCTTACTGTAGCTATGATTCTGTCTATCTTTTCCACTAACAGGTCATTTTGTTCGTGCTTTCTATACACATTGTTGCCACATTCAATTTTCTTCAATTAATTTGTTTTGTGTTTTTTATAATGATTTCTAATAGAGAATCAGCTAGACGCTCTAAAAGAATAAAACAAGCCCATTTGACTGAGCTAGAAACACAGGATGTCCTTTATCTTGTCCCTTGGGACCCAGCCTATAACACTCCGCACTTTCTCATCAAAGAATACAACACATGAATTTGTTGCATCAGATAGGCCAACTGTCATTTACAGTAGTAACAAGAAATTACTTTATAGCAATGTAAATTTGAAACAGGTCATTCATATGTGCCCTTTCAACTCTGCTGCTTTTCTGGACAGGTAAATTTGGCTCTCTCTCTTAATTTTAAGTTTTTTCCCCCTCATCATCATCAATTGAAATGTTGGAACTTGATTCTTTTGTATTTTTGCTTAAACACACTTCTTGAATTGGAAAAGAAGAAATCTTTAATTGTTATTCTAGTCCATGCTTCTAAAGGTAATTATATGCCACTTCTTGGTAATTTTAGCTCAACAGTTTGTTGTTGTTCTCTGTTCTGTTCGACTGTTCTGGTGTATCTGATGTATATACTGTTCTACTCTGCTAATCTGGTGTATCTGTAATTATCTATTGTATATGCTATTCTGTTCTGGAGTATTTGTTGTATATGCTGTTCTGCTCTACAATAGTGATTGCGTTGTTGCTTAGATGTTCTTCATCTTTGAGGATCTTATCCAAAGTCATGAGAGGTTCTCTAGATCCATTGTTTCTGTAAAGACTATCCTTTTTTTAAGATTGCGTATTGAATCAGATCATATGCTTTGTTCTTCTATTGTAAATATGTATATGTTGCTGTAAATGGGGTTTCTTTTGGTGATCTGAAAAGTTTTGTGCTGTGGATGAACAAGAATTAAAGGCTAATGTTGAATTCTTCTAGAATGTAGTTATCCACTTTGACATGCCATCTCTTTGGTATTTCTTTATTTTGTAACCATATTTATTCATTCTTATCAAAATTGAATTAATTTGCTTTCCTTCTTTGAAATTAAAGAGAGCCATTAAGTTTCAATGTTGTTTTGTGAAGTATTTTTGAGGAAAAAAATATTGATTTGCTAGTTGTGGATGGGAGCAAAAGGAAAATTGAAAATGTATGATCTATGATTTCCTTGGCATATATAGAACCTATGAAGTATATACACAGGTATGAGATATGAGATACGGATAGGGTGATACAACAAAATTTAAAACGACAGGATACGTGTATGACTATGATAGGTCGAAAAATAATCTATAATTTTTAGTATTATATATTATACACGACCTCAAAGAATAGTGAAATACCATTCTTTAGTATTCTATATTTTTTTAGTGAAATACCATTTCCTTGTAATTCCCAAAAGTTCCCAAATTGTTGCCATTTCCAAGATGAGCAAAAGAACTCACCAAAGTAGAATTTTAATCCTTGGTATTTAGCCAATTGGTGATCTTCTTATTTCAATTTGAATTTCAAAATAAAAGGTCAACTAATGCAACTAAATAGAAATTCTATCACCCACTTGAATAAGCCAAATTCACAATTATGACTCTTTAAGAATGCTCATAACCAGTGTGTAAAAATTTGACCACCATTGGTTTTGCCTATGCCTGATACTACTATCTACTTCTTTTTAGTAGGGAGAAGTAAATTTACAGTGTGATGGGCCGTTACGGTGTCACTTTAGACAACAACTTGTTTTAAAAGATTTATTTATTTATCAGCTGTTTGTCCCTTCCAATCTTTTTTGTTTCTCAGAAAACCAAGTGTATGCGTCTGAAAAACTCTTACATCTACAAGATTTAGTCTTCAAATCTGTAACTTTGGTCTCTTGATCTTCAACCCAAAGTTGCCAAGCAAGGTAAGATTAAAAAAGAAAAAATCATTATTTTTTCAGCTGAATGTAAGTAGATTTTTTTAATGTTGAACTTATATATGTACTTTGTTTTAGGTTAGATTTGTTCAACAAAGATTGGATTCTACTCTCATCTATTCATTTTAGGCCCTGATTCTTGAAATCAAGTGATTATTAAGGTAAATGTTTTTCTTTTATTTCATTAGCATAAGAAATATGAATGAAATGATGGAATTCAGAATGTTTGAATTGATTAGTATATTTATGTGATTTACAGATTATAATTTTATAATTTTTATATTTTATAGTTTTTATTTTATTTTTTATTTGTATCTCATAATGCATGCTATCAACTTATCATGATATCTAACTTTTCGAGGGTCTGCTCATATAACACCTAGCTTATTGATGAATTCAACCTTATATGGTACTTCTGTTAGATCGCTACTAATCCCAAAAGGTCAAGTTGTGTGGAAAGAGGCCCAACAGTGCATATTGAGCTCTCCGACACCCTCGTCATGTGCAATCCCGTCATGCATGTGGAGATGAAAACATCCTAACATGTGGAGAAACAAAATGTAAACAAGGAAACAAATGCATATAGAGAACTTGAACCTAAGACCTTTATTAACCTGTGGTTTGACACCTTATTAGACGATCACCAGTAGTCTCGAAAATTTATGACCTTAGGAAAGGGGCCCAACAATCATTACTTTGCTCTCCAATACTGTCGCTTGGATTTATCTTTGAAAATGAATTTTCAGTTAGCCTTGATGCATCACTGCAATATGTACTAAGCATTGTAGTCTATCATGGTTACTTGCACTTTTTTACCACTTTATGTCATTTTCAAGTATGGCTAGTCAGAGTGTTAATGTAAATCATGTATGATGTATCCACTTCCTACCGTGTCATTTACATGTAAGTTTGTGCACTTTTGTGTTATTTCTTCCCTGAGAAGTGTTGGAAATGGTTATAAAATTTTGGGTAAAATCAGAATTTTTTCCTAAGTTTGGTCTATTTTTTAGGGAGGCCCCGTGCGTCGATTTACACGGTTCAAAGTGGTAACGCGTTCTATACCGCGTTGTGATTCACGTGGTATATTTGGTTGCTCAAAACCATTACCGAGTGAATGGGAAATTGAAGCCAAAGTATGCTCCATGGAAATGGAAGTTTTGGTGAAAAAATCCTTAAAGGTATTGAATAAGGCTTGTCCCACATTGATTTGGTGGGAAGTTTTGAATGGGTTTATAAGGCATGGGTTTGGTATTTGGGGTGTGCCCCAAGGGGTACCCAAGTGTTTTAGAGGGAGAGGTTATGGGCAAAATGGGCCAGACCCATTGGACCCAAAAATCACCACGCGTCGCAGTTCAATCGGTCGGGCGGGCTGGGCCTGGACTTGGGCCCGTGGTTGGGTTGGGCTTGTTCGGCCAAAAATATTTGAATTTAATTTTATTTTTTAGTAAAATAAAATCCAAAATTCAAATTAAATAGAAAATAAACTGGTCTGGTTTTACTGTACATCCAAACAGGGCCCTTCTCTTTTTTATTTGTTTAAATTATGAACCAAACAGATTCAAATCTGTTTGAATTCAAAACCAACAGGTTTCATACCTGTTCAATTTCAAAACCTATAGCCACCTTTACATCTATAAATAGGACAACCCTCATTTGATGTATTAGATTTAGAAATTTCGTATTTTACCTCTGCAAATTCTATTCCTCATTTTGCTGCATTTTATTTTTGTAAGAAAGAGTATAAACACTTAGTGTGTTCGTTAGCAAACAATTTGTAGTGCTGCTATTGTTTGTAGTAGATCATTTCATCCTGGGAGATAGACGTCCACATTTTGAAAGCACCGAGGAGAGGACGAATCTGTCTTAAGGACACAGTGTCAAACACTGGACTTGATCAGATTATAATTCGAATAAATTAATCAAGTAAGTTATTTAATTTATTTTCGGTGTTTTATTATTTATTTAAATCAGATTTTAATTTTGTTTTTGTAACAAAATAAAATCTGTTTTTCTTTATTTATTTTTATTTCGAGTTTGATTTTTGTAATCAAACAAATTCTCTCATTTCCTTTATTTCTTTTAAATTCTGTTTGTTGTTAAGTACACAAACTGAATTAATTAATTACAGTGAAGATTGACCAATAATCTTAAGACAGAACCTTTTTTGGTATCTTCATTGTATTTAATTTTCTGTAATTTCATAAAGACATATTCTAGTTGGAAAAACAAATAGTGTTTATGCTATTTGACAGATAGTAGTAATATACTGTCTCTTTTCTTTGACAACTAGTAGTAATATACTGGTGTCATTAACAATTGCAGAATATTAATTTGTGTTACAGAAAATTATTGTGGTATTTTATTTTTCTAGTTTTAGTAACAAGGAAAATAAAATTATTTTGTGTTATAATTTATTTTCTGGTTTTAGTAACTAGAAAATTAGTTTGTGTTTTAATTTTTCTGATTTTTGTAATTAGAGATTATGGCTACTATAACTAAAACTGCATCTGGTAGTGGTACTCCTATTGTTACACCAACACCGGTCCCTATCCAGAACCATGTTCATGTACCAATCAATCATGGAGAAAAACTAAAAAAATTTAACGGTATTGAGTTTAAGAAATGGCAGCAGAAGATGCTGTTCTATCTTACAACTCTTAATTTGGCCCGGTTTTTCCATGAAGAGGCTCCAGCACTTAAAGAGGGTGAAAGTGATCGGTAAGTTGTTGCCGCTGTAGATGTTTGGAAGCATTCAGATTTCCTGTGCAGAAACTACATCCTCAATGGCCTTGACAACATACTGTATAATGTTTACAGTCCTCTGAAGTCAGCAAAAGAATTATGGGATTCTTTGGAGAAGAAATACAAGACAGAAGATGCCGGCACGAAGAAATTTGTCGTCGGTAAATTTCTGGATTTTGTTATGGTAGACTCCAAAACAGTAATATCTCAAGTTCAAAGTTTTCAGATAATTTTGCATGATATTCATTCAGAAGGTATGTCTCTTAGCGAGTCTTTCCAAGTCGCTGCTTTGGTGGAAAAGTTACCACCAGCTTGGAAAGATTTCAAAAATTATTTAAAATATAAACGCAAAGAGATGACCATGGATGAGTTGATTGTAAGATTAAGAATTAAGGAAGATAACCGAAAGGCTGAAAAGAGGAATGGGAAAAATCCCATTGAGTCCAAGGCTAATATGGTTGAACAAGTTCATAAGCCACATAACGAAAACAGGAAGTTTACTGGAGATGGTCCTAAACAAGGCAACAACAATGGCAACAAGAAGTTCAAAGGAAAATGCTATAACTGTGGCAAGATTGGACATCGAGTTTCTGACTGCCGCCGTCCTAAGAAGAATCATGGAAGTACAAGTAAGAAGACCACTAATCAGGCCAATGTAACAGAATTGGATTACATCTCTGACGGAGTGAATGACATCAACCTCTCTGTTGTGGTGTCTAAGGCTAACTTGGTTGGAAATCCCAAAGAGTGGTGGGTTGACACTGGAGCAACTCGTCACATATGTTCAGACAAGAAGATGTTCACTACCTACAGTGAGGCTGCCATTGGTGAACAACTTTTTATGGGAAATTCTTCTACTTCTACTGTGGCTGGACAAGGGAAAGTGATCTTGAAGATGACATCAGGGAAAGAACTGACCCTCAACAACGTATTGCATGTACCTGACATCCGGAAGAATTTAGTTTCTGATTCTTTGTTAAGTAAAAATGGTTTTAGGCTTGTCTTTGAGTTTGATAAATTTGTATTAACAAAGAGTGGTATGTATGTTGGTAAGGGATACATGAGTGATGGTCTCTTTAAATTGAATGTAATGACAGTTGTACCGAAAGTTGCTATGAACAAGAATAACACATCTTTTGCTTATATTCTTGAGTCGAATTTATGGCATGGTAGATTAGGTCATGTGAATTTTGATGCTTTGCGTAGATTAATTAGTTTAGATTATATACCAAAGTTTGAAATTAATCATAATCATAAATGTGCAATTTGTGTAGAAGCGAAACTAACTAAGGTTCCATTTAAATCAGTTGAAAGGAAAACCGAACCTCTAGAATTAATTCATAGTAATGTATGTGATCTAAAATTTATTCAAACTAGAGGAGGCAAGAAGTATTTCATAACATTTATTGATGATTGCACAAGATATTGTTATATTTATTTACTTAGAAGTAAAGATGAAGCATTAGAAATGTTTAAACTCTACAAAACAAAAGTTGAAAATCAACTTGGTAAAACCATTAAAATTGTTAGAAGTGATAGGGGTGGTAAATACGATGTACCATTAAATGAATTTTGTGCATGGCATTATTCACCAAACTACGGCCCCTTATTTTTCACAGCAAAATGGAATTGCTGAAAGGAAGAATAGAACCCTAAAAAAAATGATGAATGACATGTTACTAAGTTCAGGTTTACCACAGAACTTGTGGGGGGAAGCAATATTGTCTGCTAATTATGTTTTTAATAGAATACCCCACAAGAAAAACAACAACACTCCTTATGAATTATGGAAAGGTCGACCACCTTCCTACAAATACTTAAAAGTGTGGGGGTGTTTGGCAAAAGTTGAAGTTCCTGTTTCTAAAAAGACTAAGATTGGACCAAAAACAGTAGATTGTGTGTTTATTGGTTATGCTCAGAATAGTAGTGCATATTGGTTTCTGACTTATAAATCAGAAATACCTGATATAAATGTAAACACTATTATAGAGTCAAGAAATGCTGTGTTTTTTGAACATGTCTTTCCTTACAAAAAAGGACAGGAATTAAGTTCACAGAAAAGAGCTTATGATTGTACAGAAAGTCAAGAGACTAATGACAATCAAACACAAGAGATTAGTAATGGTCTCAACCAACAGGATTTAACTGATGATGAACCAAGAAGAAGTAAGAGAGCGAGAACATCAAAATCCTTTGGTCCAGATTTTCTGACATACTTGCTAGAAAATGAACCTCAAAGCTTTAAGCAAAGAATGAGTCCTGAAGCACCTTTGTGGAAAGAGGCTGTTAATAATGAAATTGAATCCATTATGCAAAATCATACTTGGGAATTGGTGGATCTTCCACCAGGTTCTAAACCTCTTGGATATAAATGGATATTCAAGAGAAAAATGAAAGCAGATGGTTCAATTGACAAGTATAAAGCAAGACTTGTAGTTAAAGGTTACAGACAAAAGGAAGGTCTGGACTATTTTGACACATATTCCCCTGTGACAAGAATAACATCCATTCGCATGCTTATTTCTATAGCAGCATTGTTTAATTTAGAAATACATCAAATAGATGTTAAAACAGCTTTCTTAAATGGCGATCTAAATGAAGAGATCTATATGGAGCAACCCGAAGGGTTTGTAGTATCAGGGCAAGAAAACAAAGTTTGTCGACTTGTAAAATCCCTTTATGGATTAAAACAAGCACCTAAGCAATGGCATGAAAAATTTGATCATGCAATGCTATCTAATGAGTTTAAGATAAACGAATGTGACAAATGCGTCTATGTTAAAAACACTGACCAAGGATATGTCATAGTTTGTCTTTATGTGGATGACATGCTTATTATTGGAAGCAGTCAAAATATGATCAAATCAACTAAGCAAATGCATAACAAAAGATTTGATATGAAAGATATGGGGGTCGCAGATGTTATATTAGAAATGAAAATTACTAAAACATCTAACGGATATGCATTATCTCAATCTCATTATATTGAGAAAATACTTGATAAATTTATCGAGGATGATTTGAATTTAGCTAGAACACCTGTAGACATTAGTCTTTATTTATCGAAAAATAAAGGTAATGCAGTGTCTCAGTTAAAATACTCCCAAATCATTGGAAGCCTAATGTACCTAATGAATTGTACTTGTCCTGATATAGCTTACGCTATCAGTAAATTGAGTAGGTATACTAGTAACCCCGGAGAAGACCATTGGAAAGCAATCATTCGGGTTCTTAGATATCTAAGATTCACCCGTGATAATGGTTTGAACTTTACTCGATATCCAGGAGTACTTGAAGGTTATTGTGATGCAAATTGGATATCGGATACTAAAGATTCAAAATCCACAAGTGGATATGTCTTTAATCTGGGAGGCGCTGCTGTTTCTTGGAAATCCACAAAACAAACATGCATTGCACGATCCACAATGGAATCCGAGTTCATTGCTTTAGACAAAGCAGGAGAAGAAGCAAAATGGCTTCGTCACTTCTTAGAAGACATTCCAATGTGGCCAAAACCTGTGCCAGCTATTTGCATTCATTATGATAGTCAATCTGCAATAGGCAGGGCACAGAATCATATGTATAATGGTAAGTCACGACACAGTCGTCGTCGACATAATACCGTAAGGCAATTGTTGTCAAACGAAATAATCTCAATAAATTATATAAAATCTAAAGAGAATATTGCAGATCCGTTAACAAAAGGTTTGACAAAAGAGCTTGTGTATAGTTCATCGAAGGGGATGAGATTAAAGCCTATTACATAAGAGTCGTCATAATGGTAACCCTACTTATATGACTGGAGATCCCAAGAACTAAGTTCAAAGGGACAACTAAGTTATGTATGGCTTACCAGAAATCACCAAGGGATTAAAATTCCTTACCCATTCCTATGGTGAGAGTGATATCTGCAACATTTGTTGTATGTAGGGATATAAGGATAAGCTTTGCTTTTAATGATTACTTATATCTTGATTAAGACATGGAAATCAAGACGAGTATAAGGAGATACTCACAATAAGAATCATCTATATGAGTGTTGAACTGGGGCCGGTTCTATGAGAATAAAAGAGGCTACATTCTCTAAAAACACTCATGAAAATCAGGAGCGTTCAAGGCCAAAATGAACACAACAGTGAGAACCACGATGTGTTAGAAGATATTTTGTGTGAAATCTATTGTCTTGGCTTACACAAACGGCTGATCAATTCAAGGCATCGCGTCCAATGGTTAGCTAGTAAGTCTGATAGGTTATCACTACGGAAGGTTCAAGGCCAAAAGCTACCTATCCTGATGCAAGATATTTTCGACTTATACTCTTTTGATAAAGTCTGCATATTGTTGCATTTCCGTTGTCTTCAAATTCCATTCATGTGGGGGATTGTTGGAAATGGTTATAAAATTCTGGGTAAAACCAGAATTTTTTTCCTAAGTTTGGTCTATTTTTTAGGTGGGCCTCGTGCGTCGATTTACGCGGGTCAAAGTGGTAACGCGTTCTATGCCACATTGTGATTCATGTGGTATATTTGGTTACTCAAAACCATTACCGAGTGAATGGGAAATTGAAGCCAAAGTATGCTCCATGGAAATGGAAGTTTTGGTGAAAAAATCCTTAAAGGTATTGAATAAGGCTTGTCCCACATTGATTTGGTAGAAAGTTTTGAATGGGTTTATAAGGCATGGGTTTGGTACTTGGGGTGTGCCCCAAAGGGTACCCAAGTGTTTTGGAGGGAGAGGTTATGAGCAAAATGGGCTAGACCCATTGGACCCAAAAATCACCACACGGGCGCGCGTGCCGCCGTCCGGTCCGTCGGGCGGGCTAAGCTTGGGTGCAAGTGCATGGTGTGTGGTTGGGTTGGGCTTGTTCGGTCCAATGCTAATCTTTTTGGGCCAAAAACATTTGAATTTAATTTTATTTTTTGGTAAAATAAAATCCAAAATTCAATTAAACCGGAAATAAACTGGTCTGGTTTTACTGTACATCCAAACAGGGCCCTTCCCGTTTTTTATCTGTTTAAATTATGAACCCAACAGATTCAAATCTGTTTGAATTCAAAACCAATAGGTTTCGTACCTGTTCAATTTCAAAACCTACAACCACCTTTACATCTATAAATAGGACAACCCTCATTTGATGTATTAGATTCAGAAATTTCGTATTTTACCTCTGCAAATTCTATTCCTCATTTTGCTACATTTTATTTTTGCGAGAAAGAGTATAAACACTTAGTGTGTTCGTTAGGCAAACAATTTGTAGTGCTGTTATTGTTTGTAGTAGATCATTTCATCCTGGGAGATAGACATCCACATTCTGAAAGCACCGAGGAGAGAACGAATCTGTTTTAAGGACACAGTGTCAAACACTGGACTTGATCAGATTATAATTCGAATAAATTAATCAAGTAAGTTATTTAATTTATTTTCGGTGTTTTATTATTTATTTAAATCAAATTTTAATTTTGTTTTTGTAACAAAATAAAATCTGTTTTTCTTTATTTATTTTTATTTCGAGTTTGATTTTTGTAATCAAACAAATTCTCTCATTTCCTTTATTTCTTTTAAATTCTGTTTGTTGTTAAGTACACAAATTGAATTAATTAATTACAGTGAAGATTGACCAACAAGAAGAACCTAATTGGGTCTGTGATGTGCAGTTCCCCATGGATCATTCCAATTCAAAAATTGGAACAGATGCACCACCAAGCAGTACTCCAAACTAGACAATTAACGTTTCAGATGTGAGGAAAATACTTACTAAAAGTGCACACTAGTCGGTGCTTATAAGTTCTTTTTATTCATAAACTGGACATCAGTGTGAATGACTAAACCACTAGTTGGTGCTTATAAGAACTGCTTTTTATGAATTGGGTATCAGTGTGAATGACTACACTTTTGTCTTCAAATTCCTATATTCGGATATGTGTGTCCCCCTTATGTCACCAAGATGATGAGCACATAATTTTGGACTTTGTTGAAGTGACTGAGATTCTGTCTTGCGTGAATCTATTATCTGCCAGTTTAACCAATTTTGATTTCTGTAAATTTTGTTTTGCAAGTGGCAAGAACCATGCCGCATTCAAAATTCAGTTAATGCAATTTGAATATTTCTTTTCCGTAGTAGCTTTTTCGTAGTGATTACATGTACTTAGCTATTATTTTACTTTTTTTACTCTTTTTTTTTTTTTTTTAGGTAAGAACAGTTAAAGTCAGTAATATCTTACTAGCTACCTCTGAGAAGGATATTAAGGAATTCTTCTCTTTTTCTGGTGATATCTAGTATGTTGAAGTGCAAAGGTCAACTCTTTTGACTTACCCAGTGTTAAATTTCTTGCATAATCAATGCTCAATAGAGTTTGTGGCACGTTCTGCAGGGAAACTAAAACATCTCAGCTTGCATACGTTACCTTCAAGGAATCACAGGGAGCAAATACAGCTATGCTTTTGACAGTATGTCAATTGATTTTCTATATCAGTCTTGATCTCAATTTTTTCATTATTAATTTTTAAAATAAAAAGATTTTGACTGAACAATGCAGTTCTGTACAATGTTGTAGAAATCAAACGTATCCGGAAGGCATGAAACCCTAATGTATGAAACATGTGCCTTATATTTTGTAAAATTAGGAAATTTCTAAAATATTCAGTTTAATAAAGATGTACGCAGAAAAATACAGAAAGAAAAGAAGATAACAAAACTTTACTTGCATAGAAAAAATTCTCAGTTAGGGGCTCACTCCTTGGAAATTTTTTTGTCATGTGAACCGCAAGGTCTCACCTAAACAGTTTTTTAAGCCTCCTGATGGGAAGCTTGGATGTGTAAGCTTCCCAATCTTTAGAAATATTTTTTATGCAAATGGGTGCCATTTCAAAAGTTCTATTAACCCTTAGATTTATTTTATATTTTTATATTTTTGGCCTTTTTGATTCAGGGATCCACAATTGCTGATCTTTCAGTCTCTATTACACGGGTTGAGAATTACCAGCTGCCTCCTGATGCTCCTCCCCTAACCCCTGTAAGTACCATGGCTGTTAAAAATAATACTTTGGTATCTGTTTTCATAATACTGTTCTATCTATTCATTCTGAAAATTTATAGATAATGCGAATGTAAAAAAAGTTGGATGGGCTAATGACAGGTAAATTGGTCGTGGACCTACTCATTTGATCTTGAGGCCCACATTGTAGTTTTTTGGAAACCTTAATCGCTTTACTCCTAGAAGGATATAAAACCAAAGAAAATTATCAGTGAACATGAAAAAATAATAATGATGGTGATAATAACAATAAAATAAATAACTCTAAAAGAGAGAAATGAATGAAATAGGAAAACTTCTTGATGATCAAGGTGTGATATGGTGGTAATTGTTTAAGACTGAAAACTCCCCTCCTTAGGCTATGTTTGCTTGAAGGATTTGTAGAGAGAAAGGAAGGCAAAATAAATAAAATAGAAATTGTATTTTTGTCACATTTCCCTTATTTTTCCTTTTCCACCACTAATCCCCACTCAAATCCTTGTCCCAAACACAATCTTAATGTCACAGGTTTGCTAGTTGTTATTCATGTCTTGATGGTTAAAACCTGTTGATTGTAGCAGCAAGCAGAAACAGGTCAAACCCTCTGATGTTTTAATCAGTGAAGAAAACAAACTAGAAAACTTTGAAAGTGATTATATATTTGAAACCAGGTGAACTTATAAGGGGGACACACATGTCCATTACTTGGAAAGACATGAAACACATGAAAATTTTGAACAAAATAGCTTGGAGGATATATTAATAAAAGAAAAAACAAAATAGATTTATACTATTAATCTCTCTTCCTTTAAACGTAGGAATTAGTGTTATATTGTATTTTTTGTACCAACCTTAGTTTGTAGGTTTTGGTTTTAGTGACAATCTAGCAACTTCATATATTTGGTATAATTTAAGTCTGTAGGTTTTGGTTTTAGTGACAGCCTAGCAACTTCATATATTTGGTATAATTTAAGTCTATAAGTTTTTAACTTTTTGCTACTAAGGCAACGGAGATTATCTAATATATATATATATATATATATATATGTGGAAGAGTAACTGTCACAGTGTTCAATATGAAAAGGATAGGGAAGAAAATAAAAACTCTGTTAGTATTGGAATACAAATATATATCTAGCTTACTCTTAATGGTATTGGGGAAGAGCGAGTCATTAAGTGGTGGTGGTCCTTGGTGGAATAGATAGGAGCTAAAAGGGCGAGGTTTGAACATCCAAACTAAAATAAGAGTGTTGGGGTAAACACCATTGGGCTAAAAAGCCCTTGGCTAGGAGTAAACAATTGAGTAGTAAGGTAGAAATTAACTTATATTCTCATAGAAAACTGCAAAGAAAACTCTGCAACTTATATTCTCATAGGCATTGTCATTTCAATAGAAATTAACTTCAAATTCTTGATGCTTGCACTTCCAATAGTCTACATGGAAATTCAGTGTTAACTCCTTCAGTGTTAAAAAGAAAATTCTTATTAAAGTTATTAAGAAGTCTTGACTGATAATGCTCTTGAGATTTCATATACACATAAGCTAGAATGTTCTATCCATTAAAGCTTTATTTCAATTTATTTGGAAGTTGCAATATGAATCTGTTTCCTATTGATCTTATTAATGTTATTTAAGTTATGAGAGGCATCATACCTTTCTATACCTTGCATATTACATAAATTAAAAAATAGATAGGGTCTATGGGTGTGGGAAACCAAAGGTTTTTATTTTATTTTATTTTTTACCAGATGATGGTAAAAGCTTTATGTTTTGGCCAGTACTTGCACTTGCATATCTATTAACTCACACACACACACACACACACACACACACACACACACACACACACACACACACAGACTGCTACCACACCAATAAAAAATCTAATGGACTTTGTTTTAAATTTGTCATTGATCAATACAGACTGCTACTAGATCCTCCTTTCTGCTGGTGGCTGATGGTTGTTGCTTGTTGGTCTGTTCTGGTACCGCCGGTTTGCTCCTCTTGCCGCCTCGTGGGTGATGCTTTTTGACTTGGCTTCTTCTGCCGCAATGTTGCTGTGAGGCAGCTGCTACTAGATGTTGGTCTGCTGGATAAGTTTGTGCGTGATTTTCATGCCGTTTTGCCTGTCTTTGTTAGTTTCATGTTTTCATTTTGTTATCTGTTGTTTTTAATGTGGGTTTACAATTTGGATGTATTTGGGTATTTTAGTGACTTTACCCTTTTAGGTTTTATACATTGCTTCTAAAAGCAGTATCAGTAGTGTTTTTTTTGCTTGCACATCAACTTTAGGTGATTTCATATCAATGTTATTAGTTTGTAATAGTGATGCATGGGGGATGCCTCTTGTAAATCTGTAAATCTTATAAAAATATATAAATTATTTTCAATTAGTTTTGTCAGTAAATGTGTCGCCGAAAGTTTATTTTTGCCCACTCATATTGTGTTGCTAGAAGTGTATTATTTGCCAATGCCAATTTGTCGTTGCCAAAAATAAACCTTTATCGACAAACAAATTGTCGGCAAATGGCAATATTTACCAACATAAATGTGTTGCCAAAAGTTTACTATTGCCCACTTATATTGTGTTGCTAAAAGTGTATTTTTTGCCTATGCTAATTTGTTATTGCCAAAAGTGAAGTTTTATTGACAAACAAAGTGTAGGCAAATGACAACATTTACCGACATAAATGTGTTGCCAAAAGTTTACTTTTGCCGACGCATATTTTGTTGCTAAAAGTATATTTTTTGCCCATGCAAATTTGTGTCGCAAAAAGTGTTAAACAATCATCATATTTGAATGACTTTTACCGACGCAAGATAAATTGCCGACAATGGATGAAGGCTTTTATCGACGACTATGTTCATCGCTAAAGGCATTATTTTTACCATGCAATGATAATTTCGTTGGCAAAAACTTTTGCCGACTCACTTTTGCCTACGGGTTGCCAACGTAGCTTTGTGCGTTGGCAAAACTCTTTGCCGACGAATTTTCCCTTTTAGCAACATATTTTGTTGCGTTACGAAAAATGCAATTTCTTATAGTGTCTATATCTATCTATCTATATCTATATCTATACTATATATTAAGCAAAAGGGAGTTTTTAACCCCAAGTCTTGTGGGAGCTCTAATCTCCCAGTCTAAATTTCCTGATTTTTTGATTTAAAAAAAAAAACTTAGCATTTATTAACTTCTCTCAACTCCCAAGTCTTACCCTCATAATAATACTTTAATGCATTAAGAACAAGTATAAAAAAAAAAAATTTATTTGAAATCCAACACATATGAATTACTTGAAAAGTCCCAACACATATGATTATTATCCCTCATAATAATACTTTAATGCATTAAGAACAAGCATAAAAAAAAATTATTGAAAAGTCCAACACATATGATTATTATCAAAATATTCAACTTTAATATAATATAATGAAAAAAAAAGACATTTAATTTCTTGAAAAGTTCAACACATATGATTATTATCAAAATATTAAACTTTAGTATAATATAAAAAATGGAAAAAAGAAGACATTTAAAAAAAAAATTAAAAATCACAATTCACATATATAAATAATTGTAAACACAATCCGTGCATAGCACGGGTGATATGCTAGTATTATATAGGGAAAAGGGGTTTCTAACTCACAAGTTTTATGGGAGCTCCAATACCTCAATCTTAATTTCTTAATTTTTTGATTTAAAAAAAATAAAAAAAACTCAACACTTATTAACTTCTCCCAAGTCTTTTTGACTTCTTCCATAGATACCCTTTTCAACTTCTCTCATACCTATTTAATTATTCTGGAAATAATAATTATCCCTTAATTTATGGATTTTAAATGGAAAGATAACAAAAATATTTCACAATCTCTCCATTGTAATTTCTCTCATATTTCATAATCTCTCCATTGTGAATTCTTCTTCAAATTATATTACTACGATTAGAATGAGCTCAATATTCACATGTTATAATATTATTGGTTTAAATATAATTTGTGTTAAATACATGTGTTCAAATTATTAATCGCTATTAATTTTTTTTAAAAAATTTAATAAAAAAAATTATATCCTTCTAAACTATAAGGACTTGAACAATAATATTTTTTAATATAAATTTTTTTTTTTTTGAAAAAAAAGAACAAAACATAAATTTTTTACTATTTACCAAACATGGTGGATTTTATTAGATTTTTTTTTATTTATCTCAATTGTCAATTAAAGAAATTAAAATAAAGAATAAAGATATATTTGGCTCAAATTGTTAAAAAGTTACTTTTGTTAAAATAAATTAGAAGGAAACCTTAATTTTTCTTTTTTATTAAAAGTGATAGTTCGTTACACTTTTTTATTTTTAAAAAAAGAAGACGGCTATAGGTGATAATTTATTATTCATCTAAAATTATTTTCAGATTAAATAAAAATACCATATTAAATTTCATTCTTACCTTTTTTTTATTCAAATACTTTTATTTTGTAAGAAATTTGTTTTTAATCTATTTAATATTTTATTGTAATTTTAAATTAAAAAGAATTTCTAAAAAATCATATTTAAATTATGTATGCCATTATAAAAAGTAAATTTTTTTAACATCAACTTAGTGGTAGTTTGGAAAATGCCAAATAAATATACTTTTTTACTTTTTACGAAAATATGTATAGAAAAGTAAAGATGTAATGTGACTCAAAAAGATAATTAAGTATTTTTTTTTTTACTTTTTACAAAATGCAGTGTAGAAAAGTAGATATGCGATAGGACCAAAAAAGGATAAAAATATTTATAAAAAAAAAAAAACAAGCTAATATGGCACTTCCCAAACAACCCTTTATTCGACGATCCCTTTCTAAAAGGTATATTTTTAAAATATATTTTCAAGAAAAATTCTATTGGAAATCTTAAGTATATTGCTTTTTCTTTTATTCATTAATATTAAATTTTTAATTAATTTTATTCATTATTTGAAAAAATAAATTGGAAAATAATTTATATATTTAAATATATAATTTTGTTTTGGTTGCTCAAGTTATTATTTGGTGTTTCTGCCCAAATCCACTCAAATTTAATTTGAATTTTTGAATTTCTGCATAAGTATTCACTTAATTAAAAACTATATAGTTCAATCGCTAAAAAATATTTAAGTTTGACTCAAGTTGCTTGGGTTGAGCCCACCTAAGTTTACAATTTTAGAAAAGGAGGTTGAAAGTTACATGATTAAATTTATGACAAATTAAAAAAATAATAAATAAATTGTGATAAAATTGTGAGATTTAAATTGTAAATTTCAATCTTCTTTGTGTTCATAATTTGCATACAAAAATTTAACCATTTATATGATATTTGTAAAATCTTGATTATACTTGATTTTTGTATAAAAGTTATATACGAATATCATTTTTTTTTTTTATTGATTACCATAAACCTTTTATTATGTAAATGATGCAAGTTTAGTATTATCATTACTATATAAATAGAATAATCTATGCAGAAAAATTCGATCTACTAATTGTTAGATACTACCACATTACTAACACACGTGATATCACCAATTAATAATAAGACTATAAATGAGATAGTGAATCCCATTATTCGTGTACACATTTCAAAATAGTTTTATAACCGCCACATATACGTAATAAAACTGATTACAAAGTAATTTATTATTGGGCAGTGAAGTTGATACTATCATATTTTTTAATTTATTTTTTTGGGTGAAAAAAATGTTAAACAACCCTTTCTTAAAAAAAATTAAAATATCAAAAATAAAAAACAACCAACTAGACCTCTTCATCAAAAAAGAAAAAGACTTTCAAGAGAAGACATTCACAAGGAATTCATAAACGAGCACAAAGCTTTGTTGCAATTTTCCAGTAACTCTCAACACCATTGATTGATACCTTTTAATACTACAAGACTCAAAATACAATATTCTGACCAGTTTTTAATATTTTAAATTTCAATTAACTTGCAATGTTCCAAGTTACTTTGAGAAAGTCCCATGAAATCAAAACAAGCTGAAAAGCTAGCTTTTAGAAAGATGAAATTCTCTAGTTTCATAATTGGACAAAGCTGTTCTAAAATAGAACATGACAGGGAGAGAGAGAGAGAGAGCCAAATCATCAATACAAAGTTCCATACTGTCAAGATAACCTCAAAAGTCGGCATCTCCGGTAAGAATCGTAGATGAGTTACTGCATGAAATTAAAAATAAAAAAGGTCCTAGTACATTGTGTTAGTAAAAAAATGATATTTGTAAAATCTAGTACATTCTAATTTTTTTATTGATTTTTTTTTTTGCATAAATATTTTTCCTTTTAAGTATAATTAAGTGTACCTAAAAAAAACAAATAACTCCAAATCGTTTTCAAAAAATGAAACCAAATAAAATTGAACGGCTAAGAAGTTGAAAGGCTGAGAAGTTAAAAGGCCATCAAACTTCAAGACCATCAAACTTAAAAAAACAAATATCTTCAAGACCATCAAGCTTCCTCTGCTCTCTCCGGTGTGCTTACTGTTGCAACCCACGGCTAAGGGATCGGCTCTTTACTGAAGCATTCTTCCACAATTTGACTGGAAGGGACTCTCATGGTACACATGTATCCCTCTTTCCCTCCCTCTCTTCCCTCCCATTAGGAACAATCAATACATATTTATATGACCTTCCAATAAGATGTATGTATGCGTGGGTTTGATCAATTGATTATTGTCGCTGGAAATTTATTCCACAACTATGGAATTTGTATGTTCATTGTTCACCGTTCTGCTTGTTCACCACCTGAAGTCGCACATTTGATCATTGATGATATGTGTGGTGTTAGTGTAGTGAGGGATGAACCCTCTGCTTGTTCTTTTGCTTTTGCGAACTCTTGTTTATTACTTTCCTTAAAAAAAAAAAAAAAAAAAAAAAAAAAAAAAAAACTTCACAATTTGTTTCTGTCATCAACATATAGGATTTGTCTCTGTCATCAACATATAGGAAAACCATGAATAAACACCAAAAAATATAGATATTTGTGAATTTTATAAAATTATTTTCATCCTAAAAATATATATATATATATATATAAATAATGAGTTTTAATCTTTGTTTTACCAAACTAATATAGTGTTGACACTTTTTAATTATTTTTTAAAATGGGACTTGAACCAAAGAATTTTTTCCTGTCAAAATTTAATTTTCAAGTCATCAACATATAGGAAAACCATGAATAAACACCAAAAAATATATATATTTGTGAATTTTATAAAATTATTTTCATCCCCCAAAATATATACATATATATACGAATAATGAGTTTTAATCTTTTTTTTAACCAGACTAATATAGTGTTGACACTTTTTAATTATTTTTTAAAATGGGACTTGAGCCAAAGAATTTTTTCCTGTCAAACTTTAATTTGCAAGTCATCAACATATAGGAAAACCATGAATAAACACCAAAAAAATATATATATTTGTGAATTTTATAAAATTATTTTCATCCCAAAAATATATATATATAATGAGTTTTAATCTTTTTTTTACCCAGCTAATATAGTGTTGACACTTTTCACAAGTTTAATTATTTTTAAAGATTGCATGTAGTGTTGACACTTTTTATTGTGCTCAACCACTACATTACCCTCACCGACAAAAAAAAAAAAAAAATTACATAAATTAATTACGAAATTGAACACAAATATTTTAAGCCCTCATTTGGCATGTTGAGTTAGGATGCTAAAGGTTAAAATAGATACAAAATGATAAAATAGATTAAAAAGTCAACAAGACAAAATGTTACAAAATTATTTCACTTTTTCTATTACAACAGTCAAAAAAATCAAAAAATTCAACCAAAACGAGGCTTATTAGTCCAGACTAAAAGCTAAAAAGTCAACCCACTTCTCAAACGAAGCCTAAGCCTTCGTTTGGCATGTTGGTTTTAGGGGTTAAAAGGCTAAAATAGTATAAAATAAAATTAAAAAAAAAAAACCGAAATACATTAAAAAGTCAATAAGACAAAATGTCACATCCAAATCATAATCATTTCATTTTTTTTTTCTCACAAAAATTAAAAAAGCCAAAAAGCCTAATTGGAATGAGACCAATATTCATTCCTTAATTTACCCTAAAATAAAATTTCAAATTTGGATTCTTACTTAAATTATGTTACTATAATTGGAATGAGACCAATATTCATTCCTTAAATTTTGCATCATTTATTAAATTATAAAATAAAATTTCAAATTTAATTTTTTTTCAAATTATATTACTAAATTTGCAATTCCAGCAAGGGGGATTGAAAATTACATGATTAAATTTGTGACAAATTAAAAAATAATAAATAAATTGTGATAAAATTGTAGGACTTAAATTATAAATTTCAATCTTATTTGTTTTCATAATTTCTATACAAAAATTTAACTATTTATATTATTTTGTATAAAAATATATTATTAATTTTTTACATGTCGTGCATAGCATGGGTTACCACTAGTTCACATATATAGATAATTGTAAACATAATCCATGCATAGCATGGGTGATATGCTAGTTGATCAGTAATGAGAAAGGAAACTCTCTGAATTTGTGGCAAATTTTTATCAAGGTATTTTGTAGATTTAGAGAGCACTAGTCATGAGTCAAGTGAAAGCTAATTTGATATACTTTGATCAAGGTATTTGGACAGCAGCAGCTACTCTCAGTGGTCTGGTACATAATCTGTTGGGATGTCTAGTTCATAATCTGTTCTATTTTGGCCAAATTCAAACAATTTGAAAATACATTAGTCTACATTGTATTTTGCAACTTTACTACTTAAATATGTTCCATCTCAATCTATGCTAAATTATCACACAACTGCAGATTTGTATAGGAACCAATAGAAACACCTTAGGAGGGACCAATATAAGTGTGTGAACTTACGGCACATTAATGGGATGCACCATTTGTGAATTAACCTTAAAATTAATTTTTTGTTATCATAATCTCAAAAAAAGTATGTTACAGGGATAAATTGTATAATTGATCTAATTGTAAATTGATGAGTTACTAATATTTTTAATTTTTTGTATAATTGATTAATTACTAAAACTTTTAATTTATTTTTTTGCAGATTGGATTGGGGTGACATTTTTGACGTGCAACAATGATGTAATTTGCTTGAATGTTCATTTTTGTTTGATAAGGATACACATACTTTTTAGAGTTGCACTAGTTATTGCTGGATTTTTGGTGGAAATGAACAAGTTATAACTTTTAGATATTTTGTAGATATTTCACTATTTTATTCTATTAGGATGAAATTATTTGTAATGATGAATGGATATTTTCATTTTGTTAATTCGTAAATGTGTTGATAATAGGTTAGGTTAAGTTGTGATGGAATTGTTATATTCAACAGGTTTCAACATGAACCGGGTTATATTTGTTGAACTAAAATTTTGATTTTGATAAAATAGATATATAATGTGGAAAAAAATATTATGGAATTATTGACAAAATTTTCTATCCCTAAAGAAGGTTTTTTTGTCTCTTATTTGGCTCAGGTAGATGATTAATTTTGTCATGAATTCTTTATTCCGTTGCTAAATGAATTTGTCATGACAAAAAATATTGTCACATTTTGTCACTATTACCCTCAATGTGTGACAAATTTTTTTTGACATTATTTCATCATTTTTAATGATGAATTTGTTTTTGTCTCTATTGGTAGCTTTTTTGACAAAAAAATTTCGTCTTCGTTTATATTAAACGTGACAAAATTATTGTCTCCATTTCTTATATTGATGACAAAATATTTTTGTCTCTAATTTCTTCCTTTAATGACAAAATATTTTGTCGCTAATTACTTACAAGTATGTTCCCAACAGAGTGTATTGGAGACAAAAAAATTCGTCACAAATTTATTAATGATGAATTTGTTTTTGTCTCTATTGGTAGCTTCTTTGACAAAATTTTTTTGCCTTCGTTTATATTAAACGTGACAAAATTATTTCATCTCTATTTCTTATATTTATGACAAAATACTTTTGTCTCTATTTTCTTCCTTTAATGGCAAAATATTTTGTCGCTAATTACTTACAAATATGTTTCCAACAGAATGTATTGGAGACAAAAAAATTGGTCACAAATTTATCATTTTTAATGATAAATTTGTTTTTATTTCTATTGGTAGCTTCTTTGACAAAAAAATTTCGTTTTCGTTTATATTAAACATGACAAAATACTTTTGTCTCTAATTTCTCCTTTAATGACAAAATATTTTGTCACTAATTACTTACAAGTATGTTCCCAACAAAGTGTATTGGAGACAAAAAAATTCGTCACAAATTTATCATTTTCAATGACGAATTTGTTTTTTCGTCTCTAAGACCCTTTAGTGACGACCCTTTGGCGACAAAATGGGTGACAAAAAATGTTCGTCATAATTAGTTTGGGTGACGAAATATATACATTTTGGGACAAATTTGTTTCGTCTTTAAATTCCAAATTTGTTGTAGTGATTTAGTTTCAAAGGCTCAGATCAATTCTGATAAACATCAATGGTTCAGATGCTTTGATTCCCACCCAAACACTCTGTGCTCTCTCCCTCTCCTACTTACCCATGTCTTCTTCTTATTCCCTCTTTATCTCTCTCTACCTCTCTGTTACACGTCTTCTGCCCATTCCCTCCTTATCTCTCTCTCCCTCTCTGTTTTTTTTCTTTCCTACCCTCCCTCTTTGTTCGCTCCCAACGCTGCCTCTCCCCTTCTCTTTCACTTGATTTCTTCCTCTCCTCCCCTTCTCTCTCAGTGGCTTCGAGTCGCAACCCTCTCACTCACTTTCTGAAGGCTAGGGTTTCCGATTGAGAACTACGAAACTATGCTTCGATTGGCTCATTGAGTTGGCTCCTCCCACCACCACAGCCACTATCATCATCATCAACTTTGTCGTCATTTTCTCTTTATCTCTCTACTTCGAACCCCCATTGGAGCTCTCCAGTACCTCTCTCCCTCTCTCTCTTTCTCTCTATGCGTCAAGTTTTAGTTGGATAAATTGTTGTTTAAATCGATGTTTCTGTTTCTGGTATATATATGGTTCGTGGTTTATTGTTTGGTGAAACAGAGCTACTTCAGTGCTCTCTCTCTCTCTCACACACACACACACACACACACACACACACGCAATACTTCAACCCCAAACCTGAGGCTTCAAGGTTTGATTGTTTATCTGGATTGAATTTAGAGTTTTCAATTTATGTAAACTATTCAATTTGGGGTTTTATTTCCTGTTTTTATTATAATACATGTTTGTTCCATTTGTATGTATGTGTATGATTTTCATGGCTCTCCTTTCCCAGATTTCTTTGTTCCAGCCATAACCACATCATCGATGTACCGCTGTTCAAAGGTAATTTGATTTCTCTTTCTCCCTCTTTCTCCCTTTGAGTAATTAAATAATTGAGTAATTCAAGTTCGCTGATTTTCTTTGTTCAAACTCATGATTTTGTTGTTTGAAGTGTTGGTATAGGGTTCGCTGACTTCTTACTTGAATTTTTCTATAAATTTCAATGCTTTGTTTCTATAAATTTTCTCAGTTTTCTATAAATTGTTGTATTCACTCCCTACTTTTTTCATCTGTTCATCTATTTTTTGGGGGTTCTAATTTTTAAGTTGTTGCTTATAACTAAAGAATATTTTGAATTTGAATCTATTCTCCTTATTCATTCATATGGAACTATTACAATTTATAGAGAAAATAGTTACAACTATTAACTCAACTACAATTAACATAACTATGATCCTAACTAAGAGAGGTTACATAACTAACTTCTTTAACAGTAATTAGTTAGAAGTTAGTTATGATAGATGAGAATTAATCTGATGCTGCTGCTGAGACTCGATGTACTCTGTTAAGACTTGATGTATACAATTGATATGTACTCTGCTAAGGCTTGATGTATACAATTGATTTATCGTGATGTTGCAGTAGCTGACTCATCTTCTTCTTGGTCTTGCAATAGAACTGTATTCTTATCATGCCCCCGCAAGCACAGAGGAGGGGACGACGGCAAGAGCTTGGACAGAAGAAATTGAAACCGAGACACAGGTAAAGGCTTAGTAAAGAGATCAGCCAGCTGATCAGAAGAAGAAATATGACGGACAGTAACCTATTTAGCAGCAACACGTTCACAAATATAATGATAGTTGTAGACGTCCCCGAACGCCCCGGGGGAAAGGAGTGCGAGTCCCCCCCGTTCTGGTTCGATATTGGGTCACTACAGTTCGAAGGACTCAAATGTCACGGTTCTCAATCTTAAACCGAAGAGTCCAAATCCGGCAAATCGTTTTGAAAACAGATTTTTTTGAAAGAAGTGCCAAACATGGATCGCCGCCAGATCTGAGTCGTCACCTATATATTTTACAATGGGAAATATAGCAAACCCTGACTCGGTGCCAAAGGCCACGTGTCCGTCATCACCAAAGTTGCCTCGGCTCGGGAACTTGTGTACGATTGGGAAAGGTCACTTCGTGAGCACCACCGCTCGCCCGGTCAAAGACCGGCCTCTACTAACCATGATATCTGATTTTGAAAACATTGTGAGTTCTTATTCCGGTTATTAGCCTAGGTTACTATGTGATGCTCATGACATACAAGTATAGATAGATAAATGCGGATTGGAACAAAACACTTCATATTTGTTTGAAAATGGTTTGATGGTGCTACCCGCAAGTAGGCTAAGACGTGGATTTGCCACCCTCGGGTGGGCTTAGAAAACATGATTTTGCCACTATCTAGTGGGCTTAAAACAAACATTTGATGAATTGTCCCAATCCAAATAACTCAACCTCCACCCACAGGCATTCAAGGCAGTTATATCACTTAAGCATTTAGCCTCATGGTAAGCATGTTATCATGGCAGCACTCACACGCATGCGAGGATGCTAAAGCATAAAACTTACCGAGTACTCCAAGCCAAAACAGAAACGCATTAGAAATCATGCATGATCCTAAAGTATACAGAAATGCCTAATGCAACACATGCAAAGATGCAAACTATAGTACGCTCGGCTATTCTAAACATAGCATATGGAATGCTACAACTAACACGTATTCAATTTGGAATTGAAATACAAATGCAGTTTTTATGATGCGCCGAGCCCGGTGCATGCAAAACAGATGAATGATGCAAACATGCTGTCATACTATATGCTAATTGAAACATGCCCTATATCTAACCATCGTAAGCGGGTAAATAAAAGGGAAGAAAGACGTGGGATTGGAAGACATACATCACACTCACCCACACTTGTTACAATTATGCCCTCGCGCAGAGGGTCCGAATAAATAATACAGTCCCAAATAAAAGAATAATACAGTCCAAAATATACAATCCGAATAATACAAATTCCTAATTAATTAACAGATTAACTAAGAAAAACTGTAAAACTGGCATACAAGCCAGGGGGTTGCCTTGACTCCGCTTCGGATAATGAAATGATGCATGTTGAGCTGCTTTGCGCAGAAATCCACTGGGATGCCCCAATCCGCCTCTGTTTGCAATGTTTCTCGAAATCGTGCGGACTCAAAAAGTTCGATTCTTCATTTTGCCGCAAGAAGAGGGACATAGCAATGTATTTCACAAATATATGCATGCCTCGATCCTCATGCCACCAATCACGCATCTCGATGCATGATGGCCGAGGAATCGGATTGCACAACTCAATATAGGATGAATGCACATGAATGCTACAACAAAACCTAACTCCATCATGGATAATCCGGAGTGTCTGCGGATCGGAATTGAGACCCGTTCCGTCACTCGGAGTACGAAACGTGCCTCGTTTCCCGTGCCCGGGCTAACTCCTATCCCGAACAAGATGCAATATGCATGATATGCATGAATGCAACTAAAATACAATCCTAGCATGCGCAATGCTACGAAAACGAGATGTCTCGGAATGCGTGCACACGGGCACGCATACCGAGAAAATGATCCTAAGGCATAGAATGGCATATGCAATGCAAATTGGTCTTACACTAACACGAGTAGACCTCGGATAAAAATGGAGTGCCTCGAAATGCGTGCACATGGGCACGCTAACCGAGGCAATGACATATACGATGCTATAAGACTAAAATGGCAAATACAATGCAACATGGACTTACACTAACATGAGTGGACCTCAGCCACACTCACATAAGAGGCCATCGGATAAAAAATGAAGTGCCTCGAAATGCGTGCACACATGTACGTAAACCGAGGCGTTGATCCTAAAGCATGAAACAGCATTCGCAATGCAAATTGGGCTTACACTAACATGAGAGGGCCTCAGCCACACTCACATAAGATGCCGATAGATGAAAATGAAGTGCCTCGAAATGCGTGCACACAAGCACGCAAACCGAGGCAATGGCATATGGAATGAAATGGCATACACAATGCAAATTGGGCTTACACTAACATGAGAGGGCCTCAGCCACACTCACATAAGAGGCTGAGAGATGAAAATGAAGTGCCTCGAAATGCGTGCACGCGGGCACGCAAACCGAGGCAATGGCCCTAAGGCATGAAATGGCCTACGAAATGAGATGTGGCATATGGCATATGGAAAATGCAAATTTCAGCAGCCAAAATGATGCAAAAACAGCCCCCGAATTGTAGCAAAATTACACCCGATGCCCGAAATGCTATGCTAAGTACCCGAAATGACTTGCAGCTATGCCAAACATGCACAATATGGACATGAAGTGTAAAGACAGATGCTAGGCAGTCCCCAAAATAGCATTTTTCCAGTACAAAGAATGGCCAAAAAACAATCACAAATATGGCAAAAACAGCATGCAAAAATGGGAGAAAAAAGGTGGGAATATGAAGCAAGTGATATATGCAATGCTCAAACTGAAAAATACAGTTCTACAACATTGAATAGGGTCCAAAAATATGAACATTTACAGATTATGGAAGCCCTCAAAATAGTATGTAGATATGTTCAAAATGTCATGCAAGAATGAAGCCAACAAAGGCTAGAACATGAGGTATGCCAAACATTCATCAAACAGCCTTGGACCCTTAACAAAAGATGACAAGAAGGCCAAAATGTGACTCTTTCCAGACCTGATCATGGCCGAAAACAGAAGCAAAATAGGCCTAACAAAGCATGCAAAATGAGGCCAAAGAGGGGTATAATGACAAGTATAACATGGAGACCCCCAATGAAGTTGATCCCTTCTACAATGTTGTAGAGGGACATAAAATAAGCCTACTCACAGTTCATGACATGCTCCAAAACAGATCGCACAGAGGCTAAACAAATCATGCAAACTTACGGTAAATATGAGAGATTATGAGGCAAGTGCATGATAGAGAGGCCAAACAGGATTGAGCCCTTCTTCAATGTTGAAGAGGGGCTCAAAATAGGCCCACTCACAGTTTATATCAGGCTCAGAAATAGATCACACATGAACTAAAAAAAGCATGCAAGATATTGACATACAAAATGATATTGAAGCAAGTGCATCATAGAGGGCTCAAACAGGGTTGAGCCCTTCAAACATGTAGAATAGATCAAAAGAAGGCCCCTTTCAGTTAGGGCCGGAGTCTAAAACAGTGAGCAAGTAGGGTAGAGGAATGGTGTAAAAAAAAGTGCCAAAAGATGGTGATTGATACTTACCCTTGAAGATCACACTCTTGTTGCTTCTTGGCTCAAGTTTGCTGCTCCTAAGCCTCTGAAAAACCTCTCCTTGCTGCTGGAAATGGAGTGGTGATGGGGATGCTTGATGGTGATGAAGAAATGGCACCAAACTTGAAGAAAAAATGACTTTGGAGCTTGGAAATGGAGAGAAATGGGAGGTGGAAGGTATATCTCTCTCTAAAATGTGTCTAAACAATGTCTAACCTTGAGCCAAGAAGCCAAGCCTCTCCTTTATAGAGGAGAGGCATAAAAAAAATCTAAGGTAACTCTCTAATCCTCCATACACGTGTATGGGAGATGGTCCACTGGCAATCACCGCACAATGGAATACACTGAGGGAGAGGAAAATGGCCGGCCAGCTCACAGGGGCAAAAAGGTCATTTTACAAAAAGGGTGGCCGGCCAGCTAGTTTTCAAAAGCTGTCGGGAAGAACACTGGCCGGTGGGTGCTAGGGAAGTCCAAATGTGTCCATTCAAGTGTCCAAATTAAAGCCCCGGAAGTTAGCTTTCCAATGGCGCAAACCTTGCATCAAAATTTCTCCTGTGGAAAAAGTTATGCCAGTTTCCGTGAAGCCGCGCAGATTTCGGTCCAACCGGAGTGATGCCCTACTTCAATCAACCATATCTCCTCCATCCGGAATTTAACTTAGGAGATTCTTGAGTGAAAAATGAAGCCCCGGGAGTAATATTTCCAACGATGGTGGCCTCATACTTTAATTCCTCTTGTGCAAAGAGTTATGCCCGTTTCGGTGAAGCCGCGCAGACTTTTTCTTCCCGGATTCATGCTGAACCACTTTTGACCAAACAAAAAGTTGGTTGTCAAAAAAATTACTGGAATCCCACCCTCCTACAAGCTTCCTAACCATGAAAATAAGGCCTCCACCAAAAATGAACCCAAACCGATGCGAAATGAAGGTTCGAGGGTCGAGGACCCCGAAACCGATCATAGGGTACCGGGAGTGGTGTTCAACCACGAAGTGGGTATCTAAGACCCCAGTGTCCCTCGAAAGGGAGTAAATGAGATGCATGTCAAAAACTGGAGGAATCGGAGATGGTTAGACGGTCTCGAACGGAGGCACACGGCCTGACGGCTTCGAAAACCGGGAACCGGGCTCCGAAATGGACAAAATGGCCTACGGCCACGAAATGTAGCCCACGGCCACTGAGAGATGGTCTACGGGACCTCTCCCTCCCCTCAAGAAAGAAAACAGAGAAAACCGAAGTCCGTGCCGGCAAACGGAAGAGAGTTCAGAAGTCCGGAGGCAGGGCGCACGGCTGCGACTCTGAGACTTCTGAACGAGCACAATATGCAACATCACTGAGCGCTCAATCGGTGACATCTGAGTCTTAAGGTCGGTCAAAAATGAGGTGTCTACAGTTGCCCCTCTTTGACAGAACTCGGAAGTCACAAGTGACGGGAGTGAATGTCAAAGCCCAGAGACGACCCATTTTTGACAAGGCTGAAGACTTAGACAATCATACAAGATGAACAGAGATATGTGCCCGCAGGCGTGCCCACAGGCAAAGGGGGCAAAATGCAAAGCGACATGCACAGAGCCAAATGATCATGCAAATGCAGCGAGTCGTAATGAAGCAAGTATTCGCAAATAGATGCAACAGTTTTAAACAAGAATGCAAAGCAACAACTACATTTCATGCAGTTAGGAATGCGGAGAATCTTCAATTCTCGTCGCGTCTCACACGGAGAAGATACGATACCTGCGCGATTCGATGCAGTCGCACCTCAAATGAACCGTACATACAATATCGTGCCTGCAAAAGAGAGAAATTCAACAAGAACAATATGCTAACAACATATATTCAATGTGATTCCTGTGGTTCCGAAAGTTTGACACGCGCGGTGTCGGCGAGTGAATGCATAAAGCAGTGTGATACAGGTAAGATGCCCAAGATAGCACGATAAAATGCATGCACAACGCAAATAATGTGCACAAAATAGTGCGATGCGCAAAATAGCGCGAGTGAAATGTAATGCACTAAGTGCAGGTGGGACGCACAAGATAGCGCGAATGATACAATGCACAATGCAAGTAATGTGCACAAAATAGTGCGATACGCTAAACAGCATGAGTGATTTGAAATGCACAAGATAGTGCGATGTGACATGCAAAGCACAGGACAGTGCGATTGAGATGTGCAAAATAGCGCGAATGATACAATGCACAAAATAGTGTGATACGCTAAACAGCGCGATCGATTTGAAATGCACAAGATAGTGCGATGTGATATGCAAAGCACAGACAGTGCGATTGAGGTGCGCAAAATAGCGCGAATGATAACTGCACAAAACAGTGCGATTGAGGTGCGCAAAATAGCGCGAATGGTAAACTACACAAAATAGTGCAATTGAGGTGCGCAAAATAGCGCGAATGATAACTGCACAAAACAGTGCGATTGAGGTACGCAAAATAGCGCGAATGATAAACTGCACAAAACAATGCGATTGAGGTGCGCAAAATAGCGCGATTGATTTTGAAATGCACAAGATAGTGCGATACGCTAACAGCGCGATCGATTTGAAATGCACAAGACAGTGCGAGTGAGATACAACCACAAGATGCACAAGACAGTGCGAGCGAGATAAAATGCACAAGAAAGTGCGATAAAATGCATCTTCTATGCAAGTATGAGGGCATTCTATGCAATATTGAAAGCAAGCATATTCTATGCAAGAATCATAACGATGCGCGGCACGCATGCAACAACAGTGTATATGAAAGTTCACATTCTATGCAATAGAGGATCATCAAATATGTACTCTGGTGCCTCTGATTTGCCTCTTAGAAGACTTTGCAACACACTCACCTCAAAAGGGGCACACCCTATTCAACTTGGCGAGAAATAACATCTGCATGTGAAACCCTTTGGTGCTGCTTGGACTGCCATTCTGACTTGAAGCAGGCTTACACTTGGGGTCGAGACACACTCATACTCCAGAGAAATGGCGAGGCCTGAGAAGGTGCACCTAGAATGCAGTCTCAGATTTTGCTAAAGTTGAGACATGCTAAGATGCTCCAAATTTTCCCTCTTTTTTTTTTTTGCTTTGCAGTCCAGAACCTAAATAGCTTCAGATAGGTCCTTGTTTTACTATTCTGACATGACCTAGGTTGAACCCTGCGGCTTTACGAAAGAACCAATTCTGTTTTGCACAAATGTGGAGAATGGCACAGCACTCTGAGCACAGGATGATTTTTCTTTTGAAATTGAGAGATGAGTTTTCGATCAGGTATTGCGCCTACGACTGGACACAGCAAAATGACTCAACACGGAAATAAAAGGCACACAACCTAGACACATCGAGTAACACTTGAAACGACTCAAAACAAGAATCAAGATAAAACAAAAAGACACGATACTCAGACGTGCACAGGGAGCCTGTTTCACCGGGTAGTGTTTCCCACCCTTTCTCATTTGTGGTTCTCACATCACTCGGCCCTCAAGCTCTGTTTTTCTGAAAAAAAAGCCCTTTTCTCACTTTTTCTCTAAATGCACATCTCTCTATTCTTCAATCTCTCATTTTTCATCCCTCCCCTGGGTGGTTGATGGATAAACAGCAAGTTGAAGGCTCTCGCCCCTGGCATTCTGCTCGATTCTCTTTCTTCCGCTCACAACTAGTGAGTTCCTCCCACAGAGGGGTTGTGCTACAACTGGGTGTGTAGCAAATCTACGGCTAGCATCGGTTGATGATGCTTTGCTGGGGAGTTTGGACGTGATAAGATCTGTCCAGATGATGGAGTGGAATATCTTGCCTCATTCCAGGTCGTGCTTCACACTTGGCTCGATACCTCGCTGGATGTGAGACCTTTCACCCCTTTGGTGTTGGTCAGCCTCAGTGGTGCCTTTTCTGGCAGGTAAAGTGCCCTTTTTCGGCAAATGCATTGACAACAGGGAAAAGACAGGAAGCTTGACTCAACTGTGCCCCTAGCTCATCATTTCAACCATTTTTTGTTTTTGGCTTTCTACTAAAAAAATTTTGACCAACATGAGAGTTAGATTACATGCTTGTTCAGTTTTTGATTTGAAATCATGCAAGTCAGGCTATAAGCACTGAAAATTTTCCTTTTTTGGGTCCAAGAAAATGGTCCAGTTTTTGGAAAAGATGGAATAATTTTCGAGAAAATTAGTCAATCTTAGTAAAAATTCTCAAAAACTATTTTTGCAAACGGCCATTTGCTCAACGAGCATGAAACCTACTCCTGAGATGCACAACCTCGGATTCAAGGGAAAACTGCCCCGTGCTTGAAGAGAGCTGCATGGCAACAGAAAATTGCCCCTGGTTTGAACGGCACCGCGGCGCATTGAAAGGCAACGGAAAGTTGCCCCTTGTTTGAAATGACACCGCGGCGTTTTGAATGGCAACGGAAAGTTGTCCCTTGTTTGAACGGCACTGGAGCGCATTTGCAGTCAGTCCTCAGAGCGACGAACACAAACAGACTCTCGGATACAGAAAAGGTAGAGATGATCAAAACCATTACATGGACACAATCAAATTTGAATTGTTTTACGGCTGGACTTCAGAATGAAGTTGCCTACGTATCCCAAAGAAGGGAATCAAGCCTTACGTAGTTCGGGGTTAAGGTACACTCGGGTATTTAACCTCTCCTTTTTATGCTCTAACTTTTGCCAAGGCGCCTGTTGCAGGTTTTCAACCTTGCGAGCTTTGTATTTCTTTCTTTTCTTTTTTTCTATTCTTTTCATTCCTTTTTCTTCTTCCTTTTTTTTTGCATTTTTCTTCTCTTTTCTTTTTTTGCATTTTTTGTATCTTTGCATTTTTTCTTTTTGCATTTTTGTATATATATTTTTCTTGTCTCGCTCTAACTTTTGCCTGGGTTGCCCTTTCGGGTTTTCGGCCCAGCGAGCCTCTCAAAGGGTAGAAGTGTAACAAGTCCATGCCAAATGGTTCTGAGATTGAAGCCCTCTATATCCAGCAGAGTGGCTGTTGTATTGACTTGCAGAAAGATCCACCTTTGGCTCTTCGAGCACATCGGAGATTTTTTGCCCCTAGTTCGAGGGGTGCTTCTGCTCTAGCCTTGCAAGCTTCTTCTGATGAGGTCTGACCTTCTTGATCCGACTTTGGTGCCTCTTGTTCGAGGGCTGCTTCAAATCTAGCCACACAGGCCTTACATCGTGGTCGACCGTTGAACATTCTGAATGCCAGTTCAAGGTTTGAAAGCCAATGGGGGGTCGAGTCTCGAGGCTGAGAGCGATCCTAAGCTGCACAATCTCAAGAGCGATTCCACACATGTCTTTGCAGGACCGCGCAAAACATTTTTTTTGAAAGTTTTTAAGAAAGCGACAAATCGCCATTTGAACGATGTAAGATCAATCTGGATCAAAGCCAGGGTCCTTCTCAGTACTCACACTAACAAGCATGATTTTATTCATTAAGTGCTTAGCATGCCTCTCTTTCTCTCAATTGATCAAAGTTTTGCAAATCCCGAGGAATTCCTTCCTCTTCGTTTTTACCGCAGTGTTCAAAAAGGTTTTGAAAAACTTAGGTCAATACAATGACTTCAAGGCACAAGAGAGCAGGTGGAATGCACTGCCATTTCATTCAAATCCCGGCACAACTAGCACACGGCAGAAACAAATGCGAGAGTATGGAAATCACTGCTGTTTCATTCAAAATCTGTTGGCATAACTGGCTCCCTGGCAGAAACAGACTCAAAACAAAACAAAAAGACAAATGCGAAACAAAATGGTGACGCCCGAGGTAATACCCCCAGAATCACCTGACTTCTATACAACAGGACTGACTCGATACAACAAGACAGACCCAAGACAAAAGAGACTGACTCAAAACAAAAAGGCAGACTCAAAACAAAGTAACAAAAACTGACCCAATACCCAAGTCAAAAAGCACGAAACTGGTATTTGCATATTGCTCAGAACAGTGCGTGCCATTCCCACGTCTGGAGTTGATTGAGCGCCGCCCGCAGGTGGTTCATCCCCCGATCACATCACATTATCCCCCACAAGTTCACTAATCAAGTGCCGATAGACTTTGCAGAGCTCAGCGGGAGGATGACCCCATTGTCCAATAGATCCTGTACTTCATGGCGAAGACGGAAGCAGTTGTTGGTAGCATGGCCAGTTTGCTGATGGTATGCGCAGTACTGGGTAGCATCATGTGTAGCCGGAAGAGGGTTTGGGAGAGACCGAGGCTCAAGGGGTTTGAGATGGCCTTGTCCAACAAGGATTTGGAAAGCTTTGGATAAAGGCATGTGGAGGGCATGGAAGACCCTCTGACCTCGGGGTTGGTACTTCTGGGTTTGTGGATTTTTGCTGGGCGCACCCGCAAAGGGATTGGCAGGTGCTGGCCTGGTTTGCTGATCTCTTCTGAGTGGAGGATTAGAGCTAACAGGATTGCCTCTGGTATAACGGCCCTTCTCCGGTTTTCCTTTGATTCGGATCGCTCGACTTGAGTGGCGAAAATGCCGTCCAGTTTTGCAACAATCATGTAGCACTTGCTCTTTGTTCAGTCCCTCGGCTTTCAAAGCCTCAACAGCCAACAGAAGATATTCATGGGGATCCATGCCCGCCCCTACCTTGTTCTTACCACTTGCCTCCACTTTGCCAAGGGATTGGCCTTCCTCAGATATAGCCCGCCCCAAGCTTGGGGAGCCTTTTGACATGAACTCCCTGGTAGGCGATGTGGTCGATGATGGTGCCAATGTCCCGGAGGCCAGATCGGTCACAGTTCTTTGAAGATCTTTTATCATTCCCATCAGCTCGGAAGTAGTGGGTTCATGGGTTTGAGATGATTGGGGTTCAGGTGCACCCATCATACATAAGTCCATGCTTTCTGGGATAAACACCTTAGGCTTGGGTAGATGGGCCGGGGTGATGTATATGCTGGGGTCATAGGTGGATGGCAGTGTATAGATGAGATTGAGGTAGGCGGGAAATGTTTGGTCATTGGGGCCTGAAGGTGGAGCTATCGTCCGGTTGTCGATGAGATTTTGGACCTCATGACGAAGGCGGTAGCAACGGTTGGTGCCATGGCCGCGCTGCTGATGGTACATACAGTACTTGGAGAGGTTATGTCTGGCTGGGAGTGGGTCGGGAAGAGGTTGAGGATCGAGGGGTTTGAGATGTCCTTTTTCCATCAAGACTTTTAGTGCGCTAGTCAGGCTCATATAGAGAGGGGTGAAAGTTCTGCCCTGAGCTCGGGCCGAGCTGGCTGTTTGTAGGCTTGGTTTGGCAAAAGGGTTGGCTGCAGTGACTGTATTGATTTCAGTGGGTTCGGGAATAGTGCTACTTCCGGCATTGGTACTCCTTGAAATCACCCTCCTTGTCGGTTCACCTGTTCTGGGAAAGATCCCGCTGTTGATCGCATTCTCGACCTGAATCCCCAGTTCATGCAAACTTTTGAAAGTGAATAGTGGAGCCACTATCAATTTCTGCAACATATCATGCTCGAGGTTCCGCACCATCATCTGCACTTGATCCCTCTCAGAAGGGCGGCGATCTGTCATCTGTGCGGCCTTTGCTCTCCACCTTGTAACAAATTCCACAAAAGGCTCTTTTGGGTTTTGGCGGGTTGCTTCAAGCTCTTGGATGGTCATTTCAACTTGGGTATTGTAGGAATACTGCTCGACAAAGGCCTCAGCCAATTCTTCCCAGTTTTGCTTCACTTTGTCTTCCAACTTAGCATACCAAGTGGCTACTACGCCGGACAGGGTTCTTCCATACAGAGAGAGTTTCTGTGGCTTAGTCAGACCCATCGGCTTTAGGGCATCCAAGAAAAGTCGGATATGTACTATTGGATCTCCAGACCCGTCGAAACGGTCAATATGTGGCATTTTGAATCTGTCTGGGAGCCGTATAGCAGACTCGGTGTGCCCATCCTCAATGTCAGGAATGGAGTTAAGGCCCTGTGCCTTTTTGAATTGCTTCTCAAGGTTCGCAATTTTCACTGCGGTCAGATCAAGGTCATTAGCATCAAGGGGATAACGCCTCTCATTAGGCTGCACCAAGGGTCTGAAAACTCGGGCTTGAGCTAACCTTTCTCGAGGATCTAGACCCTGCAAATCTTCAGCTGGCGGAAGTGGGTCAAAGTTCGGCTGGGGTCCCAAAGCTGGATGTAAGGCAGATATCATGAGATGGCATTGCGTTTCAATCTTGGTCTCGGCTGCATGGCGATTCCACGATTCGGCCGCTATCACGGCCACAAATTCTTCCGAACCCTGTGCCATCACGGGTCTACTGATGATGTGACTGGTGATTGTCGGATCAGATGAATCAATGAGCCCTGTCTGGCCCTTCTTTGCCTTGCCTCAGCGAAAGAACACTGGTTGCCCTTGAATTGAATCTCTGACCTAACAAAGTCTATCAGCACTAGTCCAATGTACCTGGGGGATATCGGAGCCTTCTGAAGCTATGGTTCCAGAACTCCTAGCAAAGGAAAACATCTGACATTTCATTAACTTCACCAAAACGGATATGAGCATAACAGATGATGTGCCCTCTCTTGAATTACCTTTTTCGCTCCCAAAATTTCGCTTAAATCGATATCCTCGGGTGGCCGATTCTCAAATCTTGAACTGGTGCCCGCAGGCCTGATGCCCAAACTCATAGACTGATATATGCATTCCCTGTAGAGACGCACTCTAACAAGCACATAATAGATAAGTGAGAGCCAAAACACCCCTATGTTGGGGTAGGGTTTCCCTGTCCTATTTTGTCAGGAGCTAGGGTTTCACTACGCACGCAGCGGCTTCAAACAACCTATAAACGGGTAAGCAACCTGTCCTAGTTTGGAATGGTCACTATGGATCCGAATATGCACTAGGTCGAATGGTCAAAAAGGGTGCCTCGGTAAAACTGGGGTTTGTGTTCCCATACTGGCAGAGCCCATAATCGATCAGCCTTATGGACATGCCTTGACAAGACAAGCCTCCGGCAAACCGCACAGGAATAGCAGATGGCAAACACGGTGTCCTAGGCGCACCAATGCAAATGCAATGCAAAGAAACACACAAGTGTAGTCAAAACCAGATATCACGAGTTCGAGTCCAGTTCTCTAAATCCCCAGCAGAGTCGCCAGAAACTGTAGACGTCCCCGAACGCCCCGGGGGAAAGGAGTGCGAGTCCCCCCCGTTCTGGTTCGATATTGGGTCACCACAGTTCGAAGGACTCAAATGTCACGGTTCTCAATCTTAAACCGAAGAGTCCAAATCCGGCAAATCGTTTTGAAAACAAATTTTTTTGAAAGAAGTGCCAAACATGGACTGCTTCGCCAGATACAGAGTCGCCACCTAAATATTTTAAAATGGGAAATTTAGGAAACCCTAACTCGGTGCCAAAGGCCACGTGTCCGTCATCACCAAAGTTGCCTCGGCTCGGGAACTTGGGTACGATTGGGGAAGGTCACTTCGTGAGCACCCCCGCTCGCCCGGTCAAAGACCGGCCTCTACTAACCATGATATCTGATTTTGAAAACATTGTGAGTTCTTATTCCGGTTATTAGCCTAGGTTACTATGTGATGCTCGCAGCATACAAGTATAGACTGAATCGTCTGGATTGGAACAAAACACTTCATATTTGTTTGAAAATGGTTTGATGGTGCTACCCGCAAGTAGGCTAAGACGTGGATTTGCCACTCTCGGGTGGGCTTAGAAAACATGATTTTGCCACTATCTAGTGGGCTTAAAACAAACATTTGATGAATTGTCCCAATCCAAGTAACTCAACCTCCACCCACAGGCATTCAAGGCAGTTATATCACTTAAGCATTTAGCCTCATGGTAAGCATGTTATCATGGCAGCACTCACACGCATGCGAGGATGCTAAAGCATAAAACTTACTGAGTACTCCAAGCCAAAACAGAAACGCATTAGAAATCATGCATGATCCTAAAGTATACAGAAATGCCTAATGCAACACATGCAAAGATGCAAACTATAGCAGGCTCGGCTATTCTAAACATGGCATATGGAATGCTACAACTAACACGTATTCAATTTGGAATTGAAATACAAATGCAGTTTGTATGATGCGCCGAGCCCGGTGCATGCAAAACAGATGAATGATGCAAATATGCTGTCATACTATATGCTAATTGAAACATGCCCTATATCTAACCATCGTAAGCGGGTAAATAAAAGGGAAGAAAGACGTGGGGTTGGAAGACATACATCACACTCACCCACACTTATTACAATTATGCCCTCGCGCAGAGGGTCCGAATAAATAATACAGTCCCAAATAAAAGAATAATACAATCCGAAATATACAGTCCGAATAATACAAATTCTTAATTAATTAACAGATTAACTAAGAAAAACTGTAAAACTGGCATACAAGCCAGGGGGCTGCCTTGACTCCGCTTCGGATAATGAAATGATGCATGTTGAGCTGCTTTGCGCGGAAATCCACTGGGATGCCCCAATCTGCCTCTGTTTGCAATGTTTCTCGAAATGCGTGCCAGACTCCGAAAAGTTACTGATTCTTCATTTTGCTGCAACAGAGAGCAGGAGAGGGGCATAGCAATGTATTTCACAAATATATGCATGCCTCGATCCTCGTGCCACCAATCACGCATCTCGATGCATGATGGCCGAGGAATCGGATTGCACAACTCAATATAGGATGAATGCACATGAATGCTACAACAAAACCTAACTCCATCATGGATAATCCGGAGTGTCGGTGACTGGGGAATTGAGACCCGTTCCGTCACTCGGTCTGAACGATGCCTCGTTTCCCGTGCCCGGGCTAACTCCTATCCCGAACAAGATGCAATATGCATGATATGCATGAATGCAACTAAAATACAATCCTAGCATGCGCAATGCTATGAAAATGAGATGTCTTGGAATGCGTGCACACGGGCACGCATACCGAGGAAATGATCCTAAGGCATAGAATGGCATATGCAATGCAAATTGGTCTTACACTAACACGAGTAGACCTCAGCCACACTCACATAAGAGGCCGTCGGATAAAAATGAAGTGCCTCGAAATGCGTGCACACGGGCACGCGAACCGAGGCAATGACATATACGATGCAATGAGACTAAAATGGCAAATACAATGCAACATGGACTTACACTAACATGAGTGGACCTCAGCCACACTCACATAAGAGGCCATCGGATAAAAAATAAAGTGCCTCGAAATGCGTGCACACATGCACGCAAACCGAGGCGATGATCCTAAAGCATGAAACAGCATTCGCAATGCAAATTGGGCTTACACTAACATGAGAGGGCCTCAGCCACACTCACATAAGATGCCGAGAGATGAAAATGAAGTGCCTCGAAATGCGTGCACACAGGCACGCAAACCGAGGCAATGGCATATGGAATGAAATGGCATACACAATGCAAATTGGGCTTACACTAACATGAGAGGGCCTCAGCCACACTCACATAAGAGGCCGAGAGATGAAAATGAAGTGCCTCGAAATGCGTGCACGCGGGCACGCAAACCGAGGCAATGGCCCTAAGGCATGAAATGGCCTACGAAATGAGACGTGGCATATGGCATATGGAAAATGCAAATTTCAGCAGCCAAAATGATGCAAAAACAGCCCCCGAATTGTAGCAAAATTACACCCGATGCCCGAAATGCTATGCTAAGTACCCGAAATGACTTGCAGCTATGCCAAACATGCACAATATGGACATGAAGTGTAAAGACAGATGCTAGGTAGTCCCCAAACTAGCATTTTTCCAGTACAAAGAATGGCCAAACAACAATCACAAATATGGCAAAAACAGCATGCAAAAATGGGGAAAAAAAGGTGGGAATATGAAGCAAGTGATATATGCAATGCTCAAACTGAAAAATACAGTTCTACAACATTGAAGAGGGTCCAAAAATATGAACATTTACAGATTATGGAAGCCCTCAAAACAGTATGTAGATATGCTCAAAATGTCATGCAAGAATGAAGCCAACAAAGGCTAGAACATGAGGTATGCCAAAAATTCATCAAACAGCCTTGAACCCTTAACAAAAGATGACAAGAAGGCCAAAATGTGACTCTTTCCAGACCTGATCATGGCCGAAAATAGAAGCAAAATAGGCCTAACAAAGCATGCAAAATGAGGGCCAAAGAGGGGTATAATGACAAGTATAACATGGAGACCCCCAATGAAGTTGATCCCTTCTACAATGTTTTATAGGGACATAAAATAAGCCTACTCAAAGTTCATGACATGCTCCAAAACAGATCGCACAGAGGCTAAACAAATCATGCAAACTTACGGTAAATATGAGAGATTATGAAGCAAGTGCATGATAGAGAGGCCAAAAAGGGTTGAGCCCTTCTTCAATGTTGAATAGGGGCTCAAAATAGGCCCACTCACAGTTTATATCAGGCTCAGAAATAGATCACACATGAACTAAAAAAAGCATGCAAGATATTGACATACAAAATGATATTGAAGCAAGTGCATCATAGATGGCTCAAACAGGGTTGAGCCCTTAAACAAACATGTAGAATAACTCAAAATAAGGCCCCTTTCAGTTAGGGCTGGAGTCTAAAACAGTGAGCAAGTAGGGTAGAGGAATGGTGAAAAAAAAGTGCCAAAAGAGGGTGATTGATACTTACCCTTGAAGATCACACTCTTGTTGCTTCTTGGCTCAAGTTTGCTGCTCCTAAGCCTCTGAAAAACCTCTCCTTGCTGCTGGAAATGGAGTGGTGATGGGGATGCTTGATGGTGATGAAGAAATGGCACCAAACTTGAAGAAAAAATGACTTTGGAGCTTGGAAATGGAGAGAAATGAGAGGTGGAAGGTATATCTCTCTCTCAAATGTGTCTAAACAATGTCTAACCTTGAGCCAAGAAGCCAAGCCTCTCCTTTATAGAGGAGAGGCATAAAAAAAATCTAAGGTAACTCTCTAATCCTCCATACACGTGTATGGAGGATGGTCCAATTGGCAATCAGCTGGCACAGCTGGAATACACTGAGGGAGAGGAAAATGGCTGGCCAGCTCACAGGGGCAAAAAGGTCATTTTACAAAAAGGGTGGCCAGCCAGCTTGTTTTTCTGGCCGGACAGCTAGTTTTCAAAAGCTGTCGGGAAGAACACTGGCTGGTGGGTGCTAGGGAAGTCCAAATGTGTCCATTCAAGTGTCCAAATTGAAGCCCCGGAAGTTAGATTTCCAATGGCGCAAACCTTGCATCAAAATTCCTCCTGTGGAAAAAGTTATGCCAGTTTCCGTGAAGCCGCGCAGATTTCGGTCCAACCAGAGTGATGCCCTACTTCAATCAACCATATCTCCTCCATCCGGAATTGAACTTAGGATATTCTTGAGTGAAAAATGAATCCCCGGGAGTAAGCTTTCCAACGATGGTGGCCTCATACTTTAATTCCTCTTGTGCAAAGAGTTACGCCCGTTTCGGTGAAGCCGCGCAGACTTTTTTCTTCCAGTTCATCTTTGAACCACTTTTGACCAAACAAAAAGTTGGTTGTCAAAAAAATTACTGGAATCCCACCCTCCTACAAGCTTCCTAACCATGAAAATAAGGCCTCCACCAAAAATGAACCCAAACCGATGCGAAATGAAGGTTCGAGGGTCGAAACCTTGATTCAAAACCGGCCCAGTTGCACGGAGTGGTGTTCAACCACGAAGTGGGTATCTAAGACCCCAGTGTCCCTCGAAAGGGAGTAAATGAGATGCATGTCAAAAACCGGAGGAATCGGAGATGGTTAGACGGTCCCGAACGGAGGCACGGCACCGACGGCCAGCAAACGCCGAAATGGGCAAAATGGCCTACGGCCACGAAATGTAGCCCACGGCCACTGAGAGATGGTCTACGGGACCTCTCCCTCCCCTCAGGAAAGAAAACAGAGAAAACCGAGTCTGGTTCGCAAACCGAGGCAAGGCACGGAAGAGAGTTCGGAAGGCCGGAGGCAGGGCGCACGGCCGCGACTCTGAGACTTCTGAACGAGCACAATATGCAACATCACTGAGCGCTCAATCGGTGACGTCTGAGTCTTAAGGTCGGTCAAAAATGGGGTGTCTACAATAGTCCACGGCAATATGCTTAGAACGAGCATGAAACATCGGATTGGAACTGAGAGAGATAGCAGACAAATTGTCACACCATAAAATAGGACAGCAAGAAGGAACCTAGAGCTCAGATAAAAGCATTTGAAGCCAACAAAGCTCAGTAGCCGCCTGGGCTAAAGCACGATACTCAGCTTCGGTGGATGAACGCGAGACGGTGGGTTGTTTTTTAGCGGACCAAGAGATCAGATTGGGTCCCAAAAATACACAATACCCCGTAGTAGACCGACAATCAATTACACAGCCAGCCCAATCTGAATCAAAAAAGGCAAAAAGATCAAGAGGACCCGAAGTAAACTGCAAGCCTTGAGAAAGAGACCCCTTCAAATACCGAAGAAGATGTTTAACAGCAACAAAATCAGCCTCAGAAGGAGACTGCATGGCCTGGCAAGCATGATTAACAGCAAAAGCAATGTCAGGTCGGGTGATGGTAAGATACTGCAGAGCGCCCACAAGACTCCGATAGAGAGACGGCTGAGAAAAGGGAACTGAAGGAGAAGCAGCAGAAGAGGGTTTAACAGACATAGGAGCAGCACAATGTTTACAGTTGGTTAAGCCAGCTTTACCAAGAATGTCAAGAGCATACTTAGACTGAGATAAGAAGTAGCCTGCAGGAGAATGGACAACTGAAATGCCTAAAAAATAGTTAATATCACCTAACTCCTTCATGGAAAAAGAAGCGTGCATGGAAGTAATAAGAGCAGCGATATGAGAGGGATTGTTGCCCGTTAATAAAATGTCACCAACATAGATGAGAAGCACTGTAAGAGTAGCAGAGGAATGTTGAATCAAAAGAGAAGAATCAGAAGAACTAATCATAAAGCCATTGGAGAGAAGAAATTTAGAGAATGTAGAATACCAAGCCCTTGGGGCTTGCTTAAGCCCATACAAGGCTTTGTGTAATCGGCAAACCAACTGAGGATTCGTAGGATCAACATACCCCTGAGGTTGGGTCATGTACAATTCTTCATCTAAAACTCCACGGAGGAAGGCATTAGAAATATCCATTTGTTTAATAGGCCACTGAAAATGTAAAGCCAGACAGAGCAAAATCCGAATGGTAGGCTGCTTGGCAACGGGACTGAAGGTTTCATGATAATCCAAACCTTCCTCTTGAAGATAACCCTTAGCAACCAAACGAGCCTTCTGCCGAGCTACCGAACCATCTGAATTCTTTTTAAGCCGATAGACCCATTTACATCCAATAGCCTGCTTGCCAGAAGGAAGGGAGACTAAGGACCAAGTATGCTGCTGCTGAAGAGCTTGAAATTCAGCATCCATAGCAGCAGACCAAGCAGGAGAAAGAGAAGCAGCCTTAAAAGTAGAAGGCTCATAAAGATCAGAAGAAATAGCAACAAAGGACAGAGGAGGAGCAAGAGAGGCAGCTTTAGAGCGAATAGTCATAGGATGAACATTGGCAGAAGGAGAAGAATAATGAGAAAGAGAATAAGAAGACAAATCAACACATAAGGATGGAGCAGAATGAGGAGAGACAGAAGAGGAACCAGCAGATATAGGAGATGTAGTAGAAGTAGTAATAGATGGAACAGAACCGGACGGAGCAGACACAGAGGAAGAGACAGACTGTGAGGACACACCAGATCTGGTAGGAGGAACAGAAACAGGCCAAAAGAAAGATGGGAAGGAAGAACCAGGTGGTGAAACAGAGGGGGAAGCAGACAATAAAGAAAAAGGAAAAATGTGTTCATGAAAAGTGACATGACAAGATATATATATTTTGTGGAAAAAAGGGTCGAGACACCAATATCCCTTAGTCGCAGGAACATGGCCTAAGAAAACACAAGGAGCAGACCAGGGCTGAAGTTTATGAGCAGAATAAGGATGCAACCAAGGATAACAAAGACAGCCGAAAACACAAAGAAAAGAAAAATCAGGACACTTATGAAATAATTTTTCAAAAGGAGTGAGATCTTGTAACTTGGAACTAGGCATGCGATTTATAAGAAAAACAGAAGTAGCAACTGTAACAAGCCCGCGAGGGACCTCGCTACAGTTCGGACTCGATTTTGTTGCGGTTCTAAATCTGAACCAAAGAGTCCAACTCTGGCAAATCGTTTTGAAGAAAAACAGATTTTTGAAAGAAGTGCCAAACATGGACTGCTTCGCCAGATACAGAGTCGCCACCTAAATATTTTAAAATGGGAAATTTAGGAAACCCTGACTCGGTGCCAAAGGCCACGTGTCCGTCATCACCAAAGTTGCCTCGGCTCGGGGACTTGGGTACGATTAGAAGGTCACTGTGAGCATTCTCGCCGCCCGGTCAAAGACCGGCCTCTACTAACCATGATATCTGTTTTTGAAAACATTGTGAGTCCTTATTCCGGTTATTAGCCTAGGTTACTACGTGATGCGCACAACATACAAGTATAGACTGAATCGCCTGAATTGGAACAAAACACTTCATGTCTGTTTGTTTGAAAATGGTTTGATGGTGCTACTCGCAAGTAGGCTAAGACGCGGATTTGCCACCCTCAGGTGGGCTTAAGAAAACATGATTTTGCCACTATCTAGTGGGCTTAAAACAAACAATTAGTGATTTGTCCCAATTCAAATAATTCAACCTTCACCCACAGGCATTTAAGGCAGTTATATCACATAAGCATTTAGCCTCATGGTAAGCATGCAATCAGAGCAACACTCACACGCATGCAAGGATGCTAAAGCATAACAACTCACCGAGTACTCCAAGCCAAATAGAAAACTGATTAGGAATCATGCATGGTCCTACATATACAGAATTGCCTAATGCAACACATGCAAAGATGCAAACTATAGCAGGCTCGGCTATCCTAAACATGGTATATGAAATGCTACAGCTAACATGTATTCAATTTGGAATTGAAATACAAATGCAGTTTGTATGATGCGCCGAGCCCGGTGCGTGCAAAACAGATGAATGATGCAAACATGTCATCTCAGATGCTAATTGAAATATGCCCTATATCTAACCATCGTAAGCGGATAAATAAAAGGGAAGAAAGACGTGGGGTTGGAAGACATACATCACACTCACGCACACTTATTACAATTATGCCCTCGCGCAGAGGGTCCGAATAAATATACAATCCCAAATGAAAGAATATTACAGTCCGAAATATACAGTCCGAATAAATATACAATTTCTTAATTAATTAACAAATTAAACTAAGAAAGTTGTAAACTGGCATGCAAGCCAGGGACTGCCTTGCTATGATGAATGATGTATGTTGGGTCGCCACATGAAATCCAATCGATGCCCCAATTAGCCTCTCGCTTGCAATGTTTCTAAATGCATGCAGACCAAAAGTAGTCGATTCTTCATTTTGTCGCAACAGAGAGCAGGAAAGGGCATAGCAATGTATTTCACAAATATATGCATGCCTCGATCCTCGTGCCACCAATCACGATCTCGATGCATGATGGCCGAGGAGTCGGATTGCACACTCAATATAGGGTGAATGCAGATGAATGCTACAACAAAACCTAACTCCATCATGGGTAATCCGAGTGTCGGTGACTTGGGAATTGAGACCCGTTCACCTGAGTACTGAAACGCATTCGCTTCGTGTCCCGCTAACTCCTATTCCGAACACAATCCAATATGCATGATATGCATGAAATGCAACTAAGATACAGCCTAGTATGCACAATACTGATGAAAATGAGATGAAAATGAGACGCCTCGAAAAGTGTGCACGTGGGCACGCAAACCGAGGCGATGGCATGAAATGCAAACCGGATAAAACCGAAGTGCCTCGAAATGCGTGCACACGGGCACGTAAACCGAGGTGATGATGAAATACAAACCAGATAAAATCGAAGTGCCTCGAAATACGTACACACGGGCACGCAAACCGAGGCGATGATGAAATGCAAATCAGATAAAATCGAAGTGCCTCGAAATGCGTGCACATAGGCACGCCAACCGAGGCAGTGATGCGAAATGCAAATCGAATAAAACCGAAGTGCCTCGAAATGCGTGCACACGGGCACGCAAACCGAGGCGATGATGCGAAATGCAAATCGGATAAAATCGAAGTGCCTCGAAATGCGTGCCCATGGACACGCAAACCGAGGTGATGATGCGAAATGCAAATTGGATAAAATCGAAGTGCCTCGAAATGCGTGCCCATGGGCACGCAAACCGAGGCGATGATGTGAAATGCAAATCGGATAAAACCGAAGTGCCTCGAAATGCGTGCACACGGGCACGCAAACCGAGGCGATGACAAAATGGAATGAAATGGCATACGGAATGCAAATTGGGCTTACGCCAACATGAGAGGACCTCAGCCGCACTCACATAAGCTGCCGTCGGATAAAAACGGAGTGCCTCGAAGTGCGTGCCCACGGGCACGCAAACCGAGGCAATGCACTAAGGCATGAAATGACATGGAAAATGATATGCAAGCATGCAAACCAAATTTTAGCAGCTAAATGAAGGGGAAAACAGCCCCGAAATGATATGAAATGACAATCAATGCATGAAATCATCCCGAAATGTGATTTTAAGTACCCGAAATGGCCTACGGCTATGCTAAACATGCAAAATTGGCACATGACAGAAAGAACAGTGGCAAGGCAGCCCCAAAAATAGCATCTTTTCAGTACAAAACATGGCCAAATTGTGAGCATAGATATGGCAACAATGGCATGCAAAAATGGGGGAAAAGAGGGGATTTATTAAGCAAGTAGTATATAGAAAATTCAAACCACAAAATTTCCTTCTACAACTTTGAAGAGGATCACAAAATATGCATATTTACAGTGAGTGACAACTCCAAAATCAGTATGTAGATAGGCTCAAAATAGCATGCGATATATGGACCAAAAGAAGGCTATAATGATAGATCATGCATGGAAGCACCAAACAACTTTGGACCCTTAACAAAACATGAAGAATGAGCCAAAATAAGACACTTTCTAAGCCTGATGAAGGCCTAAAAAATAAGTTAGAATGGCCTAAAATATCATGCAATTTTACGGAAAATATGAAGGATATAACATGAAGTACCAAAAGCATTCATCAAATGGCTTAAGGCCCTTAAAAAAACACAAATAATGAACCAAAATAAGGCTCTTTATAAGCCTGATGAAGGCTTAAAACAGGAGCATGATAAGCTTAAAGAAGCATGCAACATAGGAATAGAACATGAATTCAAAGCAAGTGGCATGTAGAGCATGAAAACCAGGTTGAGCCCTTATTCAATGTTGAAGAGGGGCTCAAAATAAGCACAATATCAGTTCATGAGATGCTCCAAATCAGATCACAAATAGGCCAAATAAATCATGAAATTTTACGGTAAATTGGAAGAAATGCAAAGCAAGTGCATGATAGAGAAGCCAAACATGGTTGAGCCCTTCTTCAATGTTGAAGAGAGACTCAAAATAGGCCCACTCACAGTTTATATAAGGCTCTAAATCAGATCACTCATAAGCTAAAGAAAGCATGCAAAATAATCGCATTCCAAGAGGTATTGAAACAAGTGCATCATAGAGGGCTCAAACAGGGTTGAGCCCTTAAACAAACATGTAGAATAGCTCAAAATAAGGCCCCTTTCAGTTAGGGCCGGAGCTCAAAACAGTGATCAAGTAGGGTTAAGAAAAGAGACAAGAAAATGGTGTAAAAGAGAGGGATTGAGACTTACCCTTGAAGACCTTTCTTTCCTTGCTTCTTGACTTGAGAAATGTTGCTTCTAAGCCTCTAAGAACCTCTTCTTGTCGCTGGAAATGGAGTGGTGATGGTAGTGCTTGATGATGATGAACAAAAGGCACCAAAACTTGGATGTTTGAAGGTTTTTAGAAGAGAGGAATGGAGGAGATGTATATGCAAGGCTTAAAGGATTTTTTTTTTCTCTCCCAAAACCAGGTTCGGCAGGCTGGTTTATATGGCCAAAAAAGGGATCAAAAAGGAGGGCCAAAAGGGAGTGGAAAATACACCCAAGTTTTCCCTCAAAATATCTTTTTCCAAATCTAGATATTTTGCTCTAAATATCTTTTCACAAATCTAGATATTTTGAGGGAAAATAATGCCTAGCTGGAATACACTCAAAGAGAGGAATAGGGCCGGCCAACTCACAGGGGCAAAATCGTCATTTCACAAAAGGGGTGGATGGCCAGCTAGATAAAAAAAAAAAAAAAACTGCCGAGAAGACCACTGGCTGGTGGGTGCTAGGAAAGTCCAAAAATTTCAATTCAAGTGTCCAAATTGAAGCCCCGGAAGTTATCTTTCCAATGCCGCAAACCTTGCATCAAAATTCCTCCTGTAGAAAAAGTTATGCCAGTTTCCGTAAAGCTGCGCAGATTCAGTCCAACCAGACTTCAACCAACCATATCTCCTCCCCCCGGATTTGGACTTAGGAGATTCTTGAGTGAAAAATGAAGCCCCGGAAGTAAGGTTTCCAATGGTGGTGGCCTCATATTTTAATTCCTCTTGTGCAAAGAGTTCCGCTTGTTTCGGTGAAGCCGCGCAGACTTTTCTCCTTCCCGGATTCGTGCTGAACCACTTTTGACCAAGCAGATAACTGGTTGCTGAGACAATTGCTGGCCTCCCACCCTCCAGTGATCTTCCTGGTGCTAAAACAGAGGTACCTGCCAAAATTGAACAAAAACCGATGCAAAATGAATGCTCGGGGGTCCCGAAAATGGGTCAGGAGCACCTTAAAGTGGCGTTCGCCACGGTGGGTATCGAGGGCCCTGTCCCTAGTATGATAAAACAGAGGTACCGAAAACCGAGAGAATCGGAGATGGTTAGGCGGTCCCAACCGAGGCACACACAGACGGCTCAAAACCGAACCGAGAGCTCAAGAAATGGGCAAAGTGGCCTCTGACCTAAACCGATGCAAAATGAATGCTCGGGGACCAAAACTGGCGTTCGGGTCCAAAATGGGCCGTGAGCACCGAAAGTGGCGTTCGCCACGGCGGGTATCGAGGCCCGTGTCCTCTCAGATGATAAAACAGAGGTACCGCCGAAACCGGAGAAATCGGAGATGGTTGGCGGTCCCGAACCGAGGCAATACCCGACGGCTCAAAACCGGAACCGAGCTCGAATGGGCAAAATGGCCTACGGCCACGAAAAGTAGCCCACGGCCACTGAGATAGTCTACGGGACCACTCCCTTCCCTCAGGAAAGAAAACAGAGAAAACCGAGTCTGGTTCGCAAACCGAGACAAGGCACAGAAGAGGGTTCGGAAGTCTGGAGGCAGGGCGCACGGCAGCAACTCTGAGACTTCTGAACGAGCACAACATGCAACATCACCGAGTGCTCAATCGGCGACGTCTGAGTCTTAAGGTCGGTCAAAAATGGGGTGTCTACAGCAACTGCTTCAAACCAATAGGTGAGTGGAACAGAGGACTGGTGTAGGAGAGCAATAGCAGTTTCCACAATATGACGATGCTTACGCTTAGCAACACCACTTTGGGCTGGTGTATAGGGACAAGCTAATTGATGATCAATCCCAAATTTCTTGAGAAAATTTTGAAATGCAGTGCTAAGGAATTCAGAACCATTATCAGTGTGCAAAATTTTAAGAGAAACCTCAAATTGATTTTCCACAAAGGCCTTAAACTCCATAAATTTGGAAAAAAAACCTCACTTTTATAATGCAAAGGAAATATCCATGTAAACTTGCTATATTCATCAACAAACAAGACATAAAATCTGTATGTAGAAGGAGAAGAAGAAACTGTAAATGGTCCCCAAACATCACTGTGAATCAAAGCAAATAGTGTATTAACAGCAGTAGTAGAAAGGCTAAAAGGCAGCCTGTGACTCTTTGCAACACAACAAGGTGAGCAAACAACAGAAGTTTTATTACTAGGTACAGACAACTGAAACTTATTACAAAGAACTCTAAATTTGTAAGTAGATGGATGATCAAGCCTAGAGTGCCATATGTCAAGGGAAGAAGTAGTAGTTCTGAAGTATGCTTGACGAGGAAGAGATTTAGGAAGAGCAGCTGGGAGATGATAGAGGCCTTGAGAGGAAACACCTTTGTACAAGACAGCCTTGATTGTCTTGTCCTGAATAATGAAATGATCAGCATCAAATGTAAAAGTACAATTATTATCATTAACCAATTGATGAACTGAAATCAAATTGGCTGAAATTTGAGGAACATGAAGAACATTATGAAACTGGAAAGAAGAAGAAGGAGTAGGGAGAAGACCATTACCCTTATGCTGAATGAGAAGAGAAACACCATCACCATCCATTACCTGATCATGACCTTCGTAGGGTTGATACATATTCAAGTTCTGAAGATCATGTGTGATACGACTGGTAGCAGTAAAATCCAAATACCAGTTCTCAAGAGGATGTAATGTAGAAGCAACATAGGCTTTACTTGATCCATCGGATGAATGATGAAAAAGTGTTGAAGAAGCAGATGGCTGAAAAGAAGAGTCCAATCGGTGCCAACACTTGAAAGCACTATGATTATTCTTGCCACAAATCTAACAGATGACCGAAGTAAAATTTGATCGTCCACCTCAGCGACCATGAGAAGAAAACCTACCACCTCGTGAATCAGTGCGCTCTCCTCTGTGAAAGTTGGTTCGATAAGTATTTCGAGAATCAGAATTCCGAGACTGTGATTGTAGACACCCCATTTTTGACCAACCTTAAGACTCAGACATCACCGATTGAGCGCTCGGTGATGTTGTATATTGTGCTCGTTCAGAAGCCTTAAAGTCTCGGCCGTGAGCCTTGCCTTCGGACTTCCGAACCCTTTCTATACTTGGCCTCAGTTTGCGAACCAGACTCAGTTTTCTCTATTTCTTTTCCCAGAGGGAGGGAGAGGTCTAGTAGATCATCTCTCGGTGGCCGCGGGCTACATTCCATGGTCGTAGGCCATTTTGGCCATTTCGGAGCCCGGTTCCCGATTTTCGGAGCCGTTAGGCCGAGTGCCTTAGTTCGGGACCACCTAACCACCTCCGTTTGCCCCGGTTCTGGGCATACATCTTATTTACTCCATTTTAAGGGACACTGAGGTCCGAGAGACCAACTTCGTGGTCGAACACCACTCCCAGTGCTTAACAGTCAGTTTTCGGGGCCCCGGGCTGCGCGTTTCGGCCCCCGAACCTTCATTCTGCATCGGTTTTCGTTCATTTTTGGCAGGGACCTCTGTTTCATCACTAGGAAGGTCGTAGAAGGGCGGGAGGCCAGTAATTACTCCAGCAACCAGTTATATTCCATCATCGCCCTCCGACGCCCGTTTTTCTCACTTCAAAGCCAATGTTGACCACCCTTGGGCCATTTTCTTCAACCCTAACCCCCATATTTGTGATGTACACATCTGGGAGGCCACCAATATTTGGTGGCCGGCTAGTAATTCATTTTGAACCTTTTGAACCCCTTTGAAAAGTGGGTTGTTCTTTCTCCTGGTTCACAGTTGCCAATTTTTGACCACAGGGTTGTGTTGAGAACACATGGGAGGCCACCAATCTGTGGTGGCCGGCCACTAATTTGACTTGGCCCTTTTGACCCTTGGCCGGCCGGCCATGGGGAGGGCCGGCCGGCCACCTGCAACCTCAATACCTGGCCGGCCAGCTTCCTTACACCTGGCATATCACAAAAATGCATTTTGTTTCCCCCTAGATTCTGTATTCGGGGGGGCAACTTTTGGAGGGAAACTTGGAGTGATTTCCCTCCCTTTTTTTTCCCCTCTTTCTCCCCCTCTTTGGCCTATATAACCAGCACCCCAGGTCTGGTTTTGGGGTTGGAAAATTTTGCCTTAAGCCTCTTGCATTGCCTCTCTCCCTCTCTACACTTCAACCATCAAAACATCCAAGTTCCTACACCATTTCTTCACCACCACCTAGCATCACACCACCACCTCCATTCCAGCCACTTGAAGCTGTCTTCCATAGCTGAGGAGCACCCAAACTTGGTCCAAGAAGTTGCTAAAGATTGGTCTACAAGGGTGAGTTACCATTTCCCTCTTTTTAGCTCATTTTTTGGCATGCTTTCTTAGCCCTTCTTGCTTGTACATTTGAGCTCCGGCCATAACTGAAGGTAGTGTTTTTTTGAGCTCTATTTCATGTTTCATGAAGGGCCTCTCACTGTTTGAGGCCCCCATTTTGCACTTGCTTCATTATCCCTCTTATATGCCTATTTCTTGTGTAGCATTTTAGGCTTATGTGTAATATGTTTTGAAGCATATTGTAAACTGTAAATAGGCTTATTTTGAGCCCTTATTCAACATTGTAGAAGGGTCCATTACTGTTTGAGTCCCCCATGTGCTACTTGCTTTGATGTCCATATTTTAGCCCCATTTTTGTATGATTTATTAGCCTATTGAGATCCTATTTTTGGACCTTGGTCCGAACTGAAAATGGACTTTTTTTGACCTCCTATCCATGTTTCATTAAGGGTCTATTGATGTTTGGAGCATCATTTGTATACTTTGTGTTGTAGCCCCTCTTTTAGGTCATATCTTGCATTGCATTTTGAGCATAGTTTTACACTGTTTTGGGCTCGGTCATTAACTGTAAAAGGTCATATTTTGGATCCCTCTTCAACATTGTTGAAGGGCCCTTACCTGTTTAGGACCAGCATGTATCAGTTGCTTCTTTATCTCCATTTTGGCCCTTATTTTGCATAGCATTTTGAGCATACTTGTATCTGTTTTGGGGGTTTTTCATAAACTGTAAAATATCATATTTTTGGCCCCTCTTCAATCTTGTATAAGGCTCCTTCTCTGTTCGGGGCCAGCATCTCTGAGTTGCTTCAATATCTTGCTTTCGGGGCCATTTTTGAATGCTAATTTAGCCCCATTTGTGCCCACTGTTTGGCCTTGCTTTAAACTGTAAACATGCTTTTTTTGGGTCTTCCTTGCTTCTGTCTTTACACTTCATGTTCGAATATTGCATGCATTGCATAGCTATAGGCCATTTCATGCGCCAAAATTCATGTTTCGGGACTCGTTCCATGCATCGGGTACCATTTTACCATGTTTCGGGGCTGTTTTACATCTCATTTTGCCTCTAAAATTTGCATGATAGTATGCCATATTCCATGTTTTGCTATGTCTTGTTAGAGTGGCATTCCGTGCCGTAGATTCGGTCCTCGGTTTGCGTGCACGCGTGCACACATCTCGAGTTGTCTCATTTTCATCTAATGGCCTCTTATGTGAGTGTGGCTGAGGTCCACTTGTGTTAGTGTAAGTCCATATCGCATTGTGTATGCCATTTCATTCCATAGCGTTGCGTATGCTAGGGTTGTATGTTAATGCATTGTGTATGCCATGTTACCTCGTGCATCGTGTATGCCATTTCATAGCATGTTGCATGTTAGGATGTATCTTAGTTTCATTTCATGCATTTCATGCATATTGCATTGTGTTCGGGATAGGAGTTAGCCCGAGCACGGGAAACGAGGTACGTTCTGTACTCCGAGTGATGGAACGTGTCTCAATTCCCTAGTCACCGACACTCCGGATCATCCATGATGGAATTAGATTTTGTTGTGTTTTCATGTGCATTCATTCCATATTGAATTGTGCAAATCGACTCCTCGACCATCATGCATCGAGATGCGTGATTGATGGCACGAGAATCGAGGCATGCATACATTTGTGAAAATACATTGCTATGCTCATTTTCTGCTCTTTGTTGTAGCAAAATCAAGAATCAGCAGTCTTCCGAGGCTTGGTGCGCTTTCCAAGAACAATTGCAAAACAGAGGCTAATTGGGGCATCCCAGTGGATTTCCGCGCAAGGCAGCCTAAACATACATCATTCATCAGAATCAAGGCAGTCCCTGGCTTGCATGCCAGTTTATCATTTTCTTAGTTAATTTGTAAATTAATTAGGAATTTGTACACACTTTGGACTATATTATTTGGACTGTACTATTCTTTTATTCGGGACTGTATATTTATTCGGACCCTCTGCGCGAGGGTGAGTGTGATGTATGTCTTCCAACCCCACGTCTTTCTTCCCTTTTATTTACCTGCTTATGATGGTTAGATTAGGGCATATTTCAATTAGCATACAGTATGATAGCATGTTTGCATTCATTCATCTGTTTTGCATGCACCGGGCTCGGCGCATCATACTAATTGCATTTGTATTTCAATTCCAAGTTGAATACATGTTAGCTGTAGCATTCCATATGCCATGTTTAGAATAGCCGAGCCTGCTATAGTTTGCATTTTTGCATGTATTGCATTAGGCATTTCTGTATACTTAGGATCATGTATGGATTTCTAATTAGCTTATGTTTTGGCTTGGAGTACTCGGTGAGTTTTTATGCTTTAGCATCCTTGCATGCGTGTGAGTGACTGCCATGAATAGCATGCTTACCATGAGACTAATTGCTTATGTGATATAACTACCTGAATGCCTATAGGTGAAGGTTGGGTTATTTGGATTGGAACAATACATTGACTATGTGTTTTAAGCCCACTAGATAGTGGCAAAACTATGTTTTCTAAGCCCACCCGAGGATGGCAAATCCACATCTTAGCCTACTTGCGAGTAGCACCATCAAACCATTTTCAAAAATAAACATGAAATGTTTTGTTCCAACTCGGGCGACCTGGTTTATACTTGTATGCTGTTCGCATCACATAGTAAACCTAGGCTAATAACCGGAATAAGAACACACAATGTTTTCAAAAATAGATATCATGGTTAGTAGAGGCCGATCTTTGATCGGGCAAGCGTGGGTGCTCACGAAGTGACCTTCCCCAATCGTACCCAAGTTCCCGAGCCGAGGCAACTTTGGTGATGACGGACACGTGGCCTTTGGCACCGAGTCAGGATTTCCTAAATTTCCCCAAAATAAAATATTTAGGTGGCAACTCTGTATCTAGCAAAGCAGTCCATGTTTGGCACTTCTTTCAAAAATCTGTTTTCTCAAAACAATTTGTCAGATTTGGACTCTTTGGTTCAAGATTAAGAACCGTGACAACAAATCGAGTCCGAAGTCAGAAGTAGGTCCCCACGAACCCTCTCTGATGATGAAGCGATAGAAGTAGAGTAAGCCATGTGGGAACCAGAAGAAGCTTTAGAAGTACTTTCAATATGAATAGCCTCAGAACAGAGAAGTGAAGATAAAACATCCATTGAAATTAGATCTGTTTTGGCTCTAATTGTAGTGTTAAATGCACTGTATTCTGTTGGAAAACCATTGAGAGTCAAGAGAACTAAATCCTCATCATCAATAGCAAATCCAGCCAAAGCCAATTGATCAGCAATATCCTTGACTTGTGCAAGATATTCCTCCATTGAGAAAGAAGTTTTGGTGATGTTATGCAGCTTATTCTTAAGCTGATGAATGTGTGATCTTGAAAGAGAGGTGAATCGCTTCTCAAGATTATACCAAACCTCAAAACTTGTTTTACAATGACATACAGAAGTAAAGATTGAAGGAGAAAGAGTTGCAGTGATATAACTCAGGAGGTGAGCATCAACAGTGTGCCAATGTGTGAATTCAGGATTCAAAACACTCACACCTTCTTTGTCGGTGATCATTTTAGAAGGAGGAACAAGAGATCCATTCACATATCCAAGCAGTCCAGTAGCACGAAGAATATTGAAGAGTTGATTTTTCCATACAATGAAATTGCTAACATCAAGCTTTACAGTGACAAATGCACTCAGATTTGAGACTAAAAGTTTTAGATTTGAAGGAAGTTGAAATGAAGAATCCATGGAAGCCATGGAAGGACCTTTGAGCTCGCTAAAGCATTCGATGCTCTGATACCATAAATAATATTTTGAATTTGAATCTATTCTCCTTATTCATTCATATGGAACTATTACAATTTATAGAGAAAATAGTTACAACTGTTAACTTAACTACAGTTAACATAACTATGATCCTAACTAAGAGAGGTTACATAACTAACTTCTTTAACAGTAATTAGTTAGAAGTTAGTTATGATAGATGAGAATTAATCTGATGCTGCTGCTGAGACTCGATGTACTCTGCTAAGACTTGATGTACACAATTGATATGTATTCTGCTAAGGCTTGATGTATACAATTGATTCATCGTGATGTTGCAGTAGCTAACTCATCTTCTTCTTGGTCTTGCAACAGAACTGTATTCTTATCAATAACTTTGCCTTTTTATTATTATTTTATTGGGTGTTTTTAGATTTTACACTGTGTTCTCTCATTGCAATATATGTTCTAGAAATGAAATAACTGTGTTTGGTAATAGTGCTTTTATTTTTTGAAAGAGTTAATTACTCAAACCGAATATGTGTTTCCAGTGTGGCAGTAATTCAAGTATAGTTTGTAGTTTATTTGGAATTCTTGGGGTTTGTTCAGAATTTCATGGGGCATTCTTCAAAAAAATTTCTAGAAAGTTGTATTTGTTGAATCGAATTCAAGCAGGATTGTATAATTTTTAGGATTGTATTTGTGAATGTGTGATTTCTGGGTTTTTGACTATTTATTCAATGCTTTGAGAGATGTGAGGTTTGTGTGATTTTTTTGGTTTATTATTGAGTCAGGAAACCCTTGAAAATGATGTTACATTTTTATCTCTTATGTTTTGATTGTAGTGCACGTTCGTGATAAATAAACATTTTCGTTCTTGGGTTTGAATCACACTTCAAACTTTTAAGTGGTTCTATCTTAACTGTTATGATGCTGAAAATTATGGTTCTATCTTAACTGCTATGGTTCCGAAAATTATCTCTGATGGTAGTGCCATTTTCTTTAATATCAATATTTAATGATGCTGAAAATGCTATTTGGTGCATGTCATATTCTGCCATTGATTAAACTCTGAGCTATTAGTAGTTCACAATTGGTGGCTTGTTGCTACTGAAAATGCTATTTGGTGCAAGTATGTCATATTCTGCCATTGATTAGACTCCCATTGATTAAACTCTGGGAACTCTTTGAGCTACATTATTATTAAAGTATTAGGAAATGGATGAGTATCCTATTATATGCTATCAATATGTTTTAACGAATCAAGACTACTCATGTGTAAAAGATATTTGATTGAAATGCATATCAACCCCACTTGCTGTAGCAAATAACTTACAAAAACATACACTGCTTGAGGAGGTTGGAAGGTACAATGAAATTCTTTTCAACATTGTGTATTTTTTCTATCCTGTTACTTTTTCTTTCTTCATCTGTTATTATATTATAGTAGTTGATGACAAACTATAGGGTCCTCAAGGATAAAGGAGTTTATATTCTAGTAATCATACCTTACTTTTTTATTCCACATCAGAAAAATTAATTGTTGTTTACATTTATCATTTTTCCTAAAATTATTATTTATTACAGCTTTGTAAATTAATGTTTTTAGCGTGATTGTAAAATTTTTTCATTTCTAAATTTTTAAAACTCACAGGGGCGTCGTTGCTAGAGATAGCTAGATCGATGGCGATTTTAGTCTCGATTCCGTTCACAGAGAGAGACAAAGAGAGAGAGAGAGAGAGAGAGAGAGAGGTCCAATCCAACAAAGCAAGGCTACAAAGAAAGAAGAAACGATGGTACTGGAAATAGACAAGTTGAGTTCTAACTTATATTCTAATTTTAACATTATTTATACCGTACTTTCAGGCACGAGCATATGCTAGTATATATATATATATATATAAGCACATAAAAAATCATTTATTTTGGTGATCCACAATAAAAATGACTTCATCATTGTGGAAAATGGGATTAAAATGTTTGTTAACATGCTAAGGTAACATCATTTTTTTCCAACTAGTCCAGCTCTGTTTAGTTGACTTTTTAAATTTTGTTTTTGAGAAAATTTCAGAAACTAATTTGGTGAAAAATAAATAAAAATAAAAGACACTCATTATTTTTATATAATTTTCCTTTCTTAGAAAGACATAATTTTTTTAAATTAAAAAGAATAAAAAAAAAATAAGTTCTGAAAACTTCTTCAAACTCTTTTTGGAATTGGTTAAAATTGGGCTAGACTAGTTACCCCAAGATGGCCCATATTGAGTGTTGCAAGTTTGCAACTTTGGGTTATTTTGGAAAATTGGTTAAAAATTGATTTTTTTGATTTTTTTTTTTAAATGTGTAAAAAAATAGAAAGTGATATAATTTAAAAAAGTCAAAAATTCAAAAAAACTAACTTTTAACTAACTTGCCAAAATAGGTCAACCGGGTCCAACTCAAGCCAACCCAAATAATTTTAACATTAATTTAATTTAAAATTTTTGTATGTAATCTATCGTTTCATTTTTAGTTTATATCTGGTATGTGTTGTATTAACTTGTTGTGTCAAAAAAAAAAAAAAAAAAAAAATTCGACTTTAATTAAAATTTTCAAGTGTATGTGAAATTAAATTTCTTTTTAATAAGTTAAATTTCATGACATTAGATGAAATTATGGAAAAGCAACCAAAAATTATTGGAAAGAGAGAGACAGGAGGGAGGGAATTCAAAAATCTTTAAGTGCTCATAGGATGGCATTATTTGATAGTCTCAAATCATTATGTAATATTATTTATATGGTGTTTAAATAAATTATATAGTTAAAAAATTTATGATGGGATATGTTGATCCGCCTTTTTAGTTAGAGATAAAATAAATAATAACCCATTTAAAATGTGTTGTATTGTAATTTCTTATTGACCAAAAATATCACATAAAGAAATACTAAAAATATCAAAAATTATCCTTATTGCTAATTCAAAATGTATCATATTTAGAATAATCATAGTTCATATATTTTAATTTTGAAGTATTTTTCTTGATGTGTTACATTGTTGTTACAATAATAACAGTAAAGCCTCCAACAAGAGAGTAGCTAAATCCAACAAAACCCCTCTTTTGTTGACCAGCCTCTCTCAGTAGTCAATATGTTTAGAAATAGAGATATTAATTACAGAATCTTATAGTCATTTATCTAGAAATACAGAATTGAAACATGGAATTGACACACAAAATAAATGAACCGAGGGATTTTTGAGAAGTGGGCCTTTGGCTCAGCAGGATGTAGCTCAATTGGTAGAAGTTCACTCTTACAATTGGGTCACAAATCTTATCCATTCATCTACTTTTTGTATCTAATTCTATGTTGCACTTTGTGTACTCCTAACATTGTTGATCAGTAAACAAGCGGTAGCTTGGTGAATTCTTAAGATAATTCACCGGAGAGCTGATTGTTTTGAAGCCGTACTCGCTTTAAGCTTTTGCAGTTACTCAAACTCTTTGGAATTTGGCCTTCAATGGAATTGGAGAAGAGTATGAGCTTAAAAAGCTGGCCGGATCCACAAACGCTTTCTGGGATTTTCCCGGTGAGGTTATTGGTAGATAGGTCTAAAACAGTGAGATTGTTTCGCTTTCCAAGATCTTTGGGTATTTTGCCGGAGAATTTATTTGACCATAATTGAAGGACTTGGAGATGAGGCAAAGAGGTTATAGCATTTGGAATTTTCCCAGTGAAATTGTTGGAAAACAGTTGAAGAATTTCCAAGTTTTGTAATTGATTTAAGAGTTCAGGAATTTCACCGGCTAGAAAATTTTCGCTTAGATCAAGCGAGATTAAGTTTTTTAGGCTAAAAATGGTGCGAGGAATGGGACCGGTGAGCTTGTTTAGGTAGAGGAAGAGGTACTGAAGATTGATGAGATTTCCAAGAGACGATGGAATTTCACCGGTGAGACTGTTATTCACAAGATCAAGATGATTCAATGAAGTGATTTCTCCAATGTCAATTGGAATTCCACCTGAGAGATTGTTGTGTCCCAAATAAATCCACTTCAAGCTCTTCAACATGCTTAATTCACGAGGAATTTCTCCGATTAATTGGTTTGCAGCCAAAGTCAAGAATTGCAAACCTGTAATATTTGATAAGGACTTCGGAATTATTCCCATCAAAACATTTCCACCAAGATCAAGATACTCAAGGCCCGAAAACAATCCAATTTCCTCGGGAATTTTATCTGAAAGCATGTTGTCTGAAAGATCCAACACTTGAAGCTGCGAATTTGAGCCTTTGGGCAGTGGACCGGTGAAATTATTGTTGCTAAGATTGAGATATCGCAGCGACAAACAAGAAGGAAAATTTATTGGAATTTCACCAAAGAGCTGATTACTTGAAAGATCGATGGTTTCAATATATGGGAGATGGAAAATTGATTCCGGGATTTTCCCAGATAAGTTCTTTCCAGAGAGCTCTATTTTGGCTACATGAGATGAATTGTCGCAGGCAATACCTTTCCATTGGCAAAAAGGGAGAGAAAGGTTCCAGTTGGAGAGGGACTGTAAAGGATCGTTCATCGAACTTTTGATGGATAATAAGAGCTCAAATTCATTGCCGGTGCACGAGCATGAGCTAAAGAACAAGAACATGAACACGAGCGATAATCTGCCTGTTTCAGCTCCATTTTTGGCCATCTTTAAACGAAGAAAGAGCACTATACAGTCGACATATAAGAAACCCTAGAAGACTTCATTCTGATAAAATACGATTGATCATTTTCTGTCACAAAATTAACAGATTTTTACTATCACACACCTTGGATCGGAAGCAAATGAAAAGATGATGATTAAACAAAAAACATATGCAATTAAAAACGAAAAGAAAAGAAAAGAAAAAGGTTCATTTTATTAAGAGTTTAATGCTGTGTTTGGTTAGAAGATTTGGAGAGGGATTTGGAAAGGGAAAGGGAAAAGGTGTGTGAAACTGTGTGAAATGTAGGTATATTTTATTGAAATTTCACCTAACTTTTCCCTTTCCCTATCCAATTCCCTCTCCAAATCCCCCAACCAAACACAGCGTAAAGGACTTCATTGATGAGAAGCAAATTACAAGGTACAAAACAAAGTTTTTTTGGATGAGAAGCAAAGTTTTCTGCCGATCAAAAAAAAAAATTGAAGGACTTGCAACTTTTTCATCAAAAAAAGGATTAAGTCAAAAGAATTTCACATCCTGCAATAACTTAAACATTAAGAATTATGTCAGTACAGCATAATTGAGATAAAAAAAAAAATATATATATATATATATACATACATAAATATTCACATTCATTTGTGAATATTTGTAAATGAATATAATTCAATAACAAAACTCAACACAATTATCTATTTTGTAATCGAATTTTGTGTATATAAAAGAATTGAAAAGTCTATATCAAATGTTTGTAACGTACCTAAATATCATGATTAGTGTTTTGAAATTAGAAGAGTGATGGAATGGTTTGTTGCATAAGAGAACAAAAACTTGGACTTGAGAGAGAAGAAAGAAGAGAGGAGGTTGTGAAGTGGTGAAGTGTGAGAGAGAGGAAGTTGGGGTCATGAAAGTTGGAGTTTTGATTGTATAAATAGAGAGGGAGGGTTTGAACGCAAGGAAGTGGACAGGGATTTGAGAGGTAATTACCAGAGTGCACCTCGACTCATGTTTGAACACCAACGGTTGAAAAAGAGAGAAGGCAAAGACAGAATGTTGTGGAAAAGACTGATTTTGTCGGATATTTTGGTTTGAAATGGTTTAAATAAGTGTATTTTTTTTATTTTTTATGAAATATAAGTTAGGTATAGGTTGAGTTTGAAGTGATATGGTAAAGAGGTGGTGTGATTTAAATAAGATGACGTAACTTAAATAAAATAGTAACTTTTTGACTTTTTAATTTTTTTAGGTTATGACAAACAAGGCTTTACTAAAATGCTCTTTTGATCGACTTTAGTTCAACAATAATAAAGAGGTCTAATTTTAGAACTTTGAAGAGAATTTTAGTGATGATAGAGAGCTCTATTTTAGAATTTTAAAGAGAATTCTAGTGATGTGGCAAGAGAAAAATAAAATATAAATATAAATACACATATCACATCACATATGGGCCATACTTTTTGTCATATCACTAGAACTCTCTTTAAGGTTTCAAAATTAAAACTCTCAATTTTTATTCCACTTTAGTTACAGTGTGTTGGATTTTCTGTAACTGTTGAAAATTTTGAAAAAAAAAAGAAGTTTATTAGATTTTTGAGGGATTGATAATATTAGTATAGCTGAGGTATTGGGCATATAAAGGATTCGTTTGGAAAGCCAATTTTTGGACTTTTTTGATTAAAATAGACACAAAAAATAAAATAGACTTTTTAACTTAATAAGACAAAATATCATATCTAACCTATAATCGTTACATTCTTTCTTTCACAAAAAAGTCAAAAAAACTAAAAGTCATTCCCAAACTAAGCTTTTTAGCCTCAAGTTACAATAGTCAAAAAAATTAAAAAGCTAAAAAACCAACTTACTTCCGAAACGAACCCAAAAAAGTCTCAAAGTACAAAAAGAAAAATAAAAGTAATATGAAATATAAGGCAACTACATTCAATAGTTAGTTTTTGAGATTTTTTTTATTTTTTTTTATTTCTTTTATTTTTAAATATGTGATATGATATCAGAATTGAAATACTTAGGAATAGATAGGTCGTGTGTTCTTATACAATCATATTTTAAAAAAAAAAAAAATTAATACAAATCTCATGTGGTAAACAGTGATGGAACTATGAAGGGACTAAGGGGCACATGTCTCCTCTCGGGTTTGGCAAATTTTTATTTATTTATTTATTATTATTATTTTGCATATAAGGAAAATAATTAACCAATAAAAAATTTATATAAAAATAATATTTATAATGATTTCTTAATGAAAATTTTCAAATTACAAAAATAATTATAGTTGTTTTGATTGAAAATGAAAACATTACAATAAACCATATTATTAAAAAAATTTAGTACAACAATGATATCAAATCATCACTTACATGTAAACATAGTTAACCCCATTATGAAAATGAGAAATTATTGAATTGTTAATTATATTTAACAAGTGTGATTAATCTTCTATGCATTATTTTACTATTGATTAGTGATATCATATATCGATGATAATATGATATCACTATTATTTATATATTATTATATAATCTATTATAAGACATACCAGATTCTTTTGTATTACCTATAATACACTAGTTACAAGTAACACCATATATTTTTAATTCTGATTTTTCACAAGGTCAATTGTAAAAAAAATAAAAAAATTTTATATTAAATATTTAAGATTTTATGCGTAATATTAATTTAAAAATTATTATCTATTGTTATTGATTATGACCAAAAAAATTTCAAAATTTTAATTAATAAATACCCCTTTTAAACTATTTTTCTGGCTCCACTGGTGGTAAGCACGATGGAATTTTGAAAATGAGGGAGATAGAGATTGGGGTGAGTGAGAGTGCATTAATTTTCGTATATAGAACACGATGTTTAGTATAAATCATGTGGTGACAACAATGGGTTTATGAAGAGTAGAAAGATGGTGGTTGTTGGTTACTGCCAGTAAAATGGATTATTTATCTTTGATTTTCACTAAGTTTTTTAGTTGAAGTTATCAATTTGATAAAATCAACACAAGGTAAGAATTTAAAATGAAAAAATTAATACGACTACACTATATAGATTAAATTTAAAAAAAAAAAAAAAAAAACATAAAAATAAAAACAAAAACAACTAGGCCTGTTTGGTAACACTTGCGTTTTCAGTTTATATTTATAAAAATTTTATAAACTGCTTTTTGTTTATTTTTAAAAAAACATAAACTACAAACGCGTTTAGTTTAGACAAAATGTTTAAAAAATTTTAAAAATATAAAAAAAAAAGTGAGAAATGGCAAGTGATGGCGGGTGGTGGGTGGTGACGAGTGGTGGCGGCAGAAGACGGTGGTGGAAAATGATGGCGGGTGGTGGTGGCGGAAGACGGTGGTAGAAAATGGTGGCAAGTGGTGGCTGATGGTGGCAGAAAACGGTGGTGGAAAGTGGTGGCAAGTGACAGGTGGGTGGGTGGGTGGTAGTGGCGGAAGACGGTAGTGGAAAGTGGTGGCAAGTGGTGGGTGGTGACAGCGGAAGACGGTGGTGGAAAGCCGTGACGGATGAGTGGATGGTTGTGGCAGGTGAGTGGTGGTGGATAAGTGGCGAGTGGTAGTGGTGAGTGGGTGGGTGACGGTAGCAGGTGGTGGGTGGTGGTGGCGGTGGCGGATGGGTGGTGGTGGGTGGTGGATGATGGTGGCAGGTGGGTGGTGAGTGGTGGTGGCGGGCGGATGAATGGTAGTGGTGGGTGGGTGGCAGGTGGATGGTAGTGGCGAATGAGTGGTGGCTAGGTGGTGGGTGGCGGGGGCGGCGGGGGGAGTGGTGGGTAGTGGTGGCGAGTGGGTGGCGGGTGGGTGGGGGGTGGTGGTGGTAGGTGGGTGGTGAGTGGTGGTAGCAGATGGTGGTGGGTGGTGGGTGGTAGATGGTGGTGGCGGAAGACGGTGGTGGAAAATAGTGGCGGGTGATGGCTAGTATTGGGTGGTAAAAAAAAAAAAAAAAAACTCAAAACTCAAAACGTAAACTCATTTTTTGAGTTTATATTTTTTAGTCAAATTTATAAACTGAGACCACTGATTTACAAATCAAAAATTTACCAAATAAATTTTTATTTAAATTTTTAAAATTTTTAAAAATATAAATTGAAAACATAAGTGTTATCAAACGGCACTAGTAATTGGTTCAAATAATATTCGGAAATTGATGGTGGAAACAAGCCACGATTAACTCAAGTTTAAAATCTAAGAGCATCTTCAACGGTGTACCAAATGTTTCACCAAATTTGAGTGAAAAATGAGTCATTTCCCTTAATTTGATACTTTGCGCTCCAACGGTTCAGCATCAAATTTGTTTCATCAAATTTGCGCCGGGCAACCGGTTGGTTGACCGGCCGGTCAACCGGTAACGGCAAAATTTTTTTTTTTTTTTTTTACCGGTTTGAACCCTTTTTTCTGAACTTTTTGAACTTTTGGGTGGTCGACCGGGTGGTCAACCGGCCGGTCGACCCACCTAGGCAAAAATTTTTTTTTTTTTTTGACTGGTTTGAACCTTTTCAGTGAACGGTCTGAACTTTTTTCGGGGCGACCGGTTGGTCACTCGGATGGTCAACCGGCTTCGTCTCCCCAACGGTCCGGAACAGTGATTTGGTGAAAAATTTCTTCTGTTATCAGTCTGGTGAAATGTTTGGTGAATTGTCGATTTGATATCGATTTGGTGCAACCGTTGGAGCACCAAACAGTAACTTTTTTACCAAATTTTAAATTTGATGCTGCGTTTGATGAATCGTTAAAGATGGTCTAAGCTTGGTTGTTAGACATGACAAACCAATCTTGTCTTTTTGACTTGATGTTTTTGAATCTCAATGAACCTTATTTAGCTTTTTACTCGAAAGGGTTTACCTGAACTTGCGTTTCTTTCAGGCAGTTTTGGAAAGTTTGGCAGCTGGTACAACTTAGATTCTTCTTGGCAACTAGAAAATAAATAATCTAAGAAAACCCTAATGATAAAACTCATCTCTAAAAAGAGAATTATCTTCCTAATGATTAAAGCCTCAAAACCAAAGGTAAATTGTTGTGCCAGTGAGTTGTCATTGATCGTGTAATATTAATTAATTAATTATTTATTTATGAGACAAAATTATGACCGCTTATTCATTCAAATTATTCAGATCATCTTCAACGGTTCACTAAATTTGACATCAAATTTGAAATTTGGTGAAAAAGTTACTGTTTGGAGCTCCAACGGTTTCACCAAATCGGTATCAAATCGAGAATTCACTAAACATTTCACCAAAGTGAGAACACGCCCAGATTTCAGCAAATTACTGTTTGTTACCGTTGGGGGAGAGGAATCGGTCGACCAGCCGGTTACCCCGCCAGTTGACTAACCGGTTGACCATTAAAAAATTCAAACAGTTCAAATTTATATGTTCAAACAATTCAAAAAAAAAAAAAAAAAAATTTTGCCTTACCGGTCGACCACTAAAGGGTTTAAACAGTTCAAAAAAAAGGTTCAAACAATTCAAAAATATATATATATATATATATATATTTTGCCCTTACCGGTCGACCAACTAGTTGTCCTAGCGTAGATTTGATGAAAGTTCACCGTTGGAGCCAGTGGTATCAAATTGAGAAAATCGTCTTGTTTTTCCTCAGATTTGATGAAAAAATAAGTTCATCGTTGGAGATGCTCTCATGCAAGTGCCTTCCTTTTTCTTTTTTTTTTCAAAAATATTTAAGAGCACTAAAAGTAAAAGCTCTAATGAGAGCTCTACTTATGTGGTAGTGGACCCCACTCATAAATGATTTGATGAACACTACTATAAACCACTAATTTGCTATCACTAATCCCACCACTATTGAGGTGGCAATTGAAAAAAAAAAAAAAAAAAGCACAAACACATTGTGGCAGTGGGTGAGATCCACTGCCACATCATTAGAGCCACCACTAATTAATGGTCTAAAGCATTTCTCATGATTTGATTTTTTTTTTTTTTTTTTTTTGTTCCATGCCACATCATTAATGTTATTGTTAGAGTTTCAAATTTAGACTTATGAATCATTGCTTCTTTTTTTTTTTCTTTTTTTTTTTTTTTCTTTTTTTCTGTTTTCTTTTTTATGCAGGCTAGCTGGGAATAAAAAAGAAGTTGGAATGAAGAGTAATTTTCAGGCAGAAATGAGGGGATAACTGGCAAAGCCAGCTGAGGGTAAAAAGCAATGTTCTTGAACCCCTTTTGTTTGGACACTTTATATAATTATCTTGGATTCTCCCGCTCTGTAGAGATTGAAAGAGACAGTATTTTCTTTCTATCAATATGTCACATTTTGTTTATCACTTTTAGGTTTTTGTTATTGACAATTTCTTTTGACAAAATTTTTTTTAATTGTAATTTTATTTGATCTTTTATTTCAGTGAGGCTATGAGTATTTAGATTCAAATTCAACCCGAATTGTGCCTATGCAGAGGAATTTGTGATCTCAATTCTATCTTGTTTGCCACTTCGCTGACTATGTCTGAGAGTTGTGTTTTTGCGCTTAAGCGAAACTTCTGAAGGGGTTACATCTCCGCTTGATCCTCGACATAGATGTCAATCTCCATAGATATTGATTTGAGATTATATATCAATTTTAACCAGTAAATAACAATTCCAATCAAACAATCTAAAACAAATCAACACAACAATTTTACGTAGAAAAACCACAATTGGAGTGCCTCCAATTGAAAAGCCACAGGCAAAAAACACAAAACAATCCACTAAAAAGACATAAAGGAATTATACAAGTATACTCATTATTACCTAGCGAATCCACATCCAAATCGAACTGGCCCCTTTTTGCCTCTTCCAGCCCCGTTTTCACCTCAGAATTGTCTTTCCTAACGTTGAATCCACAACGCCAATATCGAATCCATGACGATAAACCACTCCGAAATTCACCAAAGCTTCAAGCTCGAGTTCCACGAAATCCATTGAAGAACAACTTTATCTTTTGTGAATAAAATAAATTAAACAAACCCTTTGATATAATTTACTCAATTTATAATTAAACTCTTATAGATATCAAAGGAAACAAGTAAAGAAACTCCAGATGAAAATCTTAATACCCAAGAAGAAGATCCGGAAGTCAAACCGTAAAACCTGACTGAACCGCAGCTTTTATAGCAAACAGATTCACGATCTTCATTCAAGCGCAAGAATGGTCGTTCGAGCAGACTGACTAAAACGCATGTTTCAAGACAAGGATTTACGCTTGAGCGCAGTAAATGCAACTTGAGCACAAAAACACAACTCCCAGTATTTTTGCAAGTCAGTGAAACTTCTGAAATGCATAAATATATTTTTTTAAAATTTAAATTATTTTTTTCATATTTATTTTTATCAAACTAATTTTTATTTTTTTAAAAAAAATTACAAAACTATTTTTGGAAAGAAAACCAAAAAAAGCCATTGATTATATTGATCTATCTTTTAATAAAGTTAAAAAAAACCAAAACTAATGTAAATAGAGTGAATATACAAAAACAAACAAGATAAAACATGTATAACAGATATGACAACATTACTTTCATTTATATGATTAATAAATTTTTGATGAAAAATAACCAAGTGTTACAGGAATTAAAATTTTAAAAAAAGTTAATATAATTATGTTAAATTTGTGAGTCATATTATATTTATTTCAAAATTTCAAGATAAGTAAATATAATTTACCCTTTTTTTTTTTTTTTTTTTTTTTTTTTTTTTTTTTTTTTATACACAATCAGATGCATGATCCAAGAAAGAAATACAATCAATTTCTCCTTTTTTTTGGTGTTAATAATTGAGTATCTAAACCATTTTTTTTTTTTTTTTGTGTGGTAATAATTGAGTATCTAAACCAATTTATGAGTACTTTAATTAATTTCGAAACTTAAAATTAACCATCAGAATAACTCTAAAATAATTCAAAATCGAAAACTTAAATCTTATTCTCATGTCTTAGACTTACATCATCTGATCCAAGAAAATAATTTGCCACGCGCTGCTTATGTACATTAACCATATTGGAATATAATATTATAATCTTAAAGGGTTGAATTTCTCTATACTTAATCAGATTGGAGAGTATTGTCAATTTTGTAGGGGTTTATCACAGGTCTCGTTTCGATAATCCAAACCATTCAATGTGTAGAACTCATCAAGTATTATATGCCTATAAAAAATCACGTTGATTGGATATCGATAGCTATCTCATCCGGTCAAATTTTTGTCAACCGTTCATTTTTTCACCGTCTATTTTTTTATATAAAACTGATTTGATCACGTGACTTTCGATATTTGACCAACATGATTTTTTTACAAACACATAACACTCGACAAGTTTTACACATTGAACGGTTCATATTATTGAAACAGAACCCGTAGTGGGCCCCCACTAGCCTAACAATACCCTTATGTACGAGCACGAAATATTTTTCTCGTATAATCGTGTTGATCAAGTTTGCGCTCCTCCAAACGTCGTCGTTTTGCTGCCTGAAAACAAAAACGTGAGCTAATCAGTGGGTGTGTGCCGAAAACCCCTCCGATGCCTAAGTCAGCAAATTGACAATAGACAAAAAGCTCTGTGTATTCTAGAATAAGAATTAGGATACCTGTCCATAGATCCTGTCATGAGTTTTTATAGATTTTGCCTGACACAATCCTAGTAGGATTCCAACTCTCCTTATAAGAGTCCTCATAGGAATCACACACCCTACTCACTACCAACCAAGTGAGATGGTTTGCACAATCCTAGTAAGACTTAGCAGAGTCCTCCTAGGAGTCACACTCCTACTCACTACCAACCAAGTAAGATGGTTTTGCACAATTCTAGTAGGACTCTACTCTCCTTAGCAGAGTCCTTCTAGGAGTCTCAAGCCCAAGGATAATGATTATCCCTAAAACACCCTTATCACTGCAAGCCAAGTGAGATGGCTATTCCTTCATGCTCGGATATACATTCCTGACCGAGCTGCTTTATCTCGATCCCCTACCATTCGGACCGTGTGATTGGAAGCCGATCTATTGAATGGCACCCTGCCGAGTTATACATAGCTCGGCCCTCGTCATTGATGTTACCTCGGTTTGCTACAGAACTTCCTTTAAACAGCTAGGTCCAAGCCTCAGTGTCACAGCTGACCAGCCTGGCCCAAGACCAAGCTATCAGTCCCTATTCCGACCCATAGCCCGGCTCTTAGTGCGGCCTAATATTCAGAAACAATGCTTCCTAATTCGGCCCAATTTGGCTATACAAATTACCCTCTCAATTGTCCCTTAATTCCATATGTGAAGCATGATTGGGATAACTTTTCTCTAGCCGAGCTAAAAACGCTCAACTCTGCTGAATTAGAGAAGTTGTTCGGTCTCATAACTCGTTCAGTCCCAACAAGTCTTGTTAGTTGCTCAGTACGTCATTCTACTAATCTGGCATGTCTGATTCGACGTTACCCCAAGGACAGGTGGCATGTCCCCATTAGCCCCATTCTCCTGTTACAGTCGCCATGCAAAAATTTGAATAGCCCTTTTTTTTTGCCTTCAATGTATATATCCTTCGAGTTTGCAATCGTACGTCGAGTCGTTCTTTCTGTGTCTCGCCAAGCAGACTAACTCGGTTTACACTAACCCTGCCAACCTGCTTTGGCCGAGATAACCATCTCGGTCTAAGAATTCAAAAATTTGTTGGTCAAACCTGCCAACCTGCTTTGGTCGAGGTAACTATCATCCTTGCCAAAGAGTTCAAAATTTTGTTGGTTAAACCTGCTAACCTTCTGAAGCTTAGATCTTTATCTCGGCTAAAGAAGAAAAAGTGTTGGTTAAACTTGCCAACATTCTTGAGCCTAGATCCTTATCTCGGCTGAAGAATGAAAAGTGTTGGTCAAACCTGCTAACCTTGTTCAGCCTTGATCCTTATCTCGGCTGAAGAACAGGATATGTTTGGCCCAACCAAACTTCCGTCAGCCTAGATCCTTATCTCGGCTGATGGACTAAATGTTGGTCAAACTTGCTAACCTTCTTCAGCCTTGATCCTTATCTTGGCTGAAGAACAGGATATGTTTGGCCCAACCTGCCAAACTTCCGTCAGCCTAGATCCTTATCTCGACTGATGGACTAGATGTTGGTCAAACCTGCCAACCGCCTTTAGCCTAGATCCTGATCTCGGCTGAAGGGTGCAAAAAAGTTTTGTTGGTCAAACCTGCCAACCGCCTTTGCCCCCCAATTGTGCAAGGAGTCTAAAAAATTTTGTTGGTCAAACCTGCCAACCGCCTTTGCCCCCCAGTTGTGCAAGGAATTTAGAAAGTTTTGTTGGTCAAACCTGTCAACCGTCTTTGCCCCTCAGTTGTGCAAGGAATCTAGAAAGTTTTGTTGGTCAAACCAGCCAACCGCCTTTGCTCCCCAGTTGTGCAAGGAATCTAGAAAGAGTTGGTCAAACCTGCCAACCCACTTTGCCCTCAGTTGGGCAAAGATTTTTGCGTGGTCGGTTTTTCTTGTCCACCGTGTTAACTTTTGCAGGGGGTGTTTTTTCCGACATTGCTATTTGTATCGGACTCTGTCTTGATACGCATCCCATCTTCCTCGACCAAGATGTGTTGGTGCACTCTCTCCATCAAGGCTTCCATAGTAAGAGGCGGCGTCATTGTTGTTGAATCCCTTAATTTATTGTCAGTCGGCAAACCTCGTTTGTATTGCGCGATAGCTAAGTTTGTGTGGCAATCTCCAATCTGATTAAAAGTTTCCCAATACCGGTTATTGTAAGACCTCAATGTTTCCTTCTTGCCCATGTCTATGGAGAGAAGCTGGCCAATCTTCATTGGCATCTTGGTGTTTGTTCTGAATCTGGTCACAAATGCCTCCGCTCGTTGCGCCCATGAAGCTATACTACCTTCTGGCAACCTTTCAAACCATGTTAAACCCATGTCACCGAGGCTAGAAGGAAACATGATACACATTATAGCCTCGTTTCGCCGATACACGGCCATAACCTGGCGAAAGTGCATGTAGAGGTTTGACTTTCCCTTAAAAGTAGTGAATTTGGGTTGGTAAAAGCCTGAGGGTAATGGTGCGTTCTCTATCGCCGGAATAAACAGCGAGCTCTGCAACCTTGCTAACGCTTTGTCTATTGGTTCAAAGGCAAGGCGCGGCTCTGGCATTCTAACCTCGACACTCCCATGTGCTCTAAGAGCCAATCGTTGTAATGCGGAGACTCTGTGGGGGTCGCGAGCCTGAATGTCTTCTCTCCTTCGAGCCCTTTCTTCAAGCACTGTCCGCAAGTCCGCCGACCTAGGCAACTTCGTGTGCCTAGATGTCGTTTGATGTGAATGTGTAGGCCGATAGCTGCTTCATTCTGTGTAAGACCTTTCAGTCTTCATTCTCTCAGACTTGGAGTAACGAGTCTTGGAAGTCCTCGATTGTGTATGGCCTGACCTGAGGCTTCTACTTTCAGCTTGTGACGGTGTGACTTGCCTGTCACGATCTTTCAAGTGGCCAGAGTGCGTGTTGTCTTTTCATCTATCTTCTTCTGCCACCCCTTTGCTTTTTATCTGTCGCTTCATCGTCTCAATGTCTGCCACGATCCTTTTTATCAATTCGTCTTGCTTTCTTACGCGATCCTCCAGAACCTGAGGATCCATTCTCCGTCTCTATCTGTTAGGGCTTTGAGAGCGACAAGGACTCGAGCCCCGTCTTTCTCGTGTGTCTCTCCATGGGTTCCGTCGTTGGGGGTCTAATTCTGCCATAGGTGGGACAAAAGGTAATCATTTGCACCTCCCACCTCCCACCGGGGTCTGCCCATCAATGGCAGAATGTGGTAAGTCTTCGTTGTGCGCCATCGATCTCAATTAAAGAGGAAGCTTTGATCAAAATGTTTTGTTCTTTGTGTGTTTTCCCACAGACGGCGCCAATTGTACGAGGATGAAATATTCTTCTTGTATAATCCTGTTGATCAAGTTTGCGCTCCTCCAAACGTCGTCGCTTTGTTGCCTGAAAACACAAACGTGAGCTAGTCGGCAGGTGTGTGCCGGAAACCCCTCCGATGCCTAAGTCAGCAAATAGACAATAGACAAAAAGCTTTGTGTATTCTAGAATAAGAATTGGGACACCTGTCCATAGGTCCTGTCATGAGCTTTTATAGATTTTGTCTGACACAATCCTAGTAGGATTCCAACTCTCCTTATAAGAGTCCGCCTAGGAGCCACACACCCTACTCACTACCAACCAAGTGAGATGGTTTGCACAATCCTAGTAGGACTCTACTCTCGAGTCCTCCTAGGAGTCACACTCCTACTCACTACCAACCAAGTGAGATGGTTTTGCACAATCCTAGTAGGACTCTACTCTTCTTAGCAGAGTCCTCTTAGGAGTCTCAAACCCAAGGATAATGATTATCCCTAAAGCACTAAAGCACCCTCATCACTGCAAGTCAAGTGAGATGGCCACTCTCTCATGCTCGGATATATACTCCTGACCGAGTTGTCTTATCTCGGTCCCCTACCATTCGGACTGTGTGATTGGAAGCCGATCTATTGAATGGCACCCTGCCGAGTTATGCATAGCTCGGCCCTCGTCATTGATGTTACCTCGGTTTGCTATAGAACTTCCTTTAAACAGTTAGGTCCAAGCCTCAGTGTCACAGCTGACCAACTTGGCCCAAGACCGAGCTATCAGCCCCTATTCCGGCCCATAGCCCAGCTCTTAGTGCGGCCTAATATTCGGAAACAATACTTCCTAGCTTGGCCTAATATTCAGAAACAATGCTTTCTAGCTCGGCCCAATTCGACTATACAAATTACCCTCTCACCTCCAGTCCGATCACAGACTGAAGGGAAGCAAATCCCAATCTTAAACTATAGCTATTTTTTTTTTTTTTTCCACTCTAGTTTCTGGCCTATCTGTTTTTTTATATGAAGCGTGATCAAAATTAATGCTGATTCAATCCATCCATCGCCTTTGTAGATAATATTGAAAAGTTCATTTATGCCATTATACTGTAAAGTGCATTAGCATAAAAAACTAGGTTTAGTGCTAGACTTTGTACTTGTACTAATTAATTAGTTTGCACTTTTATTTTAATCAATTTTATTTTTATTCTTCTTAATTGTGTGAGCTATGCATAACATGGGCCAGACCCAACTTCATTGATTAAACCTAACTTCATTGATTAAAGGGTGGTCTGTCTTCTTAAAAATAGTAATATAATAGACTCAAAAAAAAAATTAAAAAAGTATTTAAAATTTAAAATGTGCAAATCAATTTAATTTAAGTGTGACTGATATTATATCAATAAATTTAAATTTATTGATTTTTTTTCTTCAAGTACATAGCATTCATGTTTTAAAAAACCTAAGGCTTTATAATTTCATTTTCTATAGTGGTCCAATGTGAACACTTACCCAAAACTTTATCAACACTTTTATTAATTAAATAAGGAATATTAACTGAGAATGGGAGATATGCTGCCTAATGCGTTAAAAAGGGTGCGAAACTAAATCTACTGTGATTTATGAATGTCGGGCAGAAGGGTCCACCAATGGATTTAACAAAAAAAATAAAAAAATTGATTGGTTTTTAGTTTGATGAGTCAAATTTAGCAGCACATGGCATTGTGATCAATATAATTTCTCAGATTGTTTATTGAATTCATTCCACAAATATGTAACACTACTTTGGCAACAGCTTGAATAATGTGTCGTAATTGGTGAAATTCAAGTATTGGGCTGCTCTATAATCCATATAAATGAATTGCACCGTTTAATCAGATCTATGGACTCATTATAGATCTTATTTTAATAACTTAAATCGTTCATCTTATTAGTTTTTGTATGTATAGATCATTCATAAAAAAAAAATAATAATAATAAAATCAAATTGATAGCCAAATGATTTATTATATTTATTTTTAAAAGCATATTTTTGTTTATTTTTTAAAAATAAGTATAATAAAATAATATGATTATAATTATTAAAAATCACAATAGTGAAATTCGTGATACATTTCAAGGGTCCAATTACATGGTGAGCCCCCATTAATGTAAGACTTATGACAAAAATATTATACAAATGATATGGCAAACGCAAATTGTGATTTTTATAAACAGAATATCAATTATTTTTATCATAATTTATAAGGATGTTACTGTCATATTATTTTTGCACTAAATTTTATACAAAATTTATAATTTTTCAATAAATAAATAGAGACAGCCCATGTTCACACAAAATAGTAGTTAGGCTGAGTTCATAACAATCATTACAAAGATAAAATTAAAGAAATTACTTAACCCAGCTCAATCCAATAGTCATCATAAAAAATCTAATAAATTCAATAATCACATAATACAACCCCACATTAAAGAGCTTCACGATTGTTGTCGTGATGAATCCATAATTTGCAAATTGAATTGAGAGAACAAATATTTGCAAATTGAATTGAGAGAACAAATAGAAATCAGATGATCAAATTCACATGAATATTTTTTTAGTATAGTGTATGGACGATGGTCCAATTGATGCACGCTTTCAACCCCTAAAGTGGAGCTGGCGAGTTGCACGTGTGCAAGACCCGTGCGCTATGTGGGACTTTGCAACAAAGTAGGGCTATATATCTATAGCTTTGATTAATATGCTACCAAAAACAAATAAAAGGATTTTGGGGATTGGGAAATTGGGACCATATTGCACTTAGGCCCCGTTTGGGGACTGACTAAATTAGTCAATTAGTTAAAAAGTTATTAAATTAGTCAAAAAGTCAATCACTTATACCAAAAAGTCAAAGATTCTCTTTTCTCTTTACTTTTTGCACATCTTTTCGTAATTAGCTAAAAAGTCATCCCAAACATATAAGTTTTTTTTACCTACCTTTTTAGCCAAATAACCAAAAAATTACTAAATTAGCTTGTTCCCAAACGAGGCCTTATTACCCTCCTTGTTAAACATCAGCTCCATGAATTAATTAAGGACCCCCTATATATATATATATAGGCCGGGTCATCATCAATGGGATAGGTCGGATTTATTCAATCCGTAATTATTGTGTCTACAATCCACATATTAATAGGATTTTTGAATTTTTACGGTACAGATCAAACTTATTTAAAAATAACAAATTATACTAACGGTTCTTATAGTTTGAGACTTGTGTCACTTTAATCTTTGACTTTTTAATTGTAACATATTTGATCTTGAATTTTCAATCTTGTTCCAAATAAGGACAATTGAAGTTATTATTGCTTAATTTTAAGGACAAAATCGTCAATTTGATAAAATATAAACTAATTTGATAAAATTAAATGTCAAAAAAATATTTAAATTTTTTTTAATATTATTTCTACACATTAAAGATAAAATTATGTAAAATTGATAAATCTTTTAGATATTTATTTATTTATTTATTTTACCAAATTAATTTTTATTATATGTTTGGATGATGATCATGTAATGGGCGGTTGTTTTTATTTTCATTAAATTAGTTTCTATTTTTCTAAAAGTCAAATATGGCGACAACTTTAGTATCATTATTAAATCAATCTATTGAATCAAAAATCAAAACTAAAAACATTTCATATATTAAATATACGATTACACATTAAAATTCTAACAACCTCCCATTACGTAATTATTATCCAAACACATAATAAAAATTAATTTGGTAAAAATAAATAAATAAATAAATGTCTAAAAGATTTATCAATTTTACATAATTTTATCTTTTGTGAGTAGAAATAATTTTTAAAAATTTTAAAATATTTTTTTGATATTTATTTTTGTCAAATTAGTTTATATTTTATCAAATTGACGATTTTGCCTTTAAAATTAAGCAATAATATCTTCAATTCTTCTTATTTGAAACAAGATTCAAAATTCAAGGTCAAATGTGTCATAATTGAAAAGTTAGAGACTAAAATGACACGAATACCAAACTATAGAGACTGTTAGTGTAATTCGCCATTTAAAAAATTAAAATCACTTTTCACCTATAACTCCAAATCTTATGGTCAAAATCAAACTGAATCGGGTTACACATTTTTTTATTAGACTTGTATTATTAAGTTCTACATATTTATTTTTCTTTTTTAATAATTCATATGATCAAATTAATTAAAACTATTAAAACAATCAAATTAAATTATAAATTCACCAATTAACAAATTATGATAATGTTATATATAAAAAGTTGAGAGTTAGGAAGACATCACTGGTCACTGTCAAATTCAATTTTAACAAATTATGTTTTGTGTATTTTTTGTTTTTAAATATAATTTATAAGGATAATATGGCTTGCCAAATGTTATTGTTTTTAAATAGAAAAATATTGATTTTAATGGATTAAAATTAAATTTAACAGTGTTATTTTTTTAATAATAATATTATTATTTTTTTTGGATGAGATAGTTTGAGTGGGGCTGATGGGGGTTGCATTTACCCATGCGAGCTTGTACGGGCCCGGTTCATGAGCAGGCTCGGGTTTCAAATATTTGTCTAAAGTCTTAAATCATCTTATATGGGATGGGACGGGATGGGACGGGCTGGACAGTCAAGAGAGTTAGGACGGGTTATGGAATGGATTGAACGGATTTGATAATATCAAATTTTTACCCGCGAGCCATTTGATGACCCTATATCTAGGCTTTGTTTTTTTCCACATCAAAAAAATTGGAAAGATTTTTTCTTGTAGAAATTATTTAGCAATGTTACCAGAATTCTATTAAATTGAACAATCAACTGGGCAAAAATTTTTAGTTAACACATACGTACAAATCCAATATCAACAAATACAACATTAATATAGGAAACAATTCTATAAAAAAAATGCTATATGTCTTAAATTTTCAACTAAATAAATGATCAAATGTCTCATATAGGTGTGGACCTCACATTTTTGTGAATCTCACTTGAGAGGGTAATTTATATTCATTATTGGGCCGAGCTAGGTGTTGGGCCGAGCTAGGTGTTGGGCCAAGGTCAGCTCAAGAGTGGGAGGTTCCTAGTAAGAAAGGAGAAGTATGGAGTAGTTCGGTTGCCGAATGAGCATCCGTAGCTCGGTCGTGGCAATGTCCAGGATGGTAGACCGGTCGAAAAGGCATACCGGTTCTTGTATGCTAAGCGTTTCGTGTTCGACACGTTCGAACTTCGTTAGTCCGGTTGGGTCACGCCCTAGTCGGTTGGGCTCTCTTATGGTTAGCTTCGATTCTGGCATGGGAAACCGAGGTAAGAGAGGTAAGAGCAAAGACCGGACTAGGGGTTACTTCGATTATAAGGTAATTCGCCATGACAAGAACCATCTCACTTGGTTTAAGCGGTGAGGAGGGTGTTGGAGGATAAGCATTATCTTAGAGTATGAATTCTAGGAGGACTCTATGCAAGGAGGGTAATCCTAGAAGGACTCTACCCATGGAGGAATGCTAGTCTTAGGAGGACTCTTCGCATGGAGAAGTTAGAGTCCTACTAGGACTGTGCCACGCGAAACCTATATAAGCTCACCAATATCACCTTTGGAGAGGTAACACAATTTTGCTTCCTGTACACCTACAGCTTTTGCCTTCTTGTCTTGCTTCTTGACTTAGGCATCGGAGGTTTCGGCACACCCGCCCGGCTCACGTTTGTGTTTTCAGGTGGTGGAACGACGACGTATAGAGGAACGCAGACTTGATCAACAGGATTATACGAGAAAGTATATTTCTTTCCCGTACAATTGGCGCCGTCTGTGGGAAGAACAGACAAGAACAACCTCTTGATCAAGCTTTCTCTTGAATATCAATGGCAAACAACGAAGAACTACCTCAGTCCGCCGTTGACGGACTAACTCCAGAAGGGGGGGCAAGGCGTGAAGGCCTACCCTTGGTCCCCCCCATGGCGAGCCTGGAACCACAAAGGCAAAATTCCAAGAGGGATGCGAGGGGACGAAGGAGGAATGGCAGCCCTCATCCCTCTCGTTCGCAAAGCCCAGAAAGACAAAGGCGCAGAGTTGATCCTCAAATTCTGGAGGATCGCGTCGAGAAAGCAAGACGAATCGATCCGTAAGATGGCGGCGGACATGGAGTCTCTGGCGCCGGATGAAAGGAAAAGAAGTGGCGGCAGGAGAGGCGTGGTAATAAGACGCCCTCGCCACTCGGAGGTCGGGTAGGAATTCTACACCCTCTCAACCAGAGGACGAAGCCTCGGGGCCAGGCGACCGCGCAGTATCTTCGGGACTCGTCCTCCAGTCTGAGCGAGGCTGAAAGGTCATACTGCGAGGAGTACCTATTGGCCCTCACATACGCATCATCTGAGGTCGAGACAGACGGAATTACCTAGGTCGTCACCTAAGGTCCATGTTGGAAGAAAAGCGCGATGGAAGGAGGGCGCCAGCGCGCGATCCCCACAGGTTCTGCCTTGCGGCGATTGGCTCCTCGAGCGCATGGAAGCGTCGAGGTTGGAATGCCAAGGCCGCGCACTTGGCATCTGAACCAACGGATAAGGCATTGGCGAGGCTGCAGACCTCACCATTCGTCGAAGATTGAGAACGCACCTTCCGAGCTTCCTATAGCCCAAGTTCACGGCGTATGAAGGAAAAAGCGGACCCTTACACCCATAAGCCACTTTCGCGGAGTTATGGTCGTATATCGGCGGAATGAGGCGTTGATGTGTATCCTATTCCCCTCAAGCCTCGGCGACCTAAACTTAACTTGGTTTGAGAAGCTTCGAGCGGCATAGCCTCCTGGCGCAATTAGCGGCGTTTGTAACTTCGGTTGAGAACAAACACAAAAACCCCGGTGGAGATCGACGGTTGCTCTCCATCGACATAGGCGACAAGGAGACCACGAGGTCTTACAACGATCGCTCTTGGGAGACATTCAACAGATTGAAGGCGCCCAACCAACCTCGCCATTCACTTGATACAAAAGAGGCCTTCGGTCGGGAATAGGTGAGGACTCTATCACCATGACTCGCCACTCACCATGGAGGCCACGATGGAGAGAGTGCATCGGCACATCGAGGTGGAAGAGGATGGCGCTTCGTGCCAAAAGCAAAAAAAGCGACCGCAACACCAGAGAAGAAGACCTCAGCAAAGGTCAATACGGTAGGTCGCCGAAACCAAAACAAACAGGGCAGACGGGACAATGATGAAGACCAAGACAAGAGATGGTTGAGAGTCCGCACCGCCATAACCACGGTGTTCAAAAAACCAATCTACCGTATACTTAGCGAGATTCGAGGCGAACCTTTCGTCAAGTGGCACCAAGCTAGGCGAGGCCTGAAGGACTATGATGGCAGATCGGTGCACCTTCCACAAGAAAAGGGGCACCGAGAACTGCGCCATTGAGGCAAATCTGGAAGAGTTGGTGGCGGCCGGGCCACTGGATAAATACATAGAAGGAGGCGCGGCCGGCCCCAGACCATAACCTCCCAATGGAATGCCAATCGACGCCCGCCACAAGGCACCATCAACGTAATCCATGGAGTCTTTGAACGAGAGCGAGTATGCGAGCTCGGAGGTTCAATCAAAAAGCGAAACACTTGAGAGAGGTGCTAAGCGCCCAACCCGATCGTCAAAGGGGAGACGAAGCCACAAACATCATGTCCTTTTCGGATAAAGACTTGGGCCAGAATATATTGCACCTAGCGATGCCTTGGTCACACTCTCCAGTCAAGGATTTTGGCGTCTGCGAATTCGATCGACCAAGGCGGCTAAATGCGAAATCATGTACTATGAAACCTTCAAGCAACTCAAGCTGCAAGACTAAGACTTGGCCCCTGCCGTATACCCTTTGTTTGGATTCAATTCTATCTTGAGTGGCGATCGGCAAAATCATCCTTCGGTCGAGGCGGGAAGTGTGGCCAAGCAAGAGTTACAGGTCTTTGAAAGTCCCCACCACCTACAACATCATCTTAGGCAGAACATGGCTACACGCCATGCGCTCGGTGGCATCCTCCTACCACCAAGTGATGAGGTTCCCCAACGACACCGGAATAATAGAAGAGGTATATGGGGACCAGATAATGTCCAAGCAGTGCTTCGTCGCAACGAATGGTAGCCGCGCTGCCAAAGGATATGTTCATTCGGTTGAAGAACCGGAGAGTAATGAACTATTCGCGGATGTTGGCAAAGCGGGTGATCAAAAGCGATGGAGGACTGGTAGAAGTCGAGAATAGATGAGAAGAACCGGAAAAGTTCTTCCTACTTGGATCGTCGTTGTCCAAAGACCGAGAGATTGGAAGTCTTGGAATTCGACCTCCAACATCAAGTGTTTGCTGGACCCCATACGACATGCCGCATTGATCCCAACTTCATTTGCCATCAACTCAATGTCCACCCTTCTGCTAGACCGGTCATCCAACGCACGCGCAGATCGGCACTCCACCACGCCGAGATAGTGGCGTAAGAGGTGGGTAACTTATTAGAAGCGAGGCGATTAGAGGTGCACTACCCGGTGGATCCCTAACACGAGTAGTGCCCAAGAAGAATGGGAAGTGGCGCGTTTGCGTCGACTATAAAAGCGTCAACAAAGCATGTCAAAAACGGTTTCCCCCGCCATGATAGATCAATTGGTGGACCTAATGGAGGACACTGCAGCTTAGCTTCCTTGACGCATCTGAGGCTACCATCGGATAGCCATGCACGAACCGGATCGAGAATGCGTCCTTCACCACTCCAAGAGGACTATATTGTTACAAAGTCATGCCCTTCGGCTGAAAGAATCTGAGGCGACGTTTGAAGAATGGTCACCAAGATGTTTGAGCCATTGTTAGGCGTAACAATGGAGGCTTACATTGACGACATGGTGGTCAAAAGCAAGAGTGAGTGACCATCTCAAGGACCTAAGCGAGATGTTCGAGATCTGAAAAAGCATAAGTTCCTATAGCAGCGTCGAAATGTGCTTTCGGAGTGGGATCAGGCAAATTCTTAGGTTTCCTGGTGACCAATCGAGGTATAGAGGCAGATCCTTCTCAGATCAAAGCAATTCAAGAGCTAGAGAGACCTAACTCAGTGAAACAAGTGCAGCATCTCACCGGCATGGCGGATTCATCGGCCGGTCTTGAGAATGCGCCCATTCTTCGGTCATTAAAAGCTAAGTTTGAGTGGGGACGAAGAATGCGACAAAGCTCGCGATCTGAAGGAGTACATGTCTTCTCCACCATTACTCGTTACCCATACAGGAAGAACTCTTCCTCTATTTGGCGATCTCTCGGCCTTGATAAGTGCGGTGTTGGTTCGGCGAATGAATCCAACACACCTATCTTCTATGTCGACAAGACATTCTTTGGAGCCAAACAAGGTACTTGCCTCTAGAGAAGTTAGCAGCCTTAATGATGGCCTCCGGGAAGTTGGCACACTACTTTCACGCCCACACCATTGTCGTCCTCACGCCTTTCCACTAAAAGCTTTATTTGAGAGGCGAACTTTTAGGGCGGATTTTGAAGTGGGCGATGGAGTTGGGACAATATGATGTGAAGTTCCAACCCGTAACCATGATAAAGGCCCAATCTTTGGCAGACTTCGTCGCAGAATTCACCCCTGGAGGTCACCAAGTCTGCCCAATCGACCTGACTGACACAACCAAACTAGGGATGGAGGTTGACGCCGGAATAGCGCAACCCCTAGTACAAGTTACTCAGTCAGAGCCCAAGGCAGACCAAAATAGAGAAGGCCAGGAGGAGGCCGACCTTACTGCACCAAGTCAAAACTCGCCAACATCTGAGGACTTGAGACCATCAGAAGACAAGGGGCAGACTGCAACTATGGACTCTGAAGAAGACATTAGCAACCTGGAAGACCCCAAGGCATCATCTGATCCCTCCACATGCTGGAAGTTGTTTGTTGGGGAGATGTGGAAGCTCTTTGTGGATGGGGCATCCAACCGACATGGCGCAGGACTTGGCATAGTCCTCATCTCTCCAGAAGGTCTAGTGGTGGAACAAGCGATCAACCTTGGCTTCCCAGCATCAAACAATGAAGCAGAGTACGAAGCGCTTCTTGCAGGACTCAAGTCAGCGGCCTACATGAAGGCCACCGAACTCATGGTCTACAGTGACTCGCAGTTGGTGGTGGATCAAAATTCTTGCGACTATGAAGCAAAGGACGACCGAATGGCTAAGTACCAAGACTTAGTCAGGACAGAGATCAAGAAGTTTGAAGTCGTCAGAATAGAACAAATTGGCCGGGAGGAGAATAGTAGAGCAGACGAACTAGCAGGCTTCGCCTCAATGGCAGATACCTCCATCCCACATCCTCTATTGATCGACTATCTGCCCAGACCAAGTATTGAAGACCCAGAAGCCGAAGAGGTATGTTGTGCGGAGTTAGGTCCTTCTTGGATGGATCCCATCATACTGTTCCTGAAAGACGGCACTCTACCAGAAGATAGGAAAGAAGCCAACAAAATCAGAGCCAAGTCGCAACGATTTTGGTTCTCTCCGTCCTTAGCTTTATACAAGAAGTTGTTTTCAGGGCCTTACTTAAGGTGTGTTCACCCCAGCAAGGTGGAAGCATTCTTGTTCGAAATACACGAAGGGGTTTGTGACAGCCATCAAGGAGGAAGATCATTGGCATACCGAGCTATTTTACAAGGGTATTGGTGGCCATACATGCAAGCGGATTCAGAGAAGTATGTCAAAAAATGCGAAAAGTGTCAGAAGTTTGCACATCAAATACATCAACCTGCCAGAGAACTCCTACCTCTCACTAGTCCGTGGCCTTTCGCAATGTGGGGCTTAGACATAGTGGGACCACTCCCAACAGCACCAGGCAACAGGAAGTTCTTTCTTGCGGCAACAGACTACTTCACAAAGTGGGTGGAAGCAGAAGCCTTGGCGTCAATCAAGGAGAAAGATGTGAAGAAGTTTGTCTGGCAGAACATCATTACTCGCTTTGGCATACCAAAAGCACTGATTTCAGACAACGGCACTCAGTTTGATGGCAGAATTTTCAGAAGCTTCTGTGAAGAGTACAAGATAGAGTTCTACAACTCCACACCGGCATATCCCCAAGCAAATGGACAGGCAGAGGCGTCGAACAAGGTAGTCTTGGATGGATTAAAGAAAAGGTTGGAAAAAGCCAAAGGCAAGTGGGCAGAAGAGCTCCCCCATGTTTTATGGGCTTATCGCACTACGCCACGGCGATCAACAGGAGAAACACCATTCTCCCTAGCATATGGCATGGAAGCAGTCATCCCATTAGAAGTTGGCCTTCCTACAATTCGGCGAAAATTTTGATCCAGACTTAAATGGCGAAGCAATAGCATTGGAACTTGACCTCATGGAAGAAAGGAGAGAAAAGGCATTGGTTCACATCGCTTCCTACCGGCAAGAATTGTCGAGAAATACAACAAAAGTGTTCATCCAAGACAATTCAAGATCGGCGATTGGGTACTTAAAGTTATGGGCAACACATTGGTCCCGAGGAGATGGCAAGTTAGGTCCTAACTAGGAAGGACCTTACAAAGTGGTTGGATTAGCGTGCAAGGGCATACCACTTGGAAGATAAGGCGGCAAAAGCAATTCCTAGGCCATGGAACACCGCCAACCTCAAGATATTTTATTTTTAGCTTTTTCTCTTTTTTTAGATGTGTAATTTTCAACTTTCTCAATAAAACAAATCGATCCTTTTAGTATATTTGTTTTCCATAGAAAGTAGTTTTAGCAAGTTCGTAAGCATTGTAAACATAGTTGGTAAGTAACCAACTATTAACCCTCCTAAGCCGAGGATCGGGATCCAAGCGGGGCGTTTGGTCGAATAACCAAACATTCTATTCTAAGTTTGGAAAAACCAACTTAGAGGTTGGTGGATTAAACCAACACTTAGCCAAAGTATGGGAATGGCTACTTAGAGGTTGGTGGATTAAACCAACACTTAGCCAAAGTATGGGAATGGCTATATAGAGGTTGGTGGATTAAACCAACTCTTTGTACTCTTGACCAAGTAAGTTATCTGCAATTTGAAGAGTGGTTATGGATTACACCAACTCTTGGTACTCTTCGGTAAGTAAGCTATCTTTTTGAAGAGTGGTTGGTCGGATTACACCAACTCTTTGTACTCTTGAAAAGTAAGTTATACCTGCATTTGAAGAGTGGTTGGTGGATTACAACTCTTGGTACTCTTCACCGGAAAGCTATATCTACTGAAAGAGTGGTTGGTATGGATTACACCAACTCTTTGTACTCTTGACAAGTAAGTTATACCTACCAAGAGTGGTTATCGATTACACCAACTCTTGGTACTCTTTAGAAAGTAAGCTATCTTAGAATTTGAAGAGTGGTTGGTGGATTAAACCAACTCTTTGTACTCTTGAGAAGTAAGTTACATCGGTGAAGAGTGGTTGGTCGATTAAACCAACTCTTTGAACTCTTGACCAAGTAAGTTATCTTGGTGAAGAGTGGTTAAACTGGATTAAACCAACTCTTTGTACTCTCGGTAGAAGTAAGTTATCTGCAATTTGAAGAGTGGTTGGTGGATTAAACCAACTCTTTGTACTCTTGACGAAGTAAGTTATCTGCATTGAAGAGTGGTTGTGGATTAAACCAACTCTTTGAACTCTTCACAAGTAAGTTATCTGCATTTGAAGAGTGGTTGGTGGATTGCAACTCTTGGTACTCTTCAAAAAGTAAGCTATCTTAAATGAAGAGTGGTTAATTTGGATTAAACCAACTCTTTGTACTCTTCAGCCGAAGTAAACTACATCGGCTGAAGAGTGGTTGGCTAGTAAGGTATATAGTCAACCGAGATCACAGTTGTGTAATCAAGTTCATGAAAAAGTAAACATACAAGCAGGCAAGTACACAACCGGAATGAAAGTTCAAAATTTTTTCATTCATTGAAGACAAAAGGAAGTACATTTGAGGGCCATAGCGATTCTGAACATCAAAACCGAAGTACGAAAAAGAAATAAATCTGTAAAAGCAGTCATCAAGGCGCGCATCGAGTTCGGGCGTCAAGCTCAACCGCTATTACTGGTGACCGGTTTGAGAAGCCGGTTTGGACCGTGGTGTCAACTGGTAGGTAGAGTTAGCCGGTATCTCGTTGATTAAATCCACGGTTGGTTCCAACCGAGTGATTGATTGTTTTGTTGATCGGTGTGGCCGGTCGAAGATGGCTCCTCATCATCTTCATCGTCGTCATCATCTTCATCATCTTCTTCGTCACCCGACGCCTCAAGGAATGCCTTTTGAAGATCGTCCGCATACTGCTTAAGTGAAGCCGGGAAAAAGTTCGGTGGAGCGTTGTAAGCATCGGTGTCAGGAGTGCAACCGAGCTTCTCCACCGCACTTCGCCAACCGCACTTGAAGAATAGGTCTTTTGCAGCGCCACATTGAAGGCCGTATGCATTTTCAGCCTTCTTGAATCCTTCCTTTCTGGCCTTTTTTACTTCGGCCTTCAGTTGGTCTATCTCGGCGTTTTGTTTGGTCTGCATCTGGGCCATCTCCCACAGGTAATAATCTTTTACCTCGGTCACGGCCTTTTGTTTATCACCTTCAGCCGAGGTAACCAACCGGTGACGTGATACCTCGGCCTCGTTCCGCCTTTGTTCTTGCCTGTGTTAGTTCGGTAGCTCGCCACGCTTCGTCTTTCATGGCCGCCTCGCGCTTTTAAGCTCCATCACCGCCGTGCAAGCGTGGTTTTCTGAAGAGCCTGCACAGAGTATGTAAGTTTTTGTTATTTCTTGACCGGACTGGAACTTGGCAAAATTTAAAGAAAAATAAAGCACAAAGATTGCTTACCACGATCATTGACTTGAGCGGACCGAGTGACTTGACCTCGGTGTTGAGCCTCTTGGAATGGTGCTCCATGTCTTTTGGAAGGCACACCTCTGCCAAGTTGAAGGCGAAGGTGGTCCTTATCCGAGACAACGAGTCATCCTCGTTGATAGCGGTTGTTGAAGACTAGAGGAGCCCTTGGGGTCTCAGACGGTTTGAGGACTCCTTGGGAGTTAATTTGGTAATGCTTCTGGTGGGTTTGGTGGCGAACACTCTCCTCTTCATCAACAAGTTGTGGCCGGTTTGTTCGGTCAAGACACGCTTGTTTGGCGGAGGCGAGAATTGCTGCGATGGAAGAGCCACCACGGCTTTGGGTTGATTAGGCGGATGTGGTACCTCGGTTGGGCTTGTTTTGAGCATGGCCCTCGATCTGTTTTCTTCGCCATCTCTTGTTCTGGGGTTAGTCGCTGGGGCGATTTCGGGCGAGTTGGGTCCGGTTCGTGGGTCTTCGAGGAGAAAATCTGTTACTCTTGCTTTTAAATCGGGAGTATGTAGGTCGGCTCAAAGTCAAGTTTTGCCCAACTTCTTTCTTTCACCGGTGAGTGTGTCTGGCGGTGTTGGGATAGTTGTAGATGGAGAAGATATGAGCTTTGTCGCAAAACAAAAGAAGACAAGTGTTAGTCGGTTTGCAGAGAAAGTAAAGTTCAAGGAAAGGCGAAATGAAAACGAAGTATGTATACCGGTCCCCTTTTTGTAATTTATTCTTTGGCACGGGATGCGGGCTTGAGGTCTTCAAAATTGCGAAACCGGAAGAAGTCGTCATCATTAACGTCTTTATCCGGTGTGTGCTTTATTATCTTTTCTCTACCTCGGCGCACTCTCAAATAGTAGCACCAGCCTTGGTTTTTGGATGCTATTGAGTACTGATGTAATATTTCGGCCAAACCAAGATTCAGACCGGTTTGTTGGTTTAGAGCATCTATGCCCATTATAATTCGGTATGTATTGGTGGATAGTTGAGTTGGGCAGAGTCTGGTCTGCCTAAGGAATTCGCATATTAGTGGTCGGATCGAATCTGAGTCGGTTTCTACTATAGATTGGAGGGTAAATGGGACAAAGCCCTCTTCGTCCCATGGGTCGACTCTGGTTCGCTAGTTCTAGATTTACATTTGGAATGTTGTATTGTTCTCGAAATCGGCTAGGCACTGGGGTTTCTACCAAGTGTCTGATTCCCATTTATTCTATAAGTTATGAAATAATTTATCTCGGTAGAAGGAGGCGTGCTCGATGGTCGGTCGGACGCCTGAGAGGAGTGCTGGACAGCCTAAGTCCGCAAAGTTGAAAAGCAAGTGTCAAGCACTGGATCAAAGACCGTCTTTGCAAAAATAAAAGCAAGAAAAGGTTGGTTTTACTTACTCTCTGAGGTGCTAAGCTATCTACATCGGCTTGTGAAAGGTTCTCGTTATCTTGGCTCGAAAAGGTTTGTGGTTATCTCGGTTTCACCTATAGTTTTTCTTACGGTTAGGCCTCGAGGGCATCTTTACGAGTTCGGTTTAGAAACTCAAAGGATGGCTTAGCCCGAGGCTTAGCTCGGTCGAGAGGCCTAGCTCGATGCAGTCAAAATACCTATCTCAAGTCAGTTTTAATTTCGGCTAAGGTGAATCGGATGCTTTCTCATTAAAACTACTGTGTTATCTACAAGTACTAGCACGGTTCTAGTTCACCTAGACAGCACAAACAGTTCCTAGTTCGGTTGGATGCATTTTTATGGATCAAATGATTGTTCTACCAGCAGTTCATAAAGTTCATAGTATTTGTGTGAGGTTCTTTTCAGAAACATAACATGCAAAGTGTTTTGTGAAAACACACAGAAACATACTACTGTGAATCAAACGGAAGCAAAAAACAGGTAGATGAAAGTAGGTTTGTGCACTTACCAAGAGGAAGAAGAGTGAGATGGAGGCGGAGGCAGCAACAACACGAGCAGGTGCGAAGTCTGAAGAACACAAAGAGAGCAAGAAAACGAGGAGAGTGAAAATGAGCAGTCTGAGTAGGAATAGCGGTGGAAGGGTTGGTTTTGTGTAAAAGCTATTTTGGAGGAAGCTGTTCAAATATTACGAAACACGAGGGCGGTAGCGCAATTTGCAGAGATCCAATCGAGGTTGCCACGTGTCATGGAATCTTGAGCGATTGATTTCGAAGAGTGAAGAGACGTCTTGACCGGACGTCTTGATCTGACCCCAGATTAGCTGGGGTGGGAACGTTAACAGGTGTCAGTTCGGGTGGAGCGGCTAAGCAGTCGTTAGCTCGGTTGGGAAAGCTAAAAGGTCTCGGTTAATTTGGGAGGCTAGCGATTGTTAGCTCGGTTGGAAAGGCTCGAAAGGTTTTAGCTCGGCTGGAGATGTTAGAACTCTATCTCGGTTGTTACATGGGTAATCCCTATCATGCTTCGCAGATGGAATTAAGGGGCAATTGAGAGGGTAATTTATATTCATTATTGGGCCGAGCTAGGTGTTGGGCGAGCTAGGTGTTGGGCCAAGGTCTCAAGAGTGGGAGGTTCCTAGTAAGAAAGGAGAAGTATGGAGTAGTTCGGTTGCGAATGAGCATCCGTAGCTTCGATCGTGGCAATGTCGGGATGGTAGACGGTCGAAAAAGGCATACTGGGTTCTTGTATGCTAAGCGGTCGTGTTCGACACCGGTTCGGACTTCGTTAGTCGGTTGGGTCACGCCCTAGTCGGTTGGGCTCTCTTATGGTTAGCTCGATTCTGGCATGGGAAACCGAGGTAAGAGAGGTAAGAGCAAAGACCGGACTAGGGGTTACTTCGGTTATAAGGTAATTCGGCCATGACAAGAACCATCTCACTTGGTTTAAGCAGTGAGGAGGGTGTTGGAGGATAAGCATTATCTTCCGAGAGTATGAATTCTAGGAGGACTCTATGCAAGGAGGGGTAATCCTAGAAGGACTCTACACATGGAGGAATGCTAGTCTTAGGAGGACTCTTCGCATGGAGAAGTTAGAGTCCTACTAGGACTGTGCCACGCGAAACCTATATAAGCTCACCAATATCACCTTTGGAGAGGTAACACAATTTTGCTTCCTGAACACTTAGAGCTTTTGCCTTCTTGTCTTGCTTACTGACTTAGGCATCGGAGAGGTTTCCGGCACACACCCGCCGGCCAGCTCACGTTTGTGTTTTCAGGTGGTGGAACGACGACGTATAGAGGAACGCAGACTTGATCAACAGGATTATACGAGAAAGTATATTTCTTTCCCGTACATCACTCATGTAAAACATTTGATCATTTATTTAGTAAAATATTTGGTATCTCTAGCATTACCCGTCCCATAATAGGTAAAAATTATCTAGTCTTATCGAAACACCACATGTTTATGTTTACAGAAATGATAAATTCTTCTAATTTAGAAGCTCTAAAAGAACACTGAAATGTAGAAAAAAAAAAAAAAAAAAAAAAAACAACAACAACAACAACAACTAAGGCCAAAACATCACATCACATGGGACCCGCACACCAATTAAAAATATTAAAACTCTTAATTTAGAACTCCCAATCTTTTTTCTTATGTTTATGTGCCCATCAAATAATATCTAATAATATTTTGTTATTTCCCTTTATAATTTCTATTTTTTTAGGCTTTGTAAGTACATAGCCTTGCTATACTTGATCCAGTGAGTAATATTAACTACTAGTTTCGACAAATTTCTTATTCTTAAAAAAGAAATTATGATGTTATCATGCGATATTATCACTAATTTAGTCACTTTGGAAAGTGAGATTTTAGCCTAATTCAGGTTAAAATTCACAAAAAGGCAAAATATAAAAAAAATTATCACTGACTAGATGAGTGGTAAGATTTATTAATTTAAAATAGAAGTAAATAAATAAAATAATTAATATATTTTTTAAAAAAAAACATGATTATTATTACATTATTGTCTTTGTATCTCTCTATCTCTCCAGTTGTGTCTCAAGATTCTTATATTTTGAAATGGCTAATGCCACCTTTATACTCTTCAATCTCAAGCAAAAACACTCATCATTATAATTTATAATTGGTAGAATATTATTGAAACAACATTTTGATTGATTTTTTTTTGTAACGTTTTTTTATAAATCATTTTCAATTTACACTACGTTATACAAATTGACTTTTATAGTAATTTTTGTTGACCTTTATTTATTTATTTTATAAAAAACATATTTTTAAGTTCTGCATGATTTTTTTTAGATGGTTGGCCTTACGTTCAAAATTAAAAAGATTTGAAAAAATATTAGCTAAAGACAAATAAATAAATAATTTTTTTCAGTGAGATTACAAACTTACTCAAAATATGTCAAATAGAAAGAGGAATGAATTTTGAAGATAAAAGATGTCTAATGCTGTTAGACATATATACATAGAAAAGAAAGTGACAAGCGATATGATGTTAATAGATTGGTAAATTAAATTATAATCGAAATTGTTTCATCAATTCAAATTCTGAATTTATGACTACTTATTGTCTCAAAAAATAACTATGTAGGCCACTAGGACAATTGATCTTTTCAGTTTAGTAAAATTAATGCGGCATAGAAAAAAAAAAAAAAAAAAAAAAAGAGAAAAGTTAGGCATCATGAAATTTTTTTCAAGAAAATGATCATGAAAGAGTTATGATCTTTGGATTACCTTGATTAGTGTGTGGTGCTTTATTTTAAGTGTAATTCAAGAATTACAAAACTTTCATGATTATTTTTATGAAAAATTCTTCATAATACCTAACATTACTGAGAAAAAAAGTGTGTTGAATGGCTTTATGTTAGATTAATGGTCGTGCGCCCACTTTAATAGAGCCCACAATCTCTTCTTGCTCGAAGGAATATACAGCGTGTGATCTTTGTCGCCCCTCCCTCCCCGGCATGCTTTCTCCCTTCTCCATTTTCTATGGTTTCTCCCCCTCCCCTTCTTCTGCATTTAGGGGTGTAACTTGGCCAGGTTCGTCGAGTTAGAAAGTTGTCCAAATTAAGTCTAAGTTGTGTTGAGACCTGTTCAAGTCCGAATTGTAATTCGAGGTTGTCTGCTCAAACTCGACCCGAGTTAAACCCGAATTACTTGAATTGTAAATGAATTTCAATTTTTTTTTTTTGGCAGCTACATTATTAAATTATTAAAATTTGACTCTATTTACAGTTTTTTTTTAAATAAAAAATTATTAATACTATCAAAACAAATAATTTATATAATGTAAGAGAAATATCACTATAGTAGTCCTTACAATTTATGAGTGAAAATAAAAAGAAAAAAAATAAGATTTTATATTATTTATATATATATAATATATATTCAATATGATTTAATAATAAAAATTACTTTAATATCATGTAATGGCTAAATATATATATATATATATATTTAATATCTTTATATATCTATGTATGTATAATTCGGGCTTCTGAATTTTTACCCAAACCCGTATTGAATTTGAAAATATTTTTTTCAAGCTTTAAAAAAATTCAGACTAGACTCGAGTTGTTCGGGTTGAGCCCGCCCAAATTGCACCCTATATGCATCACACTATAATATGTTTATATATATAAAGTTGAGATGAACCAAACATAGAATATCTGTTTTGTTTAATGTACATACTTATTTATTAAAAAAATGTTATATATCCCAGCATAATAATGTTAATTAATTATATTATATTTATCATCTCATAAATATAATATACTAATAAAAATATGGTAAATCTAGCATTACTTTGTATATGATGCGTGTCACAATCAGAACAAATTTGATCCTTACATTTGCAATTTTAAACATTTTTTTTCTTCTAAAGGAATTGGATTATCTTAAATATGATTTTGAGTTCATTACTTTGAAAATAAATGTAATCTAATTATATGGTTACGATTTTCGATCAATCTAATTTATTATATTATTATAGCGTATAAGAGTTTTAGAGACCAAATGTTTTGGTCTCTAAAAATGAAAATTTTGTTACAAAAGACATTTAGGGACTAATTTTTATCGTCATGAGGATAGTCGCTAATGGGTCGTCCCGAAAAGTAAAAAACAAAGCCTTTAGCGACAAAATTTTGAAAATGTCACTAATAAATAGACTTTTGTGGACAAATTAATTTAGTCTCAAAATGGTTTATTTTTTGAGACAAAAAATTTGGTCTCAAAAGGATAATAATTCATCACTAATGTCTAATTTTCGTTACTAAAAATATAATAACGATACTTTTCACAACATAAATATTTGATTCCTAAAAAATAATTTTATCCTTAATTTTTGATCTTTAAAATTTTAATTTTTTTATAATATATGAATAATCTATTCAAAGAACATTCCAAGTGGACAATTAGAATTATCATGTGGTAATCCTATTCAAACCTAACAAACCCGTCCAATTGATCAAGTTAATTGGGGAAAATCATCATTTTCTAAATACTTTTTCTTAACATTATTTTTTAATTTATGTGTGCGTGTGAATGTGTGATTGTTCCACTACATTCACTCATTAAATTAAAGAGGGCATTAGAAATGTATGACAATGACCCTAATTGCATTTTGTTAAATTTATTGGGGAATTAAAGGGACAAATGGGAGCCTGAGATGAGCCAGAAAAGCAACAAAAATGTATAGATTTTGATAAGCTTGAAAAGAACTAAACCCCTGATTAGTTCAGCCCATTCAAACATACAGTCAAATCAATCATTAGATTTGAATCATTTTTAACTTTAACTCCAAACTTAAAATATGGATTCAATCCAATCCACACATGTACATGTACTCGCTTTAACAGCTCACCCCGTATGTCTCACATCACATGTCATATGTGACCGAATATGTTTATAGCGGATTTTTTTGGTAAATTATAATGGAAAATGTATGAGACCCCAGTGGGGTCATGGGGGTGGTACGGAGGAGAAGGTGATTGGCTGAAAAAAAAAAAATTATTTTTTTTTTTTTTTGAATTTCGGCGAATGGGACGGCGCCACCTCACTGGGGGTTGACCCCAGTGGGAATCTGAAGCACGGCCCAATTACAATGCCTCTTTTTGGTTTGATTTTTATTATTATTTTTTCAATTTAGAACATAATTCGGTGAAAAAAAAAAAAATTGATCATTCTCTTATAGTTTTATCTTTTTGAAATGCATAATTAATTTTTAAAAAATTTAAATTATTTTTTTAATATTTATTTTTATCAAACTAATTATTATTTTAAAAAAAATTAAAAAACTGTTTCTGAAAAGAAAACCAAAAAAAGCCATTGATTATATTGATTTATCTTTTAATAAAGTTAAAGAAACCAAAACTAATGTAAAGAGAGTAAATATACAAAAATAAATAAAATAAAAACATGTATAATAGATATGACAATATTATTTTTTCATTTATATGACTAATAAATTTTTGATGAAAAATAACCAAGTGTTATAGGAATTAAAATTTTAAAGAAGCTCAATGTAATTATGTCAAATTTGTGAGTTATATTATATTTATTTCAAATTTCATGAGAAGTTAATATAATTTACCTTTTTTTTTTGTACACTATATTTGACACCACTACAAGAAAAATCACCTTTAGCAAAAGTCGACTTTTTAGTTTCTCCGACTAAAATTTTTAGTCGCCACTTTTGTCGCGAATACATGGTCGCCGGAGGTATTGGCGACTAAAACTTTTTTAGTCGGCAAAAAACAGGTCTTTAGCGACCAAAGCTTTAGTCGCCAATAGTGATTTACACTTTTGAAAATCATACATTTAGCGACTAATCCTTTAGTCGCCAATACTCACTGAATCGCCGACTACACAGTTTAGTCGCCAAAATAAAGACTTTTGGCAAGTAATAATTTTAGTCGCCAAAGGTGCTTCCGTGAAAAAAAAAAAAAAAAATACCAACTTTTTTGCTTTTTCTGAGATTCGAACCACCAACATGTCCCACATTCTAAACCTTTAGCAACACAATTCCTCCACTATGCCACTACAACACCACATCAATATATATGCAATATATATTATTTATATAGTATATTGACCCGTATTAATATAAAACTATATATATATAAATATAATTATTTTTATTCAATATAATTTATGTAAAAAATAAATTATTTACTAAAAAAAAAATTGAGGCCACTTTTGGCGACTAAATCCATTATTTAGTTGCCAATTCTATAATTTTGGACTACTAATTATTTGTTAGTCGCTAAAAAATAAGTTCCGCCTAAAAATAAACAGTTTTGGCGACTAAACCTGTTTTTAGTCGCCAAAAAGTGCCCTTTTGGCTACTAAACTGAATTTTAGTCGCCAAAAAGCTTCACTTTCAGCGACCAAACTGTTTTTAGTCGCCAAAACATGTATAATCGGTGACCAAACTGTTTTTTAGTCGAAAAAACCTATACTTTTGGCTACTAAAAAACCTTTAGTTGGTAAAACCCATCAAATCGGCGACTAAATTGATTTTTAGTCGCTAATAACTATACATTTGGCTACTAAATTGTTTTAGTTGCCAAAAGTGTTCACTTTTGACTACTAATTCCATTTTAGTCACCGAAAATGGCACTTTCAGCGACGAAAATAATTTTTTTAGTCGCCATTTCAGCATTTTCTTGTAGTGCACTAGTAAGATGCATGATCCAAGAAAGAAATACAATCAAGTTCTCTTTATTTTTTTTTATAATTGAGTGTTTAAACCAATTTATGAGTACCTTAACTAATTTTGAAACTTGAAATTAACAATCAGATAAACTTTCAATAACTCTTAAATAATTCAAAATCAAAAACTTAAATCTTATTCTCATGTCTTAGACTCAAATCATCTGATCCAAGAAAATGCATGATCCAAGAAAGAAATACAATCAATTTCTCTTTATTATTATTTTTTTATTATAATTGAGTGCTTAAACCAATTTATGAGTACCTTAACTAATTTTGAAACTTGAAATTAACAATCAGATAAACTTTCAATAACTCTTAAATAATTCAAAATCAAAGACTTAAATCTTATTCTCATGTCTTAGACTCACACCATCTGATCCAAGAAAATAATTTGCCACGCACTGTTTATGTGCTTGTACAGCAACAACCGCATTAACCATAGTGGAATATAATATTATAATCTTAAAGGGTAGGCTTCTCTCCAATCTGATCAATCTTAAAGGGTGGGCTTCTCTCCAATCCGTGATCGGATTGGAGAGTATTGTTGAGTCTGCAAAGACCTACCATGGGTTCTGTTTTGATAATTCGAACCGTTCAATGTGTAGATCTCGTTGAGTACTATATGACTATAAAAAATCACGTTGATCGGATATCGGTAGCTCTCTCATCGGATTAGATTTCTGTCAATCATTTATTTTTCATCGTCCTTTTTTTTATACAAAATTGATTAGATCACGTAGCTATCGATATCCGATCAACGTGATTTTTTACAAGCGTGTAGTACTTGATGAGTTCTATATATTAAAACGGTTCAGATTATCGAAACAAGATCCATGATAGGCCTTCCTAAGTCCAACAGTACCCTCCAGCTGGAGGGAGCCAGCCCCAATCTTAAACTACTGCTATTATTTTTTTTTTTTCCCACTCTAGTTTTTGGCCTATCTGTCTTTATATGAAGCATGATCAAAATTAATGCTGATTCAATCCATCCATCCCCTTTGTAGATAATATTGAAAAGTTCATTTATGCCATTATACTGTAAAGTGCATTAGCATCAAAAACTAGGTTTAGTGCTAGACTTTGCACTTGTACTAATTAATTAGTTTGCACTTTTATTTTAATCAATTTTATTTTTGTTCTTCTTAATTGTGTGAGGTATGCATGACATGGACCAGACCCAACTTCATTGATTAAAAGGTGGTCTATCTTCTTAAAAATAGTAATACAATAGACTCATAAAAAAAATTAAAAAAGTATTTAAAATTTAAAATGTGCAGATCAATTTAATTTAAATGTGACTGATATTATATCAATAAATTTAAATTTATTGATGTTTTTTTTTTTTTTTTTTTCAAGTACATAACATGTGTGTTTTAAAAAATCTAAGGCTTTATAATTTCATTTTCTATAGTGGTCCAATGTGAACACTTACCCAAAACTTTATCAACACTTTTATTAATTAAACAAGGAATATTAACTGAGAATGGGAGATATGCTGCCTAATGTGTTAAAAAGGGAAGGAAACTAAATCTACTGCGATTTATGAATGTCGGGCATAAGGGTCCACTAATGGGTTTAAAAAAATAAATAAATAAAAAATTGGATTGGTTTTTAGTTTGATGAGTCAAATTTAGCATTGTGATCAATATAATTTCTCAGGTTGTTTATTGAATTCATTCCACAAACATGTAACACTACTTTAGGACAGGTAATTTAATAGATTGGGAATAATTGGCAACAACTTGAATAATGTGTCATAATTAGTGAAATTCACGTATTGGGTTTCTCTAGAGTCCACATAAGTGAATTGGACCGTTTAGTTGGATCTTTGGGCTCACCATAAACTTTCTTTTAGTAATCTAAATCGTTCATCTTATTAGGCTTTGTGTCTATAGATTATCTATAAAAAAATAAAAAAATAAAATCAAATTGATAGCCAAATGCTTTATTAAATTCATTTTTAAAAGCATAGTTTTGTTTATTTTTTAAAAACAAATATAATAAAATTATGTGTCTATAATTATTAAAAATCATTATAGTGAAATTCGTGATACAACTTAAGGGTCCAATTACATGGTGAGCCTCCTTAATGTAAGACTTAGCAGAGTGTGACAAAAATATTATACAAAATGATATGGTAAATGCAAATTGTGATTTTTTTATTTATTTATTTAGAAACAAAATACCAACCATTTTTATCGTAATTTATAAGGATATCATTGTCCCATTATTCTTGTACTAAATTTTGTACGAAATTTAAAATTTTCCAATAAATAAATAGAGACCGCACATATTCGCTCAGTAAGACCGAGTTCATAACAATCATCACAAAGATAAAATTCAAAGAAATAACTTAACCCAACTTAACCCAATAATCATCATAAAAAATCTAATGAATCCAACAATCACATAATACAACCCCACATTAAGAGCTTCACGAAAACGTCGTTGTCATGATGAATCCACAATTTGCAAATTGAATTGAGAGAACAAATAGAAATCAGATGATCAAATTCACATGAGTTTCTTTTAGTAAAGTGTATGGACCATGGTCCAAATGATGCACGCTTTCAAGCCCTAAAGTGGAGCTGGCGAATTGCACGTGTGCACGGCCCGTGTGCTCTGTGGGACTTTGCAACAAAGTAGGGCTATATAGATATAGCTTTGATTAATATGCTACCAAAAACAAATAAAAGGATTTTGGGGATTGGGAAATTGGGGCCATATTGCACTTATTACCCTCCATGTTAAACATCAAATCCATGAATTAATGAAGGAAGGAACCCCTATATATATAGGCAGATGATCAATGAGATAGGTTGGATTTACCTAGCCTGTAATTGTTGTGTCTACATTCCACATATTAATAGGCTTTTCAGATTTTTAACCGTTAACAGATTGGTACAGACCAAATTTATTTAAAAAAATTAATCACTTCTCACTTGTAACTTCAAATCTCATGGTCAAAATTAAATTAAATCGAATTAAACATTTTTTATTAGACTTATATTATTAAGTTTTAAATATATATATATTTTTTAATAATTTATATGATCAAATTAATTAACACTATTAAAACAATCAAATTAAAGTATAAATTCACTAAACTAACAAATTATGACAATATTATATGTAAAAAGTCGAAAGTTATGAAGATATCAGTGGTCACTGTTAAATTCAATTTTAACAATTGTGTTTTATGTATTTTATTTAAAATATAATTTACAAGAATAATATGGCTTGTCAAGTGTTGTTGCTTTTAAATGGAATAGTATTTATTTTAATGGATTAAAATTGAATTTAACAGTGTTAGTTTTTTAATAATATATATATATATTTTTTTTTGGACAAGATAATTTGAGTGGGATTGAGGGGGTTGGATTTATCCATGCAGGCTTGCACGGGCCGGTTCATAGGCGGGCTTAGGTTTCAAATATTTGTCAAAGGTCTTAAATTATCTTCCATGGGAAGGGACGGTCGGGGCAGTCAAGGGGGTTGGGATGAGTCATGGAACAGATTGAACGGATTTGGTAGTATAAATTTTTTTACCTGTGAGCCATTTGATGAGCCTATATATAGGCTTTGTTTTTTGTCCGCATCAAAAAAATTGGAAAGGTTTTTTCTTGCAGAAATTATTTAGAAATGTTACAAGAATTATATTAAATTGAACAATCAATTGAGCAAAAATTTTTAGTAACACATACGTACAAATCCAATATCAACAAATACAACATTAATATAAGAAACAATCCCATAATGGGTAGAAATTATCTAGTCTTCTCGAAACACCACGTGTTTATATTTATGTACCCATCTAATAATATCTACTAATATTTTGTTAATTCCCTTTATAATTTCTATTTTTTTAGGCCTTTAGCCTTGCTATACTTGATCCAATGAGTAATATTAACTACTAGTTTCGATAAATTTCTTATATTTAAAAAAGAAATTATGATATTATCATGTGGTATTATCACTCAATAACAAATTATGATATTATTAGTTTTTTTGGATTTTAAAAGTTAATAATGTAATTTTAAGCATATAAACAAGGATCAATAAGTCTTTACAGAAATTTTAATTGCCAACCAATTATTAAACGATTGTTTTAAAATTTTTCAGCTTCAATGAAGATAACTTTTACTGGTGACTTTGCTTAGGAGAAAATTAAAGATATTGATAATGACAATAGATCAAAACAGTTTCATGAACTGAATTTCATTAACTAATAAGAACTTACAGTGATACCTTCGCACTTTCACAGCCTCGAAGGATTTTGCAGCAACAGACTACTTGGAACTACTCTTAAGAATTGAAGTGTAGTACATGAATTGAAGAACAGGAAATGTAAAAATTAGAAAGAAAAATATAAAGTAAATAACTGGTTTCTAGATCTAAGTCTGGGTCCTTTTCCTGTTAGCCTTCTTTTCTATTTATACCTTCTAATGGTAACCATCAAAGTGGTCTTCTAACTGTCAAAATGCTCTTCCACAATCACTGGTCATGGCCTTGAACAGTTTGCTTCCACTATGCCATTCTTGCAATTGGATTTCCCTCCTTAATTTGAATTTGAATTGCAAATAACTGTTGGGTCACGTCACGTCACACCTTCTAAATGCTCCAATGCTGCTCAGATCCATTGTTATCAATATAAGCTGTCACGTGTCTGTTGTTGACTAGAGATTTGCATTAACTCCTCAAATTACCCTTTACGAACTACGTGTTAAGCTGCGATTGGCTTATACAAAATATGTAATCAACAGATATAAACATTATAAACCTCACTATCCAATAACAAATTATGACATTATTTATTTATTTTTTTTGATCGGCAAAAGAAATTTTTATTGATGGAAGCATACTGGGTATGATACAATGCATCAATAAAGACGAGCTTGGAGTTAGCACAAAGTTCCAAGCGCCAGTTGGTGAGAAACCAACAAACCAGCAAACAAATTATGACATTATTAATTTCAAATAAGTATTTACATTGAAATAACAGGTAGATTATCTCATATGTATTTTATTATTAGTCATTAAAACTATTTGTCAATAATGACGTGGTATTATATTGAACTTCTTCGACCAATCTTCGATGTGGAGTTGTTTGGAGAATTTCTATTCTCACAGCTTCTCTTTGCTATACTCCTCATTGCATATGTCAATGAAAGCTTTGGGTTGAGTCTAGTATTGTTGAACTCTTGACAAACACTTGTGTGTGTGGTCACAGCTTCTTCAATGGCTATTGTTGGTTCTTTGATTAGTGTTTCTTTCACAGCTTCTGAACAAAGTCCGCAAACCCATTTATCCGAATGAGAATCCATGATATTTTGTATGTAGTTTGGAGTGCAGTCTTCTTTGAGGCCACAACATTCGCATTCTGCTTGCTCCAGTACTTCTTCAGTTTTAACAATGGCTTCCAAGTCATTACCAGTTTTATCTATTTTATGGGAAACATCAGAGACTGCCTTATGAAGCTTGTGTCCATTCTGTTCACAGAGAGAGAGAGAGAGAGAGAATTCAATCTACCAAGCTCAATACCTTATAGAAATGAAGTATATGATGGATAATTACATCAACAGTCTGTTAATAAATGTGACAAGTTTTTTATTTTAGGTAACCCTTTTTTTAGATTTATACAAAAAATAAATAACACAAGAATGATATGGTAATATAATTTTTTTTTTTAAATAAAAGGCGTCTTTATGGGTGTTTTTTTTTATAAAAAAAATTAAAAATTTTGAAAAGTCCACACTAAAATTTTGTATGAATTTTTTACTTGTAAATTATAACTTTTTATTTTATTACTTTAAGACAAAATACTTATCAAAGTGAGTTTAAAAAAATATTACTATCATATTATCATGCTAGTCTTAAATTTCAATAAAAATTCTCTAAAGATAATTAATAGCATGCAGAGAGAAGATTAGGTTATCGGGATCAACATCTAATAATTGGGTTAAAGGGTTCAATTGATGGGTTTCTGAACTCATTCTAGACCCACTTCAGTGATTTGAATTGTTCATTCAAATTATTCATATCCGCTCACACACGAGAGCTAGAGAGAAAAGACAACCAACTCTTATCATTTTTTTTTTGATCAGCAAAGAAAATTTCATTCACAACATGAAAAGACAACCAACTCTTATCAATTACTATATAACAACATATATATGGACGAAGTGATAGTTGAAATGAACATACCATGAGAGGGAAAAGAAGGTTTTCTTCATTGAGTGGTTTGCTCATCATCTTCTAACTGAACTAGTGTACTTTTTGCTTGAAAATAGACTGTGATGTAAAATTGTATAGCTATTTATATAGGGTTTGAATAAGTTGTTTAATAAGAAGAATATATGAGGAGGATTCAAAGAGATTGAATTATAACACGAGAAAGATGAGAGAACCAGTGTCGTTTTCAGGAAACTTCTATGTTAAAATATTTGTATATTTTGCAGAGATAATGGTGGGGGTTTGCTTTTTCCATGACATTAATGACCAAATTGCACAACTTGAAGCCTTCTGTAGCAATTTACAGCAGACTGTTGAATATAAAATTACATTGATAGTTCTTACATTTTGTCTTTTATGTTATTTTTATTTTTATATTTTTAATTAGCTCAAATTTGATCCTTAATTTTATATTTTGTGTTAATTTGATTCAATTGATAATGCCATTAGTGTTTTTTATGAAAAATTATCATTGAATTAGTTAAAATTAATTCACTGAATTAAACAAGTTTATGATTTTGCCTTGAAAAGTATGGCATATATCATTTATGTGCATATTTTTATTAAAAAAATATTAATAATTGAAGCAATTGGAATAAATTGAAACAAAATCATAAATTTGAGATCAAAATCGAGCAAATTGAAATTATATAGACCAAAATGACACAAAGATAAAAATACGGGGAGTAACAGTGTAATTTGCCCTATAACTTGTAATTCAATTTGTGTTAAGAGTTGTCCAAATCTAACTTGTAATTCAAGATTGTCCTGGTCAAGCTTGACCCAAGTTTGATAAGACTTGCCCGAATTACCCATAATTCAAGGGTTTTTTTTCTTAGGTTGTTTAATTTGTTAAAATTAGACTTTATTGATTTTTTTTTTAGTGAAATCATTAATAATATCAAAATAAATAATTTATATGACGTGAGAGGTGAGAATTAAGGAATTGATGCACCGTTGTTGAGGTCATTGCCATTTCTGAGTGAGAAATATAAGATAAAATTTTGTGTTGTATTACTTTGTATATAATAATATAGTAAATATGATTTAACAAACCAAATTATTTTTGCAGGATCAAAAAGCTAAAAAATTATATGTATATTAAATATTTATGCACATAACTTGGTTTTCAAGTTGTTTGGCATCTCTACCCGTATTCGATTTGAATTTATTTTAAAATTTTGAATTTCTCCGTAAGCTTGTACCAAATTTAAAAATATTTTATCCAAATCTTACAAAGTTTTGGATTGAATTCTGATTGCTCGGGTTGAACCCGTCGAAGCTACACCACTATGAGTACATGTACATGAATGTTAGATAAAGGTTGTAATAAACAACTAAAAACTTTAGAAAAGATTGGGATAAAGATCAAACTGCGTAGGTCATGAAAAGGGAACCCTAAAAATAAACAAATAAATAAATAAATAAAAGAAGTCACAAGTTAACATTAATTGAAAAATACGCATGGCAGCTGGAGGAGGGAGGAAATAAAATGATCCCAATGGGTAAGGATTAGTTTGGCATTGTGGTGAAAAAATTAATTCAACAAACAAGGCCTAAATTATGAAGAATGAGTAGAAAATGATGATATATATTATGTACTTTGGTGGGGGAAAATAAAAAAAAAAAAAAAAAATTTTGGGCGGGGGGGGGGGGCGGGGTTGGGAATATGAAAATATGGGAATGGAAAATGGGCCAGGTCGGGGCTTCAAATTTGAAAGATTTCAAATGGACCCCATCTACAAATGTGAAATGGGTCACCTGGGCCGACCCATAGCAAATGGGTACCCTTAACCACGACCCCATTCATTAATGAAGCATGAGTCATCAATTTTCTTTAACATGGATTGTTGCGAAATATTCAGATAATCATTAAAAAAGATATAATTAAAATTTTAATGAGCTTTTAGGCCAAAGTGTAAATAGGAAATTTTTTTTACCATACTGTGGTATATAATGTGGTAAATCACATGGTGTGGTGAATAGTGAGGGTTTTATCATCTATAAATAGGTGAGTTTATATCGTAATGATGAGATAGAAAAAAACTCTTTATTTCTTCTTCTATTGTGACTCTTTCTTTTTTATTCTTTTTAGTTTTATAACACGTTATTAGCACTAGATCCTGACCAGCTGAGAAAGAAAAGTGAAATCACATACAAATAAGGTTTGCAAACTTGATTGAAAGCTCTAGAAGGGCAAATATTATGATTGTCAAATGGAATCAAATTTGATATTGATGAAATATATTCTACCAAATCTAGAAGACATCTATTAAGTTTTAAAGATATATGTCGTATCAGTTATTGAAACCATAAATAAAGGTAAAGAAGAATATTTATATATTACTTCTACTAAAGTTACTTAATATTCATATGAGTTGTATTATACATCAATAAAAGTAATTGAATCAAATGTTGAGATACACTAGAAGTGCTCCAACTTAATGCATCAAAAGTGTTATAATTCAAAAAGCGGTCATGATAGGGCATGATTACCCTAAGCATTGAAAAATTCAAATAGGACATCCATTGAAAAACCAAAAAATTCTTTTACCAAGAGTTTATCCATCAAGTGATTATCTAAGCTCTGTCTATTCATTGAGAAAATTAATTATTAGACTGTTCCATTTATATCAATATGGACTATTCGTTATTTAATGATTTTAATAGATATATTAACTAGATAGTCTTATTCGTAACACAACTTTTAATGATGTCAAGCATCTTATTGTCCATGTTCATATTCAAAATGGTATAGTTTAATATTTAATTAAATGGCTTTGGTTGGTTACTCAACCTTTGCTTATGAAAAAATAAATTACTTGTTTCAGCATGGGGTTATGCTAGATCAACTGTATACATGAGTACTCACCACTATAGCTTGTATTTGGTGAACCATCAAATATTATTTATTTAGAATGTTTGGTTATGTTGTATATGTTTTTATTGCAAATGGGTCCTCAAACGTAAACTTGAAGTTCATTTTAATTTTGATTCTCCATCTATTATTAGATATTGAGAGGGTAATTTGAGTACAAAGTGGGCCGAGCTAGGTGCAGTCTCGTTTGGATGTTGGGCCGAGGAAAGGACAGGTGTAGCTCGATTGACCATGCAGGCATTGAGCCAGGGCCTAAACGAGGTATAGACGTCCCCGAACGCATCCCGGGAAAAGGGAGTGCGTGTCCCCCCCGTTCTGGTTCGATATTGGGTCACTACAGTTCGAAGGACTCAAATGTCACGGTTCTTAATCTTGAACCAAAGAGTCCAAATCTGGCAAATTGTTTTGAGAAAAACAGATTTTTAGAAAAGAAGTGCCAAACATGGACTGCTTTGTCAGATACAGAGTCGCCACCTAAATATTTTTTTAATGGGAAATTTAGGAAACCCTGACTCGGTGCCAAAGGCCACGTGTCCGTCATCACCAAAGTTGCCTCTGCTCCGGAACTTGGGTACGATTGGGGAAGGTCACTTCGTGAGCACCCCCGCTCGCCCGGTAAAAGACCGGCCTCTACTAATCATGATATTTGTTTTTGAAAACATTGTATGTTCTTATTCCGGTTATTAGCCTAGGTTACTATGTGATGCGCACAGCATACAAGTATAGACTGAGTCGCCTGAATTGGAACAAAACATTTCATGTTTGTTTGTTTGAAAATGGTTTGATGGTACTACCCGCAAGTAGGCTAAGACGTGGATTTGCCACCCTTGGGTGGGCTTAGAAAACATGATTTTGCCACTATCTAGTGGGCTTAAAACAAACATTTGATGAATTATCCCAACTCAAGTAACTCAACCTCCACCCACAGGCATTCAAGGCAATTATATCACATAAGCACATAGCCTCATGGTAAGCATGCTATTCATGGCAACACTCACATGCATGCAAGGATGCTAAAGCATAAAAGTCACCGAGTACTCCAAGCCAAAACAGAAAATCGATTAGAAATCATGCATGATCCTAAATATACTGTAATGCCTAATGCGACACATGCAAAGATGCAAACTATAGCAGACTCGGCTGTCCTAAACATGGCATATGGAATGCTACAACTAACACGTATTCAATTTGGAATTGAAATGCAAATGCAGTTTGTATGATGCGCCGAGCCCGGTGCGTGCAAAACAGATGAATGATGTAAAAATGCTGTCATATTGTATGCTAATTGAAATATGCCTTATATCTAACCATCATAAGCAGGTAAATAAAAGGGAAGAAAGAAGTGGGGGTTGGAAGACATACATCACACTCACCCACACTTATTACAATTATGCCCTCGCGCAGAGGGTCCGAATAAATAATACAGTCCCAAATGAAAGAATAGTACAGTCCAAAATATACAGTCCGAATAATGTACGAATTCCTAATTAATTAACAGATTATCTAAGAAAAACTGTAAACTGGCATGCAAGCCAGGGGCTGCCTCGATTCTGATGAATGATATATGCTGGGCTGCCTTGCGCGGAAATCCACTGGGATGCCCCAATTAGCCTCTGTTTGCAATGTTCCTCGAAATGCGTGCCGAATCCCGAAAAGTTACCAATTCTTCATTTTACTGCAACAGAGAGCAGGAAAGGGGCATAGCAATGTATTTCACAAATATATGCATGCCTCGATCCTCATGCCACCAATCACGCATCTCAATGCATGATGACCGAGGAATCGGATTGCACAACTCAATATAGGATGAATGCAGATGAATGCTACAACAAAACCTAGCTCCATCATGGGTAATCCGAAGTGTCGGTGACTTGGGAATTGAGACCCGTTCCGTCACTCGGAGTACGGAACGTGCCTCGTTTCTCGTGCCCGGGGTAACTCCTATCCTAAACACAATGCAATATGCATGATATGCATGAAATGCAACTAAGATGAAATCCTAGCATGCACAATGTTATGAGAATAAGATGCCTCGAAATGCGTGCACACGGGCACGCAAACCGAGGAAATGATCCTAAGGCATGAAATGGCACACGCGATGCAAATTGGACTTACACTAACACGAGTGGACCTCAGCCACACTCACATAAGAGGCCGTTGGATAAAAAGGAAGTGCCTCGAAATGCGCGCACATAGGCACGCAAACCGAGGCAATGACATAAACGATGCAATGAGACTAAAATGACATACATAATGCAAAATGGACTTACACTAACATGAGTGAGCCTCAGCCACACTCATATAAGAAGCAGATGGATGAAAATGAGATGCCTCGAAATGCGTGCACATGGGCACGCGAACCGAGGCAATGGCATTAAGGCATGAAATGACATAGAAAATGATATGCAAACATGCCAATGGAATTTCAGCACTGAAATATGGGGAAAATAGTCCCGAAAGATGGCGAACTGACACCAAATGCAAGGAATGGTCCCGAAATGCGAATTTAGGCACCCGATATGGCCTATAGCTATGCAATGCATGCACAATATGGACATGGAATGAAAATACAGTAGCAAGGCAGCCCCAAAAAAAGCATTTTCCAGTTTAAAACATGGCCAAACAGCAAGCATAGATAGGGCAACAATGGCATACAAAAATGGCTCCACAAGGAAGGCTATGAAGCAAGTGATATATGCAATGCCCAAATGGAAAAATACCCTTCTACAACATTGAATAGGGACTAAAAATATGCACATTTAAAGTATATGACATCCCCCAAATCAGTACGAAAATATGCTAAAAATGCCATGCAAGATTGAGGCCACAAGAGGATATAACATGAAGTAGGCCAAAAATTCATCCAACAAGAGAAGACCCTTAATGAAATATGTCCAGAGGGTCAAAATATGGCTTATTCCAGTTCTGATGATGGCCGAAAACAGAGGCTAGATAAGCCTAAAAGAGCATGCAAAAATGAGGGCCAAAGAGGGGTATAATGGCAAGTATAACATGGGGACCCCCAAAAAGGTTGATCCCTTATAAAATGTTGTAGAGGGACACAAAATAAGCCTAATCACAGTTCATGACATGCTCCAAAACAGACTACATGTAGGCCAAACAAATCATGCAAATTTACGGTAAATAGGAGAGATTATGAAGTAAGTGCAAGATAGGGGGCCCAAAAAGGATTGAGCCCTTCTTCAATGTTTAAGAGGGGCTCAAAATAGGCCCTCTTACAGTTTACATTATGCTCAGAAACAGATCAAAAATAGGCCAAATATTCAATGCAAAATAATGGCATATAAGAGGATATTGAAACAAGTGTAAGATGGAGGGCTCAAACAGGGTAGAGCCCTTGAACAAACATGAAGAATGGCTCAAAAAAGGCCTAGTTTCAGTTAGGGTCGGAGCCCAAAACAGTGATCAAGTAGGCTTAAGAAATGAAGCAAGAAAGTGCTACAAAAGAGGGAAATGGAGACTTACCCTTGAAGACCTCTTCTTTTCTACCTTTTGGCTTGAGAAATGTTGCTTCTAAGCCTCTGAGAACCTCTCCTTGCTGCTGGAAATGGAGTGGTGGTGGTGGTGCTTGATAGTGATGAAGAAATGGCACCAAACTTGAGAAGAACCAAAGAGATGGAGATGGATATGTGTCTAAGCTCTTAAGAGAGTTTTTCTAACCCTAGCCTAAGAGTTGGGAGGCTCCTTATAAAGACCAAAAGAGGAGGGAAAAGGTGGAGGGAAATGCACCCAAGTGTTCCCTTCCAAAATATCCCAGGATCTGAGATCTTTTCTAGGGAAAGCACTATCTGGTATGTAAAGTGTGGACTGAGAGGGTCATGGCCGGCCTCCCACTTTTCTTGTAGGTGGCCGGCCGGCCGGCTAGGGGTCAAAAAGGTTATTGTGAATTTCTGGCCGGCCACCTGAAAAAGGTGTCCTCCCATGTGTGTACAACAAGGCCCTGTGGTTGGAATTTGGCAACTCTAAAATAAGAGAGACAACATGCCACTTTTAGAAGGGGTTCAAAAGGGTCAATTACAATTACTGGCCGGCCATGTGTTTTTAGGGTCCTCCCATGTGTGTACAACACAAATATGTGGTTTTGGCTCGAAGAAAATGGCCCTAGGGTGTTCAACATTAGCCCGGAAGTGAGAAAAACGGGCGTCGGGGGGCGCCGGAGGAGCATAACTGGTTGCTGAGACAATTGCTAGCCTCCCACCCTCCGGTGATCTTCCTGGTGATAAAACAGAGGTACCTGCCAAAAATGAACAAAAATCGATGCAAAACGAATGCTCGGGGGCCAAAACACGCAGTTCGGGGTCCCGAAAACCGGCCGTTAAGCACCGAAAGTGGTGTTTGGCTACGAAGTGGGTATCTAAGACCCCAGTGTCCCTCGAAAGGGAGTAAATGAGATGCATGCCAAAAACCGGAGGAATCGGAGAGGGTTGGGTGGTCCCGAACCGAGGCACACGGCCTGACGGCTCCGAAAACCGGGAATCGGGCTTCGAAATGGGCAAAATGGCCTACGGGCGCGAAATGTAGCCCACGGCCACTGAGAGATGGTCTACGGGACCTCTCCCTCCCCTCAGGAAAGAAAACAGAGAAAACCGAGTCTGGTTCGCAAACCGAAGCAAGGCACAGAAGAGAGTTCGGAAGTCCGGAGGCAGGGCGCACGGCCACGACTGTGAGACTTTTGAACGAGCACGATATGCAACATCACCGAGCGCTCAATCGGTGACGTCTGAGTCTTAAGGTCGGTCAAAAATGGGGTGTCTACACGAGGCTGCCTAGATATAGTCCAGAAATGAACTGAGGTTTTTCCAGTACATAGAGCCGAGCTGGAATCAGCTTGGTAGAATGCCATCTTGGTTCTGTCCAGCACAGAACCAGACCAGGCTAGCTCGGTTGACTGTGCTACTAGCCGAGGTAACAGACTTGAACCATCTCACTTGGTTGTGAGAAGAGCGTGCTTAGGATAAACTTTATCCTTGGGAGTGTGATTCTTATGAGGACTCTGCTAAGGAAAGTTGGAGTCCTACTAGGATTGTGCTAAGCAGAATTTATAAAAGCTCATGACAGGACCTATGCACAGGTATCACAATTCTTATTCTCAAATACACAGAGCTTTTGGGTCTATTATCTATTTTGCTGACTTAGGCATCGGAGAGATTTCTAGCACACAGTCGCTAGCTAGCTCACATTTGTGTTTTCAGGTAGCAAAGCGACGATATTTTGAAGAGTGCAAACTTGATCAACAGGATTATACAAGAAGATTATTCTGTATTCATACAATTGGCGCCGTCTGTGGGAAGTGTGACAGAGAATGAACTTTTTGATCAGATTCTTCTTCAACTAATTTCAAATGGTGCACAATGACAACTTGCCACACTCTGCTATTGATGGACGAACCCCAAATGGGGGCACGAGGTGCGAAGGTTTGTCCTTTGTCCCTCCCATGGCAGAGTTGGACCCCCAGCGACGGAACTCACGGAAGGACACGCGAAAGAGGCGAGGCATTAGTCCTCATCATTCTCAAAGCCCTGATAGGCAAAGGTAGAAGATTGATCCTTAGGTTCTACAAGATCGCGTAATGGAGAAAGGCGAATTAATAAAGAGAATGGCAGCCGACATCGAGACGATGAAGCGCCAGATAAAGGGTAAAGGGGTGGCAGGAGAAGAAATTTGCGAAGGCATAATGCGTTCTCACCACTCAGGGGATCGTGGCAAGCAAGTCACACCATTCCAGACTGAAAGCAGGAGCCTCAGGACAGGCGAGACATAATCAAGGACTTCCAGGACTCGTTTCTCCAGATCTGAGAAAATGAGGACTAAAAGGTCTTGCATGGAGGGAAGCAGTTGTCGGCCCTTGCATACACACCAAACGACATCTAGGCACACTGAGTTTCCTAGGTCGGTGGACTTGCGGACAGTACTGGAAGAGAGAGCTTAAAGAAGAGAAAAAGCCCATGCACGCGACCCTGAAAGGGTCTCTACTTTGCAGCGGTTGGCTCCTCGGACACATGGAAGTGTTGAGGTTGGAATGCCAGTACCACACCTTGCCTACGAGCTAGCAGACAAAGTGTTAGCAAGGTTGCAAAGCTCGTCGTTCGTTTCGGTAATTGAGAACGCACCATTACCCTTGGGCTTCCATCAGCCCCAGTTCACCACTTATGAGGGAAAGTCTGACCCCTACATGCACTTGAGCCACTTTTGCCAGGTCATGGCTGTATACTGACGGAACGAGGCTCTAATGTGTATCTTGTTTCTCTCAAGCCTAGGCGACTTGGGCTTGACATGGTTTGAAAGATTGCTAGAAGGCAGCATAGCTTCATGGGCGCAACTTGTAGAGGCATTTGTTACCAGGTTTAAGACGAACACTAAGACACTGGTAGAGATAGACCAACTGCTCTCCATTGACATGGGCAAGAAAAAAACTCAAAAATCTTACAACAACCGATATTGGGAGACTTTTAATCCAATTGGAGAATGCCCCGTAAACTTAGCTATTGCACAATACAAATGGGGTTTACCAGTTAAATGACAATGACACCACCTCTCACAAAGGAAGCCCTAATGAAGAGAGTGCATCAGCATATCAGGGTAGATGAAGATGGCGCTCATGCCAAAGCAAAATTCGGCACAACAGTGATGTCGGACAAAAAGCCCATGACAAAATGGTTAACACAATTGGCCGTGATGACCCACCGAACAAGAATGGTCGAGGCAGGCGACCAAGTGGCGAGGACATTAGGCAAGAAGGTTGAGAGTCTGCACCACCATCACCACAGTGTTTAATAAACCTATCTACCGAATTCTTAGTGAGATATGCGATAAAGCCTTCGTTCGGCAGCTAACCAAGTTGGGAGAAGCGCAAAAGGGTTATGACAATAAGTACCGGTGCATCTTCTATGATGAACTAGGGCACTGAACTGAAAATTGTACGCCCTTAAGGCAGCATCTGGAAAAGTTAGTGGCCGCAGGCCACCTGGACCAGTATATTGAGGGGGGAGCTCAACCAACCCCCCAAGAACCGTGACTGGCCAGATGGGATGCCGGTCGACGGTCCGCTCAAAGGCGTAATCAATGTGATACATGGGATCATTGAGCCTGAATGAGTATATGAGCTCAGAGAGATGATGATGAAGGCTGACCACATGAAAGAGGTATTGAGTGCACAACCTACTATGAAAAAGGAAAAAACTGAGGCAACAAACGTCATTACCTTCTCTGACAAGGACTTAGCACGGTTACAAAGCCCTCACAACGACGCACTAGTAGTTACTCTGCACGTCAAGAATTTTGACATCAAACGGATCCTAATTGACCAAGGGAGCTCATGCGAGATAATGTATTACGAAACCTTTAAGAAACTCAAATTGGAGGACAAAGATTTAGAACCTGCAACATCTCCCTTAGTCAGCTTAAACTTAATGCCAGAATGGCCAGTTGGCAATATAATTCTACCAGTTAAAGCAGGAACAATGACAAAACAAGTGGAATTTTGGGTATTGAAAGTCCCATCCACTTATAACATAATCTTGGGAAGAGCATGATTGCACGCCATGCAAGCGGTAGCATCAACCTATCACTAGGTGTTACGGTTCTCTAACGAAGCCGGAATGGTTAAAGAAGTCTTAGGAGACCAAATCATGTCTAAGCAATGCTTCATGACAGTGAATGGCAGTCGAGCTGCCAAAGGATTTGTACAAATGATGGAGTAACTAGAAAGCAACGAGTTGTTTGTATACGTCGGCAAGGCAGACGAACAAAAGGTAGTAGAAGATCTGGTGGAGGTCAGAATAGACGAAAAGATCTCAGAAAAGTTCTTTATGCTCGGCTCATCTTTGTCCAGCACCGAGAGAATAGAGATCGTGGAATTTTTAATTTCTAACATCGAGGTGTTTTCTTGGACGCCGTACGACATGCCTGGCATTGACCCTAACTTCATTTGCCATCAACTCAATGTCCACCTAACTATCATACCAATTATACAGCGAACTCGCCGATCGACACTTCACCACACCAAGGTAGTGGCTGAGGAAATGGGAAATCTACTAAAAGTAGGAGCAATTAGGGAGGTTCATTATCCTAGGTGGATCTCCAATACCATTGTGGTTCCAAAAAAGAATGGCAAGTGGCACGTTTGCATGGACTACAAGACAATCAACAAAGCATGCCCAAAAGATAGTTTTCCTCTACCACGAATAGACCAGCTGGTGGACTTAACTGCAAGTCACAACCGACTTAGCTTTCTTGATACGTATCGCGATTATCATCAGATTGCTATGCATGAACCAGACCAAGAGGTCACATCGTTTACAACATCCAGAGGATTGTATTGCTACAGGGTCATGCCCTTTGGCCTGAAAAATATAGGGGCGACATTCCAGCGAATGATCACCAATAGAGGTGAGCAGTGGATATACCGATCCACCAAAATCGACCGAACCGAACTGATCCGTCGCATTTTGGACGGATGCGTAATGACAAGCGGACGGTTACGAATTGATTTTCTCCAATCTGCCAATCTGGCAGACGGATGGCGGATTTGAGATTCCTTTGGCCGCAACCGAATCGCCAAACCACGAACACCACTAGTAATTTATAAGACTTTGTGTTTTCAGTTTGTTTAAATATTCTGTTTGTGTTTTCAATTAAAAAAGATTTTAAATATTCTGTTGAAAAAAAGTTTTCAACGAATATCTTTTTTGAATTGAAAAAAATAAATGTATTATTTATCTATATTTTTTGGTTTTTAAATTTATCTCTAAAAATAATAAATAGAAAATATGATATATGTTGGTTGGTTTTTGTTTTCAAAAACAGATATAGATGTAACAATACAGAGACATACAATCTCTACTACTACTCTGTTCATAGTTTTGGTGGTTTGAATTGTTTTTATATTTTAAGAACTACAAATTGTAATACTTTATGTGGATGAGGCATTGTAGACACCCCATTTTTGCCCGACCATAAGACTCAGACGTCACTGATTGAGCGCTTGGTGATGTTGCATATTGTGCTCGTTCTGAGGTTGCGGAGTCTCAGCTGCGAGCCTTGCCTCCGGACTTCCGGACTCTTTTGTGCTTTGCCTCAGTTTGCGAACCAGGCCCTGTTGCCTCTGTTTTCTCTTCCCGAAGGAAGGGAGAGGTCTCGTAGATCATCTCTCAGTGGCCGTAGGCTATGTTTCGTGGTCGTAGGCCATTTTTCCCGTTTGGAGCCTAGTTTCCGATTTTTTGGAGCCGTCGGCTGTATGCCTCGGTTCGGGACCGCTTAACCACCTCCGTTTGCTCCGGTTTTTGGCACACATCTTATTTCCTTCCTTTTGAGGGACACTGTGGCTTGAGAGACCAACTTCGTGGTCAAACGCCACCTCCGGTGCTTAACAGTCAGTTTTCGGGGCCCCGGGCTGTGTGTTTCGGCCCCCGAACCTTCATTTTGCATCGGTTTGGATCCATTTTTGGCAGGGACCTTATTTTCAGTGTTAGAAAGGTCGTAGAAGGGTGGGCGGCCAGCAATTTTTTTGAAGACCAGCTTTATTCCTTCATTGCTCTCCATCGCCCGTTTTCCTCGCTAGAAAGTTGGTGTTGACCATTCCCGGCCCACTTTCTTTGGCCCTTAACCACATATTTGTGTTGTACACACATGGGAGGCCACCAATATGACATAGCCAGCTAGCAACTCTCCCTGACCTTTTTGAACCCCTCTAAAAAATGGGTTTTTCTCTCTCTTGGGTCACTTGTTTTGGTTTTTCTCCACATGACTGTGTTGTGCACACATGGGAGGCCACTTTTCTGGGGTGGTCGGCCACTAATTCTCATTGACCCTTTTGACCGTAGCCGGCCGGCCAGGGGAGGTGGCCGGCCGGCCACCTGAACCCTCTGAACCTAGCCGGCCATGACCCCATCACCTGGTTCCTTACAATATGCCCTCTTTTTCCCCCCATATCCTGTATCCGAGGGGGGGTCTTTTGGGGGGAAATTTGATTTTCATTTTCCCCTCCTTTTTCTTCACTCCTCCCTCTATAAAACCAGACCCCCCCAACTCCATTTTCGAGGGTTACAAAATTGGTTTTGAGCCTTTGTCTACAACTCTCACTCTCTTTCTACTTCAACCCTCTAAACCCTAAAAGCCTTGCACCATTTACACTACAACACATAACACAACACCTCCACACACCATTCCAGCAACTTGAGGCTGTTTTTCAGAGGATAGGAGCACCATTTCTTGGTCCAAAAGCTGCTGTTTTGCTGCTCTACAAGGGTGAGTCTTCTTCCTCCATTTTCTAGCCTTTTCTCGGTTCATTTATAAGCCTTTCTTGCAAGCATTTTTGGGCTCTGACCCGAACTAGAAATAGTCATATTTTGAGTCATCTCCATGTTTGGTTAAGGGTCTTTCTCTTTTTGAGATTTCCTCCTCACCCTTTGTGTTTAAACTCTTTTTTAGGCCTATTTTTGCATGGTATTTTAGGCTTATTTTTGAGCTGTTTTGGACTTGGTCATAAACTGTGAAATGTCTTTTTTTGAGCCCCTCTTCAACCTTGTTGAAGGGCTCTCCTCTTTTTGAGGTCAGCTGCTACCACTTGCTTCTTTATCCCTCTTTTAGGCCCTTTTCTTGCATGATAGTTTAGCCTCACTTGTGTTCATTTTTGAGGCTTGATGTAAACTTTAAAGTGCCATTTTTTGAGCCTCTCTTCAACTTTGTTGAAGGGCTCTTTGCCATTTAGAGCTAGATGCTGTCCCTTGTCTTTATTCTCTCTTTTAGGGCCATTTTTGCATGATAGATTAGCCCTATTTATGTTTATTTTTGAGACTTGTTATAAACTGTAAAAAGGCTTTTTTTGAAATCATATTCATGTTTTATTAAGGGAATTTTCTTATTTGAGGTCACATGCTTCCTTGAATGCTTGATTGCCCTTGTTTTGAGCCCTACACCTTAGCCTTTGTTGCATGACTTGTTTGACCTTCTAGCCACTGGAATCCAGTGGATTTCCAGTGGCTTTGATGCTGTTTTGAACCTCCAAATCAGAGGGGGGTGACCCCCTCTTGCCTTGACTTGTTTGGTGGTCATTTTGGCCTTCCAAAGTGATCCTATCTTGAATGCTTTAAAGTCACATTCCAGGGTCAATTTGGTGAATTTTGGGACTACCATACTTGATTTCCAAAGTTTTTTTGGTCATGCCTCATGTCTATCTTGTATGTGCCTAATAACTCCTTACATGGCCCTCTAAAGGAGCTCCTCATTTTTGCACATGTTGGCTACATTTCCATGGTTATTTGGGCATATTTTGGCATGTTTTATTCACTTATTTTTTCTAGTTTGATGAGTTCTCACTTTCTTCATATACATGCCATGTAACCCTTGTTTACTAGTCAAAATTGCATACTACTTTAGCCCATGTTGTTAGCACATTTTGGCCATGCTTTAAACTAAGAAAGTTCATGTTTTGGGACTTCCTTGACTCTGTCTTCATGCTTCATGATCAAATAATGCATGCTTTGTATAGCTATAGGTCATTGTGCATGCCTAGTTTTGAGTTTCGGGGTTCATCTCATGCATCGGGTGCCATATTGCCATGTTTTGGGGTTGTTTAGCATCATATTTTAGTGCTGAAATTCGCATGTTTGTATGCCATATTCCATGCCTTGCCATGTTTTGGTAAAGTGGCATCCGTGCCTTAGGGTCGGTCCTCGGTTTGCGTGCATGTGTGCACGTATCCGAGTGTCTCATTTTTATCTCATGGCCACTAATGTGAGTGTGGATGAGGTCCACTCATGTTGGTGTAAGTCCATCATGCATTGTGTATGCCATTTCAATTCATAGCATTGCGTATGCTAGGTTGTATGTTAGAGCATTGTGTATGCCATGTTACATCGTGCATCGTGTATGTCATTTCATAGCATTGCGTATGCTAGGTTGCATGTTAGGATTGCATTCATGCATGTCATGCATATTGCATTGTGGTTGGGATAGGAGTTAGCCCGAGCACGGGAAACGAGGGACGTTTCGTACTTCGAGTGACGGAACGTGTCTCAATTCCCAGTCACCGACATTTCGGATTATCCATGATGGAGTCTCAGTCTTGTTGTGTGTATGTGTGCATTCATTTCATATTAAGTCGTGCAATTCGACTCCTCGGCCATCATGCATTGATATGCGTGATTGATGGCACGAGGATCGAGGACTACGCTCCCTGAAGAGTAGTTAAGCATGCATATGTGAAAATACATTGCCATGTCTCTTTCCTGCTCTCTGTTGCAGCAAATCAGAAATCAGCAGCTTTCAGAAGCCTCGCACAGCATTCCGGCATTAATTGTAAACAGAGGCTAATCGGGGCATCGTGATGGATTTCCGCGCCAAGCAATCTGAGCATGCATCGTTCATCATCCGGAGCAGAGTCGAGGCAGTCCCTAGCTTGCATGCTAGTTTACAGCTTTCCTAGTTTAGTTTGTTAATTAATTAGGATTTTGTATTTATTCAGACTGTAACTATTCATTTGGGACTATATTATTTATTCGGACCCTCTGAGCGAGGGCAATGTTGTAATAAGTGTGTGTGCGTGTGATGTATGTATTCCAACCCCACGTCTTTCTCCCTTTTATTTACCAGCTTATGATGGTTAGATTAGGGCATGTTTCAATTAGCATACAGTATGATAGCATGTTTGCATTCATTCATCTATCTTGCATGCACCGGGCTCGGCGCATCATAATTCACTGCATTGTATTTCAATTTCAAGTTGAATATGTGTTAGCTGTAGCATTCCATATGCCATGTTTAGAATAGCCGAGCCTACTATAGTTGCATTTTTGCATGCGTTGCATTAGGCATTTCTGTATAGTTAGGATCATGCATGGATTTCTAATTAGCTTCTGTTTTGGCTTGGAGTACTCGGTAAGTTTTTATGCTTTAGCATCCTTGCATGTGTGTGAGTGACTGCCATGATAGCATGCTCACCATGAGGCTATTTGCTTATGTGATATAACTGCTTGAATGCCTGTGGGTGAAGGTTGGGTTATCTGGATTGGAACAATTCATTCACTGTGAGTTTTAAGCCCACTAGATAGTGGCAAAACCATCTTTTCTAAGCCCACTTGAGGGTGGCCAAATTTGTATTTTAAGCCTACTTGCGGGTAGCAAACCATCTTTCAAAAACAAACATGAAATGTTTTGTTCCAATTCAGGCGACCCGGTTTATACTTGTATGCCGTGCGCATCACATAGTAAATCTAGGCTAATAACCGGAATAAGAACGCATAATGTTTTCAAAACTAGATATCATGGTTAGTAGAGGCCGATCTTTGATCGGGCGAGCGGGGGTGCTCACGAAGTGACCTTCCCCAATCGTACCCAAGTTCCCGAGCCGAGACAACTTTGGTGATGACGGACACGTGGCCTTAGGCAACGAGTCAGGGTTTCCTAAATTTCTCAAAAATAAAATATTTAGGTGGCGACTCTGTATCTGGCAAAGTAGTCCATGTTTGGCACTTCTTTTCTAAAAATCTATTTTCTCAAAACGATTTGCCGGATTTAGACTCTTTGGTTCAGATTACGAACCGTGACAATTAGAGTCCTGAACTGTAGTAAGCCCAAGACGAACGAAACGGGGGAGTCATTCCCTCCCGGGGTGTTCGGGGACATCTACAGGCATACTGTGATTATAGTATATAGATGAGGCATGCAGTGATTGTGATATTCTAAAGTTTCAAACTTTCTTACTTTGAATGAGGCATGCAGTGATTGTAATATTTTTTTAAGTCATTGACTATAATACTTTCTTTTTCTTTTTTTGAGGAAGTGCACAAGTTGAATTATGTTGAAAATTTATAAAATTTGAAACCGCCAAACCGATTCTTATCCATCCGCCAAATCGCCAATCCACTCAATCCACATCTGCCAGATTGGCAGACGGATACGAATTGATTTTCTTTAATCCGTCAATCTGGCGGACGGATGGCCGATTGGAGGTTTCGTGGCTGCAACCGACCTGTGCCCATCCTTAATCACCAAAATGTTCGAGTCATTGTTAGGCAGAACAATGGAGACTTATATAGACGACATGGTGGTCAAAAGCAAGAATGAAGGAGGCCATCTCAAGGATCTCGCCGAGATGTTCGAAATTTTAAAGACCCACAAGCTACAACTGAATGCATCCAAGTGCGCGTTTGGCATGGGGTCAGGAAAATTCTTTGGCTTTCTAGTGACCAACCGAGGTATAGAAGCCGATCTCTCAGATCAAAGCCATTCAAGATCCCGAGAGGCCCAACATAGTTAGGGAGGTACAACATCTCACTGGCCTAGCAGCTGTGCTAAACCAATTCATACGTTGGTCATCAGATAGGTGTCGATCATTCTTCCAAGCACTAAAGGCCAAGTTTAAGTGGGATGACGAGTGCGACCGCGCTTTGGAAAGCTTGAAAGAGTACATGACCTCTCCACCATTGTTGGTAACCCTTGTACTAGGAGAGAAACTTTTTTTATACTTAGCAATTTCCCAGTATGCAGTAAGCGCAGTGTTGGTACGAGCTAAGGGAATATAACACCTACCTATCTTTTATGTTAGGTAGACATTCCTGGGTATCGAAACAAGGTAGCTACCATTGGAAAAGTTGGCCTTAGCTTTGATGATGGCTTCAAGAAAATTAGCGCACTACTTCCATGCCCACACCATGATCGTCTTAATGGCCTTCCCTTTAAAAGCCTTGTTTGAAAATGCAGGCTTTTCAGGGTGAACACTAAAATGGGCTATGGAGTTAGGACAGTTCGACATCAAGTTCCAGCCACGAACCGTGATAAAAGCCCAAGCATTGGCAGACTTCATGGCAGAGTTTGTGCCAGGTAGTCATTATGTGTGCCTGGTAAACTTATTCGAGCTAACCGAGCAAAGTGGGGAAAAGGCTGTGGGAATAAAGCAGCCCTCGCAGTAAGGCGAGCAAGTGAGCAACGAACCGCCTAATCCTACAGTGATTCCTAAAGATACGCTTGAGAATGGAGTGCTAAGACAATCAAGCAGTGAGAAACAACTTGCTACAACGGATAAAAATATGGAGAAGGCACCATTAACATCCTAGATCCTAAGGCGTCATCAAATCCCTCCACCTGCTGGAAGTTGTTTATAGGGGAGATGTGGAGGCTCTTTGTGGATGGAGCGTCCAACAGGCACAGCACTGGACTGGGGATAGTCCTCATCTTACTAGATGGCTTGACCATTGAACAAACAATCAACCTTGGATTTACAGTATCCAACAACGAGGCTGAGTACAAAGCACTGTTAGCCAATTTGAAGTCAGCATTCTGCATAGAAGCCACCGAGCTAATGGTATACATTGACTCCCAATTAGTAGTCAACCAAATTTCGTACGACTACGAAGAAAAGGACGATAGAATGGCCAAGTATCAAGAGTTGGTTAGAAAGGAGATCATAAAATTTGATGTGGTAAAGATAGAGCAAATCGGTCAAGAAAAAAATAGCATGGCAGATGAGCTAACCGATTTTGCGTCGATAGCAGACATGTCTATCCCACACCCATTGCTAATGGATTTCTTGCCAAGACCAAGTGTTGGAGAACCTGAAGCAACCGAAGTATGCTGCGCCGAGTTAGGTCCCTCCTAGATGGACCCCATAGTGGTGTTCTTAAAAGATGGTATCCTGTCGGAGGATAAGAAGAATGCCAACAAAATTAGAGCAAAGTTATAGCGATTTTGGCTCTCCCCGTCACTAGTATTGTACAAAAAATCCTTTACAGGACCATACTTGAAGTGTATCCATCCTAGCAAGGTCGAGGCATTTTTGTTTAAAATATACGAAGAAATTTGGGGAAGCCACCATAGGGAAAGAACACTGGCCTATTAGGCCATTTCACAAGGGTATTGGTGGCCGTACATGCAAGTAGACGCTGAGAAGTACATCAAAAAATGCGAGAAATATTAGAAGTTCGCGCATCAAATCCATCAGCCATCTAGAAAGCTCCTACCCTTGACCAGCCATTGGCCTTTTGCAATGTGGGGCCTAGACATTGTAGGACCACTCCCAACCGCGCCGGACAACAGAAAGTTCTTTATTGCGGCAACGGACTACTTCACCAAGTGGGTGGAAGCAGAGACACTCACTTCCATTAAAGAGAAAGATGTCAAGAAGTTTGTCTAGCAGAACATTATAACTCGGTTTGGAATACCTAAGCCCTTGATATTTAACAACAACACTCAATTTGTTGGATGACTCTTCAGGGGGTTTTGCGAAGAACACAAGATCAAATTCTACAATTCTATGATAGCATACCCCCAAGCTAACGGCCAGGCCGAGGCTTCCAACAAAGTAGTCTTAGACGGTTTGAAAAAGAGGCTAGAAAAAACGAAAGGGAAATGGGCTGAAGAACTTCTTCACGTCTTATGGGCATACTGAACTACACCTAGACGGTTGACGGGCGAAATGCCTTTTTCCTTGGCTTATGGTATGGAGGCAGTAATCTCTCTGCAAATTGGCCTCCCCACCATTGGAAGCAAAAATTTTGATCTATATTTGAATGGAGAGGCCATAGCCCTAGAATTAGACTTTATAGAAGAGAGAAGAGAAAGGGCATTGGTACACCTTGCCTCGTATCAACAGAAGTTGTCCAAGAAATACAATAAAGTAGTGCACCCAAAGCAATTCAAGATTAGGGATTGGGTATTGTTCAAAGTAATGAGAAACACTTTGGTGCCTAGAGATGGCAAATTAGGATCTAATTAGGAAGGACTGTACAGAGTAATTGGTTTGGCAGAAAAACAGGCATATCACCTAGAAGACGTGGACGGCCAAGCTATTCCAAGGCCATGGAACACGGCCAATCTCAAAATATTTTATATTTAGCTCTTTTTTAGAACACTCGCCATTTTTCTTTTTTGATATTCAATAAAACAAGTAGACATTTTTTTTCGTAAAAATTCTTTCCTCTGTTTGTAAAAATTGTTCATACTCATTAGCCAACTAGGGGGTAATCGAGAAGGTTGGCAGGTTTGACCAACACTTTTTTCGTTCTTTAACCGAAATAAGGATCTAGGCTCAAGAAGGTTGGCAAGTTTTACCAACACTTTTTCTTCAGTCGAGATAAAGATCTAGGCTCAAGAAGGTTGGCAGGTTTTACCAACATTTTTTTTTCATTCTTTAGTTGAGATAAGGATCTAGGCTCAAGAAGATTGGTAGGTTTGACCAATATTTTTTTCATTCTTCAGCCGAGATAAGGATCTAGGCTCAAAAAGGTTAGTAGATTTGACCAACACCTTTTCTTCAGCCGAGATAAGGATCTAGGCTAAAAAAGGTTGGCAGGTTTGACTAACATTTTTTTCATTCTTCAGTTGAGATAAAGATCTAGGCTCAAGAAGATTGACAGGTTTGACCAATACTTTTTTCATTCTTTAGCCTAGATAAGGATCTAGGCTCAAGAAGATTGACAGGTTTAACTGTAGACACCCCATTTTTGACCGACCTTAAGACTCAGATGTCGCCGATTGAGTGCTCAGTGATGATACATATTGTGCTCAGTCTCGGCTGAGAGCCTTGCTTCCAGATTTCGGGACTCTTTTGTGCTTTGTCTCGATTTGTGAACCAGGTCCTGTTTTCTCTTCCCGAAAGGAGGGAGAGGTCTCGAAGACCATCTCTCAGTGGCCGTAGGCTACGTTTCGTGGTCGTAGGCCACTATTTCCGTTTGGAGACCAGTTTCCGATTTTCGGAGTCGTCGGTCGTGCGCCTCGGTTCGGGACCGCTAAACTTTCTCCGTTTGCTCTGGTTTTTGGCACACACCTTGTTCCCTCTCCCTAGAGGGACACTGTGGCCCGGGAGACCACCTTTGTGGTCGCACTCCACCTTCGGTGCTTAACAGTCTATTTTTGGGGCACCCGACTGCGCGTTTTGGCCCCCAAACCTTCGTTTTGCATCGGTGTGGGTTCATTTTTGGCATGGACCCTAGTTTCTTTGTTAGAAAGGTGGTACTATGGTGGGAGACCACCTTTTCTTCTTGGAGACCACCTTTCTCTTCGCCGCCCGACTTTCTTGTTAGAGAGCTGGTCTCCCTCACTTTTGGGCCACATTTTCTGGTCTCCCATACCACCACTGAGTTGCATTCACCTGGGAGACCACCAATCTTGGTAGGCCGACCACCTTTTTTGCTTGACCCTTTTGACCCTTTGGTCTCCCACACTTTTGAGCCACAATTTCTGGTCTCCCATATCACCACTGAGCTGCATTCACTTGGGAGACCACCAATCTGGTATGGCCGACCACCTTTTCTTCTTGAACTTTTTGACCCCTAGTCGGCCAACCAGGGGGAGTGGCCGGCCGACCACCTAGGCTGGTCGGCCAGCTTTTTGCTTTTTGGTCTTTTTGAGTGCAATATAGCTGTGCTAGCTAGGAGGCATTTGCTCGATCCTCCGGGATTTAACCCTTTTGTTTGCCTTCTTAAGGAAGCTTTGACCCGTTTTGCTTAGCTTCTAAGAGAAGCTTGACCCTTTGTCAAGCTTCTTGAGGAAGCTTGACCCCTTTGGTCTAGCTTCCTCAAGAAGCTTGACCCGTTTGGTTTAGTTTCTTTTAAAAGCTTGGCCCCTTTGCTTGAGGCTTCTCCAAGAAGCCTTGGACCCCTTCTCCTATAAGAGAGGCCCTCCTCTTTATTTGCATGGTTCAGAATTTTTGGTCTCAGGCATACATACACTTCCTTCCATATCTCTCTCCTTCAAGCTTCAAACTCCATTGTTCTTGCACCCATTGCACTACACCTCCAAGCACAACACCTCCATTATCAACCTAAGCACCTTGGAGCTGATTTTCAGAGGTTGAGAGCTCACTTCCTTGGTCCAGAAGTTACTGGAGGTCTTCTCTACAACGGTAAGTCTCTATTTCCCTCTTTGTAGCATTATTTTGCTTCATATCTTAGCTCTATTTTCAAGCATTTTTGGACTTCATCATAAACTAAGAAAAATATTATTTTGAGCTCCTCTTCAAGTTTGATTAAGGTCATTTTTCTGTTGGGGGTCATCTACCCCCTTGCATGCTTCATTTCCTCATGTTTTGAGCTATGCATTAGAGCATTTGTATTGACCTTGGTTTGGCATTTTGGCCATTGAAATCCAGTGGATTTTCAGTAGCTAACATTTGTGTTTGAGTCTCAAAATCAGAGAGGGGTGACCCTCTCACCCTTTGTTCTCTTTACTAGCTTTGTTGGCCTTACAAAGGAGCCCCTATTTGCATGTTTCAAAGCCATGTTTCAGGCCATTATTTGTGTGTTTTATGACCTGCATAAGCTCTGTCCAAAGCCCTTTTGGCCATTTTGAATGTCTATCATGCATGTGTAGAGCAATCCTATTCAAGGCCTTTCAAAGGGGCTTTTACTTTCATGCTTCCTAGCTTCATTTCAGGCCATTTTTGATGAGTTTTGGGGCCCTCATAACCTCTATCTAGAGGTGGTTTTGCCATTTTGCATGTCTATCTTATATGTGTAGAACAACCCCTTGCATGGCCCTCCAAAAGAGCCTATCATTCTTGCATGAATTGACTGAGTTTCAATGGGTTTTTGGGCATATTTTGGCATGGCATACTTCTTTTTTTGGCTGGTTTGGTGAGCTCTCATGTGCTTCATATAGTTGTAGTGCAAATCATGGTTTACTAGCTTATTTTACATGCTTTGTTGACCCTTCATGTTAGCACTTTTTGGCCGTGCCTTAGACTGATTTTGTGCATATTTTGGACTGCCTTAGCTTTTTTTTTGGGTTTCATGGTTGAATGATGTTTGTTTTGCATGCTTGTAGTTCAATGTCCATGCCTAGCTTTGAGATTTGAGGTCTATTGCATGCATATACTGAGGTGTTTTCATGTTTTGGGGCCATTGCACATCATATTTCAGAGCTTACATGTATGCCATATTCCCATGATTTTCACTCTTTAAATGCGTTTGAGAGTTGGGCTTGTATGCCTTGTTTTTGGACCATTGAATGAGCTTCATTTTCATGCACTTTGAACCATCATTTTGGGCCATTTTCCCACTGTTTCAGACCTACCTAGGGTCTTTTTGGGGTTGGTTTTTCCATTCGTGCACTGCTTTGTGTACCTCTAGTGTAACGCACTTCACTAGTTTCGGTATTCGGGCCATCTAGCATGCATTGGGTAACATATTTGCATGATTCGGGACCATTGTACATCATGTTTTAGAGCTGGAAATGTATGCTTGTATGCCATATTTCATCCTTTTCCATGCTTAGTTAGAGTTGCATGTTGTGCCTTAGGATCGGTCCATTGCATTCGTGCATGCTTGCATGTATTTCGGTTGTCTCATTTTCATCATATGGCCACTAATGTGAGTGTGGTTGAGATCCACTCATATTGGTGTAAGTCCATCTTGCATTTGTATATGCCATTTAGTTCATGTGCGCATGATAGTCTTCGTAAGTGTTTTGTGTATGCCATGTTATGTCACGTGCATTGTGTATGCCATTTTAGCTTGTAGCATTGCGTATGCTAGGTTGCATGTTAGTCGCATTGTGTATGCCATCTCATTGTTTTGTGTTTGGAGTAGGGTTTAGTCCGAACATGGGAAACGAGGGACGTTTCGTACTCCAAGTGACGAAACGTGCCTCGGTTCTCGGTCGCCGACACCCTTGACTGTCCATGATAGAGTTGTTGGCTTTACTTGCTTATATGTGTATTCATTTCACATCGAGTCGTGCAATTCGACTCCTCAGCCATCATGCATCGAGATGCGTGATTGGTGGCATGAGGATCGAGGTGTGCATACATATGTGAAAATACTTTGCTATGCCCCTTTCTTGCTCTCTGTTGCAGCAAACTAGAAATCAGCAGCCTTCTAGAGCTTTGCACAGCATTTCGGGATTAATTGCAAACATAGACAAATCGGGACGTCGCGAGGAATTTTCCAACGAGGTGACTCAAGCATGCATGTATCTTTCATCATTCGGAGCAGAGCTGGGGTGGTCCATAGACTTACACGCTAATTTATTTGCTTTCCTAGTTAATTTGTTAATTAATTAGGGTTTTGTAATATTTAATTATTTATTCGGACTGTAATTATTTATTCGAACTGTATTATTTGTTCGGACCCTCCGAGCGAGGGCACAATTGTAATAAGTGTGTGTGTGTGTGATGTATGTTTTCCAACCCCACGTCTTTCTCCCTTTTATTTATCAAATTATGATGGTTAGTTTAGGGCATGTTTCAATTAGCATACTTATGCTCGCATGTTTGCATCTATTCATCTATATTGCATGCACCGGGCTCAGAGCATCATACTAACTGCATTGTATTTCAATTCCGAATTGAATACATGTTATCTGTTGCATTTCATATGCCATGTTTAGAATAGCCGAGCCTATCTTAGTTGCATTCCTGTATGTGTTGCATTAGGCATTTCAGCATAGTTAGGATCATGCATTTGATTACTAACTAGTTTCTGTTTAGGCTTGGAGTACTCGGTAAGTATTTATGCTTTAGCATCCTTGCATGCGTGTGAGTGACTGCCATGATAGCATGCTTACCATGAGGCTATTTGCTTATGTGATATAACTGCCTGAATGCCTGTGGGTGAAGGTTGGGTTATTTGGAATGGAACAATTCATCGACTGCGAGTTTTAAGCCCACTAGATAGTAGCAAATCACTATGTTTTCTAAGCCCACCTGAGGGTGGCAAATCCACATTTTAGCCTACTTACGAGTAGCAAACCGCTTTAAAAAACAAACATGAGATGTTTTGTTCCAATTTAGGCTATCCAGTCTATACTTGTATGTTGCGCGCATCACATAGTAATTCTAGGCTAATAAACCAGAATAAGAACACATAATGTTTTCAAAACTTGATATCATGGTTAGTAGAGGCTGATTTTTGATCGAGCGAGCGGGGGTGCTCACGAAGTGACCTTCCTTAATCGTACCCAAGTTCCCGAGCCGAGGCAACTTTGGTGATGACGGACACGTGGCCTTAGGCAACGAGTCAGGGTTTCCTAAATTCCCCTAAAATAAAATATTTAGGTGGCGACTCTGTATCTGGCAAAGCAGTCCATGTTTGGCATTTCTTTCAAAAAAATCTGTTTTCAAAAACGATTTGCCAGATTTGGACTCTTTGATGATTCATCAGTCTTGCATTGCACTCTGCGAGATTAGATACAGGACTGTGACATTGAGTCCTGAACTGTAGTATGCCCAATGAACAAAACAGGATTCCCTCCCGGGACGTTCGGGGACGTCTACAGTTTTTGGCGACTTTGCTGGGGAGTTAGAGAACTTGACTCGAACTCATGATATCTAGTTTTGACTACACTTATGTGTTTCTTTGCATTGCATTTGCATTGGTGCGCCTAGGACACCGTGTTTGTCGTATGCTATTCCTGAACGGTTTGTCGGAGGCTCGCTTCGAGAAGCGTGCCATAAGGCTGACCGGTTGCGGGCTCTGCCATGACGGGAACACAAACCTCGGTTTTTACCGGGGCACCCTCTTTGACCATTCGACCTAATGCATATTCGGAATCCATAGTGACCATTCCAAGCTAGGGACAGGTTGCTTACCCGATTATAGGTTGTTTGAAACTGTTGCGTGCGTAATGAAACCCTAGTTCTTAACAAAATAGGACAGGGAAACCCTACCCCAACATAGGGGTGTTTTGGCTCTCATTTGTTTGTTATGTGCTTTAGAGTGCGTCTTTACAGGAATGCATGTATCAATTTACAAGTTTGGGTGTCAGGCCTGCGGGCACCAGTTCAGTATTTTGGGAATCAGTTATCTGCGGGTATCAAATTTAGTTTTGGGGTGGTAATTTGGGGGACAATGATCAGTGGTCGAATGTAGTTATTCAGCTATGCTTATATCTGTCCTAGTGAAATTGGGCTGAGATGCTACCTGTTTTTTCTTTCAAGGTTCAGAAGATTCAATTTAGAGCAGCCAGTATTTTCCTTCGCTGAGGCAAGACAGAGAAAGGCCAGCTAAGGCTCCCCAGTTTATCTGATCCGTTAGTCACCAGTCACATCACCTCCGTTCAGTTCAGCGGACTTATGATGACACAAGATTCAGAGGAAATAGTGGTTATGACAGCCGCATTGGATCAAGGAATCATCTTGCGGGATGAGACCAATGTTGAAGTACCGCATCTGCCCAGGTCGCCTGCCACGTGCCCGGTCTAGATGCCCCAGTTGTGTCAAACTCGTGAGCCCACCACGTTTGCTTTCTCTCGGTTCTTGTTTTGAGTCGTTTCGAGTGTCACTCGGTGTGTTTAGGTTGTTTTACCTTGTTTTTCTTTTGTTGAGTTGTGTTTAGGTTGTTCTATCTTTGTTTTCCGTTGTTGAGTTGTTTTGGCTGTGGTCAGTTGTAGGCTCAATGCCCGGTTGAGAACTCATTCTCAATTTCAATTTCAAAAAACAATCGCTTTGTGCTCAGAGTGCTGTGCCATTCTCCATGTTTGTGAAAAACGAGATTTTGTTCTTTCAAAAATCGCAAGGTTCAACCCGGGTCATGTGGGAACAGCAAAACCAGGACCTATTTGAAGCTATATAGGTTCCAGACTTCGAAGCAAAAGAAAAAGGGAAAATGTCGAGTATCTGAGTTTGTTTCAACTTCTGCAAGTTCCGCCATCACATCCTGAATGTTCAGAATGAGCTGCGTGCGAATGAAAATGTTATGAGCTGCGTGTTCAAAATTGAAAATATATGAGCTATGTGTTCAGAATTGAAATGTGTGAGCTGCGTGTTCAATATGAAGTATATGAACTGTGTGTTCAAAATTGAAGTGGATGAGCTGTGTGTTCAACATAAAGTATATGAGCTGTGTGTTTAGAATTGGAGTAGGTGGGCTGTGTGTTCACCATTAAGAGTTTGGGCTGTGTGTTCAACTTTCAAAAACTGTGGGCTGTGTGTTCACCATCAAGAGTTTGGGCTGTGTGTTCAACTTTCAAAAACTGTAGGCTGTGTGTTCACCATCAAAAGTTTGGGCTGCGTATTTGACTTTCAGCAAATGTGTGCTGTGTGTTCACATTCGAAAATGGTCTGCGTATTCAAAAATTCAAAAGTTTGGGCTGCGTGTTCAACTTTCAAACAAATGTGTGCTGCGTGTTCACATTCAAAATGGGTTGCGTGTTCAGAAGTTCAAAAGTTTGGGCTGTGTGTTCAACTTTCAACAAGTGTGTGCTGCGTGTTCACAATCAAAAATGGGCTGCGTGTTCAGAAATTCACATGTTTGGGCTGTGTGTTCAGATTTTAGAAATAGTGTGGGCTGCGTGTTCATAATCAACAAATTTGGGCTCTGTGTTCAGATTTCAGAAATAGTGTGGGCTGCGTGTTCATAATCAACAAGTTTGGGCTGTGTGTTCAAATTTCAGAAATAGTGTGTGGGCTGCGTGTTCAGAAATTCAAAAGTTTAGGCTGCGTGTTCAACTTTCAAACAAATGTGTGCTGCGTGTTCACAATCAAAAATGGGCTGCGTGTTCAGAAATTCAACAGTTTGGGCTGCGTGTTCGACTTTCAACAAATGTGTGCTGTGTGTTCACATTTGAAAATGGGCTGCGTGTTCAGAAATTCAAAAGTTTGGGCTGCGTGTTCAACTTTCAACAAGTGTGTGCTGCGTGTTCAACTTTCAAAAACTGTGGGCTGTGTGTTCATGACAACAAGTTTGAGTTGTGTGTTCAAATTTCAAGAAAATGTGGGCCGCATGTTCACCGCAAGAGTTTGAGCTGTGTGTTCAGATTTCAAGAAAATATGGGTTGCGTGTTCGCAACAAAAGTTTGAGTTGTGTATTTAGATTTAAAAAATGTGGGCTGCGTGTTCACGCCAAAAGTTTGAGTTGCGTGTTCAGAAATTCAAGTGCTTGAGCTGTGTATTCAAAATGCAAACCAAATGTTGTGTTATGGACTGAGTGTTCAGATTGAGCAGTGTTATGAGCTGTGTGCCCGAAGAATGAGCTGTGTGCCCTAAATGAGCTATGTACTCGAATGAGTTGTGTGCCCGAAAATGAGCCGTGTGCTCGAAATAAGCCGTGTGCTCGAAATGAGCTGTGTGCTCGAATGAGCTGTGTGCCCAAAAGAGCTGTGTGCCCAGATAAATAGAGTGTTGTGTTTCGAGCTGCGTGCCAAATAAACAAAATATTGTGTTGTGAGCCGCGTGCCAAACAAACAAAGTGTTGTGTTGTAAGCTGTGTGCCAAATGAATGGAATGCTATGTCATAAGCTGTGTGCCAAGTCTTGCATTGTGCATGCATTTTATCGCGCTATTTTGCGCATCGCATTGTTTTGTGCAGTTTACACTTGCACTCTCTTGCGCATCTCACTATTTTGTGCAGTTTATACTCGCGCTACCTCGCGCACCACACCTGCACTTATTAGTGCATTGTATCGTGCTATCTTGTGCACCTCACCTGCACTTGTTAGTGCATTACATTGCGCTGTCTTGCGTACCTTACCTCAATCGCACTATTTTGTGCATTCACCCTACTTGCACTGTTTTGTGCACCTTTAGCTCGCACTGTCTTGTGCACTCACCTGGTCTGGGAGACCTTAAATCTTGCACCTTTATTCGTATTGTCTTGTGCACTCTCTGGTCTAGGAGACCTTAAATCCTCTAAAGGTGCAATTCTTTTGGTGTTTGTCGTACCCGAACGACTTCCGGTGGTCTGGTATAGCCACCTGCCTGTGTTTGCGGTGAGTTCCTAGGAGACCGACTGAGACGGTAGAAACTAGAGTTGGAATGGCTCACGCTTAGAACACAAAGGTTTGGGATTTCCGAGACTAAAGTCTGGTTTAAATACCCAGGGGAATATCCTCGGCTTGAAATCTGTATGACAGCCCCATAGATTAAGATAACATGTGTATGCGCCTCAATTCTGGATACTGAACCAACCTAGTCTGTTACCCTGTTGGAGAATAGGGAAAGCTGCGACCATAGTCAGGGAGAAAAGTAGTACCTGTGGTCCAACCGAGAAGAAGGGGAAGATTCCCACATCAGCATGAGGTAGGACATTGCCGAGGTAGGTCATTGCCAATTGTCCCTGTAAGGTACCTTCGCTTCCTAACTACTACATCATTTAGTATGTCTATTGCATTGCATATAGAATATGTTGCATGCCTGTATTGCATGCCCATTATATTGCCTGCATCCTTTCCACGTTAAACTTAGTCTGGCATGTGCCTATACTTTTCGCATTAAAGCATGGTTATGTGATTATGTGTACACATCCACACTACTAAGGGAATTGTGGTTTGAGGGTGACGGCACCATTTCTGTGTTAGACGTGGTCTGTTTTGTGTCTATGCCTTTTTCTAGGCAAAATATGGTTTGGCCGCGTGCCTAATTCACTTCATCCATTGCATCCACTGCATCATATTTTAGTCTGTTACATTCAGCATTTAGGATCACGATCTTTCCTCAGCAAATCATTCCTCACTTATATCATGCCACCCAATTACTTGTAATTTGTGGTCTCTCTGCGAAACACATAGTTTTGCATGTGCTCGCACCCCTTCTACGTTGAAACTCAGTTCTGTTATGTGTAAGCATCCATGCTGAGTTGTGGCCAGTACTAGGATGTAGGCACTTAGCTTGTGTTAGACGTCGTTCAGATCATGCCCCACTGCCTTTTCTGTGTTAAAAATAGTTTGATTTTTGCATCTCCATCCCTTTATGATATTAGTGTGGTTTTGTACTGCTGGTAGTTTGATCATCTCACATACATTGCATATCATTTGCATTGTTTCGTTACATTGTATATTATTACATTGTTTTCTAATATTGCATATTATTCGCGCTATTTTGCGCATCGCGCTATCTTGCGCATCGCACTATTTCGTGCACTGTATTATTCGCGCTATCTTGCGCACCTCATCTGCACTTGTTAGTGCATTGCATTGTTTTGCATCCCTACCGTATTGTTATGTGTCATACTTAGGTTGCATTGTCATGCATCCCTCCGCTTGCGTGGTCACGCACTTTTAATTTGCATTGTTATGCATGTGTGTAACAGTATTATACCTGTTAAGTTTCTTTCTTTTACAGGCACGATATTGTATGTACGGTTCATTTGAAGCTGGTGCGACCAGACGAGCCGCACAGGTATTGTATCTTCTCTGTGTGAGACGTAGCGAGAATTATAATTCTTTTACATCCTTACTGCATGAAATGTAGTTTCACTTTGCATTCTTGCTTAAAACTGTTGCATCTATTGGGAATATTTGCTTCATTACAGCTTGCTGCTTTGCATGGTCATGAGTTACGTTCGGTTTTGCGCGTATCATTTTGCATTTTGCCCCGTGCCTGCGGGCACATCTCTTTGTTTATCTCGCCTATTTGTCTAAGTCTTCGGCCTTGTCAAAAATGGGTCGTCTCTGGGTTTTGACATTCACTCCCGTCAATTACGACTTTCGAGTTCTGTCAAAGAGGGGCAACTGTAGACACCCCATTTTTGACCGACCTTAAGACTTAGACGTCGCCGATTGAGCGCTCGGTGATGATGCATATTGTGCTCGTTCAGAGGTTATAGAGTCTCGGTTGAGAGCCTTGTCTCCGGACTTCGGGACTCTTTTGTGCTTTGCCTCAGTTTGCGAACCAGGTCTTGTTTTCTCTGTTTTCTTTTCCCAAAGGGAGGGAGAGGTCTCGAAGATCATATCTCAGTGGTCGTAGGCTACGTTTCATGGTCGTAGGCCACTATTCCCGTCACGGCATAGAAGTTGTAGACCGGTTCTTCCCAGTTGATGTTTGGACGGACTACAAAGATACGCTGTTGGGAAATGTTGGAAGCATTCAAAAGGGTGCCTTATATTTAGTGGCTGATATTGTTAGTGGAAAGGAATACAAAATTATTTTAAGGAGTCAAATGTACTTTAAAACTGTTTAGAATTGTAATTTGATGTATTTTTATTTCTAATGTTCAGCTTAATGGAGGTGGACGATATAAAAATTGGGATTGTTGAAGGTGTTTCAGCAAGTGATTTCAGTTGTATTGAAGTTGCGTTGCCTAATTTATTTTCTCAATTAAGGTTAAGATACAAACAAAAAAGTATTAAGGTTGATAAAATATTGATAAAATATTCCCCCCTTTGCGCACCCAATGCTAGTGGGTTGGTCAGAGTAAATGTTTATGATCGGAGGTTAGACAGTAATGACAGTTTGCAGGCATGGTTTATTTTCCCAGTAGATTGTCAATGCGAGTTAGTTTACTATGGGAATGGTTATTGTTCAATTAACGACAAACATGTGCCATGGATGGTGAAGTACCGACTTGAAAATTTCAATATTAAAAGGGGGGTTACGTATGGTAAAATGAAGGGGTATCTGAAGTATTCTACGAGTGACATGCCAGAAGATTCACAAATGAGAGCCCCCTCTATTGTTGTGTTATCTAAAAAATATACTAATGATAATGTTGATGTTTGGCATTGTCCTCCAACGAAGGCCATTCCGATTCTGACACGAACTAAGTCTGTTAGTTTACCGGAGAGGCGAAGAGATTTGTTGTTAGGAGGTTTTGGGGAAAGTGGTTCAGTTATTCATGAACGCAGAGGTCGTCTGAGTTTGTCAGAGATTGATGCACGCAGAGGTGGTGATGACACTATTGATGTTGATCCTGGCCCGTCGATTTCAGAGGTTGGTGTTAGCAAAGATGAAGTTGATTGCAGAGGATCAGTTGTTATGGATCCAGCAAAATTTTCTAATGTTTTACGAAATGTAATCATCAGTGTAAGTTATTTCTCTGTTGTACGCCCCATTCAATAATCAACCAGTTTCCGATTTTCGGAGCCGTTGGCCGTGCGCCTCGGTTCGGGACCGCTTAACTACCTCCGTTTGCTCCGGTTTTTGGCACACACCTTGTTCCCTCTCCCTAGAGGGACACTGTGGCCCGGGAGACCACCTTTGTGGTCATACACCACCTCCGGTGCCTAACAGCCTGTTTGTAGGGCACCTGGCTGCGTGTTTTGGCCCCTGAACCTTTGTTTTGTATCGGTGTGAGTTCATTTTTGGCATAGACCCTAGTTTCATTGTTAGGAAGGTGGTAGTAGGATGGGAGACCACCTTTTCTTCTTGGAGACCACCTTTCCCCGATTGGCCGGCTTTTCTTAACAAGTAGGTGGTCTCCCTCACTTTTGAGTCACAATTTCGGGTCTCCCATACCACCACTGAGTTGCATTCACCTGGGAGACCACCAATCTTGGTAGGCCGACCACCTTTTTGCTTGACCCTTTTGACCCCTTGGTCTCCCTCACTTTTGGGCCACATTTTCAGGTCTCCCATACCACCACTGAGTTGCATTCACCTGGGAGACCACCAATATGGGCTGCCGACCACTTGAACCTGGTTGGCCAGCTTCTTGCTTTTTGTCTTATTGAGAGTAAGCCAGCTGTGCCAGCTGGAAGCCTCAGAAGTGATCCTCCATACACGTGTATGGAGGATCTTTGAGCTTGGTTTTAAGCTTACAAGAGAAGCTTTGGCCCCTCTCCTCTATAAAGGAAGGGGTCATCTTCCATTGCAAGGGTTCACAACTTCTTGGAAAGCAAAACCTATACACCTTTCTATATCTCTCTCTTTTGTGCTCAAAAGCTCCATAATTCTTGGCCCTTTGCACACCAACCCTTAGCTTAACCCTTCCACCATCCATCCAAGCACCTTGGAGCTGGTTTTCAGAGGTTGAAGGTTTGCTACTTTGGTCTAGAAGCTGCTGGAGGTCTTCTCTACAAGGGTAAGTCTCTATTTCCCTCTTCGTAGCATTGTTTTGCTTCATATCTTAGCCTAGTTTGCAAGCATATTTAGGCTTTGTCATAAACTAAAAAAAGCCTTATTTTGAGCTCCTCTTCAAGTTTGATTAAGGACATTTTTCTGTTGGGGGTCATCTACCCCCTTGCATGCTTCATTTCCTCTTGTTTTGAGCTATGCATTAAAGCATTTGTGTTGGCCTTGGTTTGGCCTTTTAGCCACTGAAATCTAGCGGATTTTTAGTGGCTAACATGTGTTTTTGAGCATCAAAATCAGAGAGGGGTGACCCTCTCACCCTTTGTTCTCTTTACTAGCTTTGTTGGCCTTACAAAGGAGCCCCTATTTGCATGTTTTAAAGCCATGCTCCAGGCCATTTTTGATGAGTTTTGTGACCTGCATGACCTCTGTCCAGAGGTGGTTTGGCCATGTTAAGTGTCCATCTTGCATGTGTAGAGTAATCTTCTTCAAGGCCTTTCAAAGGGGCCTTCACTTGCATGCTTCCTAGACTAATTTCAGGCCCTTTTTAGTGATTTTTGGGGCCCTCATAGCCTCTATCTAGAGGTGGTTTTGCCATTTTGCATGTCTATCTTATATGTGTAGAACAACCCCTTGCATGGCCCTCCAAAGGAGCCTATCATTCTTGCATGCATTGATTGAGTTTCAGTGGATTTTTGGGCATATTTTGGCATGGCATACTTCTATTTTTGGCTGGTTTGGTGAGCTCTCATATGCTTCATATAGTTATAGTACAACTCATGATTCACTAACTTTCTTTGCATGCTTTGTTGACCCTTGATTTTAGCACTTTTTGGCCTTGCCTTAAACTGATTTTGTACATATTTTGGACTGCCCTAGCTTTGTTTTTGGGTCTCATGGTCGAATAATACTTGTTTTGCATGCTTGTAGTTCAATACACTTGCCTAGCTTTGAGATTGGAGGTCTATTGCATGCATATACTGAGGTGTTTTCATGCTTTGGGGTCATTTTGCATCATATTTTAGAGCCTATGTAAATGCCATATCCTCATGTTTTCTCCTCTTTAAGTGTGCTTGAGAGTTGTGCATGAATGCCTTGTTTTCGGACCATTGAATGAGCTCTATTTCTTTGCATTCCGAGCCATCATTTTAGGCCATTTCCCCACTGTTTCAGACCTGCCTAGGGTCTGTTTGGGGTTGGTTTTGCCACTGGTGCATTGCTTTGTGTACCTCTAGTGTGACGCACTTCACTAATTTCGGTATTCGGGCCATCTATCATGCATTGGGTAACATATTTGCATGATTCGGGACCATTGTACATCATGTTTCAGAGCTAGAAAATGTATGCTTGTATGCCATATTTCATCCTTTGCAATGCTTAGTTAGAGTTGTATGTTGTGCCTTAGGATCAGTCCATTGCATTCGTGTATGTTTGCATGTATTTCGATTGTCTCATTTTCATCACATGGCCACTGATGTGAGTGTGGCTGAGGTCTACTAGTGTAAGTCCATCTTGCATTTATATATGCCATTTAGTTCATGCGCGTATGATAATCTTCGTAAGTGAAATGTGTATGCCATGTTATGCCACATGCATTGTGTATGCCATTTTAGTCCATAGCATTGCATATACTAGGTTGCATGTTAGTCGCATTGTGTATGCCATCTCATTTGCATTGTGTTTGGGATAGGAGTTAGCCCAAGCACGGGAAACGAGGGACGTTTCGTACTCAAAGTAACGAAACGTGTCTCAATTCCCGGTCGCCGATACTCCGGATTGCCCATGATGGAGTCTAGGCCTTGTTGTGTTTATATGTGCATTCATTTCACATCGAGTCGTGCAATTCGACTCCTCGGTCATCATGCATCGAGATGCGTGATTGGTGGCACAAGGATCGAGGTATGCATATATATGTGAAAATACTTTGCCATGCCCCTTTCTTGCTCTCTGTTGCAGCAAACCAGAAATCAGCAGCCTTCTAGAGCTTTGCACAGCATTCCGGGATTAATTGCAAACAGAGGCAAATCGGGGCACTGCGAGGAATTTTCTGACAAAGCGACCCAAGCACGCATGCATCTTTCATCATTCGGAATAGAGCTGAGGCAGTCCATTCGATAGCTTGCATGCAAATTTATCCACTTTCCTAGTTAATTTGTTAATTAATTAGGGTTTTGTAATATTTAATTAGCTAGAGTAGTTAATTATTTATTCGGTCTGTATTATTTATTCGGACCCTCCGAAAGAGGGCACAATTGTAATAAGTGTGCGTGTGTGTGATGTATGTCTTCCAACCCCACGTCTTTCTCCCTTTTATTTACTAGCTTATGATGGTTAGTTTAGGGCATGTTTCAATTAGCATACTTATGCTCGCATGTTTGCATCCATTCATCTGTCTTGCATGCACCAAGCTCGGCGCATCATACTAACTGCATTGTATTTCAATTCTAAGTTGAATACATGTTTCCTGTTGCATTTCATATGCCATGTTTAGAATAGCCGAGCCTATCTTAGTTGTATTTTGCATGTGTTGTAATAGCCATCTTAACATGAACTAGGATCATGCTTTGATTACTAATTGTAGACACCCCATTTTTGACCGTCCTCAAGACTTGGTTGTGCTTGTAGGTATACCCAACGGCTGGTTCGATTGCACGCCCAGCATTCGACTGCCGCGGCGGAACGTCACTAGTTCGGGTCTCCCGAACCTTGTATCCTTTTTGTCTCATTTTTGGACCCTGACCTGGTCCTTTCAGGGTGACCCCTGTGGTGCACTGCCGGCCACGGCATGGCATTGTCGGCCATGGCTTGGCCCCTGCCGCCATCGTGAACACCTGGCCATCACAGGGTAATCGCCACCATTCTTGATGGCCTAGAATCCCTATTTCAAATTTCTGGGAAGATCTTTTGTACCAGCTGGATTCCTCATATCTGCCCTCCATACACGTGTATGGAGGGATCAAAGCCAAGAAAAGCTTGTTCAAGAAGCTTAAGTTTTGCTTTGTTCTATCTAAGGAAGGGTCCTCTTCCTTAGCAAGGGGCTGAGCTTTTAAAAAAGCCAAAAAAGTTTCCTCTCTCTCTATATGGTGTTTGTTTTGTGCCTTAAAAGTTAGATTTCTTTGCACTTTTTCACTACAAGCCATAGCACCACACCTCCATCACTCATTCCAGCATCTTAGAGGCCTTTTGCAGAGGTTGAAAGCACCATTCCTTGGTCCAAAAGCTGCTGGAGGCTTAGTCTACAAGGGTAAGTCTCCTTTCCCTCTCTTTTAGCTCTTTCTTTGCATGCAATTTTATCCTTTGTTTCTTACACTTTTGGGCTCCGACCCAAACTGGAAGTAGTCATATTTTGAGCCCATCTCCATATTTGATTAAGGGTCTTTCTCTGTTTGAGGTTTCCTTCTCACCCTTTGTGTTTAAACTCTCTTTTAGGCCTATTTTTGCATGATATTTTCGGCTTATTTGTGAGCTGTTTTGGATTTTTCTATAAACTGTGAAGTGGCTTTTTTTGAGCCCCTCTTCAACTTTGTTGAAGGGCTCTCCTCTGTTTGAAGACAGCTACTACCACTTGCCTCTTTACCCCTCTTTTAGGCCCTTTTCTTGCATGCTAGTTTAACCTTACTTGTGATTATTTTCGTGGCTTGATATAAACTGTAAAGTGCCTTATTTTGAGCCCCTATTCAACTTTGTTGAATTGATCTTTGCCATTTGGGGCCAACTTCTGTCCATTGTCTCTATTCCCCCTTTTAGGGCCATTTTTGCATGATAGATTAGCCCTATTTGTGTTCATCTTTGAGACTTTTTATAAACTGGAAAAAGGCTTGTTTTGACATCATCTTCATGTTTTATTAAGGTTCCATTTTTTTTGAGGTCATATGCTATCTTTTATGCTTGGTTGCCTCCCATTTTGAGCCTTACATCCTAGCCCTTGTTGCATGCCTTGTTTGAACTTCTAGCCAATGGAATCCAGTGGATTTATAGTGGCTTTGATGCTGTTTTGAGCTTCCAAATTAGAGGGGGGTGACCCCCTCTCACCTTGGCTTGTTTGATGGCCATCTTGGCCTTTCAAAGCGACCCCATCTTGCATGCTTCCTAGGCACATTTTGGGGCCAATTTGGTGAGTTTTGGGACTATCATATTTTATTTTCAGAGTTGTATATGCCATGTCACTTGTCTATCTTATATGTGCCTAATAACTCCTTGTATGGCCATCTAAAGGAGCTCATCATTTTTGCATACCATGGTTGCATATCAGTGGTTATTTGGACCTATTTTCATATGTTTTATTCACTGATTTTCGACGGTTTGGTGAAATTCCATGTTCATCATACACTTTCCATGTAAACCATGTTTGCTAGTCAAAATCGCATGCTACTTTAGTCCATCTTGCTAGCACTTTTTGGCCTTGCTTTAAACTGGAAAAGTTCATGTTTTAGGACTGTCTTGACTTTGTCTTCATGTTTCATGTTCAAATAATGCATGCTTTGTATAGCTGTAAGTCATTCCATGTGCCTAGTTTTGAGTTGCGGGTCTCACCTCATGCATCGGGTGCCATGTTTTCATGATTCGGGGCTGTTTAGCATCATATTTTAGTGCTGAAATTTTAATGTTTGCATACCATGTTCCATGCCTTACCATACTTTGGTAGAGTGGCATTCGTGCCTTAGGTTCGGTCCTCGATTGCGTGCACACGTGCACGCATTTCGAGTGTCTCATTTTCATGTAATGGCCACTTATGTGAGTGTGGCTGAGGTCCACTCGTGTTGGTGTAAGTCCATTATGCATTGTATATGCCATTTCATTTCATAGCATTGTGTATGCTAGGTTGTATGTTAGCGCATTGTATATGCCATGTTACCTCGTGCATCGTGTATGCCATTTCATAGCATTGTGCATGTTAGGTTATATCTTAGTTGCATTCATGCATGTCATGCATCTTGCATTGTGTTTGGGGGTAGGAGTTAGCCCGAGCACGGGAAACGAGGGGCGTTTCGTACTCCAAGTGACGGAACATGTCTTAATTCCCAGTCACTGACACTCTGGATTATCCATGATGGAGTTTAGGAATTGTTATATTTTCATGTGCATTCGTTTCATATCGAGTTGTGCAAATCGACTCCTCGGCCATCATGCATCGATATGCGTGATTGGTGGCACGAGGATCGAGGACTACACTCCCTGAAGAGTAGTCAAGCATACATATGTGAAAATACATTGCCATGTCCCTTTCCTGCTCTCTGTTGCAGCAAATCAAGAATCAACAGCCTTCTGGAGCTTGGCACGCATTCCAAGAACAATTGCAAACAGAGACTAATTAAGGCATCGCAATGGATTTTCGCACAAGGCAACCCAACCATACATCATTCATCATCCGGAGCAGAGTTGAGGCAGTCCCTGGCTTGCATGCCAATTTACCGCTTCCCTATATTAATTTGTTAATTAATTAGGATTTTGTATTTATTCAGACTGTATTACTTATTTTGGACTGTACTATTTATTCGGACCCTCCGAGCGAGGGCAATTTTGTAATAAGCGTGCGTACGTGTAATGTATGTCTTCCAACCCTCTTTCTCCTTTTTATTTACAAGCTTATGATGGTTAGATTAGGGCATGTTTCAATTGGCATACAGTATGATAGCATGTTTGCATTTATTCATCTGTTTTGCATGCACCGGGCTCGGCGCATCATACTAACTGCATTTGTATTTCAATTTTAAGTTGAATACTTGTTATCTGTAGCATTTCATATGCCATGTTTAGAATAGCCGAGCCTGCTATAGTTGCATTTTTGCATGTATTGCATTAGGCATTTCTGTATAGTTAGGATCACGCATGGATTTCTAATCAGCTTCTGTTTTGGCTTGGAGTACTCGGTGAGTTTTTACGCTTTAGCATCCTGGCATGCGTGTGAGTGACTGCCATGATAGCATGCTTACCATGAGGCTATATGCTTATGTGTTATAACTGCCTGAATGCCTGTGGGTGAAGGTTGGGTTATCTGAATTGGAGTAATGCATTGACTGTGAGTTTTAAGCCCACTAGATAGTGGCAAAACCATGTTTTCTAAGCCCACTCGAGGGTGGCAAAATCTGCATTTTAAGCCTACTTGCGAGTAGCAAACCATCTTTCAAAAACAAACATGAAATGTTTTGTTCCAATTCGGGCGACTCGGTCTATACTTGTATGCTGTGTGCATCACATAGTAAATCTAGGCTAATAACCGGAATAAGAACACACAATGTTTTCAAAACTTGATATCATGGTTAGTAGAGGCCGATCTTTGATCGGGCGAGAGGGGGTGCTCATAGCTGACCTTCCCCAATCGTACCCAAGCTCCTGAGCCAAGGCAACTTTGGTGATGACGGACACGTAGCCTTAGGCAACGAGTCAGGGTTTCCTAAATTTTCCAAAAATAAAATATTTAGGTGGCGACTCTGTATCTGGCGAAGCAATCCATCTTTGGCACTTCTTTCTAAAAAAATCTATTTTTCTCAAAACGATTTGCCGGATTTGGACTCTTTGGTTCAGATTGAGAACCGTGACAATTTGAGTCCGAACTGTAATGAGCCCAAAATGAATAGAACGGGACTCACCCTCCCGGGGCGTTCGGGGACGTCTACAGTTTCACGGCACTGACAGTTGTTTTCGCCTTCGTCATGAAGTGCAAGATTTGATTGACGATAAGGTCATCCCCCCGCCTACCTCGGCCAAGTTAGTCACTTTAGAGTTCTTGGATTTTGAGGATATTGCAAGTATGTGATCGGGGAGTGATCCACCTATAGGCGACCCACGGCGTATTTTGGATGTGGCGTCTGGCACGCATTTTTGAGCATCTGTGATTGCTAGTTTTTGTAAATTCTAGCCTGGGTATCGAGTCGGTTTTTTGTTCTGTTTTGAGTCTGTCTCATTGTCCTGAGTCAGTCCTTTTGTTTCAGGTCTGTCTTGTTGTATCGAGTCAGTCCTGTTGTATAGGAGTCAGGTGATTCTTGGGGTGTTACCTCGGGCGTCACCATTTTGTTTTGCGTTTGTCTTTTCGTTTTGTTTTGAGTCTGTTTCTGCCAGGGAGCCAGTTGTGCCAGCAGTTTTTGAATGAAACAGCAGTGATTTTTACGCTCTCGCGTTTGCTTCTGCCTTGTGCCAGTTATGCCGGAAGTTCTGAAGGAGATGACAGTATTTGACTAAGGACTCTGTCTTTTCTGTGCCTTGAAGTCATTGTAATGACCTGAGTTTTTCAAAACTTTTTGAACACTGTGGTGAAAAACGAAGAGGAAGGAATTCCTCGGGATTTGCAAAAAAATTTGATCAATTGAGAGGAAGAGAGGCGTGCTAAGCCCTTAATGAATGAAATCATGCTTGTTAGTGTGAGTACTTAGCTTTGATCCAGATTGGTTCTACACTGTCTTCAGCGCGAGCGATTTGTCACTTTCTTAAAAACTTTCAAAAAATGTTTTGTGCAGTCCTGCGAAGACCTGTGTGGAATCGCTCTTGAGATTGTGCAGCCTAGGATCGCTCTCAGCCTCGAGACTTGACCCTTTGCTTTCAAACCTTGAACTTAGATTCAGAATGTTCAATGGTCAACCACAATGTGAGGCCTGAGTGGCCAGATTCAAAGCAGCCCATGAATTAGCGGCAAGAAAATTAGATCAAGAAGACCAGATGTCACCAAAAACAGCTTGCGAAGCTAGGACAGAAGCACCCTTCGAACTAGGGGCAAAGATGTTAGATGTGCTCGAAGAGCCGAAGATGAGTCCTTTTACAAATCAACAGCCACTCTCCTGGATACGGATGACTTCAAAACCCTACAACCAATTGGCATGGACCAAGCTACACTTTTACCCTTTGAGAGGCTCGCTGGGTCGAAAACCTAGAAGGGCGACCCAGGCAAAAGTTAGAGCGAGACAAAAAATATATACAAAAAAAATGCAAAAAGAAAAGAAAAAGAAAAATGCAAAAAAAAAAAAAAAAAAAAGAAGAAGAAGAAAAAGGAATGAAAAGAACATAAAAAAAAAAGAAAGAAAGAAGAAAAAAGCTCGCAAGGTCGAAAACCCGCGACGGGCGCCTTGGCAAAAGTTAGAGCCTAAAAAGGAGAGGTTAATACCTGAGTGTACCTTAACCCCGAACTACGTAAGGCTTGATTCCCATCTTTGGGATACGTAGGCAACTTCATTCCGAAGTCCAGCCGTAAAACACTTCAAATTCGATTGTGTCAATGTAATGGTTTTTGATCATCTTTGCCTTCTCTGTATCCAAGAGTTCGGTTGTAATCATCGCTCCAAGGACTGACTACAATGCGCTGCGGTGCCATCCAAACAAGGGGCAACTTTCCGTTGCCATTCAATGTGCCGCGGTGCCATTCAAACAAGGGGCAACTTTCCGTTGCCATGCAACTCTCTTCAAGCAAGGGGCAATTTTCCTTCAGATCTGAGGTTGTGCATCTCAAGAGTGCGTTCTATGTTCGTTGAGCAAGTGGCCGTTTGCAAAAATAATTTTTGAGAATTTTTACTGAGGTTGACTGATCTATCGAAAATTATTCCATTTTTTTTCAAAACTGGACCATTTTCTTGGACCCAAAGAGGAAAATTTTCAATGCTTATAGCCTGACTTGCATGATTTTAAATCAAAAATCAAACAAGCATGTTAATCTAACTCTCATTTTGGTCAAAATTGTTTTAGTAGAAAAACCAAAACAAAAAATGGTCAAAATGATGAACTAAGGGCACAGTTGAGTCAGGCTTCTTGTTTTTTCCCCGCTATCAGCATGCTCGCCAAGAAGGGCACTCTACCTGCCAGAAAAGGGCACCACTGAAGCTAACAGAAAAGGGCTGAAATCTCTCATATCCTCCAAGCAACGAGGTATCAAGCCAAGTGCGAAGCATGAACTGGAATGAATCAAGATATTCCACTCCCTCGTCTGGACACATTTGATTATGTCCAAACTCCCCAGCAGAACATCGTCAACCGATGTCAGCTGCAAATTTGCTACACCCAGTTGTAGCGCAACCCCTCTGCGGGAAAGTTCACTGTTGTGGGTAGAAGAAAAAGAATCTAGCAGAATGCTAGGGGCAAGAGCCCGTAACTTCCTGTTTATCCATCAACCTCCCTGGAGAGGGATGAAAAATGAGAGATTGAAGAATAGAGAGATGTGCGATGAGAGAAAAAGTGAGAAAAGGGCTTTTTCAGAAAATAAGAGATTGAGTGCCAGAGTGATGTGAGAATCACAAATGAGAAAGGGTGGGAAACACTACTCGGTGAAACAGGCTCCCTATGCACGTCTGAGTGTCGTGTCTTTTTTGTTTTATCTCGGTTCTTGTTTTAGGTCATTTCGAGTGTTACTCGATGTGTCTACATTGTGTGCCTTTTATTTCCTTGTTGAGTCGTTTTGCTGTGTTCAGTGATAGGCTCAACACCTGGTCGAAAAATCATCTCTCAATTTCAAAAATAAAATCGTTTTGTGCTCCGAGTGCTGTGCCGTTCTCCACATTTGTGCAAAACAGAATTTGTTCTTTCATAAAACCGTAGGGTTCAACCCAGGTCATGTGAGAACAGTAAAACCAGGACCTATCTAAAGCTATATAGGTTCCAAACTGCAAAGCAAAAGAAAAGAGGAAAAATGTCGGGTATCTGAGCTTGTTTCAACTTCAGTAAGTTCCGAGACTACATTCCGTGTGTACCTCTTCTGGTCTTGCCAATGCTCTGAAGTATGAGTGTGCCTCTATTCCCAAACTCAAGCTTGTTTCAATGACAGAATGGCAATCGAAGTGCTCCTTCAGACAACCAGCCCCTGCCAGATGCATCTTGGCTGTATTTGCAATGAGTTCCTAGGAGACCAACTGCGACGGTGGAAACTAGAGTTCGGACGGCTATTGCCTAGAACGCAAAGGTTCGGGATTTTCGAGACTAAAGTCTGGTTTAAATACCCAGGGGTCTATCCTCGGCTTGAAATCTGTATGGCAGCCCCATAGATTGAGATATCATGTGAATTTGCTTCGATCCTAGATACTGAATCAACCTAGTCTGTCACCCCGTTGGAGAATAGGGAAAGTTGTGAACATGGCTAGGAAGGAAAGGTAGTAACTGCGGTTTGGAAGTACAATCAAGAAAGTGCAAGAAGAACCCACTCTTTACAGCTCAAAATGTTTCTGCGGAATTTTCAACTCATGTCTTCGATGTGTAGCTCATCGTCAGTCGACATGCACGAGGTGTATCTTTTTTGGAATGTATCATGACCCCTCCGAGAGGTAAATCGGAGGTTGCGTTTGGAATTTGGTCTGCTTAAGGCTTGAATTCCCTTATTCGGTATTTTTGTTTCAAACGGGCGTTGTCACACACGTTCCACTGGCATTGTTATGCTCATTGGTTGCATTGTTATGTGCATCTATCTAGCATTGTTATGTTCATTCGTTGCATTGTTATGCACATCTATCTGGCATTGTTATGCTCATTCCTTGCATTGTTATGCACATCTATCTAGCATTGTTATGTTCATTCGTTGCATTGTTATGCACATCTATCTAGCATTGTTATGCTCATTACTTGCATTATTATGCACATCTATCTAGCATTGTTATGCTCATTCCTTGCATTGTTATGCACATCTATCTAGCATTGTTATGTTCATTCGTTGCATTGTTATGCACATCTATCTAGCATTGTTATGCTCATTACTTGCATTGTTATGCACATCTATCTAGCATTGTTATGTTCATTCGTTGCATGGTTATGCACATCTGTCTAGCATTGTTATGCTCATTACTTGCATTGTCATGCATCCTCCTTATCACGCATCGTCATGCACACCTTACATGCATTGTCATGCATTTGCTCTACCATGCAATTGTCTTGCATTTTCTTGTCACACATCGCTATACACTTCTTTATCATAAGTTGTCCTAATGTCAATTCCTGCTATACACATTACTTGCGTTACTACATGATTTACTTACATGTGTATATGTATTTCCAGGTGGTTACACATTATGCACGTTTCGGCGTGTACTTTACTAACATGTGTTCATACCTTTGTTTGTTTTACATATTGCATGTGTTTCTGCGTGTGCTTTACTTACATGTGTTCATGCATCTCACAGGAGGTTACACATTGCACGCGTTGACCGCATGCTTTACTGACATGTGTTCATTCTTGCTATACACATTGCTTGCGTTACTGCATGCTTTACTTACATGTGTATATGTATTTCCAGGTGGTTACACATTGTGCACGTTTCGGCGTGTACTTTACTGACATGTGTTCATACCTTTGTTTGCTTTACACATTGCATGCGTTTCTGCGTGTGCTTTACTTACATGTGTTCATGCATCTCACAGGAGGTTACATATTGCACGCGTTGACCGCATGCTTTACTGACATGTGTTCATTCCTGCTATACACATTGCTTGCGTTACTGCATGCTTTACTTACATGTGTATATGTATTTTCAGGTGGTTACACATTGTGTACGTTTCGGTGTGTACTTTACTGACATGTGTTCATACCTTTGTTTGCTTTACACATTGCATGCGTTTCTACGTGTGCTTTACTTACATGTGTTCATGTATCTCCCAGGAGGTTACACATTGCATGCGTTAACCCGCATGCTTTACTGACATGTGTTCATTCCTGCTACACACATTGTGCGTGTTGACCACTTGCTTTACTTACATGTATATTTTCAAGTTCTTTCTATACACATTGCTCGTGTTGACCACTTGCTTTACTTACATGTGTATTTTCAAGTTCTTTCTATACACATTGCACGTGTTGACCGCATGCTTTACTTACATGTGTATTTTCAAGTTTCGTTACACATTGCTCGTGTTGACCACTTGCTTTACTTACATGTGTATTTTCAAGTTCTTTCTATACACATTGCACGCGTTGGCCGCATGCTTTACTTACATGTGTATTTTCAAGTTTCGTTACACATTGCACGTGTTGACCACTTGCTTTACTTACATGTGTTCAAGTTCTTTCTATACACATTGCTGGTGTTGACCACTTGCTTTACTTACATGTGTATTTTCAAGTTCTTTCTATACACATTGCACGTGTTGACCACTTGCTTTACTTACATGTGTATTTTCAAGTTTCGTTACACATTGCTCGTGTTGACCACTTGCTTTACTTACATGTATATTTTCAAGTTCTTTCTATACACATTGCACGTGTTGACCACTTGCTTTACTTACATGTGTATTTTCAAGTTCTTTCTATACACATTGCTCGTGTTGACCACTTGCTTTACTTACATGTGTATTTTCAAGTTCTTTCTATACACATTGCACGTGTTGACCACTTGCTTTACTTACATGTTGTAGACACTCCATTTTTGACCGACCTTAAGACTCAGACGTCACCGATTGAGCGCTTGGTGATATTGCATATTGTGCTCGTTCTGAAGTTTCAAAGTCTTAGCTGCGAGCCTTGCCTCCGGACTTTCAGACTCTTTTGTGCTTTGCCTCGGTTTTCGAACCAGGCCCTATTTTCTCTGTTTTCTCTTCCCAAAGGGAGGGAGAGGTCTCGTTGACCATCTCTCAGTGGCAGTAGGCTACGTTTTGTGGTCGTAGCCCATTTTTCCCGTTTGGAGCCCAGTTTTCGGTTTTCGGAGCCGTCGACCGTGTGTCTCGGTTCGGGACCGCTTAACTACCTCCGTTTGCTCTGGTTTTTGGCGCATACCTTGTTTCCTCCCTTTTGAGGAACATCAGGCTCGAGACCAACCGTGGTCGAGGCCATTTTTCCCGCTTGGAGGGTTTCGATTTTCAGAGCCGTCGACCGTATGTCTCGGTTCGGGACCGCTTAACTACCTCTGTTTGCTCTGGTTTTGGGCACATACCTTGTTTCCTCCCTTTTGAGGAACACTGTGGCCTGGGAGACCAACTTCGTGGTCGTAGGCCATTTTTCCCGTTTGGAGCCCAGTTTTCGATTTTCGGAGCCGTCGGCCGTGTGTCTCGGTTCGGGACCCCTTAACTACCTCCGTTTGCTCCGATTTTTGGCGCACACCTTATTTCCTCCCTTTTGAGGAACATTATAGCCCAAGAGACCAACTTCGTGGTCAAAACGCCACTTCCGAAATTTTCCCCCTTTGTTTTGCTCTATTTAAATTGGTTTTTCCCCTTCTTTTTTCCCCCCCTTTTTTTGGTTTCAAAATGAGTTCCTCTATATAATACACCCTTGAGCTCCATTTTTAAGGGTTAGACACTTTTGGCTTAGGCTCATAACCCTCCTCCTTCTCCATAACTCTCCATTTTCAAGTTCAAACATCCATTTTCTTGCACCATTTGCACTACAACCCCTAGCCTATCACCTCCATTACTCATTTCAGTACCATGGAGGACATTTGAAGAGGTTGAAAGCTCAGATTTTTGGACTAAAAGCTGCTGGAAACTTTGTCTTCAAGGGTAAGTCCTTATTTCCCTTAAACTTGTATTTTTTTGGTCCATTTATAAGCCATATTTGCTTACATTTATGGGCTCCGACCCAAAATGAAAATAGCATTATTTTGAGCTTTTTTTCATGTTTGTTTAAGGGCCTCTCACTGTTTGAGGCTTCCTTTTTGCACTTGCTTCTTTACCTCTCTTGTATGCCTCTTTCTTGCATGGTATTTTAGACCTACTTATAAATTGTTTTGAGCTCTGTCATAAACTAAAAATTGGCTTATTTTGAGCCCTTCTTCAACATTTTTGAAGGGATCATCACTGTTTGAGACTTCCATTTTCCACTTGCCATTGTATCCCTCTTTTGGCCTTATTTTTGCATGATTTGTTAGCCTCTTGTGCTTCTGATTTTGGGCTCCGGTCCAAACTGTAAATGGCCTTATTTTGACCCCCTCTTCATGTTTTATCAAGGGTTTTTTATTGTTTGAGGCTCCCTTCTTGCTCTTTGTGTTATAGCTCTCTTTTTGGCCTTATCTTGCATAGTATTTTGAGCATGCTTGTGCACTGTTTTGGGTCTGGTAATAAACTATAAAATGACATTTTTTGGGCCCCTCTTAAACTTTGTTGAAGGGCCCTCCTCTGTTTGAGACCAGCAACCATCACTTGCTTCTTTGCCTCCCTTTTGGCCCATTTCTTGCATGAGAGTTTTTCCATACTTGTGTTTGTTTTCATGGTTTGTTGTAAACTGAAAAATACCATATTTTGGGCCTCTCTTCCACATTGTAGAATGGCCCTTCTCTTTTTGAGGTCAGCAGCTGCTACTTGGTTCATTATCTCGCTTTCGGGGCCATTTTTGCATGCTAGCTTAGCCCCATTTGTGTTCACTGTTTGGCCTTGCTTAAAACTGTAAATATGATTTTTTTGGGACTTTCTTGATTCTTTCTTCACACTTCATGTACAAATAATGCGTGTATTGCATAGCCATAGGTCATTCCATGCGCCAAATTTCATGTTTCGGAATTCATTTCATGCATCGGGTGCTATTTTGCCATGTTTCGGGGCTGTTTTGCATCACATTTTGGTACTAAAATTTTTATGCTAGTATGCCATATTCCATGCCTTGCCACGTCTTGTTAGAGTGGCATTCCGTGCCTTAGGTTCGGTCCTCGGTTTGCGTGCACGTGTGCACGCATTTCGAGTTGTCTCATTTTCATCTAATGGCCTCTTATGTGAGTGTGGCTGAAGTCCACTTGTGTTGGTGTAAGTCCATTATGCCATTTCATTCCATAGCATTGTGTATGCTAGGTTGTATGTTAGTGCATTGTATATGCCATATTATCTCGTGCATCGTGTATGCCATTCCATAGCATTGTGCATGTTAGGTTGTATCTTAGTTGCATTCATGCATGTCATGCATATTGCATTGTGTTCGGGATAGGAGTTAGCCTAAGCACGAGAAACGAGGTACGTTCCGTACTCCGAGTGACGGGACGTGTCTCAATTCCCCAATCACCGACACTCCGGATTATCCACGATGGAGTTAGGCTTTGTTGTGTCTTCATATGCATTCATTTCATATTGAGTTGTGCAATTCGACTCCTCAGCCATCATGCATCGAGATGCGTGATTGGTGGCACGAGGATCGAGGTATGCATACATATGTGAAAATACATTGCCATGCCCCTTTCTTGTTCTCTGTTACAGCAAATCAAGAATTAGTAGCCTTCCGGTGCTTGGCGCGCTTTCCAAAAACCATTGCAAAACAGAGGCTAATTGGGGCATCACAGTGGATTTCCGCGCAAAGGCAACCCGGACATGCATCATTCATCATCTGAAGAAGAGTCAAGACGGTCCCTAGCTTGCATGCTAGTTTACAGCTTTCCTAGTTTAATTTGTTAATTAATTAGGAATTTGTACATATTTTGGACTGTATTATTTATTTGGACTGTATTATTTGGACTATACTATTTTATTCCGACCCTCTGTGCAAGGGCATAATTGTAATAAGTGTGGGTGACTGTGATGTATGTCTTCCAACCCCACGTCTTTCTTTCCTTTTATTTACCTGCTTATGATGGTTAGATTAGGGCATGTTTCAATTAGCATACAATATGATAGCATATTTGCATTCATTCATCTGTTTTGCACGCACCGGGTTCGGCGCATCATACTAACTGCATTGTATTTCAATTCCAAGTTGAATACATGATAGCTGTTGCATCTCATATGCCATGTTTAGAATAGCCAAGCCTGCTATAGTTGCATTTTTGCATGTGTTGCATTAGGCATTTCTGTATATTTAGGATCATGCATGGATTTCTAATTAGCTTCTGTTTTGGCTTGGAGTACTCGGTGAGTTTTATGCTTTAGCATCCTTGCATGCGTGTGAGTGACTACCATGAATAGCGTGCTTACCATGAGGCTACATGCTTATGTGATATAACTGCCTTGAATGCTTGTGGGTGGAGGTTGGGTTGTTTGGATTGGGACAAATCATCAACTGTGAGTTTTAAGCCCACTAGATAGTGGCAAAACCATGTTTTTCTAAGCCCACCTGAGGGTGGCAAAATCTACACTTTAAGCCTACCTGCGGGTAACAAACCATCTTTCAAAAAACAAACATGAAATGTTTTGTTCCAATTCAGGCGACCCGGTCTATACTTGTATGCTGTGCGCATCACGTAGTAAATCTAGGCTAATAACCGGAATAAGAGCACACAATACTTTCAAAACTAGATATCATGGTTAGTAGAGGCCGATCTTTGATCGGGCGAGCGGGGGTGCTCACGAAGTGATCTTCCCCAATCGTACCCAAGTTCCCGAGCCGAGGCAACTTTGGTGATGACGGACACGTGGCCTTTGGCACCAAGTCAGGGTTTCCTAAATTTCCCAAAATAAAATATTTAGGTGGCGACTCTATATCTGGCAAAGCAGTCCATGTTTGGCACTTCTTTCAAAAAAATCTGTTTTCAAAAACGATTTGCCGGATTTGGACTATTTGGTTCAGATTAAGAACCGTGACACAAATCGAGTCCGAGCTGTAGCGAGGTCCCCCGCGGGCTTGTCTACACATGTGTATTTTCAAGTTTCGTTACACATTGCACGCGTTGGCCGCATGCTTTACTTACATGAGTACGTTCAATTTATTTCTATACACATTGCCGGCGTGACCGCTTGCTTTACTTACATGTGTTCAAATTCAACTCCTATTTCACACATTGCATGCATTGTCACGCACGCTTTACTTACATGTGTTAATGCATCTTCACTTTGTATGCGTTGTCACGCACTCTTCAAATGCATTGTTATGCATCTTCCTAACGATATTGTACCTGTTAAGTTGGTTTCTTTTTTCAGGCACGATATTGTATGTACGGTTCATTTAAAGCTGGCATGGCTAGACTAGCCGCGCAGGTATTGTATCCTTCGTGTGAAACGGGGTAAGAATTGCATAATTCTTTTACATCCTTTCTGCATTGTAGTGTAGTTGGATTCGTGTTCATCTGCTTAAAATTGTCGCATGTTTGCTTCATTACAGCATCCGTGGCATGATTGTTAATCATGCCCTTGCATCTTGTATATCATTTGCATTTTACCCCAGCCTTCGGGCGCATTCCTGCATACTTTTGCTAATTGATTGTCTGAGTCTTCGGCCTTGTCAAAAATGGGTCGTCTCTGGGCTTTGACAATCACTCTCGTCATTGTTATTAGTTCTGAGTTCTGTCAAAGATGGGCAACTGTAGACACCCCATTTTTGACTGTCCTCAAGACTTGGTTGTGCTTGTAGGTACACCTAACGGCTGGTTTGATTGCTCGCCCAGCATTCGATTGCCGCGGCGGAACGTCACTAGTTCGGGTTTCCCGAACCTTGTGTCCTTTTTGTCTCATTTTTGGACCCTGACCTGGTCCTTTCAGGGTGGTCCCTGTGGTGCACTGCCGGCCATGGCTTGGCCCCTGCCGGCCATTGGTGAACACTCTGGCTATCGATTAGAATCGCTTACCATTCTTGATGGCCTAAGACTTCTCTATTTCAGCTGGTTTCCGAAAAGATCTTTTGTACCAGCTGGATTCCTCATATCTGCCCTCCATACACGTGTATGGAGGGATCAAAGCCAAGAAAAGCTTGTTCAAGAAACTTAAGCTTTGCTTTATTCTATATAAGGAAGGGTCCTCTTCCTTAGCAAGGGGCTGAGCTTTTAAAAAAGCCAAAAAAGCTTTCTCTCTCTCTCTCTATATGGTGTGTGTTTTGTGCCTTAAAAGTTAGATTTCTTTGCACTTTTTCACTACAAGCCATAGCACCACACCTCCATCACTCATTCCAGCATCTTGGAGGCCTTTTGCAGAGGTTGAAAGCACCATTCCTTGGTCCAAAAGCTGCTGGAGGCTTAGTCTACAAGGGTAAGTCTCATTTCCCTCTCTTTTGGCTCTTTCTTTGCATGCAATTTTAGCCTTTGTTAATTACACTTTTGGGCTCCGACCCAAACTGGAAGTAGTCATATTTTGAGCCTATCTCCATGTTTGATTAAGGGTCTTTCTCTGTTTGAGGTTTTCTTCTCTCCCTTTGTGTTTAAACTCTCTTTTAGGCCTATTTTTGCATGGTATTTTAGGCTTATTTGTGAGCTTTTTTGGATTTGGACATAAACTGTGAAGTGGCTTGTTTTGAGCCTCTCTTCAACTTTGTTCAAGGGCTCTCCTATTTTTGAAGACAGCTACTACCACTTGCCTCTTTACCCCTCTTTTAGGCCCTTTTCTTGCATGGTAGTTTAACCTTACTTATGATTATTTTTTTGGCTTGATATAAACTGTAAAGTACCTTATTTTGAGCCCCTTTTCAACTTTGTTGAAGAGCCCTTTGCCATTTGGGGCCAGATGCTGTCCATTGTCTCTATTCCCCCCTTTTAGGGCCATTTTTGCATGATAGATTAGCCCTATTTGTGTTTATCTTTGAGACTTGTTATAAAGTGGAAAAAGGCTTTTTTTGACATCATCTTCATGTTTTATTAAGGTTCCATTTTTGTTTGAGGTCATATGCTATCTTGTATGCTTGGTTGCCTCCCATTTTGAGCCTTACATCCTAGCCCTTGTTGCATGCCTTGTTTGACCTTCTAGCCACTGGAATCTAGTAGATTTATAGTGGCTTTGATGCTGTTTTGAGCTTCCAAATTAGAGGGGGGTGACCCCCTCTCACCTTGGCTTGTTTGATGGCCATCTTGGCCTTTCAAAGCGACCCCATCTTGCATGCTTCCTAGGCACATTTTGGGGCCAATTTGGTGAGTTTTGGGACTATCATATTTTATTTTCAGAGTTGTATATGCCATGTCACTTGTCTATCTTGTATGTGCCTAATAACTCCTTGTATGGCCATCTAAAGGAGCTCATCATTTTTGCATACCATGGTTGCATATCAGTGGTTATTTGGGCCTATTTTCACATATTTTATTCACTGATTTTCGACAGTTTGGTGAAATTCCATGTGCATCATACACTTGCCATGTAAACCATGTTTGCTAGTCAAAATCGCATGCTACTTTAGTCCATCTTGCTAGCACTATGTGGCCGTGCTTTAAACTGGAAAAGTTCATGTTTTAGGACTGTCTTGACTTTGTCTTCATGCTTCATGTTCAAATAATGCATGCTTTGTATAGCTGTAAGTCATTCCATGTGCCTAGTTTTGAGTTGCGGGTCTCACCTCATGCATCGGGTGCCATGTTTTCATGATTCGGGGCTGTTTAGCATCATATTTCAGTGCTGAAATTTTCATGTTTGCATACCATGTTCCATGCCTTACCATGCTTTGGTAGAGTAGCATTCGTGCCTTAGGTTCGGTCCTCGATTTGCGTGCACGCGTGCATGCATTTCGAGTGTCTCATTTTCATGTAATGGCCACTTATGTGAGTGTGGCTGAGGTCCACTCGTGTTGGTGTAAGTCCATTATGCATTGTGTATGCCATTTCATTTCATAGCATTGTGTATGCTAGGTTGTATATTAGCGCATTGTGTATGCTATGTTACCTCGTGCATCGTGTATGCCATTTCATAGCATTGTGCATGTTAGGTTATATCTTAGTTGCATTCATGCATGTCATGCATCTTGCATTGTGTTTGGGGGTAGGAGTTAGCCCGAGCACGGGAAACGAGGGGCGTTTCGTACTCCAAGTGACGGAACGTGTCTCAATTCCCAGTCACCGACACTCTGAATTATCCATGATGGAGTTTAGGTATTATTATATTTTCATGTGCATTCGTTTCATATCGAGTTGTGCAAATCGACTCCTCGGCCATCATGCATCGATATGCGTGATTGGTGGCACGAGGATCGAGGACTACACTCCCTGAAGAGTAGTCAAGCATACATATGTGAAAATACATTGCCATGTCCCTTTCCTGCTCTCTGTTGCAGCAAATCAAGAATCAACAGCCTTCCGGAGCTTGGCACGCATTCCAAGAACAATTGCAAACAGAGACTAATTAGGGCATCGCAATGGATTTCCACGCAAGGCAACCCGACTATGCATCATTCATCATCCGGAGCAGAGTTGAGGCAGTCCCTGGCTTGCATGCCAATTTACCGCTTTCCTAGATTAATTTGTTAATTAATTAGGATTTTGTATTTATTTGGACTGTATTACTTATTTGGGATTGTACTATTTATTCGGACCCTCCGAGCGAGGGCAATGTTGTAATAAGCGTGCATGCGTGTGATGTATGTCTTCCAACTCCACGTCTTTCTCCCTTTTATTTACCAGCTTATGATGGTTAGATTAAGGCATGTTTCAATTAGCACACAGTATGATAGCATGTTTGCATTCATTCATCTGTTTTGCATGCACCGGGCTCGGCGCATCATACGAACTGCATTTGTATTTCAATTTCAAGTTGAATACTTGTTATCTGTAGCATTTCATATGCCATGTTTAGAATAGCCGAGCCTGCTATAATTGCATTTTTGCATGTATTGCATTAGGCATTTCTGTATAGTTAGGATCACGTATGGATTTCTAATAAGCTTCTGTTTTGGCTTGGAGTACTCGGTGAGTTTTTACGCTTTAGCATCCTTGCATGCGTGTGAGTGGCTGCCATGATAGCATGCTTACCATGAGGCTATATGCTTATGTGTTATAACTGCCTGAATGCCTGTGGGTGAAGGTTAGGTTATCTGAATTGGAGTAATGCATTGACTGTGAGTTTTAAGCCCACTAGATAGTGGCAAAACCATGTTTTCTAAGTGTAGACACCCCATTTTTGACCGACCTTAAGACTCAGACGTCACCGATTGAGCGCTCGGTGATGTTGTATATTGTGCTCGTTCAGAAGTCTCAGAGTCGGGCTGCTACCGCCTCCCAACCTCCAACTCTCTCTCGTGCCTTGCCTCGGTTTGCTTGAACTGACTCGATTTTCTCTGCTTTTTCTTTCGAGAGGAGAGGTCCCAGAGACCATCTCTCGATGGCCGTGGGCTACATTTCATGGTCAGAGGCCATTTTGCCCATTTCGAGTCTGGCTTTTGCTGAGCCGTCAGCCGTGTGCCTCCGTTCGGGACCACCCAACCATCTCCGATTCCTCCGGTTATTGGCATGCATCTCATTTACTCCTTTAGTGGGACACTGAGGTCTTAGATACCCACTGTGGCCAAACACCACTTTCTGCTTAACGGCCGGTTTTGACCCGAATCACAGATTTTGGCCCCCGAGCATTCGCTTTGCATCGGTTTTTGTTCATTTTTGGCAGTACCTGCTTTTATCACCACGAAGATCACTGAGGGTGGGAGGCCAGCAATTGTCTCAAAGAACCGTTATGCTCCTCCGCCCGGCGCCTGCTTTCTCACTTCCGGGCTAATGTTGAACACCCTAGGGCCATTTTCTTCGAGCCAAAACCACATATTTGTGTTGTACACACATGGGAGGACCCTAAAAACACATGGACAGCCAGTAATTGTAATTGGACCTTTGAACCGCTCCTAAAAGTGGCCTATTCTCTCTCCTGTTTTAGAGTTGTCAATTTTGAACCATAGGGTTGTGATGAGGAGACCTGGGAGGACACCAATATCTAGTGGCCGGCCAGAAATTCACAGTGACCTTTTTGACCCTTGGTCGGCCGGCCATAGGGGGTAGCTGGCCGGCCACCTGCAACAAAAATGGCTGGCCGGCCATGCTCCTTGGGAGGTGTGCATGGCAGCTGTATAGCTTTATCCCCCAAAATATCTGATTTCGGGGGATATTTTGTAAGCAAGGGAACTTAATCCCTTAAGGTCTACACTCTTTCACACACTTGGACTCACCATCCTTGCATGCATACATCTCTCTCTCTCTCTCTCCCTCAAGAGTTAGAACACTTGCCTCAAGCTTACAAACACATATCCATCTCCATCTCTTTGATTCTTCTCAAGTTTGGTGCCATTTCTTCATCATCATCAAGCACCACCACCACCACTCCATTTCCAGCAGCAAGGAGAGGTTCTCAGAGGCTTAGAAGCAACATCCCTAGTGCCAAGAGGTAGAAAAGAAAAGGTCCACAAGGGTAAGTCTCCATTTCCCTCTTTTATAGCATTTTCTTGCTTCATTTCTTAAGCCTATTTTCTTACTGTTTTAGGCTCCGACCCTAACTGAAATGGTCCTTATTTTGAGCTATTCTTCATGTTTGTTCAAGGACTCAACCCTGTTTGAGCCCTCTATGGCACACTTGTTTCATTATCATCTTATATGCCATTATTTTGCATGAAATTTCTAGCCTATGAGTGATCTGTTTTCGAGCATAATGTAAACTGTAAGTGGGCCTATTTTGAGCCTCTATTCAACATTGGAGAAGGGCTCAACCCTTTTTAGGCCTCCTATCTTGCACTTGCTTCACAATTCCTCCAATTTACCGTAAATTTGCATGATTTGTTTGGCCTACATGTAGTCTGTTTCAGAGCATGTCATGAACTATGAGTAGGCTTATCTTGTGTCCCTCTACAACATTGTAGAAGGGATCAACCTTGTTGGGGGTCTCAATGTTATACTTGTCATTATACCCCTCTTTGACCCCCATTTTTGCATGCTTTTTTAAGCTTATCTAGCTTCTGTTTTCAGCCATCATCAGAGCTGGAAAGAGTCATATTTTGATCTTCTTAACATATTTCATTAAGGGTCTTTTCTTTTTGGATGAATTTTTGGCCTACTTCATGTTATATCCTCTTGTGGCCTCAATCTTGCATGGCATTTTTAGCATATTTTCATACTGATTTGGGGGATGTCATCTACTATAAATGTTCATATTTTTAGTCCCTCTTCAGTGTTGTAGAATGGTATTTTTCCATTTGGGCATTGCATATATCACTTACTTCAATACCCCTCTTGCGGAGCCATTTTTGCATACTTGCCTAATCCTATGTGTGCTTGCTGTTTAGCCCTTTTTATGACTGAAAAATGCTTGTCTTGGGGCTGTCTTGCTACTGTATTTTCATTCCATGACCATATTGTGCATGCATTGCATAGCTATAGGCCATTTCGGGCGCCTAATATCGCATTTCGGGATCATTCCATGCTTCGGGTGCACTTTGGCCATGTTTCGGGACTGTTTCCCCCCACATTTCAGTGCTGAAATTCCATTGGTATGTTGGCATATCATTTTCTATGTCATTTCATGCCTTAGGGCCATTGCCTCGATTTGCGTGCCCGTGTGCATGCATTTCGAGGCATCTCATTTTCATCCATCGGCCTCTTATGTGAGCGTGGCTGAGGCTCTCTCATGTTAGTGTAAGTCCAATTTGCATTTGGAGTGCCATTTCATGCCTTAGGGCCATTACCTCGGTTTGCGTGCCCGTGTGCACGCATTTCAAGGCACTTCATTTTTATCCGACGGCCTCTTATGTGGGTGTGACTGAGGCTCTCTCATGTTAGTGTAAGTCCATTCTTCATTCTATATGCCATTTTAGTCTCATTGCATCGTGTATGCCATTGCCTCGGTTTGCGTGCCTGTGTGCACGCATTTCGAGGCATCTCTTTTTTCATCTCATGGCCTCTTATGTGAGTGTGGCTGAGGCTCACTCATGTTAGTGTAAGTTCATTTTGTATTCTGTATGCCATTGCCTCGGTTTGTGTACCCGTGTGCACGTATTTCGAGGCATCTCATTTTAGCATCATTGCATTCCGTATGCCATTGCCTCGATTTGCATGCCCGTGTGCACGCATTTCAAGGCACTTCACTTTTATCCGACGGCCTCTTATGTGAGTGTGGCTGAGGTCCACTCATGTTAGTGTAAGTCCAACTGCATTGCGTATGCCATTTTATGCCTTAGGATCATTTTCTCGGATTGCGTGCCCGTGTGCACGCATTTCGAGATATCTCATTTTCATAGCATTGTGTATGTTCGGGTTGTATCTTAGTTGCATTCATGCATGCCATGCATGCTGCATTGTGTTCGGGATAGGAGTTAGCCTGGGCACGGGAAACGAGGCGCGTTTCGTACTCCGAGTGACGGAACGGGTCTCAATTCCCCAATCACCGACACTCCGGATTATCCATGATGGAGTTAGGTTTTGTTGTAGCATTCATATGCATTCATCCTATATTGAGTTGTGCAATCTGATTCCTCGGCCATCATGCATCGAGATGCGTGATTGGTGGCACGAGGATCGAGGCATGCATATATTTGTGAAATACATTGCTATGCCCCTTTCCTGCTCTCTGTTACAGCAAAATGAAGAATCAGCAACTTTTCAGAGTCTGGCACGCATTTCGAAAAAATGTGCAAACAGAGGCTAATTGGGGCATCGAAGGATTTCAAGCGCAAATTTCAACATATATCATTCATCAGAATCGAGGCAGCCCCTGGCTTGCATGCCAGTTTACAGTTTTTCTTAGTTAATCTGTTAATTAATTAGGAATCTGTATATTTGTTCGGATTGTATTATTCTTTTATTTCGGACTGTATTATTCTTTTATTTTGGGACTGTATATTTATTCGGACCCTCTATGCGAGGGCATAATTGTAATAAGTGTGGGTGAGTGTGATGTATGTCTTCCAACCCCACGTCTTTCTTCCCTTTTATTTACCTGCTTATGATGGTTATGGCATATTTCAATTAGCATACAGTATGACAGCATGTTTGCATCATTCATCTGTTTTGCACGCACCGGGCTCGGCGCATCATACAAACTGCATTTGTATTTCAATTCCGAATTGAACACGTGTTAGTTGTAGCATTTCACATGCCATGTTTAGAATAGCCGAGCCTGCTATAGTTTGCATCTTTGCATGTGTTGCATTAGACATTTCAGTGTGCTTAGGTCCATGCATGGATTTCTAACAAGCTTCTGTTTTGGCTTGGAGTACTCGGTGAGTTTTATGCTTTAGCATCCTTGCATGCGTGTGAGTGACTGCCATGAATAGCATGCTTACCATGAGGCTAAATGCTTATGTGATATAACTGCCTTGAATGCTTGTGGGTGGAGGTTGAGTTACTTGGATTGGAACGATTCATCAAATGCCTGTTTTAAGCCCACTAGATAGTGGCAAAATCATGTTTTTCTAAGCCCACCCGAGGGTGGCAAATCCATGTCTTAGCCTACTTGCGAGTAGCACCATCAAATCATTTTCAAACAAACAAGCATGAAATGTTTTGTTCCAATTCAGGCGATCCAGTCTATACTTGTATGCTATGCGCATCACATAGTAACCTAGGCTAATAACCAGAATAAGAATGCACAATGTTTTCAAAATCAGATATGGTGGTTAGTAGGGGCCAGTCTTTGACCGGGCGAGCGGGGTGCTCACGAAGTGACCTTCCCCAATCGTACCCAAGTTCCCGAGCCGAGGCAATTTTGGTGATGACGGACACGTTGCCTTTTGGCACCGAGTCAGGGTTTCCTAAATTTCCCATTTTAAAAACATTTAGGTGGCGACTCTGTATCTGGCAAAGCAGTCCATGTTTGGCACTTCTTTCAAAAATCAGTTTTCTCAAAACGATTTGCCGGATCTGGACTCTTTGGTTCAAGATTAAGAACCGTGACATTTGAGTCCTTCAAACTGTAGTGACCCAATAACGAACCAGAACGGGGGGGGACTTGCACTCCTCGCCCGAGATGCGTTTGAGGACGTCTACAGTTTCTGGCGACTCTGCTAGGGACTTAGAGAACTTGACTCGAACTCATGATATCTGGTTTTGACTACACTTGTGTGTTTCTTTGCATTGCATTTGCATTGGTGCGCCTAGGACACCGTGTTTGCCATATGCCATTCCCGACGATTTGCTGGAGGCTTGTCTTGTTAAGTCATGTCCGTAAGGCTGATCGGCTCTGGGCTCTGACAGCATGGGAACACAAACCTCGGTTTTACCGGGGCACCCTTTTTAACCATTCGACCTAGTGCATATTCAGATCCATAGTGACTATTCCAAACTAGGACAGGTTGCTTACCCATTTATAGGTTGTTTGAAGCCGCTGCGTGCGTAGTGAAACCCTAGTTCCTGACAAAATAGGACAGGGAAACCCTACCCCAACATAGGGGTGTTTCGGCTCTCTCTTATCTGCTATGTGCTTGTTAGAGTGTGTCTCTACAGGGAATGCATGTATCAGTTGAGTTTGGGCATCGAACTGCGGCAAGCATCAACAAGATTCGAGAATCGCTTGTCTCATGGATGTCCGATTCAATTTTAGGAACAAAGGATGACAGAACAAAGCGATGATCAGTGATTGAGGACAGTGTATTTTTAGCTTATCAACTGTGTGTTGTGTATGTTTAATTTAAGCTGTTATGCTGCCCGTTTATCTGGTTATTTATTTCCTTTTCGCTTTATTATCTTTTTGCTAGGGCAGTTTTTAGCACGATTGCTTCCGAACCAATAGATACCCCTCAAGCACTTTGGACACGTGGTCGCCGACTCAACCGATCCGAGGATCTCATTGACGGACATCCAGTGTTCCACTCTCTACCTCCAGTTATCAGAAGAAGGCCGAGAAGGCGCAGCAGTGTCGAACAGGATTACCGGACAGAGGTCGCTGACAAGAACAATCAGTTGAAATTTCTCGGTTCGGCCATAGAGATACATTTACCGGCCATTCAGATGGAACAGCAGAATACATCAGGGATGGAGGTGATGATGCGCCAAATGCACGAGAGCATGAAACAGATGCAGGAGGATGCCATCCGCCAAGCGGAATTCTCCAAGCAACAAGTCATAAATATGGCCCAAAGAAAGTCGAGCCGACATTAGGTCAGCAATGAGAATGCGTCACGCTTCACATCAGGCTCCTCCTCCACTAACGGCTCCATCGCTCGAGCAGCACCCATCGCCGTAATACCCCGCCAAATCCTCGTAATATCCTCCCAACACCTGAATACCTTACCCAAAGGTCCAACACTCAAAAGGACACAGTCTTCCAACTGGCCGCTCGCCCCACTTCGCCAAGAATCGCCCAAGAATCTTACACCCAACCACTCGGACTCTCCATTTGAGTTCGAGGTAGATCATACAGCTCTGAAACTCAGTAAGCTGGAAAAGCTTTTCAAGAAATCGCAGGGGGTGAAGGCCATCCCAAACATCGAAGATGGGTACACTGATGTGGCCGTAACACTGCCAGACAGATTCAAGATGCCACAGATTGACCGTTTTGATGGGTCCGGAGATCCCATGGTCTATCTTCGGCTATTTTCAGACATCTTGAGACCAATGGGCCTAACCCGACCACAAAAGCTCTATTTGTTTGGCAGAACTTTGTCAGGGGTGGCGGCCATCTGGTACGCAAAGTTAGAAGATAATGTGAAGAGAAACTGGGATGAGTTGGCTGAGGCCTTCGTTGCACAGTACTCGTATAATACACAGATCGAGATTCCAATACGTGATCTTGAAACAATGAGGCAGGAACAAAAAGAGACTTTCTCTGATTTTGTAACTCGGTAGAGAGCAAAGGCATCGATGATGACCTTGAAGCCAACAGATAAAGATCAAATTCGGATGATTGTACGCAATCTCCAACCGAAGTTAATGCAGAAAATGATCGTACTCCCTTTTCCCACCTTCTCAGATTTACACGAGATGGGGGTACAGATCGAGGATGCGATGAAGCAAGGTTTGATCGACCAGGACCGAGAGCGAAGGGCATTCAACCGTAATAACACCAAGAGTCTGAGTGGCGCCGCCAACACAAGGACTTCGAGGTCGGCATGGTCACCACCACTCTTCCCAACCAAGGCCCTGCGCTGCCACACCTTTTTCCAAGACTCGGAGCAAGAACTAAGCCCCGAGATACCAATCCAGAGGCCAAAGAACCTTCACTCCACTATACATGCCCTTGTCCAAGGCTCTCGGCGTTCTAATCAAAAAGGGGCATCTGAAACCCCTAGAGCCGAGGCCACTACCAAATCCACTCCCCCCTTCTCATAACCCAGCCAAGTACTGAGTGTACCACCAGCAGCATGGCCATGATACAGATCAATGTTTCCGGCTGCGTCACGAGATTCAAGACCTCGTTGACAAGAATATCATTCTACCTCCCGAAAGACCCAACGTCACAACTAACCCACTCCCCGCACATAACCAAGATCCACCGCCCAAAAGAGTCAACCTTATCCAAACTGGGGTCGTTTCCTACGATCCTAGTATCTATATTACTCCCTCTCACCTACCCAAGCCGGAGGTGATCCTTTCTGATTGCACTGACTTGTGCATGTTGGACATCTTCACAACCCAATCTGAGCCAGAGGTGGTGACCTCCGAAGATGGAACGGGGCAGGTTTCAGAGGAGAGCAGAATTGGTGAGTCTGGGATGGGACAGCTTGGGAATTATGCTGGAAGAGCTTATGATCCAAGTGGATATATCTTATCAGTGAGCCAGTCTGAGCTGAGTGTGAGGCTGCCAGAAAAAGCTAAATTGTGCATGATTCGGGGGGACGGACTTGAACAAGGAGCAAATGATCTGACAACGGTGGAAGAAGATTTTGCTAACCTCCAGTTCTTCAACGACCAAGAAGCAGGGGATGCAACAATCAATTGGTTTGAATATGGGGAGTCGGCGGAGATTGCCGGATGGTTAGATGATCAGCCAGATGTTGTGAAAATTCAGCCAGAGCAAGGCCCGGCAGGGCAGGGGTATCAATGATGGCCGGAAGGGCCGAGAGTCAGAATGAATTGCTGGAGAGCGCCGGTACAAAGAATTTCGCTCGGGATCAAGATATTGTGAAAACCGAACAACAAACCCTACTAACACAGGAGGAGCAAAAGAAGAGGTGGGATTCTAAGAGAATCCGGAAAGCCAAGAACCATGAAGAGGTTGAAAGTGCTGCGAGCACAAGAGCAGGACATGCTGTGAGCATGTGGGATGAAAGTACCGAGAGTACGAACTTGCCGGAACCAAATAGGTGTTTGTTGAATGTCAGTGGGATGTGGTGGGAAGACGATGACTTATGTCTTGCCCACACAGACGAAGATTGGGCAGGTGCTCAACCAGATGATACTTGGTACCTCGATGAGGTAGATCATATGACTAGGAGTGGGCGGTATTTCAAGCCCCCACACCTTGACCAACCTGAGACATCTGGGAAAGATAAAGAGGCAGAGAAACAGAGAGAGAAGCAAATTGAAGAAGAAGCTGTACTGAGACAGTTAAAGAAAATATAGGCAGACATCTCCATCTGGGGACTGCTTATGGCTTCAAGGGTGCATGCACAGTCATCCTATTCGCTATGGACAAGGCCAAACTCTCCATCGAAACTACGCCAGAGCACCGGTTAATGGTTTTTCCGGAAGAGGTTCCCCAAGATTAACCTTTTTCAAACAGGAATTGCCACCGAGGGCGTGAATCATAACAAACCCGCCTACATCTCCGTGGAGTGTAGAGATAAGTGGATACCGGTGGTACTTGTTGATACCGGGTCTGCTATCAATGTCTGCCCAGTCAGAACGGCATATGCAATCGGGTTAAAACCCGCAGACTTCATACCAACCACTCAGGTGATCAGAGCTTATGATAATACCAGCAGGGAAGTGATGGGGATCGGCTGTTCGCACCCAGTTGGGCCAGGACCACACAACATTGAATTTCATGTCTTGGACGTCCCCGCAACCTCCAACTTGCTCTTGGGGCAGCCATGGTTGCACCAAGTGAAAGCAGTCTCTTCCACTCTGCACCAGATGTTGAAATACCCTCACGGGAAGGGGGTTGCAATTGTTTTCGGAAATTCATCCATCCATCCGCCGTAAGTGTCTACGCCAGCTTTTGGAGATTGAGCACGCACGGAGGATGTGTTCTTATCGGGTTCACTTTGGCGGAGGCCCGTAGTGCAAAATATTATGGTGTGGAATGAAGGTGTGTACGTTAGTGCTCAATCCGCCTACCTCATGAACAAGTTACAACATATTCCCGGATGGGATTAGGAAGAAGCGCAGAAAGGAGTCGCAAGATTGGCCGGTGCCACACAACCCGCATACCTTTGGTGGGTTATTCTGCCACAAAGAAGATCGTGAGGAAAGGAAAGGAAATGGCCGGCAGAGCGTGAGCGGCGGGAAGCCTTTTGACTTAATGCACAGGCCCATCCAGGGTACCCTGAACGGACGCTTCGTCCGGGAGGGGAAGGACTTTCCATTTTGCGGCTTCCCAGAGCCTTGGTTAAACGCGGAGAAGAAGCGTGTACCAGGTTTCGAAATCTTCTTCGACCTGCAACTATCCGGGGATGACGTTGCCACGGAGCAGACAGACCCAACAACTGAGGTTGAGCAGAATAAGGCAGTGGATCCTGAGGGCACAGAGTTGGAAATGGGGGTAGCACTGGCATGTCTCCTCTCTGATCCTCCGATCGACCAAGAGTGCTTGGGGGATAACTTTGCGGTTTTCATGATTGGGGATGAAACGGTCATGAGCCGACCAGCCAGCTTATCTTGATGCATCATCGCACCTCTCACTTGACAAGACGAGGAGGGATTTTTGTCCAAAGACCGGTCAGTAGTGAGCCGAATCCGATTCCATCGAGTCCCGTGAGTCGGAATCAGTTCCACCGACCGAAGTCTCGAGTCTGCTCTTTGGGGATGTTAACCCGGATGCCACAGTCCTGTATAGGTCGTCTTTTTCCTTTTCATTTGAGTCTGTTGTAACCAATGAATTGGACGATTTGGATGTACCTAATGAGAATGAACTATCTGTGGTTTCCGAGTACTTTTCTGTGCCCCTAATTTATTGTATTAATTCAGACTTTCAAAATTTTGATCAAAACGACGAGGACGAAGTTTCTCCGGTTTTACAACGTTTAATTGAGCAAGAGCAAGAAAGATTTGTCAAACCATTAATGGCTGAAATCATTACCGTGAACATTGGTACTGAGGAGGACCCGCGGCTGGTCCAGATCGGGTCCACGTTGTCTTCGGAGGAACGTGAGCGCTTAGTCGCTTTGTTAAAAGATTTCAAAGATGTTTTCGTGTGGTCCTACGAAGACATGCCTGGAATCGATCCTGAGATTGTACAGCATCAGATCCCCCTTGACCCCGAGGCCTGACCTGTCAAGCAGAAACTCAGAAGGATCCGCCCGGATTGGGCTCTTAAGATTAAAGAAGAGGTCACCAAGCAAATCGACGCAGGCTTCCTGCTGGTATTTGAATATCCAACTTGGTTGGCCAACATTGTTCCGGTGCCGAAGAAAGATGGCAAGATCCGAGTGTGTGTAGACTTCAGGGATTTGAACAGAGCTAGTCCGAAGGACGACTTTCCCTTACCGCACATCGATGAGTTGGTAGATTTCACAGCAGGGCATGCATTGCTCTCATTCATGGATGGCTTCTCAGGATACAACCAGATAGTGATGGCACCGTAAGACAGGAAAAGATCAGATTCACCACCCCGTGGGACATATCGCTACGGGTAATGCCGCTTAGTTGAAGAACGCCGGGCTACTTATCAACGGGCCGCGACCACAACACTACATGATATGATCCACAAAGTGGTTGAGGTGTATGTGATCTACATGATTGTTAAGTCCAAAGAAAGAGAGGGCCACTACACCACCTTGCACAAGTTTTTCCAAAGGATCAGGGAATTCCGGTTGTGACTAAACCCTCAGAAATGTACATTTGGTGTTACAGGGGAAAATGCCGGGTTTCGACACACAAAGAGGCATCGAGGTCGATCCTTCTAAAATCAAGGCCATCTTAGAAATGCCACCACCAAGGACCTAAAAGGAGGTGCGAGGCTTTCGGGTAAAGTGCAATTCATAAGACGGTTTATTTCAAAATTAACCTTGACTTAGAACCACTTTTTGGCCTTCTCAAGAAAGGAAAGAAGTTCCAATGGGACGGCCGATGTCAAGTCGCATTTGAACAGATCAAAGAATATCTACGTAACTCCACCCGCTTTATCGCCACCGTAACTGTGGAAACCGCTGATTTTGTATCCGCTGCTGATCGAAACTACAATGGGTCGCATGCTTGCACAAGAATCAGAAGATAAGGTGGAAAAAGCCATCTATTATTTGAGCAAAAAGATGCTGGAGTATGAGACCCGATATACACCGCTGGAAAAGGCTTGCTTAGCTCTGGTATGGGCTATCAGGAAGCAGCGGCACTACCTGTTAGCTCACTCTGTAATGTTGGTTTCACGACTTGATCCCATCAAATATCTCTTCGAGAAACCAGCGCTTACGGGTAGGCTAGCTCGTTGGTTGCTGTTGCTCTCCGAATTTGATCTCACGTACGTGACACGCAAGTTAGTGAAAGGAAGAGCAGTGGCAGAGTTCCTTGCCGACCACCCGGTTGAGGGGGATGAAGCGGTCGAGTACCTATTCCCGGATGAATCAATTCTGCATATCGACGAAGAAACTTGGACGATGTACTTTGACGGAGTGTCAAATCAACATGGGTACGGGATAGGAGTGTTGCTGATAGCACCCGACAATTCCCGTATCCCTCTAGCCTTCAAACTCCGATTCAAAGTCTCGAACAATGAAGCAAAATATGAGGCGTGTATTGCTAGTCTAGAAGCAGCCCTAGAACTAGGGGCAAGACGGTTGGACGTCATTGGGGATTCAAACCTTGTTGTGTCTCAAGCTAAAGAAGACTGGAAAGTGAAAGAGGAAAAGATGATGATGTATCACCAAACCTTGGATTTGCTGATTCCTCGGTTTGAGAGGTTAAGTTTTACTCATCTACTAAGAGAGAACAACAGGTTCACAGATTCTTTAGCAACTCTATCTTCTATGATAGACATCCCGTGTGGAGTCCGAATGCGTCTAGTCATCATTGACCAGAAATTTGCACCTGCCTATGAGTGGATTGCAGCCATAGATGAAGTTCAAGACGAACACCCCTGGTATTACGACATCTGGAACTTCTTGGAGAAAGAAGCATACCCGCCAGGAGTAAATGCCAAAGACAAGAGGGCAATTAGAAGAATGGCGCTCGATTCATCATCTCGCGGGGTAAATCAGATAAACGGGGTCATCTGGGAATGCATAAACTGTGCGTTGATGTCGAAGAGTCAAAACGTCTGATGGAAGCCATCTACGGAGGTGAATGTGGTGCACACATAAATGGGGTAATGTTGGCACAGAAAATCCTTAGACAAGGTTATTACTGGTCCACCATGGAGGAGGATTGTATTGGCTTCGTCCGGCGATGTCACAAGTGTCAAATTCATGCAAATCGCATGAACATCCCGCCACAAAGTCAGACAACATGACTTCGCCATGGCCGTCATTCGGGGAATTGATGTAATCGAGTCACACGCCAAAGGGGTCGAATGGGCATGAGTTCATCTTGGTAGCGATAGATTATTTCACAAAGTGGGTTGAGGCCCAATCTTATGCGGTGTTGAAGGCTTCGCATGTAGCAAAATTTATCGAAACAACATTATCTGCCGCCACGAGTCCCAAATGAAATCGTTTGCATAATGGTTCCCACTTCAAAAGGAAGTGATCGATTTGTTGGAGAAATACAATGTGGCTTTTCATAAGTCGTTTACTTACCGCCGCAAACCAACGGAGCGCTTGAGGCCGCCAACAAGAACATCAAGCGATACTACGTAAGATGGTGGAAACCTATCGGATCGCCAAATAAGCCGCTGCTCGCTCAGGCTACAGGACTTCGATCAGAACTTCTACTGGGGCGACTCCGTACTCATTGGTTTATGGGATGGAAGCCGTTCTGCCTATTGAGATTGAGGTCCCGTCATTACGAGTATTGGCCGAGTGCCAGATAGCCGAAGCAGATTAGCAGCAAAACAGATTTGAGGAACTCATGCTTTTCAATGAAAGAAGGCTAAAAGCACTGTACCACATCCAAGGTTATCAACGCAGAATCGCCCGGGCTTTTAACAAGAAGGTTAAGTCCAGGAATTTGAAAGAAGGAGATTTGGTACTCAAAGACAACCGAGCTCCCATCCACGACCCAAGGGGCAAGTTCAGACCCAATTGGACTGGTCCCTATATTATCAAGTCAATCTGGTCAGGTGGAGCTGTGGTTCTGATGGACTTAGATGGCTTAAAGTTTTCTCAACCGATCAACATAGACAAGTTGAAGAAATATTACCCCTGAGAGGCTCGCTAGGCCGAAAACCCGAAAGGGCGACCTAGGCAAAATTCAGAGCATAGAAAATTTGAAATTATAAAAACTGAGCTCGCAAGGTTGAAAACCCGCAAAGGGCGGCCTTGGCAAAAGTTAGAGCGCAAAAGGAGAGTAAAAATACCCGAGCGAACCCAAGCCTGAACTACGTAAGGCTTGATTCCCATCTATGGGATACGTAGGCAGCTTCATCCTGAAGTTCAAATTTCAATCTTTTCCCCGATCAACTTTGTCCATTTGATCATCTCACCATCTCTATTCATCGTTTATCGTGATCTCCGCATGCTGTTATTCGTGACTAGGGGCAACTTTCCGTTGCAATGAAGTGTTGCGGCACCATCCAGACTAGGGGCAACTTTCCATTGCTATGAATCGCCGAGGCACTTTTCAAACTAGGGGCAACTTTCTAGTTGCTTGGATCCAGGGTTGTGCATCTCAGTGATAGATCTCAGGCGTGTCCAGTTCTGATCCATATCGAAAACAGTTTTGAAAAGTTTTAATAAAAGTTGACTTTGTTCAAATTAATCTTTTCACAACTAAGACCATTTTTAGACCAAAAACGGAGAATTTTCAGTACCACAACCTTCAATTTCTTTGATTTCAAAACAGAGTTCTCTTGCTCTTACATACAATTGAAGTTGATTTTTATTACACTCATAATGAAAACTTGAAAGTACTAATAAAGCAATAAATCTGGGGCATAGTCAAGTCAGTGTCCTCGCGCCTCCCAGAGCCGTTGAAGCCTCCAATGCCAACCTAGGCGCAACCTGTGCTTCTTCATTAAGCCAATCCCAGCACTCGTCAGACAAAGTGCAACTAAAAGTAAGGGCGGGGGCCAGAAGCTCTCTAACTCTCCACGACGCGGCTTGCCGAGCCAGCTGTGCGCCTCGAACTGGAAATGTAGTCGGATACTCTATCCCCTTTGGTGGGCAAGTCTGATCATGGCTGAACTGGCGCAGAATACGGAATGGGAAATAGAATACACAGTGAGTCAAGCCGATCAGTCGAATCCCGACCTGCCGGGACATGCTGTAGCTCATTGCCGGGAGATTGAGCCCAGGACAACGCCACGCAATGCGATCTGCCGACAAATTGCACATCCATTCAAACCACCATCCCTCATCAAGGGCATCGACTAGGCGTTGTCGAAAGAAGTAACCGCGGGCTGAGTAAGCAGGACAAGAGTCCACAACTTGCAATTTATCCATTAACCATATTTGGGAAGGGATGAAAAATGAGAGAATAAAGAATAGAGAGATGTGCGATGAGAGAAAAGTAAGATAAGGGTTTTGTGAGAAAAACCGAGCCCGAGGGCCGAATGATGTGAGCAAATACATATGTGAGCTTGGGTGGGAAACGTTACCTGCAGAAGTAGTGGACTCCCTGCGAACCTGGTTGTCTCCCGGCAGTAGAAAGCATCCAAGCCCATTAGTGTCTCGGCCGGAGTCATGGCAATGCAACTCTTTCCCTCTTTCAAGCCTTGAGCAACTTCAATCGACGGGCACCCTCCCAAACTTGAGGCAAACAGAAAATGAGATAACAGCACAAACAGAGAGCATGTCGCCTAAGCCTTGCTAATGATGGTCGCCGGTCACCAAAGATCGGAGAATCGGTAAATCAGGCTCGGGATATCCAACATTCCGTCACAATTCAGGGATCGAGCATCATGCGCGTTGAGTCCGCACATTCGCCCTAAGGTCTAGGCATAGCCAAAATTGAGCTGAGGCAAGATTTCCTCGCCTTGCTCGGATTCCATCAAGGCTTGAAAATCTTCAAAAGTAGGACATACCTAAAAACATGCGTCACCGGGTTCCAAAACCTTGCCGTGGCATAAAGGAAAGGAAGATGTAGCGGAGTCCGGCCCAGCGTGAATAGTGCATTCAAGCCGAAACCACGGAAGTTCAACTTTTTCGACCCATCTAAAGAAGAGATCCAAGATGTGAGATTTTCCGTGAGAAATGCCTCCATTTTGTGCAAAGCAGTGATGAAACGAATGAATTCCAAAGTCGGAGCTTTATATGGGGGGTAAAACACTATTCGAGGACACGTGTCACAATTCTAGAAGTTACAGGAAAGGGGGCCGGCCGGCCACCTATTCTAGCAGGCCGGCCACCCTCCAATCCCCAAAAGCAAATGTGGCCCACCATGCTCATTGGTCCTGTTTTGCCTCCCCGGAAGGAAGTTTGAGGCACTTTCACGATCGAACGCCAAGGCCTCCATTTCTCTCGCTTTGATGCTCCATCATCCGTATCGTCCGTCCGGCACGCTTTTGTTGTATTTTTGCTTATCGAGTTGTTGTTTTGTTTATCGAGTTGTAAGTTTTGTCGAAATACGATTTTGTGTTTTGAGTTATTACTTTTTGTTTACGCGATTTTGTTGAGTCTTGTTTGTTGAGTCGCTAACATTGTTGTACTTTGCTTATCGAGTTGTAAACTTGCTAAGATTCTGCTATTTCTTAGTGTCGAAGTTTTTGATTTGTTGCCGATTCATTGCCCGACCTAGTAAATACACAAGGCACATTTTCATTCAATTCCATTTTGTGCAAAATGATGCTATGATGCCTAAGAATTTCAAATACAAACATCTTTTCAAAGGTCAAGTTTATTCCATCATGTTTTACAACAAAATAAAGGTACAAGTTTTACAAGAAATAAACCGCCTAACAATATGCAAAGTGCTACAAACTACTAGCAAAAGTAAAATAAAGCAAGAAATAGCATCAATATCCTCGAACGGAATGAGGAGGCCCTCTCATCCTCTTCATGGACAACCTCTTCATCACCATCCGGGTCGAGCTATCATCCTCCCGGATCCTCACCTGCCTCCACTCCCTAACCAAGACCGAGCCTCCTCCCCAAACAGATGTCTTCGACTCACTCTCATGACCTCCTCCTCCTCCTCCTCCTCCTTCTCAAGAATGGGTGCCTCAAGGTCATGAGACGACCTTGCTCCTCGAGCTCCTCGAAAAGGCCTAGATGGCCCCTAAGAAGGTTCGATGGCCCACCGAAAGGCCCAGATGGCCCAAGACTTAACAGTCCAAGACTGACTTCTCCGAGAAGGTCTGTGGCCCTACCATGACGGAGCATACACGGGAGGCATCTGAAAGTGAAAAGTTCAAATACATCAGTTCAAATATGAAAAGCAAATGCGAGTAAAATATGCGAGTGGGGTGTGTGTCAGATGTGCTCTACACAGTCTATCAATACAGCAGAATGTTCAAAACCAATATGTCATCGTAAATATGCTAAATGCAGAAAGATGAATAGTACTGACGCCCATAATGGCCTACAGGCTCTCCTCCGTAGAATCATGCCCTCGAATGTGGCCAGCATCCCAAGTATCTCATCCGTGTACTCAACTGGAGGCTACAGATACAAATGCAAAACTATCAGTGAGGGAATGAATGTCCAAGCAATCTGACTGATAAATCAAAGCTGTAAAACATATCGGGGGCGAATCAGGATCTCTGACATATCTGTGGTCAGGAAGAGGAGGCTCTAGCGAGACCTGGTAAGGAGTCCCGAACCGCCAACTCGTCAACTCGGTCGGCATGTCTGGCTACCTAGGATGATGAAGAGACGGAGGGATCGGAGGAATCGAACTACCTCTACCCCTAGATGCACCAGCCCCGCTAGAGGAGGGGATATCCGTAGCACGGGCATGACTCGAAGATGGTACATCAGTAGGCCTCCGTGGCAGAGCACGCACTCCGGCCAAGGGGGCATCGATATATACGATTTATAGGTGGCGAGTCCCTCCATGAGATGTAACAAAGCATCGGTTCTCGCATATCATTAATGACCTCCGAAGATAGTCTATCTAAGATCCGCATAGTGGCCGGAGGTACAAAGAGAGGGTCCCGAGAATCATACCTCACACCGACGCAGAAGCGCTCCCCAGAACCATGCCCTACCAACCGTCCTTCGAAAGAATCTATATCGAATTACCCGATCCTCCGGATACCGATGTCGAGACCATCACCTAAGACCGCCCAGGTCGCCAAGTAATCATGGATAGTCAAGGCATAAATCAATCAAATCAGAATATACAAGGCGATCAAAGATGAAAATAAAAGGAACCGAGAGTTCAAATACTGCCGTCCGACAAGATCAAAATACTGCCGCAGTAGAAGAGAGTCTCGAGGTCTCGCCGGTGCTCGCCGAATACCAATGAAAACGGAGTCATAAGGAGTCCCGCCACCTCCATCTCCGGCTAATGGAAAAATATACGTACACCCATAGCTGAGAAAAGTAGTGCGGAATGTGAATACAAAGTGCTAAAGGCAGAATGCAGAGTGCAAAGTGCGCCGTGTGTGCAATGAACAAGTAATGAGGAGCAGAAATATAAATCAAGAGGATGTAACGCATTCTCCAAAGCTTTCCAATAGCCGAGTAAGTCTCCCCGCCATGAGAGGTCAGACTCATGTAACAATAGAGGGTAGCCAGACCAGCGCCACCCCAGTCATACCGACTGACCTGTGATAGGTCCACTAGGGCACTCAAAAGATACAACCCGATAGTGTTCCCCCTATAAGCAAACAGAGTGGTGCCAAAGAGGAACATGAGGAAACCGTGTGTATCGCTTCAACCTCCTCAGAGACTCAGCTCCATCTCCGCCTCAAAAACGGAAGAGAACCAGTGTACCTGACTCTCCGGAAGCTCTGTTTATAGGTGGGCGAGCCCCAATAAATATATCCAAGCGCCTCCCACTCTCCCATATCCTCGCTATAAGGTATGGGCCAATCGCCTATGTGTAGGCTTCTGAGTACGGAAAGTCTAGCGGAGTCATGGTCATATCCCCTGGCGTAAAAATGGAAAGAATTGGTGGTGTCCCACCATCTCTCCACCAAAGCAACTAACAATGTCCCATCAAGATAGCGGATAACCCCGCATGCACGTTCAACCCCGCCGAGTCAACCAAATCCTGACAAGCCTCTGAAGCTCAACAGCACTCTCTCGCGAATGGAGCCATATCCTCAAGATGGTGCGAGAGCCAACTCAGATTCGTAATGAATACATGTGTTCAAGACACAATAAAATGCAAGCCGATGCAATTAACAAGCCAGGTGCAAATGAAATGAAGTAGCAGATGCAAATGAAACGAATCAAATTGCGGTTCACTCCAAATGGGTGCGTGGTTCAAGAAATCTGGTTTTGGGTCATGGTTCAATCCTTGATCAAGGTCATGGTTCAAGAACTGCGGTTTTAGGTCATGCGGTTCAATCCTTGATTAGTGGGCCGTGGTGTTCACCATCAACTGGCCGTGTGTTCGTAAAATCGGAGTTTAGGACCGCGGTTCTACTCTCAATCGCAGGGCCGGTGTTCACCATCAACTTGGACCGCGCTGCTCGTAAAATCGGAGTTCAGATCGCGGTGTTTTACTCTCAATCGCAGGGCCGGTGTTCACCATCAACTGGCCGTGGTGTTCGTAAAATCGAGTTCAAGACCGTGCGTTCTACTCTCAATCGCAGGGCCGTGTGTTCACCATCAACTGGCCGTGGTGTTCGTAAAATCGGAGTTCGTGGATCGTGTTCTACTCTTAATCGTGGTGGGCCGGTGTTCACCATCAACTGGGCCGTGTTCGTAAAATCGGAGTTCGTGGATCGGTGTTCTACTCTCAATCAAGTGGGCCAGGTGTTCACCATCAACTGGCCGTGTTCGTAAAATCGGAGTTCGTGATCAGGTGTTCTACTCTCAATCGCAAGGGCCGTGTGTTCACCATCAACTGGGTGGTGTTCGTAAAATCGGAGTTTAGAATCGTGTTCTACTCTTAATCAAGTGGGCCGTGGTGTTCACCATCAACTGGCCGTGTTCGTAAAATCGAGTTTAGAACCGCGGTTCTACTTTAATCGCCAGGGCCGTGGTGTTCACCATTAACTGGGATGCTGCTCGTAAAATCGGAGTTTGGGACTCGTGTTCTACTCTCAATCGCTGTCGTGGTGTTCACCATCGACTTGACCGTGTTCGTAAAATCGGAGTTTAGGATTGTGTGTTCTACTTTAATCGCAGGTGCGTGTGCTCACCTTCAAATTCCGTGGTGTTCGACAAATCGTTGTTTGAGCCAGATATTCAATTCTTAACTAATGTGTACCGTATGCTCACAATCAATCACCAATGAGCCGTGTGTTCAAGAATTCAAGTGTTTAAGTCACATGTTCGTAATGCAAACAAAGTACTATGTCATAAGCTAAAACTGTGTTCAAGCATGGCAAAGCTACAAAATGCACTAAAAATGCAGAAAATAAAGTAAAATACCTCTCATGCATCGCGAGAGAGGTGCCGCCCGCTCGCAGTAAATCCTCGTGCCCGGCCATTGAACCCAAGAAACGAAAAAACGTTCATGGAAGCATATGTACCTAAAGATATCTCCCGAATAAAAGGGCGACTCTGGGTCAGGTCATGATATCAAAATCATCCCCGGCACCTGGAGGACCTCCACCATGAGGATAATCACCCGCTATTTCAAGAAATCTGCAAAAGGAGCAAAAATGAGCAAAAATGACCCAAAATTGGAAAAAGTCAACTCCCGGGAAATGGAAAAGTCAACAAAAGTCAACTCCCGAGAAAATCTTCCAAATATTGAGACAAACTTACCTCAAGTGGTGAAAATGGGAAAAGAAGCCCCGAAATCAAAATTTAATCGGTTCAAAGTGTTTAAAACTGAAAGATTTTGCAAAAACAACTTGTAATAAAAGCGCATATAAAGTGCAGATCTGAAAGAAAAAATGGTTTGGGAGGCAAGGGGAGAAGTTTTCGCAGCTGTGGGTGTGGTCTTGGATTGAATGGATGAGAGAATATATAGAAAATGAGGCAAAATGACAAAAATGCCCCATGTTTTGGACAGGTGGCCGGCCGGCCACCTTTTCTGGCTAGCCAGCCATTTGCTTTTTGGTTTCTGGCCGGTGACCTCCCCTAGGGCAACCACCTGGCCGGTGGTGTTCCCCACATCCCCCCTAGCTCTCTGCAAATTTTGAGGAAGATCGGAGTTCCCGAGACCTGAAAAAGTTCGAAAAAAGTGTACTTTCTGGCGCGAAACTGCTTCGCCGGAACTTCAGCTGCAATTTCTGACGTGTGTCTCATCGTTACTCATCAAAATCAAAGTGTATCCTTTTTGAGTATGTTGTAACCTCTCCGGGAGGTGAACCAGAGGCCGCGATCGAGTCGCCTTCACCGAAATGCGCATTTTCTTATTCGTTGTTTCGTAACAAACGGGCACCCTAATTCGTGCTCATTTTGCATTGTTTTGCACATAACTTGCATTCTCATGAACATTTTGCATTGTCATGCATGATTTCTTGGTGTACCATACCTCTGTGCTTGAGCGTGCGTTGTCACGCGTGTTCCTTTTCGCATTATGATGCATTCACTCGCCAACACCGCGGTGTCAAACTTTCTAACCACAGAATCACATTGAATATATGTTATTAGCATATTGTTCTTGTTGAATTTCTCTTTGCAGAACGATATTGTATGTACGGTTCATTTGAGGTCAGCACTGCATTTAATCGCAGCAGTATCGTATCTTTTCCGTGTGAGACGCGACGAGAATTGAATGATTCTCCGCATTCCTAACTACATGAAATGTAGTTGTTGCTTTGCATTCTTGCTTAAAACACAGCATCTATTTGCGAATACTTGCCTCATTACGCCTTGTCGCATTTGCATGATCATTTGGCTCTGCATGTCACTTTGCATTTTGCCCCCTCGTCAAGGCACGGGCACATAACTCGCTCATCTTGTATGATTGCCTAAGTCTTCGCCTTGTCAAAATGGGTCGCCTCTAGGCTTTAACATTCACCCGCCACTTTAACTTCCGAAGTTCACAAAGAGGGGCAATCAGAGACATCCCATTTTTGACCGACCTTAAGATTCGACATCACCGATTGAGCGCCGGTGATGTTGTATATTGTGCTCGAAGTCTCAGAGTCGCAGCCGCCCGCCTCCGACTTCCGAACTCTCTCAGGTTTTGCCTCGGCTTGCAAACCGACTCTTTTTCTGCTTTCTTTCCCGAGGGGAGGAGAGGTCCCAGAGACCATCTCTCAAAGGGTCAGGCTACATTTTGTGGTCAGAGGCCATTTTGCCCATTTCGAGCTCCTGCCCTGGCTTGCCGTCAGGTGCCTCGGTTCGACCACCCAACCATCTCCGATTCCTCCGTTTTGGCATGCATCTCATTTACTCCCTTTCGGGGGACACTGGGGTCTTAGGTACCCACTTCATAGCCAAACACCAGTTTCGGTGCTTAACGGCCGGTTTTTTGGACCCCGAATCACAGATTTTGGCCCCCGAGCATCTGCTTTGCATCGGTTTTGTTCATTTTGGCAGTAATTGCTTTTATCACCAGAAGATCACCGGAGGGTGAGAGGCCAAGAATTGTCTCAAAGAACTGCTATGCTCCTCCCACTCGACGCCTGCTTTTTCTCACTTCCGGGCTAATATTGAGCACCCTAGGGCTATTTTCTTCGAGCCAAAACCACATATTTGTGTTGTACAAACATGGAAGGACCCTAAAAACACATGGCCGCCAAGAATTGTAATTGACCTTTTGAACCCTCTTAAAAGTGGCCTATTCTCTCTCCTGCTTTAGAGTTGTCAATTTTGAACCATAGGGTTGTGATGAGGAGACCTGCGAGGACACCAATATCCGTGGCCACCAGAATTCACAATGACCTTCCACCTGCAACAAAAATGGCTGGCCGGCCATGCTTCTTGGGAGGTGTGCATGGCAGCTGTATAGCTTTATCCCCCAAAATATCTGATTTCGGGGGATATTTTGTAAGCAAGGGAACTTAATCCCTTAAGGCCTACACTCTTTCACACACTTGGACTCACCATCCTTGCATGCATACATCTCTCTCTCTCTCCCTCAAGAGTTAGAACACTTGCCTCAAGCTTACAAACACATATCCATCTCCATCTCTTTGATTCTTCTCAAGTTTGGTGCCATTTCTTCATCATCATCAAGCACCACCACCACCACTCCATTTCCAGCAGCAAGTAGAGGTTCTCAGAGGCTTAGAAGCAACATTCCTCAAGCCAAGAGGTAGAAAAGAAAAGGTCTACAAGGGTAAGTCTCCATTTCCCTCTTTTATAGCATTTTCTTGCTTCATTTCTTAAGCCTATTTTCTCACTGTTTTAGGCTCCAACCCTAACTTAAAGGGTCCTTCTTTTGAGCTATTCTTCATGTTTGTTCAAGGGCTCAACCCTGTTTGAGCCCTCTATGGCACACTTGTTTCAATATCATCTTATATGCCATTATTTTGCATGAAATTTATAGCCTATGAGTGATCTGTTTTCGAGCATAATGTAAACTGTAAGTGGGCCTATTTTGAGCCCCTCTTCAACATTGGAGAAGGGCTCAACCCTGTTTAGGCCTTCTATCTTGCACTTTCTTCACAATTCCTCCAATTTACCGTAAATTTGCATGATTTGTTTGGCCTACATGTAGTCTGTTTCAGAGCATGTCATGAACTGTGAGTAGGCTTATCTTGTGTCCCTCTACAACATTGTAGAAAGGATCAACCTTTTTGGGGGTCTCAATGTTATACTTGTCATTATACCCCTCTTTGACCCCCATTTTTGCATGCTTTTTTAAGCTTATCTAGCTTCTGTTTTCGGCCATCATCAGAGCTGGAAAGAGTCATATTTTGATCTTTTTAACATATTTCATTAAGGGTCTTTTCTTGTTGGATGAATGTTTGGCCTACTTCATGTTATATCCTCTTGTGGCCTCAATCTTGCATGGCATTTTTAGCATATTTTCATACTGATTTGGGGGATTTCATCTACTATAAATGTTCATATTTTTAGTCCCTCTTCAGTGTTGTAGAATGGTATTTTTCCATTTGGGCATTGCATATATCACTTACTTCAATACCCCTCTTGCGGAGCCATTTTTGCATACTTGCCTAATCCTATGTGTGCTTGCTGTTTAGCCCTTTTTATGACTGAAAAATGCTTGTCTTGGGGCTTTCTTGCTACTTTATTTTCATTCCATGACCATATTGTGCATGCATTGCATAGCTATAGGCCATTTCGGGCGCCTAATATCGCATTTCGAGATCATTCCATGCTTCGGGTGCACTTTGGCCATGTTTCGAGACTGTGTCCCCCCACATTTCAGTGCTGAAATTCCATTGGCATGTTTGCATATCATTTTCTATGTCATTTCATGCCTTAGGGCCATTACCTCGCTTATGCTACTGTGCATGCATTTCGAGGCACCTCATTTTCATCAATCAGCCTCTTATGTGAGCGTGGCTGAGGCTCTCTCATGTTAGTGTAAGTCCAATTTGCATTTAGAGTGCCATTTCATGCCTTCGGCCATTGTTTCGCTTATGCGTCTGCAGTGCACGATTTCAAGGCACTTCACTTTTATCCGACGCCTCTTATGCGAGTGTGGTAAGGCTCTCTCATGTTAGTATAAGTACATTATGCATTCTATATGCCATTTTAGTCTCATTGCATCGTATGCCATTGCCTCGGTTTATGCATCCGTGCACGATTTCGAGGCATCTCTTTTTTCATCTCACGGCCTCTTATGTGAGTGTGGCTGAGGCTCACTCATGTTAGTATAAGTCCATTTTGCATTCTGTATGCCATTGCCTCGGTTTGTGTACCCGTGTGCACGTATTTCGAGGCATCTCATTTTAGCATCATTGCATTCCATATGTCATTGCCTCGGTTTGCGTGCACGCATTTCAAGGCACTTCACTTTTATCCGACGGCCTCTTATGTGAGTGTGGCTGAGGTCCACTCATGTTAGTGTAAGTCCAATTGCATTATGTATGCCATTTTATGCCTTAGATCATTTCTGCTTATGCGTCTGCAGCACGCATTCCGAGATATCTCATTTTCATAGCATTGTGTATGTTCCGGTTGTATCTTAGTTGCATTCATGCATGCCATGCATACTGCATTGTGTTCGGGATAGGAATTAGCCCGGGCACGGGACACGAGGCGCTGCTTTCAGACTGAAAGTGACGAATGGGTCTCAATTCCCACCACCGGCTAATTCAATTATCAATGATGGAGTTAGGTTTTGTTGTAGCATTCATATGCATTCATCCTATATTGAGTTGTGCAATCTGATTCCTCGGCCATCATGCATCGAGATGCGTGATTGGTGGCACGAGGATCGAGGCATGCCTATATTTATGAAATACATTGCTATGCCCCTTTCCTGCTCTCTGTTATAGCAAAATGAAGAATCAGCAACTTTTCGGAGTCTGGTACGCATTTCGAGGAAAGGTACAAACAGAGGCTAATTGGGGCTTCCTAATGGATTTCCGCGCAAGGCAGCCCAGCATATATCATTCATCAGAATCGAGGTAGCCCCTGGCTTGCATGCCAGTTTACAGTTTTTCTTAGTTAATCTGTTAATTAATTAGGAATCTGTATATTTGTTCGAATTGTATTATTCTTTTATTTCGGACTGTATTATTCTTTTATTTTGGGATCAGATATTTATTCTATCGTGAGGGCATAATTATAATAAGTGTGGGTGAGTGTGATGTATGTCTTCCAACCCCACGCCTTTTCTTCCCTTTTATTTACCTCGCTTATGATGGTTAGATATAGGGCATATTTCAATTAGCATACAAAGATGATAGCATGTTTGCATCATTCATCTGCTTTGCACGCACTGCCTACAGATCATACAAATTGCATTTGTATTTCAATTCAATTGAACACGCAGTTAGTGAGCATTTCACATGCCATGTTTAGAATAGCCGAGCTTGCTATAGTTTGCATCTTTGCATGTGTTGCATTAGACATTTCAAGGTGCTTAGGTCCATGCATGGATTTCTAACAAACTGCTTTTGGCTTGGAGTACTCGGTGAGTTTTATGCTTTAGCATCCTTGCATGCGTGAGTGATCGCCATGAATAGCATGCTTACCATGAGGCTAAATGCTTATGTGATATAACCGCCTTGAATGCTTGTGGGTGGAGGTTGAGTTACTTGATTGGAACGATTCATCAAATGCTCGCTTTAAGCCCACTAGATAGTGGCAAAATCATGTTTTTCTAAGCCCACCCGAGGGTGGCAAATCCATCGCCTTAGCCTACTTAAGTAGTAGCACCATCAAATCATTTTCAAACAAACAAGCATGAAATGTTTTGTTCCAACTCAAAGCGATCCATTTATACTTGTATGTCAGGCATCACATAGTAACCTAGGCTAATAACCGTAATAAGAACGCACAATGTTTTCAAAATCGATATCGTGGTTAGTAGAGGCCGGTCTTTGACGGGCGAAGCGGGGTGCTCACGGCGACCTTCCCCAATCGCATCTAAGTTCCCGAGAGGCAATTTTGGTGATGACACGTGGCCTTTTGGCACCGAGTCGGTTTCCTAAATTTCCATTTTAAAACATTTAGGTGGCGACTCAGATTCCGCAAAGCAACCATGTTTGGCACTTCTTTCAAAAATCGCTTTTCAAAACGATTTGCCGGATCTCGACTCTTTGGTTCAAGATTAAGAACCGTGACATTTGAGTCCTTCGAATCAGTGACCCAATATCGAACTGTAACGGGACTTGCACTCGCACTCCTCGCCGGATGCTCGGACGTCTACACTAAGCCCACCCGAGGGTGGCGAAATCTGCATTTTAAGCCTACTTGCGAGTAGCAAACCATCTTTCAAAAACAAACATGAAATGTTTTGTTTCAATTCGGGCGACTCGGTCTATACTTGTATGCTGTGTGCATCACATAGTAAATCTAGGCTAATAACCGGAATAAGAACACACAATGTTTTCAAAACTTGATATCATGGTTAGTAGAGGCCGATCTTTGATCGGGCGAGAGGGGGTGCTCATAGCTGACCTTCCCCAATCGTATCCAAGCTCCTGAGCCGAGGCAATTTTGGTGATGACGGACACGTGGCCTTAGGCAACGAGTCAGGGTTTCCTAAATTTCCCAAAAATAAAATATTTAGGTGGCGACTCTGTATCTGGCGAAGCAGTCCATGTTTGGCACTTCTTTTTAAAAAAATATGTTTTTCTCAAAACGATTTGCCGGATTTGGACTCTTTGGTTCAGATTGACAACCGTGACAATTTGAGTTCGAACTGTAGTGAGCCCAAAATGAACAGAATGGGACTCACCCTCCCGGGGCGTTCGGGGACGTCTACACTAACTAGTTTCTGTTTTGGCTTGGAGTACTCGGTGAGTGTTTATGCTTTAGCATCATTGCATACGTGTGAGTGACTGCCATGATAGCATGCTTACCATAAGGCTATGTGCTTATATGATATAGTTGCCTGAATGCTTATGGGTGAAGGTTGGGTTATTTGGATTGGAACAATTCATCGACTTCGAGTTTTAAGCCCACTTGAGAGTGGCAAAATCATGTTTTTTTCTAAGTCCACCTGAGGGTGGCAAATCCACATTTTAGCCTACTTACGAGTAGCAAACCGCTTTCAAAAACAAACATGAGATGTTTTGTTCCAATTCAGGCGATCCGGTCTATATTTGTATGCTGTGCGCATCACATAGTAATTCTAGGCTAATAACCGGAATAAGAACACATAATGTTTTCAAAACTTGATATCATGGTTAGTAGAGGCCGATCTTTGATCGGGCGAGCGGGGGTGCTCACAAAGTGACCTTCCCCAATCGTACCCAAGTTCCCGAGCCGAGGCAACTTTGGTGATGACGGACACGTGGCCTTAGGCAACGAGTCAGGGTTTTCTAAATTCCCGCAAAACAAAATATTTAGGTGGCGACTCTATTTCTGGCAAAGTAGTCCATGTTTGGCACTTCTTTCAAAAATCTGTTTTAAAAAACGATTTGCCATATTTGGACTCTTTGATGATTCATCGGTCTTGCACTGCACTCTGCGAGATTAGATACAGGACCGTGACATTGAGTCCCGAATCAGAGTGAGCCCAATGAACAAAACAGATTCCCTCCGGGACGCTCGGGACGCCTACAAGCACTCATGAAAACCAAAGTTGTTCAGTACCAAAATGAACACAATAGTGAGAACTAAACTATGTCCGGGATATACTGTGAATTCTATTGTCTTGGTTTACACAAACGATCGAATAGCTCAAGACATCATGTTCATCGTTAGCTAGTAAATCCGATAGTGTCTCACAAGGAACGCTCAAAGCCAAAAGCTACCTATCCTTTGCGTAATATTTCCAATTTCAGACTCTCAGATTTACATCATGTTGTTGCATTTTCTCTCTGTCAATTTCATTCATGTGGGGGATTGTTGGAAAATTTATAAAGAGGTAGTTGTGAATTGAAATAGACTCCATTTTGAATGAAATGGTGTAACCTTTCATGGTGTCTTTTTGTTTTAAAAGAAGGGTCAAACCTCCATTTGAATGAAATGGTGCAAACCTTTCATGGTGTCTCTTTATTTTAAAGGAAGGGTCATATCCCTTCTTCATACCTTTTCAATTCAAATTGAATAGGTGCCAACAAAGCCTATATAAACGCAGCCCCATTCCAATTTTGATTGATTCTGAAAATTCATTTTCCTTGCCTTCATTTTGCTCTCTTGTGTCCTTTATTCTTCATATTAGATTTAGAATAAATTTCAGAGAGTTATAGAACACAAGGTTCTAGTTCGCCGGACAAATTTGTTTGAAGTGCTACTACAAATTTGTGAAGATCATTGTATCTTGGGAGATAGACACCACATAACCATAAGCACCGTAGCGGGGCGAATCTGTCTTAAGGACAGAGTGTCACACACTCGACTTGGTCTTTAATTATTGATTCGGTTCAACAAAATAAATTATGTAAGTTTTATTTTATTTTGTTTGAATTATTTCAATTTATTTTATTTATACAGAAGATTGTTCCAACAATGACGAACAATGGCCTTGGCACGAGTCATGGGTTTCCTAATTTTCCAAAAATATTAGGTGGCGACTCTGAGATATGATAACACAGTCCATTTCTAGCAAAAGGTTTTGCAATAAAATGGAATTTCTAAAAGTTGCCAAATCTGGACTTTCATCTATATTTCACATTGCACTAGTGAGACTAGATCAAAGAGATCTCAAGAGTCTGAAAGGTTTAACGCCCACGGGTATCCCCCGGGCATGTTATAGTTTCTGGCGATTTTGTTGGGGATTTTATGAAACCTTGACTCGAACTCCATAATATGACTTTTATTTTCAATTATATGTTTATTGCATTGTATTCATTGGTGTACATTAAGTCCTTGTGTTGCCCAGAAAGTGGTGGCAGCACAGGCAAGCTTTTTGTGACACTACACATATCTTTACGATACTTTAGAGGCCTTGTGTTGTAACCTTTTGATATCTGTCAAAAGGTAGCTTTGCTATGTAGCTCTGCTATCTAGCTTTGCTATCTAAGGTTCTCAGACTCCGAAGAGAGGCTATTTGACTCTTCTGATTTCCTGGGATCTTTTGTTGGTTATGACCTAAAGGACTCTTCGGTAACATCACCTTGACTTCAACCTGTAGAGTACAGCTAACCTTGTGCATATAGTGAACTCTAGTACCTTTCAATAATAGGACATGATGCTCTCTCATTTCTAGGATGTATGATATCGCTTGTTTGAATAGTGAAACCCTAGATCATTTCAAAGCTAGGATAGGGTAACCCTAGCCCCCCATAGGGGTGTTTGTTCTCTTCCCTACTATGTGTTATGTGCAATAGATGGGATTCATACAGGGCTTCTCAGTATCAATGGTTCAGGCATTTTAGTTTGTGGGTTTGAGTTCAATTCTGTCTTTTAGTATGATCAGTTGAGCTGGCATGTTGCCAAAATTTGATTGAAGGTTCTGTTTTTGTGAGGTAGTTGAGCACTATAGCTTCCAAAAGGTCTCATATCCCTCAAGTTCTGTGGACTCACATTGGTAGACTTTGCAAAAGTTCAGATTTGGTTCATGGTCAACCAGTGTTAGTTTCTTTGCCACTAGTTACACGAAGAAAAGCAAAAACTTCATCAACTGTCCAGAATACCCCTTCTTCACCTGCTAGATCATCACTACTCAACTCACCAAAATCAGTGATGGCTCAGATTCTAGAAAATATAGCAGACATACTATTGGGCCTTCAACGGAGTATGGATACCATTACTACCACGGTTGTTGCCCAAGGCACTATTTTTGCCGCTCAAGGTAATACTCTTGTTGAGCAGTAACGCCCATTTAGGGCGTCCACTACTCAACCACCTCCGGTGACTCATCCAGTTCCACCTCCACCTCCACCTCCACCTCCACGTCCACCAGCTGACGAGTTTCTCAAACTTAACTCACCAGAAGATCTAAGGGTTCCTGTACAAATTTCAGGAGGATCATTTCCCCTTCCACAACCAACGGGAGTGCTCTTTCCCTCCGAAGCACCTGAGTCTGACCCAACTATGTTGAAGCTGGCCAAGTTGGAAAAACTTTTCAAAAAGGCACAAGGAGTCAATTCAATCCCGGACATCAAAGATGGGTACACTGAGACAACTATGAAGTTGCCAGAATGGTTCAAAATGCCACACATTGATAGGTTTAATGGCTTTAGTGACCCAATGGTGCACATTCTCCTGTTCTTTGATGTCTTAAAGCTTATGGCTTTGACTTGTCCACAAAAGCCCTCTTTGTTCGATTTAACTTTGTCGATTGGTCGCTATCCGTATGCCAAGTTAGAGGACTCGGTAAAACAAAGTTGGGAAGAGTTAGCCGAGGCCTTTATCACCTAGTATGCTTATAACACCCATTGAAGTGACTACTCTGGAATTAGAGGCCACTCGTCAAATGCCCAATGAAAGTTTCGTGGCCTTCATCACCAAATGGAGGACAAAAGCAAAGAATGATGACCAACAGACCATTCAAAAAGACCAAATCCGTATGATAGTCGGAAATCTAAATGGAAAAATGTTACAAAAATGGTAGTCCTCCGCCTTCACTTTTAATGACTTACATGAAATAGCGGTCCGTATAAAGGATGACATCAAACAAGGAATCATTGTGGATGATAAGGAACTGCTCGTAAGCCTTTTGGTCGTTAGCCCAATGCTACTACTAGTAGTAGTACAGCTTGTAAGACCTTTTGAGGTCAATTCGTCACTACTACCACCGCCCAAATGGTCGACCCATTTGCCAATGCCAATCCACAAACAACTAACTCAACCCAACTACGGCGTAACCTTTAACCCTCTCTATATGTCCCTCGCCAAAGCTATGAAAATCTTGATAGAAATAGGGTATCTCAAGAGAAAATCATCGCCGCTTAGGTCTTTATCCGGTGTACTCTTGACAATTTTCTCGGCCTTTTCTTATTTTAAGGTAATAGACCCAACCATCGTCATTCTGATCGAGCAAATATTTGTGGAATAGCTCGGCTAGTCCAAGGTTGAGGCCAAGGTGACGATTGAGTTCGGCGACGCCGTTTATTATTCTGTACGTGTTGGTGGATAATTGTGTGGGGTATAGTCTGGTTTGTCTAAGGAATTCACAAATGAGGGGTTGGATTGGGAACCGGAGTCCACCCTCTACAATGAACAATAGTGTGAATAGAACAAAGCCCGGTCTGCCCCAGGGTGTGGTGTCCACCTCAGCTAGTTCAAGTTGAACGTCATCGGGGATGTTGTAGTCCCTTCGGAACTCAGCTATAGCACCAGGCGAATTCACATGGAACCGGTATTTGCCTATGGGTGCGGCCTTAGTTTGTTTATAAATATTTGCTTGGCTCCTTAGCCCGGCTTTGTAGTGAATGGTGTGCCTGAATAAACCTAGTCAAAGTTTGCACAGTGAAGAACATAGAATGTGTTATGGCCAGCTAGTGACTGGGCTAAGGCATCAATGTAAATTTGCTTGCTCGGTCTTAAGAGAAAGAACAGTGTATAGCTCAGCTAAAAACCGAGGCAAGGTTTTACCTTGGTCTTGGGAAAGGGCGAGATTTTTATCTCAGTCCATGAAAAGGGCCAGGTTGCAGCCCAGTCATGGTTGGGTGATGTTTTCCTAGTTCGGTGAGGCACATTTTAGTGAGTACAGACATGTTTGTAGCTTGATTGAAATACGATTTCTAGATCAAAATCAAAGTTCTTGTGTGATTTCAATTACAGTTAGGTAGGAGTTCTTCCTAAGGCGTGGGATTTGGGAAGCTAATTCAGTTCTAAGCTCATTTTAGCGCATAAAGAAAGACTATACATACTCTTGCAGTATCAATATAATGGGTTTAGAGTGCTAAAAGCATCAAGAACCTAAAAAGCGTCATATAAAGTGTTTGAAAGAACATGGAACTTACGAGTTTTTAGTGGAAAATGTGACGTTGATCAGCAAAAGATGTTCCTACAATAGTGTTGAGCTCGATTTGGCTGATGTTACCAGGGTTTGAATGTGGGCAAATACAGGATTGGAGTTTTGTTCGCTGGGGGTTGTTTTTGTTTTTGGGTTAGAAGATGAACAGTAACGATGATTGTTTGAGGACTAGGGGAATGAATATGAAATGGAGGCAAAATGGCAGAACTATTCAAATTTCAAAGTAATGATTAATGGTTGTCATAACGATAAAGGCAATCGTGAGGGGCCACGTGTCCTAGTAAAGGCGTGGTGTCAGAAACATAGGAAAACAGGTTGTACGACCTTGAAGACGTGGAAACTGAGTGAGTTTTAGCTCAGTTGGCCAGAGTGTTCTGGTTCAGGTGGTTTGGATATTTTAGCACAGCTTGCGGATAATAATCCTAATCATGCTTCGTAGATGGAATTAAGGGGCAATTGAGAGGGTAATTTGTGTACAAATTGGGCCGAGCTAGGTGGAGTCTCCTTTGGATGTTGAGTTGCGTGCTGGGCCGAGGAAAAGGCAGGTGTAGCTAGGTTGACTGTGCAAGTATTGAGCCAGGGCCTGAACGAGGCTGCCTAGATATAGTCCAGAAATGAACCGAGGTTTTTCCAGTACATAATGCCGAGCTAGATTCAGTTTGGTAGAATGCCATCTTGGTTCCATCTAGTACAGAACTAGACCAAGCTAGCTTGGTAGACTATGCTACCAACCAAGATAACAGACTTGAACCATCTCACTTGGTTGTGGGAAGGGTGTGCTGAGGATAGGCTTTATCCTCGAGTGTGATTCCTAGAAGGACTCTGCTAAGGAAAGTTAGAGTCCTAGTAGGATTGTGCTAAGCGAATTTATAAAAACTCATGACAGTCCTATGCACAGGTATCACAATTCTTATTCTCAAATACATAGAGCTTTTGGGTCTATTGTCTATTTTGCTGACTTAGGCATCGGACAGGTTTCCAGCACACACTCACCGGCTAGCTCACATTTGTGTTTTCAAGTAGAAAAACGACGACGTTTGGAGGAGTGCAAACTTGATTAATAGGATTATACGAGAAGATTATTTTATAATCGTGCAAATATCTTGAATCCTTAACATGCGATGGATTTAGAGCATGTTTTGAGGATTGTCATTTTGATGGAATAGTCTTCCCATCATTAGGAAGAGAAAAGTCGCAACCTGAAACTCGACGTGAAATCATTTGAAATAATTTGATCTAATCTTATCTTGATCCTCTTAGTAATCGATATGAACTAGAAGTTCAAAGGATTATTTATTTTCCAAGCATAAGCAAATCAATTATCAGGTGCCTTCACCGTCACTAAAAATATAATAAAATCCTATATTCTAGTTGCTAATGCTCAAACAAGAATTGATGTTCCTCAAGGATAATCTACTAGTATAGCTATAAATGTATCTAAGTCAAGCCAGAAAAGTGGTAGACTTGTCAGTGCAAAAGACAAAGTTTCTTGAAAGAATAAGACAATTCATTATATTTGGTTTTAGTTTTTAGAATTCATTTTTCAAAAAATTCTATTTTTTTATTTTCCATATATTTTTGTTTTCACTGAATTTTTTAAAAATTTTAAGCAATTTTAAATATTTTTAGACACACCTAACATAAATACAATCAAAAAGTATAATATTTGTAAAAATCTAGAAAAAATTCACTAAATACCAAAAATATAAATACAAAAACACAAAAATTCAATACATTTTTTATATTTTGTGTATTTATTAATTTTTTAAAATATTTTTTCACATATATTTTACTATTTAGATACATTTAAGTAAGGTGCATCTAAAAAAGAAAAAATTGCTTAAAATTTTAAAAATATTCACTAAAAATAAAAAAACATGAAAAAAAAAAATAAACTCAATTTCTAGAAAACTGAAACCAAACACAATCATTGGTATCCCTGAAGAAATCATATCTAGAGATCCTAAAGAGGCTATATTCGCACTCTTAAAGAGGTGCTCCATAAAAGACTATACCTAGCACTCTTGGAGAAGCTAAACACACGAACAATTCTTAGTGCCCCTGGAGAGACTAGACCCGCAAAACAGACTATTATAAATTTATTTAAATCTCTTACTTATAAACCTCCTAAAATAGAACCTCCAGAAGAAGAGTCTCTTGAAGAGTTATCCCCTGAAGTGAAACATCCTGACGAGTTATCCCTCCGGATTTGCAATTGTTGCGGTATATGTTGAAGTTTTGAATATTGTGGAACTCCAAAAGAGCTTACATAAATTGTAGAATATTTAAAATAAAAAATGAAAGATCTTAGCAAAACAAAATTTTGTATTAGTCTGCAGATTGAACATTTGTCAAATAGAATTCTTGTTCATCAATTAAAAATTCTTAAATCACCTTTATATGAAAAAAAAAAACTCATCCATTAAATACTCCAATAGTTTTCTCACCTTCTAGAAGATGGTAAAAAAATTCTTAGTCCTGAAGTACTAAATTTCAATGCAATTAGCGTCATTATGTATCTTATAAACTGCACTAGGCCCAATATTACATTTGCAGTCAATTTATTAATAAGATATATTTCTATATCAACCTAAAGCCGTCGGAATGAAATAAAGTAGATATTACGTTATTTTTGTGAAATAACCGATATGGGTTTATTTTATTCAAATAAATAAAAGCCGTAGCTAATTGGATATGCAGATGATGGATAGCTCTTTGATCCATATAAAGCCAAATCACAAATAAGATATGTTTTTATCTATGAAAATATTGCTATATCTTGGCGATTAGTAAACAAACATTGACCGCTACTTCAAATCATTCAGAGATACTTGCAATTCGTGAAGCAAGTCAAGAATGTATTTGGCTTAAATCCATGATCCATCATATTCAAGAAAGATGCGGATCGCCTTCAACAAAAGATAGTCCAACCATATTATATAAAGATAATGCTGCGTGTATCACATAGATCAAAGGTGGCTATATCAAACATACGCTCAAGTAATAATCTGGCAGATCTATTTACTAAAACACTACCGACTGCAACATTCAAGAAGTTGGTACATCATATTGGAATGCGTCGACTTAAAGACTTATGATACAACTTTGAGTGGAAGTCATACAGATTTGTAAATTGTATTCTTTTTCCTTCGTCTAAGATTTTTTCCCACTAGGTTTTCTTAGCAAGGTTTTAATAAGGCAATTTAAACAAATCACATACAATAATATTATACTCTTTTTTCTTCACCAACGGCTTTTTCCCATTGGATTTTCCTTGGTAAGGTTTTTTTTTTTTTTTTTGATCAGCAAAAAGAAACTTTATTAATGAAGAAAGCATTACATGCAAAAACTGACATAAACAAAGAGGGAAGTGCAAAAAGTATCAACGCTAACCTTAACAATCATTTGCAAGCACTTGACCCAAGATTGGTGAGAAACCAATCAAAAGGAACCTAAGGAAAGAGAGAAAAACAAAAAACAGAACAACAAAACCAACATCAACAGAGCAAAAACCAATAGTATCAGCATTTCAACTCCCTTCATAGTGCCAGACCGAACTGCTTTGCATAGTACCTGAGACTGCACTAATCAAACATACCAAAGATTAGTAGAATACCAACCAAATGAGATACATCGCCAGCCTCTCAATAGCAAGACATCTGAGGGCTAAAAACAACATCATACAGTAACAACATACAACATCAGACCTTACACCAGCAACAGACCTTACTCCACAGCAGCTCAGCCCTTTACCCCAGCTGCAACCTTTTATCAAATCTTTTAGAGAACCTTAGACACATTCCTTTACCCAAAGTAAGAAGAACACCCCTAATACCAATACTGCATTCTTTATAGCAGCTTCCTTGTTTCACACCTAGCTACACACAATAGCATCTTTTTACTAACATATCCAAATAAGACCTTACAAGTTGCCTTGATAAAGTGATCGTACAATAAAAGATGTCCAACTCTCCACCCCAAACCAGATCAACACAAACAAATTCCATACCAAAGAATATATCAACCCATGGCCCTAACCACTAACTAACATAACCTCCTAACATCAATCTGAGGCAACCTTCTTCTATACACACAGCCTTGATCTAATGAAGATGAGTAACTATCTCGCATCGTGTACTACAACCCCTTAATATTCGATTTACTCCAAAGTGCTACCTTTACTTTCACTAATTCTAAAAGTTCATTCCAATCCACTGGTTTGCCACTAAAGAAACATCCATTCCTTACTTTCCATAATGACCACATAACTACTAAAGGAACCACTTTCCACATTCTAAGAACCACCTTACTGAATTTGATTCTTGACCACCAAAGCAACAAATTCTCAACTGAACCAGGAAGAACCCATACCAGATCCCACCACTGCATCATATCAGTCCACAATTTCCAAGCTAATGGGCAAAACAACATAAAATGCTAAACTGACTCCTCCTCTGTTTTACAGAACAAGCACAATGCATTTGATTCCTCATTTAACACTCCAAAACTCTTTAAGACAGCTGCAGTTTTAAGCCTAGCTCTCCATGCTAACCACCCACAAAACCTTACCTTGTGTAGAGCAACATTGTTCCATAATTCCTTAGTAACACTGACAATAAGACTTTTTAAAGACATGCACCACTTTCATGCAGCTGCTACTGTAAATGATCCTATTGGATTGTCCACTCATTTACACGAATCCTCAGTCTCCATGGAAAGACTAGGTGCTTCACTTAGCAAATCATACAACCGTAGGACCTCCTCTTCCTCCCATGCTAACAATGATCTTCTGAACAATAAATTCCAATAATTTGATTAACCCCTCATTTGATAAATCTGCTGCACAGTGCTACATTTCTTCTCTGATAAGCTATATAATCTAGGAAATTCCTCATTCAACCATATATTATTTAACCACTTGTCATCCCAAAACTGAATTCCAGCCCCATCCCTACTGTTAATTTCAGATTAGATAGATAAAAGTCAACTAGAACAGGGCTATATGTAACAAGTTGAAGGATATCACCCTAAATCCTGGACACTGCAACATTATTTGGATTACTTGGAACCCACCTGCCCCCAACCACACCATATTTACTGCACACAATATTTTCTCACAGAGGTGTATTTTCTTTCCCAAACCTCCACCACCATTTGAGTAGAAGGTAGTCATTAACTTCTCTTAGATTTCTAACACTCAATCCCCTTTGATCAATGTTTGTTGATACCTCCTTCCAATTTACCATGTTAAATTTCTTCTTTGTTTCAGAATCATCCCACAGAAAAGCTGATTGAATCCTATCTAACTGTTTAGCCACACCCACAGGTAGTTTAAAAATTGATAGGAAATATAAAGGTAAACTTGAAAGAACTGCCTTCACTAATGTTAATCTACCAGCAAAGGAGAGCATCTTCCTTTTCCATGAAGCCAATTTGTTCTTTACTTTCTTGATCACTGGATTCCAAGTGCTCTTTCTTCTAGGATTTACCTCAAGAGGTATGCCCAAATAAGTAATAGGAAGTTTTTGGCTATGGCGGTGTAGAATTGAGACAAAATCATTAATTTCCTCCTTTTTAACACCAACCCCACACACCACACTTTTGTGGAAATTAATTTTTAAACCAGACATTAACTTAAAACACCTTAAAATTCTCTATATATTGACCAATTACACCCTATAAGCTTAATAGAAAATAATAGTATCGTCTGCAAATTGCAAATGAGAAACCTTCAACTCATTGGGCTCAACAGTGGTACCTTTTAAAAAACCCAACTCCTTTGCCCTTTCAATCAGTATATTCAATCCTTCAACAACAATGTTGAACAAGAATGGTGATGACGGGTCTCCCTGCCTAAGCTCTTTTTGAGGTGTAAATTCAACAGATGGAGATCCATTAACCAGAACAAATATCTTGGCTGAAGATGTGCATGTTTTGATCCTCCTCACCCACTTTTCCCAAAAACAAAATTCTTCATCATTGAAAAGAGAAATTCCCAATTTACTGAATCGTAAGCCTTTTAAAAGTCCAATTTTAGAATGATTACTTTCCTTTTAGATAATTTCCATCAATCCACCACTTCATTAGCAATCAATACTCCATCTAGAATGAATTTCCTCCCCCTCCGAAATCCAATTTGGACTTCACTAATAATTGCTGGCATTACCTTCTTTTAATCTTCTAGACAACACTTTATCTAGAACTTTATAAACTGAATGAACTAAGCTTATTGATCTATAATCCCCTAAACCACTTAAGTTCTCTTTCTTTGGTATCAAAGTCATAAATGAACAATTTAGGCCTGAGACCACTTCTCATTTTCATGGAACTCATTCATGAATTGTAGAAACTCTCTCTTCATTATCTTCCAGCACTTTTGAATGCAGGCCATATTAAATCCATTTGGCCCTGGAGTCTTATTACCATCACAGTCTTATAGCTGTCCAAACCTCTTGCTCTGTAAATTCTGCTTCCAAACTTTCCTTCTATACAGAAGTAATGGATAAAAATGGGCTAGAGAGTTTAGGCCTGGAGCACCACTGCTCAATAAGTACTCTTTCAAAATGATTACAGACTGACTGCTTTACTCTATTTGGATCCGCTAACCTCTTCCCTTCTTTCACAACTAAATCCAACATATTTTTCCTTTGCCTAGAGCTTGCCATCAAATGGAAACAGCTTGTACTCTTATCACTACATTTAACCCACACCATTCTAGATTTTTGATGCCATAAGCTCTCTTTTCTCTTACTAAAATTCCACACTTGAATTCTTACTTCCCTCCTTTTAGTTAGTTCAGCTTCTGATAAATTCCTTGCTTCAACTACCAAATCAAGCTCATGTTGTTCCTCCTCTGCCTCCTTTAACTGAATATCCACATTACCAAAAATCTGAATTTCACCTTTTAAGATTGGCTCGAAGATTAGCTAACTTTCTCTTAAGCCCGAAGCCAGCCCATCTTTGTTCAACTACACCATCCCATGACTTCTTCGCTTCTACTTTGAACTTTGGATGAAGTAACCACGCATTAAGAAACCTATATGGTTTTGGATCCCAATTTCTATCATCTTCCTTTAATAATACTGGGCAATGATCCGAAATACTTCTTGGGAGTCCCTATTGCTTAAATGAGTACTCCTCTAGCCACCTACTTTCCAATAGAAACCTATCTATCCTGTTTCATCTCTCCTCATCTTGAGCATTACACCAAGTAAATCTTCTCCCCATCATAGGCAAATCCACTAAATTTAACTAATATATTAACACATTAAAATCATTCATGCATCTCTCTCTTCTTGAGCATCCATTTCTTTCACTGATGTACCTAATTTCATTAAAGTCTCCTCATATAAACCAAGGTTTAGTATAAAGTGTTTTCAATCTACCTAGTAAATCCCATAACTACCTCCTCTTAACTATATCATTCTGAGCATAAATATTATTTATAGTACATTCAAATGCCACTCCAGTAGTACCTGAGAGCAGAATAAAATGCCTTGAACTGCAACACTGCTTAAGATTAAAGCTATCTGGATTCCAAATGCATAGCAAACCTCTTATACTGCCTTCTGCATTAACCCCCATGAACTCCATTCTACTCCTCTTTGTTTCTTACAATAACACTACATCCAACCCTTCATCTTTTAACATACTTTTTATCTTCTTCCTTCTCTTTTCTGGTCTTCTTAGACCTCTAACATTCCATGTCATTATCTTCATAGTAAACCATATAGTGTACCTGAACCCCTGCATATATTCCTTAGGCTTCAACAGCCCTTCCACTACCTTTAATCCTTTCCAAATCCTTTCTTTTCATCTGAAGAATTTCCTCTATAGCTTCATCTTCTTTTCCTTCAAAATTTATGCCCAATGATTTCCTCATATGGACTGTTGCCCTAACTTCCATAATCAACCTTCTACTGCTTCTACTTGACTTACTATTAATGGATAGTGAATTTGATATAGTCGTCGTTGTAACTCTAAAAATAGCACCTCTATTAAAAGTTTTTGGAAGCACTCTTCCCTTCTGTAATAACAGAATCTTACCTTTCAGCACAGCTCCTCTATCTCTCCCCTTATTTCCGTTCTTTCTATTGTTAACCTTTTTTAAATGTAAGGTTTTAACGAGGCATATTCTTAGTATGTAGTTATTCAATGGAGAGTGTTGTGAAATATTTGGATAACCATCAAAAGAGATGCAATTGAAATTTTAATGAGTTTTTGGGCCAAAGTGTAAATAGGAGAAAGTTTTACTATGTGGGTAGTGTGGTATACCATGTGGTAAATCATATGGTGTAATGAATAGTGAGAGTTTTATTACCTATAAATAGGTGAATTTACATGATAATGATGAGATAGAAAAAACTCTTTATTTTCTCTTTCATTGTGGCTCTTTCTTCTTTATTTTTTTTTTTAGTTTTATAACAGTGGTGATTAATAAATGTTTTTTTTTATTTGACTGATGTTGTGCTTAGATATGTTAGAATTGTAAATATAAAAGTGGGAAAAAAAAAAAAGATTCACATGTTAAAACTTAATTATCAGATAAATTTATCTTATTATATGATCGTACACCAATCCAACGGTAGAGAACATGGCGAATTACATTAATAGTCCATGTAGATTAGGGTTCATGTTACTTTGGTTTCTGATTTTTCAATTGTAACACATTTGACCTTAAATTTTGAATCTTGTTCCAAATAAAGACAATTGAAGATACTATATCGCTCAATTTTAAGGACAAAGTCGTTAATTTGATAAAATATAGACTAATTTAACAAAAATAAATGTCAAAAAATATTTTTAAATTTTAAAAAATTATTTTTACCCACCAAAGATAAAATTGTGTAAAATTGATAAATTGTTTACACATTTATTTATTTTTTTACCAAATTAATTTTTATTATGTGTTTGAATGATGATCATATAATGAGTGTTTATTAGATTTTTAATGTGTAATCGATTTATTTAATATATGAAATATTTTTAGTTTAGATTTTTTTGATTTAATGGATTAATTTAATAATGATATCAAAATTGTCACCATATTTGAATTTTGAAAAAATAGAAACTAATTTAATGAAAATACACTACAAGAAATGTCACTTTTGGCTACCAAAATATTGGTCGCCGAAAGTCCAAAATTTGGTCGCCGAAACCATTTAGCGACCAAAATTTTTTGTCGCTAAGCTCGTCGCCTTTACTCTGTCGGCGATAGTATTGGCGACTAAAATTTGTTTGGTCGCCGAAAGTGTACACATTTGGCTACTAATCTTAGTTTAGTCGGCAAAAGGTATGTTTCAGCGACTAAAGTATTAGTCGCCGAATGTGACTTTTGGCTACTAACATTCGTTTGGTCGGCGAATGTGTTACTTTTTGCTACAAAAGAATTAGTCACTGAAAGTAACCATTTGGCTACCAATCCATACTTAGTCGGCAATAGTGACATTTCGGCTACTAATTTTTTAGTCACTAAAAGTTCTACATGAAAATTTTAGCCTACTGTTCATTACTTTTTGCTACCAAATGTTTTAGTCGCCTAATGTTTCTGCTACTAAATTTTTAGTAGCCAAAAAATTCCAACTATGTATTTGGCTACCAAAATATTTAGTGGCCAAATATTTTCTGTTTTTTTTTTTTTTTTTTTTCAAAATTTTTTTAAACAACCTACATCCATGTTTAATAAGTCCATGTTTAAAAATACATGTACAAAACAACTCCATTCTAGATAACAAGTCCAGAGGCCAAACAAATATATTTAACCAGCTTGGAAAAATGAAATAAATATGATCAATAGCAGTAGTTAGAAACAATTTTGGTACTGGACAGAAAGAAAAAAAAACGTCATTTCAGGTATCAAACACTTAAACCCTTCTGCAAACAATCTTTAATACAAGTAAATGAATATAATCACAACAAGTACAAAAACATGTAGCGCCTGACAATTTGTCTTAGAAACACAAAGCATACAAGATATAATCCATACAATTTCATCACAAGCACACCAAAGAAAATAGACATATGTATAAACACTTGGCATGAAGATAAGCACTCTTGATTTGTCTGAAAATTGGTTGCTAGTGTCAGATAGATCCGTGCACAGTATTCCAGAGCAGGCCCAAAAAGGTGCAGTTCAAGATGAGGATATATATCTTCAATAGCGATGATTGAAACTAGCGGTGACCCCTTCAAGTGTCACCACAGAGAGGTGGAACACAATAATCATATGCCAAATACTTCCCGACAAAAGAAACAAGAAACACGCCATCAAGATCCCGATAAGAAATACATTGAGCGATTCAGAAGAATATATGCATAACTTTGAATGCAAAATTGACATTCTAGTACAAACATGCGTTGATCGGTCAAAGAATAAAAACATGTGCATAAGACAACTTGAATGCAAACTTCTAAATTACTTGGGAAATAAGAAGGACGAAGAAAAAAAAGGTAATGAAGAATCTAGAATGGTTACAAAGACTTAAGTTAAAAATGCGGATAAATTTAACATGTATCAATTTCCATTGTTACTTTTCAAGAACGTAAAACTAGAAAACAAAAATGATATCAAACACGTCTAAGTATCCTCAAAGAGCCTCAGATATTTTATTTAATGATAATGATACATCTTCTGAGGACAATTTGATTGAGGGCTCATCATGAGCATTTGGTTGATTGAATCGGCCCTTTCTTGATCATGAAAAGTTGAAGGAAAAAAAAAAAAAAGCGTTGGTTTTTACTATTTATAGGAAGTTAGAAATAGGAGATCCAAAAAATGTGTAAAATATTAGAACTAAAAAAGTAGTAGTTCATTTCTCTCCTTTCTTTTAGTACCACGCTTCATAGGTTGGAAAATCTTTGTATTTAGAGCTTCCCTCTTGTTTAAGTTGCTCTTCTAAAGGTGTTTGTGTGCCATATGTTACAGCTTGTTCTCCTTTCCTATTAACAATGAAATCTATTTATATATAGAAAAATAAATTATTGATCAAAGAACTAGCTAAATTTGAAGCTCAATGGCCACCATGCTCTTTGCTTCATTTTTCATTTATTTTGTTGAAATGTATGATTATTCACATCTCTATGCACTTTGAACTATAATTGTGAGCAGACCAGGGAAAAAATGACAAGGGAAACTCAAAGAAAAACTTATCATTATTGCAAACTAGATACGGTTGAAAGAATGGTAATGGAAAACACAATAAAAAATTCAATAACAGAGGCAACATTGACGAAGGTCATATTTATTGAAGAATGATTAAATTGAGGCACTACCATACCGAAATTTGGGTTGAAGTAGATTAATTCATAAGCCATGAACTCCATAGGCTTCCCAGCCTCAAAACATGTAGGATGAACATAGCAAAGCTTTGGGGCCTGCTCCTCCACCTTCACTTGCATCACAGAAGTTCCATCTGTATCCATTAAAATGCTAAAAATATGTTAGAAAGTTTGAAATGGTGATTTATTCAAAAAGCAATACAATATTTACAAGGAGAAGCTCATGTTCCTAGAGCCAATAACCAAAACCAAAACCAACCCCAACCCCAACCCATATTGAAATTTATATTATTGAGAGTAATTGCAAACATGGTTATACATATGGAGTCAAACATTTGAAACATCAACCTACCTCTCATCACATGAAAAATCACATTGTTTAAATAAACAAGTAAAGATCCTCTTCCATATAGCATCTTCCCAGAAGCACCAACAAAATCACGTACTGCATGCAAAAATGTTATGGACACAAATCTGAACACTAAATCATAATTGGTGCAAGCAACTAGGCATTCAACAAATGTATACAAAAGGAAGTTCACAGTATATTAGTGCAGCTAAAGGTGTTCCAGCATTGGTGAGAACATATATTTACATATATATATATATAACAAATGTCATTGAGAATGAGCTTATGACAAATTAAACATTACCTTAGACCACATAAAATTAGGCATTGAAATGAAGAGGTCAACCAGAAAACGAGGCATCCATCGCAGACATACCGTTGAAGAGTAAGCACTCTTATTGTCACAATAGAATGAAGAGTGAGCATGTTTGGAATCTTTTTCTCCATTTATTTGGACCTCACAAGAGGCCACAAAAGATATACCTTGTCATTTTGAATATTTTGGGAACGAGTTTGAGCGAGTGTAGAAATTTGTCCTTCTTCAGACTCCAATGATGATTCCCTTTCTGCTATTTGGCTGCTCAAGCATATGCTATCTGAGCCACAGAACTCCTTTAGTTCAACAACTAAATGTCTAAGGAAGTGAAATTGAATGGGGATAACAAACTGAGTTTACACTTTTACATTATCACGAATGGAAAATTCTTCCAGTAATCGTAAATGAAATCAACATAACAACCCATTTGGCATTCTTTAAATTAAAAAAACTTGAAATCAACATCAGAAACCAAAAAAGCCATATAATAATAATAATAACAACCCATTTGGCATTCAATAAAATGTAGGGGGAAAAAGAAAAGAAAATCTCAAATTTATTATTGCATATCACCAAAAACAGGGTTCAAAGACAGCACAAACATTCAAAGCTTCAATTTCAGAAACCCAAAACACCACATAAGATAAATGAGATAGATATATATATAGATATATATATATATATAGAGAGAGAGGGAGAGAGAAGCATACGCGAGATTAAGTATCTGGATCTCGTGGCGGTGGCGGTGAATCTATGAAGATCAGCGGAGGAGGAGATTTGAAAAAATGGCGGTGCTCACGATGGCGATGGCGATGGCGGAGGAGGAGGAGGTGCTCGGTTTCGGCGAAAGCGAAGAGCGGTGAGAGTGAGGGAAGAGGAGCAACGGAGACGGAGGGACGCTGAAAATAGAGATCTGTATTTTAGGGTTTGGTTTGGTACAAAAAAAAATATATATATATATCATTTGTTTTGATTCGGCGACCAACCGCTTTAGTAGCCTAAAGTAGGTCTACAGCGACAAAAATGAATTTCGTCGCTGAAACTTACAGTAATTTCCCTCCCAAGTTTCCCTCCGTCTGAAGCCCAATGTTTAAAATTTTTAATCATAATCGGCGACTAATATTTTAGTTGGTAAAAGTAAAAAATAAAAAATATATTATATAATAGGCACTACAATAAGAAAAAAAAATATATATATATATATATATATTGTAACAAATATAAGGAATAAAAGTAACAAATATATTAAAATGATATTTAAATAAAAATATAAGTAATAAAATTATAAATTAAAAATATTAAATTATCTTAAATATTTATCCTAATATTTTTTTTACTGAAAAATATAATCACAAATTGAACTTTTAATTTTATATTCTTATATTTTATATATAAGAATATATATATATATATATATATATAATAAGAAAGAAAAGAAAGAAAGAAAATTAAAAAAAAAGAAGGAAGAAATTTTTAAAAAATTAAAGGCAGCAAATCAACCGTGTTTTAAATTTTTTTGATGTTTTATTTTATTTAATTTCATTATTTAAATTCGGCCACAAAATATTTAAATTTTATTGATGTTTTATTTAATTTCATTTCATTATTTAAATTTTAATAGATGTTTTATTTAATTTCATTATTTAATTATTAATATTTTTTAAAATAAATTTATTTAAAATTTTAATTAAAAAATAGCATATATTTTTATTGATATTTTATTTATTTAATTTTTAAAAAATAGATTTATTTAATTGCGTAAAAAATCAAATAAAATAAAAGAAAATCAACTTTTTGCGACTAAATAATTAGTCGCCAAAGACAAAATTAATTTTTACTAAAACAATTGGCGACTAAAGGATTTAGTAGCGAATGTGTACTCTGGCGACTAAAAGCATTTTTGTCTGAAAATAAACTTTGGCGACTAAATATTTAGTGCCAAAGACAAAAATTAATTTTTATTAAAACATGTGGCGACTAAAGGATTTAGTAGCCGAATGTGTACCTACGGCGACTAAAAAAAATTTTTGTCGCCAATTTCTGGTATTTTTGCCGACTAAATTCATTTTAGTCGCCAATTGTGATATTTTTAGCTACTAAATTTTTTTTAGTCGCCAATAATCAATATTCCCCGACTAAAAATAATTAGTAGCTAAAAATTTGACTTTTGCCGACTAAATTTATTTTTAGTAGCCAAATCCCTAACTTTTGGCGACTAAATTTCTTTTTGTCGCCAAAAGTGATACATTATAATTTGTCTTTTCCTGTAGTGATAAAAACAACCATCCATTACATGATCATCATCTAAATCCGTAATAAAAATTAATTTGATAAAATAAATAAATAAATAAATGTGTAAAAGATTTATCAATTTTACCTAATTTTATATTTGGTGGGTAGAAATAATTTTTAAAATTTTAAAAATATTTTTATGACATTTATTTTTTTCAAATTAGTTTATATTTTTATCAAATTGACGACTTTGCTCTTAAAATTGAACAATAGTTTATTCAATTGTCCTTATTTAGAACAATATTCAAAATTCATAGTCAAATGTGTCATAATTAAAAAATCAGAGATCAAAGTGATACAAGTCTCGAATTATAGGGACCTTTAATTTAATTCGCCCTAGAGAATATTCAAGTTTCAATATTTTCTATTGTAATTACATTTCTCTATAGTCTACTTTTACATAAAAAAAAACACACACACACACATATAGAAGCACATAAAAAATCATTTATTTTGGTGATACACAATAAAAATGACTTCATCATTGTGGAAAATGGGATTAAAATGTTTGTTAACATGTCCAGCTCTGTTTAGTTGACTTTTAAATTTTGTTTTTGAGAAAATTTCAAAAACTAATTTGGTGAAAAATAAATAAAAATAAAAAAAACACTCATTATTTTTATATAATTTTCCTTTCTTAGAAAGAAATAATTTTTTAAAATTAAAAAAAAAAAAAAAAAAAGTTCTGAAAACTTCTTCAAACTCTTTTTGGAATTGGGTAAAATTGGGCTAGACCAGTTACCCCAAGATGGCCCATATTGAGTGTTGCAAGTTTGCAATTTGGGTTGTTTTGGAAAATTGGTTAAAAATTGATTTTTTGATTTTTTTTATGTGTAAAAAAAATAAAAAAGTGATGTAATCTCAAAAAGTCAAAAGTAAAAAAACTAACTTTTAACTAGTCAAAATACGGAAACCGTGTCCAACTCAAGCCAAACCAAATAATTTTAACATTGATTTAATTTAAAATTTTTGTATGTAATCTATCGTTTCATTTTTAGCTTATATCTGGTATGTGTTGTATTAATTTGTTGTGTCAAAAAAAAAATCAACTTTAATTAAAATTTTCAAGTATATGTGAAATTAAATTTCTTTTTAATAAGTTAAATTTCATGAAATTAGATGAAATTATGGAAACGCAACCAATAATTATTGGAAATAGAGAGACAGGGGGGACGGAATTCAAAAATCTTTAAGTGCTCATAGGATGGCATTATCTTTAAGTCCCCACTTATTCTCAGCATTATTTGATAGTCTCAAACCATTATGTAATATTATTTATATTGTGTTTAAATATATTATATAGTTAAAAATTTTATGATGGGATATGTTGATTCACCTTTCTAGTTAGAGATGAAATAAATAACGGTCCATTTAAAATGTGTTGTATTACAGTTTTTTATTGATAAAAAATATCACGTAAAGAAAAAATAAAAATACCAAAATTATCCTTATTGCTAATTCGAAATGTATCATATTTAGAATAATCGTAGTTCATATATTTTATTTTTGAAATATTTTTTCTTGATGTGTTACATTGTTGTTAAAATAATAACAATAAAGCCTCAAACAAGAGAGTAGCTAAATCCAAGATGACATGTATACCATCTTCATGACAAAACCCCTCTTTTGTTGACCAGCCTCTCTCAGTAGTCAATATGTTTAGAAATACAGAAATTAAATACAGAATCTTAATAGTCATTATATCTAGAAATACAGAAGTGAAACATGGAATTGACGCACAAAATAAATGAACCGAGAGGATTTTTTTGAGAAGTGGGCCTTTGGCTCAGCAGGATGTAGCTCAATTGGTAGAAGTTCACTCTTACAATTGGGTCACAAATCTTATCCATTCATCTACTTTTTTGTATCTAATTCTATGTTGCACTTTGTGTACTCCTAACATTGTTGATCAGTAGTACTTGTCACCATTTTCTGATCACTGATCTCCCTTGTAATCGCCGGAATACAACTTGAGCTCCTCGCAATACCACCTTTGTTCCTCAAACCACCTATATAATCTCTAGGGCTAACAGACTTAGCCCTACCACCACCACCCTCCAACCTTGAGCTCTTCTTGAAAAGCTCTCTCATGGCCTCAGCTTGAAACAACACAGGATGAGTCCTACCAATCCTATTAAACCTCACACACTCACTCATATGCTCCTTCAATGCCTCTCCTCTATTCCCTCCATTTTTCTCCATCTCTTCCTTCACAGCCTCAGCACACAACCCACAAATCATCTTCCCCGAGAACTTGCCTCGCACACAGCTAATGTATTCGGTAGTGCACTCTTCAGACATGCCACAACACTCGCACTTGGCATCTTCAACCTCTGAAATAGGCTGGAGCATTGGACTGGCATTAGATTCTTTGCTTAGTTCGAGTGAGATGTCGGAGATTGTTCTTTGGAGGCCTTCCATGGAAAGCCTCGGAGGAGGTTTTTGGATGATGTTAGTGGTGTCGGCAAAAGAAGCGAAGAGGGTTTCTCTGTTTGGTGCCATGACAAGAAAAACAATATGAAGACTGTCTTCAAAGAGATGATAAAGAGTTGGTTGTAGAAATTAGCGTTTCTAGGGTATAGGAGGTAGAAGTTAGGATTTTAAGAGGAATGGAGATGTAGTGTAGTACGAGTTGTGGAATGTGAAGATCATATGATCTAAGGAGATAGGTGGGTATATATGCCCTATGTTATAATTTATAGTGTGATTCTATCTTCTTTAGAAACCTGAAAGCTAGGACTATGTGGAAACTCTCATGTCAACATTCAATGTGTGTGTGTGTGTGTGTGTGTGTGTGTGTGTGTGTGTGTGTGTGTGTGTGTGTGTGTGTGTGTGTGTGAGAGAGAGAGAGAGAGAGAAGAGATCCTGATTTACCAGGATTTTCATGAACATACGGGTACAAAGCCTTTTGTGTATTTTTTTTTTTGGAGAATTATTATATATTCAAACATAATGTTTGTATAAACTTTTTATATAGAATAATGAAGTATTTGTGATTATTTGATTTTAAATTAAAACGCCAATTATCGTTCAACTATTATGGCACATAATTTGAAAAGGAACAGGGGTCTCTGCTTTGCTCAAAGCACAGTAGTGATTGTGGTGCCTTCGTTTGAGGTGTATTATGGCTTTATTTTTATGATCTAAACCGTTCATATTGTAGGATTTGTTGAGTACTTCATGCCTACCAAAAATCATATTAATCGGATATCAATAACTATATGATCGAATTGCATATTATTTATGCTATTTCTCAAAAGAAAATTTTATTATTTATTTTTTTGGTTATCTATCATATAGTTGTTGATATTCGATTAATATGATTTTTGGTAGACATGAGGTACTCAACAAACCTTACAAAATAACGGTTTGGATCATAAAAATAAAATCATAATACACCTTAAACGAAATACGATCATGCTTTGAGCACAAGAAGAACCCTTTTCCATTTGAAAAAGAGTAATTCTATACAAATAATATTTTTTACCATAAATTTCATTTCATTTCATTTTATAGTCCTTTCATTTTAAGTCTAAAACACTTATCATTATATAAATATTTCATTTACTAATTAGTAATTATTTTTCTTTCCAAAATCAATAGTACTAAACTTACCACATTTATATATACGATATTATATTTGCCATCTTATTTGTCAATACAATATTATTGTATATATCTCCAATATAATGCTAATAATTAGACAGGAACATCTAATGATAAGAGACAATTTGATGGTTATTGTAACATTACTCTTCAAAAATTCTACTATCATATCATTTTGAAATAAATTTTTTGTATAAAAAATTAATTCACAGATCATTTTCCAATGAAGTTATAAAATATCTTATATTTAGGTGAATGTTGGAATGGTTAGTTAAGGTCGTTGAGTTTGATGGGAAAAGTTGGAAGGTAAGAGATATTTGTTACTCCAAAAGTGTAGATACAGACGGTTTAGTTATTTGTCTCTTTCTGCAAGTTATGTAGTCAATATACACTCGTTATTATCTCAATCACCATAACTTTTTTTTTTCTTTTCAAAGACCAAAAAAATTCACCTTAGTCAATTGAAAAAATAGTTGGTGTATTAAATTTGTTCACTTAGTTTTATAAGTTGGGCTAGACTACCCAAATATAAGGGTGGACGCAGGTCAGTTATGATCATGGAATCTTTAATCCACCATCTGTTCATCAATTCGGCGGATGTGGATTGAGCGGATTGACGATTTGGCGGATGGATGCGTATCGGTTTGACGGTTTAAAATTTTATAAATTTTCAACATAATTCAACTTGTGCAGTTCCTTAAAAAAAAAAAAAAAGAGTAGTACAGTCATTGACTTAAAAAAATATTACAATCACTGCATGCCTCATCCAAAGCAAAGAAGTTTGAAACTTTAGAATATCACAATCATCCATATACTACAATCACAGCTTGTCTCATCCACATAAAGTATTATAATCTGTAGTTCTTAAAATATAAAAACAATTCAAACCACCAAAACCATGAACAGAGCAGTAGTATATCTCTATATTGTTACATCTATATCTGTTTTTGAAAATAAAAATCAACCAACATATATCATATTTTCTATTTATTATTTTTAGAGATAAATTTAAAAACTAAAAAATATAGATAAATAATATGTTTATTTTTTTCAATTCAAAAAAAATATTCAAGTTGAAAACTTTTTTTCAACAGAATATTTAAACTCTTTTCTAATTAAAAACACAAACAACAAATTGAAAACACAAAGTCTTATAAATTACTAGGGGTGCTCGCGGTTTGGCGATTCGGTTGCGGCCAAATAAATCTCAAATCCGTCATCCGTCCGTCAGATTGGCGGATTAAAGAAAATCAATCATCAACTGTCCGCTCGTCATCACGCATCCGTCCAAAATATAGCAGATCGGTTCGGTTCGGTCAGTTTTGACGGATCAATATATCCGTTGCCCACCCCTACCCAAATATATCAAAATAAAATTAATAGAAAAATGCTACACAAATATATCTTTTAGGAGTTGGAAGGCTTTTCAATTCACATATGTGGATTAGACTGTCCACTTTGCTTGTGAAGCCTATCACGAGCCCAATTATGATCATCTAATATATTCATTTGGTATGTCTTTACGTGTAAATTGCTTATAAAAAAAAATTAAATAATCAATTCAATAGTGAGTAATGTTATATTTATCACCTTCAATATATCACCTCATGTGTTAACACAATATTTGATATAAACATAATTAGTGGGATCCATGACACCAATAATGAGTTAACACATGAGGTGATAATTGTAGCCATATTTTTTCTTTATATTTTTTTTCAAAAAAATGAACAGAAAAAATAATTTAAAAACAAACCATCTATTATTTTTTTAAACAAATGTAACAAAATAATATGACTACAATTACAGGATTCATTTGATTTTTTCATAAACGATTTATACATAGAGACTTAAAAAATTAACAATTCGAATTATAGAAATTAGGCCCACGGTAGCCCCATAGACCCAACTAAGAGGTGGTTTGGCATCCCTTATATAATCCATCTTTTTATCTTTTTTTCATCACATCACCTCTCTACTTTTCTGTATCTTTTTGTAAAAAGACAAAAAATACACTTATTTAGATCATCCCAAACAACAAACTGAATTATTATTTTTAATTATTAAAATTCATAAAATTTATTACTTATTTATAATTATTTTTCAAAACTTATACGGAGCTAAAATTTCTCCAATATATATTGCCGGTTGAGTAGCATGGTGGTTCACGAGAAGGTCCAACTCAACCATACACGTCGGTTTGGTTAGGTCTCCACTTTTTTTTATTGAAGAACATGATACGTGATAGAAAATGAATCTTTCTTAAAGATTTTTTATTAGTATTAGATTATTTTTGTTCCTTCAGGATACATCAAAAGAACTCCAACTTCACGAGCAACCAAACAAGAGAGAAAGAGAGAGGGTCACAGGTTTCATGGAGGAAGAAAGCAAAAAACAAAAAAAGTGGTTCTCTAACTTTCTCCATCTTTTGATTGTATTTGTTAAAACAAAAATGCTTTAGACCACCATTGGAGGGTCGACCCCCAATGAGGTATAGTTTCGTGATTGGACAAAAAAAAAAAATTGTTTTATTTATTTATTTATTTTTTATTTTCAGCCAGTGGGGATGCGACCCCCACTGAGGGTCTGCAGCACTTCTTTTTTTAAAATGGAGTGACTGAGTGGTCCTTTTTTTTTTTTTTTTTAATGGAAAAAGTTAAAACACTTTGTTAACTTTTTTTCAGAAGTAATTGAAAAATTTAGAAATCCCTTAGAGCATGTTCGTTTTGAGGGATAAGGGTGTGGGATTGGACTATTAGTCCCACCGGACTAATAGTCCATTGTTTGTTTGAAAAATTTTGCTCCGGACTAATAGTCCCCCTGGACTATTAGTCCCACAAATATGGGACTATCCTATCCCATGGGAGGAGGTGGGATAGAAACCATGGGATTGTTATCCCATGGGATTATTTTGTGAAATGTCCATTTTACCCTCCATGTTATTACTTAGTAAACAATTAGAAAAATGATAAAATAGTCTTTTGAGCATTTATAAATTATTTTTTTAGTGTTGTTAATTTAAAATTATATATTAAATAAAAAATTTAAATTATAAATTAAATTTATTTAAAAATAATAAATTATAAATTATGGCCTTATAAATTAAATTTTTTTAGTGTTGTTGAAAATTTAATTTATATATTAAATAAAATTATTTTTTTATTGTCGTTAATTTAAATTTATATATTAAATAAAAAATATAAATTATAAATTTAATTTAATTGAAAATAATAAATTAAAAATTATGGCCTTATAAATTAAATTTTTTTAGTGTTGTTAAATTATAAATTACAAGGATAAAATAGTCTTTTGAACATTTATCCTTCTCGATAATATCTCAAACAAACATGGGATTCAATAGAATAGTCCAATCCAGACTTCTAATCCCGTGACTGAACAAACATAGGATACAAATTTAGTCTAACCAAAATAATCCTGGGATAATGTATCCCAGGACTAATAGTCTGATGGATTACAATCCCCCCTTATCCAGTCCGTCCAAACAAACGCATCCTTAAATGTTAATTTGTGATTATGTATCAATTTTAAACAGTATATAACAATCACAATCAAACAATCAAGACAAATCGACACAACGATTTTACGTGGAAAAACTACAATTGGACACCTCCAATTGTTATAAAAAAATCACGAGCAATAGCCACAAAACAATCGACTAAGAAGATTTAAAGAAATTACACAGGTATACTCTCAATTACCTAGCGAATCCACACCTGAATTGAACTAACCCCTATGTGCCTCTTCCAACCTCGTCTTCACCTCGAAATTGTCTTGACGATGAGCCACTCTATAATCTACCAAAGCTTCAGGCTCGAATTCTTCAGAATCCACTGAAGAACAACTCTCTCTTTTGTATAGAACAAACAAATAATCATTTGATGTATACACTTTAAACCATGAGTTGAATATTCAATCAAAAACCAAAGAAAACTAGCAAAATAAACCTTAATAACCAAAAAGAAAATCTGGAAGAATAATCCTAGTTTTGGAGTAAAATAACTACTTATAGAAATCCTGGATTTTGAAGCTGGCCTTCGCTCGAGCGAGGAACATATGTCGCATGATTTCCATAAGTGGCTTCGCTCGAGCCACGCATCCTTCGCTCGAGCGAACAAACACTTCTTTCAGGTCTTTATGCAGACGCAGTCCTTCGCTCGAGCGAGGACTCCTTCGCTCGAGCGAGCAAGGGTGAACATGCAATTTCGAATGCAATTTTACATTTTGCTTCGGGGGCGCTGTCTCTCGACCCCGCCGTGGTGCTTCCCCGTCATAATCAGCGAAGTGGCAATCTTGAAAACATTAACATCACAAACTTCTCTGCAAGGCACAATTCGGGTTGAATTCGCATCTAAAACTCATATCCTCACTGAAATACAAGAGCTTATAAAATTACAACTGAAACAAATTTTGTCAAACGGGATTGCCAAGAATAAAAACCTAACAATCTCCCTCTTTGACAATGCCGTAACAAAACACACCTAACAAATAAAATCTTAACACCCCAACCCATTACAGCCAACAAAAACAAACTTCTTTCTGACGGTCAAGATCTGCAAAACAACTATTAATGCCACAATTTCCAAAACAACTTATTAGTCCCACAAGAGTATATGAAAAAAACAATAAACATATGGCTAGATTATCTTGAAACATTTGAAGCATGAGATAGAAAACATGAATAGATGCGACTTGGAGATTTTAAGAACATGTAGCATGAAAACCTGAAAACTAAGACATATGCACCTGACAACATTTGACGAAGGAAGCTCAAACAACTAAAGTAAAAGCATAAAACACACAAGCAATGACATGATAACAATAAACCAAACTCCCCCTCACTAAAAGCAACCACAAACACTGAAAACGATGAACAAGAAGAAAACAAGAAAAATAATATGGTGGAGCAAGTAAGAAATCTCAGATTTGTACCTTAGAACACACAAGATTATCCAAGAAATACAATTACTTGAAAACACAATATGCACAGTCTATAGAAGATTCCTCATGAAAGAAAATGATGCATTATGTGAAAAGCATAGATCTCATGATAAAAGTGTGTGTGTGACTCTTGGAGTTCGATAAACACAAGATTTAAATCCTAATAGTGATCTGAAAGCTGGACCTCCGACAAGAGAATCTAAGCACAACAAAGAAAAGTCAAACCACTAGGAATCAAGAGGTATTTGTTGAGTAATAGCGGAGGCTCCCCCTCAATCAATGAATCCCTTAGTTTTCTTTCTTTTACACACATTTTCTTTTCTTTTCTTTCTTTTGCACATTTTTTCTTTCTTTTTCACATTTTTTTTTTCTTTTTCACACTCATTAGCGGCTGACACACTCAAGAGTATAGAAACCGAACTAGAGAAGTATGGATATAATAAGGATAGCCTGGTTGGTAACTCTGAGGTAGCCTTATCCTCATGCCTGGACTACAAAGAACAGAGGGAAAGCTGTGGAGATGCAAAAAAAAATGGAAGGTGGTTAAAAGACTCAACATCACCCATGATGTGCTAGTATAGGTCAATTCCTCTAGAAAAGCAAAAGATACAATGTCAGAAGTCCATAGAAAAAAAATAGTCACTAAGGCGGAAGACTCTGATATTTGCTAATCCAAGAGTGTGTACAGAATGAGACATACTAATCAAAAAACACACACTCCAAAATGAGTAATGACCACAGAAAGTACACATATATAAACATGTAATGGATATTCTCATCAATTCTAATATGCACCAAGGACTATACAAAAATTTCAAGCCTGCAATATCATACTAAGAAAATCTTTTTGGATTTTTTTATATTATTTATTTCTTTTTCTAAACAAGCAAGACAAAGAACGAACAGGCACACATTTAGTGACTAAAAATAACACAAAGAAACCTAAAGACTAAAACGACTAAACAAAAACACTTCTTAACACAGGTCAAGTTTTCTCACAAAACCGCTTTAGTGCGAACAAAGTTGTGAGAATTGCGGTTCTTGGGTGGTGTCTTGACGTTTTGGTTCCCTTCCCCTTCAATGAGAACCCATCTCGACATGGTTTCCAACTTCCTATTCCTAGGTCTAGGCAAATGCAAACTCGCTCCATGTTTGGTCTCAAGCATATCAAAATAACGAGGTCTAATACGACCTTCAACCTCGTTAACACCAATGAAGTGTCTCCTATCCCACGAGATGTTGAAATTTCTTCTATCCCTATGAGACACTCTTCTATGCAACTCATAACAATAAGGGCGATTATGACCATGCATACCACAATGATGACAAATAAAAACAGGGTGTAAAGGGGGTACCTTCTTTTCTTTTACCTTACCAACTCTAGGAAGTTTGAGAAGTTCATTTTTATGTTGAATTTTTTGTTCTCCCTTTCCTAGAGTTCTTGTGTCATGAGATGTAGATGCACTCAGTTTTTGCTCTTTGTTATCACCAAAGCCAATGCCACTCTTGTCATAACACATTTGTTGAGACCCAATGATATCCTCCAAAATCTTTGATCCTTTGTTTCAAAGACCAATGGTAGCCGTAGCACACTTGAGCTCTTCCTCTTTCTTCATCATTAGTTCTTCCAAAACAACTTGAGACATCTCGAGAGATTCAATCTTTTCTTCATACGTTGCATAAATTTGTTGTAGCTCATTCCTCTTTGTCTCACAAGTCAAGAGTTTTGCACAAAGAGCTTGTGGATCATTAGCTATCTTGATGGCATCAATCCTAGCCTCGCAAATCTCCTCCTTTAGTTTGACATTCTCACTTTCACATGCTTTTAGTTTCATAGTGAGTTTGTCATTCAATTTGGATAAGTTCAGAGATTCCTTATACAACTTTTCATAAGCATGCTTAAGCTCTTCATCATCACTTCCCGAGGATTCATCATCAGTGGCATTCTCAACCGGCCTCTTCGGATACTCTGTTTGTCCTTCAGTTTCAGAAGCCACCATGAAAGCAAGGAATTGTTTATGTCCCTCTTTACCTTGATCTTCATTGTCACTTGTATCTTCATCAGATTCTGATTCATTATCCCAAGTGATGGCAAGTGCTTTCTTTTTCTTCAAACGAGTGGGGCATTCTGAAACAAAGTGGCCAAATCCTTGGCATTCATAGTATTGGATTCTTTCAGAGTTCCCCTGTATCTTTCCTTTCTCCTTCTTGGCTATAGAATTAGTTTTGATTTTATCTTTGCCTTTAGATTTATGAGTATGAGTAGATTTCAAAAGATTAAGATTCTTTTTCAAAAAAGATTTTTTAAATTGTTTAACAAAAGCAGCCGTAATCTTAGAATCTATCTCACTATCCTCATCAGAATCCTCTCCAACTCTATGAGCACTACTAAAGGTAATAGCATCTTTTTGTTTCTTTTTGAAATTCCTATATGCCTCATAAGTTTGGAGATTTCCAACCAACTGATCTACCTTGAGGTTGTCAACATTTTGAGCCTCCTCAATAGCCGTAACTTTTGGTTGGAACTGATTAGACAAGGATCTCAAAATTTTTCCCACAACTTTGGATTCTGGTATTTTTTCGCCTAAATTGAAGTTGGAATTAACAATGTCACTCAACTTTGCATAAAATTCATCAAAGGTCTCACCATCTTTCATTGAAAGGTTTTCGAAACTAGATGTGAGCCTTTGAAGTTTTGAGCGTTTAACAGAATGAGTGCTCTCGTGAATAGTTTGTAAGATATCCCAAACCTTTTTTGCGACTTCACAATTGCAAATACGACTAAACTCTTCAGGTGTGACAGCGCAAAAAAAAAGAATTGATAGCTTTACTATTCCTGCTACTATTTTGGTAATCAATTGTGTCTCACTTATTAATTGGTTTGGGAAAAGTTACTCTATCAATGGTAATCGTTGGTTCAGTCCACCCATACATGACAGATTGCCAAACTTTTCATCAATAGATTTTAAAAACGATCTCATCAGAACTTTCCAAAAAAAATAATTAGATCTGTCAAGTAGGGGTGGTCGAACCATAGAATTTTCCTCACGAATTGTATCCATTATCATAAATCAAACAAGATCTCGCTCCAATAGAATTGTAAAACAAGAAAAATAGAGCGACCCGCTCTGATACCAATTGAAAAATCCAGAAATCCCCTAGATGTTGATTTGTGATTATGTATCAATTTTAAGCAGTATATAACAATCCCAATCAAATAATCAAGACAAATCGACACAACGATTTTATGTGAAAAAATCACAATTGGACACCTCCAATTGTGATAAAAAAAACACGGACAACAGCCACAAAACAATTCATTAAGAAGATATAAAGGAATTACATAGGTATACTCTCAATTACCTATCGAATCCACGCCCGAATTGAACTAACCCCTATGTGTCTCTTCCAACCCCGTCTTTACCTCGGAATTGTCTTGACGATGAGCCACTCCAGAATCCACCAAAGCTTCAGGCTCGAATTCTTCAGAATCTACTGAAGAACAACTCTTTCTTTTGTATAGAACAAACAAATAATCTTTTGATGTATACTCTTCAAACCATGAGTTGAATACTCAATCAAAAACCAAAGAAAACTAGCAAAATATCCCCAGATATAAACCTTAATAACCAAAAAGAAGATCTAGAGGAGTAATCCTAGTTTTGGAGTAAAACAATTACTTATAGAAATCCTGGCTTTTGAATCTCGCTTGAGTGAAACTTCTCTCGCTCGAGCAAGGAACATATCTCGCGTGATTTCCATAAGTGGTTTCGCTTGAGCCATGCATCATTCGCTCGAGCGAACAAACACTTCTTTTAGGTCTTTATGCAAACGCAGTCCTTCGTTCAAGCGAAGACTCCTTCGCTCAAGCGAGCAAGGGCGAACATGCAACTTCGAATGCAATTTTGCATTTTGCTTCTTGCTTCGAGGGTGCTGCCCCTCGACCCCGCCGTGGCGCTGTCTCGGACCCACCAAGGGATACTGCCCCCTCGACCCTCGCGAGCTGACCGGGCAGTTCGATCCCCGTCATAATCAGCGAAGTGACAATCTTGAAAGCATTAACGTCACAAACTTCTCTACAAGACGCAATTCGGGTTGGATTCGCATCTAAAACTCATATCCTCACTGAAATACAAGAATTAATAAAATTACAACTGAAAGAAATTTAATCAAACGAGATTGCCAAAAATAAAAACCTCACAATAATAAATGTTTGATGAAGTTATAATGAACCTTAACCGAAGCTATTGATGAATCATGATCATTTTGTGAATTATATCGTGTGAACAAACAAAACCTCTTTGTCATGTGATAAACACGACAAAATAAGCAATGAAATACTATCTTAGTTTAATCACTTTATTGTATTGCTCTCCATGCATGCATTCCCACCTAATATTATCATTATACTCGGTATTTATTTGAATTTGTGAGATTTAATAGTAATGTTAGATGTATATAAAATTTTATAATTTCTCTTTAATTGGAGACATAACTTCAGCAGACCACCAAAATACTCATTTTAGTGGTATGATTTATTCAATTTTTAGGCCCTGGTGTGTATACCATTCATTAGATCATCAATATAGTCATGATGACCAAATTGAACATGTTCAGTATAACTGAGAAGTTGAAATTTGAAAATATATAAAAATATGTATAAAAAAGTAAAGATGTTGTCCATTGTGAATATTACGGATGCTTGCAGTTCAAGGACGACTGAGGAATTTTCAATCCGTTATTCATTGGTTGAATTGACAGATTAAAAAAAATTAATTTGCATCAATCTGTCGGATTGATAAATACGAATTGACGGATAGATACGAATCGATTTGACAGTTTAAATTTACACAAATTTTGAATATAATACAACAATTTTTCAACATTTTTTTAGGATAACAATCTAACTTAATATAATCAAAAAATTATCAAGTAAATTTTTAAATACCAATAATAAATACATATAAGAAAACCATGCATTATCAAAACTATTTCGTTATTTTTTTTATTCAAAAACTATTTAATTTGATTTTTTTAAAAATTGACAAAATTAAGCCTTATATTTTTCATATAAACATACCAAATATCAACACTTCTCATTTGATAAAATGATTTTTAAATTGAAAACACAATAGAATATCTAAACTCTTTTTTAATTGAAAACACAAACAACATAGCTACGCAAATTGAAAACCAAAGTCTTTCAAATTACTAAGGGTGCTCATGGTTTGGCGGTTTTGTTGCTGTCAAAGGAATCTCAAATCCGCCGTCTATCCAAAACAATGAGATTGGAAAAAATTAAGCCGCAATCATTCACTTGTCATCACGCATCCGTCCAAAATGCGACGGATCGATTCAATTCGGTCGATTTGAGCGGATCAAAATATCTGCTGAGCACCCCTAGTTAATACACGTGGATTGAATTTGTATCGCATATTAATTTAATTTTCTTTGTATATTTCTTTACACTTAGGTCTTGTTTGGGAACTAAGTATTTTAGTTAAAAAGTCAAAAAGTCACTATAAATTGTCATGTCACTCTCTATTTTTCTGTACGTCTTTTCGTAAAAAATTACTAAAATAATATATTTTCAAGTAGACCTTAGGCCTGGTTTAGGATGTTTCAAAAAAGTTAAAAAGTCAAAAAGTTACAAAAAAAAGTAAAAAAGTTATCACTATTCACAAATTAAAAATATTAAAAAATTAATATATATAATATTTTAATCAAACAAAATTTACACAATTTTCGAGGCTGAATTGACCCTTTAGTACCGCGTGAGGAAAAAATAAAAGAATTACATATATAAAATCACTAAGTTGGACAGAAATGTTGGGCCCGTGGGGGTCCACCATGGGTCCCGTTTTGATAATCTAAACCGTTTAATATGTAGAAATCATCCAAAACTATGTTTCTGTAAAAAATCACGTTGATCGAAAATCAGTAACTACATGATCAAATTAGTTTTGTAAAAAAAATTGATGGTGTTATAGTTAACAGTTGACAAGAAAAACTAACACGATCAGATAGCTATTGATATCCAATCAACGTGATTTTTTAGTAACATATAGTACTTGACGAGTTCTACACATTGAACGGTTCCGATTAGCAAAACAAGACTCGTGGTGGGGCCCCCATGGGCCGAACAGCACCATCCAATTTATGTCCGAAAAGGAGAGAATCAATCTCCTACTCCTACCCTATGCCGCGCTGCCCGTTACGCTTCCGACCGTACGGCCTATTCCATCACTAACTTCTCCTATATATTTATTTATACAATTTTTTAATACACATTTTTTCATAAAAAGTAAAAAAAATTAATCCAAACATCTATATTTTTTTTCTTAATTTTTTAGTCTAAAAAAATAAAAAATACACTTATTTAAGACACTCCAAACAATCCCTTAGTTTAAGTAAACGTATGGTTTGAAATTTTCCATAAATGGGCTGCGCCATCCCCCCCCCCCCCCCCCCCCCCAAGCGGCCCCAATATCAATCCGGCAGTGGCATCCCTCCCTCACCCAATATCAATTATATCTAGTGGCATCTATTTTCAATCCATAAATGGGCTGGGCCATCCCTCGCGGTTAAAGTTTTTCTATTAAAACTCAAGAAGGGGTCCATTTGTGATTTTTTTTTTTAATTTTATTTTTCAAAATATCAATTAACAATTACATGGTCCCTGTCCATGCTACACTCAGATTTGTGTGCCTTGGTCAATTTGTAATTGCATTTTTCCAAATTTGGCTTAAAACTTAAATCTTATCTTATTCGGTAACAAGTTGGGGGCTTTTACCACGTTTAGCCATAAAAAGAAAAATTAATTGTGTTTTATTTGGTTGCTAAAATGCTTCGATTTTTTAATCATAAATTTTTAATAATTAATTCTAATTCAGAAAATCAAATTTTAAGCCTTTACCAAAAGAGTGGGAAAAACTTATATATGGTTCATTGGCATCACTACAGGAAATACAGTTTTTAATGGCGTTTGTAAAACGCCGCTAAATCACTGAAAAACGCCGCTAAAACTTTTGGTGACGTTTTTATTACACGTCGAAGATACGGCCGTCGTTAAATGTTTGCGACGTTTTAAAAACGCCGTTGTAGACCTTATTGCGACGTTTTAGAAACGTCATGCTACAGTCACCGGCAGTGATTCCTTCCGGCGAGATGACGTCATACAGACCCTATAGCGGCGTTTTTACAAAAACGCCGCTAAAAGCTTTTTTTTTTTTTTTTTTCTTCTGCAAGAATGCAACCTAATGAAATTTTAAAAGCATTCAACAATAATATTTTATTTGCTACTAGTTAGAATTCTCCAAAATATATTCAAACCCTGTTTCAAAATATATATATTCAACCAAACACATCAAAATTGAAATTACAAAAATCACAATCAAATTCATGCACTCCATCATCATCTCAAAATTTAAAATACTAAGAAAAGAATAAATGTAACCAAAAAAAAAAATACAAATATGATTGATATACAACACTTCGAAGCATCAATTTCGAACTTCTTCAACTTTGGAGAAAAATTTCCCAATTTTTCCTGAGTTCATGCAAGTTGCATTCCTGCCAAAATTAAAGAGAAGACAACATGTCAACATTTCACACAATTGAAATGTAGAAAATATTAGAGATGAATCACAAAATATTAGAGATCCCATTACCAAGATCGAAACATTCTACTTATAAGAAATTTTTACATGATCTGAATCGATTGTACTCAAATGAATCATAAAATCGTTGGATCGTAAGATTCGGTTCGGGATTCTGATAATCATGCCTATAGGTCCTATGCCAAAAAAGAAAAAAAAGAAAAAGAAGAAAAATACTTGGTTCTGAATTAACTTTTGGTAGTGATTTAATTTAATTTTTTTTAATCATATAAATTGATTTGGGTAAGGAAATATGGTATTTTACATGTTAATCAACTATGGTAGTGTTCCTTCTTAGGAAAATGGCAAATTAACAATTGACTCTCTCACTCACACACATACACACGCACTTACAATTGTCTGTTTTATTTTATGGGTCTTACAATTGGGGACCAAGTGCTTTAAATAAAGGTGGGCTGATTTACTAGTCTAAGTAATTGCACAGTTCTCATTTGACTAGACACGTGTCTCACTTACACGCTATTAATTTGTAATTATTTCTAGACTTGACATTTTACATGTTAATCATTCAAAGAAAAAGGCAAAATAACACTTTAATACACTCTTTTTTCTCCTGTTCCCTGTTTTAAAGCTCTTGTGGAAAATGTCAATCTGAGACTCTGCTTCAAATAATGGTGGGATGTGCTGGCTTTATTTTGGAATTACACTAATGCTAAGAACACATAATTGAAATACAGAGTAGGTCATAGAAAGCGTAGTTATAGATTGAGATCTATTCTTATTGTAGATCCCTCCATAACTTGGTTTTATCCAAACCTTCGATTCATTTTCTGTAAACCATTTTGTGATCTATTCTGCGTTCCTAGTATTGTTGGGTAAACTTTGATATTTAAGCCATTTGATTGAATCTCCATGTTGGTGCATTGACCTTATTTTAATTCCATCTCTATTCCTAAATTCTGGTGATAAATAACAGAACTCTTTCTGCAGATACCCATTAATTTTATCCTATGTTTATCAGCTTGTGATCAAAATCAAGTTAGCACCATAATGGGCTGATATAGGAAAAAGTTTTACTACAACCTTTTCCTGATTAATTGACCTCTTTGTAGAATAAGTAATGTTATACATAAACAGATTTCTTACTATACTTTTCAATAGGTACAGAGGTAGTAAGCAAATCTTATAAGATATTCCATATATTTATAACATTTTCTTTGTAGAATATGTATAGATTCAGTGACCAAAAGTTTACGGGAAATAGCATTTTCTAGCAAAGATTGTCATGTATTGCAATATTGAACCAACAGGAATTGCAAGAAAAAGGCTTAATGAGGAAACTTCAAGAAAGTGAATTAATAGGGATCAAAATATTGAGATAGAGAGAGAGTGAGGCTGAAAATTATGATCGCTGTTGTATTGTTTTGGCCATCCATTTCATTTCTATTATGTCTACCATTTCCTGTTGTTGACTCCCAGAAAATATTAAACGCAATAATATCACACATATATCTATTAACGCAATAATACCATTTCATTTCTATTATGTCCACCATTTCTTTATTTATTTTATTTGCTTCATGCTTCAACGTTTTCTAGTAACATAGGTCCGGACACCCGATTATCAAAAAATGAGACTTACCTTGTATACATCCTCCATGTGGTAGCTTCCTTTAAGATTGCCATCTATAATGGATAGCAATGCAGTCTCTGGTTCCTTATCTTGGAAAATCTTGTTTACCTAATCATGTAATTGAATCAAACTTAGTTGCCTCATTACAATGAGGACTAATTGCTTCAAATTGCATCAAGAACACTGAGAAATTTACCAGTATGTATTTACCTTATCTGATAGTGATTTCAAATTCTAGTAAATAAAACACTAGTTAGGCTTACAAGAGTGATGAGTGATTTCATTTTGTTGGGCTCCCGATTGTCACGGATCAGCGCACGTTGACCTGTTATGAGCTCTGCTAGAACCACTCCAAATACAAAAACATCGGTCTTAGTTGTCACTTGCAGCTCCTTCACAAAAAGAAGAAAATTAATGTTGAATTACATTTTACTAAGTGAAATCAGTAAAAATGTGAAAAATCATTGCATGAATAAATGCAAGAGATGAGAACTTACTCGGGAGGAAGGTATCCCGGTGTTCCAACAAGTCGAGTTGCAATTAAATCATCCTCGTTCTTTCGTCCAACAAACTTTGCCAATCCAAAATCTGCAACCTGTAAAAAACATTGGATCAATTTAGCAAATCCAAAGAACTGTGTTTGTTCATAAAAATAAAAAAAAAAACACAGAAAAAAAAGAAGAAGAATACACTCAGAAACATATACGAGTCCTGCAAAAAAAATTTGAATCTTGTTGATGCAAATAGACATATGTGTGATATTATTGCGTTTAATATTTTTGGGAGTCAACAACAGAAATGGTAGACATAATAGAAATGAAATGGATGGCCAAAACAGAATCACAATATCGGACGTAAATTTTGAACATAGAATGAAAGAAGTAAATAAAGAGTAAATAAATAACTGCCTTCTTCATAAATGTATGAAGTAAATAAAGAGTAAATAAATGAAAGAAGTAAATATGTGATTTTGAATAAGTTTGCATAAATGTGCTCGACATATCTTACCTTTTGGATCACGGTGACACTGAAAACATTTGTTTTTTACCTGGCCAAACTCGATTGAGCTCTTCAATGGCGGTGTATAGACTGAAGCAGAGATCGAATGAGGTTGAAATTGGTCTACTTGAAGCAGAGATTGATAAGGCTGAGCTGTTGATGGAGGACAGAGCACCACGCTTCAAGCCCCTGAACTAGTGTTCTGTGAAGAAGAAACTGAATTTACAAACATCAACGTAAATACATTCCAGATCGTTACTTTTTAGCCATAAAACTACACAGATCTTCGGTGAATTCAACAAATCCCTTACCTTGAGCCATGCCGCAACCAAACACGAAGAAGAATGAGCCCTAGCTCGACTTAGATTATAGAGATTCGAACAATAGCTAAGATAAACGCTCAAATCAAAAATAGAACCAGCTTTTCAAGATCAAAATGACGAAGAATCGATCCAGATCGAAGCACCAAGTGTCGATCCCTCTCTCTCTCTCTCTCTCTCTGAAGTCGACTCTCTCTCTCTCTGACTTTCTCGGATTCCCACGACTCTTAAAAGCAAAAAAGAAATTTAAAAGAAAAATAAATACTTTTATCTAAACTAAACTACACCGTTTTAACCATAAGCCAACGTTTCAAAAACGTTGTCTTACCATTTTCCGATGACTGGCGTGTAAAAAACAAAATCATGTCCTAAATTTTTCATATTTCACAACGTTTTAAAAAACGCTACCAAATAAACGTCATTGTATCCCTTTTTTCTTGTAGTGCATGATAATATTTTCTTAAAATTAGAAGAGTATACAATCAATGCAATCCACAACTTTCTTGATAATATTTTTTGCTTTCCTTCCCCCCCCCCCCCCTCCCTTTTTACTTTTTTGGCACTTTCAAAAAGTGTCACTGTTGAAAACTACATTCATGCATGTGTGCATGAACATGCTCCTTTTTCCCTCACCCAATTCATTAGATATAGATGCCATTAGTTTACAAATTTATATTATTTTTTTTTTATTTTATTTGTAGTATGTGGCAAGAATATTATACTTTATTTCTAATCAAATGAAATAAAAGAGAAAAAAAAAGAAAAAAAAGACCAAGATTGCAACCATACAATAAATCAAATTAAGAGTTCCTACTATGACTTTAGACACATAATAAGAATCGTTTATTTTATAAAATTTAATAAAAAAATTATTTATATATAAAATTAACTTGAACACACAAAATAAACTATCCTAAGGTGTCGTCTAGTTTTGACTTTTTTAGTTGATTTTTTGGTTTTTATGACTTTTTTAACCTAGGACTTTTTTAGTTGTTTGGTATTTTTGTTTTACTTTTTGACTTTAGAATGATAAAATTAACCTTAATATAGAATAATGATTTTTTGACTTTTTATTTATATATGGAATAGTTTAATACTTTTGTAATTTTTTTTGTCTTTTTATAATTTTATTATTATTTTTTTTTTCTGTCTTTTGTGATTATATAATCTATAAAGAAAACCAAATGAAGGCTAATTATCAAATAAACCTCACACAGGACCACAACACAGCCCTTGTCCGATATGAACCCAAAAGTCATCTTCATCATTAATCAACTTTAATTAAGGCCCTGTCAATGCCTCCACATATGCAACATTTTCCACTACTTTTTTCTTCTTTAATTTTGTTTGTCACCTTTCTTCACAAAGTAAGTGTCACTATTGAAAATTACATGCACCGGCAATTTTTTTTAGTCCATTGATTTGCTCCGTTTGCTACGAGTTAAAATAGTTATTTTTTAATTAAATAAGTTAAAAAAATGAAAGCTTCTTTGTCTTTAATTAAAAAACTAAACAAAAAACAACTTTTTCATTGATTAAAAAAAAGTATTTTTTAATAATTCCGAACTTATTGATTTTTTTATATTATAAAATACTAAATAAACAATTACCAACCTTGACCACAACTATGCAGTTTATAGTTTCGTTTAGCATTAGCTAATATACTTAATTTTTTTGTATTAAGATTTTTTTAGCCTTGTTTAGTTTAAATTTTTGATTTTTTTTTTATTTTATTTTTGTGAGAAAAAAAGTGTGATGATCATGGATTGAATGTGATATTTTATCTTGTTTGCTTATTTAGCCCAATAATACTTGGTGGCTCAAAAATTCATGACTTGAATGACTTAAAACGACGTCGTTTTTGAGATAAAACGACGTCGTTTTTGATACATTCAAGCCATTCGAGCCACATAAATTCAGCCACCAAACATTTTTTTATTTTGCCTATTTTATCATTTTATATTTTTTTAGCCCTAAAATAACAGCCAAATCAAGACTAAATGATAAATTATGTGTGGCAATCCCAATAAAATACCTAGTCCACGGTATGAGAAATTCCAAATTTGAGTCTTAAGATCAATGCTTTGTCATTACTCCAATTGTGTATTTGCTTGTGCTTGTGCTTGTGGTCCAATCTGTACGTACAATAAATTCATATATATCAAGTAATAATGTTATACAACTATAAATTTTGACAGAAATTTCCTATTAAATGATCTGTTGTTTTGTGATTTCTTCAATTCAAAACAAAGCGTAGTTGACTCATAATTTAAAAATTAGTTATCATATTATTTTGAATGATTTTTCTCTATAAAACTTTTGTTTGTGTATTATTTTTCTTTATTTAGTCAAAATATTAAAAAAAAAATTCAATTTTAATAAGTCAACACTTTGGCCACGTTTTTCAATTAAAAGAAATATTTATTTATTTCTGTTAGCCAAAATAAATAAATTTGCACTGTCAAATTTTGGATATTTTTTGTTGTTTTTTTTTTTTTCAAATTCATAATTTTTCAAAACTCCACAAAAAAATACCTATTTTAAGAAGTATGTTAAAAGTTAAATTTTTAATTTTTTTTTTTGACTTTTTAAATAAATATGTAAAAAATATGACCCGAAAAATCAAAAAATTAGATTTTGACCCAATTATCAAAATAAGCAAAAAGAACAAGAAAAAATCGTTGCCGTGCTCGATCATAAACATCAACGTTGACCAGCTCAGAAAGTTGACTCCGAGCGTACTGGTGGATCCTCACTCCACCAATAACATAAAGCCACGTCACCGAACTTAGATCTAATCGTATTACCGATGTTACAGCTAATATCACTCTTTTGTCCTGTTGTCACTCTCATAAATAGCCCCAACAAAACAAACGCGTTTCTCTCTCTCTCTCTCTCTCTCTCTCTCTACATTTTCTCTCTCCTCTCCTCTCCTCTCCTCTCCTCTCCAGCTCCTCCTGTCTCCGCCCATGGCAGCGGTGGAGATGGAAGAGCTAACCTCCGGCGCCAGCGGCCGCATCATCCCGGTCTTCAAGAACCTCCGGCGGTCCGTTTTTTCCTACGACTCTTTCCGGCGTTCTCTCATTTTCATCCAATCGATCTTCCTCTGGTTTCTTCTCCTCCTTCCTCGCCAACGCCTCTCCTCCGCCTCTCAGCCTCCCTCTCCGTCGTCTTCCTGGCCGTCACTGAAGCGGAGGTTCGCAATCAGGAGAGAGGAAGAGGATACTCTGCGGCGTCGAGCCCTTGCGGAGGGTTTGCAGATGGTGGCTGAAACCGACAACTGGCCCAGCCGGTGCCAATGGAGTACGTCTATATTCTTCGGAGTGAAACGCAACGCTTTGTTTTGCCGGTCGTGGTTCCCGGTCACCGGTCAACTAAAGTAAGTTTCCTTGAAATTTTCTGATTTTATGTATTTAGCTAGGTTATTGATAACTGATCATTGCGAAAGCTATACTTTACTTGTTTCGTTTTGCTTCTTTTGTGGTTTGTTTGGTTGCTGAGAAAGTAAAGGAAAAGTTTTTTTACAAAGAATATATATATATATTTTGCGTGTGTGATTGAGTTTGTGTTTTCCTGATTCTGTGGGTTAATACGAATCACAATGGTTTCGTTTATCATAGTTTTTCTAGTTAACGTGAAGATATAAAAAGTCCTGAGTTGCTTATCTAAATTTTTGATTGCTCTCCATCAAAGGCGTTTGACTTTGACTTTCCATGATATTTCATCTTAATTTTAATTAGGGATGTTTGGATTGTCTTAAATAAGTGTACTTTTTGTATTTTTGAACTAAAAAATTGAGAAAAAAAAAGATGGATGTTTGGAGTAACTTTTTATCTTTTTATGAAAAAATGTGTACTAAAAAATTGTATAAATAAACTGTGTAGTGGGAGAAAGGTGGTTGATTGAACAGCTGCCTGCGGCTGCCCCAGCATGTCTATACAGAAAAATAATCAACTCCTTCGGGGCAAATAACTTTTAGACAGTGATGGTCGGTCCGTGGGGTCCACCATGGGTCCCATTTTAATAATTTGAACCGTTCAATATGTACAATTCGTCGAGTATTATATGCCTGTAAAAAATCACATTGATCAGATATCGATAGCTATATGCTCATATTAGTTTTTTTTTTTTCAACAGTTAACTATCACACCATCCATTTTGTTTATACAAAACTGATTTAATCATATAGTTAATGATATCCGATCAACGTAATTTTTTACAAAAATATATTAATCGACAAGTTCTACATGCTGAACAGTTCAAATTATTAAAAGGGAGTCCTTAGTGAGCCCCCATGGGCCCAACATTTTTGTGACTTTACGTATAGAATTTTTTTTTGGGAAAATTACCCATAGGTCTCATGTGAAACATGTGGTCTCCATTTAATCCCAAAACTTTTTTACTGCACCCAAAAGTCCTTTCCCCTCTCTCTCTCTATTTTTTGCTTCCCTTCCTCTTTTATTTTTTTTTCTGGTTTTTTGCTTCCCTCTTTACGACCGTCCGATCTGAATATCTATGCCGATCTGAACCTCTGCGGCACCACCGTCGCCACTTTCTCCACCACGCAGATCGATTATTGACGTCGAAGATCTGATCAGAGTGACCAGATTTGCGATCTTGAGCGAAGAACAAAAAGACGATGAAGAACAAGAACAAGAAGACGCTCATCCTCGATCGTGCTTAGATTGAACAGTTGTGTATATATCTTTGTCAATTTCTCTCTCTTTCTCTCTCTATTCTGATTTTTTTGGGATAGTTATTGATCTATGGTTGTTGTTGTTGATGATGAAATAGATCTATAATATCATTGAAACAGATCTGTAATGACTCAATTTGTCTGACTATCACCTGATTTGTAATGAGAAAATTTTGAATTACGAACAAGTAATTTTCGAGTTTTAGTTATAGGCGGTGAAAACGTAAAATTTTGCGATTTGAATTTTTTTTTTGTCTTTGGAATGAATCATGGTTTAAAAAGTAAAATTTTGCAGTTTTATAACATGCTTTAGAACTGTAAAATTTTACAGTTTTATAACATGTTTTAAACATTCCGACGACTTTCCGGCGATGTTGAACATTCCGACGAGTCTCCGGCGACCGTTTGACGGAAGTCCGACGATAGTAAGATGTGAACAGTGTCTGTAAATTAAAAAAAAAAAAAAAGGATTTTTTGGTAACAATTAAAAATGTGTTGGACTAATTGGTGCAAGTATTTTGTTTTGGGATTAGCTGGATCTTGAACTTAGTACATGGGACTTATCAGTAAGTTCCCTTTTTTTTTTTTCCCCAAACAAAGTGTGTAATGCATGTTTCTATCACAAGACGGCTGAAAACAGCTGCTCAGTTCATTTGTAGTATTGTAATATATAAAATATTTTTTTAATATTTTTTATTTGTGAATAGTAATGTCTTTTTTGCTTTTTGTGTAACTTTTTGACTTTTTGGATTATTTTTAAGATGCCAAACCAGTATATGTTTGTAAAAATAATATTTTCAAAAATGAGGTTGGAGAGCGTATTTTAGATCTTGCATTGGCTTCTGATCTGGTGGTGGCCAATATTATGTATAAGAAGAGGGAGAAGCATTTGATAACTTTTAAGGGTGTGTCAGTTAAGAGCCAAATAGATTACTTCTTAGTGAAAAAAGTAGACTGCTTAAAATGCAATGATTGTAAAGTGATTCCTAGAGAGAACCTGATCTCTCAACATAGGATTTTGGTACTAAATTTATGTTTTAGAGAGCAATACCAAGTTAGAATGGATGGTGAGTGTCATAGGACAAGATGGTAGGACATAAAAGGAGATAAATTATAAATATTTAGGTAGCGTTTGGTAACGTTTACGTTTTTTGTTTATGTTTACAAAAATTTTATAAACTGATTTTTGTCTATTTTTAAAAAAACATAAATTACAAATACGTTTGGTTTGAACAAAATGTTTAAAATTTTTTAAAAAACATAAACTAAAAAATATGTTTGTTCAGGCCTAAAATATTTATATTTATTTTTATTATTTGTGACAATGGGATCACACACATTATAATTGAAAAAAAATTTAATTTGAAAAAAAAAATTTAAAAATTAATTGAAAAAAAATTTAATTGGGAAAAAAAAAATTAATTGAAAAAAATAATTATTTGAAAAAAATAATTGAAAACTGAAAACGTAAACTCATTTTTTGAGTTTAAGTTTTTTTTCTCAAATTTATAAACTGAGACAACCATTTATAAACCAAAAAAATTATCAAATAAGTTTTTATGACAGTTTTTAAAATTTTTGTAAATATAAACTGAAAACGGAATGATTACAAAATAGGCCCGTAAGAATAGAATGGATAAGGAAGGTATTTTGAACTTAGAAGATGATGTTAACACTATGTGGAACTCGATGGCCAATTGTATGAGGAGAATCTCAAGGGAAGTGTTTGAAGAGTTGAAAGGAACGGAACCTAACTCTACGAAAATTTGGTGATAGAGGGAAGAGATTCAAGCGGTAATTAAGGCAAAAAGAGAGTGCTTTAAAAAGTGACAGAATGATAGAACTGAGGAAAATCTTAAGAATTATAGATTGGTTAATAAGGAGGTCAAGAAAATAGTGAAAGAAGCTAAGTTGAAAGCTTATAATGACCTATACACTAGACTAGATAGTAAGGAGGGAGAGAAGAGAGTATACAAACTTGGTAAGATAAAGGAGAGGAAAACAAGAGATTTTAATCTAGTTAAGTGCATCAAAAGTGAGGATTCTAAAGTATTGGTGAAGGATGAAGAGATTAAGGAAAAATGGAATGACTATTTTGAGAAATTATTAAATGAGGAATATGGAAGTACGGCAATAGGGGAAGGAATAGTCAATGATACAATAAACCAAAACTATAGGTTCTATCGCAAGATTAGAAAATTTGAAGGGAAGATTGCACTTAAGAAAATGAAATCAAATAAGGCTTTGGGAGCTGATGATATCCATATTAAAGCTTGGAAGTGTTTAGATAAAAAATGAGTTGCTTGGTTGACTAGGTTGTTTAGCAAAATTTTGTTGATTAGGAACATGCCAGATGAGTTGAGGAAGAGTATTTTAGTGTTAATTTATAAAAATAAAGGAGATGTCCAGAATTGCAACAACTATAGAGGAATCAAGCTAATGTGTCACATAATGAAAGTGTGGAAAAGGGTGATGGAACACCGATTACGAGATATAACAGAGGTGTTAAAGAATCAATTTAGGTTTATGCCTAGCAGGTCAACAATGGAAGCAATCTATCTTTTGAGGAGAATAATAGAAAAGTATAGAGAAAAGAAAAGAGGCATTCATATGGTGTTTATCGACCTTGAGAAAGCATATGATAGAGTGCCTCGGGATATAACATGGTGGGTGTTAGAGAAGAAAAAGGTGACAAAATGTTACATTGATGTAATTGGGGACATGTATGAAGGGGTGGTGACCACTATTAGATCGCTTGCTGGAGAGACAAATAAATTTCCTATCACTATAGAGTTACACCAAGGATCTACCTTAAGTCCTTATCTTTTTGTTTTAGTTATAGATGAGTTGACGAGAAATATTCAAGATGACGTGCCATGGTGTATGCTTTTTGCAGACGATATTGTGCTAGTGGATGAGACTAGAGAAAGAGTTAACACAAAGTTGGAGATTTGGAGAAAAACTCTTGAATCTAAAGGATTTCGGATAAGTAGAATTAAAACAGAGTACATGGAGTGTAAATTTATTAACAGTAACAATGAAAGCAAAGAAGAAGTGAAGATTGAAAACTAATAACTGCCTAAGAGTGAACATTTTCGTTATTTGGGGTCGATTATCACAACAGCAGGGGAGATTGATGCGGATGTGGCCCATGGGATTAAGGCGGGATGGTGTAAGTGGAGAAATGCGTCTGGGGTACTATGCGATAAACGAATACCCACTACACTAAAAGGTAAGTTCTATAGAACGGCTATTAGACTAACAATGTTGTATGGGACAGAGTGTTGGGCAACCAAGAAACAACATGTAGATAAGATGAGGATGCTAAGGTGGATATGTGGCAAGACTAAATAAGATAGAATTAGGAATGAGTGTATTCGGGAATAGGTAGGAGTAGCACCGATAGAAGATAAGTTGAGAGAGAATCGATTAAGATGGTTTGGCCATATTCAACGGAGACCAATAGAGGCAGTAGTGAAGAGATGCGATACTGTAACGGTAGATGGAAATGTTAGGAGATGGGGTAGGCCTAGATTAATGTTGGCTAGCGTTGTAAATAAAGATATGGATCTACTTAATTTGACTAATGAAATGGCCTTTGATAGGGCCGCCTGAAGAAGAAAGATTTATGTAGTTGACCCCATTTGATGGGACTTAAAGCTTAGTTTGGTTTGGTTTGGTTTGGTTTGGTTTAATTGGTGAAGTTAACAATCTTTAATAATGAAAGTCATAAACTTTTTCGTGAATCAGTAATTATTTTGAACAGATACCACTGATGTGTAATTTCCCCATTTTATAATTGTTGTCATTTTTCCTGTGATTGGTTGCCTTGATGAATCATACCACTTGGGGAAGGCAAACAAGCCTTTAATACAAGGCAAAGCCAATGGAACTTAGACCTAGAAAAATCTGTCTTTTACCTGTTCAAAGTCTTGTATGTATTTGTGATGTTGTTCATAATTTCATTATTTAATTTCATCTCTGAATTTTATTTGTTATTGGCGCAAGGCCAACTATATTATCATGTTAGTGTATATATCAATTGTTACTCTGTATGATAGGCAGAAATATGCTTTTGATGTTGCTGATGAAAGAGCATCAATTCCAATTTCACTATATAAAATTAAACACGTGAGAAAGTAGTGCTGCTGGTAATGAAATTTATGAAGTTGCATACTGGAGGGTAGCATGTATGAATTAGTAATACAAATCACAATGGAGGACTTTTGTTAAAGCTTTGCTGCATTGAAATTGATATCAAATTACATGAAAGTAATTTGAGCGCTGTTTCTTTTAGCGGAGAATGTTTTTAAGAGTTTCTTGCGGGAAACAAGCTAGACATTGAAATTAATATCAAATTATGTAGTCCTTGCGGGAAATACCCAGAGTTACCTAAAGAGACATGAAAAGCTCAATTATAATTCTGTACATTGGGTCTCCGATTACTTGTTTTCTGATCTTATCATGTTTTAGTTACACGTTTTAACGCACATACAGCTGAGTTTTTTTTTGTTTTCTTTTTTCCCTTTTGTCTTTTTCAATTGCTATCATACTCATAAACTGTTGTATGTTTGTAATTTCAGGGGTATTATGGTCATAATACATGGGCTTAATGAGCATAGGTAAAATGGATGACTTCAGTTTGACCTTCTCATTCTCTTTTGGAGCATATTATTACACATGGTGTTAGTGCTGAACTATCAACGGTTAAAACTGCAGCATTCGATTTAGGACTGCCAACATAAGCTCATTAACATATCATTTTATATAATGGAATAGTAACTCTACAATTCTTCTGTGATTTTCATTTTCAGCGGACGATATGCTCATTTTGCAAGGCAACTAACCTCATGCAACTTTGGCGTGTATGCAATGGACTGGATAGGTAGCTATACCGTGTGATTATCACTAGTTTGTGTTCTTTTGTCATCATGTTCAAAATAATGCTATCATCTGTGCAAGCTGCTATGTCAATCTCATTCCATACCCACCACATTGCATTAATGAGCCTATTTATCCACACACAAAAAAACAAAACAAAACAAAAAAAAAAAAAAAATTGCATTAATGAGCCTATTAGCTGTTATATTTTTTATCCTCTCTAAGATTTCAAGAACTGACTTGATATACATTTTTCTCATTGATTATCGTTGTTGGGACAGATCCCTTTTTATCTCGTAAGCAATCCATTTTGAAGAATTTGGAATGAAATTCTTGACACCCACTGAAATTGTGCAAGAAAAGTTTTGGTACCAAAAGGCTAGTTTACTGAATAGCGTGAATAGAAGGGCAGGAGTATGAATGCTACAAATTTAGGCATTTTAAGCAATTACCACCATTTCAATTTTAGTGGCATTTAACCATTTGTTTGGAGATTGATTATTACAATATTTTATTGTCTTTGTTATTCCATGAAATTGTTGGTCAAAAATTCATCAGCTTATTTAATACTATTAATAATAATGGCTTGCAGCCTTCCCTAAAACAGATGAATTGTTCAATGATGATGATATTCATCAATCAACTTCAATGATGATAGGTGTGCGTTATGGTAATTGAGTTATTTTGTCCCTTTTTGTAGGTCATGGTGGGAGTGACGGATTACATGGATACGTGCCTTCACTTGATCATGTTGTTGCAGACACTGTAAGTTCAGTTGTTTCCATAACTCGTTCACCCTGCTACTTTTACTCAACTGAGTGAAACACAAGAATATATTTCCAACCTATTTCAGGTTGAATACATGAATCCTGTGGTACCTTTCTACGTTCTTTATTTAGTCATCTATGCCAAGTGCCTTTTTCACTACCTCAGCCTATAGCCTTATTTTGGGCAAAATACATAACTTCTTAGCACGCCTTTAACCTAAACCATGCCACTGGTACTTTCTAGTTATTATCTTGATCTGGTCTGCATGAGTAGTTTATCACTTGTAATTCCTTTTGTATGTATCTATAAGTAGATTTAATTGTTGGTTCATTTTATATGGTTTAATAAATTTGTTTTTAATTTTTTTTACAGGGGGCTTTCTTGGAGAAGATCAAATCGGAATACCCTGGGATCCCATGCTTTCTCTTTGGTCACTCAACTGGAGGAGCTGTCGTTTTGAAAGTAAGGCCATTCAACGGATTTTTGCATACTATTCTAAGCTCAATAGATTTCTAGTTACCCTTTTATATTGATAATCTGCTCCTTTTAAATAGGCAGCTTCATATCCACACATTGAGCAAATGCTGGAAGGAATTATATTGACATCACCAGCTTTGCGTGTTAAGCCAGCACATCCAATAGTTGGTGTAAGTTTTTTTTATCTCACAAATGGTTTGGAACTTTCGTTAATTATTCTTTTTGACCTGCTAAACATTATCCAATTTGTACTTAATTTCTTTAAAAACTATATTAAACTTAATATATAAAAAATTAAAACATCAATTGCCTATCTATTGATAATCCAGCAGGCACATCATTGTTTGTACCTAGGAGAAATCCAATTCAAAACAGGTTTCCATTAGTTTTTTTTTTTTTTTTTCAGTTTCCAATTGGAACATCGAATTTTCCATAGATCAGTAGAACAAAAACAAATGTGCCCTTTTTATGACGATGTAAAAATGTTGTTACCACCTTTATGCAGGCTGTGGCTCCTTTGTTTTCGATGGTGGTTCCAAAGTACCAGTTCAAAGGTGCCAACAAAAGGGGCATTCCAGTTTCAAGGGATCCCGCAGCACTCTTGGCCAAGTACTCCGATCCATTGGTCTACACAGGGCCCATGAGGGTTCGAACAGGCCATGAGATCTTGCGTATCTCCTCTTATTTGCTTCGGAACTTCAAGTCCGTGACGATCCCATTCTTTGTCCTCCATGGAACTGCAGATAAAGTAACCGATCCATTGGCCTCTCAGGATTTGTACAACAGGGCAGCCTCAGAGTTCAAGGACATAAAGCTCTATGAAGGGTTCTTGCATGACCTGCTGTTCGAGCCCGAGCATGACGAAGTGGCTCAGGATATTATAGATTGGATGGAGAAGAGATTATTAACTTCATGTAATCTTGAAAATGTTAATAGTCAGTGGTAATTTTTATCTTTTTTTTTCAACAGAAATAGCATGAAGTAATAAAAATGTGTATATACGGTTTTTCAAGGGATGGATCATGTAGATGATTTGTTTCTTGAATTTGATTTCATCTGACCTCTTGAACCCCTTGTAAATGAAATTCTGTATTTTATTTTATTTTTGGGTACTACAAATAGACATTAGCAGCTTTCTGTACTATGCACAATCTCAATTTCGTTTGTAAGATTGAATCATGCATATATATAGAAAGCAGAAGCTAAAAATTATGGATATTGAAAAATTGTCATATATATAAATATGCATTCATACATTCATATGGATCTTAATAGTAACACATAACAAAAATGTTTTATTTTTAATCTTTGTTCTTCTTGAAGAGATTAAGAATTTCGGGAAAGAATAAATGAGAAGAAGAAGAAAAGGGAGTAGAACTCTGATTGTTATTTTGGCAATGTCAAATTCATATTTTGGGATTTTATAGTTATCAAAATATTATAATTTGACAATTATATTTATTGTGCAAATATATGTTCTAAAATTTTGCTTCCACGCCACTATGATATTACATCAAAACTAGCAACTATAATATAAATAAGAGTTAATTATCTGAAAGTCCTATTTACAAATGTTATGGTAGTTCAGGTTTGTCTAAGATTTTTTGTATCAATAAGTCCTATTTAATAAAACTGAGAACATTATCAATTTTTTTTATTTTTAAAATTAAGAACATTATCAATTTTGCACAGTAATATTTTAGATAATTGTTTTAGTAACTGAGGAAGGAAAAAAAAAATAGAGCATAAGATTAAACGTTTTTACTCTTCTTCTTATTGGTTTGATTCAACTATTTAATAAAACCGAGAATATTATCAGTTTTTTCATTAAAATTTTTTTTTTCAGTTTTACATATCAATGTTCCATTATCGTATTCTTTTATAGACACAAAATTTTTAGTTTTGCACAAAAAAAATAATTCAATTTTTTTTTTTTGAACATAATTTTTTCAATTTTAAAGTTGATATTTTAAAGTTTTGAAAATCAAAATAAATATCAAATCATCATATTTATTTATAGATAATTATAAATAATGAACAATCATTATTTGAAAGGCAATTCCGACTATTAAAAATTTAATGAAATTTGGAGGTCCAAAATATCTTAATTAGAACTTAATAGAATATAAATTCATAAATTATGACATGCGTGTAAATATCACTATAAACAATACATACAAGGAGAGTTCACATACCGTTATCAAAATACACCGTCATATGATCTTTTGTTTCAAATTGTTTTATATTTTTATTTCAAAACACTTACAATTGATAGATTATATCTTGAGATTTTTACATAATTAAATAATTATGAATATTTTGATATAAGAAGATATATCGATGTACTAGAAAAATGTTACTAATATCTTTTCCAATAGAATCAAATTAAAATTTAAAGATTGAAGATCATTGACCAAATACTATAAGATTCTTCTATGAACACTAGCATTTGGCAACCAACTTTAATATAAACAATACATACAAAGCATAGTCCACATACCCCTTGCCGAAACACAAAAGGTTCTTACATCAACACTAGCCACAACTTCAACAATAAGTAGACCTTTTTTCCTTTTATTTTTGTAACAACACAATAAGATGGAGTCCACAAACAACATTTATAACCAAAGCTCACATAACCTTAGCAAGACACCACAAGTTTTTCAAGATCATATCAACATGAAAAACTTTTAAAATGTAGAATTAAAACACACAAATAATAATTATGAGTCAAGGGATAGACTTCACATGTAATGGACTCCACATGTGAGTTCCATCATTTGTCTCATGTATGCGATTATTTGTGTGTTTCAAATTCTATATTCCCTAACACTGCAGTCCTATCAACAACGTTAATATGTAAAACATATAACCAACATTTATTGAAGTAGAGTCCATCGTCACTTAGTAGACTGGATTGCTTTCCCAATATTGTCAGCCATGGTGTGGATAGAGGAATCAATATAAGCCAAGAAACTATCAAATGTGAACCCTTCGATCGGATCAGCGCTATACGACCACTCAATCTCGCACCCATCCTCATCACCACCGTCGATTGGCAATATTTTGATAGTAGAGAAGTATGACCTGATGCCCATGTTATTATCCAGTGCCTCATAGTTAAAATACCATTTGCTGGGATCAATCTCAAGTAGCTTCTCATGGCACCACTTGATCACCACCTCATCGCTGCCACCAGATGATGATGTTAAGGTGGAGGAGCAGTACCGGATCAGCCCCGGCTTTCCATCCTCCCCCTCAATTTTGTAGCATGTGTCAATACTAGGAAGGTACTTAGTTAGGTTGAAGAAGTCTGCCAAGTGAGGCCATACTTCTTGTGGTGTTGAGCCTACAAGATTGGCTGAGGCCTTGCCTTCCCATTTAGACTCTGCCATGAGAGAGAGAGAGAGAGAGAAGCCTATGGTTTGGAAGATTAACATAGCAACCCTAACATATGTATATAGACGAATAATTGGTAACCGAGTTGATAATGCCCAACAGTGCAAAAAACAAAGTTGCACTTTAAATAATTTTATGCACTCTCTAAGAAACATATAGTGCAATTTCCGCTTGTTCAAATTCAACCAAACAAAGTTTTGATCCCAAAAAAAATATTCAACTAAACAAAGTTGATAAAAAAGGAAAAATGGTCTTATCAAACCTTTCTTAGGCACTGTGTATTGTGGGAAATTGGGCATCAACTTTATGACTTGACCTCTAAATTTGTGTGCCACTTGTAAATTCTATGCACTCATATCCACTATTCACATATAAAATATTTTAAATCATAAATAAAAATAAAAGAAAATATAAAAAGAAAACAAATGGAAGACAAACAAATAACTTTAAAGAGTAAAGTGGCAAACTCATTGCCTAAAAAGAATTATAGATTCTTTGAGTCTTTCTATAACAAATGTAGACAATTGGAGAATTTTACTATATACATCTATTTTTTGTTTGTGTATCATAGAGCTATGTGTTGTTTAGTTCTGCCCTAATCAAATTATTTTGAATTTTTTTTGTATAAATTATATGTTGTATTAAATCTTCGTTATTATTATTGTAATTTATTGAATTTTATCGTAATATGAATCAAATCAAAAAAATGTATATGCCAAATCAAATTAAGTTATAAATTTTGGAATATTTGGTTATAGTTCATAGTGATATTTGATTATGATATATAACAATTATATATTTTGTTATCATTTACAGTAATATTGATTATGAATCAAATTAAGAATTTAGATTATTTTTAAAAGATTTAACAATTGAAAATGATGGTGCATGCATAAGCATATTAGTCATTACACAGATTTTGATTCCTTTTGTGACATAACGTGATGATTAAGCTAAATGCATGTGCATCCTTACAATTTTATAATGGCAAATGTTAACAAATGTTTTTGGAGTATTTTTAATACCAATAAAGCTTGGTAGCGCGAATCCCTTCCCCCCCTAATCCCCCGAAAGCTCAAAACGACGTCGTTTTGGGCTTTCGTTTTTTTTCTTCCTCCATTGTTGAGTCTTATTTCGGAGGAGAGAGGGAGAGAGAGAAGGAAGAAGAGGGTCATGACCTCGCCACCCGCCACTCGTCCTTGACCCAATGACGTCATTTCATGACCACTGTCCTTGACACCACGCCCTGCCTCACCACCTCCTTCCTCCTCTCCCTCCTCCTCCCTCCTCCCTCCTCCCTCCTCCTTCTTCTCCGTTCTTCGATCTGCAAAAAAAAAAAATTCAAACGACGTCAAACGACGTCGTTTTCGATTCGGGGGATTAGGGGTGGAAGGGATTCGAGCGACGTAGCACGACTGTTTTAATACTAGAATTTGTGTTCAAAAAAATTGAAAAGATAAATAAATAAATAAACAAGGCTTTGAAATCAATAAAAAATACAAAAATGATTTGTCCCCCTAAAAACAATCCCCCTAATTTCCTTTTTTGAAAAACTGTTTTCTTTTTCTTTTTTTGTTTTCTTTTTTTTTTTTTTTTTTTTTTTACTTGATTAGGCAATTCGGGGGATTCGGGGTCCCCCAATTCGGGGATATTATCCCACCCAAAAATAAAAAATATTTTGAAGTTAGTGAAGAGTATCTTTTATCTTTATTTTATAATTTTTTTAATTCTTTTCTTGTGTTCAAAAACACTTATTAATTACACACTTTTATAATTATCATATTAATATAACCTAAACGATCTAGTCGGCAAGCTCTACATGATGAAGAGTTCAAATTATGTAGATATGTTCGAGATGAGCCCACAAAATATAAATTATACCATTTTGTCTATTTTCAAAGATAGAAGAGATCCTTACTCAAAAATCAATGGAAGAGCAAAGGCGAGAAGAAGGGTGGATACCGGTGTTACGAAGAAGACAGTGGCGAAGAAGTAATGTCAGGTCAGGTATGCACACCCTGTTCATAGATAACATCTCGAAATCAATGGATCCTAAAGGGCTCTTCACTTTCTTTAACAATTTTGGAATTGTTAAGGATGCTTTCACACTGAACCAAAGAAGGAAAGCAACACAATCCAGGTTTGGGCTTGTAAGGTATGATTGTGTGGTGGCAACTCAAGTAGCTATTCAAAAAGAAAATGGGATTTGGTGTGAAGACTGATCATTAATCATTAAGAAAGCAGAGTTTGATAAGAATAAGGAGAAAGGTGTAAAGAAGCAGATGCCACATGGATCACGACCATGGATGATGGTGAATGGTTCAAAGTTTATGGGAAGAAGATCATATGCAGAAGTGGCAAAGGGTGAAGGAAATAATAAACCTGCTGTTGTAATTAAAGCTATTGAAGTCGGTAATGGCTAGCTTTATCAGAGCATTATCGTCAAACTTAAGGCCTATTGTTCTTTCACGGAATTCAGGAATGAGTTTTGGGGTAGAAATTTAAAGAATATTCAGCTATGTGAAGGAGGTGGCAGAGAGGTTATTGTAACTTTTAATTCAGTTGATGACATGAAAAATCAAAGACACATCTTGGGGGATTGGATGAATGACTGGTGTGATTCTACAACAAAATGGAAGAAATGTTTACAACTGGAACAGGAGAGGCATATATGGCTAAGCTGTTATGGGGTACCCCTAAATCTGTGGAACAACATCACCTTTACCAGAATTGGTGAAATCTGGGGTGCAGTGACAACCATTGATGAAAACACATCGGCCATGACATCTTTAGTTTGTGAAAAAGATTCGTATTGTAGCATCACATATGGATCTGATCAATAAAGTTGTTCATTTGGAGTGTAATGGGTGTTTAGTCCCAATCCGAGTATGTGAAGAACAGAAAATTGTAGCTGCCGCTTGCAATGATGTATGTTCATGTGAAGAAAATAAATTCAAAGAGGACATTTCTATCAACAAAGAAGTGGTGAACCAGGTTCACGGTGAAGGAGAAGACTAAACTGTGGCAACCGGTGACAAGGTGGATTCAAGGTGATACAAGGTAGATTGGAAAATTTAGAAGTCACAAATCCCTTACCCCAATATCGATTTCCAAGGTCAATGAGGCGTGTATGAGCATGGGAAATCGGAAGAATCTGATAAACAACAATGCATGCGTGGTGGAGGACTCATTATGTGGGTCAGATATAGGTAATTATAGAGTTGATGATTGTTTGAATACATCTGGATTCATAGAAAGCTTAAATGGACCAGTCATAAATAGGCCCAACATTATTCTTGAAGTTGTGTTGGAGAGTAATCTAAACCCAAGTAAGCCCATGGTGGTCAATACTGGGCCAGGTAAGGTGTGTGAAGTCCAAACTTATAAACAAAATTGGATCAACACAACTGTGTCCTATAACTCAGCCCAACAATTACCAAATTGTAGGCATGTTGTGTTGGGCTCATCGTCTAGCACACATTGTAATCCCCAGGGACAGCTTAGAAGGGTTACCAAGTCTTGTAGTGTTTCAGAAAGCAGAGATAGGTCGACGAATGGAAGAAGGAGAAAAAAAGAAAATTGGATAAAAATGGGTTTTATAAGAGGTGAGATCTTTAGGGCAACTACAGCTACACTCTCTTCTTCAATTTCACACTCCAGTAATTCCCTTCGAAAAAGAAACCTGGTTAGTGAAGCTAGGGCCACAATTTAGTTAGGGAAATCATTAGGAATTGATTATGAAGGGAAAGATTTACATATGGCTAACAAAATCATGGAAATAGAGGAGCAAGATGCGGCAAGATGAGAATTACGGAGGGCAAATGCTTAGCAATAAGGCAGCAAGTATGGGTGGCAGAGGTGGTTTGATTGGTTATTATGAAGATTATATCTTGGAATGTAAGAGGGTTGAATAGACCTGAAAAAAGAAGAAGAGTAAAAGATATACTCAAAGAAAAAATGGTAGATATGGTGTTATTTCAAGAAACGAAGAGATCGAGATTATCAACTCAATTTGTACAATCCTTATGGTATAGTGACTCAATTGATTATTTGGAAGTTGATTCGAATGGTAGTGCTGGGGGCTTACTTTGCATTTGGAACCCAGAGATATTCCAAGTTGTTGATTGTTGCAGCAATCATAATTTTATCATTCTTTCAAGTATGAAACACCATAGTTTAGAGTGTGTTATTGGCAATGTTTATGCACCGAATGATATTATAAATAGGAGAAGCTTGTGGGAATGCTTACTTAGTCATAAAAAAGGTTTTCCAAAACCCTAGTGTATAAAGGGTGATTTTAATGAGATTACGTTGCTATCTGAAAGAACGGGTTGCTTAAGAAGAGAAAGAGGCATGAAAGATTTCTCAAATTTTATAGATAAAATGGAAATGGTAGACTTACCAATGATAGAGAGGAGGTACACTTGGTGTAAGGCACAGGATGGTGATAAACGAAGTAGGCTAGACAGATTTTTGTTAAATGTTGAATAGATAGAATGGTTTAAATTCAAGTTGTGGGGATTACCTCAATTTGTATCAGACCATTGTCTAATACTACTGATGGAAGATGGGAGGAATTGGGGTCCAAAACCATTTAGATTCATCAATGCTTGGTGTACTCACCCTACTTTTTTGGGGGTAGTTAAACATGCTAGGGAAGAAGCACAGGTGTCTGATATGCAAGGTATAAAGTCTTCAAGAAGTTGCAATTTCTCAAGCCTGAACTAAAGAGGTGAAACATGGAGGTCTTTGGGAATATAGGGACTAAATTGATATTTGCTGAAGAGGAACTTCATTCATGGGACTTGGCTACAGAATTTAGATTATTGCAAGACTTTGAAATTAATAGGAGAAGAGAGCTGAAAGGTGAGGTTTGGAAATTTAGAAAAATAGAGGAAAGCTTATGGTTTCAAAAAGCTAGGATGAATTGAGCTTTAAAAGGTGACAGGAATACAAGGTTTTTTTCACATTGTAGCCAATAAGAGACAAAATAGTATAATGTTGGACACCATAAATGTGAATGGGACAACAGTGGACGATCCAAAAGAGATAAGACAAGTAGTGTACAATCATTTTAAGGAAGTTTCCAAAGAATATTGGAGGGACAGACCCAAAATAACGGGATCCTTTAATGTCATCCCACAATGTTACATTTCAGAAGTATTAGAAAAAGAGTTTACAGATGCAGAAGTGTGGAAAGTGGTAAAAAAATGTGATGGGAACAAGGCCCCAGGCCTGGATGGCTTCAATTTAACCTATATTCAAAAGGGCTGGCAGGTAATGAAGTCTGACTTGTTATGTTTTTTGAAGGAGTTCCATGAGAATGGCAAACTGGTAAGTGCCTTGAATTGTTCCTTTGTAGCATTGATCCCTAAGTAGGACAAGGCAACAAGTCTAAATGAGTACAAACCAATTAGTCTCATCAGCTCTATTTATAAAATTCTTTCAAAGATCCTAACTAATAGATTGAAGAAGGTACTTCCGGAGATCATCAGTGAAGTCCAAACATCCTTTCTGGGGAGTAGAAATGTAATGGATGGTATTCTGATTGCTAATGAGGTAGTGTATTGGTGGATGAAGAACAACAAAAAAATGTTTAGTTTTGAAATTGGATTTTGAAAAAGCGTATGACACCGTGAATTGGAATTTTTTATTTGACATGCTGCATAAATTTGGTTTTGGGGCAAAATAAGTGAAATGGATGAAGACATGTGTCTCTACACCTAGAATCTCAGTTCTAGTAAATGGGTCTCCAACAGAAGAATTCTCTCCACAAAAAGGTTTAAGGCAATATGATCCCCTCTCACCTTTTTCATTTAATATTGCTGCAGAAGGGTTGAACATTTTGTTAACAAGAACTAAAGACTTGGGCCTAGTGAAAGGAACAAGAATTGGTGTAAATGATTTTAACATATCCCACCTTCAGTTTGTTAATGACACTATTATTTTTTGCGAAGCTGAATGGAAAGAGATTGTAAATATAAAAAGAATCCTTAGGTGTTTTGAGATGATGTCTGGCTTGAAGATAAATTTTCATAGGAGTGTAGTTTGTGGTATTGGGGTTTCAACTGAGCTGGTTGAAGAATTTGCCGTAAAGCTAAATTGTTCACATCAAAATTTACCATTGAAGTACCTAGGATTGCCATTGGGTGCCAACCCAAGAAAAAAAGCATTTTGGAAACCAATTTTGGATAAGTATAAGGTAAAACTTGCTGGTTGGAAAAGAAAGGTACTATTTTTTACTGGAAGGATAACAATGATTAAAGCTGTGATGTCCAATCTTCCTCTTTATTTTATGTCCATTTTTAGAATACCTGTGGGGGTTGCTAAAAAAATAAAGAAGGTTCAATCTGCTTTTTTGTGGAGAGACACAGAAGTGAGAAGAAAAGTTCACCTTGTCAAGTGGAAAGAGTTAGCAATTAATAAAGCCAAAGGTGGACTGGGAATTCGTGACATCAGAACTGTTCATTCTTGCTTACTACTGAAATGGTGGTGGAGGTTTGGATTTGAAAGAATGCTTTGTGGAAAAATCTTATATGCAGCAAATATAAGACTGAAGGGAGGAAATAGTTCCCTCACTTGGTTATAAATGCATCCATGTCAACTGTTTGAAGTGATATCATTGGTGTACTACCTTCTAGCAATGGTCTATTAAGGTACTTCATGGAGAATATCAAAATAATAATTAGAGATGGCAATAGAATCTCATTTTGGAGTGACATTTGGTGCGGGGAGATAAGATTACTAAAGCATTTCCCTAGACTCTTCAGTCTGTCTTTAGATAAGAATGAAACACTAAAGTTTTTTGTCAGCAATAAGCTAAGTTTGTGCAACTGGAATCTAAGGTTTAGAAGACAACTTTTGGCTTGGGAGGAGGAGGAAGTTGCAAAATTACAAACTTTGTTGGGATCAGGCCCAGTGTTAATTACTGGAGCAGAGGACTCACTCAGGTGGAATGCTAACAACTCTGGGATTTTTAAAGTTAAATCAGTGTTCAACTGGTGTGAATCACTTTGGGGTCCAAACTTAGCCTTACCTCCCCTTATCTGGAATAATCATGCCCCTCAAAAGGCACAATTCTTAACTTGGTTTGGAAAGCAGATTAAAAACCTCAGTGTGGCTTCTGAGACTTGGTGTCATACATAATGGTATAGATGTAGTTTGTGCCTTTTGTAAATTTGAACCAGAAACGGTGGACCATATTATGTTTAATTGCCCTTTTGTTTGGAAAATATGAGTTGAGATAATTAACTGGTGAGGGTGTCAATGGGTAACTCCTGAATCCATTGTAAGGTTGCTCAATTGGTGGAATGGCTGGAAATTCAAGAAGGGTGAACTGCAGATTTGGAAAGCTTTTCCATGTACAGTGTTGTGGTCAATATGGAAATATAGAAATGACATAATTTTCAACGGTGCTCAAACAACTTATGTGGCCTTGGCTGATCTTATCAAGACAAGGGTAGCAATCTAGATAAAGAACCACTCTTTGGGCAAGTTTTACTCTGTTCATGACTTTGTGAATAATCCACAGTAGGTGAGAAAGTCTATTGGTTCAGGGAAATGAAAATTGTAGTGTGGTTTATCTCAGTTTTTTAGATTAATGGCTGGTGTGAAATTTGTAAACTCAAGAGTAATGTGGCCTACTGTTGATTGGGGTTTGTGACACAGGGGAGTGGCACTAGGGTCAATGAGCTTTTGTCCAGAGAGAGCAGTAACAGTAGCATTGTGGTTTCTTGTATTGCTGCTGTGAGCTTTTGGTTTCCAATCTAATTGGGGTCAGTGAGTGGGTTCTTGCTCTGTGGTTGTGAGTTTTCTTGGTGTTTTGTGTTGATCATCAAGATCAGGACTACCACATGGGTAAAACCTTATTGAAGGACTTCAACTTTTTCAACCTAGGTCTTTATTCAATTTAAGGCAGATCAAGCTCCGATTGAGAAGTTCAGCTTTGTCTTTGGTAGGGATCGATGCGATTCACAATGACAGTCATCATGGTGATAGCAGATTTAAAGATCAGTATAAATCATTCTTTTCAAATATTTTCTCTACATCATGACATGAAGGAGTGAGGCATTGTTGTTATTGTGTTTCTAGTATGGTGCTTTTGTTTATGTTCTTGTGTTGCTGTTAGAGTCTTAATGATTTGGAGCTGCTTGCTGCACTATATTGCATCCGAAATTGTGGCTGATTGGTGGCTTCCCCAACTTTTGTTGGCAGCTGCTGCAAGAAATAATGCATAGGAGTTTTGTGTGTTTGGTTGAATGGTGACTGATTGGTGGTTTCTCCAACCTCTGTTGGCAGCTGCTGCAAGAAATAATGGTATACTAGGCTACTGGATTGATCTGTTATGCTTGGCTGAACTGCTATGATTGGCTAATGGTCTGATTCTAGCCAGAGTTTTGCTGATCTGCTCTGTGCTTCGCTGCTATGTCCCTTAGTAGAATGATTTGTTATCAGTGGTCAGCAGTAGGATTTGCTAAACTGATTTTGGATACTCCAACAGAGGATTTTATTGCCGCATTCTGATGTGGGTGGACTTTAATAGTTGCAAGGAGTGATCTTTATCATTGGTTGATTCTAAAGGAATGTGTTGTGGTGTTTTCTGGTGTTTGCAGTTATGTGGTTTCTAGTGTTTGCTAGTTTTGTTTCTGCTCTGTATGTTGGTTACTCACCAACTTGGAGCTTGGAGTTTGTGCTAATAGATGATTTGGTGTGCATCTAGGTGCCAACCTAATTGGGATCTTAATGTTTCACTGTGATGCTTTTTGCACTCTCCTCTTTATTGATGTATGTTACCATACTTTGTATATTTTTCTATCAATAAAGCTTTCTTTTTGCTAATAAATAAATAAAAAAAGAAAAAATGAAGAGATCCTTACTCATTTATAAACCAGAGAGACAAGGAGGGAGACAAATTATTTAGGTAGATTCAAGACGAGCTCACAAAATCTAAAATGTAATGTTCACTTATTTTCTTATTTCAATAAGAACCCTTGCTCATTATGACCATGGAGACAAGGAGGAGACTAACACTACAAGAAATAACACTTTTGCCGACCAAAAATTGGTCGCTAAAAGCCCATTTTAGTCGCAAAAGTTATCCAGTAACAAATTTTTTGGTTGCTACTTTGGTCGCCAATTGAGGGTCGGCAAAAGTAATTACAACCAAAATTTTTGTTGGTTGGGAAAAGTTAGATTTGCCGACTAAATTTTTGGTCGCTAAATATGTCATTACTGTGACTAATCCATTTTGTCACTAAAACACTTTGGTCGCGAAAAGTTATATTTTCTCAACCAAATATCTTAGTCGCCAATTGTCACATTCTACAACCAAAAAGTTTGGTTGCCAATCATCACATTTAACGACCAAAAATTTTGGTCGCCAATTGCAACATTCTACGACCTCTTAGTTTGGTCGCCAATTGTCACATTCCATGACCAAAATAATTAGTCTCCAATTGTCACATTCCACAACCAAATTGTTTGGTCACCAATTGTCACATTCCATGACCAAACATGTTTGTCGCCAAAAGAAATGTTTGCGCAACTAAAACTTTAGTAAGCAATAGACCTATTCGCGACCAAATCCTTTGGTTGCCAAAATTAATAATTTTAACGACTAATTATTTAGTCGCCAAATGTGCTTAGTGATACACCGACTACTTTATTTAGTCGTAAAAGTATAACTTATATTTCCCGACTAATCAATTGGTCGCCAAAACTAGAAAAACAAAACCAAAATTTAGTCGCCAACATCCAACAAAATAAACCTGTAATTTATAATAATCCATCAAATTTATTCAATATAATATGTAATTTGCAAAAATCATTCAAACCAACAAATAAATTGAATCATGAACATTCAACAAAATACATATATCAACCATTTATGAACCTGTTTAATTAAAATCAGCAACTAGTATAAGTTTTCATCCATAAGTAATTCCAAACTACATATTTCATGTAGCATAAAAACTTAAAATATAACAAGTACTTATTATTATGTTTTAAATTTTTATCCATGTGCATCAATCCAAAAATATAACTAGTAGTCTACCAAATATTTTCCATACACACCCATCCAAAAATATAACTGCTAGTCTACCCTAATATTTTCCATATACATCTATACAAAAAATATATAATCCTTCAAAAAATACAAAAAGTGCCAATTTGTCCTGTACAATTTAGCTTTGTGCACGAGTGCATTCATCTGTACCAAAGAAAAAGAGAAATAATGTTAGGTAAAATTGGACAAATAATGAAAAATGTCCATGAAAAGTTAAAGTCACTGTAGACACCCCATTTTTGACCGCCCTTAAGACTTGGACGCTACTGATGGTTTACTTGGTGGTGAAAGGTGTGCAGTGCAAAGGTTCGATTTCTTCAGCAAGAGAGGAGTCAAATCCTAACCTCACACCCCATTTTGGACCAAAGCTATTTTGGATGGTTTTTAGACCTTAAAACCCTCTCTTTCAAAATATCTTTGAAATAAAGTTCTCGATGTTAAGCGCTCACATTTTGTTAAATGTTGCGCTTTTCGGTAAACCGAGCAAGGATAAAATGGAAATGAATGAAGGAGAGATGAACTCTTTTGAAAAATATTTCAAAACACCTTGTTTAGGGGTTTAGAGTTGAAGAAAAGAGGAGAGAAGAGAAGAAAACAAGTCTGGCTGAAATTGGGCATTATTCCGATTGAACCGAGACTGAGCAGTCTTCACTAAAAGAAGGATATCTCTTCGTACACATGGAATTTTGAGGTGAGGCTTCTAAATTTGGAAAGAAGACTTCCAATTTTCACACAAGAATGACCTGAAAAGGCATCCAGATGAAAGAGTTAGGCTTTCTTCAAGTCGAGGACTAAGGCCGATTTTCTTCTTGGGACTTTATGGAAGTGTGCCGGCCATGAATGGCCAATGCCGCCCCTATGCCTTCCAAAAGTGACCCCATGCCGACCAACAATGATAAGGTGCCGGTCATTGATGAAAAGATCAGAATTTTGCAGATATTTTATCTCCAGCTGACACAGCTATCTCTCTTGAGATATTTTCGGTGGAAAGCTTGTATTTTGCTATATAATGAAGCCTTGTATCTCTTATTCAAGGGTGAGAACTTCCTAAGCAAGTTTTGAGAGCTTCTCTCACTAAACTCCCCCTCTCTCTACAATTTTCAGAGCAAAAACCTCTGCCTCTCTCTCTAGAGCCTCTCCCTCTTGCCTTTTGTGCATGCAAGTAGAGAAATATCTCTCTTTTGCCTAGACATCCTTGGTGAAAGTGGTCCCTCTTTGGGAGGAGGTTGCTTGAAGCTTACTTGGGACTTTTTTGGAGCTCCAAGAGGTGTTTTGGCTCAAATTTTGGGTTGGTTTGGCTGTGCATCAAGGGTAACATCTCTCTCCCTTTAAGCTTGTTTTACACATTTGCTTGGCCATCTTTTCACACTACTTTGGGGCTGTTTTGGGGGTGGTGTTGAACTAAAAAAAACCTTTGTTTTTCTCTATTTTTCAGTCCTAAAAGTCTTGGTTTGTGTCTTGGTTGGCTAGGAGGTTGCCCTCCCTTTTGCTTCTTGGCTTGTAAGGCCTTGTGAGCTAACTTTCAAACTTTTCAAACAACTTCTTTTTGGCCTTAGAACCACTAAAATCCAGAGGAATTTCAGTGGTGGAAAACCTATTTTGAGGCTTAAAATAGGAGGGGGTGGTCCCCCCCTCCTTTTGTCTTGCTTGCTTGTGTTGATGGCCAACCAAATGAGCATGTGTTTTTACTTCTTTATGGCTTTGTTTAGGCTCATTTTTGTGACTTATCAGACCTGCCATAACTCTGTTTTGGACTGGTTTGATCACCTCTTGCATGCTTATTACACTTGTAGTGTAAATCCTCTTTGCTTGCCTTGCTAGCCTTACAAAGTAGCATGTCTTTCTTGCATGTGTTGGCTCCATTTCAGTAGGTTTTTGGTGATGTTTTACCATGCCTTAGATCTGTTTTGGGTTTATTTGGTCACTCCATGTATGCCTAATACACTTGTAGTGTAAATCACTTAAACTAGCCCTATATGCTTCATGCTTTGACATGTCATTTTAGCTTGTTTTATTTCCATTTGATGGGTTTTTGGTGATGTTTTTGCCATGCCATACCTCTTTTTTGGTTTGGTTTGGTCACCTCTTGCATGTTCCATGCACTTGTAGTGCAATCCTCTCTATTGCCTTAACATGCTTTGTGTTTTAAGCTATGTTTTTAGCATGATTTTGGCTCGAACCAAGGAAACTTTTAGCCTTGTTTTACCATCCTAGAGGTCTGATTTGTGTTGTTTTGGTCATGCATGACTTGCTTTGTATGGCCTTGGTTCAATCTAGCTTGTTGGCTTTGTGTATTGAGTCCACTAACATGTGTTACTTGACCTATTTCAATGCTTTGGCATCACTTGTATAGCGATCCCGGGTTTACCCCTTATTGTACAGTGATCCAGACATGTGTCCTTAGATGTTAATAGTTGAGCATTGTCTTGTTTACATCTTTTTTTACATTGTATTTGAGTTATAAGATGTGTTGGGCAAGTTTGTTTCAGGTTGGTTGTGTTTGGGAACCAAGGGTTGCTGCCCAGAATTTTTGTCCTTCGCTCGAGCGAGGAGTTGGTCGCTCGAGCGAGCGTTGAGTTTTGTGTCTGGTGGGTCGAGCGAGTGGCCGCTTCGGCGGCGATTGCGTCTGTCTTGGACTGAACACCATGATTTTTAGCTCGGCGAGCTTTTCTTCGCTCAGCGTCTGGTTCGATCTTCGCTCGGCGGCGGTTTGTCGCTCGGCGTCGTCTAATTCTGAACTGAAGGGTCGAGTTCCTAACTTCGAGCGAAGCTTTTCTTCGCTCGGCGAGCCGGGTTGTTGGCTCGAGCGAGACCTTCTTGGCTCGAGCTAGGGTTTTCTGTGTCTGGTTGCCCGAGCGACCAAGCCTTCGCTCGAGCCAGCCTATTTATATCAGTTCGCAGCAGCGGTCTAAACTTCACTTTTTTAAACCTCTTACATCTTCAAACCCTAAATCGAGAGCCTCTCTCTAGACTTACCTTCTCTAAGAAATCATCTCCCTAGAGTGTGAATCTCCCCTAAGTGCTTTGTTAAAAAGATAGAGGGTGACTTGGGCTTCGATCTAATCTGAAAATATTTGGTTTTGGAGCAAGTTGGGTGTTGGGTCTTCATCTCCTTTTGAGCTCAAACTTTGAGGTAGGGATACCCTACTCCTCTTTATGGATTTTGTCTTTGAATTTTAGCATTTTGATGTGTTGGAAGTTGTTGTGAAATTTTGAGAAAACTTTGGGCCTTTGTATAATTTTACAAAAGTTGGGATTTTATTTATAATGAACCTAGAGGCATGTTTGGTATAGAAACATGGGATTAATGTTGAAACATTGATGAAAATGGAACCTAAGGGTTGAGATGTAAATTATGGAAAATGCCCTAACTACATTGATTAATTAATTGATATGATTAATTATGAGAAATGAGGAATTGAAGTGGAAATGTTGATTAAATATCCATTTTGTGCATTTATTTTATGTTTAGAAATATCTGCTTTGGGCTATCAGTGGAGGATAGTCTTGATTGTTGTAGACAATGCATGATGATTAGGCAAACTAAAACCAATCATTGAAATGTGTCATTGAGTATGACAGTTGAAGAATACATCAACTTTATGTATTGATTTGTGATGTGTATAATTATTGTTTATATGCATTGTGTTGTGTTGGAGAAGATAGGGGATGTACTCCACGGTTTAGGGGAAGATATGGGATGTACCTCTAAACCGGATGTTGTTTGGGAGAAGATAGGGGATGGACTCCGTAGATAGAGCTCATATGCTTGTCTAGAAATGTGTTGACAGAGCTCATATGCTTGTCTTGGGAATGTGATATAGCTAGTATGCTTATCTGTGGAAGTAATGAAATTGAAAGTGGTTAATATGAGTTATTGTCTCATATGAGTTGTTTGGCCAGGTTCTGAGCCATGAATTATGAATTGAGAATTAAATGAAAATGGAGATTGAATTGAACATAGGCTTGAAAGTCTTGGAATTGTAATGTGTTATGAAAGAGTGTAAAAGTGTTGACCATCTATCAACTGTTAATCTTTTAGTCATTATTCATAACTGGTTTAGTATATTTCTACTGGGCTGTGGCTCACCCTATATGGGAACATCATTTTCAGGTACAGGTAGCATACCACCTCCAAGGACATAGCTTGGGAGGCTTGAGGCTGACAGACTTTTTGGTCATCTATTTTCTTTTGATGTATTACATGTAAATTCAAGCCAAGGGCTTAAGGTGTAATCGAGCTAGTGCTCTCTTTTTGTAACCAAGTGTTAACTTGGAAAGCTGTAAGCCCTTAGGGCATTTGCTTTTGTTGTTAACATGTAATACTCTTTTGTAATGAAACTGTGATAAATAAAAGGATATGAAACTTTTATATATATCAATGCATGTCTTTATTGTTGGGTCTTCTGTTGTTATTTTGAGGGCGTTACAACTTGAAATGTTATTTCAGTCATGTAATGTGGTCACGCACTTGCATTTGACATGCTTTCAATGCCTTGGAGAGTTTGTGTTTTATGTCTCATGAATGGATCATTGTGCATGCCTCTATGCTTAGGTCTTTGGGATGCCATCTCAGTGGGTTTTTGGGGTTATTATGCCATGATATAACTCTGATTTTCGTTGTTTGAGTCATCCCATGCTTGGCCTTAATAGTTGTAGTGTAATCCACCTTATTTGTCTTGTATGCATCATGCCTTATGCTCACCATGCTAGCTTATTTTTGGCTTACTTCCATGCAAGTTTTAGTATCACTTTAACATGTTTTAGGACTGTTTTGGGTTGCCTCTACCATATCCTTCATACTTTGTATAGCTGTAGTGTAATTGGCCTTGCTAGCTTTGTGTTTTGTTGACTTATGCATGCTATATTTGAGCTATTTAGATGATTTGGTATCACTTAATACTTCATTTCAGAGCCTATAGCATTTCCATGTTCCCACTTCAATCATGCTTTAAGTGCCTTTGAGGGTTGAGCATTTGTTACCTTGTTCTGGCTTAGCTTGTATGCTTGCATGCCTAGATCTTTGAGCCTTCATCTCAGCATGTTTTGGTCTTTGTCAAGACCCATTTCAAATCTGTCCATACTTAGTTCATGTGTATTTACCATGTATTGCATGCCTCATGTGTAGTCCTCTTTGATAGCTTCATGCTTTAGAGACCTATGCATGCTTTACTTGCGTTGATTGAATGACATAGCATCATTTCTTACTTCATTTCAGAGCACATAGTATTGTCATGCTTGCATGCTTTTCACTCCTTGATGCTCTTGAGAGTTGCACCTTAGTGCCTTAATTGGTGAGCCAATTGACATGCTTGTTTGCCTTGCCTTTTGGTGCCTTTACTTTAGCATTAATGGCCACTGATTTGGGTATATCTAAGGTCTGCCTATTTTGGTTTAAGTCCATCCCTTGCATGTTGTTGCATGCTTGTCTTGTATATTGTTGTATGCTTGCTCTATCTTTGTAAGTTGTCGCATGCTAGTTCCATTACATGTTGTTGCATGTTTATTGCATACTTGGTACATTGCATGTTGTCGCATGCTAGTTCTGTTATTTTTCGTTGCATGCTTGCTTTATGTTGTGTTGTGTATGCCTTGCTTGCATTGCATTGTTGTTTGGATTAAGTCTTAATCCGAGCACGAGGAACGAGGGGTGTTTTATACTTCAAGTGATGAAACGTGTCTCAATTCTTGGTCGCCGATGCTCTTGATTATCCATGATAGAGTTCTAGGCATTTATGTGTTTATTTGTGCATTCATTTTTATATTGATTTGCACAAGTTGGATCTTTAGCCATCATGCATCGGGATACGTGATTGATGGTCGTGGATCCGACTATGCCTCTCTTTTGATGTTTCGAGGTGATATAGGGTGGCATAGTGCGTACATATCCTTGGGAGACCCTCCATTTTCTCTATTTTGTGCTCTGCTGCAGTTTGGTGTCCCAGCACATCAGTGGCCGGCAGTGCTCTACAGGTGGCCGGCACCCCCTCATCCTTGGCCGGCAGTGTGCCATCTTTGGCCGGCAGGTGGTCGGTAGCATCTCTCTCTGGCCGGCAGGCCATTGATACACTCCCCAGCAATGTTTTGGTAAGATTCAACAGGAAGTTCTTGAGGACACCCTGCAGACAGAGCCTCTTGAAAGCAACCAGAGAGTTTTTCGGGATGGCAACCGAGCATACATCCTTCTTTCTTCAAGGCAGAGCTGAGGCGGCTTAGCAATCTCATTTTAATTCTTACTTGTTAGTTAGCTTTAATTTGTGAATTAATTAGTTAATTTGTTAATTAATTAAGCATTGTAATAATTAGTTGTAGCTAGTTATTCATTCGGTTATGTAATAGTTAATTAGCTTGTTAGTTAGTTAATTAGTTGGCATGTATTATTCATTCGGACCCTCCGTCGAGAGGGCAAATTGTGTAATAAGTGTGCGTGCGTGTGTGCCACGTCTTTCTCCCTTTTTCTTACCTATTTTTGTTGGTTAGTTTTAGGTCATTCTTCAATTAGCATCTTTATGTTTTGCATGTTTGCATCCATTCATCTATCTAGCATATTTATGCCTGCATGTTTGCATACATTCATCTATCTACCTATTTTTAGTTGCATTTTTCATATGTTGCATTAGCCATCTTAACATGAACTAGGATCATGCATTGATTACTAACTACTTTCTGTTTTAGCTTGGAGTACTAAGTAAGCTTTTACACTTTAACATACTGCATGTGTGTGTAACAAGCCCGCGGGGGACCTCGCTACAGCTCGAACTCGATTTTTGTAGTCACGGTTCTTAATCTTGAACCAAAGAGTCCAAATCCGGCAAATCGTTTTTGAAAACAGATTTTTTTGAAAGAAGTGCCAAACATGGACTGCTTTGCCGAATACAGAGTCGCCACCTAAATATTTTATTTTTGAGAAATTTAGGAAACCCTGACTCGGTGCCAAAGGCCACGTGTCCGTCATCACCAAAGTTGCCTCGGCTCGGGAACTTGGGTACGATTGGGAAAGGTCACTTCGTGAGCACCCCCGCTCGCCCGGTCAAAGACCGGCCTCTACTAACCATGATATCTCACTTTGAAAACATTGTATGCTCTTATTCCGGTTATTAGCCTAGGTTACTATGTGATGTTCGCAGCAAACAAGTATAGACTGGGTCGCCTGAAATGGAACAAAACACGTCATGTTTGTTTGTTTGAAAAATGGTTTGCTACCCGCAGGTAGGCTTGAAATGCAGATTTTGCCACCCTCGGGTGGGCTTAAAATACTTGATGAATTGTTCCACTCCAAGTAACTTAACCTCCACCCACAGGCATTCAAGGCAGTTATATCACATAAGCACATAGCCTCATGGTAAGCATGCTATTCATGGCAACACTCACATGCATGCAAGGATGCTAAAGCATAAAAACTCACCGAGTACTCCAAGCCAAAACAGAAACTCATTAGAAATCCATGCATGATCCTAGATGCACAGAATCGTCTAATACAACACATGCAGAGATGCAAACTATAGCAGACTCGGTTATTCTAAACATGGCATATGGAATGCTACAACTAACACGTATTCAATTTGGAATTGAAATACAAATGCAGTTTGTATGATGCGCCGAGTCCGGTGCGTGCAAAACAGATGAATGATGCAAACATGCTGTCATACTGTATGCTAATTGAAATATGCCCTAATCTAACCATCATAAGCAGGTAAATAAAAGGGAAGAAAGACGTAGGGTTGGAAGACATACATCACACTCACCCACACTTATTACAATTATGCCATCGCGCAGAGGGTCCAAATAAATAATACAGTCCCAAAATAAAAGAATAATACAGTCCAAATAATATACAAATCCCTAATTAATTAACAAATTAACTAAGAAAAATAAAACTAGCATGCAAGCCAAGGACTGCCTTGATTCTGCTCCGAATGATGGAATGATGCATGTTTGGGCTGCTTTGCGCGGAAATCCACGGCGATGCCCCGATTAGCCTCTGTTTTGCAATGTTTCTTGAAAAGCGCGCCAATTCTCGGGAGACTGCTGATTCTTGATATGCTGCAACAGAGAGCAGGAAAGGGGTATAGCAATGTATTTTCACAGATATATGCATGCCTCGATCCTCGTGCCACCAATCACGCATCTCGATGCATGATGGCCGAGGAGCCGAATTGCACAACTCAATATAGAATGAATGCATATGAATACTAGAACAAAACCTAACTCCATCATGGATAATCCGGAGTGTCGGTGACTTGGGAATTGAGACACGTTCCGTCACTCGGAGTACGGAACGCACCTCGTTTCCCGTGCCCGGGCTAACTCCTATCCCGAACACGATGCAACATGTATGACATGCATGAAATGCAACTAAGATACAATCCTAACATACACAATGTTATGGAATGGCATACACGCTATACGAGGTAATACACAACCGAGCATACACAATGCTATGAATGAAATGGCATACGCAATGCAATAATGGGCTTACACCAACATGAGAGAGCCTCAGCCACACTCACATAGGAGGCCATCAGATGAAAACAAGACAACTCGAAATGTGTGCCCGCGTGCACGCAAACCGAGGACGGACCCTCAAGCACCGAAATGCCACTCTAATGAGACATGGCAAAGACACGGAATATGATATGCAAATAAGCAAAAATCAGTAGCAAAATGAGGGGTAAAACAGCCCCGAAACCCGGTAAAACGGAACCCGATGCATGGAATGACCCCGAAACATGGATTTTGGTGCATGAAATGGCCTATAGCTATGCAATGCATGCATAATTTGTACATGAAGTATAAAAGAAGAAGCAAGGAAGCCCCGAAACTAGCATTTTTCCAGTATAAAGTATGGCCAAACAGCAAGCACAAGTAGGGCTAAAATAGCATACAAAAATGGCTCCACAAGGAAGGCAATGAAGCAAGTGGTAGATGAAAAATCCAAACAGAAAAAGATCCTTCTAAAACACTGAAGAGGGACCAAAAATATGAACATTTACAGTAGATGACAAGCTCCAAATCAGTATACAAACATGCTCAAAATGCAATGCAAGATATAGGCCAACAAAGGGGTATAACATGAAGTATACAAAAAATTCATCAAACATCCAAATACCCTTAATGAAACATGTCAAGGGGGTAAAAATATGGCCACTCTCAGTTCTGATCATGGCCGAAAAACAGAAGCAAGATAGGCTAACAAATCATGCAAAAATGGGAACCAAAGAGGGGTATAATGGTAAGTGCTACATGGAGGTCCCCAAAAGTGTTGATCCCTTCTTGAATGTTGAAGAGGGGCTCAAAATAGGCCTATTTACAGTTTACATCAGGCCCCAAAACAGATCACACACAAGCTAAAAAAATCATGCAAGAAAATGGCATTCAAGAGGGTATTGAAGCAAGTGCAACATGGAGGGCTCAAACAGTGTTGAGCCCTTAATGAAACAAGAAAATGAGCTCAAAAAAATGACCTTTTCAGTTTTGGTCAGAGCTCAAAACAGCAAGAAAATAGGTCTAAAAAATGGTACCAAAATGAGTCAAAAAGAGGGGAAATGATGCTTACCCTTGAAGACCAATCCTTGGATGCTTCTTGGCGTGAGAAATGCTACCTCCTAGCTTCTGGAAAACTTCCCAAGTTGCTGGAAATGGAGTAGTGGTGGTGGTGCTTGGTGATGATGAAGAAATGAGGTGTAGGACTTGGATGCTTGAACTTCAAAGAGAGAGATGGAGGGAGATGTGTATACAAGGCTTCAAGAAATTTTTTGTAACCCTAAAATCAGACCTGGGGCTGCTGTTATATAGGCAAAATGGGTGAAAAAAGGGGGGGAAAAACGGGGGGAAAACACACCAAGTTTCCCTCCAAAATGGCCAAACCCTCGGACATGAGTGTAATGGAAAACAAAATTCACTTCTAGGACACACTTGGGGAGGGAGGCATGGCCGGCTAGTTTAAAGGGGCAAAAAATTCATTTCACCAAATAGGTGGCCGGCCAGCTAGATTTTCTGGCCGGCCAGCTACTTTCAAGACAAGAAAAATGGCCTGCCGGGAAGAAAAGTGGCCGGTGGGTGATTGAGAGGTCCAATGGTGGCCATTCAAGTGTCCAAATTGAAGCCCCGGAATTATCTTTCCAATGGCGCAAACCTTGCATCAAAATTCCTCCTGTGAAAAAAGTTATGCCCATTTCCGTGAAGCCGCGCAGATTTCAGTTCAACCGGAGTGATGCCTTACTTCAACCAACGATATTTCCTCTGTCCGGAATTGAATTTAGGAGATTCTTGAGTGAAAAATGAAGCCCCGGGAGTAAGATTTCCAATGGTGGTGGCCTCATAGTTTGATTCCAAGTATCCAACTGAATAGGCCCGATTCGGCGAGGGCTGCTCGACTTTCTTTTAACGGTTCATGCCCATTTTCTCCCCCGACTGGATTTCTTCCCTCTTCTCTTCTTTTCTTCAACTTCAAACCCCTAAGTAAGGTATTTTGAAAGATTTTTCAAAGATTTCATCTCTCTTTCATTCATTTCCACTTTGTTCTTGCTCAGTTTACCGAAAAGTGCAACATTTGACAAAATACGAGCCTCGGAACATCGTAAAAACTTTATTTTCAAAATGTTTCGAAAGAGAGGGTTTTAAGATCTAAAATCTTTTGATCAAGCTTGTTTTGGTCCAAAAGGGGTATGAAGTTGAGGTTTGACTCTCTCTTTGTCGAAGAAATTGCACTTTTCCCCTGCACGTCTTTCTCCACCATGTAAACCATCAGTCGCGTCCAAGTCTTATGGACGGTCAAAAATGGGGTGTCTACAGTGTGTTAATGTTGCCATGAAAGCATGCTTGCCATGAGGCTAACTGCTTAGTTGATATAAACTGTCTGAATACCTGTGGGTGAAGGTTGGATTACTTGAATTGGAACAATTCATCAAATCCGCATTTTAGCCTACTTACGAGTAGCAAACTTCAAACCATTTTCCAAACAAACAGATATGTATTGCTTTGTTCCAAATTAGGCGATCTACTTTATACTTGTTTGTTGTGCGCATTACATAGTAAGACTAGCTAATTAACCGGAATAAGAACACATGTGTTTTCAAAAACAAGATACTATGCTTAGTACAGGCCGATCTTTAATCGGGCAAGCGGGGGTGCTCATAGATGACCTTCCCCAATCGTACCCAAGTTCCCGAGCCGAGGCAACTTTGGTGATGACGGACACATGGCCTTAGGCAACGAGTCAGGGTTTCCTAAATTTCCCAAAAATAAAATGTTTAGGTGGCGACTCTGTATCTGGCAAAGCAGTCCATGTTTGGCACTTCTTTCTTAAAAATCAGTTTTTCAAAACGATTTGCCGAATTTGGACTCTTTGGTGATTTATCAATCTCACATCGTACATTGTGAGATCAAATTAAGAACTGTGACAATTTGAGTCCGAATTGTAACATGAGGCCCTCGGGGCGCGTCTACAGTCACATTAGCAAATTAAATGACTATCATTATCAAATTGTTACATAAAACAACAACATTCTTATGTCTATAGCATTACCACTTTGGTATTTCATTGTTTAGTTTTTTGAATGGACTTAAATGTAATTCAAAGAAGAACAAGTCAAAAATAATTAAATAAAACAACAGTTCACAATAAAATGCAATGGACTTCTCAACTAGCAAATGTAAACTATACATATTGGCATACGAGAGTGTCTAACCATACTGAAGGGGAAAATTGAAGCGGAATTCAAACGGTTCATCTATCTGCACCAAAGAAAAAGAGAAATTACGTTAGGTAACTTTTTTATGAAAATATTTGCACATCACATTATTGTAAAATTGGACAAAAAATGAAACATGTCCATGGAAAGTAAAGGTAACATGAACAAATTAATTGACTATCATTACCATTTTGTAAATAAAACAACAACATTCATATGCATATATCCAATAAACATTACAATTCTAACTATTGGTCCACAATTTGCCAATATTGACCTATGCTTCAATAATGGAAACTAAGTTAAAATTTGGAGCTATCTGTTTTCATAATTTAGTTGTAGTTTTATATCCTTTGTACTATTATATTTTGGTCCAAAGGTTTTTTTTTTCCCCCTTGTTTTTTTTTCCCCTTGGTCCAAAGCTTAAAGAACTAATAGAAGTGTCTCACATGTAAAATTGTTCCAGACTTACATCTATGTAGAGGCAGTGCAATGGCAGAAGGCTTCAGTGCATCAGCATAATCAACAAGTTGATGGTAGCTTCACCGAGGATAGCAGATTGTGAAGAACCCTAATGCCAATTCAATTCAAGATATCATAAATCACTATGGGATAATGTGCGTAATAAGTGCAGAAAAATACAAAAGGCATCAGTGTATCAAGTACAGATAACTAGCAGTACAGAAAAATATATTTATAAACATAAGAATCAAAGTAAAGAATTAGTGAAGAATAAGAATCAATTTGAACTGTTTACTATTTCCACATTATATGGCATATTGGACAAGTTTGTTTATTCTTATCGGGAAGAGTCAAGGCAAAAGATGGTCACATTGCTTTCTTCCATTAGAATCCCCTTAGCCTTCTCACATAACACCCTAACCTACAATAGAGGGAGAAGATGTTAATGGAGAACCCGTTTTCCATTTCACTAAAACAGAAAGGTATCCATTAAAAACTATGAGAATAAGAGATAACCCACCTTAGGCAGTTGATCTTTCATATTTGATTTTGGGTACTCGGCAAATGTTGCTGAGCAAACCTCACACAACAGATCCTTGTTGAAACACGTTAGTTCTCTAACCAAAAATAAAGTACATTTACTCAGATTTGTCACAAGCATCCTGTGCAACTTCTTATGTGCACTTGCATCCAAAAACCCTATAACATTTTAAAAGTATAGAACTCCATCAATAATTAATTTCGTCACATTTCAAAAACTAACGATCGGACTTTAGCTGCTCAACAAGAAACCCATTACAGTTTTAAGCAATTAACCAGCTGCGAAGCATCATGCCCAATGTACCTTACAAAACCCATATATATTTACATCTATTTCCATTATATTATATAAAGCCTATACTTGAGTTCACCTTGTCTCTTGTTTTTTTTTCTTCAACAATGCCCTTCATATTCAATAACTACCTGATCCAATAACTGCTTTATCAAACTATCCATAATTGTTAAAAAGTTTTCAATGAAAACTTTTCATCGTTGATCAAATCACACCTCAATGGACAAACAATCCAAGCATGCAATTGTGAAATTGCAAACACATGGCTTGAATGCATTGCTAGTATGTGTGTATATATTTATCTTTATCTATCTATACTATTATAAAACAAACAGCCACGATAGTGTAGACAAAGCCGGCTCACGCTATAACTGCTTGGAACAGATTCTGACCCTATTTAATTGTTTCAATTCGTAATTGTCAATCTAATTATTTCACTCGCGCACATGTAGTGTGTGCCGACACTAGTGTGTGTGTGTGTGTGTGTATATATATATATATAGAGAGAGAGAGAAAAGCACACCTGAACCATGGTGAGACCACATCCACCAAAGTGAGTACCCTCCGGTAATGTCCTTCCTCTTTACTTTGCTTCATAGAAACACACTTCACAAGCGTCACAACAATCTCCACAACCAAAAAAGCAAACTCATGATCCACACTCTCATTTCCCAAATCCGGAACATACTAAAACTTCTTCTTCACCAATTTCGACCCCGTACCGCCAATCTTGATCCCCCGAAGACTCTCAAGAACCGAAAATCCCTCTATTTCAAAGATCATCAGTAGGCCCCGGGCCTCAAAGCAATGAATCAAGCGAGCCCTCTAGATGTGAAAGGAGTAGGGTTTACAGGACAACCGAGAAGAGATAAGTTGCAAGCAATTCAGAGCTTGTAAGTGGTGAAGACTTGGAGAGCGAGTGGGAGGTCGAGTTTGGGGGTTTCGGAGAGACGTTTGGGGATAAGAGAGAGGGAGCAATTGAGGAAGGAGAGGAACTTCTTGGCGAGATCGGAGGAGGATTGGTGGTCTTGGCGGCGGCGTTTGATGGTTTTTTGGATCTTTTGGGCTTGGTGGTGCTGGTGAGATCAGTGAATGGGCATAAGTAATCGGAGAAGAGGTGGTGGAGGCAGGGCCAGCCCTGGCCTAAGGCTAGTAAGGCCTGGGCCTTAGGCCTCAAAATTTTGGCCCAAAAATAGGGCCCCCAAACTTGGTAAAATATTATAGGCTCAATGTTTTTTTTTTGTTTTTTTGGTTTTAGGATCAATTTAAAGGGCTCCAAAATATTTTATTGGGTTCTTGTATGGTTTAGCCCATATTTATTTATAAGTGTAGTTTTTTTGCTTATATTTATTAAAATGAAAATATATATATATATATAAAATGTTTGGGCCCAAGAAAAACAATACATACAATATATGGGCCCTATTTTATTTATTTTTTTTAACCTTCTTTATCTACTAGATTTTAGTAGAATAAATAATTTTGCCCAAATTTTTTTACCTAGGTCTTTATCAGTTTTAATTAAATAATTTTTTCCTAATTTTTTTGCCCTAATTTTGTTTCATTAAATTGTTTTGTTTATAATTTTAATAATCATATGTGCAAGTAAATTTTTTTGTGGCTATAAACAAATAAAAAAGTTATAACTTATCATTTTATTCATGATTTTTTTTTTTTCAATGTAAGAGGGGCCCCAATTTTCAAAGTTTGCCTTAGGCCCCCTAAATCTCAGGACTGGCCCTGGGTGGAGATGGTGGAGATCGGAGGATTGGAGTTTGGAGATGAGAGAGGACTCGGCGTCGGAGTCCATGGATGTGGTGGTGGTGGTGGTGGAGAGAGAGAGAGAGAGAGATTAGCGAAGAAACAGGGGAATGAAGTGAAATGTAATGTTGCCCCGCCTAATGTCCAGTTCAAAGTAGACTCGAATGTATGTATATAGGGAATTCTACTCTACATTCCCGTCATACGCTCGCAAATATGTATTTTTTTTAAAAAAAAAATTATGATTGATTTTTTTTTTCATGAAATTTTTTATTATATTTTATATGTTATTTAATTATGATTTTTTTACTTTTAGTTATAATTTAAAAAACATGAAATTGTATTTTTTTTTTAAATTATAAAGTGTATACGATACACACCATTTGAGAGATATATTATAGTCTTTCTCATGTATATAATATTGTGATTTTTCTTTTTTTGCATATTGTTTAAAAAAAAAAATTATTCTCAACAATCCTTTTTAAAAATAATAGTTGTGTTAATTATTTTAGTTAACTTTTTACTATAGATTTATATTTAGGATGATAGTTTTTTTAAAAAAATTGATTTGATGGTTATGAGAGAATAATTAAATTAATTATAATTTGAATATGATATTTTATATTATTGACTATTTTAACTTATTTTTATTTTTATCAATAATTTTAGCCAAAATCCAACTTTTCAAACCCGCCATTGTTAAAACATTTTACTTTTCAAATCAATATAAATTAAAAAATAAAAATAAAAATAAAAAATGAAATTTTTAAAAGAAGTTTATAACAAAGTACATATATTTTTGCTCCCTTTTTTTCTTAGGACACTCAGGTCTCGTTTGGGAATAGATTATTTTAGTAATTTTTTAACTTTTTGACTAAAATATAAGGTAAAAAAATTAGTATGCTTGGAATGAATTTTTAGTTTTTTATGAAAAGACGTGCAAAAAATGAAGAGAAAATAGAATTTTTGATTTTTTAGTATATATTATAGATTTTTTGATTTTTTTAATAACTTTTGACTTTTAAACTAAAATAGGCACATGCCAACCGAGGCCTCAGTCTAAAAATCCAAATTGCAATTTTGTTTACCCAAAAATCCAGGAATTAAAACACTTTGTCCATAAGAATAAACTCAAACAAAATGACTAAAACACCCTCTCTCTCTCTCTCTCTCTTTATATATATGTGTGTGTATGACATATCCAAACCACACTATAGCTTGGTTTGGAAAGTGGGTTGCCTTTTTTATTTTTTGACTTTTTTGACTATTTTAGCTTGGGACTAAACAGCCTGGTTTGGAAAGGGCTTTGGTTTTTCTACTTTTTTTATGAGAAAAAGAATATAATAATTATGGGTTGAATATGATGTTTTGTCTTATTGGGGCTAAAAAGCCTATTTTGTTTTTTGTGGCCAAACCCACCCAAACCCACTTCTCAAACAATGCCTATAAAGATCAAAACACTCTCTTTTCTCACCTCTCTCTATCTTTCCCTCTCTCTTCTCTCCAACCTCACCGTCCACCGTCTTGTCTCGCATCGCCTCTCATCGCCGTCGTCGCCACCACCCCCACCACCATCTGCACTGCTCTCTCCTTGTTCACCTTCATCGTACACAACTTGTATAGCGTTGATATCGTCGATCTACCTCGTGTGACTCGGATCTCACTCCTTCTTCGTCGTCCACCGCCACCGCGAAGCCCTAATGACGAAACATCATGGTTGTCGTCATCATCAACATTCCAATGATGATCTGGCACTACCGTCTTCACCACTCCAACTCCGTCGTCCGCTTTGAACCTCCTTACGATGCCAATGATCTGGTCCCTAAGAAACGACATCGACATCGATGTATATATTCATCTTGAAGCTAAACATTTCTATGTATACATAAATTCATCGATGTATATATATTCATATAGAACACAAGCGAAGATTTGAACAGTAGTCATAGATATATTCATATATTCATAGATCTGTTCATATATGTTTAGGCAATGAAGATCTTCGCTTCTATGTATATATTCACAGATTTTGAACAGATTCTTAGATATATTTTTCAGATCTATTATGTGTTTTGTGTTTTTTTAAATCTATTTTTTAGATTCTTAGAGCTATTTTTTTATCTGTTCAAAATTTTGTTTTGTATTTTGTTTTGTTGGTGTAAAATTGGATTTTATCTAATACTCTAATATGGTATTAATTTTGTACTCTAATATGGTACAAAATTAGAGTACTCTCAGGTTGACACTATATGTACTCTCTCTCTCACTTCTGTACTTTAATATGGTATTAATTTTGGTTTGTTTTCTTTGATGTAGATTGTTGCCTTGCATTTTAGTGGCCACCAGCAGTGAGGTGGGGGTGAAGGAGAATCTGTGTGAGAGAAAGAACAATCTGATTTGTTTAAACAGAGAATAGGCAGGGACAATTGGTTTTCCTCTAAAATTTTCACACATTTGGCAACAAAAGTAGTTTTTGGTCGACAAATGTTAATAATTGGTAACTAAAATTTTGTTGTAGCCAAATCTTAATTAACGGCAAAAGTTTTTGGTGACCAAATTTTTGGTCGCCAAAGAGAAAAAATAATTTTTTATTTTCCATTCTGCGACTAAATAGTTTTAGTAGCTGAAACTCAATATACGGCGACTAAAATATTTTTAGTCGCTGAAAATAAGTTTTTGGTGACCAAAATTTTGGTCGCCAAAGATTAAAAAAAAAATTATTTTCTATTCGGCGACTAAATAGTTTTAGTTGCCAAAACTCAATATACGGTGACTAAAATATTTTTAGTCGCTAAAAATAAATTTTTTGGCGATCAAAATTTTGATCGCCAAAAGATAAAAAATAATTTTTTATTTTCCATTCGGCGACCACATTGTTTTAGTAGCCAAAACTCAATATACAGTGATTAAAATATTTTTAGTCGCTAAATATAAGTTTTTTGGCGACCAAAATTTTGGTTGCCAAAAGATAAAAAATAATTTTTTACTTTTTATTCGGCGACTAAATAGTTTTAGTAGCCGAAACTAAATATACGGCGACTAAAATATTTTTAATCGCTGAAAATAAGTTTTGGGCGACCAAAATTTGGTCGCCAAAGATTAAAAAAAAAAATTATTTTCCATTCGGTGACTAAATAGTTTTAGTAGCCAAAACTCAATATACGGCGACTAAAATATTTTTAATTGCTAAAAATAAGTTTTTGGGCAACCAAAATTTTGGTCGTCAAAAGATAAAAAATAATTTTTTATTTTCCATTCGGCGACTACATTGTTTTAGTAGCCAAAACTCAATATACGACGACTAAAATATTTTTAGTTGCTAAAAATAAGTTTTTTGGCGACCAATATTTTGATCGCCAAAAGATAAAAAATAATTTTTTATTTTCTATTTGGCGACTATATTGTTTTAGTAGACAAAACTTAATATACGGCGACTAAAATATTTTTTGTCACTAAAAATAAGTTTTTTGGCGACCAAAGTTTTGGTTGCCAATTCCACAACCAACTTCTTTTTGATCTTCCACGACCAACTTATTTTTTGGTCGTCAAAATGTGACCTTTTGTGACCAAATTTGTAGTTGGTCACCAAAACCATACCACTTTCTGTGACCAACTTATTTTTTGGTCGCCAAAATATGACTTTCTGCAACCAACTCATATTTAGTCGCCAAAATAATGATCATTCGCGACTAATTAATATTTGGTCGCCAAAATATAACTTTTAGTTACCAACTTTTATATTGGTCGCGGAAAGTGATCGCTAAAAGTGCAGATTTTTGTAGTGTAACGACACCGATTTGTAATTACTTTAATTTATAAATAAATTATATGAAGATAGAAGATCAATGTGGATTTGGTGTGATTTTCTCTTATATTATAGTGTAAATTTTGGACAATTTAATCAAACAATTTGACAGCATTGTATCTTAACGTAGACTCAAAAATTTTTAAATAATGTGTGGACATAAAACTAATTAATTAGAGTAACTGTATGCTAATAGAGGAAAGTCGGCTTTTATAAACTATCATATGTTGATTTAAAAATTTAAAAAAAAATTGAGTATTTTGTTAATGTTGGGTGTGAAAATAAATAAATAAATAAATGAAGTCAAACGAATCCAAATTAATTTGTGCAATTTGAGAAGGTGAGGGGTCGGGTTAGGTGAGTTTGATGATGAAATTTGACGGGTTGATTGGCTATCAAATTACCTTGCACTAACACAAACATAAGAACACTCTACCTCTCTCTAACCTTAATACCATTAATAAGATGACACTCCTCTCTCATTTTAATTACAATTTTTTTTAATTTGATTGTTTTGTATTTTGATTTATGAATTATGATTTTAAATAACATCATACATTCAATTAATTTGTGAGTTTTGTATTATAATTTATAATAACTAATATTTTTGATTTGAAATTATTAATAAATAAAAATTAAAAAAAAAGATTATGTTTGCTAATTTTTTTTCTCTTAATTTTTATTTCTAATCCATTGATTTAAAACAACCAAATATTCAATCAACTTGTCAATTTTGAGAATGGGTGAATTGACAACGTGTTGAAAATTTCTCAATCTATTAAATGTTATTTAATTAATAATGATTTTTACTCAAAATCAACCTAATCCAATTCGTGCACACCCCAACTTGCTAATTGCATGTGCATGAAATTTTTTCAAGATCGTGTGATAGAGAGTGATATGATGCAAGTAGCCAACAATCGATTAGCTAGATGAAGTATTTTTTTTTACCAAACGTGATATTTAGATTTGAGTCACCTCCACTTCTCTTGTACCGATTGGAAGGAGGATTTCTTTGATTCATCCTTGAATTATTTTGAATTAATTTTCTAAATTAAAATATATATATATATGTTCAATTCATAATTATTATTATTTTATTTTTTTGAAAAAAAAAAAAGAGCAACTTGTGGATATAAAAATTTGGGATGTTAACATCAAATCAAACATGCAGGTACACCCCTCCCCTACAAATAATTCCACAACTAGAAATAATAAGCCCCACCACATGTAATAATTTAGATCATTGGATGCCAACGAATTGAGACCTTTCTTTCTTTTGATATGGAATTTCTAAGTGTATCAAACGTATATACAATCTATAAGTTTCAACCCTCGATGCCTATCTCAATAGAACTTTGAGCATATGTATATAATGCTTAATTTTTATTTTTATTTGTATATACATAGGAATAAATTCATTTTTGGTTGGTGGAAATGAGAACAACAAAATATTAAGTTATTTTATTGATCAACAATTTTTATATGTCTTAAGGGCAGATTTAATTAATTATTTGATAAATAGTGATGAAATAATTGATTAATTTGAAGAGCGACCTAGGCACACCAAGTTGCAAAGAATCATACAAGAAAGAGTTAAAAAGATCGCTCGAGACAAGCTGAGTCAATAGTCCAAAATTAATTGATATAAATTTTACAATTGATAAATTTCGAACTCATTATGTCTACCAAATCACTTGAAAGACGGCCCCTCACCGTGCTGGGGTGGTGCCTCAATTTGATGATAGCTAAAAATTTAAATGGAAGCTAGATTGTTATTTGATTAATTTTTTAGTAATAAAAAAAAACTAATTTTATTTAAATAGATTTTTTGGACATTCATAAAGAATGAGATGACCTTTGTGATCCTTCTCACACCCTTGTGAACAAATTTAATGTATTAAAATTTTATATTTCTTTTGTGAATCATTTTTAAAATGTTTATAGAGTGTAACTTTTTGTCTTGTTAACGAAAAGTGTTGCGAATTACAATCACTAATTATAATATAGACAGAAATTTGATCAGGTGTATATGTTGACAGAAATTTGGATTCGTTGGAGAATTAATTGTTTTACTAACATTTTAATTTTTATAAAAAAAAGGTATAAAAAGTTGAAAAAATAATTTGACAATTTATAATAATTTTTAAAAAAATTTAATTAAAATATTTAGTTCCTCAACGGAGCATAGTAAGTACAATTAAAATAATTCACAATCAAACAAATTTTATGATTAGAGAATAATTTACAATAGTCAAAAGTCAAATAATAATGGGGAAATTAGCCATCCGTGCTACCATAGAAAATATATTACAAAATTATAGAAAAAATTATGTATTTAATTATTAATATATATAAAAAAAATTTATTTATTTTTTTAAAAAAATTCAAAACATACACTGCATTAAAATTTCCCCAATAATAATCCAAACCAAACAAAGTCGTAAAAAGCAAAGTGACTTGTAAAGACTACAAAAGAAAACGACCCAAACACTCAAGTCAATCACCATTCCACTTAGCCCAACCATTTAAAATAATTATTTTGTCTTTTTAGAAGACTGCTAAATCAAGATAAATAAGTCCCTGTGTTCAAAAATAAACAAATAAATAAATAAATAAGTCCACCTTTTTTAATTTTTTGTTATTAGTGTTTTTTTTTTTTGAACTTACATCAATTTTTTATGTCTAATCTAAAAATATCTATTAATTTTTTAAAAAAAAAATACTAAAAATTAAAAATCAATTTTTTTTGATTTTTTTTTTATTGTTGATAAACTTTTTTTAAAAAATTTATTTTATTTTTTTACTTTTGATCTGTTGAGTTGAGTTGAGCATAAAGCAAAGCATTTATTTAAAAAGAAACATTACAAAACAAATCATTACAAAAAAAATAACTTTAAAATATTATTTATATATATATATAAGGTTCAAGAAATAACAAGTTACAAAACATTATTTATAATAAAATACATAATGACATGTCATCCGAGCTTCCTAGTTAGATCATCCTTCATTTTCTCAGCCATGCTCTCCAACACAAGTTGGTACCTCTTCACCAAGTCTTCCAATCTCCACCCTTCAACCGGATTAACGGTGGCAAACCACTCGATCACACACCCTTCATCTTTCCCATTACCACCGCCTCCCGGAACGATCTTGACCTTCGAAACATAGGACTTGAACCCAACGTTGCAGTCAACGATCTCATAACTAATCATCCTCTCTACTGGATCAACAATTGTCAGTCTCTCAGTGGACCAACTAACAGGGTTATCACTGTCCTGTGAGGCGAGTCGACCCCCGGAACAATATCGAATGCAACCGACCTCACCATTGCTACCATGGATGCCATAGCAAGTGGGTAGGCTTGGAAACCATTTGTGGAGATTGAAGAAGTCCTTGAAAAGAAGCCATATTTGATCTGCACTTGCATGTTTTAGGTTTGTTGAAACCTTCCATTCCCATTTGGGTTGTGAGTTTTGCTTCATTAGAGAGAGAGAGAGAGATATGGGGGGTTAGTCAATTTGGGAATTGACATAAAGTTTTCGGGGCACCTTTATGTGATTTCTCTTGGAATGTTAGGTATATAAAGTTTGTTATAAGAGTTAGGTTTGAACTTACACAAATCGCATATGAAGTTTGTTATAAGTAGGGTGTGCGTGGTGCGGTTCGGACGGTTTGAAAGTAAATTTACAAATTGAATGGCGGGTTGGCGGATTAGCGGATTGACAAATTGCAATTTAGCGGTTTTTGGCAGATTGACGGATTGAAGAATATTCTAACTAATTATCATATATTTGCCTAATATATAATACTAATTTGTATAATATTTTTGACATATAACACAAAATAATTTTATATAATATATTTCATATATATAACCACTAATTTGTAATAAATTTTATACATTAAATCTCTCTCACACTCATTTTTACATTTATATTTCATTGGAGGTTCAAAAAATATATATGTATTAACTAGAGCGGAGCGGAGCGGTTCGGTTCGGTTCGGTTGGCGGACTATAAATTTTAAAATTTAAACCACGGTTAGCGGTTAGAGCAGTGCGGATAGATGCAGATCGGTGCGGTTTTAGCGGATTTGGCGGTATTTTGCACAATCCTAGTTATAAGAGTTAGGTTGGAACTTACACAAATCACATATGTGTGGTATGAGAGGCTTGGTAAAATATTTGGTAATTTATTTGGAGTCTATAACATTTTTCTTGTTATAAATATAAATATTCAAAATATTTAATGTATAATCTAAATTTATTTAAGTAATAAATGAGTAATGTTAGAGATCTCAAAATTTCTACTAAAATTTTTACAAAATAGCTCACATGGGTATAGAACTCACACCATATGGGTCTCACACCCATGTGAGACATTTGATAGAATTTTTGAGATCTCTAATATTTTTTATAATAAATTGGGTAAATTACAAATATGCCCTCTGAGATTTGATTAAAATAATAATCACCTCCTGTAGTTTTCAAAATTACATTCCACCCCTTAAGGTTTCTAATTTCATAGTAAATCGCCCTTTTTATTAATAAATCATCAAGTCAATTAACAGTTTCTAATGATTTTAAAAATATATTTCAATTAATAATTTAGGTAATTTTATTATTATATAAAATAGTAATTATAAATTTAATTTTTTTAGTTAATTCTGTTAAATTAAAAATTCTAATAAAGAGGTATTTATAATTTTTCAAATCACAATGGGCAATTTGTATTTTAAGCACACTTCAAAGGGTGTATTTGTAATTTACTCTAATAAATTTCATTCACATAATTTGAATTCTGAATAAGTTTTTGATATTTTTTTTTTGTTGTCATGCAAGAATTGAATTTCAATCACATATTATGTTTCTCTATATTTATTTTATTTTTATTTTTTTGTTAAATTTTTCTCAAATTTAAATTTAAATTTAACCATCATATTCAAGTTAATATGACTTATCAAAGGTTTCATTTCGATTATTTAAATTATTTATTTTATAAAATCAGTCGTAAAAAAATAAAAATAAAAAAATCGATTCGATAATTTAAGTATCCAAAAACCAAATGACAAACGGATTTTTTAAAAACCATCACGCCACAATCCGACAAATGTGAGTTAGCAGTAGTTTGGGCTTAGAAATGGACCTGAAATCTGTGAAGGCAAGAGTCCAATCCAAGAAGCAGTTTGGGCCCTTTCGGTGTTGAGAGCTCGGGCTCAGATTGCAGGCCCGATATGAAAGTTAGGGCGGTTCTAAGCCCAGGTGGCCTTTTCAGTATTTGGTAATGTTGATGTCTAGTTTTTTTTTTTTTTTTTTCAAAAAAAAATTTGAAATATATAAATAAAAACATATTAGATAACTGTTTTTATTTCAAAAAAAAATTAAACAGATTTTAAAATTTACATTTACAAAATTTTAGGAAATAAAAAAAAATTCATTTTATCCATCCTTTTCCACTCCATTCAGTTGCCATCTTCAGACAATTTCTTTGTCTGATAGCAATCTATAACTACTTACAAAATATATTTTCTCACATATATATATGTTTTTTTAGGGTTAATTAAATTCTTATAATGATGACGAGTTCATAGAAAGAAAGCAAGAGAGTTACTTGAGAGCAACAACATTTTAAGGGAATCAATTGTTGGACACACCAATAGTTACAAGGAGGAGATAGTTACTTTAGTTGAGAGCAACAGTTTCGTGGGAATCAATTGTTAGACAACAACAGTTATTAAAACAAAACCAAAAAAAAAAAATTAAATATCTAATATAATGGAGTCATGTATCAATGAGAGAGAGAGAGAGAGAGAGATCAACAGTGTCGGGTGGTTTTGTTTTTTTTGGGGGGGATGTAAATTCTTCCATGCTCAATATCAATTCATGAACCAACAAATTTTAATAGATAAAAGTCTTCTTTGTTTATTCCTTTTCAATCATGGAATGATGGATTTACTATACTATGGTGAACCTATGTTTCATTTTGATCTACATATTCTTAATATTATATATTTTTAAAAATATTTTTACATGTAACGTTGTTTTTAACATTTTTATTTTGCATAAGATCCTAATTTATACATATCAGGATTTTCATGTGAACAATAATATGTATCTCATGATTGCTAATCTCATAATTTGTAGTCTAATGATCAAATAATCATTTCTATCCAGCCACCTAAATATATAGTAGTTATTAATAATTTAAAAAACAAAGACTCAGCACGCAAGTCCATACAATTTTTCGTTTGGACAAATAAACTTGACTTTTCAGATGAACAATCATATTAACCATCTCAACTCGTTTCTACTTTTCTTTTTTTTCTTTTTTTTTGGGGTCAATTCCCAACTTGCATCTACACCACAAAAATATTGAGATCATCATGAGATGATCACTACCACCATGCCGTGATTGGTCTTTGTAGATATAGTTGAGTCCTAATTTCTAAGTTGTTTCATTTTGGATTGAGAAGCATAACTTTTCCAGAGCAAACATAGAACAAACACAACACGTGGCCAATGCCATCATTTTCAATATCCTTTTTACGTGATTACAGAGTCCTATGCATCTACACCCAAAAAGGTGTTGCCCCTCTTTTATTGCTAGAGCTATTCGTATCTTGTTTTGTATTGTAAAGCATAGCTTCTATTTCACTGCATTAGACATGGACCTTGTTAGGTGGGGCATTATACAAACAAAAAATTATGTAAAACAAATAGAATTTATATACAAAGATTTTAAATGGAATGATGTGATTCATTTATATATATATATTGAAAGTTATAAAGTCTATTACTTTGTGTGGGGACATAATTTTTGAGTGCCAACACATGATTAAGGTGACGCTAAAGTGTCAACTGAGGTGCCACGTGTCCTGGTCATAACGCCGAGGTAATCTCGAATAGACCGATGTTAACTGCGAGAATATCGGAATTCAGGATAAGTGGATAAGGGACAAGAGTCTTAGAATGGGAGAGGACTTTAGTTTGGATAAAGATAAGACTCTTATAGAGTTTATCCCAATCCTACTGGGAGTCCAAGATTAGCAGTAACCCTAAGTCCATTAAAGTTAGACTTTTATTGGGACTAGGATTGTATTAGCTATAAAAGAGAGGCACCCCATGGGTCTAAGGTAAACAACTTATATTCTAAATAGTGAGTTAAGTTTTTTTGCTATCTTTGAGAGATAACTGACTTGATCATCGGAGTGCCTCCGGGTGGACGAACCACCGCCGGAATCTCTTCTTTCTGTTGTAGGTTGTTCGAGAATAATCTATTCTGCCAGTGCTCTTCAACTAAGTACTAATTTGGCAATGTGGTCGGAAATTGACACACATAATTTGGCACCATCTGTGGGAAAGAAAGGAGAATAGATGGCCAACAACGGGGCAGAAAGAGAAGATTGGAGATGACAGTCCTATTCGGAGTGGGAAACCTGTTGACCTTGACGTCGAAGAAGACAACTACAACGAAGGGACTCGTGATCAAAGTCACGGAGGAAAGGACGTCGGCCAGGAAGGCGACGTACCAAAGAAAACAGACCAAGGCAGGTATTACAACGAGGACGACCTTCAGGCATGGAAGGATAGATGCCTATGGAGGGGCGATGAGATGAAGGGGATGGCAAAAAAATTGGCAGACCTACAATCGGTCGTCAATTTCATGATGTAAAATAACGTCATGCAGCCACCATTCCCTTCTGAGGACACTTGGATTCAATGCCGATGTCGAAGGGAAAAGCGAAAACAATCCTGAGCCCCAAAGACACCAGGAGCAACAAACACTATCACCGGCCTTCAAGAGAGGTCGGGCAAGGAGAGTCGAGAAGGGAAGTATCTTGAAGAACACATCGCACCAAGGAAGCAAATCCCAAAGAACATCGGCATGTTCAAAGGTAGGAGTTGTGCTTCAACGCAACTAATGGAGAAAAGTCGAAGAGGGCTCACAACGAAGCTGAGAATAGTGCACCTAAAAGGCTGAAGTCAGGAGATAGCCGAGCTCCTAGTCGCACCAAGGAGAACCTAAAGGATTACCTACAGAGAAGGCAACAAGATGCCGAGGTAACGTCCCCGGTCAAGCCGAGAACACCATTCTCGATAGAATTGGACAAATTCAAAGCCCCGAAGAGGTTTAGTATACCGAGATTCCAGATCTACGACGGGAAGTCGGAACCCAACTTTCACGTCAGCTTGTACCTGAACTCGATGGCGTTATACACCGAAAATAAGCCGTTGCTTTGCAAGGTGTTCCCCTCATCCTTCGGAGAAATTGCATCAGACTGGTTTCACAAGTTGCCGAAAGGAACTGTGAAAACCTAGGAAGGCCTGGCCGAGATGTTTGTGACCAGGTTTGTGACAAACAAACTACAGCCATTAAGGGTAGACGCCATGATGGCTCTGAAAATTGGCAAGGATGAAAGCCTGAAAGCCTATACCAAAAGGTATTATGAGGTATTCAACTGAATACCCGAGTGCAACCAAGAGGTAGCGGTCGTGTCTTTCAAGAACGACTTAAAAGATGATTGTCCACTACAAAAGTCATTGGAAAAAACATTGCCAAAAAGCATAGAAGAGCTCATGGCCAAAACTAAGAAATATGCCAGAGCCGAGGAAGACATGTCAGGGACTAAGGAAACAAAGCAAGAGAAAAGAAACAGCTCGCTGAACCGAGGCCAAGGTAATAATGGATCCAACAAGCAAGAGATAGGACTGAGGGCTGCACAGGCAGTCACAACCGTATTCCGAATTCCGGTTTACAAAGTCTTGCAGAAAATCCGAACCCAGCCCTATTTCATAGCACCAGCAAAGGTACCAGGAGAGTTTATGGAAAGAAGCCTTGGTAAGCATTATGTTTACCACAATGAAGATGGGCATCTAACTTAGGGTTACAGAGCCCTGAAAGCACACCTAGAAGACCTGGTAAGGCAAGGCCATTTAAGGGACCTTGTAGATGAAGCCAGGACAAGGGAAGAGTAGGCAAGACTGCCTCAGGCACCAGCAGCTCCACCTCTCCCAGCACAATAACCTCAGGCAGGCGGACCTCGGATAATTAGTGTAATTCACTCAAAGGTCAACGAAAACGAAATCTGGGAGACCTGTAGGTAAAGCACTGCAGATGTGTACCAGTGCAGGAGAAAAGACCTCGGTAGGAGTGCCAGGGACCAATAGTGTCCTTTACTGAAGCCGACCTTGAGATAATACAGCATCCACATAACGATACCTTAGTAATATCCCTCCAGGTTGAGAAATGTCAAGTGAAGCACATCCTAATTGACCAAGGCAGCTTTTGTTACATCATGTATGTTAGGTGTTACAAGGAGCTTGGCCTTCACCCAGACGATATGGAGTAGTCCAACAGCCCAATGGTCGGGTTTAACGAAACGCCAACGTAGCCACTGGGAGCAGCAAGCTTAGAGGTGCAAGCTGGTACCAAAAAGATAAAGACAGAGTTCACCATAATCGACACACCCTCCCCTTACAATGTTATCTTGGGGAGGCTATGGTTGTACGCAATGGAGGCTGTTCCTTCAACACTGCATCAGCTATTACAATTCCCAACAGAGCATGGGATAGAAGAGGTCAAAGGGGATCAGCTGCAGGCAAAGAACTGCTCCATGGCAGCAATAAAATCCACCTGCAACATACGAGAACCAGAGACAGTAGAGATCGAAGACGAGGACGTGGAGGTTCTAGAGGACGTTGGCAAAAAGCCAGCCGAAAAAAAGTGAAGAAGCCTTGAAAAAAGTCCTTGTCCAACAAGAGGATGAGGAACACTTCTTCCTTCTCGACTCGGGCCTAGCCAAAGAAGAGGAAAAAGAACTTGAGGCTTTCTTGAGAGCAAACATTGAGGTGTTCGCCTGGATGCCTTACAAAATGCCTGGCATTGACCCCGAGGTCACTTATCATAAACTAAACGTAGACAGATCGGCCAAACCTGTAATCCAATAGGCAAGAAGACCGACGTTGATGCATGTTGAGGCAGTGGAAAAAGAAGTAGACAGACTTCTGGAGGACAGAACCATTCGAAAGGTAAATTACCCGACATGGCTATCGAATATAGTGGAGGTGAAGAAAAAGAATGGTAAATAGAGGGTCTACGTGGACTTTACCAGCCTAAACAAGGCCTGTCCCAAAGACAGTTTTCCTCTACCCAAGATTAACTAACTAGTGGATGCCACTTCAGGGCATGGAATGATGAGCTTCTTGGATGCCTACAGGGGGTACCATCAGATAGCTATGTACCCTCCAGACGAGGAGAAGACTGCG